>LR990214.1:6833725-8200470 GCA_905147375.1 Hylaea fasciaria
ATCCTCCACATGTCCAACTGCTTCAAGTTCTTTAGACAATGACTAATAGATGTTAGAGGTTCACCTACTACAAAATGTAACACAGTAAATAAACAGTAAGGTAAGTCTACGTTTGTTGAATCGCGGGCTTAGCTAATTATAACCTGGTTGAATTGAGTGATATTATAATTTCTGAGTCAAACCCGGTAGGCGTGACAATCCGGTACCCCTATATGCACTCCGGTACCCCTAGTATGAGTTTTACTTGGTCGACATAGTACGCGTCGCACGCACTATCGTTTTTGTATGAAGATCCTGTACAGCGCCCCTACCGGCTCTTTTATGAACGAAAAATCTTCGTACAAAGAGCTAGTTGACGCGTACCTACTATGTCGAGCTAGTAAGAACTCATACTCAAGACACTGGATATAATTCGATTCTCCAAGAAATTTAAGAGTTTTATACTTTCTCTACTGTGTGGTGGTAACTGTGGAAAATGTTGTAACCTATGATTTATACACTGGATTGGCCTCGTGAGACTAAAGTTTTATGATGTTGACAGCAACGACTAAAACTCAGTGGGTAGGTAATACTAACGAGAATAGATGCACATATTAACATTATTGTAATCAAGTGATACTAGATTAAAGATTGGTAGAAAAGAGAAAAATAAATACAAGATAACGGTTTATTTATTTGTGATAAGACTCAGCATGTCTCTCGCTTGTAGACAACCCAATCTGAAAATAAACGGAATACGGTGATTTTTAGAGTTATTCAGGCCACTCTGCACTCTGCAGGGCCTTGGAAGACCTTAGAATCCAAATTATTTGCAATTTAACTAAAATAGGGAGACGTTAATAATATAGGAATCTCTCAATCGTTTCAAAGTAGAATATAGTACAAAGCTATAAGCATCCAAATCCTACTCCATATCGGAGTGTTCCGGTAACGGTCCTCACCTCACATTCTATACTGAGCGAGCAGTGAGCATGTTAACCATCTTCGAGCACATCGTCACTTAACCACCAGTTGAGTAAGTAACTTGACAAAAACACTTTAATCTAATACTAAACTAATAACAACACAAATATAATTTAATTTTATAATATATTCGTCTAAAATAATATAACACATAATATACCATCCCCTAACTTCAGTATAATACCAGCTAAAATTACCAATTGCTAGCCTATAAAGTAACTATAGCATAATCGTGAAATGTAACGCCATATTGAATACGAAATTCTGTTTAATACGTCATATTATTCACAATAACGAGTAAATCCGATTGGAATTTAGTTACCTATTTAGCATGCCAATCTGGCGTGTCATTCCGAAAATTGACGTCAATTTGTAATACGATCCGATTTATTATTCCACGCATGTTATGCATGTATTAAATTCAATTAGCACCAAAATAGGGCCGCAATGCAAAACGATGAAGTCGAGATTTGTACCTAGACCGAAATTGAAATTGTCCAAATCTTTACGTCATTGTTCTGAGATTTGGTTCGAAAAGTTTTCGATCGCCGAACAGGACGGTAAGCGTAATACAATTTTATTTTACGCTCGTCTTAACAAGCGAATACGCTCTTACCCGCAAAATGTAACAAATCTGTGCCCAACGTTCATTCTTTTTAGCTTTATGTGTTTAGACTAGGTTTCTTTGAACTTGTTAAGACAAAGGATATGCCAATGGCAAATAAACAGCTACTAGGGAATACTCGTTTATAACGACTTGGTCGAGAAAATAGATGAGGAACAAGTATTTTAGAATATCCGATGCTGGTAACTGGTAACCTTTGATGTATAAATGCTGCTCAAGGTATGTAATTAACTTTTTTGGTTGCATAATACAAGCTTTATGGTATACTACAAGCTGATGAAACATACCTCGACCTATATTTACATACAATACGTCAATATTTTTCTTCATCAAATATAAATATTTGGATATAAGTTTGTGCGCCAATTACCTGGGGCCTTACCATGACGTCTTATTGCGATCCAATTGAGGACCTTAACAGAATCCTTCTACTCATGTTCTACTCAGGCGTACCATGACGTCTTATTTTGACAGCTTGACGCTCAGTTTAGGTTGCCGCAATTTTAAATCTAAAGGCATTGACGTCTACCTTATTGATATCGACACCGAGGTAGCTAAGTAGTAAGTATAACAATTGAACCTATTTTCACGAAACCTGACAAAGACCTGGAGCGGAAATGAAGGTGCTTGTATACAACTACAAGAAACTAGGTACTGAAAACCACTATTCAACTCGCAAAAGCTCTTAAGAGCATGTAAGTTTACTATATTCAAACCTTTTCAATTTCCTGAAAGTCCAACGGAGTCTTGAAAGAGCAACTTTTATTCTGAAAGCTTCAGATTTTAAAGTGTTAAAGCCAACGGGCAGCGGTTTTTCAGGAAGTGTTTCAGGTTTTTCAGTATTCGGGCATTTTTGAGACAAACCGTCACAAAAGATGTAATTTCGTTTTTTTTATGTATAATATGAACGTTTATTTTTGGATTTTGTATTCAATAGTTAATTCAATAATAAGTTTGCGGGAGCTTAAAGTTTTATAAAAAACTAATTTTATTTTATTTCGAAAGTTTAATCGAATTATATTTAATTCTTAACATAATGAGCGACCGCGAAGAATTAGATTCACGAATCAATTACTATAACAATTCATTTCAATAGGGCTTAGCTTAGGATCGGGATTTGCAGAATAACCGGATGGTGCGAGACGCCCACGTATTCTCACTACTCAGTCGCTAAGTACTGGTTGTTATGACTCAGCTGGGCAGCTGCTTAGCTGGTCTTGTTTTTGTCTAATAAGTGTACTAAGCAGTATGTTTGCGGTAGCTAAAGCCTTCAAACCAGATCGTTTGCGTATGGCCACGGCTAAATAAAAGTCTATTTCAAAGCCAAGCCGGTAAATTTTTGTAACGGCATTTTATCCGGCTTATCCACTCCTTGGTTAACCGTCCTAAATGCTGTCTGTACATCTCTAACTCAATACTATTTTTGTTTGAACTTTAGAAGCTGGACACGATACGATTTTGCGATATCGATAACATAGGTTGCAACTTGCAATATCCTGAAATGGGACGATTGGATTTCGTCTCGAACATTTCTGAAACTGAAACTGACTTGTATTCACAGTTGTTGTTGCACTTCATTTCGTCAAAGTTTGTTATTAACATTGCTATGACAACCAAGTTTTTAAACTTTTATTAATGCTATGCTTGTTGACAATGGCACGGTTAGTGTGGTAATAAAGTGAGCAATCACGTTTGTCTGTGCACGTTTTTCTCAGCAACTACTAAACTGACTTTGTTCTTATTATCATCAAAACGTAGACTAATACTCGTAGAAGTGTTTAATTTACTTTTTATCGGCGAGTGTGGCTGCGGGACGCAGCTAGGCTAAATAGCAGCTTGAATTAGCCAAATATATTATATCCAACCAAAGAGTTTAAGTAAGAGAGCTTTCTTCATCATGCTGCATCAAAAATGGAACATAATATTTGGTATTCCACAGAAGTTCCTCGTAAATCTTACATTACTCTGTCTAGACTCTGTCGTTACGTTTTATAACTATTTAGCACCATTTGTGCACTGTGCAGGGATTCAAGATAAAGCACGGTTAGGGTTAGTGTTAAACAGTTTCCGTCTAACCACAAAATTTTAAACCAGACTGGTAAACAGATGTTTAAAAAATTTCGTTCCACAAAATCGATGTCTATCAGTCGCGTTTTCTTACTCTATTTTGGCATTCTTAATTATTTTACTTATAAATTTGTTATTGAGTTGGAAAAAGTAAGGGTAAGACGTCAATTAGTGGAGAAAATATTTAGACACGTCTGTTCAACTTTAGTTTTAATCTTTTATGGTAAAATCGTTTTAGTTACTATTTTATACTTTTATACTATATAGGGTGTTCAACATTATACTAGTGTATAGTATATTATATAGTGGTACCTATTCTAAAGGATTTAACTAATATATTCTTACAGTTTGTTGACTTTTCGAAGGCCAAATAACTTGAATGATAAAATTCAAAATGTATTTCACTGTAATGTGGTTGGTTGGTGATGAAGAGATGAGTGGAAGAGCGGAGTTAAGGGCGCATGTTTATTGGTAGGCGTCTACATGATGACTGCTTTAGGAACACTAATATTACTAATTACTACACTTATTGCCAAGTGAGCTTCAATAAATAGGTTGGGTGTTTACACACTGGATCGCAATGATGTTATTGCTTAGTGTAATCTCTTGCAAATAACTCTTTTACGAAATTAATATTGTATCTCCTATCCAAGATTGAAATCGACCTTGGATTGTTGCCTATCGTTCGATCGATTTCCAATCTGCGTCCAACCAATCTACGGATCGGTTATTGGCACGTTTGCCCCTAAAATGGATTGTGATATCAATCCCAGATAGCAAAATTTGGATTGGATTGATTATTAATTTCGGCTATTAATCATAATACTAGCTTATGCCATGGATAGCTACTTTCAATTATTGATCAATATTACGTCAGTTAGAATTTATACCACATTCGACCCACGGAAATTTGTCCCATATGAAAAAATCTGCTTTCATCCCACATGCGAATATAGTATAGCTAATTAAAGATGTATGCTTATAATAATATAAAATTTAACTTACTCCGCCACGTGTTGCAGTTTTCGTATTGCATAAAGCAGTAATTGTTAAAGTTTTTGAAATCACCATCGTAGCTGCGAGCGCAAATCACCTGGCTCCTGAAAAGATTTAGGTCAACATCATCATCATCATCATCATCATCATCATCATCATCATCATCATCATCATCATCATCATCATCATCATCATCATCATCATCATCATCATCATCATTATCATCAGCTTTCCTTTTTTGCGGTGTTGATCATCATCGCTTTCTCTTTTGTTCTGTAGTCTTCTATAAAGGATCAAGCAAAGCACAGCTCATATGAAAAGTCACCCTTACTTGTAAGAGATTGGACACCGTTCTATGAAGTTCTTGCACCCCTTCACGAAGAAGTCGGTGGCCCACCACTGGGTGTCTTTGGGGTACTTCGGACTAGGCTTTCTGTACTTTTTTTTGCCATGTACCGATAGAGACAGTAGCAGGAAGATGGTGAAAATAACTGTAAAAGAAAAAAATGATTGTAAAACTTATAAAGGTTTAAACGGTTTAAAAAAAGGATTAGCCTGCTCCATTCCAGGTTGATCGCCAGTAGTCAAAAATTATAGCCTATAAAATATAGTCGCAAGCAAACGGTGGATGCAAATGGCAAATTTGTCGTTCGGTGTGGCGGTGTAAGAGGGAGGCCTATGTCCAGCAGTGGACGTCTTCAGGCTGATGATGATGATAAAATATAGGTTGAAAATGGCCCGAATGGCTTCGAAAAAAGGATGGCATATCTATGCGTTTGTTTGTTTGACTTGGCGGAGGCACTGTATGGTGCCCCCAGACGTACTAACAACTACTTTTTGGAACTCTTAGTTTTTTCTTTATTCTTTGGTCGGGTCTGCTCGTTCGCTTAATGTAACAACCCAATTGATTCAAACTTCAACATATTGCACTCATTACATAACATCAAGAACCAATAAATCTTAGTGGATAAATAAACGCATTCCTTCCGATTCGCCAATTGGGCGGATGTGAAAACAGCATAACACTATTACTATAAAAAACGTACGGTTTATTTAGCAAATGGAGCTATATAAGTGATTTTAGCAGTAAACAGGTAATATTTCTGCTGTATTCTTTTTCAACGTTATGTTCCTAAGCACTTAAGCACTGGTAGAGTCAACGGAGTTTCCTTTTCCTGTCCAGAATCTTGGTACAGTGCTTGAAAGGGAAACATCCTTTTTTCAAACTCAAATCATAATCAATTACTGTTTAGTTTCATTTATCACACTTTATGTTTTTATGATTCTCTTTGTTAACGAGAATTCGCTGTTTGACTTGTAAAAGTGCGTTTTAATTGCCTATTTACAATAAATGCTTTGATTTTGGCTTTACTCATATTCCTTTAGTAGGTAGGTATTCGTTGAAGTATGTGAGAAAGCAGGCTGTATGGACATTAGAAGCAAATGTATAAATATGGAAATGTATGTATTTTCAGATATCTAACGAAGCTGGAAAAAATATCATTCAGGCACGGCGGAACTATGGCTGATGAGACAACTATGCATACGTTCATAATGAGATTGAAATTTGTATTGACTCCGAGCTAATATTTTTACAAGTGCAAAACGAACTGTGAAAATTTCGTAATGTCACTTATGAATATGGCGGCCTATGTCTGTTTCCTCCTAATCATGACGTGGTCGAAACAGAAAAAAAATATATATTTTATTTTAATCTAAAAACAGAAATCATTATTTACGCACCGCACCGCCTACCCATATCGCGTAAATCCTTTGAAATCACTCCTTGTACAAATATACCGGAACATTAAAATACGGTTTACGTTTCAAGGGAGCGATAACAACTTTATGTGTTCATTTCGTATACAGATTGTAAGTGCTCGGATTTGAATCCAGTGCGTTAAGCTAAGCGTTTGAGTGCTAGGCGCAGCGATTAATAAGTTACAGTTGGAGACATAATTATCTTAACATTTCGCTTTCATATTACTTACAATGTGTAACTGTGTAACGTCTTTTGACGCTGACAGTACCTGTTTTCTTTGCTGGTTATATTTTAGATGATAAATATTTGCTCACTGAAAGATATTGTTTTATGATTGATGACAAAACGTAAAACACCGGCTAAGTGCAAGTCGAACTCGCGCACGAAGTGTTCCGTACCATTATCTATAAAAACGGCAATTAATCAAGTTTGTTGTATGGGAGCCCTCTTAATTATTTATTTTATTATATTTTGTAGTTTGTTGTTAAAGCGACAAAAGAAATACATCATCTGTGAAAATGTTAACTGCTTAACTATCACGGTTCATGAGATACAGGCTGGTGACAGACGGACGGACAGTCAGGCAGACGGACGGACAGCGGAGTCTTAGTAATAGGGTCCCGTTTTACCCTTTGGTTACGGAACCCTAAAAAAAGCATAAAATCTGTGAAACAGAAACCTAAAACGCATAAATATTATTTATTTAAATTGCATGTAAACAGTCTAATTCAAGTTTCAAGTATTAGATTCTAAAACAGTGTTTCATCATATACCTCGTCAGAATCTAGACTATTCACATATTTCCAATAAATCCTCGATGCAGTTAGGTAAATAAATCTTATTTACATTGGTAAATAACCGCCCTGAAAATAATTTACAGGAATCGGAATTAGTCAGTTGGGATTATATTGGGTTTACTCTTCGTTGAAGTTGGTGTTACAAATTACTCTTACCAATTAAATAATGATACCATAAACCGATGGCGTTTATAGGAAACCGCACTTTATATTATCACCAATTTATGCACCATAAATACCAAAAAAGCGGTGGTAGCCTAGTGGGCGAACGTGCGCCTTCGAAAACGGAGGTGGCGAGTTCAAATCTCAGTGCGGGCACGTACCAATGTGTTTCTTGTTAAAACATATGTACGTAATTATCACTCGCTTTTCGGTGAAGGAAAACATCGTGAGGAAACCAACATGCCCGAGAATTAATTCGGAGGCATGTTATCCACCAACCCGGACTAGGCCCTCGTGGTGGATTATGGCCTAACCCATAAATACCAAGACTGGTAAAATACCTGTGGTTCATGAAAATCTTTGCTATGTACGGGAATCTAAGCCGCAACCTCTCCCTTCGCAGTCGACTCATTATCCACTCACATACGCCACAAAAGCCTTCCAATATTATGCACAAAACATTAATTTTAAATTATTCCTTCGCCACAAAATATTTAATACCTTTCATGAACGAAACAGTATAAATTACGAAGCATGTTTATTTTTGCTACTAGGGTTAAATGGGTATTTGACATTATTGTACCCTTCTCAGGAGCCCTACGCGCTTGTTTCATTCCTTTGGACCCTCACATATTTCGAAATTAAATAACTTTCATGCGAGAAATATTTGATGATATAGGTAGGATTTATTATAATTAATTATGTTAATATTCTACCTATTAAACAAACAAAATGAAAAGTTTCACAATGTGGGTCTACTTCTTACGATACGAATAATACTCGTAATGGACATAATGGAATAATGGGAATAAGATTAATGGAAATTAATAATCGTTGATCACTTAGCGAGATATTTTTCTAAATCCAACGATGACAAGTCGAGTAATATTATAAAGAATTATTTGCATTTCAGCACCAGATCAGGAAACAGTTATAAAATATGGTAAACCAATTAACTGGTTATTATTTGAGTTTCAAATAATTTCTAATTCTTGTGCTCATTCATGCCCGGGCCACGAACCGGAAAAGGAAACTCCATTAACTTTACCATTGCTCTAATAATACGTCCGTTAGAGAAGATAGCACCGAGAAACATTTCGTACGAGTAGGTAGATGTCATTATCGCCATTATTTATTTATTTTATATCAGAATAATGCTACATCACTATAATACTAAAACTAACAATATTACTAGAAACATAGAAGTTGTAAATGATTATGATTTACTAGAAAACAGGCTGGACCAGTACCCGTTAACTAGTAGGTATGACTTGTGCACTCTAAAAAACTCCCACTTATTAGTTCGTTAACTCCATAGATGTTGGTGCATGTCGCCTTTTGCCATTAGTTCTGTCTAACTGCTCAATTTTCTCCAAGATCGAGCTCATTTTACGCACAATCTTTTAAAATAAGCGGTCTCCAGTAATTTTCATACAGAAATCGAAATGCTTCTCTCTTGGAAAGCATTGATAGTGAAATTTAAATGTCGGATATGCGGTAATTCATTTTAGAAACGGTTTGGAAGTTGGATGGAAGACTTGGTGATGTTGAGCACTGTTTTTAGTGAAATGACTGCTTTGATAGCAATTCTTAAGTCACGCCAGAGGCCCTCAGGCTTCTGACAAACTCTGACCTAAGAGTTGACGCTAGCTTATTCGACAGACAAACCAACTAAACATGAACCGTGTTACCACAAAGTTTATAAACAGATGTTTCTAAAATTTCGTTCCACAAAATCGACGTCTATCACTCGCGTTTTTTCACCCAAACCTTCCTAATTATTTCACTTGTGAAATTGTTGTTGAGTTCAAAAATGCGAGGGTTAGACGTCGGTTTGTGGAGATAATATTTAGACTGGTTTAAATCTATTGTGGTAAGACCATCGAAGTCCTCAGAATATAGCGCAGTTCAGCGCTACCGACCACGTAGAATATATTAGAGTAGACGCACTAGGGTTTGAGCTCATGCCCCTGTATTTCGGTGGTGGTAGTTTCCCCACTATAGAATATCACAGCTTCAAATTTACGGTTCTCACAAATCGTTGCCCTATACGGGAATGGAATACGCAAACCCTATCGGGGTGTTCCGGTGATCCTTGAGAAAAGAGTGTATGTGCGAAGAACGTTTATGCAAAAGAGTGTATGTGCGAAGAACGTTTATGCAAAAGAGTGTATGTGCAAAGAACGTTTATGCAAAAGAGTGTGTGTGCGAAGAACGTTTATGTAAAAGAGTGTGTGTGCGAAGAACGTTTATGCAAAAGAGTGTATGTGCGAAGAACGTTTATGCAAAAGAGTGTATGTGCGAAGAACGTTTATGCAAAAGAGTGTATGTGCGAAGAACGGTTATGCAAAAGAGTGTATGTGCGAAGAACGTTTATGCAAAAGAGTGTATGTGCGAAGAACGGTTATGCAAAAGAGTGTCTGTGCGAAGAACGATTATGCAAAAGAGTGTCTGTGCGAAGAACGTTTATGCAAAAGAGTGTCTGTGCGAAGAAAGTTTATGCAAAAGAGTGTATATGCGACGAAAGTATATGCGAAACTCGGTTGCTTCTCGTTGGATTCAAATGTAATGTATTATAGTGTTAGTATTATGTAGGTAAGTATGTGGTTTAACTGACAACTATGTATTGTAATTTATTTGGAAGAACTCTTATTACATATTTATTTATTACTTATTACATAATTATTAGAAACAATTGGAAGAACACCCTTACCCACGTATCCACTTAGTTCCAACTGAAAACCATTTCAGCTTCGTTTGTTGCTGTAACTTACATCCAATAGAATATTTATACTGGAAATTAGTGGGTTGTGGGTAGGCTTTGTTCAACTTTTCATGAAGGCCAACGGCTCATGTTTTAAGTAGAAATGATAAGAATACAGACTCACCTTTTTATAAAATTAACTGCGTTAAATTCAACTAACAACGAACCCTGGGCGAAAATTGACTTATGAGCTCGCCTAAACAAACATCTATCCGGAAAAACATCATTAACAGTTAAAAAAATATAAATATTGAAGTAACTTTACATAATTAAATAATTATTTATCAGATAAACTCCAGAAAACATTGTATAATTATATACTTATAATCATAATAATGAATCCCCGTGTTGTTATTTGCGTAATTCCTAAATATCCAACTTATTAATACAAATATTGTGTGTACTTTAATATGCTTTGTACATTCAAATCTCCATAAATTTACCTGTGAGGCCAATATGACGCTTGATCCTGCATAAATTGGATCTCCCTACTACAAAGGAATTTAATAATGTTAGCGCTTTGCAAAATAACCTATCCAGCCTTTTGTTACAAGCTGCAAATACTAACCTATAAAGTAGGTATGAAAAAAGCTTACCTACAAATCACTGTATACCGGCCTCTATGTCAGACTTTGTCAGGTCCTAGGGCCTCTGACGTGACTTAAAACGACCGACAATCGTTAACGACATCCGAAGCACGGAGTGATGGAGTTCCAAACGGAATTTATAAGTCACTAGTGCGAGTCGAGTTCAAAATTTAAGTCATTTTTGTTGCAAATGACTTTTGTATACTTAAAAATAAAAGATATACTTACCTGCATTTTAAAATTGACTTCGGGTCAGTGCCCTTTCTGACCCTTTCAGCGCAAGTCATGTGTAACAGAAAACGTAAGTGAAATTTCATACTGAGGGAAACTTCCAATCTAATATTACTAGACTTACAGCTCTGAGCTTAGAAAATTGGATGTGGTATAGGATATTATAATTTGTATATTATTTAAATGGAAATATGAAAAGAAAGTGTTCGGGGCAGGAACTTGTTAATCCAGGGTTACGTCTTGTATATCGAGGGGACTGTCATTTATTACAAGCTTTTAACTTGCAATGTTTGTATGTTTGGATCAAATTTTGCAAGCTGAGCAATTAGAGCTAGGTACCTACTTCGCTTTAGCCTGCGGAGCTAATTTCTTACATGTTATTCATTCATGTCCAATCTGTAATCTTACCTAATCCAAAATGTTGTAGAAAAAAGTCTTCCATTGGTATACCTACATTTTATAATGCAGTATATTATGAAATAATAATTATTATATGACCTTAATAGAAAAAATAAAATATACAAACAAACTCACTGAGCACCAAGTTTTACAATTCATACTAATATTATAAATGGGAAAGTAACTCTGTTTGTTTGTTACCTTTACACGGCTAAAAGGCTGAACCGATCTAGAAGATAGATGTGGATATAGATTGGATCTTGGAAAAGGACGTAGGATAGTTTTTATCGCGATATAATGTAATCCGCGCGGACAAAGTCGCGTGCAACAGCTAGTTTCCAATGATCCGTAACTTAGTTCCACGGTTCCGCCGTTACTAGATCATTTAAATAGCGAATCAGGAGCGCGGTCTTGACATTGATCTGTTTGCTATCGACGCACGCGCATCGGGACTGCGATTTGCATTTGGAATAATAACAATTTTTACATTTATTTTTATTTTATTGTGGTTGCAGTGGTTTGTGTAGTGCTGGTAGAGGAGTTCATTATTTTGGCGCCCTTTTGTGTGAGTGTTATATTTTTTTGTTAGATCCATAGACTCTTTAACTCGTGATTTTGTGAGCATATAAAAAAAAACAAGACCTTATCATAAAACACTCACAATTTAAATTATATGAGTACCTACTCAAACTTATCCTTTAATTAATACAATAATACCATAGAAAAAAAAGTTTAGAACAGTTAATTTATTCCGGATTGTTATGAAGTACAAGAGATACCCAAAACTAAAAATATAATATACGAGTATATTATTATAATTCAGACGGTCAATAATACACAATTATATTTTTACTTTCAAATCTTATGTAGAAGGTATCGCTTAACTTTAACATTGGAATAGAAACCCTATTCCTATTCGAGTTCAGTAAAAAAATATTTAGGTAAGTATACGAAAACTAAAAAAAAAGCAATAAAATTAAAAGTCCATCCCTAACCCTTCTCCAATATAATATTTACCTCACCTAAATATGTGCACGTTAATGTAGGAATTCAATTTAGCAGCATAGGGTTGAAGATACGCGCTCGCTTTGGAATAATAGGGTTGTCAAATCATACATGAATAAAAAAAGCAACACAGAATAAGCAAATAAAATAAGCTGCTGATTAAGAATAAAAATGGCATTTGAATAAAGAAAATAGAAAATGGGGTCAGTCTGTTTGTTTTCACAACAATTTACTGTACCGATTACAGTGTGGTTTCCACTTTCCATAGAATCTGTGCAACATATATAAATTAATAATTACGTCTAAATACTGTTTTCAGTTATTTTAGGCGACAGTTAAGTGGCAAAGCTTACAATAAATTAACTTAACCTAAAATAAATTTTACCATGCCTACTTAAGAATCCGTAAGAGAAACTATTAGAGGCATCCCTAACGTATAACTCCTTACCAAGAAACAAATTGGATCTCGCTTCGTACCTCGTGTACGTACGTTCAGTTTCTGAAACTCTAATTACAAATACAAATTAGTACCTAGATTGAATCGTAAAGTTAGTTCTACAACTGAGGCAATTGCTCGTTTAAAAATGGTAGGGGGAGTGGTAGGTTGGTGGTTGTTGGTAATTTATTATATGGAGTTCCATAAAAAATGAATTATTGCACCTACTGTTTTGTATTGTATACATTGAACCGTAATAAATATGACCCTAAATGGCCAATTTATTATTTTATTTCATTGAAGCGTCAGATTTTGTCAATATAAGTTTCGTTAGAAGTGTCCGATTTTTAGATCGTCTGAAATGGGAATGCTAATTTTGCTGATACGCTGCAAAAGAGTTTTTTACATTAGATGTAGCGTTTGCCTATTACTTGAGTCCATCCGTCCGTCCGTCCGTCTGTCACCAGGCTGTATCTCATGAACCGTGATAGTTAGACAGTTGAAATTTTCAAAGATGACGTATTTCAGTTGCCGCAATAACAACAATAGATACTGAAAAAACAGAATATTAATTACAACGAACGTGTTGTTTCGCGTTTTCATAGATAATGTACGTAACCACGAGTGCGACTCGCACTTGGCTAGTTTTTTTTTTTTTAATTATTCTCAGACGCAATATCGTGACGCCGCGCTGGTACACGGAACCGCGAGTCCGACTCGCACTTGGCTGGTTTTTTTTTTAATTATTCTCAGACGCAATATCGTGACGCCGAGCTGGTACCGATGTGGTTAAAGGTATTATGTTAAGCCTACCGTGGGACTCATAATATATGGATAAATAAATGGAAAATTGCAATGAAACAAAAATAAGATTATTCTTATGATGACGTAGTATGCGGGCTATTAAATGAATAATAGGCAGGAACTTATTGCGGCGTTTCAATGAAGAGTGTAACATAATTAGCTACTATTAAGTATCTCGTATGATATTTATTTTTATTCCAATTATTTATATACATTTTCTTTTACCTATATTATGAATTGTTATTTAATTTAATATTATTAAAAATTGCTTTTACATAAAAGCTTATACTAAACTAAATTGTGTATTATAAATGACCTAATAATGGTCCAACTAAACCTCATTTCCTCTCCGAAAAGCCTTCGTGAAATATCGAATTCTCTTCCTAATTACAAATATAATAACGATGGAAGTATTCCACTAAAGCTTAATAGCAATTACCCGTTTAGATTTTACCCAGGAATAAGAGTAAGACGACTAAGGCTAGAATAAGATTAGAATAAGACGACTAAGGTGAGGTGATGCAAAGATAAACCGTCTTGGAGAGAAAATAGAATATAAAATCGACTGTCCAGATGAACAGATAAATCAATCAAACTATATACTAATAAATAAAATTGAAGTGTCTATTTGTAAATGTCAAAATAACAGGTCCTTCTGTCTGTGTTCCGACTAATATTCGAAACTGCTGGACCAATATTGACGGGACTAAAACTGGCAGATACTATACTTATGTAACTTTTTGTTCCAAATACTTGCGTCCCTCATTTTCATCCGTAATTAACGGTTTTTGCAAGGTATTAACGTTAAGGTAATTAACGGTTCTTACAATAGTAAACGTGGGTGAACCGCAGGGCACAGCTGGTAGAAATATCAGGTTATTCATGTGATGGTTAGCGCCCGTTAATGAAAAATACTTGTGTTTTGTTGTAGGATGTTCAAAGTGGCAAAATATACTAAGGTAGTTCAAAATCCGTTATCCGTAAACGGTAACTAACAAAACCCTTATCCGGATAATCCACTGGAGAAGTCAACAACCACGAAGTCGCGTAAAATTGGGCTTGCAGGTAAAGGGACGGATTCTGAACTGTTTAATTAAAAAAAGTGTTTTAAGTCATTTAACGAAGTCATTTAAAAACCTGTTGTGATTTCATCTTCTCGCAACGCTTCTTTTTTGCGACAACTACTGTTATAGCATTTGCCTTAATTAATATTGAGCCGTAGATTCGTTTAGGAAATTTAACGTTCACTGAAATACTTACGGGTTGGATAGACAATTAACAAAATGAACGCGTTAATGGAAAATCTTAATGTAGGTAGTGTGTTCAGCTATCTTCCGAAGATTAAACTTAGCATTAAACAACACCTTAATTGAGAATAGGTTGTAGCTTAATTATTGAGGATAGGAGTAGTGAAATGTTAATAATGTATTAATTCACACGTAAGACCTTGATCCTGGAGAGAAAACTTTAAGCGATAGCGCCGTCATAATTGAACTGTCACAATTTCTACGTTCCACAACAAATTGTTGTTGTTGAGATTAGCCACTTTCGTTGTATGTTGTTGTAAAATACTCGTGGGTAACGTTTCTTAGGACTGTCTATGTTGCTATCTTTATTATAATGATAAGTTATTAAGCACCTACTACAATTATTTCAAAGTCACTAGAAATAATAACCCACCAGTTGGTCCGCTTTCGTTGGCATTGCTTTCCTTCACTTGGTCTATTAACTCTTGTTTTATAGATTCTTAGAAGAGAGTAGAAGTTAAGATTTCTAATAAATTTACTAAATAATCATTACCTACTTAATCTACCTACAACTACAATTTATATCTTAACCTTTAATAACTTTATAAATATTATTGGAAAAGTTTAGATGTTTGTTACTCTAGATCATTCCAAAACAATTTTGTGTAATGGAAAATTATCCAACTCCAAATAATATTATGAAGGTTCCTATACTCTATGAGAAAAAGTTCGTGAAAAAGCTATGCGATGCGAAACTTTGCTATCGACAAGCAATCCCAGTTTAATGGTATTAGTTTACAATAAACTGAGGTGCGTGTGACCACAAGAATGTTTGCAGGGTTTATTTCTATATTTAACTCTGAGACCCCACATCAAACTTTGAAAAAAACTTTTGGCACATTAAGTTCAGTCTGCTATGTTGGAATTCAATTATATTAGCTGCGCTCACGTTGACATTCTCCGAAGAGTACTACATAATGAAAAAAAAAATACATTTATTTCAAGTAATTCACTGACCCATACAAATATACAAAAAAGATAAAACAAATAAAAATAAAAGGCTTACAATCTAGGTGGCACTTCTGTGACATGCCTATCGCAACAGTGCCTAATGTAGGGGCAGTCCCGCCTCCCCGCATCATTGCCAGGACGGATAATAATTATTGTTAGGTAATACAAAAATATCCGATGTTTATAAACCTAATTACATAAAAACGGGTTGAGTTACGACGTCAAGGTTTTTGAAAACTTTTTAGATTTACCATGAATAAGTAACATTGTTAAGCTTTATCTCCATTACTTGAATAAGTAACTGAAATACAGTTGGCACGCTACCGATTGGCGAATGAATATCTGGCAAAGACGTGGTTTCTTGAATCGGATTCTTGCACAAGAGGTCTTAAGAAGTGTGCCACATTTTTGAGTAGGACCCTACTTGAGCGAACACTTTATACCGGGCTTGATTGTAGAGGTTTCCTTCTCCACTGGTCACGGCAACGTTATTGACACCCGTCTTTCTGAATGAAAAATGAAGATGCTCCAGAGTTCCCAAAGACCGTGCCCCCAAAAAACGGAGACAGACACTCAAAGTTTGTTTAACAAGTTATTAGGTAGAGATAGCCAAACATTTCTTAGTGAAGAAGATGCTATGCTACCATAAAACTGCTCAAATATCACTTCTGATTTCTGACTGACCACTAAAATTCTAATGCTTGGTTCTGTACTTGTTGTATTACAGCCATAATCTTGCTTTAGTACTTGCTGCCCGTACTGAAATTCTAAAACTTGGTTTCGTACCTTGTTGTTTATTTTGGTACATAATTAGATACTTGGTTCTCGGATTACCTACTTGGTTTACAAGTATGAAAGTTCGGAGCCTGACAAAATTTTCCCTCGAGAATTATTTTGTTTCGGGGTTTTGGTGACTTTGACACTTTTTGAAATGTTGTAAAGGCTATACAATTTGTGAAGTAAGCCTTTTTACTCGTAAGTTCTCTCAAAGCCTGACCCAAAAGTAATGTTTTTGTTATGTTTTAATATGCTCACCCTAGAATATGGCTGACTCTCAAGGGTCGCTGCTCGAACATCGATCCCCAATAAGGCTTTCGGGATGAGTGCTTGATTTTGGGTTGACTTACAAATGTGTGATGTACAATTCTAACGTAACTTATTTATTTTCAGAACAATGTCACTCCGATCACTACTCCACATCATCATCTTCATCACAATCCATCATACAACGGCAACCGAAGACGGTTACCTTCGCTACGTCAAAGATGGCTGTTTTATGCGCGGAGAAGCTTTGAACTGCGTCAAATACAAAGCGCTTAAGATTGCTAAAAAGACACTCTTTGGAGACATACATTCTAACACAACCATTAAGGCTAACCAGGTCATCAGCCTGGTCCCCTTAGACGATGATACCATTAAGAACCTGACAGCGTCTGAGAAGGTATCAGTGGTGTCTGAACCGAGGAGTATTCTATCCGAATGGACGCAACTGGCCAAGTATTTTATGAAGCTGGTGACGGAGTTTTTCAAGATGAAAGGGCTGAGGGTTAACCTACCGGAAGGTGCGAGGACGGTGGAAGATCCAGAGGAAGACGATAATGGTAAACTCTAAAACCATCACCAACGTGCAACAAGTCCGTTGATTTTATTGTGAATCCGAAAGTTGTGTGTTGCCAATCCTAATCCTCGTCACAAAAGTGACAGTGCGGATAATAATAATTCTGTGGAGTAGATTGGGAACTAATAGGGTTAAAAACTTTTGAGAACATAAAAATGGAGTACTCCAGGAATAACCCGCGGGTGCAATAGGTAGTCATGATGATGTCACAATGAAGAGTATAGACTGTGTCTATGTAAAATGTCTGAGCTTCTTGTCTTCATACGTTTCCATACCAAGCACTGTTGGGTTACCAATACTGTAGTTCAGACACAGAGTTAAAAAGCGTTAACCTGTGCGTACACCCAAGCAAGAGTAAAACTAGACATCAGACTTAATGATACACAAGAAAGCAGCTACCTACCCTCCTTTTACTTCTCCACAACTTAGGTGGTTAATGCCACAAGATTATTTTCCAAGTTATAAAATGAAACATGGCCAAGAGACCACAAAATAAAGTATGCCGATAAAGACAAAAAAAAGGACTGCGTTAGTCCTAAGGCATAGTATATAAACTCATCTCGTTCACTTGTGACGTTGTTGTTGATGTGTCTTCTCGATACTAAATCCATCAGTTGCCGTGTCCTATAATATCTACTTGTTATACTAAATCCACGAGTTCAGATTTCTCTTTTCCCTACTCTAGGGTACGCAAAACAGTCTGTGGTCAAGCCCTGCTCTGTTTGTTTCTCACTGTTGTCTGTGGCCGACCACAACATTGCTTTCACCCTATTCTCTCTAAATCGGAACTGAATAGGGAAAGGTAACGTTTTTAGGCTCGCTTTAAGATTGCTTTATAGTGAGTTGTGGTAAATATAGTTGTAATAAAGACAAAAGTCACAAAACACAAAAGTCTTACATTCATGTAGGACGTAGGTACCTAATGCTACAAAAACTAAATTACTAAAAACATATTTCAGCCTGCTATAGAACGTTCGTGATTATGTTTGAAAATAACTCGGATTAACATAAACTCGTATGCGAGAGAAAATCATCAAAAAAAGCTATCGAGATGTTTGAACAATCGAAACGATTGCCTTAAAAGACATATCGATTTTACTATTAAGGTTACCAACTATTGCGTTACTATAAATGCTACTGGGAACTCTATCTACCCCAATAACTAAATAGCTTCACACACCTAAACCAAAGTCAATATCTCCATCTATTTACAATCCAAACCACGTCTTCATTCTAACCGCAAATGGCTCATCCAATTAAAATCCGTTACCAAGAGCAAATTTGGCGGAATTAGCGTCGACGCCGAATTCAAATTTTTATCCGTAAAGATTGGGTCAGAGACAAGTAGGTCGTGTCACGGGTCGAACTGTGATTCGTAAATACGGACCGGAATCCGGAACAGATGCTCGTGTAATTAAATTTTCTTTTGGTGTGAAAATATTTAGTGGTTTTATCGGCGAGCCTATGATTTCAATTTAGTTTACACAAGTTGCTCCACGTGGATTTACCCGCGTGGCCAGTATGTATTGGTATCATATTATATTGGTAATGCTGACGTACTGCCGGTTTCTGAAACCTCAGCCAACTTTGACTACTGATTCATTCTATTGCCATCCTTGTCATTTATTTAGTGTCAGATAGAGACAAAATAGTTTTAATCTACTGTCAAAGCCAACAAACGTTCCTGACACTGGGGTTAGTGTCACAGTTTGCAAGGCCACTTTAGGTCCTCTACGTGGTGGTGATCGATAACCACAAAACAAATACCGACGGTTTATCGTGCCCTCGGAGTGATAGAAATCTTGAAGACTTACGAGAAAAAATCATTGATCCAAAGAACAAACCCAGTGACGTTGCTATGGAAAGTTTAACGAAACTTACCACCTATCGAATAGTGACGCACCACCGTAACCGATAACGGACGTCACTGTTTTCTAGAAAGCTTTTGGACCCGAGTTTTAATATTATGTTCCATAAAAAACGTTTTCCTCATTTCAGCTCGCGGTAAGAAGAAGAAGTTAGCGATTATAATCCCACTCCTGACACTCCTGGCTGCGATGAAGACGAAGCTCCTCCTGATTCCTGTGTTCTTGTCTGTGCTGCTGATTAAGAAATTGCTGCTGGTTGCTGCATTGCTGCTGCCCAGTCTGCTGAGCACGCTAAAGGCTTGCAAAGTAAGAAACGAATACTCAAATAATCCAGACTCGTCCAGAATCTCATGAAATCCAGACCCTTAACTGGACGTTAAGCAAAGCAGATCCAATCCACACGATGTCAGTTTTGAGAAAAAGCGATTTTTGTTTAAATCGTGTAAACAAAATAAACTGATCATAATAATATTTAATAAAGTAGTTTGTAATATTGTATAATATACTGCGCATTATTCATATCCCAAAAAACTTAGTATAATAGTTTAATACAGTTTATTTAGCAAAACATTACTGGATCTTTGTTAAAAAAGGCCTTGTGGAATTTTGTGGACTGGATCTTTGTGTATCCTATTCTACTATTGCTTATTTTTCGTACGGTATTGGGTCGATTCGTATCACGAGCAGTTAGAACGGTGCGAAACTTCCTATTCAAAATAAGTGTTATGGCGATTCGCTCGACCATGGGGAAAGAGTTTGCCCTAAGGCTGTGGTATCCAATAAACGCCATAGGCCGCTTACAACGTCACGGCCGTACAACTACGTCACGTTGTTTGTCCGCGATGGACTCCTAAACTACTTAACCGATTTTAATCAAATTTGCACACCGTGTGCAGTTTGATCTAACTTAAAAGATAAAATAGCTTACATCTCAATCTAAAGTAGCAATAACGAAAACCTTAGCCACAGCAACGCGTGGCCGTTTCTGCTAGTTCATTGTAGAAATGTACGGTTGTGGTTGATTTTCTACTTGAGGGTAGTAGCTAGCCAGATGGGCAATTTAATTCCCTACCACCAAGGTATTTAACGTTGTTTTCCTTCATCGGAAGCTCAAGCTCTGCTTTTAGGTTAGCTGGTTTCGAACTCACACCTAGTGGCTTGTCATCCGAAGGTGGACCCAACTGAGCTGTAACGCTACAAGCTATGAACCTCATTAGACAAAAAAGTGTTTGGGTAAAACTTTACCAGATTTGTAGTTTGTAGGCCCTTGTAAACCACTGTGGTTTCACGCAAAGATGAGTTCTGTAATCACTTAACTGTTCTATTAAGGTCGACTTTGGGGGCCTTTACCCACGATAATGATGTTGACAATAAGTTTCGGTCCAGATTCGCAGTCTTTATTTCCGTTCTAATATTAGTTTGTTAAGAATTCGAATTGCACTTTAACTATCTAAGTTTATTTATCTACTAGGAAGCTTTTACTTGTATGTTCTGTAGTGTATTATGGTATCTTAATCAGCGCCTTTAAAAATGCTATATATCCTACATAATAATTATGTGGTTTCGATTATAAAAATGTAAATAATAGTAAGTAATAACATTTTCTTCCGGGTAACATAATATGGGAAAAAAATTGTGACTACTAAAATAATTATACCTAAGTGTTAATATATTAAAAGAAAAACAGTCGTTACCTGCGGGAAGTCAACAAATTCTCTAGGTATATTGACCGAGTTATTGACTAATGAAAATTAGTCACAGTAGTCATGACACGGTCATGATAGCTCAGCTTAATCTGGTGGGTCAGCTAATTTCGTAACGGAGCTTTGGTGTGAACTCATCGTCAATGATCATCATCAATCGTTTAATGCTTCATCATCACCATCATCATCATCATCAATTCATATCCGCTCATTGCTTAACACGAGTCTCCCCTCAATTCCGTCTGTGAGGAGGGCTAAGTTAGGCACATAACCTCCATCCATAAAATAAACTATTTGCTTCCTTCCTAAACGACGCACACCTTTTGATCTGTCTATTTTTTTAAACTGATAAATAAATAGATAGTACTATAGTCGTCGAGTTGCTTTGAATTGTGTTACAGACATGGTAAATCTGCAATGCATAAAAATCAGTCAAAGTCAAAACATTTATTGTAAATAGGCAATAAAATCGCACTTTTACAAGTCAAACAGCTAAGAGAACCAAAAACCATAAATAGTCTGGCAATGATGAAGACTCCATAGCACCATTTTGGCATTACCACGAAATTTGGAGTTCGATTCGGCTGACCGACTTGTCAGTTTGGTGTCGATAAAATATTTAGGCAGGTCGTAATTAGAATAAAAATGAAAGTAATCGTAGTGTTTAACGATTTCTTAGAAATTGTATAAATATTTCATTTTAACGAATGTGTTTTCACACCGACAAACGACAATTATTAAATTTACATGGCTCAAAATTTCAATATTTAAAACACGTTTGAAAAAATCTCTTTGGCAGGTACTTGGAAATCTGTTTCGTATTTTTGTTGAAAAAGTTTCTAATTATACCTATTTTGGCAGAGTAACTGAGTCGTAATGTTTTATTTGTATATTGTGTTAAAAATACAGTTATCACCTTTGAAAAGGTTAAAATTATATTTCGGCCAACAAACAAATTGAATATGGATATAATATTGTAATAAACTAGCTGCGCCCCGCGGTTTCACCCGCGTTTGGATAATATACGATAATATATCTTTATGAATTGTAGCCTATGTGTTATTCTGATATGTAAGCTATATTGTTGTGAAGTTTCATCAAAATCCATTCAGTAGTTTTTGTGTGAAAGTGTAACAAACATCCATCCATATTTAATATCCTACTAATTATAATAATTAGTAGGATAGTAATTGTAGTCGCCTAGTCATAGTCATAGTACAAAAATGCAAAGTAGGTAAACTCATAGAAGTGTTATCAATAAATGCAGTAAGTAACAGAGTTGTAACAGATCTTATCAAAGCGCACTTGAAATGTGTGAATGCTTTCAGAGATAGCTTTGTTGTTCGACCGTGCCATTTAAAATAATAATCCGAGCACTTGTGAATTGTTAAGATAAAGTTTTCTATTGATTCGCTGTGACTTCTCTCCTCTGAACCTCTGGTGGACCTCTGCTGAAAATATATATGGCACTTATGACACATGGTAGACACCCCACACTTTTTCATGCAAACGGCTGAATCGGACAAAAGATGAGCGAAACCTTATGCAATGCACTCAAAAGATGCAAACAAATTGACGTGTGACCCAATAGCACTCAATATATCCATCTAAATAAAAAAACGAAACACAGGTGTGACCAATTTGCACTGGTTTTTGCTTATGATCAAATTACACTATGACCAAACTATACTACTTAATCCATGCGAAGCAGGGTCATCCGCGTTGAGTTTGCCGCGTTCCATTTCTTTGAAGGAGTTTTCACTATCTATAATTTTAGCAAAGGAGTCCATGGAAAGAAGTCTACATACCTAGTTAGAGGCTGGCACACAACATGAGTGATAGACGTCGATTTATGAAACTAATGTTTAGATACATCTTCTCAACTACCCAACCAACATGCCCGAGAATTATTTCAGAGGCATGCCCACCAATCCCGACTAGGCCCCCGTGGATGACCAAATCCTCCTCACGACAGTGAGGGGAGGCCTTTGCCCAGCAGTGGGACAGTGACAGGCTGACTCATTATTGTTAACTTATCAACTAAGACGGTGTTTCTTCCTGTTGCAGCATCACCACCCCATGTCTCATTACTCCTACTTCGGCAACAGTGACACCAGCGACTACAATGCAGACTACGGAAGCACCTACGCGTACTCCTCGGGAGGTGGCTACGGGAAGGACTGGGCATCTAACCGAGCGTATAACATGAAGCATCGACCGACGCCCGCCCCGGGATACGTAACGGCACCGGGAACCTTGGTCTAACCTTCCCCATGCGTTTATCGCCGTCCAACCTACCGACTTTGATATACGTCTAAGTTTGCCCGGGAAGGAGACACGACTTTCCAGTTATAACCTTAATAAAACTCAATAGCTGCCAAAAATAAAACGTGATAGCGTTTTATTATAAAAAAACAAACATAATCAAAGTTGTGTTTTAACCGATCAAAGATTGGGCTGATGGTAAAGTTGGAAGGATTGATGATGTCGCTTATTAAGCCAGTCATCCTATATTTGCATGTCAGTCCTTAAAAAAAACACTACTTGTGCAGTACTGACTTTAATATTCTTAATAAGTTTGACCCTGAAGGTACTAAATAAGAATGTCCTTATCATAAAATATATTATCATAAAAATGCGAATGTGAAATCTTTTGCATTTTCAAATACGCAATGTACAAAATGACAAAGTCGCCACTAAGTTAATAACTTATTTATATTAATAATAAGATAATTATTTATTATATTGTAAGGTTTTAGTGTTCTAGTTTATAAGTTCTAAGTTAATGCTGTATGTCTATGTACATACTTAATAATTTGCTATACCTATTTAAATGTGTAAATTGTAAAATAAAAGTAAATTGATTTTCGATAACTATACCTACGTTATAAATAGTGGTCAGCATTTCCATAATAAAGGTATAATAACCATAGAAATGGCTTATTTACTTTACCAATTTGACTTTGTAGACCTAACACGAGTTTGTAATCCCCAAATAACCTTTATGGAGTAAAAATACCCATTCGCGAATTATTTCATTTGTTGTCCAAATATTTTCCTGACGTAAAGTTGTGAACAGGGTAACACATGGTAGGGGTAGAAAACGTAACTTTTTCCAACGCTTAACGAGTTGAGTTTAGAAATAATTTAAACCCATTTGAGAAACAAACATTGTTCTGAAATGGGGTGATGTGTAATTTGGAATAAAGTTGATAATTATAGACTTCGTTCTAATATTTTTCATTATTGTCATCCTAAACCCTTATAAACTTTACAAAATGTCATACGAGTAGAATACCTATAAAAACCCTATAATTAGAGCGAGATAGCCTTTGACATGGTCCCTCCCTTTTTTGTCGGTAGGTGCTTACCTATCTTTTTAGTACGGAGTACTTATGTAAGCACGCACACGTCCCAATACAAAATACATTAAAACATAGATATAACTATTATCAACTATAGAGTATAAATAATATTATATCGGTTACTCACGAAAGGTCGTCTTGCCAATCAATAATCGGCTGTATGCCATCATAATGCAATGGGCATGTACTATACACCAAGGGAAGTAAGTAAGTACTTACTTAGTACAAATCAATAGAATTTGATGTAAGAAAAAGAAAAAAGTGAAAAAAGAAAAGCCGTGCGAAAAATAGTTAACTGCGATATCATATTCAATTAATATTATTAATAATAATTATGTAAGTTACTAAAATTATGCACTTTTAAATCTGTTTAACTCTGGTCTAAACTTTTGTGATAAGACGGTAGAAGCCGGCACTACATCATTTTGACTAACACCAGTAACTTTAAACAGATGATTTTAATAGGTAACTTATAATTTTATTGTCCCATATATTTTATAATTGTGGGTTTCACTTAGTTACTAGCCAACAGCGCGCTTGTTATAGTGCGCTTATACGAGAATGTTAAACGCTTAACGACGCCTGAGAGGCGCTAAGTGAGGTTTAAGTCGTAAAGTTACCTACTCATAACTTGAAGCAAACTTGAAGATGTATTGTGCTAGGAGTTCCAAGGACGTGCTAAAGTTGGTGTAAAATCGAGTCGTTTGCAACACCTTGCTATTACAAGGGTCTATGTTTTAAATACCTATATATTTCTTGATGTAGATATTGGAAATTGGGGATTAAATACAATTTTAACACTATTTAGTGCATAAATAAATTATGTTCTTCTGTATAATTTTCACACAAGGAAGATGTCGGTCAGGAATACTTGGCAACCAAATAACAAACTATAGGTGGCGCTTTAGTCTCAAGTTTTAATCAATGAGTTCGTATTACAATCAGATTAATTTTTGCAAAACAAAAGACAATAATTCAATAGTAGAACATTGCGATATTGAATTTTTGTCATGTGTTCAAGTGGGTTTCATTTGACACTACGAGAGATCTGAGATCAGAGTGTGATTTGTATTCACGAATAAGTGAAGTGAACCACCTTTTTCTTAATTCGCTGTGATTTTATTTTCATTTATTTTATAATTTTAGGAAAACTTCCATCTAGACGTACCTAGTAACTAAGGTATTTAAACATAGCACCTGTTTCAAGCCATCTTTCATGTTGTGTTTGGGGATGTTCCATTCTTCCATGTCAAAGTTTTTTTTTTATTTATTTTAATAGGGTAGGCTTTACTTTTAGCTCAGGGGCCTTACCGTGACGTCTTATTGCGACCCAATTGAGGACCTAAACAGAATCGTTTCACTTCAAATAATAGTAGTTAATACATGGCTTTTGGTATCATTTACGACGGCGTCAATGCCTTTAGATTTAAAATCATCCAAAATTGAGCGTCAAGATGTCACAACAAGACGTCATGGTATGAATACGTAGTGAAACGATTCTGTTTAGGTCCATTTATCCACCCACTTTTTCACTTTGGTGCGAGGAGGCTTGGGGATAATACGCCATGAGGATACGGAATACGGATTGGGGAAACAACAATTTTCGACCATGTCAGTTTCTTCACGATGTTTTCCT
This sequence comes from Hylaea fasciaria, assembly GCA_905147375.1. Lineage (NCBI taxonomy): Eukaryota > Metazoa > Arthropoda > Insecta > Lepidoptera > Geometridae > Hylaea > Hylaea fasciaria. Next base: position 6,859,772 of record LR990214.1, read on the forward strand.
TCACCGAAAAGCGAGCGATAATTGCGTGCATGTTACAAAGAAACACATTGGTACCTACGTACCCGCACTCGTCAACTATCTAGTGACATTAAATTTGTTTTTCACACCTCATGCTCAAAAAAGGTGTCAGATTAGCTCAGCTTAGCGGTAGCAAACGAGGTTGTTGGGCACTAGGGAGTGAAAGTAGTTTTTTTGTTTAATTTGTACTCGCTATTATCAACAGGCTGAAGATTCGACTTTTCAATTTTCCATTTTGACATAGTTACTTAGAAAAAAAAAGAAGAGTATCTTATGTACAAACCGTGCGAAGCCTAAACAATTTACTTTTTTAAATGAAAGTGTAATTCTCGTCTACATTTTTGGCGTTCATAGGATGTATGCTATGTGTACGTGTGCGTTTGCGAGCATTAGATAATTTAAAAAAGTTTGAAGTTGCCGTCTATACCTAATCTGTAGGTGTGTGTAGAATTTTTACAACAATGCAAATTGGTTTTAAAAGATTGAATTTGATTATTTATTTATTTGAAAGTGAACGTGACTATTTGTAAAATATTCTTAGCATTTTTTAATTGTATACCTACTTATTGTATTTCTGGCAATCTCGGTGTGAAAATTTTTGTGTTTTACGCGGGTCTCAAACGACTCACTCATACTCGATTCTATGTGCCACACTCGCTACGCTCGTGAGGCAAAACATCGAGTAATGTATGAGTCGTTTTCTACCCTTGTAAAACAAACTACTATTTAATCGCTGGACCTCCTGACAAAATATTAATAGCAAGAAGTTTTATGTATGTTTATGTGTGTGGTATTGTTATTAATATCAGGCGTCAAAAGAGCATACCTACAATTTATTAAGGGTAAATAGGTACTTATAGTATATTACTGAAGTAGGTACCGTTTTAAATATTATAAACTTGTAGGTACGATTACTAGCTAAATATTAATTTCAACGTCAACGTCAAATCATTTATCCTAAACTAGCTGCGCCAGCGGATTCACTCGCGTGGACCGGATTACCTACTATATTTTTTCAAGATTTATAGTAGCCTATGTGTTAAGTTGGAAGATAAGCTATCTGCATACCAAATTTCATGCAAATCTGTTCAGCCGTTTAAGCGTGAAGAACTAACAAACACACAAACACGCAACTTTCTCATTTATAATAATATAATATTAGTAAGATAGGCAATACAATCGCAGTTTTCAAGTCGACCGCACTTAAATCTCATTATCATTTATTTTGGATGATCAGTAGTGGATGAATCAACGCATAAAAATAATATGCTTCATTTATTTCCTTACATTGCATTTTTTAGTAGGTACCTATGAAGAAGAAAATATGCATAAATACACGTCATAATATTCTAAGCGCAAAAAATGTAAAAGAAAGTATGAGAAATTGTAAGAAAAATCACTTGAATATTTTAGTTCTTAAGGAGCAATTTTTTAGGGTACCGCTAGCCAAATGGGAATAACAGACCCCTTGTAAATAAGTAATGTGCGTCGGTTCGTTTGTTAAAACTATTTCATTGGGAGAGTAATGGAACTACATGGTTTGAAACTAGGAATCTACATTACTTTTTATGTAGGCAAATATTACAAGATATTATCATACTCATATAGAGCTTAAAAAGTCATTAGCAATGTATACCTACCCTATAATTTTCTAACGTGTTCAAAAATCATAAATTATGACCATAATATTTACCTTAGTGAAAAAATATACGTTGTATGTTTTCCATCTGCTATTTCTACTGAACCCTTCACTGAGTACGGCGCGACTCGTACCTACTTGTTCAGTTTTTTCATAGAAACTTCCTGTAACTTGTTTTATTATGAATAATAAAAGCATTCTGAGACACACGTGTGTGTAAAATGACGAACAAACAGTATAAAAGACAAAATATGTTGAAGAATATTATAAAATACTTTTTAGGTAGAATAAAATCGTCATGGTAATCAGCAATCAGAATGGTAGTGGTTTGCTATTTTTAATTTCGTTAATCTTAAATGGTAACCCTGAACAACTAATAACAACTTATTTAGGTACACAATTTATACAATAAAATATATTCTGAGCCTGATGTTAAAGAAGGATGCCATAGCTTGATAAAGATTAAACATGCAATTTTATGCCTTACAGAAGAGTACTAAATAATAGTTAATAAGAATAAATAAAACAAGTCACACCATGTTCAATATTTTCATCTACGTGAATAATTAGTTCTAAAGTGAAAAAAACAAAAATTCGACACATTTCTCCCAGGTGAAATCATCCAACTTAAATAGTTCTAAACTGAAATGAGGATATTTTTTCCTCCACATTGTACACCCAAGTGAACAAAGTGGAATATTTAAAAATAGCTCGTCAACTTAAACAACCGTGAGTATCAGCCTAGCTGGGGTACCGTAAAAGCTTTCGCGACCATTGTTCCTGCTGCATTGTTCCGTGTTTCTGTCGCGCTCGACATAATGATGTGTATCAGCTGTTTACGTTCAACGAGGATCATTTAATCATTTTCATGGTAAGTAATTAATCTTCTGTGATTACGAAAAATAGAGGTTTTTAAATATATAACTTAATATCTTGGGAATTATTAACGTTTGTGATTGAATAAGCAATTCACTACACTTTACAAATTACTACACAGATAATTAGGTGTTTGTGTGTTCGAACTCCTGTACTTTACCAGTACCGTACTTTATACCTATTGGTACTTTTGAACTAACGTACTAAATCTAAATATATTTTGTAGCAAATTAGAAAAATCCAATTCAAAGCATATTATTATTTCCTAAATAGGTAAGAATATCCCATTTTACAAGTCAAACATAAAAAATCATTAAAACTGAATAAATAAAAATATAATATTATATAATATTTTCTCCACTAATTGACATCTAACCCGCGCTTTTTCTATCTCAATAACAAATTCACTATTAAAATAACCAGGAATGCAAGGATCGAGTAAGACAACGCTAGGCCATAGATGTCGATTTGGTCGACCGAAACTTTAGAAACGTCTGTTACTCTGGTCTAAACTTATGTGGTAAGACTGTTGTGGTTTAAGTTTGAAAAAGGATGTTTCCCTTTCATGCACTGATCCAAGACTTTTACTAGAAACAGGAAAAGAAAACTCCGTTTACTCTACCAGTGCTTCGGAATACGCCCGTTCGAGCTACGACCTACATAGTCCATTTATCTTCTTGAAATAAAATTGAGGATGGAGAGAGAATAACAAAATAATACATTTGTTTTCCCGGTACGTCCCATTAAATTAGACTAAGCCAGCTTACCGGATAAATAATCTGAGAATACCTTTTTCAGTAATATATATAAGGCTTGTTGGATCGTAAATAATAACACTGGTTTTGCACACTAATAACTGTTTTAATAAAGAAATTACATGAGAGCACAAACAGAACATGTAGACGACGACGCCATTACCGCGCTAGCTATCCCCTATAGGTAGGTACGTATAGATCGACATAATACTGTATGCATATTATAGCTAGGCACATAGCTCACGCATTTCGTTATATCTAACAAGGCTTAATGGGCTGTTGTGCAAATCTGCAGTCATTTACTAAGATTAAAGGACTGCATAATTTATCCACAGCATATTTTTGAAATGACAGAAATAAACAGTAAGTACAACGTTGTGCTAAAATCATTAAATTACGATATAATTTTTATGATCCATTATTATTATAATAATAATTATAATAATCGCATATAATAAGAGTCGCAGGCAACCGGTGGATGCAAGTGGCAAATAGTCGTTCGGTGTGCCGGTCTAAGGGGGAGGCCTATGTTCAGCAGTGGACGTCTTCAGGCTGATGATGATTATCATATTATTATTTTGTCTTATGACAAGTAGAAAATTTTATTAAGTCGGCAACTTTTCGGGGTGTTCCGGCAGCCGGCGTTGAGATCCAGTTCCTTTATAGGCTGAGCAATTTAGCATGCTACTATCTTAATAATCATCACTTGTATTGATAAATGGTGGTTAAATGCTGATAAAAAATATAAAAAAAAAGCAAGCAAAAATATTAAGACAGCCATCTTAGTTACTAATTAGCGGTGGATGACACAAAATGAGGGTTTCCCTTTTTGAAATTGCTATTCAAAGCCCTAATTTTCAAAATTCTAAATTTATACGGGAATTATTTTTTAGTGAATTACCAATAATTATCAAAATAATGTCAAGAACATTTTAATTGCAATATAAATCATTTGTAACGGTTTCGTAAACTATGAGAATTTAAATAAGTAGGTACACACGCATACTTTCGCATTTTTCTCATTATTTAGTTTTATAATAATAATATTATATAGGTAGGTAGAATATTGGACTTCTTCCTCATATTATTATAATGTAGCGTAGATATTGTTAACGTGCTATGTCCTGGATGGGTTTAGCACTCAAACGTGTTAATTAAAAAATTAAGGAAAAAAAACTATATTTTTTCACAAAAATCATGTTTATTCACATAATTGATTGCTAATTGCTACGCACGGCATTCGGTCGCGTGCGCAGCGATCGTGTCTTACTTTCCATTACGGCTATTTATAAGATCATTGTGCCTGGAAAGTACTTTTTTTTTTCATATTTTCCCCGTTGAAATGCTGTAAATAATTCATAGTGGACACTGCAGCTGGACGTCGCAATGCGCTGCCAACGGTTATTTTCGTTCGATTTATTAGATTTATTATCGATAGATAGATTTATTATAGATTTAGTTACTTAGTTATTTAGTTAGATTTATATTGGTATCTACTATGGTAAAAGAGAACAAACCAAGGACTTCCAACTGGTACTCAAAGTCAAATCCAAAGCATTTATTGTAAATAGGTAATTAAATCGCACTTTTACAAGTCAAACAGCTAATTCTCGCTAGCAAAGTAACAAAGTAGGTACTGTGGTATCTTACAAAGAATCTCTAACTAGCAACACCTAACAAAAAATACTCTTTGCCAGCTCAGTTACAGAATGTAAGACAATTCAATAGTAGTATTGGTAATTAAATACATAATTACATACACAGTTTTAAAGCTTTATGTACCAATACATATATATTTTCTTGACTTAATATACCTAGGAACTTGATAAAAATAATAAAATTGACTCCTATTCCTGTAATAATGGTATTATCATTTTTTTAGTTCGTATTTGCACTATTTGTTCATTTAGCAAAATACACAGTCACTGTTGTAAAATACATGACATTGATTTTACCGTACATTTACTGTAATGCTTTATGTGTAGGTAACATAAATAATCTTTACAATGATCTATCAAAGAAAAATGTCAATAAATAAAAAAAGACTTCACATAATTTAACACAATAACATACAAAAATAACATAAAACAGTCACAACATTAGGCGTTTGTTTTGCCCAACAAATCCAATTACAGCCTATTTATGGATATTTTCCGAGCAATGGAATAAAATTTTATTTTTCAACCGAAAACCAATCCTACTTAAGCTAATTACATCCAATCGCTGAATTGGTTTTGGTGTGTTATGTTTATGTTGGGACACACAAGCCGAAACAAATATTATGTTGCCAAGCTAATTAATTATTGTGCTTAGTTCAGCGAAAATTAAGTTATAAAATTCGTAAATATGATTTGCAACGTTTAAAGGTACTGTTTACGTGCAAAAGTACAAGCTGGGCGCTTACCATGACGTCTTATTGCGAACCAATTGGAACCTTAACATAATTATATCACTTTAAATAATAGTAATACATGGCTTTCGATATCAATTAGGTAAACGTCAATCCCTTTAGATGTAAAATCAACCTTAATTGAGCATCATGATAATAATTCCAACAAATCAGAACCACACGTCATGTTACGAATAAGTAGTAAAACGATTCTGTTTAGGTCCTCAATTGGATCGCAATAAGCCTTCACGGTAAGCCCCCAAGTAGTCAAATGATAGCATATAAAGTGTCTATTATAATCAAAAATAAATAAAACATAATAACTGCTCCAGACAGACTGTTGCAGTAAAACCCTACCGCCATGAGAAGTCTCACACACACACACTAACATCGTAAATAATAGCGAATGAAAGTGAAATAAAATTTAATTTAGGATTTCAAGCACGAACGCTGTTAAGTATAATAAATTACTATTTAATAGATACTGAATCAAATAATCGTATAATCGCATCGTCTCGCTAAACAGTGCGCGTATAGAATTCCTAACTAGCTGTGTCACCTTGCTTCAACATATTTTTTTTTAAACATGAAACACGCCCTTGTCACATAATATATTTCTAATAAATTGTTATAAAGCTACCTATGCAATAAAGCTATGCAAGAATTTAAACATACGTAAAAAAATACTTAGTTATAAATTTTTACATCGGAATTAATTTAGACTGATACTAATCACGCGCTTAGCATTATTTGCTGACTACTTTTCTGAATAAACTTTCTGAAATAGATTAATAAATTTTCTGAATAAACTTTTGATTACTTTTCTGAATAAAATATCGCACCGAATTAAAGCTACAATAATTGCTATTTTCGTCACCAAAAAGGCATTTCCGCAAACGTCTAGTTTTATTAAGTCATACAACGTGGCAATGCAGTCAGAATTATAAGGCATTGCCCATTGGGGGCGGTTTATTAGAAGGTATAAATATACCAACCTAACTATAGTTAGATTTAATTTAACTTTATCTATATACGGCATGTTATTTGTTGAATTAACAATAGCTCTAGGCTTGGCAATACATTCGATATACAAACAAATAGTCAAACAAACCGCAATTCCACATATTACTGCACCTACATATTTAAGCCCCACTGCATGCGCATCCAACCATCGAGATATAAAACACTATGGCGGTATTCATTACTGCATTTGCCATATCAAGCGTCAGTGTGGCGGTGCATCAGAAAAATCGAAAAAATTAAAATTAAATAAAATAATAAAATCTAGTGTCAGCGCCTGTCAGTGCTTGTGTTGTGACGGTTGACTTAACGAAAACTTATTTAAAATGAAGGCCGCAGTTCTGGTATCAGTTTTGCTTATCGGCATCGTAAGGTGCAGTGGAATCGACAATGAAGTAAGTGCATACATTTGAATACATTCTTATTACCTCTTTTTTCACATCAAAATGTATATTAAATATAGAACTATGCACAGTCTTATCGCTCAGATCGATCTTTTTCAGACGACTTTGCATGGAGAGGAAACCGAAATAATAATAAAGTAGGTTAGTCTTGCACAAACCCGAAATTAGGCTCGAACCAACCATCCATCCATCGCTTTTTGTAACTCAAGAATAAATTGGCAAGTAAAATAATTAGGAATACCAGGATAGAGTAAGACAACGCGAGTGGTAGACGTCGATTTTGTGGAACGAAATTTTAGAAACATCTGATTAACTCTGGTTTAAACTTTTGTTGTAAGACGGAATATGTCGTTGGTCTATATAGCCTTAATTTATACAATACGAAACCTCTCCAAATTTCGCGGCTGACGCCCAACTTAGGAAATTGAATATTCCAAATCGCCCGAAAGCCAAGTTTTCTTTGAGATTAGGTATTGAAAATTTAATAGCGCGATTTTAAGTCAGTGGATTTAACAGTTATTTTTCGAGTCTTTGTAATAAGAAAATTGTTTATAAGAAAAAATACTTCTATTTCGCAGTTAGTGGAGGTTTTAGAATGATCTTTTCTTAGGATGTTTTTAAATCTCTTATTTTTCAGTTGAGAAAGTCTCCTCGCGAATTGGATCAGGGGCTTTGCTGAAATTAATTGAAAAGTAGTTTGAAATGCTTAAATAGAAACGAAAGTAAAGCATCAATCTAACATTTTAAGCTTATCTGACAAATACTACGGTACCATCTGAATAACTATGTACAGTCTTCGTGAAAAACTAGAAAGGGCGTATTACCAATTAATTATTCTTATTCACTCAGCGCGCTTCAAAATAAATTCCGTCGTCTAGAAGTAAAATCTCGACGGATTTGTTTCAGGGTAAATCTCGGAAGTTAATTTTGGCCCAGTTTAGAAGTAGGTACTTAGTTGAGATTTGGCAGCAAGTCAAGTTTTGCCAACAAGCTGATCTTATCATACAACTGGGGCCTTACCACGTCTTAATGCAATCCAATTGAGGACCTAAACAGAATCGTTTTACTACTTATTCGTACCGTGACGTCATGTTGTGACACCTTAACGCTCAATTTAGATTGATTTTAAATATGGACGCATACCTTTAAGATATCGAAAACCATGTATTACTGTTATTTAAAGTGAAACGATTCTGTTTAGGTCCTCAATTGGATCGCAATAAGACGTCACGGTAAGCCCCCTGATAGACAAATCTGGACCGGGTCCATTGTGCTGAATTATGGCCTAATCCTCCTTACGAAAGTGAGGTGAGACGTGGGCGGATGTTTCGGGTTATCGTTGATGATGATGATGATGATGATGATAACGAAGAATACCTAACGCACGAGTTTTCTACAATTTCCATTATCCAAATCGGATTATCTGGCTCGACAAACTCTAAAGAGATTTAATTTACAACGAAGCTTTCAGAAAAATATACGAGATAAAAATTATCACCTTTTCAAATGTAGCACGTATACTTTTAACTTATAATAATAATAATTCAGCCTGTAACTGTCCCACTGCTGGGCAAAGGCCTCCCCTCACTATCGTGAGGAGGGTTAGGCCATAATCCACCACGGGGGCCTAGTCCGGGTTGGTGGATAACATGCCTCCGAATTATTAATTCTCGGGCATGTTGGTTTCCTCACGATGTTTTCCTTCACCGAAAAGCGAGTGATAATTACGTACATTATGTTTAACAAGAAACACATTGGTACGTGCCCGCACTGGGATTTGAACTCGCCACCTCCGTTTTCGAGGCGGACGTTCGCCCACTAGGCTACCACCGCTTCCTTAATACTTTTAACTTAATTGCGTTTAAAGCCATATTATTTTCCCTGTTTAATTTATCTCGTCTTATTTCCCTATTATGTCTTATCTCTCCATTAGGCCGTTATCTTTCAATTTATTTTACGATCATACTGATTATGCCCCACGATTATTAACAATAGCAAATGATAGCTGGAGTTGAACAAAAGTGATAACACATAAATGATATCTTACTAATATTATAAAGCCGAAAGTTTGTGAGTGTGTGTGTATGTGTGTATGTTTGTTACCTCTTCACGCTCAAACGGCTGGACCGATTTCGATGAAATTTGGTATAGGGGTAGATTGGACCTATGAGACGGACATAGGCTATCTTTTGTCTCAAAAAATAATCTCGAAGGGGATGAAATAGGGGTTGAAAGTTTATATGGGGAATCCATAATTCTTCAAGTTAGGGATCTGAAAATTCTTATTTAGGCTTTTGGTAAGATATAAATAAATACGGGTTTCAGCTTTTTTGCAAAATCATCCCTAAAAGAGGAAAAGCAAGGGGGGTTGAAATTATGAGGTATTCTTTAGATGCACCCCCAACGGACCACAATAAACGGCTGAACGGATCGTTTGCGGGGGAGGGGAGGGGGAGAGTGGGAGGAAAGGGGGATTATATGAGATTAGTGGGGGGAGAAGAGTGTAGAGTGGGGAGAAAGACGGGGAGAGCGGGAAAAAAGAGGGGCGAGTGGGGGCGAAAGAGGGGAGAGTGGGGAGAAAGAGAGGGGAGAGCGGGGAGAAAGAGGGGAGAAGGGGGAGAAAGAGGGGAGAGTGGAGGGAGAAAGAGAGGAGAGTGGGGTGAGAAAGAGGGGAGAGTGGGGGGGAGAAAGAGGGGAGAGTGGGGGAGAAAGAGGGTAGAGTGGGAAGAAAGAGAGGGGAGAGCGGGGAGAAAGAGGGGAGGGTGGGAGGAGAAAGAGGGGAGAGTGCGGAGAGCGGGGAGAAAGAGGGGAGAGTGGGGGAGAAAGAGGGGAGAGTGAGGTAGAAAGAGGGAGAGTGGGGAGAGCGGGGAGAAAGCGGGGAGAGTGGGGAAGAAAGAGGGGCGAGTGGGAGGAGAAAGAGGGGAGAGTGGGGGGAGAAAGAGGGGAGAGTGGGGGGAGAAAAAGGGGAGAGTGGGGGGAGGAAGAGGGGAGAGTGGGGGAGAAAGAGGGGAAAGTTGGGGGAGAAAGAGGGGAGAGCGGGGGAGAAAGAGGGGAGAGTGGGGGAGAAAGAGGGGAGAGGGGGGAGAAAGAGGGTAGTGTGGGGTAGAAAGAGTGGAGAGTGGGGGAGAAAGGGGAGAGTGGGGGTAGAAGGAGGGGAGAGCGGGGGGAAATAGGGGAGCAGGGGAAGAGGGGAGAGTGGGGGAAATAGGGGAGAGTGGGAAAAGGGGAGAGTGGGGGGAGATAATTTGGCTCACAGATAGGTTATCTTCCAACTTAGGACATAGGCTACGAACATATTATTAAGTCATCATCATCGCCGTTTTCCATCAATGCGATAAAACACTTACGACTGAGGCTTTAATTCATCATCATCATCGTCACCGTTTTGCATCAGTGCAATAAAAACTGTGAAAATCTATAATCCATTATCCATTGGCTTGAAATTTGGCATTTTGATAACTTATACACCAACTTACACAATACACAGTGGACTAAACTGTGAAATAGTACCTTCATTTGCATGAAATGTTGTATGCAGATAGTTTAGAGACAGAATATAGGATACAAGTCATCATCATCATCACTGTTTTCCTGTCCATCAGTGCCATAATAACTGTGAAAAACGACCTAACTTCAGTATTTTCTCTGACACAATGTTACAAGTCCTATCTAATAGCCACCGCCCTGTAGGTTTTATAATGTGAAACGCGGGTGAAACCGCGGGGCGCAGCTAGTTTTATAATAATAATATAACAATTTTATGAATATCATTTAAAATTGTAAATTGGGTGTTCGCATTGCTTCTTATTGAAGACTAACATAAAAAGAGACAGCATTCAAATATATATTTGCAAAAATGTTGCACAATGGGCAGCATTGTCGCTATTAGCAATTTCTTTCATTCCACAAAGGTGGTGGAAACCTTTGGATGGATAGAAATTTATAAGAAAAGTTGTGGTTAGCGTTGAGTTAGAGAAACGTAAATAAACAGTTAGTAATTAATAATAATCTACCTATTACCTACGCTTTCTCAATTCGTCATAATTCGATGAATTTTGAAAATTCTTGATGACTTTGACTTTTTGATGTCATCGATTGATACATTCATTGGGCTACATCAGGCCCGTGGCTGACAAACCTTGACACTAGAAGCAGGCACTAATAGATGTATAGCTGTCTCTGTCTACCCTTACCCTACTTAATTGGACAAACAAAACAACAAGTTTGCGCCGCTGTAGAAGTTGCTTTGCTTGATTCCAGAGCAAACTTTACTAACAAGCGCTTCTAAATATACATAATGCTTATAGGATTATTCACTGACTAAACACGAGCAGCTGCCCACGGGTATGTCCACTTGTCCAGTCGGTTAAACTCCAAATAGGTATCACTAAACTTATATTTCGTCTTCTGTACCTACCCCTAGGTGAGTTTTTACGAGCTCAACATAGAGTCAACTAGCGCTTTGTATGAAGATTTTTCGTTCATAAACGCGCCGGTAGGGGCGCTGTACACGAACTTCATACAAAATCGCTACTTTACGCGTACTATGTCGAGCTAGTAACAACTCACACTAGGGGTACTGAACACGTTAAGATTATACACCTGCCCAGGTAGTGAATGTAGGCATAACTCGATTTCTTCTACATAAATAAAAAAGTAAGTCAGAAAGCGATTTTCTTGCTTCGCGTGTTTGCGCCGGCATCTAATAATGAGTTTTCATTACTCTGCGTCTGATTCATGGTTGATAAGTTTGATTAACCACTTGAAAGTAAACTGTTTGCTTTTATTAATAGGGTGTGGTCTCCTGTAAACGCCATTGGTCGCTTACAGCGTCGTGTACGCCGCGTTACGATGTTTACTATACAAATGTGCTGTTGTGGGTTCTTTCTCACGCTGATGTCGGCGTACATGTCTATAGTACATCGTGACGCGGCGTACGGCGTGACGTTTTAAGCGGCAAATGGGGTTCATAGGAGACCACCGTGCTGTGCCAAGATGGAGAAGTTGCTTAGCCAAGCGACGTCCTTGCCATTATAAATTCGTCACGGTTTACGATCCTTCATATTATGCAAAACCGTGGCAGTCTTTACATCTATCCATATCCCACTGCTGAGCACGAGTGTAACGTCACTTTCATGAGGAGGATTAGGCCGTGATCGGTGAATTATGGCCTATTTCTCCTCACGAAGATGAGGTGAAACGGGAACTCAGTCCAGTGCTAGATCACATTTCCGATTTAATAATTATATTATCTAGAGCTTTGAAAATTAATTCAGAGATAACTTATGTGCCAGATACGAGTAGCTATTTCTAAGAGTATAGAGATTTATTAATACATAATTATTATATTAACTACATGCGAAATTAACCACAAATAGAAGCCTAGAATGTAATAAACAGAGTTTAAATTATTTTGTAATACCTATAGAATACAATGGTAAGCTGAAGGACTAAAATATTACGGTCTCGCCGCCTGTGAAGTAATTAATCTTCCACGGCAAATTAATTGAGACATTATGCGATAGTTACGAAACTAGTCATTAAATAAAACAATACGCTAAGGGAATTTGATTAATCGTCGCAGGCGTTCAGATACAAGCAGGCTATTGCGGTGGCGGTCACGATCGGATTCATTAATGGAATAATTGAGGCACCGGAAAGCCATAGACTAAAAGACCGTAAAGTAATAATTGTGTTACTTAATTTCCGCCTCGAAACTTTATTATAACTTCAGTTACTGAACAGTCTTCAAAGTGCTTTTCAGAGTACTAATATTTTATTGAACGTCTTGTACTAAAAGTGCTTAACCTTGAACGAGCTTGTTTTAGTATCCACCTCAGTGAGATTGTTGGGTATAAAGTTAACAGGGAAAATATTGTTGCATACCGTTTTATTGGTTACGACCCTTTAGTCTGGTGTCGTTGTCTTTAAAACTCTTTTCACTTTTCATTTGAAAAGCCTAATTTCCAGGATAAGTAACTGTCAAAAAGCCTGTGATATAATTTCGAGGAAAAATACCTCACTGTCAGTCATGAATTCCACGTTCCGTTGGTGTGAGGCGAAAACAGCATAAAAAGCGGACAATTCGTTTTAATCATGACATGATTATATTTTATGTCTGTTTATCAAGCGGGAAACCGGGCAAAAAAAAATTGTCATACTGAAAAAAACCATTCAAAATTATTCAGAAAATTTACACCAATCTTTCCTTTGAAGTATTCGCCCCGTATTATTTTATACAACACCCGAGAGAAGGCACTCGTGCCCCTACTACTTTTCTTAATAATTATTCGTTACTGTAAAGAAGTCTGCGATAGGAACCACAGATCTTAAGGTTTTAACCATGGTTGCGTGTTAGACAATGATTCGTAGTCTGCCTTACTATTCCAAAATGTTGATTCATGCCAGAATTCAATAAACCCAACTTAACCCTTAATTTCTGTAGGGTATTGTAATATAATAGACAATATTATGCTTGAGCGTAGGCCTAATAAAATCAGTTGTGTTGCCGAACTCCATCTTTCATTTGTCTTCCCACTCAAGTAATTCTTATATGTAGCTATTTCCACTTCGGTTTTCTTATCTCACAAGGAACGTTTTCATAGGTCATAGGGTGAACACTTCATACAAATAGCTGAGTCGGACAAAAGAGAAGCAAAATTGAGAATCCAGGTAATCCACACTCAAAATGTAATCTGCATCTTGAGATCGTTGCTATTTAATAAATGGATATTGAGATGTAGCACTGGCTACTAGATACTGTCTTGTATGTGTCAATTGTGTCATAATCGGATAGCACTTAACCGCTGAGTGTCATTTATTAATTTGCCAGATATCATGTAAGTTTCTGTTCCTAATCTGCAACTTAAGATGTATAATATTAATTAGAACGAAAGAGCAAGTGCACACTGAAGATAGTTCTCAGAGCTAAGTTTGATTTATTAATACGGACCTTAATGTCACAAACTCCCGATCATCAGTTTAACTTAAAAATGGAGTGCCCCTTCTTCTAGGGTATTAATAGGCATAATATTGTTTACCTAGGCATGAACAGTTCCATTTTTTTCCAATAATTAACGCCTCGTTTACGCGACCGTGTAGGTAAGTGAAGACGCGACGCACGCCCTCTGTACTAGTTTTCCACTTTCCACGGGTAATTAATACTCAGTGTGAGGTGACAAGTGGTACATGCAATGAGAACACTTTCTTTGAGCCGGATCCAGAAATCGACGATCTTGGGTGTCGGATAGCTGGTTCTATGTATCAATTTAATAGTTAGCAACTTCGTTTGTAGTACTGCATTGAATGAGGGCAGTTTTGATTATAGCGGGAGAGGAAATTAGATAAGACGATAGATTTTCTGTCTTTTTATTGTCCACATGCATTGTAAACAACACTCACTTATCTTTTCTATAATAAAAACGAATCCTAATTTTCCTTGGTCACGGCATCACGCGTGAACGGTTGCACCAATTTTGCTATTTATTTTCTTGTTGTGTTTGTTATAGTCAGGAGAAAGTTTTTATTAAAGTAAAAAAAAAGTTACGATTATTACAACATTAGAAAATTTAGGAAACTCCAGGACCACATTAACTTTTGTAATGTAACTTTTTTGACAGGAAAAACGGCAATTACAGCACAATGTCTGTCGGGTCAGCAATAAATCTTAATTGTCTGTAGATTATAATATTGTTACTTGTAGTAATATTATAACGTTGTTAATGGCTTCGTGGAAGTGCGATTATATCGGTTATTTGTATAGATCTTATTGTATTTAGTTTATTACTTTCGCTTATTACGGTCTAGTGATGTGATACGATCCGGGATATTTATAGGGTAGTCCGAAGGATCAGATTTTGATTTGAGATATTCATTAATGTACATATTTGATTTCCAAATATGAATATTGAGATAGATGGATGAGAATGTTTGAGTGCTCTTATATTAATGTATTAATATGTCTTCTCAGACTATCACGAATTGAACAGAATATTTCTGTTTACATCGATGAAAAATTAACTTTGCCAAAAAAATATCTTAGAATAATATGTGACAACATTTACTCAATTCTCCAAAAACGGAAACAAACCAATGAAAATGTCTAAGCACGTTTTATTTATTTTGCTCACAAAAAGTGTCTTTGAAATGTCTCTCCACAGAGCACTTACAAAAATCCCGAGAGATAGTTCGACTTTTCTTTGACAAAACCACAAAAAGTCCTACTAGTTAGTAAAGGATTTATTTAGATCAGAATAATACATAATTCTAGGAAGGTTGGCGATGGAGATAAACCTTTCAAAGGCAAGGGTTAGGGAATGAAAAAAAAGAAAAGCAGAAATTGTAAAGGTGCTCCATCAGTTTATTCTGTCTAGTTTTTTTACAAAACGGTTTTATTTGATTCAGACCCTATGGGATGTTTTTACAAACTGAATTAATTGATTGAGTCGCTGTACTTTTTTGGGTAAACGGCACTTCTTTCAGCAAAATTAAATGCTTTCTAAACTCAATGTTTTCAAAGTGAGTTATGCTAAATGATTCACCTCTAAATTCTGAAAATTAAATAACACAATAACTAATGCACTTTTTTAAGATTGTGCAGGGCCGGAGTTTGCATTGGACCCTTGGATTATAAGCTAGTATGTTATAGATCATCCACTTTGCTTTGATGGCTGTAATAGAATATTATAAAAATGATTTTATAGGAAATGGTTCACTCGTAGCATGAGCTAATACTAGAGTAAATCCTACAGTACTACTATAAATCCCTTTATCAATGTCAAACTATGAAAATGATTTTGTTAAAAATGTACCTACCTACCTACTTGAACTACCTACCTAATTTTAATTAATTATCATTGATTGGTATCTAATACGTTTCGTTCTATTACGAGGAGAAGAGGTGTCAATAAATTGAATAAGGAGATTAATTAACCCTGGTGAAGTGAAAGACTTAGGCAATGATGGAGAGAAATTGCTTTTTTTTCGATGGACCTAACTGATTTGGACCTTCAGACAAAAAGCATTTGAATTAGGTATAGTGATTCTTTCACAAATATTACCAACGTTAATTGCTAATTTATTTTCACTCCTGAATGTACAACCAATCGATAAAATATCTAAAGATATCACTTAGGTAGGCCTACTGTTCTTATTTGATTATCAAAATAAACACTCAGAGTTTCAAAAGACTTTTATAAAGGAGACTTTTTTCTTGGAACAGCTCAATTGATACTTTATCATTGGTTTACTCAGTCTATTACAATTGGGATATAATATAGAGAAACTACACCAAACTGACCCAGTGCTGGCTGCCGTAGATAAGACTCTAACATTCCTGAGCATGCCGATTCCTTCACTACATATTTGCGTCAGGATCCATGCATACCTAAATTATATTTACACACAGTTCATCACACATATTTGAACATAAAGGTGGACCAAAACGTATCCCTAACTAGAATTCCGTTTATCTATGGAACTTAAAACTACGAGGATTATAAACACCCACTCAAAATAACTGTGGTTCACACAAATATTTATCCGGAAAACATTTGCTATTGAAATAATTTACTATTGAAATCATTTACTAATCATATACTATCATATACAAATGTATTCTTACACCATAATATGTTTATATGAGAAGTACTAAGATTGCATAGGATACAATGAGGCTTCGTTTCTTGGGCCATCCAGTATGACTACTGTGGTTTCTTAATAACATATTATATTTATATTGGAAGTATACTAGAGTTGCATAATACACAATGAAGCCATATTTATTTATGCCATCCATAATAAATGGTTAAGGGAATTTCTGGACTGGACTGTTTATCCATTTTTCCCCTGCAGGTACAGTTTTCGCATGTACGGGGGATTTATGGACACAAAGTTCAAAAATCCCCTGCGTAGCGGATACTGCGAGGGGATTTCTGGAATAAGACCAGCTTTTAAGTTTTGTAACGCACGTTATTCTCATTCCAGGCACTACCATCAGAACACACGCTCAAACAGGGTTTGAGCAACAAATGCGTGTCGCGGGAGACGACGTCCTGCATCGCTCTGGAGCTGGTGGGCTACGTGGATAGGATGCTGAGGACGGCGTCCGTGCAGCTCAGCGATGACGTCTTGATATTCGATGAAAGGTAACAGGATCGGTTAGCTGAAATGGTAGTGGGCCGTTTGCATCTCTCGAGTTCTCTGATACCCTGGTACTTCTGGTTCAAATATATAAAGCCAAAACACATGCACACTAAGTAGATTTTCTGATTTAATCTATTTTGAAGTTACAAGTTACCCCTTAACACTTTTTCCATCGGTACAAATCGACGGTTGTGGTGCGAATCGACTCAGTCTCATGCACTAAATAAATCATCTATAATTGGGAGAAGCATCGACATTCAGGGTGGGTATCAGGAAATGGTTTCACGGGAATATAAAAAAAATATAAACGTATAAAGTCGTGAACGAAAAGTTCTTTATTGAATATAAGTAAAATTACTATCACAAAACTCAGAAAAATATCATGCCAGTTAGCTGAAAGGAAAAAAACAACATCGACGTTCCTAAAAATAATACTCGTAAATGTCTAAAGCTTCAATCGTAAAAATATATTTTGCTCCATAACAGGAATAGCAATATATTATGTCTTCTCACAGCGGAAACAAAGAATGAACAATTATCGATAAAAGGCCTTAATTAAGGGCGAAATAATGTCTGCGATTATTCGAACAGTCTATAAGTATTCATCGGAATTACTCGAAAATATGTACTCCCCATTTTTATAGGCTCTAGACACGAGTAATAAAGACAAGGTCACAACAGTATATTGGTGATTATTATAGGTAGTTTAAATTTCCATAACATCATATTCCTTCAAAGGAGCAAAGAGTCAACTTAGAGAGATATTTGGATTTTCCATAGTTAGGTAGGTATAACTGTAAGGCGACCATGAACCTCTATCGAGATAGTATTCGTAAAAATGTGTTTTAGATTTGATCAATACTCCTACAATAGAAAGCACGAAAATTTTAACTATACGTAATCGATCAAGGTAACCGTTCGCGTACACATCTTGCCGATAGCAAGGGTGCTGATCAAATCTCATTCAATTTTTTTAACTGTTCGATTTAACTATTCGAATACTTTCTTGATAGAGGTGCGTGCTCATCCTAGTCGTCATGTAAATAATATACATGCTCACCTACCTAAGAATTCCAATAAAACAGTTGTGTTAGTCCCTATGGACTCTCCCACAACTTTAATGAATTGTGCTAACTTTACGTTGTTTTTTTTTCTTTCTTTTCTTTTGTTCTGCATGTTGTGTTTAGGTATTAAACATATGTTTTTGGTATATACTCGTATTTCTTTTACTCTATAGAGATTATGCTAGATTTAGGGATACAGATCTGGATTGTATGTATATAATATTCTGTACCCAGCGGTAAAGTCAGTTAACTTCAATGAGTGCTCTCTTGTGTGAATTACATCTTTTGATTGTTTATCCATGCGTTGGCAAAAAACGTGGTTTTTTTATTACTATTGGTTTTAATATTAAAACGTAACGTAACGTCATTTGTTTGCGTATCTTGTTGTAAATTATGCGATTATTTTCTTTCCTCCAAACTCTTGATAATATCCATAATAAATAAAAATATGGTTTTCGTTGAAAACCTGTGTTTTAAAGGGCAAGGTCTTTCTTTGTTATTTATCTTTTATCCTCTTTTTATAAGGCTTCGACCGATGTCAACATCAAACGGTATTTGAAAATGAAAAAACTTACGCGTGATAGAATCAGCACTTTGATATCGTGGTTTACGCGAGGGTGCTTTATATTTATTGGAAGGTGAGGTTAAACGAATAGTAGAGAAAATCAGAAAAGATTTAAAAAATCGCTGTAAAAATATTGTTTAGGGCAAATTGTGACACTTAAATCTGTACAAATAAATAAAATTAAGTGTCTGTTTGTACCGTCAAAATTACTGCTTTATACTGAATGCTTAAATCATAAATCATGCATTATACGATTTTAACGGCTGCACCGATTTTGACAAGACTTTCACGGCAGGTAGCCGATGTTATAAGAAAAAACTTAGGCTACTTCAATATTTAATAGCTAGTCAACCCTGTTAAAATCTTGGGTCAACATTAAAAACACTATCCATAATCCTTTCCAGCCACGGGGCGGCAGCCGACCTTCCCGTGAAACCAGAAAGCCTCGCCCGTGCCGGAGTGTCAGTGGAGGACCAGGCCCAGCAGCTCATCATGGACAAGCTCTGGAACTTCGCCACCACCAGGTCCCTGCGGTACCGGATCTTCGACAACGCAGACCTGGTCATCGCTGGCAAGCAGGACAGAGACGCGAGTTTTGGCGTTGGTGAGTGAACTGCTCCAGGCTGGTCCAGGAGACTTACCATGACGTCTTATTGCGATTCAACTGAGGACCTAAACAGTATCGTTTTACTATTTATTCGTACCATGACGTCTTGACTTTGACTTTGACTTATAAATGTAGCCCCACATTAGGATTGCTCCTGTATCGTGGCTATCGCTTACAGGCGTAGGTATAATTTCACGTACACATCCATTGAAATATATACATTGAAACATTATCTCACACATTAAAAATTAGTTGTTGATTCGATGTAACCAGAAAATTTAAAACCGTAGAGCCGTGGCCCCACAAACACGAGGACTTGGATTTGGAATTTTGGACTTATTATAATTATACTTATTAAAACACTTAGATTGAAACTGAGTAGAAATAATTTAATTTCTGTAGCGTTCTATCTCCTATCATACCTTAAGGGCAGGTTGTACACTAACTAGGTGATTATACTGGTGGTACTGGCAGATGGCCGCGAGCGCTTGAACCGCTAATTTTTGTATGTTTTTATTTATTGGAAAAAGTGATAATGAAATTAGAAAATGTAAGATCCTAATCGCTTCCTATAAATATAAAAACCCCCATTTATTGGTTTAACTTTCACTCGGTTTTATGATGGAATCTTTTAGTAGGTGACAAATTAAGATGCGATTGTTACAGCTTTGCGATATTTTTATCTAATTATTCGTAATCCCGCTTTTGTCTTCCCAATCGCCTTCATTGTATGATCAATTTTACCAAAAAAAAATCATGCATAAATTTATCTTTTAATTATTATTGGTTTCCTGAGCTTTCAAACTTCAAAGTTGAGTAAAATCTCGCCTTAATATTCCATTATTATCAAAGACAACATAATTAATTCAAAGACCAAGCAAGATGTGACATGAGTAATTACCAAGTTTACGTTATTTAATTGTAATTAAATCACACGTGTGTTAATAATTGCGGTATTTTGATATCCTGAAGCGAAAACTTTAGGGCGGAGAAAACTTGTAGTTCCGTAGATCATTATCCACAGATTTAGAGATAGAGAGATAAGGCACCGCCAGTCGAACGTCCATACATGCTATATTATCAGTACGTGCCCGAAATAAGTGGTTTATGTATTAATTACTGGCAGCCCCCGTTGTTTATCCTCCGGGGGTGTTATCATTTGCTATACCTACATAGTAGGTACAAACTGAATGCGCAACATTTGTATAACATAAGTTTGAGGTTCATTTTCGACTAAAAGTAATTTTACTTAGTAAGTCAGTAAATATTCGAAAATTCCTAATTACACTATTAGTCAAATGTTCCTCCCTTAACTTGTGCGCGATTAAAGAAAATATACCTACTGAAATAATCTGATTGGTCCTAATATTTTCTGTTACTACAGTTTTGTGAAATAGCGGTATCTATTTCTTTTGAATCTGTGCTATAATTACGTTGAAATCGTTTAGCAACTGTTAGCTACCAACCAAGTTACAGAAGTCTAAGTTTGATTAGAATAAACTCCTTGTGGGTAGGAATATTATTATAATATATAAACACAGCTGCTATTCAGACTTACTTAGGCATAATAATAATATATCTAAATGGCGGGAGCCAAAATATTACGGGCATTAGGTATCCTTTTTCAAACTCAAACCATAGTCCCTTTCACATCCATAACGTATCTTTATAATAAAAAATAATAATAATTCAGCCTGTAACTGTCCCACTGCTGGGCAAAGGCCTCCCCTCACATTTTTGAGGAGGATTAGGCCATATTCCACCACGGGGCCCTAGTCCGGATGGGTAGATAACATGCCTCCGAAACAATTCTCGGGCATGTTGGTTTCCTCACGATGTTTTCCTTCACCGATAATCGAGTGATAAATGATTCATCAATTATTATTTTGTTTGGTAGTTTTGTAGAAAAATCGTATCATGAATTTCCTAACCTCTCAATTGCATAATTATTATACCGTCGTGAGTAAAAAGGAAAAAAAATACATATTAATATTTTCACAAATTCTTTTGTCATAATACGAAGATTACTATCTTAAAAAACAATACTACATAGCCTGTGTTGAGTTAAACTTGTATTTTTACGTATAATCTATTCATTAAACCAATAAAACACAATGACGTTTTTTGGCCGTTTCCATGTTTTTCGGTTGGCCCAGTGCTAAAGTCGAGTGTCGCCCACCATTGACCGTCATGGCGTTGAACGTGTTAATAATAAATATTCAACCCTACCGAAATGACTGTTTACTTTCTTTCTTCCAATAAGTAGTCGAGACACGCAAAGAATACATCAATGTCTGTACAGATATCCCAACATTACAGATTTGCCTATCCGTAATGTTAATGTGCTGCTTTGTCTATGTTAGTGAGATCGTCAACGATAGCATGGCTCGCCACCTAAAAAGACGAGACGATATCTTTGTAAATAGTGCCCGCCCCTGTGCATAAGAAACTAAATTATTATAATAATATGTTAGTCTTAGGGCTGTGAGGTAAACGTGAGGGTTTGATTCCTATTCAGGGAGGCACTTCCCGTTGATGGGCGTGTCATGTTACCGTCTACTGTAGATCCGTGGTAACTAAGACATTTATATAGCTTTACTTCCGTATGTTTGTTTCCACTTGGGATTGCTTTGCTGTGAGATAGTGGGAAAATGCTAGCTTATAAAGTATAAAGGTATTAAAAAGGATTCCACACCATTATCTATAACAATGGCAAAATGTCACGTTCGTTGTATGGGAACGCGTAAATATTTATTTTATTCTGTTTTTTAGTATCTATTTGTTGTTATAGCGGTAACAAAATATACATCTATGAAAATTTCAACTGTGTAACTATAAGGATTCATGAGATATACCTGGTGACAGACGGACAAAAAGACAGACGGACGGACAACAGAGTCTTAGTCATAGGGTCCCGTCTCACCCTTTGCGTACGGAACTCTAAAAACGATTATCGTTCTTCTATACAAATAAAAGCAATTTGAAGTGTGTATTTTGTGGAGTAATTGATTTATGATTTGAAAAAGTATATTTCCCTTGCACGCGCTGATCGCTGATCCAAGACTAAATCTCGAACAAGGGAATCTTAGTCTACTTAGTCTAACTCTAAATTCTTTTCTATTCCAGACGTGTCGGTCAAGCCGCACAAAGCCGTGGAGTCTGGCAGGCAGAAGAACAAGAACTTCGGTCCCATCCTAGCAGCTGCAGCCATGAAGTTCGGCCTCCTTGGAGCTCTGACCTTCAAAGGCCTCGCCCTCATGGTGGGGAAGGCCCTCCTCATCTCCAAGATCGCGCTGCTGCTCTCCACCATCATCGGGCTGAAGAAGCTGTTCTCACACCAGGTGACAGATTAGTTTCAGCCGGATTAAACGATTGTTCAGTTAAGGTTCTGTGTTTTTGTCATGACTAAATGTTGTGGTGTGGCTGCATTTGGATATGCCAACTTAATTAGAAAATAATTATGGAAAAAAAAAACAAAAAAAAATAGGTCAAGTGCTAGTCGGACTCACGTACTAAGGGTTCCGTACTATTATCAATAAAAACGGCAGAAATATCACGTTTGTTGTATGGGATATGTATTTTCGTCTTCTTTTCAGTATATTATGTTGCTATACTCGTAGCGGCAACAGAAATACATTATCCGTGAAAATGTCAACTGTCTAACTATCACGGCTAATGAGATACAGCCTGGCGACAGACGGACAGCGGAGTCTTAGTAATAGGGTCCCGTTTTACCGTTAGGGTACGGAACCCTAAAATAATAAAGACAAATTGAGAACGTCCTTCTCTTTGGAAGTCATAATAGGCAAAATAAGACAATATATTTGTCGATTTGTCATTTTTCGTAAGCGGCGGGTTGGTTAATTTTTTTACATACTCGCAAAGATAGGAGACTTCAAGCGTTATTCCCAGAGTACTCCACGAAAATTTCCCAATCTACTCCACGAAAAAAGTATAACAAAAATATTTAAAGCCGATTTATGCTAGTTTTGACGCTACAAAAAAATCAACGTTTTTTTTCGGAATAAAAATCGATTGGGATGAAATCGCAATACCTTTGTAAAAAGACAAGGCAATCACAAGAACCCATGTAATGCAGTCAGCTATTTTATAATTAGCAACGTTTTTATGTAAAATCCAAATGTGGCCATACGTTTTACTAATAATAATTTTGCATGATAGCATTACCGCATGCTCCGTTCGAGTTATAGTATATGTATTTTTTATATTTCAGATTACCACATTACGTTCTGACAACGATGTTAGAACATAAATAGCTTTTACTGCATGCAAGGTACTATTCCACCAAGTTTATACTATCTCATATTATTTTTCATACTTTTATCTAGTGGGTATCGGACCTAATTAGTGAATTATCCTTAAACACTCCTAGTTTATCGACAAAAATATGAGTTTAGTTACATAAAATAATCTGCTGGTGTTGCTAGGTATGATTAATATCTCCGAAAATGTGGCATCTTAAGGATTGGCAATTCCAGGCAATTCCATTGTTTAAAAAGTTAAAACTATAATAATACTCCTACTTATATTATAAACATGAATGTTTTTAATAATGTATGGATGGATGGGATGTTTGGTACTCTTTCACGTAAAAACAACTGAATGGATTTTAATGAAGCTTTACAATACTATAACTTATATATACTTACATCAGAATAACACATAGGCTACGCTTTATAAAGATATTGTGCGAATCGTCCAAAATATGACGATAAGTGCCAAGTAAAGTCATTATTTAAGTGATAATTTTAATTACATAATGTTAGGTATTTTCTACGCCACGCTAATATTTTATGCTACTTGAAATACTAATCCTGCTCAGACGAAATCGCGGGCACCATCTAGTTCTATATAAATCGAATTTAGATTTAAATCAATTTTAGCGCTCTACAAATATAATTTCAATCAGTATTTTTTCTTACGTTTGACATATTAAATGAGTCTGAACGAAAAAAAAAACAAAAAATAAATTATAATTAATCTTACTAAAAATATATCACACTTTGATTTGAACCGTTATTATTGTTTATTCTAAGAATTAGGTGACACTGCCAGTGAATGTAGGTAAGAACCTATTTCTCTGTTTTTTGACCTTAAAAGTATAGGTCTATTTTTAAGGCCCTTCAAAAATAAAAAGTTCATACTAATTTGCTACACTTTTCCACACTCTGGCAATACTGCCATGTAATTTTCTCTGAGTAACCCGGAACGTGACTTAAAAAATGAAACGTATTTTGAAATATTAACGAGTCTTTACATTGGGTAGGTGCCTTTGAAGAAAAATTATGTACCAGTCATCTCACATTTTCAGGGTTTTAATAACGGTAGAAGAAAATACCTAAATTAAGCTGCGTCTACATTTGCGGTGCGACTTGCGACAAGTTTGGGGGAAGTGCGACTATTTAGATCCAACTTAACCTGCATTTTGACAGTTGACATTTGCACTGATGGTCCGCCAAAAGCTGTGCCGACATTTAGCGGTCGCTATAAAGTGTAGAATTACGCTACTGAAACGTTGGTTATTAATGGTTGCGTAGATATTATATTATGACACCGCGTAATGTTTTTTGTTGGCCTATTGTTTATACTCCAAGCCTCACTACTCACTAAGTACTCACTATCAAATGTATTCACACGTTTGAAGGAAACCTAAGCTTTAGCTAGAATATTACTCACTGGAATCAAACACTAATATAATAGTAATCAGTAGAATTAACTCATTTGTATTTTTTTTCGTCTCGTATTTTTTTGGTATAATATGTTTCCGCTCAGTAAGTTACTGGATCCAATCATTTATATTTGCATTATTACTGCGCATCTATTTATTTTAGTTTCGTAATTAGTCGCAAGTCGCATCGCAGCCAATGTAGCCTCAGCTTTACAGTGGCTCCCGCTTGACTTTAGGGAGTTAATAAAGTCAAACGTGGAAAACATTACTTTAGCTTCGGGCGTATTTTACATTCTTTACACGGCATTTTGTATAGACAGTTGAAATAGGTAGAACCTTTTCTAAGTAGTACAACAATTTGTAATTTCTGTTTCGAATACCTGGGGTGCAATGATGTTTTAGTATTTTAATGTGAACATGCTTCGCTTAGAATAGGTCTGGGTCTATAGGATTACTGCCGGTATATCACGCAATGGTTTGAGGTTTGAGGATAGATTTAAGGTGGTAACTATGGTGGTCACTAATGTCCTACCACCAAGAAAAAGCTAATTTCTACGCAACTTACTTCCTACTTAACTGACCAATTATTATTGATTACTAGCTAAAACGGGTCTAATTCGCACATAAACATAATACATTTTAATATTTGTTTGTGCGCGAATTAGACCCATTTTTAGCGTATCAATTCTTACTTATCCATAACTTATCTAACGATAAACCAATATCCTACTAATTAATGCATGTCAGTTATGAAATGTTTGTTTGTTTCTTATTCAATATTCATTATTCATGCCAAAAATGTTGTACGGATTTTTATTAAGTTTTGTACTATACTAAAACTATTGGAACTATAACATACAAACTACTTATTATTTAGTTCTACAAACAACACTATACAATTTTATACATTAATATTAAATAAGAAAAACCTAGGTTCACAGTTAATAGTATTGTAAAATTTTATTCTTGTAAGCCTAAAGGTTTATACTCATGCATTATTTTTAAAAGAAATAAATATTTCGAACACTTTTCAGGTTATCAAAAAGGACTAAAAACATAACGCTGACTAACCAATGTAACCCGGCTTAACTCACACCGACGCATGGGACCGCAGGACTACGTCTCAATACTAGATGGAGAAAATAATACTGTAATTGACCCTGTATGGACCAAGGACTGATTGCGACAAGGGACTGAGAAACTTATAGGCGCGTGCACACGATGCAAGTAAAGGGAGCGTGTAAAGGCGTAGTACACACGTACTTAGGCGGGAAGCGTGAAAAAAAAAACGAAAAACAAAAAACATACTACATAACAAAGGACAAGTGCTAAATTCTTGAATCAATAAGATTTCAAGTACGTAAATGAATGCCCCTTTTTGACAGTGCAGTCATAACTTATAAGAAAAAGGAAATTTTCAAATCGGTTATAATGAAACTCTGAGGTAACAAACATGAGAAATACATACAATCGAATTGAAAAGCTACTCCTTTTTTTGAAAATGGAAAGTTAATTAATAATATTTAATAAACAAAAATGATTTAATGTACATACACATTAAAAACATATTTAATTATTGTAAATGCATTTTATTATGAAATTTACAATAAATTGTATTTACATTAATTTAATGTAGATGCGCCTTAACACGCTCGCATAACAAGCATCGTGTGGGAAGTCTTAAAATATTAGAAATAAAATAAGGAATGTATAATATTATTAGTAAGGATTCTCAGTTCTTTGTTAAAATAATTATTATGATAATTTATTGAATTAATATAGCGATCCCACAGATTAATAATGTAAATATCAATATTTATTAATACTAGATACAACTCATGTACTAACTTTGTACATAACGGCAAGCTAATTTCGCATTTAAACTAACAAATAATTATTTATTTATTTTTAATTATATAATACTAACAAGCTATTTATTTTTGGAATAAATGAGATGATCATTAACATTTTTATTTATTTATTTGTAATCCTTTTTAGTATTAACAAAAATATAAGAATAGGTGTTCATACTTACTTCATAATATTATGTTTTAATGTGCATGCATAAATATAGTGGAGACAGGATCGAATACTTACTTGTATGGTACTATTCATTAAAACATAATGTAAAACAGTAATACTGGAATGTAACTGAAACTCTGTGAGAAGTTCTTAATAATTATTGTGTGATTATTTGCATGTCACTATGATGAAGTTTAGTGTTATGTATCAACAAACATATAATATTATAATTTCAATCATATAATGGCCAAAATCACAAATATTTTAGGAATGATTTAAAATGGTAAAACACATGGGCTAGCCCATAAGCTTGCGTAAAATAATTAATTCAAGTAAATGTCATAATTAGGCAATTTTAATAGCTTCTTACGGCCTCCTCTATGTTCCAACCTGGCTTAGTCTCTGGCGTCTAACCACGGCGGGAATGAAGCTAATCCTACTAGACTACGAGTATACGTGTATATACTATGCATCCGATAATCACAAAAACACGAAATTATTCGAAACGTGCCACTCAATTTATCCCAACACACGGACAAAATGGACGAATCAGTTCGAGAAGAAATTAATAATAATAAATAATAAATAATGCTGGACAATTCACACAGCATTATCTAGCCCCAAAGTAAGCAGAGCTTGTACGAGTTTTTATTATACATAGAAAACATCCAGAACGCCCTGAACAAATATCTGCAGATCGTACAAACATTTGTCCCGGGGCGGGAATCGAACCCGCAACCTCCTGCGTCGCAGGCGGACCTTCGCCCGTCGCGCCACCGAGGTCGTCTCAAATTAAAGCATACAGTGCCGAAATTTTGCTAAAATCAAATATCAGTCATTTTTTATACGGCTATGTTTTTACTTGCATGATAGTTCCTCCATTTCTTGCCTCTGTTATTGCATCAGCTATTATCCGAACAAACATAACTGAAGCTCCCGATTTGAATAGGATAATCGTTTATTGATGCTTAACTTATAGAGAATGGAATCCCGTACGTCTCATTGCATTACAGAGCTTAGGCCCGTTTTTATAAGGCCCCTTAAATCTGGGGGCACGGCAGTGCCCCCGCCAAGTCGAGCAAAACAAAAGGCACGGCCGTACTATCCTTTTCTCGAAGCGATTCGGGCCATTTTCGACCCCCTGTAACTTCGTTATGGATAAAACTAGAAGCCTAAATTTTTAGTGACCAAGAGGGCATCACGTTTACAGATAACAATCCAAATTACATCAAATTTGAACCAGTAGTTTAAGAATTATTGCAAGTCAAAGTTCCTTAATTTTGCTGCCCACTGACTGACTGACTGACTGACTGACCGATCATCAAAATTCTAAGGTACTTCTAGCCGTCCCACAAGTTTGAAATTTTGAATATAGCTATTGTTTAGCCTATAAACTATGGAAAAATTCTGACATTCCATAATTTTCATCCCGTTTTCTAGATATATAATCTGCATAAATAACTTTGTATTCCCATATAAATCCCATTAAATTGTATGTGATTACAAAGTTACTTTTACAGTTCATAATTAGACTTCATTGAAATTGAATGAAACGGGTAGCAGGGGTTAAAAATTAGAAATAGCTTCGAGAAATTCGACAGTTGAGCGATTTTTAAAAACTTCCACTATAGGTACACCTACGGCAGATAGAGAGATACAAATCGCTATAATATATATCTACCTACACTTTTATAGGTCGAACAAATTCGTTACCTAGGTACATTAAAATAGGTACCTAGGTACCTTATACCTAATACGCATCTGTGGAGACGCAAAGACACTCGTTCATGATAATCTATGAGCATGACCTATGTCGCAAGGGGCCCCGGCCGCGCAGGCGCGGGGCGCGCGTTGATGCGTGTTTCGCAAAAAAACGAAATAAAGAAAGAAAACCTACAAAAAGAAATGAGATCCCATCAAAAACATTACATGTACAAAAATGCACAAGTCTCGCAACACAGTTAATCTGCCGTAAAAAGTTGTGAGATCGAATGTAAACCAAGTCGGTTAATTTCAATAGGTACCTACCTATACCTATCTATGGGAGCAGTTATACCTTTATTTCTTTAGTAAATAGAGTGTCTTGGCGATTGTACACGGCAGCATAATTTACTAGGCAATCTAAATAATATTTATAGTCTTCCGTATAAGTGTACTTTCAAACAAATACAAGCACAAAGCGCTTAACATAGATTTATGTTGCCGTGTGCAATTGCCAAGTCACTTTATTTACTAAAGAAATAAAGGTATAACTGCTCCCATAGATAGGTATAGGTAGGTACCTATTGAAATTAACCGACTTGGTTTACATTCGATCTCACAACTTTTTACGGCAGATTAACTGTGTTGCGAGACTTGTGCATTTTTGTACATGTAATGTTTTTGATGGGATCTCATTTACACTCAGCCGCGTCAAGTGAGCAGTACTGATGATCAATTTAACAAGAATTTATTTTCACTTATAATTATTTTAAATTTAAAGTCAAATCATTTAATGTAAATATATAGGCAATAAAATCGCACTTTTATAAATCAAACACTTCAATCGTATTGACGACTTAATTAAATCATAAAATAAATCAAAATATAATTAATTGATTAGGGTTTGAGTTTGAAAAAGGATGTTTCCCTATCTAGGATTGAATGTCGGACATGGAAAGGAAACTCCGTTGACTCTACCAGTGCTTCGGAATACACCCGTTAGAGAAGACAGCACCAAGAAACTCTACGGAGATGTCATTTTTTCTCAAATTGGTTTCCTAAACTTAAAAATACTTCGAAATTGAGTACCTCGCCTTAAATCGTCTGCAATAGACGTACGGAGCCATGTATGTATGTATCTCATGTTGATAATCAATCCGACAGCTACTTGCCAACAGCGACGGCTGTTTCCGTTGCTGTCCGCATCCGTCAGCATTTCCGTAACTTACCACCAGGTGTCATCGACAGCGCGCTGTTCGACTGTTCGACATTTTCGGCCCTAAACTACTTTTCTACTTACTTTCTTTCTTCATTTTATTCCAGTAAATGCAGAATCTGCAGGGTAATAATAAAAAAGCGGAAGCAAACCGAATATTTTATTCAATAACTAGTTATTTGCGTCACGTTTGTGGCTACAGAGACTTTGTATTCGTGACATGCGTTTAGATTTATTGACATGATTTCCTTTCGATCTTTCTGGTTTTTTCAATAGGAGTTTTACTGTGGGACGAAACCTGCTCCCCATCTGAATATATTCACTCTTGTGTACAATGTTCGCTACATTTCACCTCATAAATATGTATAGTGACGATTTCTCGCACGTTTCTCAGTACTATAGATATTTCAGCCTGAAAGGATTGCACGCAGTCACGCCTTATAAGCAGTAAGGACAGTAAACACATCAACAACACACATAGGAAACTAACCAAGAATATCTGAGATAGGTAATGACATTTTAACATCAATCTACATCATCAAAAGGGTCATGGTTCCTCTGACTGACTATTACTATTAATGTTTATAATATTATGACATGTTTACTTGTTAAGGCTCGCTGTCTGATTTCTTTTTAGAGTGCATTTGAGTTCTGCAGAGAGTTGATATTTTTTGCGGAATTGCCATGGTTATCAAGACGACGCTATGACTTGAATTATTTAAGTCACGGTTAATCCAAGTAGTAAAGAGTAATGGGTAAATGTTTTATCATCGAACCAAACTATGGAACTACACGGAATTAGGAGGCCGGATTGTATCCAAAACACTAACCTCCCGTCATCATCATCATCAGCCTGAAGACGTCCACCTGAACATAGGCCTCCCCCTTAGACCGCCACGCCGAACGACAATAATAATTCACCACTTGCACCCACCGACTGCCTGCGACTCTTTTGATGTCGTCGGCCCATCTAGTAGGAGCTTATCTCCCCTACTGGTCATTAACTGTATTGCAATATTCTGATTGTTGCCAATTGGATTCCTTGGTTACAGTTGACTGCCTCGTCAAACGTATTGGATTTGCCATCTGATTCGGGTCGGTTGAAACATGGTATTTTATAGGCTGACAAATATTTAATAATAGTACTCAGTCCCCTTTCGAAATCAAATCTTGGTCTTCGAATTGTGGAGATTAATAACCGACGTAGTATAATGCGTTTACATGACCATTATGATGTGAAGTCTTCGTACAATAAAATTGTGAAGGCGATCTACCTACATATAGGATTTAAAACAGCCAATCCTTTGCAAGCATTACCACTATTATTGTATTTTTTGTCGCTCTCACATTGATTGGCGATTAATTGTTACAATAACGCCTGATAATATTATATTAAAGAAGCATTTTGGATGAGAGCTACGAAGCGGCAATCATCAAGAGGATTTATAGATTAACGACATTTTTCAGTCGAGTCTGTCATTACTATACAGTTTGTATCATTTACAAATTATGTTTGTATCTACTGATAACAAATTATACTAGATAACAATTTATTTTATTTTTCATTTACGTAGGTACTTAGACTAAGTTATATTTGACATACGGTTTCCCCAGTGGATGGTAAAATGGTATTACCAAAATGTTTTTGCCTTTCCCTGGGAATAAAGTAAAAGTAAGAACGTCTTATTCCATTTAACTTGAGGTTTTAAGAGCTAGGTTTTTACTTTGAAGAGTATACTTTTGGGAAAACTTGTAGCAGCAACTTTTTCTCAGAATTAGAATAAAAGCCTTTGATGGCAAAACCAAGATAATTTCAAAAGTACTTACAAGATTATACTTAGATAATTGGTTTGTTCAAAGTTAATACACTACTTTCATCGCAAAATCATCCAAAAAAAAACAAGAATTTATTAACATTTTTTTTATTTCACTAAGTGCTGAATAAATAAGTCTTAATCCAACGCTTAAATTAACAAATAAATTACGTAAAACTAATAAAGTCGACGGGTTCGCACTATTGAATACAAGGAAAGGATCAGTCTTAAAAGTTAGAACAGCTCACACTGTCTTAAAACCTGGTGGTCAAAATGAGAGGTTTGAACTTTAAGAGAGTCCAGTTTAAAACAGTGTGACTGATACGCCAAATGTCAGATTACCACTAGCTTTAACACAATACACAAAAGGTATGGACACATTTTTCAATTTACCAGAGACCTAATTAAAGAAATCTCAATGAGGGACGTAACACCGCGTGACTACATCGTTTGCTTTTGCAAATGATACCGCACTACCCTTGCAATAGGGTTTATCATCAGCAGTGGTGTAGTTAAACTATTGCTGTATTTTTTAGTATTAAGGTCTGTGTCCATACCATTTTCTATATTGTGGTTCGGATCAAGTCGACGTGGTAATCTGACATTTGGCGTTAGAACGATGCCACTTGATCCTAACGTGACATTGTCATTGTCATCCAGTTGTCCAATTATGGTTATTGGGGCGATGGTGGCATGGTCATCATTTCGGGGGCGCCGTACATCTGCGGCATTACATACATGGGCATTGTCATGGTCTGGGCGTGATTCAATGGCGGAATTGCTGGGAACCCGAATAGGATCTTGATGTAGCGCGCGATTGTCCATAGAACATTGGACGTCTCCGGTATCCTGCACACAATTATTGATTGGTTACAATCTGGTTACAAAGGAGGAATCGTCTTTGGAACTGGTAAACGCACGTGACTAGAATAGCTATGACAAAACTTAAGGAGTGTCATGAGGATAACACTTGAAAAGGAATCACAAGACTCAATCTATGTGACGATAACAAATATTCCACCACAGAGATTTCTTTAACTTGACAGGCTAAAACAGACACTAATCAAATAACAATTAAAGGAGTCAAAACGAGAAGTTAATATTTTGAAATTGCTCCCAAAGTAAAGTTGCTTTCACCAGTTTCTTAGACAGTAGGCAAAATCAAAAATGATGGAGATAGTCCAGTCTCTGAAGCATTTATAGAGTAAAAAAGTACTACGTGCTGTACAGTACATGGCGCTAGATTATTTGGTTCAGATACTGGGCTTCTCAGTTCTCATAGTTATCAACACATTATTATTAAGTCAGTTAAAAGAACGAGACTAAGATTAAAGAAAAATATTCCAATAAAATTTATTTAAATTCTAGCAATTGATACCGCTATGGCTGCATTTCATTTTAATATGGACGTAAATAATAATTATGTTTACTTCAATAACCTTGGTCTCTCTTTAACAAAAATTGCTTACAAAACGTATTTTATTATAATATTATATACAAAGGTTTGCAATAATTATATTCCCCGTAGGTTTGAAGTCTACATTTTCGTATTAAACCCTTTACAGAAATTTCCACCACCACTACACGTTTATTGAAATACATAAATGCGCCCAAATAAATGCAAGGTTTTTAAATTTCTTACATTGTAAGAGGTGATTGATTCAGTATTTTAATTAGACGAACAATTTTTAAGCCTCTCTCACTCCGAACTATGCATGACTGAATGTTTACTGGTCTCTGTAGCGTTTTCAACAGATAATGTTACATTTTAGCAAATTGCTTAATTGCAAGCTCTGATATGTTTTCAGCAGACGTTTTGTTGGATACCTCTGTTGCAATACCATCAACTAATGTTACATTGCTATTCAGTTTTTCATTTGTTTGCTCTGTTTCTTTAATTGCAGCTTTACGTTTAGTCAATTTAGTTTTTTTCTTTTTATTGCTTAACTTAGATAACGCGGACTGACCTTTTTGTAAATAATCGTAAGGTTTAGTATTCCTTCTTATTGGTTTCTTTATCTTTATTGGGTGGTTGTTATAATTGTCTACATAATATCTTTGTAGATCTACTAAGACGTCATTTAGACCTTCCATAATGTCCAAAGTTATCATGAGAGCATTATAAATTGCACTGTAATAAAGCGGAGGTTCTTCTTTGGATACAACTATTTTATTTCTATTTGCTTTTGTGTCATCATTATCGTCCTGATAAACAATTTGATAAACTGGTTTTTCAGTAACTAAATCTGCCATAAAATCTAAAAGAGTGAAAATACTGCGTTCATTATTTACATTTGATTTACGAGCAGAGTTTGTAATGGGAATATCTCTCTTGATTCTCTTTCTTCGCTTTGAATTGGGATTTTTGCGAAGAAATCTTCTTGAGACTTTATTGCTATTATTCGTATTGTTGTTCATTGAGTGATTTAAATGAGTACCGCGAAAAGACGTAGTGGTTTTATTATTGGAAGTGGTTTTATTTAGAACCACAATCGGTTTCCAATCACTGGGTCCGTAAGATATTGTAGAAGTAGCAACTGTTGTAGTAACCGTAGTAGGCGCAGATGATTTTCTATACGGTAAAAGCCTACTATTATTCGGCTTAGCAAAGAAATTGGTTGGATTATAGAGTACAAACTTAACTCTAGGATAGTAAAATGTGTTAGGATAATTGTATTTATATTTTTTAGTTTTAATGTAATCCTGAAAATCCTTATTGTGCTTCAGTCTGTCTAAATTTATTTTTAGTTCCGTATACTTTTTGGGTCTAGTGATCGGTTTCACAAAATTCTTCCTCTGCGCAATAAATCTCGGTTGCGGTACAAGAAACTCTTTTGGTTTCTTAACTTCTTCGATTGGATCCACTTCTACACTTTTATCAGTTGACACTTCTGTGTTGAGACCTCGGAACGTAGGCATCGCGCCGTAGAAGATACTCGCTATCGGGCTTAAGACGTTTTTGAAGCCATCAATGAATGGTTCCAGAATTTTTTGAAGTTTCGACTTACCATCCCATCTCTCTGCTGCATTTGTGGCGTTAAGTAGTAGAGGCACTTGTTGCGACTGCTGAGCACTTGCGTCTTGCTGCTGGAGCAGCTCGTGGGCATGTTGCTCCAACATGTTAGGGGCATACATCTCATTTGACGCAAACTGTGGACTCACTCCGGAAACGGAGTATGCGTGCGATGAAGCGCTCGGGAAATCGATGGGGTATTGCGAGTAAAGATACGGATGGTTTTGGAAACCGACGCTGTAATGTAAACAAAATTTTTGTGGATTTAATTTTTAATGCAGGATTTGTTCGATTAGTCGAGAAGATCAGTGTCAGCATCGACGAGTCGGTCGTCTTTCGTTTTGGGAATAACGTCAGTACCAACGAACCATTTAGAAGTCAAGTCATCAGCATGGAGTCATCAGTCACAAGCGTCAATATCTCTCTTGGAGTCTCATGTTATTGCAATTAGAATCTTGGTTTCAATTCATATTCAATTTTTCCACTGAAAAGTTAGATTTACGTCGTAACATCCGGTGGCAGAGGGTTCATAAATTCAACTTGAACTTTGCTTTAATTCTTCAAGCATTTGATTTTTGGGATCTTTCGGGGTTTAGTTATTTAAATCGACCAAAATTTTCCTTAATAATTTTGTTTCATAAATTAATTCTCATTGTTTCAAGTTTAAATTATTATTTTGAGGAGTATTGTTATTTCTGTCTCGTTTTCAATTAAGCGCTTGTCACGTTTAGCTTTTCCGTCCCCAGGCAGGATTAATGTTTGTGTGACCTCCTGAAATATTTGTTTGGTTTCCGGTCCTTAGAGTCGCAATGGTTAAAAACAGCATTCATTAATTGGGCGGTGCGAATTGGGCATGTTACGGTTAAAAACGTTTAAGGTTATTTTTAACAACCTGTGTTATATATTTATTAGTAATTACAAACATATAAAAAAATTGTAAGAAGCCTTAAATGGCAGCTTCTGGCATATAGGTAAAATAGAAGAATTTTGAATTTTGTTCATGAAAAATCTATTACCACGCAAAAACCGAAGTCTTGTATAAATTTTGTAGAATTTTACATAGAATTATTAAATATCTTTGTCCAATTATTCTTAGTCAGGTTTATCGTAATTTTCACCTTGAATTCGGATGAAGTATTATTTTCCATTTCCTTAAAAATTAAGTGTTCTTTTAGGATTCTAAGAAAATGGGGTTGAGTATAATTTGAGCCATTAGAGTGAAGATGTTTGATGAAATAACGAAATTGATTAAATATCCCTTAGTCAAAAATCAGACTGAAATACTTTGAAAAAGTTATAAGTCATACTATGAAGTATTGACTATTACTTACCTCAGTATACACAGTATTTAATTCAGCGTATACACACTGAAGTAAATAGTAATTAATAGTCAATACTTCATAATAATATTAATTATACCTAATATAATAATTATAATAATGAAGAAGTGAGAAGTATTCAATTTATTTATCCATACATTTTCTTAATTTAACTTTTATTCTTTAATTCTGTGCTCTAACTATGCATTGATGATCAATATTGTTCATTTATACTATCTGTTGTATATGAGACATAAACTTGCGACATGTTTTTGCAAGTTTTTTTTTAGTTTCAGCCGCCCTGCGTCTGTTAACAAATCTTGCAAGTTATTACCCACTTCTCGGTTTCCGATAGACTGTATTTCTTTTAATTATAACGATACGTTTATTTAATTAGTAACGTTTTTGCGTGTAGCTATGTATAGTCGTTTCAGTGTTGCGTGTCATTAGCAGTCAGTAGAAGTCATGCTAGTACGAGCAATTGTATCAAATTAACACACTTCTTACAATAACTTTCATAGAAAATATGTAAAGATAGAAACACTATTAAGATTATAACAGGTATATCATGCAATATTGAGTTTAGGTTAGTTGTATATCAGTTAAGTTAAAATCTAGCTTAAACTTAAAGTTTGATGGTAAAACACTTTTTTAAAGTTATGGGTAGACTTTTAGCACCAGGTTTGACTTTGTTATTTATAACGATAAGGCATAATAGTTTCAAAAAGTTAGGAGCCATATGTATTGTTTTATCAAATAATAGTTACGGAGCTATTAAACATGAAAACAAGAATATTGCGCACCAAAGAAGTAAGAAATTATGGTATTTTTAATAATTATTTATTGTTCTAATGAGTGGTGGTCTTAAGTCGCGCAAAAATTAACCCGTACTTAGCTAGTGCATAATTATGATTTCCGTGCACGAACCATTAAAACATCTACTCAGTATCCCTTTTTATAACTGACTTCCAAAAAGGAGGTGGTTCTCATTTAGATTGTATGTTTTTTTATAACTTTTTTATATTCAATAGCGTGTATACTATAATAGGGTAGGTAGGTATATACTTTTTTGTAAGGTATTATAATTCTTAATATTGTTTAATATCAAATATTATGAAATAAAATAAAATACTTATTCTAGTTTGACGTTGTATTTTCATAATGTGTAATCAGTACGCCACTGCCTATAAGTATATTTTATGTAAGTATTTGTATCAATGTCAACACTAACAACCCCTCTTTTGTTTGTGTTAACAATACCAATAAACATGTACTGTTTTGTTTGTATCGACAGTATCGGATACTGTTTAGCCCGTGACAACACAATTTCTGTAACTTACAAATTACATCGAATCTACGCTACTTTGTGCTATTTGTTTTATATATGCTGTGCTTTAGCGTTTAATTTACACTATAAAGTTAATTAATTCAGCTTCAATACTCTACTGTGTACTTTTAAACCGACTTCAAATACGAAAATTTTCGTTTTAGAATTTTATTTTTTTTGTTTACTACTTCCTCTTTTGTAAATCAGTTTGAAGACGGTTTCAAAGTGAGATTAAATACTTCTTTAGTGCGCTAAAAGTCGGAATATCCATTTTCGTGCTCATAGTACAGTGTGAGAAGCATCACCCATAGAAGTAATACCCACCCAGTGCTGTAGGTTTCGTAGAGCCTCTTCAGCGCCATTCCTATTGTGACCACCAGCGCCAATTTGCTGGCCACGAATGCCTTTATGGTCAATGCGGCTACCACGGCGAACGCGAATATGACTGCTCCGGCTGACTTCATGCCAAAAAGCAGCGGTATCAATGCCTGCAGGACTTTCTTCTTATGCCTCCTTTCTGGAATTGAGAAATTTAAAGTATAGTTCTTGAGATACATCGCCAGACGAAGTAATGTCAGGTAGAGTAAGGCAGTGGATGAATGGTGGTCGAGACAAGAGACGCGAAGCGTTGGTCGTCCAGCAGCTAGATGGGTCGATGACATCCCTAAAGACGCGGGTCGAATC
The DNA here is from genome assembly GCA_905147375.1 of Hylaea fasciaria. Lineage (NCBI taxonomy): Eukaryota > Metazoa > Arthropoda > Insecta > Lepidoptera > Geometridae > Hylaea > Hylaea fasciaria. The sequence goes on from LR990214.1 coordinate 6,898,037, forward strand.
TGGACCCGCTTGGCGCAAGACCGAGGCGAGTGGCATGAAAAGAGAGAGGCCTATGTTCAACAGTGGACGTCTTCAGGCTGATCATGATGAATCAAGAATAATGTAGATGTGTTTAGAATAGTCCCATTATGCGTTGTCTTTAAGATAGTATCTCTATCTTCACATAAGAGTGCAGCCGTTTCACACACGTGTTTCTCGCTCCAGAAAACCAATTTACCGTGTGATAGAAAGAGATAAAGATAGTTATGCAAAAATGTGGTTGCATACACGTATGTGGATGGATCTTTAGCTATGAAAAAATAAGAATTTTTGGAATAAAATCAGCTGAATGATTTAATGGGAATCAGCCTATCTTGGTATATCTGCATATCGCTGTCATTGGATTGTATAATTTTTGCCAAAAATTATATACAATAAACACCAGTTATATCACTGAGGATTTACACGGGCTGATAATGAAACATACATTTTGACAATTTTAAGAAAACGTATCTAGCTAAATAATTAAGGCAAACCTTACCTATATCCACTATTTTCAAAAACAAATAGAGTGACTAAACCTACATACATACGTCCGTACAGCCTTTGGTTAATTAAACTGGGGTTAAAACAATTAGCCCAATACCAATATAATGTTACATTGGTAGCGATCTAATAAAATAACCTCATATGAATACAAACGTTCAATAACAATTTTAACAATTCCTGAAATCAAATTTTCATAAGGAAGCCAATTTTAGCTTTACAGTATACTCGTAGGTAGACGCGCCCTCCGGCCAAATAATATTAGATTTCGTCTAATATTCAAAATACCTTCCAATATGGCTTGTCTATATTAATTACACAAACAACAAGTTCATAATAATATCATAACGTTGTATTCAAAGTAATGTAAATCAGATATCTCACAGCCAATACTGACAACATTTCTTTTTAGGAAATATTATTTTCAAGTGTTTGACTCCCTAACTGTTCTAATCTGTTGTTGGAGTTATATAACTGAGTACAAAAATAAATTTTGCCGAACAAACACGGCTAAAATTAAAGAACACAATGAGGAGTCGATGAAAAAACTACTACCTATATATTAAAATGTATTGCTAATAAGACTATAATTAAATACAGCTATTTGAGGTTCTAGAAGGGCGACCACGGACTGGAAGACGCAGTGTAGGTAGGCCTCCCTCTAGATGGGCCGACGACATGAAAAGAGTCGCAGGCAACCGGTGGATGCAAGTGGTAAATTGTCGTTTGGTGTAGCGGTCTAAGGGGGAGGCCTATGTTCATCAGTGGACGTCTTCAGGCTGATGATGATGATGATGTTTTATATTCCCTAGTGTATTATTAATCTTTGCGACCGCAGTTCGGAAGCAGTGACACGAATCATTAGTAAACATTCGTCTAGAGTCAGTTTGACAGCCGCCTTAGGGCTTCTAACGTGACTTAACCACTCCTATCAAGCAACAACAACCACGACCGAAGTCCAAAGACTGGAGCTATGGAAACTCACATCGTTTTATGAAATTTCGTCATTACGTAGGAGCGGAGCTATGGAAACTCATATCGTTTTATGAAATTAAGTCATAACGTACGTCAGAGGCCTACCTACATACCTGACACAATGGTATTACTAGATTCAGCCTTATATTTTGTTGAAACAAAAATTTCAGTGACGTTCAAAGCCGATGAAACTGAAGCGAGCTTGATTTCACATTTTCATGTGAGCAGTAAAAAAGCAGTTGAACAAACTCCAGTGGAACAGTTTTCATCAAACCACGACAAAAACCGTACGTCTTTTTTAAAACTAGACGGGAAACGGACCATGAACATAGTGAGCCGCGCAGTTGCATCCTCCCCACCATACGTTTTGCCATCACAAAACAATCTCGACTTGCATTCTCGACCTTACTCGTTTAACTTAAGAGAGCAGTTCTTGAGGAGCGAACAGTTTCAACGGCAAATTTAAAGTGGCTGGTTCGTTAGTACCGCTTGAACAGCAATGAGTGTCAAATCGATTCGCGTCCGGTTTTAAAGAAAGTCGATCGAAGCGCAATTTATTATGATCGGAATCGATATTGGTAAAACAAAGGAAGGTGACGCTCGATTTTATTTATTGCAAAGTTATATGTTTGAATTTGAGAAGTAACGAATATCACTGCTCAAAGAAAGTGAATACATAGCCAAATTGAGTAACATTAGATTTCTAAGGGAAGTTTTGAAATTTTTCAAAGTAAATTTACTTGTTGTATAATATAAATCGTCCTACTTTTAACTATGTAATCCATGATATTATAAGAATGTAGGGAAATGGACTTGCATCGAAAAGACAGGCTTAGATATGTCAAGCACGAAAGGAAGATTGTACAAACATAAGTATACTTAGGCTCTAAATTATTAGCCGACGACAAAAAGTATTAATTATTGATGTCTAAAACACAGTAAAGAAAGCATCACATTGAAATAAATATTATGAATTATGCATAATTTAATGATAAATGTGTAATGTGTATGGAATAAGAACATGCTCGTAATTAATTTTTTAGCTGATTCTTAACATGCTGTCGGTTGCGTTTAGACTTAGATATAATTATTTTATCTAACATGCAATTCATGCATCTAAATGTGCATTAGAAGTCAAGATCTTCTGTCTATGATGTATGTGTTCTTATACTTACTTCGATGTTTAATCACGCTGTCTGAAATAAAGATATAAAATTAAAATAATATAATTAAATAAATATTTTATATTTCATGTAATTTCTACTAAAATACTATCATTTTATTTATTGTTTCACACCTTATGTTCAAACCGAATACGAATACCTGTAGTTGTGACTTGGATGGAAATTGAGTAACATAGTTTAACATTTAAAGTGCCAAAATATAATATGAAATGGCACCTTACAATTTGGATAGGCGCCTACTTTATACAAAGATTTAATATTGTTTGAATGTAGCAACAATTATGGCAACACAAGATCTGACTAAAATGAAAAAGTAGATTTTATTGGCACTCCAACGAAGAAAAGGCCTGGAAAGATTCGCTTCCCGTTTGACCTTTTGAATTTTCTGTTTATGGCAAAACGATAATCACGTACACGTGTAAAGTTATTGTCACGCCTACATTATTTTTATTCTAGCACAAAATGTTTTCCACTGAAACATAATAATATATTTTCCACACCTAATACAAACTGAGGCCTTACCATGACGTCTTATTGTGATCCAATGGAAGCCCTAATCATAATCGTTTTACTACCTATTCGTACCATGACGTCCTTGTTGTGACATTTTGACGCACAATTTAGGTTGTTTTTTTATCCAAAGGTATTGGCTTTACCTAAAAGATATCGATCGCCGTATATTACTATTATTTAAAGTGAAACGATTCTGTTAAAATAAGCAATAAGACTAAGCCATGCTAAGCCCTCTGATCAAAATGAGCCAAAACACAATCGATTTACTGAATTCACTGAAGGTTTAGTTGTCTACCTTTCATTAGTTCTTATCTTAAGATGCATTAGGCGTTACCAGTTAGACTTCATTAGACGTCAGGCCTTAGGAAAGTTAGGCGGAAAATTTACATTGTACTAGCTACCCTCAAAAATCAGATAAAAGTGCTAAATCATCAGAAAATGTAGTCACATAAAAATAAGTTATTTTAAGTAAAATAATAAATTTAATAGGCATTGGATGAGGAAAAGGTGTTGGCAATTTTGCCTGTACGTTACACGTGTCGCAGACCTGTTTTTTATTTCATAACAGCTTTTATATGGAGAGAAAAATATCGGTATTTTTCAGGTATTGTAATAATATATTGGACGGAATGTCAAAGTTTATTCTAACTTCCGAACTTTGAGCAACAATGTCGGTTTTGTGGATATTTTATTTTAGTAAGGAAAACACGGGCAAATTATTTTTTCACAGTTCAGGTTTAACATAAAATAGAATAGAAACGACAACAAAAACATAATTATGGATAGGTATGTTTTTTATTTTACAATAATTTAATAAGGTTATTACCTAGTTTAATAGCTTAGCGTTTTTCAAAATGTAAAGTTATAATCAATATAAAAGATATTGTTTTGACTTCATGAAGACCTACACAATTTTTTTAGAAGTATCGTAAACTTTGGCGACACCAAAGTTGTATCTTCAAATAATTTTTTACAGCTACAAGTTTCAATAAAACGATAAAATTGAGGACCTACTAGTGTCATGTTTACCATCAATATTAATTTACGGCGTGTCTACGACTTAGCTTGTATAATATCTGTATGTCGCCGTGAATACTTGAAATCAGTCGTATAACATTTTGGCAAGAAGTCGAAAATGTGACAATGTGAACTGAAAATGTGACTCGGTGTTTTGTCGCTTGTTAACACGTGTAATTTCTTGTTTTCTCCAAAATTGGCCGAAGGAACTGTTTGTATTTGCCAAAACAACTTTGCTTTTGTCGAAGAAAAATAAAGATTATGATTGATGTATTTTTTTCTTCTCTTTTGAAGGTTGTCATTTTGATTATACTGAATCATTAAGAAGTTGAAAGGCCTGATATTACTACAGCCCTGCGACATTGTTTACAAAACGACACCGCTATAATAAATCAATTGGGAGAACTTTTTTATTAGGCCTATGTTATTTCCTATTCAAATGAACACTATGATTTGTGGTGCCCTCATAACAGTTTGGCTTATGAAAATAATAATTGTAATTGTAACTGTTATTATTGGTAACAGGAAAAGCAAAGGAAGTGGTAATAGCCTATGGACAAACGTCTTCCTTACAAGCAGTGGGAGGCGATTTCATTTCTTGTTTAACTTTTGAACGTAATTATCACTCGTTTTTCAGTGAAGGTAAACTTCGTGAGGAAATGCACTTGCCCGAGAATTATTCGAGGCATGTTACTCACTAACCCGGACCGGGCCCCCGTGGTGGATTATGGCCTAATCCTCCTCACGGAAGTGAGGGTAGATATGATGTTAACAGGAAAAGTAAAGGTTTCACATCTCTGTTAGTGTAGAAACGATTGAAGTTATTTAGTCCGACTATTTAACTTAGTCCTCGCCGCGAGGTACAGGATATTGGTTTACACAGATTAGGAAATAAAACCCTCTCTTGATGTGTTTGACTTGTAAAAGTGCGATTTTATTGCCCACTAGAAGCACATCGCGGTTTCACCCGCGTTAACTACTATCCCGCGGGAACCATTAATTTTACGGGATAAAAGGTAGCCTATGTGTACCGGGGATAGCATAGCTTCCCAACATTGAAAGAATTTTTCAAATCGGTTCAGTAGTTTCGGAGCCTCCGATGGAACGTCACCACCCTAACCAAAGTAACAATGAGCAATGAGCATGAATGATCACGAATAATCGTCGCATCAACATAATCTATCATTAAAATAAAAGCGAAAGTATAGAAATTGGACAATATTCTCCGAACCAATTAAGGCGTTTATCTCAATGGAATTTCACGAAAGTGTTGCTCACTGAAGCGACGCTCCAATGTGACATGCCATTCCATAAAAGTTGTCCATTTGTGAGAAACAAAAGTAAAATGATATTGTGGACGAATTATTAGCACGATATGGCAACACGCTAGTGTAGAAATTGATTATTGCCATGTAAGCACTTTTGGAATTCTAACGTGAAAGCTGCCGATCCACTGAAGATATTTGATATACGTGTAGATACGTGATACTGAAATTTGAAGTATGAGTTATTAGCGATGTAGGTATGTTAAATCCTAATTTATCTAGAGTAAAGAAAGAAAGAAATAAAATCATGCTCAAGGTCAGCCTAGGACCATTTTGTAACAATTTGGTAAATTTGAAATTTGTATGTTTCGTGATTGTGTCATTGTTGCAATTTTTTTTTGTTTATACCTAAAATAATTATTTTGCGAATATTTTTAGGTATTCTGTGTAAGTTTTATATACCAAGAGTTTTATTGTATCTTACAGAATTATCTTTACCCAATAACGATCTAGATGGAAAAAATTAGATCCCAGACAACGAATTGCGCAACAGAAAATAAACCTACTTACAGACGTATAAATTGAATCAAAACCACTTACAAACGCCGATTAATCTGCTAAAATCGATTCCTTAATCTTCTTTGCGCGCGTTTTGCTTTGCCTAAATCTTTTTCATCACTACCTAGTCGTAAAAGATATTAATAAATCACACGGAGCGGTGCTTGGAAAAATCGGAGTTTTATTAAGTGCTTTTTAGCTAAAATTTTTGAAATAACTCTCATTTGTTACTTGATAAAAAAAATAGTCAAAATTACTCTTTGGTTAAGGAAAACTTCATTTGTCTGATTTGAGAAAGGTATGTAATTTTTTTTTACATTTACAACTGTTTGCTGCAAGACGTATATTAAGAAACTAGCGGGGAAAGTCTACTCGGGGAATGTCCCCTTCCTTTGGGGACAAATTCATTTTATATCTTGGATCTTGGGCCGTTTTCTACAACGACTCTTATGCTCGGTTTCTGAGGCCTAGTTAACTTTGACTAACCAATTAAATGTATTGCTATCGTTGTCATTTGTTTAGTACCGGATAGATAACGGTACAATTATTTGTTGGTTAAAGATACCAAGGGGTTCAGACAATGGACATAAGTTAATTAGAATTAACTTCAGCGTAGGTCATTGAGTAGAAAATAAAAATCTACATCTAAAACTTTGCTCATTATAAAAGATATCTCGGTGTAAAAATTTATACTTATTTATATAGCACCCAAGGATCAATTAAAAAGGGTTGTGTAATACTCACTTATGCCTTTTGGTGTTTTGTCTTCTTCGCTCTCTTCCTCAACTTTGCTGCTCGATTTCTTCGGACTGGGGTCAGATTCATCTGAAAAAGTCGTGTAAGTATGGTCAATTTTTAGATTAACATTAGACACCTATGTAGCTACATATCTGTCGTAGGCAATTAGCTTAATAAGCCGTTTAATTAACAGCCAGTTCACTCCACGGTGTGAATTGACCCCGTACCTACACATTTCACATCTGTCGCTCCATAAATACGAGTATAAATTTAAAAACATGGAGTGTTACGATGGTAAAAAGTAGTATTTTCCTATTCAGCGTTCGCGTTTTTTGATGCGGCAAGCTGTAATGTAATAGATCGGAGAAAAGCATCAGCCTAATTGAAGAAAAATAAAATTAATCTATCAAAGAACACTAAGGCTATAACGGCCTTACCACTAAATATTAGACCAGAGTTAAACAGAGGTTTCTAAAACTTCATTCGACAAAATCGACGTCTATCACTCGCGTTTTCTTACTCAATCCTGGCATTCCTGATTATTTGACTTATAAATATGTTATTTAGTTAGAAAAAGCGAGGATTAGACGTCGATTGGTGGGGAAAATATTTAGACTCGTCTGTTCAACTCTAGTTTAAACTTTAAATCTTTTGTGGTAAGACGGTAAATCACTTGACCACTATCTCCGTAGTCTTAAGTGACGATGAAGTCGGAGGTGGTATACATGCTCACTGCTCATCCTAGAATAGAACTGGCTGGATCTGGCTGAATGACTGGCTGACTTGGAATAATCATAATAATCATAACTTGATCCATATTTATCATGTAACATGTAGTGTCTGTTATGACTTGTTACTTCTAAAACTTAATTAATACAAAACAAATCAGAAAGTTGTATCGCCTTTTACGACTTAAATTTTGATTAGATGCTCGTTCGTGAGTTGTTTACAGTTAATTTTCAAGTCATGAAATTGAAATCGTGTACCTATTTTGATAAATGTTGGAAGTTTACAAAACATCATTATTGTGTTACGCAAACTTTTAACACAACAATATAACTTTGTCAGAACAATGTCGATAAATTCACATTATTGCTGCATATTAATGATAATTAACATTTGCAATTGGAGCTTATAATGTAATAAAGTGACTTTACAATTTCAACACGTAATCTTGACGTTCAATTTAACGTTTATGAACTAACATGACTGGTAATTTTATGTAACATAACAAATAACACTTTTAAAACAGATTTAGTAAGTAACATTTAAAAAACAAAGGTAAAATCATAACGAAGGGTGATCGCGCACTTATTCCCGGTTTCTGTACCCTTAGTTAACTTTGACCAATCAAGAAGTGGGTTACTATATCTGTGATTTTGTTTAGTGCTACATTGAGACAACAATAGAGCTGATAGGTTTACGTTACTTAGGGGTTCAAAAAGTAGTCCCAGTCCGAGCTCATTGGAAGCAATCTAGACGTTGCTGCTACACGCTACCGGATTAACCGATCAATGCGCGATAGAAACAGTTTCAAAGTACATCTGGCTGACTTACGGCCGAAATTAATAATCAATCCAATCCAAATTCGATTGGATTGATATCACAATCCATTTTTAGGGTCAAACGTGCCAATAACCGATCCGTGGATTGGTGTATAAAGGCACGCAGATTGGAAATCGATCGAACGATAGGCAGCAATCCAAGATCGATTACAATCTTGGATAGGAGATACAATATTAATTTCGGGCGTTAGCCAGTAAGTAGTCTTAAAGTTGTACTACCAGTGCGCGAACACCCTAAATTTATAGACAAAAAAAATCATAATTAACCAATGGAAAAAAACTACTTAAGCGTTTAGTACCATTTTGCGAATACCTACATATTATACCCCAAAACTCAAACTTTATTAACAAAATGCCATGTCAAATTTCAACATAATATTATGTACTTATATACATAAATTGCGCCGTTTAATATCACCCTCACGACAGCACGTGACAAGTTATATTGCCGGCAATCTCGTAAAGTAAACAGCGGACACGTCCGCGGAAAAACGAGCTCGTACCGAGGGAAATTGGAGCGTTATAATATTACCATTTTCGTAATCAAATCTCCTGGTGTTTCGTTAAAACCCTATTCTTGCTATCTTGTCTATCCGAAAGTTGACTGGTAGAGATCGATTTAAGAGATAAGACCGTATTATACCTATTTTTACGTTTGTCCTTCCTGTGTTCTTTATATTTTAGTGTCAATAGAGTTATGGTCATATCAGCCTTAGTTGTAATTTCTTCGGGCTTCATTAGATATAATAATATGTAATGTTTATTATGTACTATGTAATGTTTGACTCCTCTTATAGTAATTATTGTCTGTGATCAACAAATATGAACGAATAATGCCAAGCGTGCGTCGACGGAAGTTATAAAGCCTGGTACACATTGGGCGTTTTGAAGCGCACGCTTTGGTAACGCGCGTTTTAAGAATAGAGAGGTTGTTTGAAGGTGTACCCACGTTTCTGATCGCGCGCTTGATCAGTGTGCCTAGTGTGAGTTTTGCCAAATTCTTTACGCGCTCGATCCGGTTAGTGAAAACTTGAAATGGTATGGAATAAGACCAGCGTCATCTAGTGACTGACTGACTGACACTAGATGGTGCTGCTCTTATTCCATACAATTTCAAGTTTACGCTAAACGGATCGAGCTCGTACAGAAATTGGCAAAACTCACACTAGGCACACAGAAGCGCGCGCTTGCGTGCGTACGCCTTCGAACAACCGCTTTGTTCTTGAAACGGGCGTTGCCAAAGCGTGCGCTTCAAGGCGCCTAATGTGTACCAGGCCTAAGTCTGATTTTCTGGAGTACTAAGTAAGTTGTACCGTGATGGTATTAAGCGATAATAATGTGGTAGAAAACTGTATTCATTATTCATGACGCTTGTCACACTGAACCAGATTATAATAACAGTAATCTAAACACTTATTTAATTTTGTATGTATTATTTTCCTATTCGGAGCAATTAACAATCCGGCCCGGGCCCCCGTGGCGGATTATGACCTACCCCTCCTCATGAAAGTGAGGGGAGGCCTTTGCCCAGCAGTGGGGCAGTTACAGGCTGAATTATTATAATTATTTTACTATTTTCATCCACATCTACTATTTTCTATTTTCAACCCAATCCATAACTCTTGGTTCTTGAAGTCGCATACTTCATTTCCCGGTTTGCCAATAGAGAGACAAATAATATTTTACATACGTCATTTCTACCCTATGTCGCACCCTTTTGCAACTATCACATAACAAGAACCCAAAAAAAAAACATTTCGCCCCACCCTTATGTACGAGTATTTATACTGTATCATCGTACCTTTTTCATTAATGTATTCTGCATTAATCACATTGTAATTTTGCAATGACAATGGCATTATAACATAATTGGTTTCACTAAGACCATTGAGTACGTAATCTCGATTAATATATACAGCTTATAATGGGGTTCGATTGATAACAGCACAATGGCTTTGACTTTAGCTTATGTTATTATTTTGTGGCAAATTAATTAAATTACATAGTGCTATGTCCAACACTAGCTATTACTTAATCATGTCCAACTTCATTTTATGTTTTGGCTTTGCAAGACTTTGTCAAGTATTTTATATTTTTCACAGTATATACTTCATTGACATATTAGTATCAGATTTTGTGCGTGCAAAGCAAGTGTCAAGGTTATCTACGAAAACAATAGACAATCACGAGGACTTAATAAAACAAAACGATGAAAGAAAGAAAAAAAGGACCAGTAAAAATAACGAAGGAAAAATGAGAACGCGAGAAAATAAAAAAAACCTAACCTCCATTTCATTATATTTATTATCAAATTAAGAAATCTCCAAAAAGGCTTGAACTTATTTTCGCCAAACATTTCAGTTGGCGTAGAACAAATTTAATAATAATAATTATTGTGCAGAATCAATAAATCTAACAACGTAAATCCAATTTAATAACTTAAGAGCAGAGTCAACAGAGCTTTAGCAAGCGTTCTTATTCCTAGATCAATTTCATCGACGATTCAGCAAACACTTCAAAAAGGGGCTTTGGCAACTATCAATCAACGATGATAATCCGACAAAAATGCCTAGCGCCCGGTTTCTTAACCCCTAGTTAACTTAGAACAACAGTTTCAGCTCAACAACAACACAGAAACAACAACAACGAACGTGAAACTGTGAATGAAGCACCAGACAACAATTATTAATAATGTATCATTATGTTCTACATGTAACTAACAATTTATTGGATTATGAATTTATCAATGATTAATTGTAATCTATATCACTGGATAATTGACACAATTATTTTAAATACTCGTATATACAAACATATAATACATCATTTTCCTGTTGGGGTAGATATAGAGACTTCCGCCACCCCTGTGGCGGAAGGGGATAGTGCGAAGGCATATCCCCCCTCAAAAAAAAAGGTGTAGAGACTAGGTATAATTATATCTTTCTCTACAGGCTACGATTCCTATACACTTCTTTCGCTTCTTATACTTTTATGAGCAACTAATGCCTTTTTTCTGCTTTTGTGTGCAAATTTTGGTGCAACATTCAATAAGCATTTCACTTCTCCACTACCGCGATTCCAGACACATCAGATTTTCAGTTGTGTCTCAGCAGAATCTTAGACAAAACGCGGTAGAGATTAAGCAACTTAATAATAATATAGAATGTTGCATTAAGAAAATGAATCGCAGAACTGAAACACTGCAAAATCTTCTAACTGTAACGAAATTCCTGGAGAGGAAAGTCGGATATCACGGAATTGCGGACTAATTACTAGCTGACATGACAGTACAGCTGACTAACTACTAACTAATGCTAAACTAGGGATGTTCCGATATGGTTACGGATTAATATAAATAAAGTGCGGATAAGGAAAGGTTTGAACAGCGTGGAATTGAAAGACCCATCTCAGGGCAACTTAGGTGAAATGACGATATTATAAAATAAATTACTAATGGAATAAGACAGTATTGGAATCATTTAAGATGTTCTACTCTATGATAATTGGGATTTTTGCAAATACGTATCATGAAATCACATTAATTAAAATTAAACGCCTAATCAATACAAAAAATAAGGATGTAAGCTTATATTTTTAAAATTTAATGCTATTTGAATTTGTTAAATTATTCGGAACTTTTACTCAACTATGGATATTAAGGATATCATTTGATCTTTAGAAGAGCGAATAGTATACCTATTAGTAAAACAAACAATTAAAGTCGTTATTTTTACGAAGTACATACTATTTCAATATTCAGTTAACCGTTATTATCGGTTACGGGTGTTGATATTCACATCACTAGTACGGCACGAAGTTAACAGAACGTGTGCACTTGCCGCAACGCGGGTTCTGCAGATATAATGGTACGGATACAAGAAAATCGATACAGAATATCTATATATATAAAAATCAAATGCTGTTCGTGTGTCTCGCTAAAACTCGAGAACGGCTGGACCGATTTGGCTGATTTTGGTCTTGACTGATTTGTGGAAGTCCAGGGAAGGTTAAAAAAGTGATTTTTATCACTATTCCGCGCGGACGAAGTCGCGGGCACAGCTAGTAGATAGATAAATAATACTAGCACGTCACGACCACGCACATAAATTCCGATAACTCACTAGAATTCTCTGGAGCTAAGGAATCATGGACTACCATCATTGCTATGAAGTCAAAAATACAGATACTGCAAATACCTGTAACTGATACGAACTTTATACTAGTAATTATGTCCGGTGCTGATATTAAACTTGCAACTATACGCTTCGCAGTCAGCTCGTCACTAGTCTCTACCAAGAAGGTCGTTGATAAATAATAATGCGAATCAACGATAAAAATATATAAAATAACGATAAAAGTTTATCACATAAACTTCCATGATAATTATATATGTTTAATAGGTAGATTAATAGATATGCTTAGGACTTTATCAATGATGATATGAATGACGGTGATTAAATTGATGATAGTGTATTAAATAAACATCATAAAAGTTATAATAATATGGATAAGCAAAACAATCGATAAGAACGAATTAAGAAATAATGATGAGGACATTGGCGTTTGAATTGATATTAAAATTGAACATTAGTATGAAGAAAAAGAATGACCAGCAGAAGAACGGCTCTGGCAAGAAACAGAAAGATTTGAAGACGAAGATCATCCTCAAGCAGTGGAAAGGCACTGCAAGAAGAAGGCAAAGGAAAGTATTACAAGTTAATATCAAAACAAGCTAAATACAAGTAGTAAGCTATGTATAACAAAACACAGTGTGTGTACAAAGATTAATATGCAAACTGTACGCGAGATGTTCCACGAAGCGTGTAGCCATGGGGAGGATCTAGTAGGTATTTGATTATCCAGGTTGCTTTTCTTGTTTATAATTATGTTCATTTGTATGATAGAATAGTGACGTGCTAATAAATGTATTTACACTGTGGTATAGATTATAATTTTGTGGGCTGTTTGATTAGCAATTCTTACAAGTTTCTTTGTTTCATTGTACGTATGTCTACTATAATATTAGGGTCTTCTTCAGCATCATTGTTCTTTATTTCTGTTTTATCTTATATTGATAAGTTGCATAATTATTTATGATTAAGCCGTTATCTTCATTTACTTTAATTCACGTCTACATGAAAATCGACTGTTGCGTTTTCTAATTTGTAATCTTACTTTTATTTTGAACTATCATTGTTAATCCTAAATTTACCTTTAACAGCTCGGTTTTCAAACATCTCCAGATCCAGAGCGTCGTCTCTCCCGTCACTCGGCAGTGAAAACCTAAACGTGAAGTCGCTCCAGTCGAAGCTCATCGCATGGTTCTCCATCAGCCCCCATAACCCTCGACTCGACCTCCCCTGCCTCCTCTGCAAGGGTTCTATCGTCAGCATCTCGAACAACCTCACTGCCTTCCTCTCCCGCAAACTCTGCACCAAGTCTCTCCCCATTCCTTCAATGCAAGTTGCATTATCACCGCAATTCAAGTCCACTAATGCTTTAACTCCCCCCAGCATCAGACAGGCAATCAGCACTGAAGCAGTCATATTGTCACACACTGTCACACTACCAATCCATTGGGTCACACTGCCTTGTTCACCACCTGCATCGGTGGCTGTTAACTTAATGAGCTCGAATGCAATCGTTGATGATTTTTATCCACCGTCACGCTGCAGCGGCGTCATACTATGTGGCCATAATTTTTTTCCAGTTTACGTGTGTACACTTTTCTTTGCACCGGCTATGTGTTCCGTTCGATTGTTTTCCGTGATTCGATTAGTTAGAGTCCATTGTCGAGGGTGGTGAGTGTTTGCAAAAAATGGTCTTTCACTAAACGCAGAAGGTACAGTTTGTTTAGCACTGGTGAATTTATGTTTTACTTTCTTGGGTACTGTTAGCAGATGCAGTTGGAGTTTACGGAGATATTCCTTTTGATTGTTACATTCAGCACTATTTTTTACTTTAGTGGTGATGATTTTTGATTAAGGCTACGCTCTACGGTTTTGCCTGCGTGGACGTAAAGTATCTGAATATCAAATTGCATTCAGCAATTATGGGACAGATGAGAACTTTCACATAATCACAGATAGTTCCTTTATAATAATGTGTGCGGAACCCTAAAAGCGGGAACACAATTTTATTTCACACGTCATGTACCGAACTGAAACTCATCAACACCTCACGTATTTTCTTGGTCGTAAAACGAAACGATCCAACTTTTCCTACTACACGCAAAAATAACCAATATGGCGTCAAACCTCGCAGTTACTCCCAATTAATCGATTTTTTTCTCTGAAAATCATTGTACGCTGTATTTGTATTGTCGATAAAAAAATGTGCATGATACATTTTCGTTTCAGGTAAAAGTTATTTGAGGCTTCCATCTGCCAAAATGTCATAGCTTTGACGGGTGTTAGTCAAAGTTGAATATATTTTCGAGCTGATACCGAAAATTGGCAAATTCTTTGGGATCCAGACCTTTCTACATATTTTATTATTTCATTGTCCGCTTACCAAAAGTCTCTCTAGAGTCTAGAGGATGCTGTACTGTCGATCATCCATAATAGAGTTATTTCAAATAAAATAAGGCATCTACATTTTTATGCTCTAACTGTACAAATACGTTTGTCATGAAACTTATTTGTTTGTTAAATCGCCTTCGCACGCAATGAAACTGAAGCGACAAAAGTTTTCAAGGTTTATTCTGAGCTACTGGGTAAAGAGTGTTAGTTTTCTAATGAGGTACTGGGTAAAGCGTGTTAGTTTTGTAATGAGATACTGGGTAAAGCGTGTTAGTTGTTTAATGAGATACTGGGTAAACAGTGACAGTTTTAAGGTAAACCCTCAGCTACGGATTAAAGGGTAAGGTTATTTTGTGTTTTTGGGTGGTCGCTGGGTTCCCTTTCTAATTACTTCATTAGTAATTTAAATTGTTTCAATCAAGTAGTATTCAAACACGAATTATTTGCATATCGTAACATGTTTATAGGGGAAACAAATACATAAAAAACAGGAATGCAATTGATGCACGCATGTATAAAAACCACTAGAAATAACAATAGGTTTCCTGTGGCAAAGATTATGTTAGTAGAAATGCCAGGTTTTTTTGCATTCAACCACATCAGCCTACATTAACCCACTGCTGGGTAATAGACCTACACATGTGTAAGTCTATCTTTCAGGTCCAGGTACTATCTCCTAGTGTCAGAGATTATCAGACTGCCCGAGGACCTCTGACGTGGTTAAATGACTGCTTTTAGTCGCTAACAACCGGGCCGGTGACTTAACACACCCTCTGAAGCACGGAGCGATGGAAGTCCGCGTATAACTTACGTAAAGTCATCGGTGCGAGGTCTAGAAGGCAAGGATCCAACCCGGCATATTTGGATTCTAAAGCATACAGTTACAACTCAGCCACCATCTCTCAAGTCATGTAAACAGTACTACAAGTTCTCTTTTCTCTTTTTTACGATTACGATTGATCCTCGTTTACAGACGTATACATAAAATTAACACCCAGACCAGAAACAAATATTTGTGGATCGTAAAAATATCTGTTCCGGGCGGGGCTCGAACCCGCGACGTCAAGAGCAGCAGTCCAATTCCTCAGCCACTACGCCGAACGTGCCGCCTTTGTAGTTGGTTCTATAGTTAGGTGGTTCTGTTATTTAACTATTCTATGGCAACTTGTAACGGTCCACAAGCGTCAATGAGGCACGCACGAGCAATAATAGCTGAGCCGGCCACACTTGGACACGATTTCCGTTACCTCAAGGAAATGGATGGACCGCGAACTGGGAACTAAATGCGACTGCTATTTTCTTTTTCCTGCATATTCTGTGTGTAGTTGTTTGACTTTGTGCGTGTTTCCTTTTTTTGTGTGTGTCTTTTTAAGGTCGTGCGGTATTTTTTTTTGTTTCGACTTCGGAGCGTGTATGTGTCGCATTTTGAACATTTAATTTGATTAGCAAGAGTTTTGGCAGCAATCTCTAAAATGAGCAGCCATCGGTAATCAAACAATC
The DNA here is from genome assembly GCA_905147375.1 of Hylaea fasciaria. Classification (NCBI taxonomy): domain Eukaryota; kingdom Metazoa; phylum Arthropoda; class Insecta; order Lepidoptera; family Geometridae; genus Hylaea; species Hylaea fasciaria. The sequence continues at coordinate 6,914,398 of LR990214.1, forward strand.
TCCAGGAGACTTAGTTATGATATAATAGTGTAGGTAAACGCACAAAGATTTGTGTTAAAAAAATGCTTTTTCGGACAAGTTTTTATGCAATGCGTATTGGGAAAGTATTTAAGTGCTCTTAGGGGCATTTTTAAGTATTAACGTTCATCGCGGTCTTTAGTGAATCACTAAAATCACGCACTCGCCTTCCTCGAATAAATTAGGACAGTAAAATGAAGCAGTAACAACAAACCTACACTTCAAACATGAAAAAGTTCGAACATTATAATTGAGTCGATTGAGTGGACTAACCCAACAACATCATAACCACCATCAACTTCAGATTGGCATCTGTTACTATACAATTATTTTAGACCACAGTCATTTATAAACCGTCTCAAAAAACAACTCAAAACAATCCTCTACGAGGAAAAGAGACAACTATCTGAATCTCAGCTCCGCGTCACCCAGTGAAAGTACAGTCATTTCAATAGAAAGCCCAAAATTATCTTTTTTCTCTTTCTTCTTTTTTCCTTGTACAACAATGGTATCGACGGTTTTGCAATCTATTAGAAATCGAAAGTTATTATTCTGTTACGATGTACTTGTAACAACTAAATCGTAAACGGAAGTGGATTGGAATTGAGAACTGAACTTAAGTTGTAGATTATGGTAATTAAGTCAAAGGTACACGCGAGCCCAAAATGAACACTCCGTTAAGGCAGGTGAGTTTGGTCGGTTAGTACAATAGAAACTGCCAAAAATAAAAACGAAAAATTATGTGTTTTTTTAATTACGGCTTCGCACTATTTGTGCATTTAGCCAGTGTCAAGTATTTGTATAAGTATATTTCTTATTTTCTCTATAAGAAAGTTATATCATTAAAGCAATCCTCGTTGATCAAGTAGTCAAATCGATCAATAACGTAGTCAAAGTGACGATTCAGTAAGGTGGCTTTACTAAAACTTCCAGGGAGTTTTCGAAAAAATGCGAAGTGACATGCTTTTTGGGTGTATAATGCATATCCTTTGCCCGCACTCGTGCACGTTACCGAACACTCAATGAATAATATTTCACCAACATTATATGTACGGGACGACTGCATCGACACGTGAGCGGGACGGGAGGACCATCTTAGTTAGGTTGATTTGTGTATTTGTAAATTTCCGTTATATTCGCCGTATTATGTAAATAAATGAGGGGGCGGTCACTTTATTTCACCCAAAGGCTTGCATTAGGTAGGGAAAATAGGGCTCACACTTCATCAACCTAGATATATACAGATAGGGACACTAGGTTAGGAAATAAGTGAGGAAATGTGAGCACCCGATAGCAAAATTAGGGAACAAACCGACATTTTGCCAAATCGGGACGGCCAATCAGGGAAGGGATTTAAAGATGGAGGGCCTTCAGTCGCACACCGTCCTCCGTCTTTGTCTCGCAGACAGCGGGCTCCCTGACTGGCCGGAACGTACCCTCTACCTGCGTGGGATCGTCACAGGGTGGCACAATAGTTAGATAAATAATAGAGCAGGAACTATTGACAGACACCACTCGCGAACTCGAAGAACGCACACTCGCGCTCTGCCGCTCGCCCTGTGCGGTCGTCTATCGCCGCCTCCGTTCGATTGTGTACGTTTTTACGCAAACGCCTTGCTTACGAGCCTTCATCAACACGCTTTGCCCTCGTCGCGCCGAACTATTTCGACACAGTGACAATAACAATTGTGATAGTGATAGTGACAGTGAAAAACCGACTATGTGTAGTGATGTGAGTTTGTGACTGTGAGTTTGTGACTGAGGGACTGCCAAATCACCGGATCAACACGTGGTGTTTTTTTTCACACACGTGGTGTTTTTACACACGACATCACACACGACCACACTTCACTTCTACTCACGGTAGTACTCACCTCCCTGCCTACCTGGCAGGGTAGATCAAGGTATTTATTCTTTTCCCGGTGTTTTATCGTGCTCGTTTATAGTAGTCTTTCTCCGCGATGTCTGACCGAGTCGGCCAGATGGAGAGGCTCATGGGAGCCTTCTTCAACTGGGTGGCTCGGTCCAACCCGTCAATGTTAGATGACTTTGCGTCAAGCGTGTCTCTCCCGGTGAAAGATGTGGAAGCCTTATTCAATGTCGCGCGCCCGACCGCCGTGAATTCTGGGAATTCAACGCCCACCGCGTCTTTCGCGACCGACTCGCCGCTCTCGCCTCCTCAAGGCGAGTTAGAGCGGTGCAGGACAACCCGTCCCGCTCATACGCGCGCCTCTACCTGCTCGCCCGCGTCATCTCCGTCGTCGTCACGCGACTCGCGTTCGCGCTCGCGCTCACCTATACAGGCGCGTCAGCCAGCCAGTCAGTTAGGCAGTCAGTCAAGTCCGAGCCCCATTGAGTCCTCCCCTGAGGCCGCAATGGAAGTAGATTCACGCGCTCCGCGTGACGTAACCGATCCGTCGGATATCGGTTACGTCACAGTCATGAAGATAACGAAGGGCCGTAAGAGGGTCAATGACCCCGCCGCGCGCCCGGTGTCTCCGCCGTCTAAGGCTTCGTGCCACGAAGCTGGGACTGTGAGGCCCTCGCCTTCACAGTCCACCGCGTACTCGCCCGCATCCACCACTCCGGTGGAGTCACCTAAGTCTTCAGAAAAGCCGCCCCCTCCCCTATTCATCGTTGATAAGGAGAGGTGGGCCGCGATAGCCTCCGCGCTTTCTAGCAGGAAAATTAACATCACCGCTCGCACCACCCAATTGGGCATCAAGGTGCAATCTTCATCGTCAGACGATCATCGTCATTTGTCACGTTTTCTCCGCCAAGAGGGCATTGGGTTTTATACCTATGCTCTTGAGGAGGAGAAACTATTACGAGTGATAGTGAGAGGAATTCCTAAGGAGGTCGAGCCCGAGCTTGTCCTCCGGGACCTTAAGTCCCAAGGTTACCCCGTCCGGGAAGTTCATCGCCTTCACGGAAAAAATCGCACCCCGTTTGACCTGGTCTTGGTCGTTTTAGACCGCACTCCGGAAGGGAAGGCGGTATTTAACGTCAAGACGGTTGTCAGCCTCTCTGGCATCCAGGTAGAGACCCCCCGTAGATCCGGAGCTCCTTCGCAGTGCCATAGATGTCAGCTCTATGGCCACGCCGCCCGGTTTTGCTTCGCAAAACCGAGGTGTGTTAAGTGCCTGGGCGACCATGGCACAGCGGAGTGCTCCCGCACCAGGGACAGCCCAGAGCCTCCCAGCTGCGTTCTCTGCGGAACGCAGGGGCATACCGCGAACTATCGTGGATGCCCCAAAGCGCCCAGGAGCGCAAAAGGGCCCGGCCGAAGGCTGCCCCCTCGCGGTCCCCCACAGCCCCGTCACTCAGTCCGCACCCAGTCGCTCACCCCTAAGGTGACGTTAGTGCCCGCTCCTCTACCTGCGGTAAACGCTTGGTCCAAGCCTCTGAGCATGGGCCGAGCTAAGCCGCAGGCGCCTCTCCCCGCCTGCACTCCGGCTTCACCGAGAGTGCCGGCACCTCTGCCAGTCCGTGCGCCAGCTCCAGCCCCCGCGCCTGCGCCCCTCATGTCGGGACTGAGTGATCTAGGTCACTCAGATGCGAGTGCGGACCTTGCGCTGGTCCTGGAGTACGCCCAGGCCATCGACATTGACGAAGTGAAAGTGCTTGCACAGAAACTTCGCTCTGTCGGCTCCCTAGAAGCCCGCATGCGTGCTATGTTAGAACATAGCAACCTTCTGAGCGTCCTCAGACGTCTCTCCTCCCCCCAACTCTCTTAATCGTGGTATCAATATGGATAGTACAATTAAGAGAGAAAACCCCCGCACCGTAGCGTTAGCGTTTTTCAACGCTAACGGCCTCCGTCAACAACGCGATTTAGTCCACGAGTTTTGTAAGACCCATCAGGTCGACGTTATGTTAGTGCAAGAGACCCTCCTAAAACCTAGCCATAGGAATCCAGGTATTTCGAACTATCGCGTGGTTCGTGATGATAGAGTAGCTTCCCGCGGCGGAGGCACTCTTATCTATTACAGACGGTCGCTTCACTGCATTCCGATAGATTCGCCCTCTCTGACGAACATAGAAGCCTCTTGTTGTCGTTTAGGTATGACAGGTCATCAACCGATCATTCTAGCGTCTTGTTACCTCCCCCCCGACAAACGTTTGCTCAGGAGTGATATCGAGGCACTCCTTTCTCTGGGAAGCGCTGTCATTCTGGCCGGCGACTTCAATTGCAAACACGTACTGTGGAATTGCCACACGACTAACGCCAACGGTAGAGCTCTCGACGGACTAGTAAACGTACTCGACTTTGACGTCATCGCACCCATGACCCCGACTCACTTTCCCGCACGTGTTGACCACAGACCTGACATACTAGACATGGCACTTCTTAAGGGTGTAACCCTCGGGTTGCGCTCGATAGAAGTCCTACATGAACTAGACTCCGACCACCGGCCGGTGCTCATGCACCTCGGCCCAGACATCTCGACTAGACAAGAGACAAAGACAGTGGTGGACTGGAAGCGATTGGGGGAAGCCCTAAAAGCCATCAGTTCACCTGACCTCGACCGTATTCCCGACGACATAACCTCGACCGACGACGTCTTGGTGGCTGTCGATGCTCTCACAGGTCATCTTCGCACCGTTGTCGGTGATTCCTCTAGGCAGGTGCCAGTGTTGGGTAACCAACGCTTTCAACTGCCTGAGGATGTGAGGAGACTTGTGACAGCAAAGAACGCCGCCACTAGAGCCTACGACTCAGTTTCCAACGATGTTAACCAGGCCACTATGCGCTATTATCAGCGTGCTGTTAAGAAACGCATCAGTGAGCTGCGTCAACAGCGCTGGGACGACACGCTTTCAGAGCTCAAACCTACTCACCAGGCATACTGGGGGTTGGCGAGAAAACTGAAATCTGACACATTGACATCGATGCCCCCTCTCACTAGAGTCAACCTCCCCCCAGCGTTCGATGACGAGGAGAAGGCCGAGTGTCTGGCCGATAGCCTCGAGTCCCAATGCACCCCCACTAGCGATCACGTTGACCCTGTCCACCTCGATTCGGTGGACAGCGAAGTCGAGCGTAGGAACTCTCTCCCACTTCCAGATACCCCCCTAGAGCACGTTAGAGCTGCTGAGGTTGAGTCGATAATCAAGAATCTCAAAGTGCGCAAGGCCCCTGGGGCTGATGGTGTCAGCAACAGGGTGCTGAAGCACTTCTCTGTCCCATTAGTTTACCTATTAGTCAGCATCTTCAATGCAGCCATGAGCAATTGCATCTTTCCAGAGTCTTGGAAGAATGCCGTCGTAATCGGCATTCACAAGCCAGGCAAGAAGGCCACTGAGCCCTCTAGCTACCGACCGATCAGTCTTCTCAGCACTCTGGGGAAGATATACGAGCGACTCCTTCAGAATCGTCTCTGGGCTCACGTCAAATCAAATAACCTGCTTCCGGACGAGCAGTTTGGTTTCCGTGCTAGACACTCGTGTGTTCAGCAAGTTCACCGCATCACGGAGCACATTTTGACCGGTTTTAACAACTCACTCAAACCCCGAACCACGGTAGCCGTCTTCTTAGACGTTGCAAAAGCATTCGACAAAGTCTGGCACAACGGATTGATATACAAGTTGTATCAACTCGGTGTGCCAGAGCGTCTTGTACTCATAATACAGGATTTTCTCAGGGACCGAAGCTTTCGTTATCGTGTCGAGGGAGATCTTTCTTCCCCCCACTCTATTAGAGCCGGAGTCCCTCAGGGCTCCGTGCTATCACCGCTTTTGTTCACACTTTTTACTAGTGACTTTCCACGATCGCCTAACGTAGTATACTCTCTTTTTGCCGATGACACCGCGATTTACTCTACCGATTGGACCACCTCTTTTGCCGTGATCAGACTCCAACGAGCGGTAACCGCTCTAGGAGAATGGTTTCGGAGATGGAGGATTACGGTCAACCCTCAGAAAAGCGTAGCGGTGCGCTTCACTGAGGGTCGTCGTAATAAAGTTTCGATCGCTCCCATTACCTTGTTCGATAAACCCATTCCGTGGGCGAAATCGGCAAAGTACCTGGGAGTCACTCTTGATTGTCGACTCAACTTCAAACAGCACATCACCATAGTTAGAAACCGCGCCGCGTTCGTATTAGGCCGTCTCACTCCTTTAGTTTGTAAGCGGAGTAAATTGTCCCTTAGAAATAAGGTGACACTTTACAAAACTTGTATTCGTCCCATCATGACGTACGCATCGGTAGCGTTCGCTCATAGTTCACCACGCGTTTTGTACAAACTTCAGATAATTCAGAATAGGTTCATACGTAAGGCAGTAGGCGCGCGCTGGTATCAGCGAAACGTCGACCTGCACTGTGATCTCGAGCTTCCCTCGATCCTTCAATATATGAAGGATGCCTCGCGCCGGTACTTTGACGCGGCTCCACATCACTCGAATCCTCTCGTAGTTCAAGCTTCCGAATACGTTGTAGACACGGTAGACACTCCGCTCCTTCGTCGCCGACCCAGGCATATCCTGGGCGACCCGGACGATCCCATAGCTGCCGCCGTGCTGGCGGCTATGGGACCGTCCACTTCTACATCTACCGGTAATGTAGGTAGGTCTTCAAGCATACACATGCTACACACGATCAGACACCGATCTCGCCGGCGAGGTCGACGACCCCACACAATTAGATTCTCTCCAAATAGTCAAAGAGATAACAACATTATTAGGGCCCCCGGGATCACTACTAACAATAGCGATCCAGGGATGTTGCAATCCGTCCCCCGTAGTCCTGGCGACGGCCCAAGCCGAGGTTCGTACCCAACTGGGTGCCCTTGAGCTAGTCGCCTAAACATTAATTCTAGGCAGGGCGCCTTCTGCGCTTTGCACAAAGCGGCTGTGCGCACTCTGCGCACGCCCCAAAACTCCGGTGACGCTGTCAAGGTCGGTAGAGACCAACAGCATACATTCACTCAAAAAAAAAAAAAAAAAAAAAAAAAAATTGACAGACAGTTCACTGCAGGCAACCGACGAAGAAACATCTAACACAGCTGCAAGCCTCGGGGTGAAAGTCACCGCTCCCTCCGTACCGCCATAAAACATTGGTTTCTTTGGGCAATCCCGGCACATACAAAAAAAGGCGGCCGTCGGACTACCTGAGCGTGGCGAACGAACGTCGTCACCGTTATACAGTCCACTACCTGAGCCGAGCCACGTTCAGAGACGGTCGCCCACATTGTCTGGTCCTTCGAGCCGGATGTTCCTGAAGAAGCCAATATGCCGGTGACACGCTCATGTGGGGAAAAGAGAAGAAAACAATATGAAGAAGCCCCGACATGTAGTGTCGCTACGGAGCCGCAGTCCTGTACCGAAACAACGACTACGGAAGGAGCTGCGGGATTTTCATCCCCGTCAGTGGCGTCGACGTCTGCCCATACTGTCAGGGCAGAGACACGTCGAGTCACCGCAGCTGTACACGCCCCGCCGACCGCTGTCGATGTCGGCGCGGCCCGCGCCAGCACTGTGCCTGCAAGAGAGACGCACGTAGCACTGACCGCTACTGAGGGCGCGCCACTGCCGGCAGCGCTCATCGCCGCGTCTCAAGAAACTGCACGGCCCATCGGCGCAACGCCTACGCCGGTGCGTCATATCGCCGCGTCCAGTCGTATACCTGACGCCCGGTTGTCCGTCGCCGCACCGCCTGCCGCGATGTCTGGACAACCACTGCACACCCACCGAACATGCTCAAGAGCAGTGGCGTCGACGTCTGCCCATACTGTCAGGGCAGAGACACGTCGAGTCACCGCAGCTGTACACGCCCCGCCGACCGCTGTCGATGTCGGCGCGGCCCGCGCCAGCACTGTGCCTGCAAGAGAGACGCACGTAGCACTGACCGCTACTGAGGGCGCGCCACTGCCGGCAGCGCTCATCGCCGCGTCTCAAGAAACTGCACGGCCCATCGGCGCAACGCCTACGCCGGTGCGTCATATCGCCGCGTCCAGTCGTATACCTGACGCCCGGTTGTCCGTCGCCGCACCGCCTGCCGCGATGTCTGGACAACCACTGCACACCCACCGAACATGCTCAAGAGCAGTGGCGTCGACGTCTGCCCATACTGTCAGGGTAGAGACACGTCGAGTCACCGCAGCTGTACACGCCCCGCCGACCGCTGTCGATGTCGGCGCGGCCCGCACCAGCACTACGAAGACCGTGCCTGCAAGAGAGACGCATGTAGCACTGACCGCTACTGAGGGCGCGCCACTGCCGGCAGCGCTCATCGTCGCGTCTCAAGAAACTGCACGGCCCATCAGCGCAACGCCTACACCGGTGCGTCATATCGCCGCGTCCAGCCGTATACCTGACGCCCGGTTGTCCATCGCCGCACCGCCTGCCGCGATGTCTGGACAACCACTGCACATGCACCAAACACGCTCAAGAGCCAGCAACAGCAGCAAAGCAGCAAGAGCTTTGGAATTAGCGCGCGCCCGCGAACAACTCGCCGCCGCACGCGTCGCCGTACTAGAAGCCGAAGCACTTGTAAATGAAGAAGATGAAGATGTCCGCACTACCCTCGGTGACGAAGAACCAACTGAACGTGTGGACTCATGGTTGCATGATAGCCAGACTCACATACTGGCTATCACTGAACATGAAAACAGAGACGTTCAGCAAACGCTACCGAAAGCAACGCCGGCATCTCCTGTGCCACCTCCGGCGCTTGCTGCCTTCATGAAGACTCAAGCGTTACCTGAAGCTGAACCGCCGCAACCCCGTCCACAAGTACACCTGCCTGCGCCGCAAAGGGAAGCTACCTTCCCACATCCAGGGATTGCGACATCAAGACCGAACGCTGCCGTCGCCCTTCAGCCACCGTCGACGCCGAGGGGTGACATTGCTGAGCTGGCCTCTGCTATTACACAAGCGACCAGGCAGTCCCAGCTACGGGCGCATGGGAGACTCAAGACTAGCAGAACGCACGAACCGCGGTACTACAGGCTGCTACGGAGACGAGGAAGACTCAAGACTAGCAGAGCGCACGAACCGCGGCGCTACAGGCTGCTACGGAGACGAGGAAGACTCAAAATCTGCAGTGCGCTCGTTCCGAGGCGCTACAGACACACAACGGTCGTCGTGTGTTAATTCTATGCTTAGGTCAGTAGCAGAGGTTGTGGTGCTCTCAAACCATTGTGTATGTCGGCGGAACCCTCATACAGCGGGGAACATGTTAACGAGCGCCACAACCTAAGTCTAAGTAGTTGAAATAAGTAGATATATGATAATGAGATTAGCATGTAGCCATTAGATAATTGATAGATGTATGTAAAACACCACGCAGACCGTCTCCTAGAAATTACCGCGCTACCGTGAGAACGAGGCAGGATGGGTGCATGCCAGATGTACGCGGCATTTGTATTAGGTTCAGTTTTATCTATTGTATTACGGCCCTATTGTATTAGCGAGACAGAATGTGTTGATTGCCGTAATATAAGTTTATTTTAGTAGTAAGATAGTTTTGTCTGTCTTTACCATTTGTATTACGGTCTTTATTGTACAAGCCAGGCAGAATGTCTTATTGCCGTAATATAAGTTTACTTCAATAGTTTACAACTAGCCATTGTATCGAGGCCCTATTGTGTTAGAGCAGCTGGATGTATCATTTCCCGTAATAATGGTTAAGAATAAGATATTTTGGGAAGACAAAGATCCACTGTGGAAACAAGCTCACAAGACGAATAAGAAGACAGTAGAAATGAAGAAACCTGCTTCATCACGGCGGCGATACCTGACACTTGACGCATCAATCTTACGCCGCGCTGAAACACTAATTATCAAGGCATCACAGCAAGATGCTTTCACCGAAGAAATAGCCGCCCTAGAAAAGGGTAACACCGTGTCATTAGGCAGCCGCCTCAGGCCGCTGTCGCTGACGTACGTGGACGGCGTCATACGCATCAAAAGCCGCATACAACGAGCGCATGACGTCGCCGACACGGTGTAATCGCCACCCGTGCTAGATGGCAATCAGCACGGCACACGACTCCTGATCGACCACATACTCTGTCAGCTGCATCACGCCGGAGTCGAAGCCACCATCAACGAGTGCCGACAGCACTACTGGGTCCTTCGCCTACGGCCCGTGACAAGAATGATCGTGCACAGCTGCATCCCGTGCCGTCTCCGCAGAAGCACGCCGCCGCAGCCATCGACGGCTCCGGGAGTACTTCCCCGACCTCCAACACCGGCGGGAGCCGCATGACAAGGGCCCGCCGCTGAAGGAGGGTGACGTCGTCTTCATAGTCGCCACCAACCTGCCACGAAACACGTGGCCACGTGGAGTCGTCACTGCAACATACCCGGGGCCAGACGGCGTCGTACGAGTCGCAGACGTCAAAACGAAAGGCAGAATCCTGCGCAGACCGACCAAGAGGCTCATCGTGATCCCTACCGATCCAGTCGCCCTTCCAGCCAAGGTGTAGAGTCCGCAGCCAGGACTCAACACGGCGGGAGTATGTACGGGACGACTGCATCGACACGTGAGCGGGACGGGAGGACCATCTTAGTTAGGTTGATTTGTGTATTTGTAAATTTCCGTTATATTCGCCGTATTATGTAAATAAATGAGGGGGCGGTCACTTTATTTCACCCAAAGGCTTGCATTAGGTAGGGAAAATAGGGCTCACACTTCATCAACCTAGATATATACAGATAGGGACACTAGGTTAGGAAATAAGTGAGGAAATGTGAGCACCCGATAGCAAAATTAGGGAACAAACCGACATTTTGCCAAATCGGGACGGCCAATCAGGGAAGGGATTTAAAGATGGAGGGCCTTCAGTCGCACACCGTCCTCCGTCTTTGTCTCGCAGACAGCGGGCTCCCTGACTGGCCGGAACGTACCCTCTACCTGCGTGGGATCGTCACAGGGTGGCACAATAGTTAGATAAATAATAGAGCAGGAACTATTGACAGACAGTTCACTGCAGGCAACCGACGAAGAAACATCTAACACAGCTGCAAGCCTCGGGGTGAAAGTCACCGCTCCCTCCGTACCGCCATAAAACATTGGTTTCTTTGGGCAATCCCGGCACATACAAAAAAAGGCGGCCGTCGGACTACCTGAGCGTGGCGAACGAACGTCGTCACCGTTATACAGTCCACTACCTGAGCCGAGCCACGTTCAGAGACGGTCGCCCACATTATACATTACCTAACACTCGAAGAAACACAATTTTGAGAAATAAATTGAAAACCAACAACGTCTCACTTTTGAATTCTCGCCAAAACTCAATATAATATTGTAATTATAGTAATATGCAATAAAGGATAAACTAACACAGATAAAATATCACCAGCTGTTTCCAGTTAAGACATCATCATCATCATCATCATATCAGCCCGTATCGATCCACTGCTGGACATAGGCCTCTTCCTTACCACACCACTCTTTCCGGTCCTGCGCTGATCTCATCCACGTTCTGCCCTGAATTCTGATGATGTCGTCGATCCATCTGGCTGGTGGTCTGCCTACTGGTCGTTTTTAAGACATACAGATCGGTAATATATTATTAACTTTAGGCCATCTTACCACAAAAGTTTAAACAAAAGTTGAGCAGATGGATCTAAAATTTCGTCCCACAAAATCGACGTCTAACTAAATCCTGCCATTTCTGATAATTTTACTTGTGAATTTGTTATTGAGTTAGACATCTCGGGTTAAATTTCGATTTGAGGAGTATAATTCTATACACATCTGTTTGACTATTGTTTAATTATTTTGTGGTAAGACCCAAGTTGAGACCAAAGCTGCAAGACCGCTACTTCGCGATACTCATCGGAATCATTCTCCGTTTTAAAAAAAAAAATCTGGCTCAAACTATTTACAAACAGAAATTTCACTTTGATTGTAAATTAGTATAGAGATATTTCCTAATAACCTAAACATAGTCCAAGAGTTTCCTACAATAGATAATATAATGTGTTAAATTTAACACGAAAGCTTTTAACAACATTCCAATTAAAATACTTATCTGGCATGTAAAATATTCATGTAACCTTAAGAGTACCTTTTCTCCATACGCAAATTGGACATATCTTTCAGTACCTTAGGACGGAAAGTAATCATTCATTTAGACAAAATTTTTAAGAGGAAATGTGAAATGAGGACTTCTCAATATTAAAGGCAGGATATATTAACATTTGCAAATTATGATGTTGAGTATAATGATAAAGGGAAATAAATTAACGTAGAGGACAGGTAATTTGTACAGGGAAAACGATAATGTTCCTGAGAAGTTGAAATGAGCTTCTTATAATGATGATATAATATTTTACTGCTCAAGCTTTGACGGTCACAATTATATTTTCCAAGTAACTTTGGCTGAATTAGAGGAGAGGAAAAAATTTGTGATGACTGGACGCTTATGAGATGAGTTGGTAAGATTGAGCTTACGAAAAATACAGTAGAAAACTCTTTACTATAGATAGAAAAAAAACACAAGGTGGAAACATTGATGGGTGAAAAAACGGCATCGACAAAATGGTAGATATTTACGAACATAACATTGGAAGTAAAGTATCAATCCGTTCGTCAAAGCCTGATCGCAGTTGTACGCTACATAAAAGAAACCTTTGTACAGCCAGTGGACAATAAAATTAAATAAATATAAACTAATTGTTAATTACATAACAGACCAATGAAAATGCAAAATTTGTGGCACTCAAAGAATAATTGTAGGTCTTTACTTCCAAGTTTGGTGCTCTGTAATTATACGTTTGAGAGCATATTATCCAGAGTTCATACTGGACGTGTTAAAAATTATATTAAATAACCATAGTTTGTTTACCACACTAACAACTTTAGCAAATCTTTCGTGTATTGCAAACAATAAAAACAACCCCCCAAAATATAATGTATTCTAATTGACCTCAGAAGAGATTCCAAGTACAACCAAGGTCTGAGTAAACGGAAGCAAACGCTATACGTTCCGAGGTGTTTGCCCTATCAATATCTTTTATAGGTGTGATTAAAACCTCTGCTACATCCGTGTTTGACACTTATGCACATTTTTACTTACCCCAAGAGAAGACGCCTCAATCAGATGTTTCAATATTTAAGTTTCTCGTAGAAGAAATAAATTGTTCCAACCATCTTAGTTTAACCGGCTCACCATTTATTTATTTATTTATTTATTTATTTATTTATTAAAAAGTACAACTTACACTAACAGTTAAAACTAAACATGCAAGTTACAAGTAGGTATTTACATAATAATAATAATATTCTAAATTTGTACAGTTGTAGGTGCTGCAGTGGACTCGAGATACGTGCCGGCCAGGGCCAAGAATTTAGGCTCAGACTGAAAGAATATATCACCAGAGTAATCTCTGGTGATTAGATTTAATAGTGCTAGGGCTCTGTACATGGGTGTGTGTGCATCTACATTCGTAGGGATGTGGAATAAAGTGACTTTTCGTCGTCGAAGGTGATGCTTAGGGACTAACGGAATATGGAAAGGAATCTGTGCGAGTAAGGATGGGTTGGATGTGACGCCTCGTAACAGTCTGAAGAAGTATTTTATGAGGAAAAGGTTTCGCCTCACCTCGAGAGATCTATATTCTACCATACCTAAGATGAAAGAGGTTGGGTATAGATAAGGGTAGTATCCATATATAATTTTATATAGGTGTCTAAGAAAAGATTTTTGTATTTTTTCCATCATGGTAGAATAGATTTTATGGTACGGGTTCCAAATGATGCAGTTTGATTCCAGCCTACTGCGAACATAGGCATTGTATAAAATGCAGAGAGCGTCCCTCGAGGTAAATTGTTGCGTTTGTCGCGTAACAAAACCTAATGCTTTTCTAGCTTGTTTGCATAGTTCGAATGTATGATGGGTAAACGACATGCGTGTATCGAACCAAGTACCTAGATCACGCATGATATGCACTCTGTTTATCGGTTCATTGTTCACGTAATACAGGGCTTGAATTGGTTCTCTAGATCGAGTGTATGACATAATTGCACATTTGGAAACATTTAAATCGAGGTTATTGTTTTGGCTCCAAAGGACGGCTCTGGTAACATCACTTTGAAGTGTATCACAATCGGTAACGTTTCGTATGGGAAGGGCAAGTTTTATGTCATCTGCGTACATAAGACAGACTGCATGTTCTATAGCTGATGGAAGATCGTTAATCAGTATAAGAAATAGCAAAGGGCCGAGCGAACTACCCTGCCCGATGCCGGATGTGACGTTATATGGATTTGAACTGGAGTTATTATATTGGACATACTGTACACGGTTGGCGAGATATGATGCAAAAAAGTTTAGGAGATTGACTGAGAATCCAGCTTGTGCCATTTTAACCAAGAGTGTGTCGTTATTTACGCGATCGAAAGCTTTTTTATAGTCCAGGTAGGTCACGTCAATTTGAGTTTTCATGTTCAGATTGTCAGTCAATAGAGTGGTAATATTCATTAAATTAGTGGACGTGGATCGCGCGGGGAGAAATCCATGCTGTTCATGGCAAAACCAATTACGAAGTTGACTGTATATGATGCGGTATAACACTGATTCAAAGACTTTGGCAAATACTGAAAGGATTGCGATTGGTCGGTAATTATGCACGTTAGACTTCAGGCCATCCTTATGGATGGGTATGACTCTGGATCTTTTCCAACATGTGGGGTACGTGTTTGATGCTAGGGACAAGTTAAATATATGACAGAGCGGCTTTTCAAAGATGTTGCAACAGTCTTTAACCACCACTTGTGGCACGCCATCCGGACCCTGAGTGAATTTGGGAGGTAGTTTTTTCAGTGTCAGTCTTAACTCAGACTCTGATATCTGGTGAATATTGACGGATTGTAGAGAGCACACTTTGAAGGATGCATTATGAGCAACAGATACATTTAATAGGGCAGGTTCTGGTAAAAACACACTTTGAAAAAAATTCGCAAATGAGTCCGCCACCTCTTGCTCTGTCAAATCGCCAAATGTAGCCGGTTCGGCCGATTTCCTACACTTTTTTACGAATGTCCAGAAACTAGAGGGATCTCGTTTGATATTAGATTGAATTTTGTGTAAATAGGATAGCCTGCTATATTCCACTTTTGCTGTTGTAAGTTTCCTATAATAGACGAACATGGCATAGTAAAGCTGATTATTATATTGTTTATATAGTTTGTGATACCGGTTTTTTATTTTATTTAGATGGATAATGTCACGATTAAACCATTCGGGGTATGACTGTACATATTGAGCAGGGCGTTTGTAAGGAACAGATTCATTAAAGACGTGGTGGATTTTGGAATACAGATAATCGACAGCGGCATCTGTATCGGTAATATTATACAGCGGTAACCAATCAGTGTTTAATAATTCACAGTACAAGTGATTAAAATTTGCTTTTTGAAAGTTTCTTTTTAGGTTAATACATGTATTATCAGGAGTCAGCGCTTGACAGGATTGGTGGAGGAGACGGATGGATATGTCTAGTGGTTTGTGGTGTTTTTCTGATGATACAAGCCCTGCATTAGCCTCGGAAACTAGAACTCTCGTAACATCAGGATTTGTAAGTACTAAGTCAAGGATACGATTAAGACTATTAGCCACAGTATTTCGTTGTGTTAAGTTACACGAGGACAGAAATAGCTCAAAATCTTTACGTACAGAAGCGTTACTAGAATACAGATTAAAATCGCCTACGATGACAATAGGTAGAGCGTACGAATGCATAATATTTTCGACAAGTTCAAAAAAAGAGTAGTATCTAGAAGGTAATACGTTTGGTGGAAGATAAACTACACAGCACACAAAATTAAATTGTCCTTTCGACACACGCGCACACACAATTTCGTCCACTTGGTGACTAGGGCCTTTATCATTGAGCCGGCGCAGGGTGTAGGGCTGGCGGGCGGCTAGTAGCACGCCGCCGCCTCCGCGACCCTGGCGGTCGCTCCGGAGGACGGCGAAGTCTTGAGAGAAAAGCTCGGTGTCGTGCACGGAGTCATCAAGGCGGGTTTCGGTAAGGGCCAACAGATTAAAAGGCAGACTAGCAAGCGCATTCTTGCTCGTGCTTATCTTGCCCTTTAGACCGCGTACGTTCTGGTAGAGTATTTCTAGCTTCAACGTCTTGGTGCTCGTCTTCTTTACGAAAAAAAACATCACTTTGTGACTTTCGGTTATTATTGTTGTTGTAGCGCCGGAATGTGAACCATTCTTGAAATGCAGTATTTTCGGGCCAGTTGCTTGGTGTCAGAAAATAGTTGAAGTGGCGTGTTGGTACTCCGATAATAAAACAATTATGGCCAGGATGAGCCGCATCCGGCTTTTTTATGGTGAAATGAGCACCTGGCATCTTCTTGGCCATGAATGAAAGTATGTTGGTTTCTGTCATAGATGAGTGAAAATTCCATACATGTATAAATTTGGTCGGTTCAACCACCATAAGATCGGAGTCGGCATCGCCTGTGGCTCTGACTATAGTGCGGCGGGGGCGAGGCGGTCGGCTGGTGTGCGCATTGTTGTCCTGATCCGAGCTTTTCAGTACTTCAGGTTTGCTAGTGGGTAGGACCTGATGGGTCGTAGGGGCATTCGTAGTATTCTGTTTGGCAGTGCTTGCAGCTCGAATCACACTGGCATATGATTTTGGCATCTGACTAGGTTGTAAAAAGTGGTCAACTTGGATTAGGTCGAGCGATTGAGAAATGGAAGGATGATGGTTGGTCTCATATAAAGCTCCCAGCGCCTGATTAGGGATCCTCTTGTCGTTTGAGGCAAGACTTACGGGGCCAGTCTGTTGAATGTCATCATTTGTTCCTGTAGTCAAGAGGATGCTTTGTTTAAGCTGAAGTTCACTTGCTTCTATTTCTGTAAGTCGCTTACTCATGTGCTCGGACATACACCTGATCGCATCATGTTCGTCAGAGATAGTCTGGTTAGACCGAGCCAACTCGTCCACGTCCGTCCTCAGAGTGCTACATTTGTTATCTAGGACTATGATGGTATTTTTTATCAGATCTATGGACTTTAATAATTCTAGATCACGAGCCTCTTGTTTCCGAAACTGCTCATTTACGTGCGTTCGGAATAATCGGAGTTCAGCCAGGATCAATTCACTGGCGTTTGACGCACTCTCAGCAAAATGGGGGAGGTCGAATACCGGCATAATAGTAATTGGAAGTGATTTAATTTTATTTACGACATTTTCGGGTCACGCCTATTCTTAGGGCGCTACTAGACTGGCAGTTAAGACAGATGTCAAATTAAGGAAAAGCTTTTATCATTAGTTCAGTGTTATAATTACTCATTTCTTATTGTAAATACTCGAAAACGAATATCGGTCTTATCGTGATAAGACCAATATTGACCTTAATATATTTAGATCGTGGTCAAAATTCCTTTCCGCGGTACAATCTCCCGCGTTCCATGGTCTATTTCCCTACTTGACACTAATTCGTAACACTGATGAAATTGTAGCAACCCTACCACACTGTATTTCAGTTCAGAAGTCAGTGAATAACGACACTTACATTATTATGGCTTCATTATTGGGTTAGTAGCGATTTTCCCCATTCGCGGTTATTATTATTATTATTATTATTATTTGTGATACACAGGCAGCTCTTAAGCTGATGCGTGTATATCTGAGTCTTTGTCAATGCACTTTAAATATTTGTCTAGTCTATTTTTGAAAGAGTTCACTGAGGGGGCACTGATCACTGATTCCGGTAGCCGGTTCCAAGTTTTCACTATGCGATTCGGCAGTATGTGTTCTCTGGGCTTGCTGGTACTTGGCCCTCGTTGCAGCTTCAGCGAGTGTCCTCTCAGGTTTATGTTTTTGTTCATAGTGTATAGTGTCTCTGATAAATTTGGTATACTATATCTGTTGGTGAGAATTTTGAAGGTCTCTATAAGGTCTCCACGCTCCCTACGTTTCTGAAGGGTGGTTAGCCCTAGTTCTTGCAGTCGTTCTTCATATGGAAGTTCTTTAATACCAGGGACCATTTTTGTTGCCCTCCGCTGCACACGTTCGAGAAGGTAACTGTCTTTTTTGAAGTATGGATTCCATATCTGGAATGCATACTCCACCAAAGGTCTCAGGTAGGTCTTGTATAGCTTCAGGAACAGTTCCTTGTTGATGTATGAGAAAGCCTTTCTGATAATATACATTATAGAGTTTGCTCTTTTCACTACCTCCACAATATGGTCCCCCCATTTTAGGTTGCATGTTATAAGTACTCCAAGGTCTCTCTGTTTTCCTACCTTTTCCAGAGAGCTACCATTAATTGTGTAGTTGCATTTTGGGTTTTTACTTCCAACATGCAACACTGTGCACTTATTTTCGTTAAGTGTGATTAGCCAGTCTTGGGTCCACTGGTATATTCTGTCGAGGTCTTTTTGCAGGATATTATGAGCGATCAGTGGATTTCCCATGATTTTGGTCCCCGAATAATAATATAAGTAAAAATTTTACATAAAAACCTAAACATTAGATAATATTATGCCATGACTGCACCGCTTAGTTTGACGTTATTTAAACAAAAGGGACATACGAGCCGAGCATCAATAAATATTATCTAGCACAGTGAAAAATCGAATTGATACCGATTTCTTTGAAATAAGAAATCCTTAATGTTACTTTTCTATGGGTCTGTTTTCTATGTGTTTCATAGAGAAATCTCTTAAACATTCAAATAATTTCCTTTTCTATTCTATAGAATAATACTACAACAGTTTACCGAAGTTTAAAAGTGATAAATTATATAGACAGAAAATGATAATATTCATGTATACCACTACTCACTAGTTTCAGTTCATTAATTATGAATCAACTAATCAGTACAATTAATATTTTGCCCAATACATACCCTATTTCAACGGTGCAAGGTTGAAAAAATTGATAGAGATTAAGCGATTCTGAACCCTATGCGAATGGGCATAATTGAACAACTTTCTATGAAGTTATGATCACGATTTGTTTATTGCTTTATTAGCAGCCAGGAACTGTTTGCCTATATTCCGGAGTTTATAATTCAATCCGGGTTTCGGGGTTTCAATTAATAATCATTATTGTATGGACAATACCATTTTTTTTCCAATAGGGCTTGTATTTTACTACTATCCTCTCCTTGTCCTAAGTGACGATGTGGACGAAAGTGGTATTGCTCAGCCTAGATATGGGATTGGCTGGCAAAGATCGCTAGTGGAACACCCCGACGGGTTTTAGCAATAGATTTCCTACCTGAACGTGTTATCTAGCCAGGCGGGCATTTGATACCCTGCCAGCAAGGGGTGTCACAATATTTTCCTTCATCGAGACCCCACGTTTACTTGCCTAGAAGACGCCTATTCACTCTTGGCTTAAAAATACGACACATAAAACGAATACTAGTTGAAAATTAGTTCATAACGCTACAGAAAATTGTGAAATAATTAATGTGAGATACTCCGCCGCGACTAGTCTCCGAGACTAGATGTTTGCGTATGGTAATGAGAGACGGGCTTCAGATTATAGTCTCTATCCGTCTTACGACAAAAGATTAAACCAGAGTTAAACAGAAATTCCTAACATTTCATTTCAAAATCGACGTGTTTCACTCGCGTTTTCTTACTAATTATGTATGCCTAATTACTTTACTTGTAAACTTGTTATTGAGTTAAAAAAAGCTAGGGTTAGACGTC
Source organism: Hylaea fasciaria (assembly GCA_905147375.1). Classification (NCBI taxonomy): domain Eukaryota; kingdom Metazoa; phylum Arthropoda; class Insecta; order Lepidoptera; family Geometridae; genus Hylaea; species Hylaea fasciaria. The sequence continues at coordinate 6,934,056 of LR990214.1, forward strand.
GATTTGTGGCGAAAATATTTAGACTCATCTCTTCAACTCTGGTTTAAATCTTTTGCCGTAATGCCGTAGGTGTCTCTAGTATCTATGTGTTTATAGGCTCATATACTTTAACAGTCGCTAATTAAATTATGACCGCAATCATTAAAATGGGTTTAATGACCGACGTTTATGGCTGGGTAGAGAGATAAAGCATTACCGACAACAGGTCGTATGGGATTCATTGAAGAGACGAACGTATCTTAACGACACCACGTAGTCTTAAAACATATTAAACCCTAGTATTATGTCATCATCATCATCATCAGCCTGAGGAAGTCCACTGCTGGGCATAGGCCTCCCCTATAGATTTCTAGGAAGAACGATTCTGAGCTTTTTCCAACCACCGAGTTCCCGCGATCTTAACAATGTCGTCGATCCATCGAGTGGGGGGGGGGGGGGGGGGGGGGGGGCTCCGTTTCGTCTCGCCATTCGAGAACCTTCATTCCCCGTTGGTCGTATTATCTATATACAAATAAATTAAATCGAAGTATCAGATCTGTTTGTATACACATTCTTTTAATATACATTCATATAAAATTATGTAGAATCTTACATTCGATCATTTTTGTCTGTCTGGTCTATCTGTTTGTTCCGGCTAGCCTGCGAAACGGCTGGGCCGATTTTGACGGGACTTTTACTCTCTGATGTTCCAAAGAGTAACTGAACTTATGTTTCTTTTAGAACTAGCTTCGCCTCGTGGCTCCATCCGCAAATAATTGTTCCTGTGGGATCATACTCAACGCGGGCAAAACCGTGTAGCACAACTAGCATTATAATAGAATTATTATAAAAAAAGGGCATGAATAGCCCTTCATAACGGATATTAAACTTTCTGCACTCTCACTCGCTATTGAAAAATAAAAGGAAATAACTAGGTAAGGCATTTACGTCCGACGTTCAATGAGACCGTTGATGTAAAAGTACTAGATATGGCATCTCTGTAGGGAGGTGCAATAGTGATCTTGAAGCAGGACTCGAACTCTCAGCCCAGATAGCTTGAATCTGACTGTGTTTGTATCTGTTTGTAGTTGATGTTATACTCCCCACCAGCTTTGAACGACTAGTGGCGAAAATGGCCTCTTTCCTCACTATGGAATGTTTTATTTGACAGTGCGGAGAAATGTAATAATCGAAAATCTGTTCCCTTTCTTCCCCATTATGGAATCAAATGGAATATAAAAATATACTTAACATAGTAGTGGGAGAAAAGGAATTACCATATTAAGTATAGTATGCCCCACTAGACTAGACGTGAAGCAAACATGGCTAGCGGTGGACGATATTAATCTTGTCAGAACGGGAAAAGGGCGTCGTAGATGTCTTTTTTGTATATAAATTACAAATGAGACGAGTCGGTTGTACGCTTGTTGGTGAGTGAACGAACAACAACTGAAATACTACAACAACTTCAACTAGTGACTATAAATTAATACTTTGCCCATAATATTTTCTCCTGAATACAGTATTTTTTCATATAGATATATTGGAAAATGTTAGGAAGGAGCATCCTAAAGCGACGTTGTGTTCGAAGCTAATAAACATGCCAAGACTGATATGGCACTTTTTTTAAAGGAATATATTACTGAAACACCATAAAAGGGTTCATCCATAGATTATCATTTTTAGTTGCTAAAATCTGCAAAATCCAAAGCTCTTCCATTAGTTTTATGTAGAAAATAACTATAATTTACTTTACTTTTTAGTTTCTTTGCACAGATGGGTGCAACGTTTGGTGTAATTATTTGTAGTAAAAGACTACGTAGTAAGACTGTTACCTACTCGTATATCAGTTGAAATTATTTTAATCTCTATGTCGTCCGGTAGAAGGTATTTCTAGTGATAAAGCCAGGGATTTTCAGAATGCTAAACTATTACAGATTAAAAAAACTGTAACGTTAGGTAATTAAGCTTGCTTTTAATCAATGCCCTTTAATTTCGTTACTGCTTAAGGATAATTATAGGGGTACTAATTATAATTATATTTTTAGTTAAGCAATTATATCAACAGCTACGTTTTCCTCGAAATAAGGTTCTCAAAAATAATTACGTAACTGAGTGATAAAGCCTTCATTACCTGTGTTACCTTAGTCAAGTCTAACAGATTTAAAAAAATTTCACACTACGCAACATCGAAACGATCCTACCACCTAGCAGACTGTGAAAACGTCAACGTAATAGCCTTTTTTTTCTACACTGCCGCTTGTAACAAATTGCTCTTGATTCTTCTTTGTCATTTTTTTGAAAGCTACCACTATAAAAGTTTTTACGTCTCCCTTTCTCGCTTATTGCCTCACAAGTGTCCGTAGAAAATGTATCGTTTAGCTCTCGGTTTAGTTCTGGTCAGTTCAGCTCTAGGATCTTTCCTGGACGGAGACTTGGATTTGGCTGACGGAGTGAAGCTAGTCAGCATACCGGTGTCGAACAGTCTGGAGAACGAGGGCAGATCTTTCGGTGACCACTCGGTTCTGTTCCGGATGGCCAAGTTTCTTCAGGGGCACGAGTTGCACGTGAAACTGCCGAATTTGATAGAGAAGGAGAAGGTCACGAAGGTGCTAGCCGACTCCCTTAAAGCGGTCGACGAGACTTACAAAGAGAGCAACGGTAAGTGAAAGTGAAGTGAGTTCAGAGTGGAAAGTGAGTGAAGTGAAATAAATGTGCTCTTACGTGAGATTCGTTTGTAAGCAGATCAGTGAATAGTGTAGTGACGTACCCGATAGTAAAACTAGTCGAAACCAAACTGGAATCAAAGTGGGCAGAATAGATTTACAATGTTAAGTTATTGTTCTCTTGTTGGAGCTAAATCCAAAATTGATAGCATTTTTGTCGGTAAAGACAAAATTATTACTATTACATTATACATTTTTATTAAAGACAAAAGTACATACATAAATCCGTATTTCGGGAAGTACGAGGATGGTCCCACAAATACCGGGTTCAAATAAAACTTGGCATCGGGAATTCGTCCCGCTAAGTAACTCACGCTTTGCAGTCAGCTTAACGCCATCTCAAAGATTTAGCCGTAAAGAATAGCTTTAAAACTTTATCTCTTTTTAATGGAGATTATAGAAGATAGACGAAATGAGTATAGATGAAGATTTAGTTGTAAAAAAAATTAATAAAGTCAGAGACCTTTGGCCCCTTTGGCGAGGCTTCAAACGCCGTGCATTTTAGAGATCCCACCGGATATTGCGTTCCAGAAATATGTCAGGATCACAGACATAATATAAGAGACGGAAAAGAAGAAAATAAATTGATTTGTATCAGTCACACCAATAAGTAGAATAATAAAATAACAGCAAAGCAAAAATTAAATTAAAAAGAAAAATTACCCTGATGGTGTACTCACACAAGATGACTCCAATTCAGCATAATATCGACGGAAAAAAAAGGTTATTTAACAACATAAATTACCATAACTTATGTGTGCTCACATAAAATGGCTCTAATTCAGCACAGACACGACGATGTTACCCACCCATCGCCGACGCTGGTATTCTGTTAGAGCCCTTAGAGCTTTCTGTTTCAAGCCCCGCCCATTTCAAGAAGAAGCAGAGAGGACATTACATATATCAGTTAAACCAGAAAACAATACAGGCAGGCTCGAACTAAAGCTGACAAGACAACATACAATTTAACTAACAAGGAGACGGCAAGGGTGTGGGGTCCTCAAATCAAACTTAGGTTCCGTGTGTAGTTGGCACTCAGTGAGTGTATTCATATACTCAAACCCTAGTAGTCAAATACTAGTAGTACGCTCTAGGGGTTGAGTTTTTGTTTAAGTTTAAGTTTTGAGTTTAAGTTTGATTTGAGGGCCCCACACCCTTGCCGTCTCCTTGTAAGATTAAAATTCATGCTGAATGTGACCTAGTATGTGTGAGTAAAATGATCTGTCAATATTATGGCGGCTGGCTTCACGGCTAGTTTCTGTAACGTCTGGACGTTTCCTTTTATTATATGTCTGTGGCCAGGATCTATTCTCAACGTTCAACCGCTGCACAAAGGATACTCGCAGAATAAAAATAAAGAACTGAATCAGACGACCAGGAAATGAAAAGAAAAACTGTGACTTGAGTTTCACGAGATTGGATTTCGAGTAGAGCAGGAAACTCTATGGTATAGATATATCAAAAATAGTAATTACACTCTGTAGTTTAAGGTAATACAATGTCAGACGTGGCGTGGTCACCAAGTTTACTCCACTACAGAACAAAGAACATTTAGGATGAAGAGTAACTCACCCTACTAAAATGTTATAAATGCGAAACATCCTGTGTGTGTGTCTATGTTTGTCCTCTCTTCACTCCTTAACGGATGAACGGATTTGGATGAAATTTGGTATATAGACACTATAGTCAAAGTCAAAGTCAAAGTCAAATCATTTATTGTAAATAGGCAATAAAATCGCACTTTTACAAGTCAAACACTTCAATCTAATAAACAAATTAATAAAATCATAAAAGAAAATATACTATACGTCCTGATATAGAAAAAAAGAGTATTCATCCCGTTGAAGTTAACGGTGCCAGTGGAATAATAGCGACCACTGTGAAACCGCGGGGAACATCTAGTTCGATATAAAATAAATTCAACTGGATTTTCGACGTGATCGATCTTGATCATGCACAACTACTAATTTACCTGATACGACATTTAGCACTGGATCCCGTTGTTTTTTTTTTATTTCATATAGATACAAAACTATGAAACTTATTCTGACAAGCAGTTCTGAGCAGTTCTAAGCAGTTCCTATTGTTTCTGTTCCAGTCACTGGTCGAGGGAAAGGCGGTGGGGGCGGAGGCGTGGCACTGCTCGGGCTGATGTTCGCGAAGGCCCTCGGCGCTGCTGGTATCGGTGGACTTGGTCTCCTCACTATGAAGGTATTACATCATTTTCCTTCAAAAAAACCGGCCAGGTGCGAGTCAGTTTCACGCACGAGAGGTTCCGTATGTACCATTGTCTATAAAAACGGCAAATAAAACATATCTATTGTGTGGGAGATTTGTATACTGTTTTTTAGTATTTGTTGTTACAGTGTTAAATTCAATTGTATATATCTAAAATATCATGGTGCATGAGATACAGTCTGGTGACGGACGGACAGACAGACAGACAGACGGACGGACAGCGAAGTTTTAGCAATAGGGTCCCTTTTCGCACGGAACCCTAAAACGCATCATATTCACATACGCAGATCCTGGCACATGAATGGTGTCAAGGGAATCACAAGCTACGAAGACTATGGTACCATAAACACCCAGGTTTAGAGCAAATTCCTGTCATCCCCTCTCAATTCACAGCTGGATAAAGGAGACTCCTTTTTCGTGCCTCGATCTTGAGCTTCCTGCCCCCACATAACCTAGCAAGATATCAAACTACTCGTAATATTAAAAAAGTAAAAGTTTGTCAGTGTGTTTCTAAGTTTGTGACTTCATTACGCTCAATCGGCTGGATCAATTTTGATGAAATTTGTTACGGAGGCTAACACCCTGGATAAACATTAGAGTACTTTGTAATCCGGGAACAGCGCGAGGTGCAGCTAGTAACATATAACTATACTGATATGGCATGGCGTCGGTAAACTTATCAACATTTTCGCTCTGAAACTTATGTACGAAACAAAATAACCAGTGACTATAATATTGTTTCCCTTGCTAAGCGGTCCACACGACACTCGAAGGGTGAAAATAAATGCATATTCCGAAATGTTCATTTCCCGCTTCGATGCATTTCCATTTATCTAGGAACACTGAGCGGAAACTAGACGAAGCTTAGGTATGTTACAGCTCCAGGATTAAGGTGTAGTCGGACGATGCAGCTAGTTTTAATAGCTTAGCCTGGAAAATTAATGAATATGTATAGTTGAAGCTTTTAGTAACTAAAGCTTGTATGTAGGTGTAAATGTACTAATCAGTCATTGAAATATACGAGTACAATTGAAGGACTTTACAGACGTCTGAATAATTTTAAATAGCAACTGTAATTTTTTGATAATTTTGTTAATTTTTATGCTACTCTGTAATTAGTTTATTGATTTTATTGATTGTGATCTTACCAGATATCATCTGGTAAATGGAAAAACAACGACGCGCTTGCAATTAAAACTATAATAATAAGAGTCCAATTTCGTACACTGTGCAAAAATATGATGTTCTTTAATTTTCTTTTAGATTATGCTCGTTCATCCGTTATCTAAGGGTAAAAATTTCAATTGGTCCATTCCTCTGCAAAAAGGGGCAGATATAACTTTGTGATTCTTATCTGATCCCCTACAGTTTCAGAATATCTTTTCAGAGATTATATTCAATGGCACTGTAAGAATGAGGAAATTTTTCAGAAAAGTTATGATTGTATTTTCACAAAAACTACCAGGAGACGAGAAAATGTTCGGAGACTTTGTACCAGTTTTTATAATATCTACAATTTGTTGGATTTTTGCGAGAAAGTTAAAGACAAAACAGCATCCTTTTATTATTTTTTTCATTTTTACTTTATCCACATAATATTGAGTGGTTTTACCTCAATGGAAAATTAGACACCAAACTGTACTTCAAATGCTTTAGCATTTGAATTGCAATACGTAGTATTGCATTACAATACGTAGTATTTCAACGTCACGCAAACTTGTCTATCTAATAGTATAAAGAGGAAAGATTTGATTGTTTGTTCCTTTGCATTGAATAGGTAGGCTCCGAAACAACAGAACCGATTCAAAAAATTATTTCACTGTTGGGAAGCTACACTATCCCCGGGTGACATAGGCTACTTTTTATCCCGTAAAAATTAACGGTCCTCGCTAGTAGTTAACGTGGGTGAAACCGCGAGGCGCTTCTAGTACAGTTTACAAATGTTTTTCACGTATTGTGCCACCAACAATGATTCCTGAAAAAGAGAACAGCTTCCTTCCAAATCAAAATCTCTATCACACTTTCACTGCCAACAAACTTTACGACTGGTGTCTTGGCCGTAAACATTTTTCATCTCACCACGGAGATTTTGACTAGAGATAGGCAGATCGGAGATTTGGCCGGATGCCGGATGCCGGTTTTACGGCCGGAGCTTAGGCTGAAAGGAATATCTCATCCAATTATCTATTTTCACTTGCACAATCTGTTTCAAGCAGTGCGAGAACGTTCGGCTTCCAAGCAGGGGATTGCGAGTCTGAATCCTTAGTGCAGGTGTTTTTCTAATAATATGAATTGCAGATCATCTTGGGAATTAACATTTTATATGGTTTCATTTTTATAAGCCATCATAATTATTTTGGAACCGTAGCCACAGATGCAAAGTACAGTCAGATATAAAATGAATTAACATTTTTTATCATTCTTTTTTTATCACAAACCATCAATGAAATAATTTCATATTGTGTTGTTTTTACCGTGATGTTTACTTAAAATACAGAAGATACTCATTTTAAATGTATTGCTTAACCAAATTCACCCTTAAGACTGTAGCTTAGGTCGATTCTCGGCTTTCTCGGGCGGTGATATTTTCTCATGTAGATTTCATGATTCGTTTCTAGCTCGCTATCGTATGATAGCTGTCATTATACTACGTCAAAGGCTCTGGTCTGACAATCTCTGACAGCAGAGTCCGGCAATGTCTCAAGAAACAAAACATGCCGGATGTCCGCGTCTAATCTATGTTAAGATCAACTAAGATTAGAATCTTACGATCACGCCTTAACGAAATTATTATGTTTCTCATTTACCAAGTTATTGTATTCTTGTGGAGCTACAACTAAGATGGTTTGCCAATTAGGTTTTTATTATGAGGTGAACGATCTTTGGAAACCCCAATAAAATGATAGACTTTAATTAAATCCATAGATAATGTTATAAGGTGCGACGTACTTAAGATTAATTTATATTGGCCATAAAAGACGAGTCCTCGGTAAATTACGGTCATTTTCGTCCATCTTATTTTATATTAGTCGGCGAAAATATTGCTGGGTAACAAATTATTGCAAAACTGCTACATAAGCTTTTTTTTGGGAATTTTTATTAAATTCTAATCAAACCTAGCAGGCACAGCCAGGAGCAGACTAACTTTACATTGTTTAGTTTTAGTTTAATTAACCGCGACATTTTGTTACTTACCGATTTTGGCTTTCCGTTCTCTGTCAAACACACTTGTCATTTTGACAAAACTGTCAAAATTGCAACATTCATAAAAGATTCCATAGTTTGGTAGAGTCAGGTGAGGCTCCGGCATAATATTATAGTAACTAGTTAGTTATAGTAAGTAGTTAAATAAAAACCTCAGTTAAAGGACACTCACTGTAATAGTATTTTTAAAGTAAAGCGAGATGGCATTCGGGAATTTGTATAACATTTTGAGCGTGTCGGGTGACCTATTGAGTACCGACGCAGTATCAACGCGGGCGAAGCTATTGCTTCGGATACAGTTTCGCTTGTCTTTTGTCCAATTCAGCCGTTTGTATGGAGTGTCCAGTGTCCACCCTGTGACCCTAGATTCAGGTGAGATGGTGGTGAAACACTTGCCTTATCTGTAGTTTAATAAAAAAAAACACGGTGGTTTATATAATTTTCTCTGCTACGTCAATAAATTTGTCCGTACCTAAGTACCTATGATTTTGCAGTAGCAAATAAAATATAAATAGGTTATTGAGGACTAAGTTAAAACATCAACTGACTGACCTAGTATTCCAATCCACAACGGTACAAAATTAATTCTCACTTCACATACTCCCATCTCCATAAAGATCAAAAAACAATCCATCACACGCGCATCTAGTGTAACTATATACAATTTTCACCTCGTCACGGCGCTCGGCCATCTTGGTCTTCGTTTGCCAATTACTTACTTTTACCCAATTAAGTTGATCTACAACAATTAATGTGGATTTAAATGTTACTGTAGAGATCAGCTTCAATCAAATCTCAATTGAGTTGCTTCGGAATAGGTTGTGACATTCAGAAAACTGCTAGAATTTTGTAATCAGTCTGCTAGTTAAATGAGAACATTTGGAATCAACGTCACAGTGAAATGTCACAAACTCTTCCGAAGCCACTCCATAGAGATTCGATCGAAGCGTTCTTAAATTAGCAGACATTGACCTCCAGTTGTTATGTTTTATGACGTCTTTTGACAAACCCCGAATAATTGCACTAACGTATACTAGCTTCCTCGATGTTGCGTTCCTTCCTGCTGGAATATTTTAATGAAAGAAGCGTTCGCTAATACGGACGAGTCTTCTTTTTGTTGACAAATCGTTCAACTGTTTATAATTTGTAGGGTTGAAACTTTTTACATACGTTGTTGGCGCATCTATGAATTTGACATAATATACCATCAACGTGCCATGCGGTGTGAAAGTAGGATATTATAATTGTTTATTGTCGCGTATTGGACAGACAGATAGTAACTTATAGTTTCGGGACCGAGGTGTTAAACCCAGTGTCGTTACGTTGCAAAGCGCACAGGTTATTTATCAACCACGACCTGCCAGTTTTTAAGTTTCCCTTACTCAGTTTCTAACTCATCTTTACTTAATATCTAATTCATACTCACTTAGTTTCTAACTCATCCCCAATTAGTCTCTAACTCATACTCACTTAGTTTCTAACTCATCCCCAGTTAGTTTATAACGCATACTTACTATTTCTAAGTCACACTTTCTTCCACAGGCCTTAGCAGTATCAGCTCTCGCTCTCATGCTGTCCGCCATCGTCGGGGTCAAAAAGATGACCTCCCACGACGACCACGACGACCATCAGGTCATCTATGCAGGTCATCATGGTCACCATCGGCGGAGACGCGACCTAGACGTGCCCACTACTCCGTGGCCTTACCAGGGGTGGTCTGAATACGCGCAGCCTTCTTAGAGGCTAGAACTTCGACATTCTCTTGGGCTGAGATAGATAGAAGTTCCTTAGTAACATCACGGTGATGACCATGGAGTAAATTTAATTAATTAAAAATGCAGTGTTCAACTCAGCTTATCCCAAAATCAACCGTCAAATATTATGACGTTCGTTGAAATCGCGACTTACACTAAAAAATTACGTGCTTGTCGTCATTTTTTAGTGTTTTTAAAAATGACATTATAGCTGATTTGAGGGGTTGGTGCAAGCTGCTTTTCATATTGTTTCAAACGTCAATTTTAGCTTACCAAAGTTTACTAATTTTGTACAATATTAAGTAACTATAATTAGTTATGCTTTTAATTACTAAGTACGTCCGATAAATAAGCATCTACCTAATTAGAACGTCTATGTATCTTAGCCTAAGATTTAGTGTGATGTAACCATGAAACGATTTTAGAATTCAAATCGCTCAGTCTGAAGTCTTAATGTTGCTAGATTTTTGTTTATACATTTAATGGCATTTTTGGTGTTAGCCTTGTTTGAGAAAGGAAATAGGTGAATGTAAATCAGAGAAACGGTGTATCCCTAATTCCCTACTGAGTAGGTGCAGGCAGATACAGATATAGTCGCAGATTGAAATACTACAGTGGCGTTAGTAGTTTTAAAGCTACAACGTGTAGTTGTTTAAAAACTTTACTGCATGATAAACAAATGGAAAAGTATTTGTGTACCGTGACCATACATTTTAAAAAGTTTCTAAGTCTGAATTTTAGCTACAACGAATATTTAGTTAACAAGGCTTAATAAATTAGCCTTCATTTTATATTTTTTGCGGACGCTATGGTTTAAAGATCAGTTGATAATGGGCATTTTTACTAAAAAAAGTACGTGATTTTTACCTACGTAATTGGGTAAAAAAGCTGTGTATTTTAACTAGGCACAAATTAACTCTGATAGGGTTTATTTTTCTAGACTAGTATTAATAATCAGCAGATTTATGATTGTAAATTTGTGGTTACATCAGCTCTTGTAAATATTATCGACGGCGACTTTTATGTTAAAATAAATTATTTTCACTATTTATTCATTAAATTATTTCGAAATGATAACTGTTTTTTTATTGAAATGTAAACCTTCATAAGTCAAATTTTAATTCATTTTCATTATAATAAGACATTTGTTGCACAATTCATCATCATCATCATCATTATCAGCCTGAAGACGTCCTTCCCCTTAGACCATCACACCGAACGACAATTTGCCGCTTGCATCCCCCGGTTGCCTGCGACTCTTTTGATGTCGTCGGCCCATCTAGTGGGAGGCCTACCTACACTGCGTCTTCCATCCCGTGGTCGCTACTCTAGAACCTTTCTTCCCCACCGTTACACAATTAGTTTTATTCATTTATAGCTTTTAAAGATTTATATATTATGGACATTAAATTAAAGAAAGGCCAAAGAAAAAGTACCTACCTAACGATGAGCATGTATGAAGATAATCACGAAAGTGGAAAAAGCGAGATAGGTGTGCCAGGATCGTAGTATGTGGAAATATTATGTGATCTCTGCATGGCTACTCCAACAGGAAAAATTTTTATAGACGTAATCATTGTGTATGTGTATAAAATTAAGTACCTAAGCAATTAAAGTATTTGATGACAAAATTAAATATATTTTACCAGGCGAACTGTTTAAAGTATATTTGCAAAAATTGCTTTATTAAACCTTTTTTTTCATTTTGAAAACAGATTTATAAGTTGAAGTTTGCGAACGAATCCTTGTAAATAAATATTTATTGGTTAAGTACTTTGTTTAAGTGAACCTCTTAGCGGTCTGGGATAAAACGCTTACCGAAAGGAAATATTTATCTGGGGCGTTACTTAGTGGAAATCCTAATGTAAGGAAAGGAATAAAATATAATAATATAAGTCGACCGTCACGAGTCTTGCGGGAGTCTTGGGGTAGGCATTTAGGGAACTCGTGTGAATACTTTTTTTCTTTTCACTAACAGACAATTCCTTTTGTAAAAAGACTAGCTGCGCTCCCCGATTACCAGCTATATCTTATCTTATATCTTTAAATGAGCAATAATTCTTGTATATAAATATATATAATTGGAATCTCGGAATCGGCTCCAACGATTTTCATGAGATTCAGTATATAGGGGATTTCTGGGGCGATACATCGATCTGGCTAGGAATCATTTTTAGAAAATGTCATTTTATTCGTGTTTTTTAATGATTTTTTTAAATAAACAGTTCATATTTTTTATTATTCTATCGGTAAGATCGAAAAATATTATTCATATTTCATCATTTTATTAGTAATTCGTACTTAAATATTATTTCCAAAAAACACAATTTAAAAAAAATAAATAAAAAATACCGAGCAAAGCTCGGTCATCCAGATATTCTACATTTATATATACAGGGTGTATCGGCAAGGTGTAGTAATATTGAAATGTGGGTATGTGTACCTGGTGATGAATCATTTGCCAGGGTACTAAAACCTGAAATCGATAATCGATTTTTTCACTCAAATTGACAAAATAACTAAATATTACAACCCTAACATGATACGGATGACGTCACGTTACGCGGGTCACTGGCATTGAATTATTTCTGCCGCACGTGCGCCGCGCTCTTTGAATTTGCCGACAATATTTTAGGGTTCAGTATTGTAACAAAGTTGAAAGCCTCTAAAATTCATTTCAGATACTTACCGCCTTAGAATTGAATTTTGGTAGGTACATTACACGGAGCAGATATCACTCAGCCGCCAAGAAATACTTTTGTCAGGTTGCATCTGTCCGGGTAGGTACAAATTGGTAAAAAACATTGTTTAAAAAACAAACGGAACCCTTAGTACTTTTACGAATTTTGTATTGACGGATTTGACGGCGGGCCTAGTTCTGTTTGAGTAATGCCGCCGGCTAGAGGTGTAAAAGTAACGAAACAAAGCGTACAGTCTTACCCAACTTATATGGCGCGTCGTGAATCTTCGTTCGCGCAGAAAATAAAGTATGGTCCGAAGATTAACGAAAGAATGCTTAACACTTACAATCAACCTAAGATCACTATTATAAGGTTCATAATACACTGCAGCTGTTAGTTCCATCTCACTCATGCCACGCGGCGATCGCTAAGATGGCGGGGCGGCTGCCGACCAATAGCGGTCAATAGCATTTCCCGCGCTTTGAAAATTCATCTTCTGCGCAGGTAGAACTGCGATGTGCAACAGCTGCAGTGTATTATGAACCTTATAATAGTGATCTTAGGTTGATTGTAAGTGTTAAGCATTCTTTCGTTAATCTTCGGACCATACTTTCTTTTCTGCGCGAACGAAGATTCACGACGCACCATATAAGTTGGGTAAGACTGTACATGTTAGCCTATGCCTCAAGTTCACTGACATTGCCCAGCTGATAACTAGGGTTGAACGATGGTTAGTTTTGCAGTAAACTTTGACGTGTATTAATTCATTACCGTAACTACTTACAGATTTATAGTACCTCCAGACTACGTCGAAATATGACTGTATAATATGTATGCGTAGTTTCAGTATTACTACACCTTGCTATTACACCTTGTATATACAAATGAATGAAGAATAATATTTTATATAATAATATGAAATGACCGATATCACTAATTATTTTTTTTGTTGTGTTTATTATTGTCAGGATTAGATTGTTATGAAAGAAAAAATTAAGAAACTAGCGCGGAAAATAAGAAAATGTAAGAAAACTTAGCGACTATATTGGACTTAGATGGAGGGAAAGAGATAAAGTGCGAGGGAAAGAGAAAGAAGTGAGTGAGAAGGAAAGAGATAGAGGGAGAGTAAGAGGAAAAGAGATAGAGGGAGGATGAGAGGGAAAGAGATAGAGAGGGAGAGTGATAGGAAAAGAGAGGTGAGATAGGTGAAGGGGGAGGAAGAGAGAGGTAGGCAGGTAGAGGGAGAAAGATAGAGTCAATCAATTATGACAGGATAACATCTGCCGCGTCAGCTAGTTTGGAATAAAAAGCAGCCTTTCCCCTACACGACATCGACACCTGTTTGCCCCCAACCCTTTACTGCAAACACTTTCTAGATACATGGCCAACCATGTGGTGCTCATGCTGATACTAGACAGCATCATCATGCTCATTGCAATGTAAATAGAAGTACGTCCGGGACAGTACAGCGTACCCCTACCCCGGTGCTTCCCATTTACTAAGACCTCTTGGATGCAAAACAGTAGTAAAATTGCAGGTAAGAAATTAAACATGCAATTTTATTGTACGATGCTTTATTGGTTCTAAGTCTTATATTTTGTTAGATGTAACGTTACTGCGAAAAATGTTAAGTAACATCTTCTGGCTTCAAAAATTTTGTTCTACTAAATCGACGTCTATCACTCGCATTGTCTTCTCAGTCCTGGCATTCCTTATTATTTTACCTGTGAATTTATTATTGAGTTAGAAAAAGCGAGGGTTAGACGTCGGTTTGCGTAGAAAATATTTAGACACATCTGTTCAACTCTGGTTTAAATATTTTGTGGTTAGACCGCTAAAGTTTTAGTTCAAGACGACATTGGATCGACGATTGCAGGGTGTTAGCTACCTCTATACCACAGAACATTAATACCCTAGTCCAAATTGGCCCAGTCGGTTGAACATGAAGATTTGAAGAAGTAACAAACATAAAACTTTACACACTCAAATACTTAGTACGGTATTAGCTGTTTAGTTATAATCAAAACATAAGCTTCACATAGCGTCTGCTAACGATAAAAGCTACGTTTTGTTAGCACCTATAGTGGCAAGTCCAGCCTATCAACCGATATACTAAAAGTAGGCAAGCAATTTCTTGAACACTATATCACTCGATTTTTACTGACAGTTTGGTCTAAGGTGGTAAACATACTCAGCTTTGACAGAAACTGGCTGTCGACCCCTGAAGGGGGGAAAGAGAGAAGAAAATCATAAATCTTTTACCATGCTACTTATATAACATTAAACAATAATTATTCGTAATATTTACCTACGTAAAATAATTTCGCAAAATAAGATTATTACAACAGTTTGTATTCAGCGCCATCTATGGAAAAAAGGTTGTACACAATGACATTACAGGTTGCTCTACGTACATCGTACACTGTAGATAATGTTCAAAGTATTCTCTACTTTCTTTTAGTTTAAACAGTATAGCGTTCTGAATTGCGAAGCCTCAGATAGATGGCGCTAATAAATAAATTGACGTGATTGTAACCAAAATATAATTAAGTAAATTAAATACCTAATAATATTGTTGTTAATATATGATATTAGTATTATTATTATAATACCTCGTCCTCTGATACGAGAGACTATGGTGCTACTTTATTCGAAAAAAAAAAAAAAACATATTATATTCAAACATAATAGGATTTGCCATCTTTTTGTCACTCTGGCTAAAATCAAACTCGCTAACTTATTCTACATTAAATAGTCCATCTATTTACAATGTTATCATTATAAATAAGCGAACCTAGAAAAGTTTAAGAATATACCTAGAAGTTAATGTCTTGAACTCTTGGTCACTAAAAGTTCAGACTTTTAGATTTTTCCACAACGAAGGTAAAGAGAGGTTATAAAAACGGCCAACTGCGAGTCGGACTAGCACAGAAGGGTTCCGTACCATTGTCTATTAAAACGGCAAACACGTTTGTTGTATGGGAGCCCCTTTAAATATGTTTTTTTTCTGATTATGACATTATCTGTGAAAATTTTAAGTTTTCAACTATCACAGCCTGGTGACAGACAGACAAACGGACGGACAGCGAAGCCTTAATAGTAGAGCCCCGTTTTTACCCTTTGGTTACGAAACCCTAAAAATGATCTGAATGACTTCGAGAAAAAGATGGTAATATTTCGAATAAATTCATCGATACAGTGACGAACTAACATCTAAAATTTCAGTCGATAGAATTACTGTGTTATTTAGTATTCATTACCTATTCAAGTATCACAATCTACTTACAGGTAGTACATACATATGAAGGCAAAATTTACTTTCTTCGCTTTATCCGTGTCCAATTCACAAATACCTACCTGTTTAGATGTAGGTCCGCTTTGAAATGCGTATATTCAATGAGTTTTTTCTACCAGTGATCAAAGTGGACCATGGATCACTCTCAATAGACGCCTCATACATGGGACATAAGGTAGGAGAAATAAAATAAAAATAGTCACATTCGTTAACGCTAATTATTATTAACGTTACACTTTGACAAATTCATGCAACCACTATTGAAGACATTTTTTATTTTGCAGTTTTGCCTACTGTTTTCAGAATAAAAAGTCACTTGTATATTTATTAATTCAAGGTGTTAGTTACGTATATACACAATTTCATCAAAATTGGTCCAGCCGTTTAAGCGTGAAGAAGTAACAAACATACCAACACACTTATGCACTTATCTTTAGTCTTTTTAATATAAGTAGGCTGCAATGAGGTGTCTATTGACTATAGGTTGTGTGTGACACACGTCTACCACACGTCAGTCAGTACCTGTAACCTAGTTGAGGCGGTGCCGGGGCGTGCTCTTCCCACATCCGAGATACTGCTGCGATTCATAGTTTTATCGACTGTCGATAAAGTAGGAATTGAAATTTTATCGACTTTCAAACTGTAGGGAATGGAAATTTTATTTATTGTACTCGTGAATACAGAATGAATGGAAGTTTTAATGTCTCTCGACAAATAAAGAGTTACAGTTTGGAAGTTTTACTTTCAGGTTACTTATTAATTCGTTGTCATTGTTACGACATAATATAAATATAACATAATTATTTAGTAATAATTATTACATGCAAAGATAAATATTGTAGATATTATAAATATAACATAATATTAATAGCCTGTAACTGTCCCACTGCTGGGCAAAGGCCTCCCCTCACTATCGTGAGGAGGGTTAGGCCATATATTGTAAATAACTGTTGTATTTTTAAAACAAACGAGATGCTATACGTTAGTATGGATGGTGTACAGTTGTACACAATAATTGTAGGTAGATAGTAGAGTGCGAAATCTTTTGATTGTGTTCATCGATATAAGAGAAAGAGTGTGGTACATCACTAGGGATCAGTAACCTGCTTCGCACAACGCGTGTGAGGCGCATGTCTAAATCCATTGTCACGTGCTCTAAGTGCTGCCGCGGTTGACCGCGAGTTAGACATCAGTGGGCGACCACCTTAGCAACTGAATGGGTGATTTGCTTGGAAAGTATTTGGTTTAAAGCAGATCATTATGGTTTCATTCATACGCATTAAAATGGTATAGTTATAACTAAAATTTATGTATGAAAATATTTACGAAACTATTATTTTTTTATTGAAATATTTGAATATTTAATGAGATAAAGTTATGATAATTTGAGGTGAAAATGGGGGTTTCGATTATATTATATACTTACGAATATGTAACAATAATCCTATTTAATATTATAAACGTGAAAGTTTGTAAGTATGGATGGATGTTTGTTACTCTTTCACGTAAAAACTACTGAATGGATTTTAATGAAACTTTACAATAATATAGCTTATACATCAGAATAACACATAGGCTACAATTAATATAGATATATAGTATATTATCCAAAGTGGGGGAAGCCGCGAGGCGCAGCTAGTATTATATAATACTAATATTATAAACGCGAAAGTTTGTATGTATGGATGTTTGGATGTTTGTTACTCTTTCACGCAAAAACTACTGAATGGATTTTGATGAAACTTCACAATAATATAGCATAAAGATTATTATCATATTATTATATTATCCAAACGCGGGTGAAACCGCGGGGCGCAGCTAGTAATTTTACATAGGTACCACCTATCTTCATCTTTTATTTTCTAGATACGCAAAAGATAAAAAGAAGAAAATCTAAATAAAGAAATCGCATTTCCCCCTCATGCCGGTAATGCGGAGTCGACATTACCTAGATTCTAGTGATATTTATATCTATATAAAGTGCTGGAGAACCAGACCGCGTTTCTAACGCAACCAGGCCACTACAAACACTATCTACTACGTACACATAATATGCAAGTGGAATACAGTTGAATGAAAAAAACGTTATATTGGTAGGAATAATACTATGTGCCTACAAACGTATACGGTGTTACCACAAAATATTTAAACCTGAGTTGAACAGATGAGTCGAAATATTTTCTCAACAAAACGACGTCTAACCCTCGCTTTTTCTAACTCAATACCAAATTCACAAGTAAAATATAAACGCGAGTGATAGACGTCGATTTGGTGGAACGAAATTTTAGAAACATCTGTTTAACTCTGGTTTAAACTTTTGTGTTAAAACGGATAAAAATTCTGTTACAACATAATAATATAATTGTAATGATCTAACTGAACTCTATAAATAGGTAGGCTAATGTAACGTACCGTGGTTTTTCACATTCATCCCCATACAAAGGTTGTCCGGTTGAGATTTATATCAGCAATAAGACCGCCCTTTACATATACTTTCACATGTCCTGTTTGTATTTTTAGTCTTTTAAATAAAGAGTTCTTAACTTATCTAGAGACTCATTCATAAGGGCATCGATTTATAACAGTAGTTAATGGTTAGTGGTCCAACGCCAAAGTTAAGGCCGCTGCCACACAGTTGCGATATCATCGAGCGATAATAACGCCTAAATGAGCAGCATCATATTTTGTTTTGCGTCCCGACGATATCATCGTCAATATGCTAAAAACAGATGTCGCAAAACGCTTGCGATTCCATTGATCGTTAAATCGCACCGTTCTTTCGATATAGCATACATCGAACTCCTATAAATTCGATATAGCGTACATCGAGATTTCATACTTCGAACTAGAGTAATACAGACACCTGTGTTATATGGGCTTAGTTAAAAACAAGCAAGTGAAACCACATCATGCAAACCCATTCACAAACATAACCTGTAATTTAATGTCTTCACAGACATTGACAATGGTCATGAGAATCCAATTATTCTGGTCATTTACACGGATGACCCCGCAATTTACCACAACAATGATGTAACTTTCTCTGTTTTCCAATTTGATGTATGAGTTTGGGTGCTATGAAGTGCGGCTGAGGAGCAGGTCGATGTCATGATGGTAAACGCCACGCTTGCTTATACAGATGCAATGACATAGAACTTTACTTTGGTGAATCTAACGCAACGCTAGTGACGTTTAATCCAATCTTTAGAAACCAATATATAATTATAAACCGATTGAAGTGTCTGTCTGTAATTATATGAAAACTGCTATAAAGAACGACAAATTATGACAAATTGTTGTCTATGTCTGTCTGTTTGTGTCGAGGCTCCAAAGCAAGATATAAATTAAAAAAAAAACTGAAAAAAACTATAAGTTATGGCCAGTTAATTTTCAACTGGACTGTACCGTTAAAGTCCGGTTGCTAGTGTTGGGAAATGTCGATTCTCTACCGTAATCACCGTTTCCGTTTGAGCATAATATTCCACTTTGCGTGAAATCGGAACATCTCCTAGTCTTACAACTACACATAGTCTAGTCTACATCTAGCTACATCTTACCCCCAGTTTCTGAAACGTCAGTCAACGTTGACAACAGATTAATTCTATTGCCATCCTTGTCATTTGTTTAGTGTTAGATAGAGACAACGATAGTTTTAATCTACTGTCAAAGCCAACTAGCGTTCTAGAAACCGGGGGTTAGTCCCTTTTACAGCAGGATAACAGAAGAAGTTAGAAAACACTTGCCCGAGAGTTATGCGCCATGCACGAGGCATGTTATCCACCAGTCTGGACCAGCCTCCCGTGGTGGAGTATGGCCTAATCCTTTTTACCAGTGGGCGGATACGGTTTGATGATGAAGAACAATTATGTATCTATCTATTAATATTTTCTTTCGCCAATTTTAAGCGTACTAAATACTTAGACTTCGTTAAATAATAACTTAGCTGAGTTTAATATTGACTGTTGCCCTTAGCTAGAATAAGTTGTATGTATATTATTTTTTATTTTGTTTTGGTTCTCTTTGTTAAGGGCGCGTTCTCAAATCTGACATAAATAAGCTGTTTTTCGGTCGATTTCGCGACCAAATGTATCCATATTATATAATACAATAAAAGAAAATATGGCACAGCAATGTCTCATAAGGCCATTGACTACTTAAATGCAATGAAAAATAAATATCTACAGAAAATATAAAATTGTAGACAATATTGATAACAACTCGAATAAATTCGAAGCGGCTGGCTTAAATAAATAACATCTTAATACGAGTCTGTATATTATGAATTACGCGTCACGTTGTTTGTCCGCGATGGACTTCTAAACTACTGAACAGATTTTAATTAATCTTGCACACCGTATGTAGTTTGGTCTAACTTAAAAGATAGGATAGCTTATATCTCAATTTATAGTCGCAATAACAAAAACCTTAGCCATAGCAACGCGTGGCCGTGTCTGCTAGTAAAAAAATAAGTAAAGGTTATTATGGCCTTTCGTGTGGCCTGGCCCCTATGTTTCTATTAACACGACGTGCCATATCTTTGCCAGTGACTGTAACCAGCTTCGCAATAGGGAAATATAGGAAGCGAGGGGTAATAAATAACCATAGGCCCCTTATCGCTGTGGCCCCTCATACAGCCTGGCCCCCATCTGTCTATTACCGACGTGCCATATTCTCACCCGCGACTGTAACCAGCTTCACATGTCGGCACGCGTCCGGTTACTATGTTTCGAGGTAAATCGCAGATCGGTCGCTTTCCAAACAAATTGCTTTACGGTTGGTCACTCGTGCTCTTGATGACTTGTGTGAAGTATTATTTTAAAATATTCAATAGCTTTAGGGTTCCGTGCTCAAAGGGTAAAAGGGAACCCTATTACTAAGGCTCCGGTGTCCGTCCGTCCGTGCATCCGTCTGTCACTGTCTCTCATGAACCGTTACAGTTAGACAGTTGAAATTTTCACAAATGATGTACCTAGTCAGGTCATAAATTCTGTCACATGTTTTATATAAAATAATTGAAACAAGTTTATTCATTATGTAACCATTTATATACCAAAATGAACTTAACAAAACATAGATTCTTATGACACTAAAGTTTATTCAAAATGACCTCCGTGATTTTGAATACAGGCCTTCAATCTGCGCGGCCAGTCGTCTATCGCAGCACGAACGAGGTCCATGTCAATATCGGCGGCTGCCTTAATCAAGGATGTCTTGAGTGACTCCAAATTGGGATGAGGCTTTGAGCACGCCTTTTCCTCCAAGTGTTGCCATATCTTGTAATCTAGCGGATTCAAATCTGGACTGGAGGAGGGCCAGTCTTCGTGCCGGATGAAGTCGATTTCACGCGCCGCCAGCCAGTCTTGTGTGCTCTTCGCTCTATGAGCTGGCGCCGAATCTTGTTGGAATACCCAGTGCCTGTTATTAAACATGGTATGAGAAACTGGTTCCACAAGGTTCGTCAGGACTGTATTTTGATACACAACTGCATTCGTTTTTACACCTTTCTCACAAAAATGTACCTCTGTTAAGCCCCAATAAGACACTCCCAACCATACCATGAGCAAGGATGGAAAATGACCTCGTTGGACACGCGGAATACGGTTGCTCGCTTCTTCACTACTGTGTGCGTACACCTTATCATTTTGTTTGTTGTAGCTCTCTTCTACGGTAAAAATTTTTTCATCCGAAAAAAGAATTTCCCGATATTTTTTTCCCGCGTACCGCTTCAACAAAGCGCGGCATCTCTTCAGTCTCAGGTCCATTAGACGAGCATTCAAATGATGTCCTGTTTTTCTTCGATATGCCCGAAGCCCTAAGTCTTCATTTAACACCCTTTTCACCGTGGTTCTGCTTAATCCCATCTGAAGGGCCAACAGTTTCTGCTTACGTTTGGGATTTCTTTGAATTCGCGCCTTCACAGCTTTTATCACTGCTGGAGTCCTAACAGACCGAGGGCGACCACTTCTTGACCTGTCATCTACACTAGAGTCTTCATTGTATCGTTTGATGGTACGATAAACGAATCTCTTGGTTATATTCAAATTTTTCAGTATGTCAAAAATTTGAATTGGCGCGTAACCGCAACGATGCAACGCAATAACTGCAACACGGTCTTCTTTAAGCGTCCACTCCGTATTTAAAAATGAGTAAAATTCTAAAAAGTATACATTTTTATTTTCATGGACAATTCGAAATTCGAATTCAATAAACTTTTTTGTGGCCAGCATTCTAAAAGAAAAGTTTTTACTGTGTGACAATACTTATGACCTGACTAAGTATATTTCTGTTGCCGCCATATCGCTATTTGATCACAAAACTAATATCGGAACAACATTGGTAACAACATTTCCTACGTAAACCTGACTTTTTTACCACAAAAGATTTAAACCAGAGTTGAACAGATGTCTCTAAATATTTTCTCCACAAATCGACATCGAACCCCCGGTTTATCTAACTCAATAACAAATTCACAAGTGAAATAGTTAAGAATGACAGGATTGAGTAAGAAAACGCGAGTGATAGACGTCGATTTTGTCGAACCAAATTTTAGAAACACCTGTCTAACTCTGGTCTAAACTTTTGTGGTAAGATGGAGAAACTCGTGAGAAAGGGCTAAAACGTGAATGTATGGTAACAACTATCAATAGCACCAATTTAACTCTCTCCTTTCGTATGAAAACCTCGTATGAAAATCTTTATTACTAGCTGTCGCAAATGGAAACAGAAATGAGTAAAAGTTACCATAATACAAAGTTGCAAAACAAGAAATAATCACTAGAAGTATGTTGTACAATGGGCGGCCTTATTGCTTATAGCAATTTCTTACAGGCAACCTGTGGATGACCAGTTGGAACGAAATGTTATAAATAATATGCAGTTAGTGGTGCTAATATACGGAGATAAATAATAACAAAGAATAAGTTCTAAGGATAAACTTCAACAATGTCGTTGAGAAGAAAATTTAAAAAGAAAATTAGAACTAAAAACTTTAACTTTATAAATCTAATCTAATAGACCGTTACCAATGGGCAACGTTCCCTAGGATAAATTGATTTTTCACCTTTTAATTTCATTTCAATCAAGTGAAACTATGTTAGGGCGGAGATTGTACAATAATATCGAATTAATGTTTAATAATATTCGGTCATAATACAAAAGTTTAAACCAGAGTTAAACAGAGGTTTCTAAAACTTCGTCCGACTAAATCGACGTTTATCACTTGTGTTTTTTATTCAATAACAAATTCACATTTAAAATAATTAGGAATGCCAGGATTGAGTAAAAAAACGCGAGTGATAGTCGTCGATTTTATGGAACGAAATTTTAGAAACACACAACATTTGGATAATTGGTTTACATTGTTGATAATATTGAAAACAACTGGCTAAATACATAATTATACAGCGAAACAAATTAATAAAAAAAAAATTGTAGCACTTCTAATTTTTTTTGTATTTTGTAATCAATAAATATAGTATTAGGCTGATCCATGATTAGAAGTGTTGTCATACTCAAAGTGGGTTATCATTTGAGACAACTATAAGCAAAAACGTACAATACTCTCTACTGCTATTGTTATCGAAGAATTTAACAATCGACACTATTTTTTTTTTCCAATGACGTGTCTACGAGTTTTTTAATTATTATCGTGCATTGTTATTGTAGAGTATAGTAGCTGTTGTTGGTGATCACTTTTTAATTATCCTGAGAGAGTGATTTGAGTTATTCCTTCACTTAGTTCTTCACTCACTCTCTCATATAAATTCATATTCTCAAACTAGCTGCGCCCCGCAGTTTCACCCGCGTTGCATTATACAAAACCTATAGCTATTTAAAAGGTTGACGTAACTTTTTTTATTTATGAACCGATTGACGTGAAACAAACATTAAATGTTAAGTGAAGTTTACTACATTATATTAGTCAAAACCACATCTAAATCAGATAAGCCGTTTCTGAGATTAGCATGCACAAACGCACAGACAAACAGACAAACATTCTAACAATCATTGTTTTGGGTGCTATTTGCGTTGATAAAAGTCCCAATAATATTGTTTCTTATGTATCTTCCATGTACAGACAGCGACCCGTTACTTTTTTCTTATTATGTATGGATATAGATCAGCAAATCGTCTTCTTTTTGTATGATCTCTGGATTGGTTGATGGTTGTTGATTAGATGGATCTGGCTCTTGTTCTTGGATGATGCTACTAGGAATAGAGATAGTGTTCAATTTGAAATAAACGAGATTGCTGTGCTGTCTTGTATTCTATAAGATTTTCAGTTTCATGAAAATATTCCCATAATAGTTTAATTCTCTTTGGATTAAGACTACACTGAAAACGTATACTTTGAATCGACAGAAAGTGTACTTGTCTAATTCTACGTAGGTAGGTATATTATAGCTAGTAAAATATTTATCTTTCAAAGCTAATTAGAAACTTTCTTATTTTTATTCTTATTCTTAGAAACTTTCTTTCAACCTGAAATAAGCAAAATTAGGAATATTTTGGCTATATTATTTTTCTAATTAGACTGTCTTATTAGTAGTTCTAATGTCTTCAAAATAATATTCCAGTCAGGATGCTAAAAAAAGCCAATCTTTGATTGAATGTCACGTGATTTCATCAGATAATGAGCTTATGAGATGCATACATGCATAATGCTGGGCAATCAGAACAGAATCTCCAGGAAGTGGAGCTTTGAACTGAGAACTATCTTAGATCAAGCAATTTCTTTGTATCCAATTTGCGAACATCAAACCACTTCATCTGAACCATAACAATAAAATTCACTGAACGTGTGAATTTAGTAAAAAAAACTTTCTACGCGTGTGAGCCGTAAATTCGTAATGTCGGGTAATCATCATTTTTGATCGAGCATTTCAATGTGAGGCAAGTGAGAGCGATTCACGATGCGAGTATTTTAATATTCACATTAAAATGTATATTAGTAAAATGTTATGTTTCATACAGTTAATTAGGTTCCTCAATAACTGCTGTTTAGCTCTCAGGGTAAATATCCTTCCCCCGCCTTTTATACTTTTTCAGGTCAATAGGAGTTGTTTTCCGTCAAAAAAAAATATTGTACAATTCTCGCACGCCAATTGGGCCCCATTATGCCGTGTTTACACTGCGCAAGTGGTGCACCGACCCGCGACACATCTCGGATCCGTGTCCAGTGAAAGTGAGTGAAAGTTGGGATGCGATTGCCGAGAACTGTCTGGAAACTGGATATATTTACTATCATAGTTTGAAATAATAGATAAAACTAGGCGTAAATAACTATCTATTATACTACCTATGGTAAACGATCACCAATAAAACATGTAAATTGAAGGTTAGACTATGTATTACTTCACTCATTTTTCTCATTTATATATACATTTATATTATATACATTATTTATAGCCTAACATATGATAGACTATGCATAAATACGTACAAACATACGTATACCTCATTAATACAATGTTTAAAAATAATGAATCCTCACCAATAAGTATTTACTTATTCGTTATTCAAAAGATAGCTTCAATAACCTAACCCATTAACCTGTTTACCATGACACTGGAATAAAAAGCCGACTGGAGCACTGAGGGCATTAATTTCCTGAAGAGAATTCACACGAGACAATGATGGAGCGAGTAATTATACCAGTAGATCGTGTTACTGGAACAGAGTGAACTTGCGGACGAATTGTCGGTAGGTTATTTTTTAGTGCGGGATGCACAAAGATGCATGTGTGTGACTGATCTAAACTGGATCTGATTATAATGGCAATAATCTATGTATAGTTTACATATAGACGTAGTATCAAGAAATATACTTGACAATAGCGTATACCCGAAAGGGACCTTTGCAGTGCTGCAATGTATAAATCGGATAAATTTAATTCACGTTATTTAGGTGAAACTCCAATCATACGTGCGACATTCTAAAATATCAAGATTGGTTTGCTTCTGAAGCACAGCAACAAATTAGTGCATAACATCATCGTACTATCCTACTTACTCCTTTGTCTATTTGTATACACTTGTCTCTTTTCTTCCCCGGAGCTGGAATTAAACGTCATATCTGTTGGATGAATATTCTGAGAGTTTACATAACTAATTGACAAGATAAGTTTTGACAAGAAACTGGAAATGAGATCTTGTTTATTTTTACCCACAACGGAATGGAGGCGGTATATGTGTTTGGTGTGAGAGGTTTTTTGCATATCCATGTTGCCATTTTTCTCCTAAACTTCTAGTTGAATTGTGATGCAGTTTTCAATGATGGGTTGGGGTTTGATTGGTGCATGATTTTAGATAGAAGTTACGGTGACAACTCACCAGGGGGGCGCTGCAGTAAACATTTGTTTGAGCATAATAAACCAAAACTTCTACTTCGGTTTTGTTATCCTTTTTCAATTACTTTTTAACCGTATTAGGTATTTTCAAAATCATTAATTTTGGTTCTTGTATATCATGTTCTTAGTTTAAACAAAATAAAATGTAAATTATGTCCAAAATTACCTACCCGAGAGACCTAATCTGCCGATAGAGATGGAAGGTAGACATCGAATCTTCTCACTGATTAAGAGTAAAATTAAAGCGTTGGGACTTAAATTTAATGCAGTTAATTAGGTAACGAGTATGCCATTGAAACAAAAAAAATAATATTAAAAACAAACTCTATTATTTAATGTTTTAACAACGCTTTTACGACACTGCCACTAGCGTGAATGTTAAACAAACGACGACGTACAACCGCGAGCAAATATCAATAAATATTACAAGATAAGTGAGAAACGTATTGACTTGCTCATACATGACCTACGCCAGACTTGAACCTGACAGATAAAGAAACCGGCCAAGTGTGAGTCGGACTCACGCACGAAGGGTTCCGTACCATTATCTATAAAACCGGCAAAAAATCAGGTTTGTCGTATGGAAGCCCCCTTACATATTGATTTTATTCTGTCTTTTAGTATTTGTTGGTATAGCGGCAACAGAAATGCATCTTCCGTGAAAATTTCAACTGTCTAACTATGACGGTTCATGAGACAGCCTGGTGACAGACGGATATACAGACAGACAGATGGACGGATAGCGGAGTCTTAGTAATAGGGTCCCGTTTTACCCTTTGGGTATGGATCCCTAAAAACAAGCTTACTCACTGTGTCAGTATGCTAGTAAAGATGGATGAATGTCTGAAGTTAAATCTGGATGGATAGATGTTTATTTTGGTCACATCTTGATGGAAGGGTCTTTGTTTGGGTCAATACTGGATGGATAAATATTTGATTTGGTAAAATCTGGATGAATACATTACTGTTTATTCTCAGATCAAATCTAGAGAATTTCAAAATAGTGATATCACAAGTTATATCCTCTCTTCCTTTTCCTATCTTACTGGATCTCTACTGTGCAATTGTCGCAGCCTCTGTATTTGCCCCTTAGAAAAGGAGATAGACTGAATTTGATTGGTTTTAGTCAGATATGATAGGATGCTACATTTTCAAATGCATCATCATCATATCATAAGTCAAATCTTGATCTTGTTTCTAGATTGATCTTTGTTTGAGTCAAATAGCTGGATTTGGATAGATTAATGACTGTTTTTTTCCAACTCACTATCCATCCACTGCTGAGCACGGGTGTTGCGTCACTATTTATGATTAGGCCATAATCCACTACGGAAACCCGGTCTGGATTGTACCTATCTCCGATATAAATTAGGCATATACATGACATGTGTTTCCTGACGATGCTTTCTATCGCTGAATTGCAAGTGATAGGTGGTAGTCACAAAAGTAAATGATTTTTCACAAAAAATAAGTGTGTGTGTAACCTTTACGCGCGATTGAAGTAAAACTAAAAAAGGTTACATTGACAAATGTCAATGTAACCTTTTTTAAATAGCGGAAACAACACAGACTATACGAGTAGTAAGCGTTACTTCAGTCAGAAAAAAAATCTGAGTTACTCCCTAGGCGCGTCTAAAGAAGTTTTACTTCAAAAAAACAATTACATTTAATATGTGCCAGCAGTGAGATTAAAATTTGCAACCCTCTCCTTAGAAAGCAGACGTTCTCCTCACTGCCTACGTTTCAAGTTACCTAATAATAATTAAAAAGTCCAACAGTGTTCAACTTCAAACGAAACAAAACAACATCGTAAACACAATTTAAGAACGAAAAAATAAATTTACGTATTAGCTATACACGTATAATTATGCCCAGCCGACTGTGGTGCTCAATTTACATTTATCTAGGTAAAAAATAGTGAGATTCAATTTAGATTAAACATTTGGTTCCGTAGATTAATATCCGAATTCTATCCGGTCTCTATCTAGCACTAAACAAATGACAAAGACAGCAATACGTCTTATCTACGAGTTCAGAAACTGAAAAGAAGTGCTTTTGAAATAATTATTTGCTCTTAGTTAATAAGTTAACTTTTGATTTACGGTTGCCCGAA
The DNA here is from genome assembly GCA_905147375.1 of Hylaea fasciaria. Lineage (NCBI taxonomy): Eukaryota > Metazoa > Arthropoda > Insecta > Lepidoptera > Geometridae > Hylaea > Hylaea fasciaria. Next base: position 6,962,394 of record LR990214.1, read on the forward strand.
ACTTTCATCTTGCTCAGTTGCCAGTCACGTTCCGTTGTAGAAAATGTTGTTATTGACCTCATATTTATGTTTCAATAATCAAAATATACAATTATTATACAACTATACATACATACAGTGTCACGCCTTTTTCCCTTTGAGGTAGGCAGAGCTACATCTTTTCACGGGCCACGATCCTGACACACCTCTTTCGCTTCTTCCACTGGCATAAGTATCTTCTTACATGATCGCTAGTTATAATTAGGTACCTACTTTTGACAGCCAATTAATTCAAATTATGGATACTTAGTGAATATTAAATAGATTGACGTATAATTCCAAATTGTAAATGCCAGTACATACTTATACTGGGTACACATTCAAGTATACTCAGACAAGTACATTCAATTTCAAAAACAATAATAATATCATCTACGGAACCCGAAACCCCAGAAAGTCAGTGAACTCAACAAAAAGTGAAAGGACCAAGAAGATAATTCCCAAAACACGAGCGACTGCAGATTTATTTTGTGAAGTCATCGCTTCAATCCGTGTATCATGTCTCCGATGCTATTTTTATTGTATTACATAATCGCGTTTGGCCACTATCACGAATAAGGAAGTGCATCTTTTAATATTACAGTTTATCAGGCCATCCAACGCGATCAACCTATAACAACCGGAAACAAAAAAATTAAATCATTGGTGTAACACTAAGGTTTTTAAACCAATGCCATAGATTTAAATAGAGCACAATACAATGATTACCGTTCAACCACCGCATCAACAGCAATAACATATTATTTTAGTATATAATTATAAAGAAATGTTCATACTTAAATCTCGGTTCATATTACAAGGCCCTAGGACCATGTCACAGGCCCAGGATTTCCTGTCAACCTCTAGCACTAGCGTATACCATACTTCTTTTAACACGCATGTTGATGCGACAGATACCAAACCAAACCAGAAACCAAATTACAACTGACTCATTATGTCGACTCAACGAATTTCGATAAATAATTTGGTAGTTTCTTACCTATATATATTTATTTGGTCTTGGAAAAGGACATATTTTGTGATAAAATAGAGTGAAGGATGAAGTAGCTGCAGTAGGAAACAGCTAGTTCCGTTTAAAAATGGTCATTATAAACACCTATATCCATACAAATCCATTCATACAACAACACGAATGCAATTTGAATCGTGGTCCAGAACTTCTTTTCTCTTAAGGCTGTCCTCACACGTTCGTTTCGCTCATTCAATTTTCGAATTCGGAATGCACGCATTTGATACAAATATTCGTAACATAACAAAAATGATTTAAACCTTTTTGGAACGCTTCGTATGAAAAAGGTGTCCGAAAAAGACTGGTTTTGCAGCTTTGAAAATCGAATCAGGAAAACGAACGTGTGTACTATGTGGCCAGTGTCAATGCCTGATCTTACTGTGATCTTGCTACACTGCGTCGGTGTCATTAAAGCGTGTTTGATATTACAATGACCTAGTTTGTAATGCGTTTCCAGCGCTTTATTTTTTGCAGCGGATGTTCTTATGTCAATGGTGGTAGTCATTGATGTAAAATTCATGTACACACACATTTAAGAATATGGATGTAGGTAGGTATATAGAATAAGTAGTTCTTTTTTTAAGTGATTGGAGTTTTCTTTGAAAAATAATATTGGGCAAGTAAATCGACTACAATGGATTTCATAAAGAACTACTGAACCAATTTTCATGCAATTTTTTATCAGTTACTTTGACGCTGTTTGAAGCGGTTAGTCGTGACTTGATTGCTTTATGCTTACGTGTGTTCCCCTAATATCGTTAAAACATCACGTATTTAGCCAATCTTATATAAATCTGTATAAAAATAACTTTTGTCCGTTAATAATGTCAAAAATTACGACTAAAATAAAGAATTGCAAAGTGGAAGCATTTTTATTAGTGCTTTAGTTGAGTCTTTTTTTTACCCATTTGCCAAACGCGGGTAAAGATTTAACATTAGAGATCAAGGTATTTAGGAACAATATCATTCAAGACTTCTTCTTCTGTATAATGTATAGCTAATTACGAATAATTTGTCTTTGGCAATTAGGAATATTATGTCAATTTGACCAGTTTCAGATACAGTAGCTGTTTTGAGAATTAGGTATTTGTTAAAGTAGTATTTTTCAGACATCTAAATTATAACATTTTGAGATTGACAATTAGGCGAATAAACCATAAATTTGCCATAATTTTTAACTAACAAGGGAAAGTACAATTGCTTGTTCCATGTAAGGAGTCACTGTAGATTGTAGAACCAAGAAAGTTAGAAAGCATTATCATTGGAAAATGGCTGAAAATACATTTTCCCATACGGTCATTTAACCTTTATGAACTATCATTTATATTTTATCGTTTATAATCTGTGGTAAAGTTAACGCGGTGTTGCCATAAAGAAGAAATTGTAGAGCTTTTTAAATAAAGGCTAGGATTTGTAGGCAGCTGAAAATGTGACGTTTTGTAGTTTTTTGACACACAAATATTATATTTTAATAGTATACGAGTTTGCTTATCGTCGCTGCAATGTTTCAACCAAAATGGCGAATTTCAGGGCACTATGGTTGAAAACAAAATTCTTTGGAGAAAGCCTATATAATTATGTTGAGCAGTGGACGTCATCTGAGCAATAATGATTTTACTTTCAGTTTCGAAAGGCTCCTGAAAACCAATCAAACTGAAATAAAACACTCTTGAACGATAAAGATTTTTTAAACCAATTCTTTTTTAATGAGGTTAATAGGTCAGCAATGTGTTCATTCAGTAAGATAATTATGTGAAAATTAAAAAAAAAATGATCTATTTTGGGATCGAGTAAATAATGTTTTGCTCGAAAATTCAAATGTTTATTGATTTAAATAGGCTTTTAATGATAGACATTATAGTCTGATATTATCACGTCCCAAATTACGTCAAGAATGTTTGCCACGGAGCTACCTCAACACTCGCATACGTAAAGAGGATCGACCCAACCAACATTCCTACAGGTGCATCTTCCAAGTGCACGACCTCAGCAATGGCCGCCTATTCGCAGGCTTTCGCAATATTACCTAACCTGGACTTTACTTTTACTCCCCGACTGAGAAAGTCCAGTTTTCGGTTAGTTCTCGCCAAGGCTGCACTCGAGGGGTGCGGAGAGTATTTAAGATGACGCATTCGGCGCCGGCGCACAGTTGAGACCAGCACGCGCCATGTGGAGGACCGGAATTCTGCTCGTGCTCGTGGTGGCGTGTCGCGCCCACCCCGCCCAAGACACGGGCCACACCGACAACGACATCGAAAGCGTCAGCGACTGCTTCCGAAAAGACTCGACGACATGCCTCAAGTACAAGTTCTTCTCGTTTCTGGACAAGATGATCGGCCAAAAGGAAACTTTCTCGGTCACCGACGGCGTGACAGTTGTGAGGGCTGCGGATGTCCCAGTGGAAACTGGAGCGCCGCGGTCATTGGACCCTGTCACCAGGTTGAAGAGTTACTTCGACACGCATTCTTTACGCGTCGAGGTTAAGGGCTCCGACGTGGTCGACGCTGTGACTAGTGCGGGGAGAGCTTTGGAAGACACAGTGTCGTCTTTCACCGAGGACAACGACGTCACTGAAGAGGGCCGAGGCAAGAAGAAAAAAGCGGCCAAAATCATCGGACCTCTCATAGCGATGGTGGCTTTGAAAATGATGGCTCTGATGCCGCTGGCGATCGGCGCTATAGCTCTGATAGCCGGCAAAGCTCTGCTGATCGGAAAGCTGGCGCTGGTGCTCTCAGTGATAATTGGATTGAAGAAACTGCTGAGCCAACAGAAACACGTGACCTATGAGGTGGTGGCGCATCCCCATCATACAGCCAGCCACACGTCGAGTGTGAGCCATGAGTACGGTGGCACGAGTGGTTACGGTGGCGACTCCGGTGGCGGTTACGCGAGCAGCAGCGGTGGCGGTGGCGGCGGGCATAGCGGTGGCGGCGGTGGCGGTGGCTGGGGGAGATCGCTCGAAGCTCAAAGCTTGGCGTACTCGTCGCAGAAGCCTCAATAGCACTCGACCTAGTTCGACGACCTCACGATGTTTTCTCCCGTACAATTACTGGTGTGCAAGTGCGATGAAAGATTGTATTTATTATTATGACTGACTTTTAAGCCATTTTATGTCTCTTAGTCACTGTATGCCTTTGTAGGGTGCTCGTAACTATTATTATAGTATCGCCTATTATGTGTACCTAAGAGTATTTTATGTATATATTTTTGTGTATATTAGTCGTAGCAATGTATGTAATTATGTATGGTGGTGAAGAAGTGCGTGGCTTTAATATTTCATAAGTGAGATGATGTATGATCGTGTGTATATATTATATTTCTTATTTTATTTCATTCTTTAAGTACCTACCCATGGGTTTGTCATCATATTTAAATCATTATTCATAATTAATTTATATATTAATTATTTATGTCATCATTATAATGATATTATTAATATTCTGTACATTATAATAATTTATCATCATGTAAGTTAAGGGGTTATAGAAAGATTATTTAATTGTTATAACAATTTAAATACATGCCACTGGTTTTATTTACAATCTCGTAATTATAATTATGAAATGTCAGTAAGTAGGTACTATATAAATATAAGTACTTAATATTATCTCACATACTAATTTTGGTTTGAAATCATATTATTATCCACCTACACTATCACACAAATTTAATTATGTAGGTTTCCCATAAAGCGTAAAACTTAAATATATTTTTCATATAATATTACGTATCAGTGTATAATATACATTTTGCTACAATATACATACAAAATCGTATACGTTATCAACATAATTTTATAACAAACAGCGCGTAAGATACCAACGCATTTGTAACTATGCATAAACAAAAGATTAAAGCAAACTTCATAATTATTTGTCAAACATTCAAACAAAATTATAGGCAATAAAAACGAAATTAAGAAATACAGGTCAACCACATTCATCACTCAGATTCTAAACGATTGGAACGACTTGACTAAGCTAAGCTCTAAATAGATTGCTCGCTGATGCTAAGCGAAAGTACTTACGAGTATGTGCCTAGAACATTTAAGACACGATTATTCCTCAATTAAGCGGTGGTAGCCTAGTGGGCGAACGTCTGCCTGTCAAATACAGGGGTGGCGAGTTCAAATCCCAGTGCGGGCAAGTACCAATGTGTTTCTTGTTAAAACATATGTACGTAATTATACTCGCTTTTCGATAAAGCAAAACATCGTGACTAAACCAACATGCCCGAGAATTATTTCGGTGGCATGTTATCCACCAATCCGGAACGGACTCCCGTGGTGGATATGGCCCTTACCCTCGTCACGATAGTGAGGGAAGGCCTTTGCCCAGCAGTGGGACAGATGCAGGCTGAATATATATATTTTTTTATTGTTGTGCCTCAAATGTCATACTTTATTTGCCACCTACATTAATATGCTTTAACAAAAAAATGCATAAATTAGTTAGTAAAAAGCGCAGCTTCGTACGACATTACTTTTAACTTGGACTTCGGCCTAGATACGTCTAGTCATCATCGACGCATGAGACTTCAACGCAACCGTCTCAGTTCCTAGAAATATATTTAACGGATAAAATAATAATCGTTATAACAAAAATAAATGAATACTTTCATATTTGTGTGGTACAAGTTATAAACCTGTATGAATATAAATACAGATTAAACACCTTACGTCGGCTAGCGTATCGCTTGTGAATGACTGGAGCGATTTGTATACTCTTTTTATTAAATATTTATTATAGTCTTCATTAGGTATTTACATACATACATGCACTCAGGAGTGTTACCCGTTATGGTAGAGTAAAGATTAATAATTATTTCAGTATGCTACGATCCTTCTCTTCCGCTTCTTCCACTTTCAATAGTGATCAGTGTTGTGACGTCACTAACATGGCAGGTTACTTAATTTACTTTCTTAATTTATAACTGCTTCGAATGAAACATCATCATCGTATCAGTGACAGAAGCTGTGAAATTTATCTATACATATGATAAAAATGTATCGGATCGCTGTCTGTACATGGTAGATATATGAGACACAATATTATTGGGACCTTTATCAACGCAAATAGCACCCAAACAATGATTGTTAGATTTTTTGTCTGTTTGTCTGTGCGTTTGTACACGCTAATCACAGAAACGGTTTATCCAATTTAGATGTGATTTTCACTTATATTTATTATGGTAAGCTTCACTTAACATTTAGTGTTTGTTTCATGTCAATCCGTTCATAAATAAAAAAGTAACGCCAACCTTTCAAATAGCTATAGCTATTGAAATGTAACGCGGCGAAAACCGCGGGGCGCAGCTACTTTGTAAAATAAAATACCATAAAAACCAAATATTTTACGATGATAATAATTTTAATCACCAGATGATATTAAATCACCGATGACATTCCAAAATCACCCTACGGTCATTTAGTAGCCAACAGATTAAAAACTATTTGCATGCGTCGTAAACAACACTTTACCACCGCAATGAAACTCCCTAAGTCATTCGAAAGTTCCACGATGACATTAAGCGCGTATGGTCTCGTTAGTCCAAATCACCGTTTACAATCGAGCGATTACAATACGGTGTTGCGTTTCATTGGATGTGGTGGACGTGGCCAAAGGCGGGATTTCACCTGGTGTGCCTTTCTCTACGGTAGAGGGCAAGAGCTTGTTAGGAAAGCTATGGGAGCTAAGTTGGGAGAGTCGGCTACTCGTACAAATTACATTTTGATCATACCATCGAGATTAATTTAGTTAATGAACTGTGGGAGTACAGACTTGGTATTCATCTTATTATATATAAATAACATCCTACCCCCACGCTCCTGTGCGCGGGCGCGGACGCACTATAGTCATAATTAAAAAGGAAAAAATCATATTGTCCAACATTATTATAATAATTATGTGAAAAATTTATGTCAATTTGCGGGACGCATACAATATAAAATAAGAGTTTATAGGTATCAATTATTATTATAGGGTACTCAAAATGATGCGTAGCACGTGATCATAAAAGAGTGAATAATAACCCCAAAAATGCAATCTGCGTGAACGTTTATGGATGCGTGTGCAGTTTGATGTATAATATAAACGTAAATCAGATTTGCCGGTTTTTTTACTACAATATTATTCACAATAACATGCAAGACATGTTAAATTTTCTGTAACGTGATAAATTAATAAGCGTACCTACTATACAGTTCAGTCTAGTTCCTACCATAATTATTATTTTTACTAGTGAACAGCTGCTTTACTTTCACTGCAACGTAGTGGCTTGAAATATTAATTTGTTGTTTTGTTTTGTGTCTTATTTGTGATTTGTGGCAAAGGGCAGGCCACATCGCTCGTAGAGCTGATAACCGATGGGGAAGAAAGGTTCTAGAGTGGCGACAACGTACTGGAAGACGCAGTGTAGGTAGGCCTCCCACTAGATGGGCCGACGACATCAAAAGAGTCGCAGGCAACCGGTGGATGCAGGTGGCAAATGGTCGTTCGGTGTGGCGGTGTAAGGGGGAGGCCTATGTTCAGCAGTGGTAGTCTTCAGGCTGATGATGATGATGATTAATTTGTAAGATTCACTATCTGGACACACATAAAAATCTTAGCACGTTCATTATGTTGGAATAACATGTGATAGCTATTTTGAGTTTAACCGACTGGACGCACAAGCGGCAGTCACTCGTATCCAGTTGGTGAATAATCCGATTGTGCCACTGATCTGGACATACTGGATCAAATATGTCTAGTATGTCTAGTTCATTAGACAATAACGGATAAAGGAATCGGGCGTTAGGAGCGCGTTGAACTCTTTTACATACAGAAAAAATGCAAAAAAAGAAAAGAGAAGTGTACCTATTCAAAAATAGTATTGTTTTACAAAATATGTTTGATTTTGTTAAATACTAATTCCGGAGATAATAGAATATAATAAAACATAGTATTTTAATAGAATAGCTATAAAAAATTAGGCAACAGAACTTTATTTTTTTCCGAATAACTTTAAAATTCAGGTGTTCTTTGATCATGATAAATCAATATGTAATACGAGTATATTAGTAGTTTCTTTTAAAACTGTAAAATATTCAATAAAACTGCAATAAAATAAACAGAGCCCATATCCAAGTGGACAGTGTATCTACAAGTTGAATAGAAATTGTACGGAACCCCGCTAAGGAGGGCAAGAAGCAATGGTAACGAGTTTGCTCGCAGCGTGTCTCAGATCCGGTGTTACTAGCTGTCTAGAATTACAAGTAAGTACCTACAGATTAGAAGACGTCTACTTTTCAAGCAAGGAGTTGCGAGTTCGAATCCCATTGTGAATATGTACATACGACATGTGCTTGGTATAAGCTGCCCGGTGTACAGTGAATGAATACATCGCGAAAAACTTACACGCCCGACAATTATTTCGGGAGTAAGGTTACACCCATCCGGCTTGGGTGTTTATGGTCGTTTATTACCTATCAGTGTTGGTTTTTGTTCCACGATTTGTTTTCAGTGTAATATTTTACGCTTGTATGGAACAGCCGTTACAAGACATATAAAACAGAGTCGTGGTAATCGACTGGACCGATTTTCATGATCCTTGCTTCGTTAGACTCGTCTCCGCTCCAAATAGCAGAATAACAGTAGGTATTAAAACAGAAAAAATACAATTCATTTTCTCATACATTTTGAGACGACGTCTCTCGGGCTGGTTAACAATTAACAAACTTATTATACACGTTTTACATAGTTTTTCGAATAAGCAAGCTTTTGACCGCAGTTTCATAAGATTTATAATAAGTAGTAGGACACAATGAAGTAAGACTAAGCGCAGAGTTTCATAAAATTAACTTTATTACAACACAAAGTCATCGACTCTACCATTTTACAACAAAACCAAGACAGCAGTTACGCCATCTCGACGCGACGGCGTCAAATAAAACAAATACGCCTGCACCAGCGTAGTAACCTTGGCACTGGTTGGCGCGTGAACGTTCATTCATAATGGAAAAATGAGTCTTGGTTTTTTACTTTTTTACCTGTTTTAACGATAGGTATAAATTCTTGTAGGTTCAAATAGCCCGCCATTTTCATTTCATAAACAAGTTACCAGAGTATTTTTAGGGTGTTTACCTAATTTCCGATATTTGTCTTCTTTGGAACGTTATTCAGTGATGAAATAGGCTCTCACTCGAATATTGTACGAAAAGTTTGTTCTTACGTTTTAGTTTGTTCTGTAAGGTACCTAACAATCTGAAGTTTACTTTTTTCTACCCCGAAGTATCGAGGCCTAGTCATCATAGATTTACTATCAGCGAAAATGCAGCTTAACGCAGGTTAAGCTGCAGGTTATGCAGGTTAACTTTGCAGCTTAAGATTTCCTGATTTTCTCTTGATCTAATTTACTCAGAATAAAAATAGGTAGCTTAAAGACTTTAAAATAGTTTAGCTTTCTATATAACAAAGCGTTTTCAGTATTTTTGAATTCGCAATTCCAATTAATATTACCTGGAACCGAAAATAGTTTACCAATTTAAAATAATTATTATCTAAGTAAGTACCTGTATTTCAAATTGGCAATGAATAAAACTGTATGACTTTCACGTACATAGCCTAGCCTAGATAGTAACAATTCACATCTAACTACCAATGAATAATATAAAGTTGACAAAACTATCTATGAAAACTAATAAATACCAGTCATATAATTATACAATCCAAGGTAAACAATATGCAAGTTCACTGTAATACTTGAAGGTCTTCACAAGCGCCGGTGCACGTGCGGGAAAGCCTTGAACTTTTGTTTGTAAACAAATATGGCCGTGAGTTTAGTTCTAGGACAAGAACAGAGATGGCGCTGTTTAAAGACACAATACATTTGAAACGATAAATGTAGAGAAATGGCTGCAGATAGGTGCGTAATTAAATTTGTTTTACGTTTTGTGGTTTATTTGGCTGTCAAATATAATTATTATTATTTAATACGATAATACGACTAAAAACGTGAACATAGTAGGCTGTCCGAATGAAGCTTTTACAAAATCTGCATTTCTTAAGGTTGTATTAGTTCCCGACTCATTCGAAAGAAAGCCTTTCACTTCGAAAGTTCCACTGCTATGTAGTAGATGTCGCTTTACTAAAACCAGAACATTTATGTAGAGAATAATTAGTTTGTTGTAAACATGGTAGGTACAAAAAGATATTTTAATAAGGCTTACACAGTCAAAGTTTTTTAATAGAGTTTTAACCCTGAAAATTTCTGATTTCTGTACAGATTATTATTCCCTTAATAAAGTTTAAATATCGTGCTGTTTAGGTAAAAATGTAATGATCTTTTCTCATTAAAGTTTCGTAATTGTTGATATACTGTTTCAAATGAACAGATTAGTTTTTCTGAATTTCAGTGATTATGTGGTGTAGGCTTGTTACTACCTGCAGAATCATTTTTAGAATAATGATAGTCTTGTGCTCTAAATAATGTGGTTTTCTTTAATCAAGTACCTACTTAGATATTGGTAAATTAGGTAGGTAGGTCGAACACTTAGCTGCATGATAAAATGTACAAATAATTAAATGAGATACTCCTCGGCGAATCGTCTTCTAGACTGTCGTTTCGCATAGGATATTAGACGTAGAATATGAGTACCGTAACATGAAGGGCCTAAGGTTAACTTTAGAAAGGATCTGTGACGTGGTCCGTCCCCAGGAGAGTTGAAGGCAAACTGGCTTTTGGCGCTTAATGTTAAGCTGTAGAAAGGTTTACTGATTTTATCGGTAGGTTAATACCTATACCTTATAGAATTCGCCCTTTGACAAAAGAAAGTGGAAGAAGCAAAAGATATTTCAGGATCGTAGCATGAGAAAAGATTTAATCTCTGCCTACCCCAACGGGAAAAAGGCCTGGCTGTATTATGTACTATACATATAATTATTCATCCTGCTCTCATAATTTGGGGTCCTATGAATAAAGATTTTTGACATCCACAGCTTATAAAGACATTGCGGGTGAAGTCGAAGTGCATAGCTAGTTACTTATAAAAGACCCCAGAAGATATATTGTTAACGTTTAATTATCTGCCACCACAATAACTACATTATATTTAGCTCGATGACATAACCTAGTTTGTTTTCTTAATCGCAACTCATATCCATCCAATGCCATAGAATACCAATTAAGATTTAGTTTTAATATCAAATGTTTATAAAAATTCAAAAATATCAAATATTTGCTTCAATGAATATTTTGATATGCCATTAAATCGATTTCAAGTCATTACACTATTGAGTCAGAGACGTTGGCTGGTAGTTATTACCTTATAGGGGTTAATACCCTAAAAAAGCGGCCCTCTCTCCATTATTAAATTATACTAATTAGCGAGATATCACACTTGGAATTCTGTAGGACATTTTGAGCGTGTTGGGTTACCGACGCGGACGACGCTATTGCTTTGCATAGTGTTTCCCTTGTCTTTTGTTCGATTCAGCCGTTTGTATGGAGTGTCCGTCAACCCTGGACCACTAAGAATGGGTCTTCCTCACTTCTCTGAGGAGGAAGGTCATAATCCAGAACGGACATAACAGGGGATTTATTGCTTAGTTAGTTAACAAAATCTTGACTACTTCCGGTCGTAAATTTGTATTGATATTGACAGACACAACTTTCATTATTGATCCTACTAATATTATAAAAATGCTTCAATGACTATGTGTTTGTTGCATGTTTTTTTTTCACACAGAAACGGTATTTTTGGGAGATTTTTGAGGATGAGGGGGGAGTGAAATGCGGGTTCATAATATCTGAAAAATACAACGCTAGTGCAACATACGAGCGCGGTTATATAAATTAGTTATACAAATGAGACAAAAAATTAAAACAAACTTTAACGATTGATAATAATTTAATTTATTTGGGTGGTTTCATAATAATAATGATGTGTTATTATTACTACTAAGAATGAAAAACAACAAGATGAAAATGGAGCATCACCATTGAAATAATGGATAATATATCAATTAAATATAAATCGATACTAAAATAATTATATAAAAAGCTCATAAATACCATATAATAGTAGTCAAGATGCAATCAAAAATTTTTTACACAAATAAAATGGCAATACGAAAAATATTTACAACAGATACATACGTATGAAAACGATAATAATAATATGATGAAAAGAATATACGACTAGTGAAAAATGAACACATACAAACTGTTAAGTACAACAAAAAAAAAAAAAATTAAAGCTCTGACATCATAAAGTATTTGTACTACAAAATATACATTATACAATACAACTTACAAACAAAACAGGTACAACGTAAAGAAAAGATGATGCTGAAACAGAGTAAGACAAGATTCACTCGCGCGACGCATTTAAATAATTTAAATAAATTAATAAAAATAAATTAATATCCTTCAACTGAGGTCCGTTAAAGACTAACGACAATAAATAGACGATTACGCTATCCTAGTTAAGAATGAGACTCGTGGCGACATCTCTGATCGAACGTTTGTTCTAAGTTGAATCAGCTGTTCGGATGCCGCTTGTAATGTCGTCGACCTTTAGTTGGTGTAAGCGCTGTACGCTAAGTTCTGGGCGTCATTGGATGACCTTCCCCAACCGCCGTGGCCTCCTCCGTGGCTGTAATGTTCCTCGTGGTGAGGATGGGCCACGACCTCGTAGCTTTCGTGGTGCTCGTTCTTGGACAAGAGTTTCTTGAGCAGCAAGAGGGCAGAGGCGAGCAGAGCTGCCTTGGCCAGCATCAGACCCTTGACTGCCGCGAAGGCGATGATGCCCAAGAAGAGGGGAATGAGGGCCTGGATCTTCAATTGGAGAAGGGCGAAGATTGGCAGGAGCTGCTTCAACTTCTTCTTCTTGCCACGGCCTAGAATGAAAAAGTTTATTTTATTAATTTACAGGACAAGCATTAAAACTGCTCTAACCTAAAACCTGCTGCTATCAGCCAAAATTCCCAAAATGCTGGCTGCATCGGCATTTACACCTTGACTGAACGAGCTACAAGGACGACAGAGTGCCAAGTTATACCAGTGAATAATAATTCTTAAAAAGAAATTGTAGCTGGCTAATAAATTATAGGTAGGTACTCAATATAATCGATTTGAAATAACACTTTATGACAGCAGTAAAACTCTGAACGATACTTCCTTAAATTGGAAAATTATCAATAAATATACAAATAGATGTTATGTATGTAGTAATGTGACTAGCGTTATAAATTCTCGCTGCATGCAAGTTTAATTTGTAGGTGAATAGGCTAACCTAAGCAAAGCATGCTTAGTTCCGATATTTCCTTTTACAACATTGTATCACGAAATATTCAAATCGGCGACCGCAACCGCATTTTAATCATTCGAAATTCTATTCGAATTCCAATCGCTCGCGAACCACTGAAATTCGAACAATGTCGCTTGCATTGTAATTCACCATGTTACATCCAGTTTGCATAAGAACCTCGTTCATCTAGAAAGCGACTCCGGACGTTAGGTACGATTCGAAAGCTTCATCGAGCCTACATCCATATTTCGACAACTCGATTCCGCCTGGAGCGCAACTTTTACTCGATTCTCGATACCCGATTTCGAGCGAGAATCGTGCCAGCGGAACTCGAAAACTAGTCGCACGCTCCTACATACTGAGGGAGTCTAGCAAAAACTAGACTCACTTCGTCCGCTTTCCACCGTAATCTTGTTAATAGGTTAGAGAAACTCACTAAACCTGTTCGACTTAAGATTTCTAGTGTCGTCTCCATATAGTTGAAGTTCAATTGCGGATTTCCGCCGCTAGTTGTAACCCAATCAATTGCGCTCCAATCTCCATGGTCCCGAGCTGATTAATTTTATCAACTTTCTATTTTAAAAGTTCTCATACGTAAGTGCCCGACTGACCGGTTCCGAATTTTTAATTCATCATTCGGAGAGCGCCTACCGAGAATAAATTGTGACGTTGCAGTTTTATATAACGACTTTTTACTTTTATATCACGTAAGTGTTTGCGATATCACTCGTGCCGAGACTTGACATCTTTTAAAGTCTAACTGCTCAATTTTCACTACTTCAATTACGAGTTTGTGTACATTATAATGTGTGACTTGCTTATTTTTGGCCGGCATCATTTCTAAATTGATAATATCTTTAGCTTGAATCCCTAACGGAACATCTGCCCGAATGTCTTTAGTCAAGTTGTTAGCTGTAGTTATATAATGGATGCTGTTTAGTGACAGCTGCAGGTGATCGTTAGAAAAACAAACCATTCATTTTACAATAGCGCTAACGAGGTGGTCATTCTGTGATGTATCCTCCGGTTGGTTTTCGTTATGGTCTTTGTTTATTACACGATAGTTATTAGCGTTTGCTTTTTGTTTTAACTTCTGACCTTGACACTGTTTTGTAAGTATTATGTTATAAGTTTGGTTTGTTATGTTATGTTCTAGTTCATATGGTACCTACGAAAGATTAATTTTAAACTAGGTCACACTTTTTCTGATGAAAAACGATGATGCTTTCCAATCAGTTTGCTCACATAAACTAATTGAAGCAAAACAGACTTCCTAATATTTTCAACATCAAACCCTAGAGTAACATTTCAGATTTTGATGTTCATGAAGCTCCTAATTACCCCCTATATTTTACATAATAATATAATGACTTCTAGTGATATGTGAGCATTAGGAGAAACAAATAGTTTAAACCAATCCTTCCAGCACTCAAGCACTCCCTTTTTCAGGATATGAAGCAGAGCCATTCCTAGTATACCTATAGGCTTAGCATATTTACCATCTTTGATCACATCATCATCACCAAGTGAAGTAGGCGGCCCTACATCTATTTCTTTTTAAGTCTTAAAAACAGATTCGGTCCATCATTAAATTAACGTTCTCGTTTGTTCCAGCCGATTGTTGAACTTCTCTTTGTATGACCAAGAACAATGTCCCACAACAACACAAGTTCCCACATAATTTGAACAAAATTATAGGCCTCTAATTTCGGTCGCCCAAAATTGCTAACTGCTAACCCAACAAGGTTGATATTATCCACGTTGTTTAAGGCAATTACGTTTCGTAAGTTAATTTCCTCAACTTTCACTTGCTTTTGGGCAGTTTTTTGATTGCTCTCAAACCAGTTGGTAATTATGTGTTTGGTTTTAATGCTAGTGTTAGGTTATTAAACCAGTTGTGTGTAAATTGATCAGGTGTTTGGAGCGGCTTCATCAATGAGCTTAGTTGCATATTCAGTTATAACTTTTTATGACTTGATGAGTATTCAAAATTTCAGATGGTTATACAATTAGTAAGTTTTTTTACTGTATAGTTAAACAGCTATATTCACAATATTAGGTGCCCTGTGTGGTGGTGGTTTAAAGTGGCCTCTGTAGTATTTATTATCGTCCCATGATTCCTTAGTCTTGTGTTTTGTCTCGTTTTTGCTTAGATTTTTTTATCTAGATCTATTATTTTACCGTCTATACTTTATCTACTTCAAATCATCGCTTTTGTTATTTAGAGTGCTTGACAACACTTGCTAAATCTAGTTGCGCTTAGTTGCCTTGAGTTAATTACCTCATGGCTTATTAATTATTTGCCTTCATTAAAGAAAGTACGGTGTTTCTTTCAATTATAACGAGTAGGTATGTTCTAATTCATAGTGTACTTACAAAGCAATTATATTATGATACAATTAAGATGATGATACAAAGATTCACATACAAAACAGCTTATTAATTATCTGTATTGAGAATCACGGGCACTTAAAAACTAAGGAACCAGCTGCGTCTGTTTTAGCAACGTCAAAGAATTTGCCTGAAGCTGAATCAGCAACCTCTGTGCTGATAACTCTTTACTTACCTACTAAAAAACATCGCTATACAACGACAAAGAATTTGCCTGTAATCGAATCAGCAACCTCTATGCTACGAGTTTAACTCTAATCAACTATTACACCACTGTCAAGGTGGAATGGGTCGTTGAACCTGACCATGACTAATCAAGAATTGACCAACAATCAGTTGAGCTTTTTGACGATAAATATCTTTATCAGTAACTAATCGTCATTTATATCAACAGTCTAAATAAAATTAGTACTCAATTCAATCGTTAAAAAAATCTGTACTATTAAAAGGTTTCAGCAATGCCCTCACAGTGTAGCCCAAAAGCAAGAGGCTTGTAATCAATAATATAGTAAGATTTGCCACTCAATTAGTTGAAAAGCACTGACCTTCCTCCAGAGATCTCTTCACATCATCGACGGTGCTTCTCGGCACCCTCAGCTGGATGACATGGTTCTCCAAAAAGTCGGCAGCGGCGTCGATCAGCCTGTTCTCCACCTGGTTCTCCCTCGCTCTTGGCTCTTCGGCCAGAGGCTCGTATGACCTGGCAGACCTTGGAGATCCGGAGCCAAGGAGACTGATGCCGTCCGTGATGCTGACCTCGCGAGCTGTGTTGATGTTCTCGACGTATTTCAGGGCTCTTTCCTGTTGAAAAGAATGGGGATACGATTAATATTGAAATCTAACGTAGATTACAATCATTAGTGTAAATATTTTCAAGAAGAGCAGTTTTTTCGCCAGTACCCAATTTATCTGTCCATACAACAGTTGCAGTGCCACCGAAAACTTTGCTGATCAAAATATGGCACGGAACTGCTTTGCGCTAAACTATCATAATTTTCAGTCGTTCCGATGGAAACAGTGCCCTGAACAAAATTCAGAGCTGAGACAAAATGATGTAGTAAAAGGTAAATTTTGTAATTATCACATCATTAAGAACGACATTATTGATGGCAATCAGCTTATGTGGCTATAGGTTTCAGGTCGACGTCGTAATCATTCAAAAAAAGATGATAAATTGCTACAGTTTTGGGTAAAATAATTTTTGTATTGTGATTTCAGGGACTTATTTGCCATGAGTCTGTTGTAAGAAGTAGCAAGCAGATGTCAAAGACATGTGAATATTTTTTCATTGCTGGTAGATACAGCAAACTAATGTAATAAAATTGTATAAAATAGATGGCGTATTAAACGAGTTGTAATAAAATAGATACTTAAGTGCCCGGGGTAGTTTGTCGGGCTCTAGTTTGAACTAGATTGAATAGCAAACAGCAAGGAAGGGTGGGTTTTAAATCGCAAAAAGCAGGTAAGGATTCAAAATGTATGCTCAATTTGTCGATTGGATCATGAGAGGAAAATTATTACGTGCTCAAACGGAGCAAATATGAAACTAGTTCAAGACTTTTAGTAAAGTTTTTGTGATGTCTTGGAAATCTTAAACACGGTCATAAGATTTGCAAAGATTTTTGCAAAATTGTATATGGAACTTGTAGTAACTTGTCTCGTTATGTTAAATTTAGGCTATGATTTTTAATTTCCGCTTAGAATACGATACTAACGTTGCTTTAACGTACCAATACTATGCATTTGGATGTTTAAAAAATAATGCTCATTTTGACGTCACTATTTTGAAAGGAGACAGAATTTTGTTGAACCGAAAACTGAATTACTGATGAAAGTGCCTGAATATTTAAATCAAACTGAATTAATTAGCTGCTAATTAAGATAACGTTAAGCTAATTTTATAGCTCCAGCCCCGCGTAACTCAATTTACTTTAAGAAACCCAAATGAATTTACCAAAATTATCAAACTTCCTTTAAATTACTAGCAATGGTCTCCCTAAACCCAACGTTGATGCAATTCAACTGAACAACCACACTTCTAGAAGTTCCAAAATCACTGAACACTGCACACACCTTAAGGCACAGAGAGACGTCGTCTTCGGAACAGCCCTTCACCAGCCCCAACATGGATCCCATCACGTCTTCATCACCCGTCGGTTTAGAAGCCACGACTGCAGCGCAGACTAAAACAATTAACACCTTCATGGCGACGTTCCAGTGATTGGGATAGTGCTGTGTTGGTGGTGGCGACTGGAATGCGGGATGGAATGGAAGGTTGGTGGTTTTATGCGAAGTACCCCCACTTGAGGTAGATCCAGCCAAATTGTGCGTATGCGCACGCGATGTAGTACGCTGAACGGGTTGTGAATGCTTAGACACGGCGGTTGACTTGCAACTGTTGCAAACGCAAAGTTATGGCCGGTGCTGATTTTTTATCGCTTTTTTATGGATAATAAAATGAATTTTACCTGTCCTGTATTTCGGTGTTACGGGAAAGTCGCCAATTTTGACAGATTTTGTATGTAGGACAACTGTCAAAATCGGCTTCTATGTAGTTGGAATTGCAGTGATGAAACGGCTTAATATCTATCAGAATTGACACTTTGGTTGATGTGAGCGAGGTCTTTCAAAAACCTCAGCCATGGTTTAGCGACTGTTATCTATTAATAACAACCGGGATGGCGGTTTAACGTTCTTGACAAAGCACGAGAGCAGCACCCCAGTTCCAAAAGGCCCCCAATCCAAGTGTGTGCTGCTGAGGGTTTTGCTTAACTTTAGTGTTCGGTTACGATCAATCAAACTATACCAACTAGTTCACTAAAATATAACGAAAACACTATTAAATTTCATTATAGAATGTACTTTATGTAAGTTAACAAAATAGCACAGGAGTTATATATAGACTTTACGCAAAAATATCATGAGGTTCCGATGAAAGAAAACTGTAATGTTTTGGATTTGAAGGTGGCAGTTTATTTCTTACCACCTTCACTTTGTCAACATTCCTTGCATACCGTGTCTATGTTAATAAACGCCATTCTGCGATCGTCCGTCTTTAATTTAACAATACTACAATTGGCGCAGCCGGTTTTTTTCGAATATTACGTTCAGTGGTGATTGTGATCATGCCTATTGGCAAAATTGAAGTGTTTGAAATTGGTACCCATAATTGGGATGCATATTGTAGGCGGTTAAAACAGTTTATCTCACTAAACGAAATAGGAGAATCGTTGCACGTCGCCACGTTGGTTACTCATGTCGGAACATCGTGTTACGAACTCATGTGTGATTTGTGTGCACCTGATTTGCCCGAGCAGAAATCTTTCGCTGAACTTGAGCAAATAGTGAAGCAACATCTCGAACCGCAAAGGTCGGAAATCGCAGAACGACACGTATTCAGGCAACGGAAGCAGGCAGCGGGGGAGCCGGTGAACGAATACCTACAGATTTTGAAACATCTAGCAAAAACTTGCAACTTCGGAGCTTCTTTGGAGATTAATCTGCGGGATCAATTCGTTTCGGGGCTCCACTACGAGGATATGAGATCCAGGCTTTTTGCCGAACGTGACTTGGATTACAAGCGAGCTGTCGAGCTCGCGTTGGCATTAGAGGCGGCAGATAGACATGCAGCTACGGCGGCGAGCGGCACACGGGGTGCCGTCGGGCCCGCTGGCGAGGGCATGCACCGCATAGGCATGGCGGTGGCGGCTCGTGAGGCCCGCCGCGCGCCGGCTACATCATCGGCAGGACGGGGTGCGCCTGTGGCGGCGGCGTCTGCGTCGCCGCGCCGCCCGTGCCCGCGATGCGGCAGGGACGGACACCAAGCCGCCAAGTGCCGGTTCAAAGCATACAATTGTGATCGTTGTGGTGAAAAAGGCCATTTAAAAGTGATGTGTCGTAAGTACGATGGGCAGGGATCAGACTCTGCGCGGGCATCAAAAGGTCAGTTTTTTTTGGTTGACTCTGATTCCGAAGACGATGGAATGAACTTCTACAACTTGACGTGTGACATGGGAGATGACCCGTATTATATAAACTTGAACATCGAGGGTAACACGCTACGATTTGAAGTCGATACCGGTTGTAAATTCTCTGCAATTTCTAAAACATGTTATGATGAATTGTTTTATAAATTAGATTTGCAAAAGAAAGCGTTAACATTAAAATCCTACACCGGTGACGTTATCAAACCACTAGGTTTTATCGAGGTCCAAGTAACATACGCATCGCGATCTCAAAAATTAAAACTCTTTGTTATTGAGAATGGTGGTCCTCCGTTGATGGGTCGTATGTGGATTAGGGTTTTGGGCGTTAATGTTAATGATTGTTATAATTTAACGGATAAGTGCGACGAATCTGTGGAAACATTACGTAAAGAGTTTCCCGAAGTATTTGCTGACGGGCTAGGGACTTGCAAGGTTCGCATGCAACTACATTTAGCAGATAGCACACCGGTATTTGTGAAAGCACGCCCGCTACCGCTTGCACTGCGCGCCCCGGTCGAGCGCGAGTTGGAACGTTTGCAACGCGATGATGTTGTTTACAAGGTAGATCGTTCAGATTATGGTACGCCCATAGTTCCTATTGTAAAAAAAAATGGTGATATCCGTATATGTGGGGATTATAAAATCACCATTAATCCAAGGTTGAAGGATTTTCATTATCCTCTTCCTCGTATTGAAGAAATATTTGCTACCCTTGCCGGGGGGGAGGTATACTCTAAATTAGACTTGTCCCACGCTTATCAGCAAGTGCTATTGATGGAAGACTCGCAACCGATGACGGCAATCACCACGCATGTAGGTACTTTTGTTTACAAGCGCGTGCCCTTTGGCATTAAGTGCATACCCGAAAACTTTCAGAAAATAATCGAGGAGATCCTCAGTGGCCTGCCGTCTACGGTAGTCTTCCAAGACGATATCTGTTGTGGCGGGAAAAATAAACAAAGTAATCTTGCAAATTTACGAGCCGTTTTGAGCCGGTTGAACGATGCAGGGTTGAAAGTCAATTTGGCTAAATGTGAATTTTTTAAAGACTGTGTTACAGTGGCGGCTCCCACACCAAAAGATGTCACCCAGTTGAAAAGCTTTTTGGGACTTGTCAATTTTTATGCCAAGTTCTGTGTTAATATTAGCGATACTTTGAAACCATTGTATGAGTTGCTTAAAAAGAATGCTCGATGGCATTGGAATGAACAATGTGAGTTAGGATTCAATAAAGTGAAAACTGTATTGAGTAGCGGCCCGGTGCTGGCGCACTATGACGCAAGTTTGCCTTTGATATTGTCAGTTGACAGCTCTTCGTTCGGACTCGGCGCGGTTCTGGCACACCGTTACCCCGATGGCTCGGAGCGCGCGGTCAGCTGTGCGTCGCGCACCCTCAACTCCCATGAACTTAACTACTCGCAGCTTGATAAGGAAGCGTTAGCGATCGTGTTTGGCGTGACGAAGCATCATCAATATTTGTACGGTAGACATTTTTTGCTACGCAGTGATCATAGAGCGCTAAGTTATATTTTTGGCAAAAATAAAGGCATTCCGCAGACCGCCGCTAGTCGTTTACAAAGATACGCGGTCCGATTAGCCGCATATAATTTTGATATAGAATTTGTGCCATCTTCCAGAAATTGCTATGCTGATTTTTTGTCTCGTTTGCCACTCAAACGCACAGTTAAGAAAGAGTGTGATGGCGAAACGTTAGAAGGAAGTTATTTAAATTTTATCGAAGATAGATTACCGATAACGTTTCACGAAGTTAAAGCCAATACGATTAAAGATCCGTTGTTAAATAAAATAGCAGGTTATGTTAAATTCGGTTGGCCTGATAAATCACAAACAGAAAGAGATAAAGTGTTCTTTCCAAAGAAGGACAACTTGTTTTTAGAACACGGTTGTTTAGTTTGGGGCTACCGAGTAGTAATACCTACTAGTCTCATATCCACCGTGCTGCGAGAATTGCATAGCGGTCACATTGGTATCGTAAAAATGAAACAGGTCGCTCGTAGTTATGTGTGGTGGGAAGGCATAGATGCGGACATTGAAAAAATCTGCCGCGAATGCAGCGCGTGCGCATCTCAGCGTGACCAGCCGCCGCCCGCGCCCCTGCACTCGTGGCCCTGGCCGGCGGCGCCTTGGTCTCGCCTTAATGTCGATTTCCTAGGGCCGTATAAAAACAAATATTATCTTGTCATAATTGATGCGAGCACTAAATGGTTAGAAGTGGAATGTGTTTCGTCCACTTCCGCACAAGCAGTGATTGCGATATTTCGAAAGATATTTGCTCGATTCGGGTTGCCTAATTCTATTGTGAGTGATAACGGGCCTCCGTTCTCATCATCAGAATATTTGTCATACCTAGAGAAGAACGGCATTAAACGTACATTGGTCGCCCCTTATCACCCGGCTAGTAACGGTGCTGCCGAGAATGCGGTTAGATCGGTTAAGCGGGTGCTTAAAAAGGCAACATTAGAAAATGAAAACTATGAAACGGCGCTTTGCAAATTTTTATTCGCCTATAGAAACACGGAGCATTGCACAACTCAAAAAGAGCCCGCGGTAGCTTTGTTAGGGCATCGCTTGCGCGGCCGGCTCGATCTGCTGCGCCCGCGCACGGCCGAACTGGTGCGCGAGCGGCAGCTGGCGCAGGAGGAGCGCCGCGGTGGCGTGGCGCGCGACGTCGCGCCCGGGGACGAGGTGCTTGTGCGCGATTATGCAGATAAAGATGTTAAATGGAAGGACGGGGTAGTTGTAGGTCAGACCGGTCCTGTTTCATTTGTCGTTAAAACTAAAGATGACAATCGAATTAAAAAGAAGCATGTCGATCAATTGTTAAATAAGTCTTCTAGAAAATCGCGTCATTCTTTATCGTGTGTTAACCACCCTCACCAGGATGTGAATGAGTCTAATGAAAGCCATGAAGACGCAAACGAGGGTTCATCAACTCCGCTAACGCGGGCGCCTGGTTCTGGAGTTGTAGGTGCGCGTCACGACAGTAGTGATGAGGATATGGTCGCGGTTGGCACCGAGGGCACCGCTGAGTCGATCGGTAACAGTGAGCCAGTTAGCCGCCAGCAACGGGTACACACTCCTCATACTATGAAATTAAGAACGCGTATCAGGAAGTAGCCTTTTATTATCATAAGTACCTACCTAGTTCCTACATCTCGTTTGTTATTGTGGTTATTTAGGTGTGTGTCTAATGTTATCTAATGTTATGTGTATCTAATGTTAGTTGTCAGACTCCATGTACTTAATATTACTTAGCTATAAGTTTGTTACATAGTATACCTACCGTTATGTTTCGTGTAAAATGTTGAGCACTTCTCATTACCTACCTACTTATTTCTTAGTTTGTTAACTTTTTAGTAAATAGATTCTTACGTCAGTTATAAATAAGATACTATATATTTAGATAATACGCATTTGAAATAGTGTGTTAATATTTAGAAGGAGGAAAATGTAATGTTTTGGATTTGAAGGTGGCAGTTTATTTCTTACCACCTTCACTTTGTCAACATTCCTTGCATACCGTGTCTATGTTAATAAACGCCATTCTGCGATCGTCCGTCTTTAATTTAACAATACTACAAAAACATCGTTAAAAAAACTTGTAAGCCACCAAACTCCTATCGGAGTGTTCCGGCAGCATTCCTTAAGGTTAGCAATAATTATGGAACTCCCAAGAGCACCAGAGTGGTCAGATAAAGAATAAAAAAAACCCTTTTCCAATGCCTTGCCCTGTCTATCCATGCCAATCACTCTGCCAGTATCGTCCGTACATACATAGAGTGCTCTGGGAGCCACTTGATCGTCAATTCAGAATCTGAAGTCGCCTCCTCAATTGCCATTTTGAACACAAATAATTAATATTCATGACGATCCATTTGGAGTTATATAATGGGAAAAATTGCATTGAAATTTTTATTTACTCTGTAATTGTGGTCATATTAAGAGAGGTAGAGCATTAATTAAAGGGTCCAGCGTACGCCTGGATCTAGAAAATCTGTCGCCTCTATCGGGCACTCTATCGGGGTATTTCGGCAGTGGTCCTTGAGAACAAATCTCATTCCCCATGTACTGAAATACAAGTTTATGACTTAGTTCGGATATGGAGGTCTTTGCGCAGTGGGGAGCGGATCTCTGGTTAGTCTCTGTGTCTGGAACCTTGAATGGGTGTTGCTTTGTATTGGACTTAATTCCTACCTATCTTCTGTACAATTTATTCTTATGAATAAATTATTGATTGATTGATTCTAAGCTGAGCATGTTTACTACCTTCGACAATATCGTCACGTAAGACCAGGTGATAGTCGTCCAATCTTAATATATATAAATTAAACGTCACATTGTTTGTCCGCAATGGAATCCTAAACTAATTAAACGATTTTAATCAAATTTGTATCCCATCCTTTGCACACAGTGTGCAGTTTGATCTAACTTGAAAGATAGGGTAGATTACATCTCAATTTACAGTCGCAATAACAAAAACCTTAGCCACAGCAACGCGTGGCCGTGTCTGATAATATTAATGTAAAAAAATAATATCATATTTTGGAATAAGTTGTTACACTTTTTACGTCTTGTCAGAAATAAATGCAATTCTCTCATCTCTGATCTTACTGCAAAAACACAAATTTTTAACCGATAACATAATATTATCGCACCTAATTGGTAGTAGCTTAGTAATTTAAGTCATTGGTGTAAGGGTAAGGTTTAAACCGGCTGCTGTCGTTGGTAGATGGTAGATGACCACATGTTACCACCAGTCACCACCGCTCTACTAGTCACGATGATAATAAAGAAGAGATAACAGTTTTAGTTGTACAAAAAAGTTTCACATTGCAAAAGTTGGGTGACCCTGCTCTTTCTTATAATACAACCAGCCATAAAAGTTACTACGCATAAAATATTGTTAGTTTCAAGTTGTGTGTTGCTTGATGTTTATGATAATTACATTTTATAATAAATTTATTCAACAAACAGAAACATATTCACACAAACACGAAATAAAAACGAAATACTAAACTAAGTAAACCTAATCTAATCACCCGCTACCAATGGGCAACGTTCCCAAAATGTTGGCAGCATTAGGCAATAGGCACAAATAGGTACCCACTATCCTTTGATAGCGGGTACCTATTTGTGCCTTTTGGGGTCATTTGTGCCTCAAAAGGCGTAAATACTCGTATAGTACAATCAGCTGATTCTGCCTGAATTATGATTAATCATCATCATCATCATCACCCTGAAGACGTCCACTGCTGAACATAGGCCTGCCCCTTAGACCGCCACGCCGAACGACAATTTGCCACTTGCGTCCACCGGTTGCACTCTATTGATGTCGTCGGACCATCTAGTGGGAGGCCTACTTACACTGCGTCTTCCAGTCCGTGGTCGCCACTCTAGAAATTTTCTTCCCCATCGTTTATCAGTTCTACGAGCGATGTGGTCTGCCCATTACCACTTCAGCTTGCAAACCCTGAGAGCTATGTCGTAAACTTTAGTTCTTTGGCGCGTATCCTCGTTTCGTTTGTTTTTCAATATAGGTACCTACATATTATTATTATTTCTTTGTTTTGTGATAAGTAACGATGTAACATTTTGCTATGTATAAAATTAATGCACAATAAGTTAATTAAAATATAGGAAGTCCGGTTCCCTGCTGCAACTATTATATCATAACAAAGAAGAAAAACCTGTATATTCAAGCAGACATAATATTATTTGCATGTATATTAGCATAATTATTAAATAAATCATTGATTAAATAATATAATGCGGTGGAAATTTGACTAATTGTGTGACCCATTTGGTAGAATATATTTGATTGGACTGGCAAGCATCAATATAAATTGTTATTACATTAAACTTTAGCCTGAAGCTCCAGTCTGTACAACATCTTGTAAATTTTTAGAATAATAATTAGTGTACTTAAAAGTATTTTATATCCAGCCTACAATCAGCTACTCATTAATTTAATAATTTCACATTTTTATTTATGAAATATTAACTAGGTATTTGAATTCTAAAAGATTATTGTTTACGTCCAAAAAAAAGTGTTTCAGTCCAATGTAATGCTGAAAGATATTATTATGAAAAAATAAATTGGTGCCATAAAGAACAATGTCATACTGAGCATGTTAACCACCTTCGATCACATCCCCTAATACGCCTTTAAAATTAAATGTAAACACAATAATTACGCTTTTATTTTGCCCGATTCAGCCTTAGTATGAAAAATGACAGTGTCTCTCTCCACCCAACTAATCAATTCTCGTCATTGCATCACACGTCAGCCAAATCGATTACCACGATTATCCGGAACATAGATGAAAGTTATCGTATCGAGGCGGCGGGTTGAGCCGATGTATATGTTCGATTCCGATTCGAATTTTCCACGCATGGGTGGATGGATTATCTTTAGTGGATGTGGCAATATTACTATGATATTAAATTATTTTATTTTTATAACAAGAAAGGCAATACTCTTCAAATTGGCACCAATGGTTAGGTTCCTTTCTCTGACGTCCTAATTCACCGGTAGCTTGGACCTTGTTCCACTGAAAATATGGTGTAAAAACAAACGACAGCACCTTAAGACACTATATTTACCATGATTTAATTAAATATGGATTTTTGACGTATTGCAATCTGAATAAAACACTGATTATTTTTATTTTCTGTCTCGCAGCTCGCTGTTACCTAACATAGTATTGTAAAACAATTACTGATACCCATGCATAATTTGTACATTAACTACCTAACATAATATTATTATCTTAAAAAATATGTAAGTAACAAGTATGTATGTATGTATAGATTGTATAGTTGAAATAAAATTTCACTATTATCTATCTTTACCCTTTTTTAATAACATCAATACAACCAAATAATAAGTAAGGCTTTATACTGCTGTTACTTGTAGTAAACATTTTATTACGTGACCATAGCTGAGCAGATGTATTGAAAAACGAGTAAATGCCGCATCTAGAACTATTAGTCAATGCAGGTCCTCCCCTTTTAGTCATCGCAATAAGCTCACACGGTGATTTGTCTAGTTTTAGTAGATACTTTAATTTAGTAGCGGTAGCGGCGATTATGTTAGATTTTTTATCTCTCTACTTACCACCAAGTTGTGTTTTAGTGTTTAATTATTTAAGGAGCAGCTGCTCCGCGCAATGTCACCCGCGTTGAGTATTATCCCGTAGGAACCGTTAATTGCGAGTGAATCCGCGGGGCGAAGCTAGTTCTAATAGAAAAGTAACCTAAGTTACTCATTGTAATATTAGCTATCTGCTTGAGAAAGCTTCGTCAAAAACGGTCCAGCTGACTCTGAAATTAGCTGGAGCAAACAGAGAGATGTAAAAAAAATATGAAAATTGTGTTTTTGGCATAAGTACTTACCATAATATTATTATAGGAATTATATTTAACGAATAATGAAATGATACATAATTATAATTCAGCATATACTGACCCACCGCTCGGCAAAGGCCTCACCTTACTTTCGTAAGGAAGAATAGGCTATAATCCACAACGGGAGCCCTGTCCGGATTGGTATAAAACATGACCCGCAATAATTCTCGGACATGTTGGTTTCCTCACGATATTTCACTGAAAAGCGATGCCTTATACGTTTAATTTTCTAAATAAATATCCAACTCGTCTTTTGAACTTACTCTAACGAATACTATACTAGATCGTTCTAGTATTAACATAAAACAACAGTTATTTTGTCGGCCATGAACGAAAGTCGATCATCAGCGGATAATCGAATGATATACGAGGGTGAATCAAAAAATTCTTGGAATCAATATTAAAAAATGCAAAGATTTAAATAATAATATTTTATTTTTCTACATAATCTCCCTCCAATGCAATGCATTTAGAATAACGCGTTTCTAACTTCCTTATTCCTTGTGAAAAAAAATTATTTTCTTGACTCTCGAAAAAGTCCTCTACGGCAGCTATAACCGCGTCATTATCGTGAAATTTTGTTCCACGAATTTCCTCTTTTAATTTTGGAAATAAGTGAAAATCACTTGGGGCTAAGTCCGGAGAATATGGTGGGTGGTCAAGGAGATTGAAGCCAGCACAGCGGATTGCGTTGAGCGCAACTTCCGATCGATGAGCAGGAGCGTTATCTTGAAGGAACAACACGCCCAACGACAGTTTTCCACGACGTTTTTCTTTAATCGCTTCACGCACTTTCGGGATTAAATTTGCATAATAGGGTCCAGTAATCGTCTGGCCTTTTGGCATGTAATCAATAAAAAGGATTCCTTCACTATCCCAGAACACAGAGGCCATAACTTTGCCAGCGGTAGGAGCAACTCGAAATTTCTTAATGGATGGAGAGGATGGTCGTTTCCAAGACATGCTTTGTCTTTTAGTTTCAGGATCAAAATGGTGGACCCACGTTTCATCCATGGTGACAAGACGACGGCAAAAATTATCCGAATCACGCTGGAACATTTCGAGATTACGCTTGGAAATTTCCAAACGTCGCTTTTTGTTTTCGTCGGTTAACATTCGTGGCACCCATCTTGCAGACACTTTTTTGAACCCCAGTGAATCAATTAAAATGGATTGAACGCTACCAAAAGATATCTTTAGGATCTCAGCTATATGTTTTATAGTCATTCTTCTGTCTTCCAAAACCAGATTCTCAACCTTTTTGACATTTTCTTCTGTAACGGAGGTTGAAGGCCGCCCAGAACGCGGGTCATCTTTACAGCTTGATCTACCTCTTTTAAATTCAGCCACCCAGTACGCAACCGTAGAATAGGGTACAGCATCACCCCCTAATGTCTGCTGAATGTCCAAAAAAATTTCCTTCGTAGACATTTTTTTCAAACTGAGATATTTTATCACCGCACGTAACTCACTTTTATCCATAATTTTGACTTTTTAGCAACTCGTTGCACAAAAAAATTTATTTCATGCGAACGAACTGACAAAAACAAGTGACAGTCTGCATAAATATAGTGTGATAGACACTCTTTAATTTGAATATCGAACTTGATCCAAAAAGGTTTCATATATATGCACTTCTAAGAACTTTTTGATTCACCCTCGTATATTCGAGTGGCAAAGTAATCGATGGTTAAAACGTGAGGGAAAATGCCTTATGTGTGGTAAGGTGCCACCTTAACAGTTACTATAGTAATTTAAACTAACCACTTCCGGTTACTAAAAAAGTTTTGAATCTGTTCCATAATACCGTGTACCTAACCTTACCACAAACTTGCTGAAGACCGAATCCTGATTAAAAAAACTCTATAATATAGAGTTTTTTAAATCAGGATTCGGTCTTCAGCAAGTTTGATGATGAAATATACATAAAAAATAATCTAAAAACCACGTTGCCGATTGGCGTTATTGATTTGTTGAGTCATTGATTGTTAATTAATCGGGAAGTGTTTGAAAGGAAATGGATAATGTTGTTAGATGTGAACAACACCCTAAACAACATAAATACAAACAGGAAAATTACTTACTAAAATATACTTTATGATACTTAAAATAACTTCCTACGTCTTGATAATTCATGATGTTACTAGAAACAAATTGGTACTTGTCTACACTGGGAAGGATTTTAATCTATTGTTCTAATAAAAATTTCACTGCAAACGAAGCCACATGCAGTAGCTAGAGTGAGAATTAAACCTATTTCCATTACTCGCTTATGATTTACCTCAGTTGAACTCGGTTACGAATTACTATTCGTTGTCTAACATCACGCATGCGCATTACTTCTTCCGTTTTCCGTTGAATTTCATGCACGACTTCAGTGCTGTGTCTCATGCGAGTCCAGTGCATAACTAGTGCCTAGGATACTAGAAGGTGATTTAATCTTCTCTATATATAAAAATGAATCCCAATTTCCCTTGGTCACGGCATCATGCCCTGAACGGCTGGACCAATTATGCTAAATTTTTTTTGTTGTTTGTTATTGTCAGGAGAAGGTTCTTATGAATGAAAAAAAAAATAGAAATTTTACGGAATATGAAAAATTTAAGAAAACTTAGTGACCATGTTAATTTAGATGTAGGAAAAGAGATGGCGGGAGATAGGTAGATGAAGAGGGAGATTAGAAGGAGAGGGAGAAAGATAGAGACATGGTAGGACAACGTCCAGTCAACTAGTGAACAATGTTAATCACCTATGTCGGTATGTCTTTGAAGTGATTGCCTGTGGGCATACTTGCGGCGAGTTAAAATTCCAGTGCGGGCATGTATAATTGTTTATGCTGACGCAATTATTATTACTCACTTTTCGGTGCGGGATAAAATCGTGCGAAAGTCACCGTTATTTTGTTTTTTCGTTGTTTTCTCACTGTCTGAGATAATTATATTATCGAGGTCTATCTATAAATTAACCATTTTATTTAATGAAACAACGCAATTATAATTGTATAATAACATAAACGCGTCCTTTGCGAGTATGAAAAAAATCGCGTAATTTATGCGTGTGGTCCGTGAAAGTGATCACGATTCAGACGCGGTTGCGTAGCACCTGTTCGTGTAAACACACGTGGCGATATCACTGCGAGCTTGTTGCCAAACTAGTTCGCGAGCATGTTCGTATATTTTGAATTTTGACTGTTGGTTAGGTAACTACATGACTATGAAAAGTAAAAATGTTCGTAGAGCTTGTTGTCAACCCACTTAATTAGATAACGTGTGTTATGTAAAAGTTATGGCTATAATTTATTTCTCACACCTCATGCTCAAAAAAGGTATCAGATTAGCTCAGCTTAGCGGTAGCAAACGAGGTCTTTGCGCACTAGGGAGTGAAAGTAGTTTTTTTTTTAATTTGTACTCGCTATTATCAACAGGCTGAAGACTCGACTTTTCAATTTTCCATTTTGACATAATTACTTAGAAAAAAAAGAAGAGTATCTTAATGTACAAACCATGCGAAGCCTAAACAGTTTTTTTTTTTTAAATGAAAGTGTAATTCTCGTCCACTTTTTTGGCAATCATAGGATGTATGCTATGTGTACGTGTGCGTTTGCGAGCATTACATAATTATTTTAAAAAGTTTGTAATTGCCGCCTATAATCTGTAGGTGTGTGTAGAACTTTGACAACAGTGCAAATTGGTTTTAAAAGATTGAATTTGATTATTTATTTATTTGAAAGTGAACGTGACTATTGGTATTCTTAGCTTTTTTTAATTGTATACCTACTTATTATATTATTATTTCTCGCAATCTCTGTGTGAAAATTTTTGTGTTTTACGCGGGCGTCAAACGACTCACTCATACTCGATTCTATGTGCCACACTTGCTACGCTCGTGAGGCAAAACAACGAGTAATGTATGAGTAGTTTTCTGCCCTTGTAAAACAAACTACTATTATGCGTATTACGCGTAATGCGTATTATTAATTTGCCAGGCATTCGTATAAATACTCCGAACTTGATTGATTTCCTTATTTCAGCTACATAAAAGAGACTAATTTATTAATCAAATAGTAACCCTTTAAAAGTTGAAACCTTTCGCAAGCCTCTAAATATAATGTATCTGGTGTATATTTTATAATAATTATTATAACCATAAAAATACACAAATTAAGTAATAATTAAAATAATTATTATTATTTGTCCTAATAATTTTGTAACTTGAGAATGTAGTTCATTGCTTTACCTAATGAAATAACATTCTACTGAATTAGACGTAAATACGTACTGTATGCATAAACGCAAAACAGCATGCTCGCCGAGCATGTTCGTGAATCACCCCAACCCGCTCGCCACAGTCTTCACCCGTGTGCTCACGAGACATATAATATCGAAGTGTTTGAACTCTCCGACCATGAGACGGAGTGAGTAAACTTTTTAACGCACGCGCGTTGGTTATTTACATAACATACTTAGTAATAACGACTGTTCGAGCTTACGGGCGACGAGCATTTGACTTCCGACTCTCACTGTACGAGATTCTTTAGGACCGGTTGTGCGATGTACTTTTTGAAAAAGCTGAAAGGAAAAGGCGAAGCGGGGCTTGAACCTGTGTGGGAATATCGTTCCATTGTGTTGCCAATAATTGACTACTTAATAATAATAATTGAGCTACTCGTAATTTAGGTTCAAACCATAGTAGTGCAAACTAAATAAACAAGGTGTTTTTAATAATTATTGTGGGATTTGATAATACCTAGTTCGGTGAATAGGATAATATATCGGTGGCAATTCTGTTGGTACAAACTAAATTACCATCCCTTTTGTTTTCGTAATGTTGAAATAAGACAAAATGTCATCTGACATAATTATTATTATCAATAATTGCGTTGTTTATTTTCTTTTCTTTTTTTAGCTTGAGACTACGAGTATGTGGTTATCTGATATTAAGTCACAGAATACCTATTTTGGATTATATGACAATGTGTTCGAATGAAGTAAAGTAGTCATGACTGCTACCGGAGTACCCTGAAAAGAGCTCGATGACAGGAGGATAGGTTCCCTAATAGAAAGTGGTACTTTAAATTATTTCTTATAAAGATCAGTTCGCACTATTGTTTGTTTCTGAACCCGCAACCTACGACGCGGCGTCGACTCACACAACCAACAGTAATCACGGCGGATATCGTAAGACGATTTCATTCATAAAGTTTCTGGTTTCTCTTAAAGTGAGAGTGTAATTGGTTTTCTGAATTATACTCGACGTTACATAGAATTTTCTCAGTGCCGGATTATAACACTTCTAATGTTTTTATGGCACAACGTCATAGATTATTTTACCTGTAGTTTGGTTGTTTGTTGACTAGAAGAGTTCAAGGTAATTTTGCCTTGCCTTGATCTTGAGGCTTGACCGCTACCAGTCTGGCATTGCACTTCCTAGTGGCCGGCAATACGGCATAGCTAATAGCGTGTGTTTGTATCGAAAAAAATGTGTTATTGTACCTTCCTGTGTGTTTAGATTAGATAAAAGACTGCACTAACTATACGGCGTTGTGAAAGATAAGAAAAATATAATGGCATAATAATTATAGGTATTAGAAATGAATAAATTTTAAAGTCTTACAATAGTTTATGAATCTAAACTAATTAGGTAGTTTCTTAATATTGTTCGTAACATGATTTTAAATGTTTGATCTTACTTAAGGAATAATTAATGCGAAATAAAACATCAAATTTCAGTTTTTTTTCATAAACTTCTAGTTGAGCAATTTTAACTCGACTACCAAAACCAACGAAGGGTTATTTAAAGTAATGCTTTTAACGATAGGCAACTAAGCACGTCTTTATCAGATTATTTTGAAGGTAGCAAGGTATGTATTATGGCTTATGCCGTGGTGGATTATGGCCTAACCCTCCTCATGATAGTGAGGGGAGGCCTTTGCCCAGCAGTGGGACAGTTACAGGCTGAATTATTATTATTAAGGTAGCACGACTGGCTTAGCGAAGTCTTAGTCTCACTATTTTGAACGCTGTTAAGGTAGCAAAGCATGGTTTGGAATTAGCACAGTCTATTTCGGCCCTAGTCCTAGATTCTCCTACCCGCTGTGATGTTTACTGAGCTTTCTAATTACCCTTCATAACTTGACTCACGCAGGAATGTTACTATGTAAGTGGATCGATGAATAAACGGCGTCAGGATAGTGATGTGGTTGATTCTGGTGTTGGTCTTGAAACTTGAAAATGGACTGTATAGTTTTTATAGCAATGGTAAATAAGGAATGCATTGTATTCACACCACTGTACACATAAATAGAAAAATAAAATAAATCTTACTCTATGATAGAGTAGGTAATAATTATACGAATACATAGCCATTGGAGACGAGCCGAAAATAACACTTTTATTTATGGTGCAAAATAACCACTAACCAGTGCAAAATGAGTACTGGGTCGGTAATCACCGCAAAAGGAATGTGGTGCGACATACCCAATCCATATGGAGAATCGATATGCACCACAGTGCAAACAGCCGTGGTACGAAACGCCTATACTTCTGAAACACAAAGCTTATTTTTCCATTTTATATTCTACTCAAGACATAAATGTTACTAAAATTAAGTATCTACATTGTCTTTCAACACAGACCAAAAATAAGTAGATAGTGATGTGCTTCTAAAACAGTCCTGTTTTTTGTCCTTGTTTGATTTGGCCTATGCACAACACTATGCTATGTGGTCAAGTGCAGGTCAGGTGCGTAATTGCGAGCTTTCCATGGCATATCTGCTAATCATTAAAGGAAAATGGCCTACGATTATCGGGAGATAGATAATTGTGGTTGGTATAATTACTGTGCAATGCTAGTTCTTGTAGGTATGTATTTGTTTATTGGAAAAAAGTGATAACGAAATTAAAAAATGTAAGTTACCAATTATAATATTTATTTATTTATTTATTTATTTATTTTTAGGAAAACTAACAGCACATAAAACATACTATACATAGTGAGTTCTTAGAAACATATGGCTAATGACAAGTTTTCACAGATAGAAACAGAAAGAACAAGTAATTGAGCACAATAAAGGTACAAGCTAGGTAGAATAACAAGATGATATTTTTTCATTCAAGACAGATGCTTACAAGGGTTAACAAACATAGGTAAAATAATATAAAAAAATCATTCTATATAAAAATCCCTATAATATTTTAGGGCTTTTTGGTATAACTTTCACGTGGTTTCATGATGGAATCTTTTAGTAGGTGACAAGTCAAGTAGTGTCATATTTGTGATTTTTTTTATCTTCCAATTTCTTCTTCCAAATTCTGTCTTCCTAATCGCCTTCATTGTAAATGATCAATTTTAACAAAACATATTTTTTTTACTCTTTTTTTTTTTTAATTGGTTTTCTGTACTTAAAAACTTCGAAACTGAGTAAAACCTTAAGTACTGGGGCGGATCGCAACCCAAAAAAAAAATTGTGCGAAATACCCAATTGAAAAGCGGTATGACACCAACCATGATGCAAAATGCCCTGCGATGGACCACCAGGACAGAATAGGAACACGTTTGAGAAAATAATACAAAATCACCGTCACTTAGGTTTCCATTCAAAATTTCTTTGTACAAGACGTGAGATACAAACTGCTACCCCATAATTATCAACCTATACCCTGATAATAAAAAGTGAGAGTTTGTCAAATAACACCTATTACTGGTCAATAATAATACAAACCTTAGAATTATAATACTATTCCACTCTTTCACTTTCAACAAATCGAAAATTATTGCTCATTATTCACAATCGTTGTAATATTTTGCGTATGAATCGATTCTTGCATAATAATAATAGAGATGCACTATTTATTGGCAGGCCACGTCTTGTTACAGTACTATAATTAGAGGCAGTAGGACAACTTTTATTTTTGGGCATATTAATTTTATTTTGGACACTACTACCGCTTAGTTTGAATAGACTTATACCGCCTTACCACAAGAATTACAGGTGTGTTTAAAACTTCAACCCGGTAATTTCTGATCATGATTTTACTTGTGAATTTGAGTTAGACAACGCGAGTGTTAGACGTCGATTTGTGGAACGAGATTTGAGACACAGTTCAACACTTGTTTAAATATTTTGTGGTAAAACGGCAAGTGTCTAGAGGTGTACAACTCTAGATAGAATGTCTGCATTTCAACTGCATGTTTGCTGCAAAATTTCAGTTTGGATACTGTTTTTGTCCAGTTGATATGACTGCATTGGCACTGTCAATCGACTGCGCGGTCCGCTTGGTAGTTGGTATGAAGTTGATCTTCTGCAATTGAGTTTTCTACGCCCACTGCGACACGTTTGAATATTTATAACGGCTACAGGGGCTGCAGGTATTAATTAACATTCAGTGAACCTCCGGGGACTTTGATATTTTATTAATGAGTTTTTCTACTGTTGAGACGGAAGCGCATTTTTGCATAAACCATTCGATTTGCAAAACGAATTGATTGTGCAAGGTTTTGTATACTTTGTATAATAATATTTTTTTGTTACGGAAGTTTTGACTAAGTGATGTGAATTAGCATAGAGATGGACGCACCACGCCTTTTCACGTGTATTGAGTAAATAAAAAATAAGATCTTAAAAATTATTTAGTTAAAAAGTAATTGTTAAATGTTTTTGCATTTGAGTATACATCGATGCAGTTATGGGCAGGTATGCCATTTACCATCATCGGCAAACGACTGAATCGTTCTCAGTTGCATAAAATTCCCATTGTTAAATTTTTCAATCTATGCCAATTTGAACCTTATTTGTTCCTGTGTACAAACTGAGAAACGAAGTAGGAAAATTAAAGTGTACTTACGAACTGGGATGTAGCCAAAAATTGTCGTGTCATGTAACCCATAAACCATTAAAATGTGATAACAAAAATTACAAATTTCTATCCATTACGACGAAAGTTAATTCAGTCTTAACACTCCCATGAGACAATGGCAAATCTATGTGAAACTTATAAAGTAGTTATCAATTATCTCTGGGGCTTTGGTGATTTCATCGGACAAAATTATACGTTGTCTCATTCTATAGTTACTGTTAGTGTTGATTATATACAATACGTGGTCACGATTCAGCGTATACCGACACTGTGGTGAAAATATTTATCTTCTACGCAAATAAATACAATAAAATTGATGTGGTAGTTTAGTCATAGAATACATTAATTCTTAAAAGACGGGAACACTGTCTATATTTTTAAATTAGAGCGAGATAGCAGATCGGGAGTTTGTTTAACATTTTAAACAAGATAAGTCTTCACCCGGTTTCTAGAACGTTTGTTGGCTTTGACAGTAGATTAAAACTATCGTTGTCTCTATCTGACCCTAAACAAATGACAAGGATGGCAATAGAATTAATCTGTTGTCAACGCTGACTGACGTTTCAGAAACTGGGGGGTTAGTGTCTTTTGCTTCGCGCTTGTCTTTTGTTCGGTTATGTTTCAAAGTGGGTTTGTTTGATTTGTTTCGATTTTGTTAGCTTGTCTTTTGTTCGATTTTGATTCAGCTGTATGTATGGAGTATCCGCCTTTGGTATAATGTGAAAAACAAAATAACAGCTTGTAAGAATGCATTCAACGGCACTAAATGTCAGGCTGGTTAATCAAAATCTACTTTTGCATTACGTCACGATTCAGTAAAGCGGTAGAAGGCTTACTGCAACTTCCAGGGAGGTTTGGAGAGAACTGACACATTTTTAGATTTGTAAATTACGATTATAGTT
The DNA here is from genome assembly GCA_905147375.1 of Hylaea fasciaria. Classification (NCBI taxonomy): domain Eukaryota; kingdom Metazoa; phylum Arthropoda; class Insecta; order Lepidoptera; family Geometridae; genus Hylaea; species Hylaea fasciaria. Next base: position 6,999,289 of record LR990214.1, read on the forward strand.
CACGTGAACGAAGTCACTATCAAAAGCTTCTAAGTACTTATTCAGTGTGCCCAGCTACGCGTGCCGAAGCTTTAATAAAAAAGTAAAGCCACTTACAGGGGATGATTTGTCGATAAAATTTGTCATATTTCATCCTCCTGAAGGCTCCACCATTCATAACCGGACCCCTGTATAGAAATGTCGCCTAACCGGGCGAGCTGTCCCCTTTTTTAGTCGTTTTTTGGGGGTGACTCCCCCGCACTTACAAAATACAATCAGAATAGGTTACTATGACATACACAGATTAACTAGGTATGTACGTACGTACTATCACTTCTAAAATAGTTTTTTTTTATTTAGTTATGGCTTCGCACGATTTGTGCATGTAGCCATTGTCAAGTATTCATACGTCAAAAAAATCAATTTATAAACGTTTTCAAAGTCTCGCCAAATATTACCTCCCAAGTAAACATGCATCAAGAGACCAGTTTTAAACTAGGTTATATATAGATGTTTAGTTAAGGTGCGCTCTATTGGTATACTGCGTCATTACGTTTTCACTTATGAATGTATTAAGTGGGAGGAATTTTTAAAAGATTATTCTCAATTTACTGCCTTTTGTGTTAAACTAACGCTTTAAAAACACCCAACAGTTTGGGGTGTTTAATCGTTATTCACAGCTCTTTTATGATGTAAATAAGGTTTATTTTGAGATTTAAAATACGTAGTTTATTAACACTAATCTGTCCATTCATCATAGTTATCACAACCCATAGATTTTAAGTCATAATCCACCATGGCAGCACGGGAAATAACACATATGAAATAAGTTTATATTTGGTTTACTTTGTGAAGCAAGCATTTTGGGAATATCGCCAAATGTAGTTCTTTATACGATTAAGTTTAATTTTAATTGTATTTAATATATTACCCAATAGAATAGAATATAATGTAATAGAAAATACTTTATTTACACTTACAATTCACAATAATTTATTGTACACCAGTTGTAAGAACACACAGGTATATTATACAGAATTATCTAACTACATAATTAGAACAGGTTTAGCTAAATCTAAGGTACAGTGGACGGATTTAAAAGAGATCTCTTGCAGTAAACCTTTGGTTGGAGGGGAATAATGGCGAGTCAGAGGTTGGCGGTGTAAATGAATGATATTCACATAACCTTATTATAGGTTCAAACTCAGTACAACACAATAAAATGGTGGAACCAATACCACTATAGTCGGCAGCGATACAAATAGGTAACTCCCTAAAATAAAATAAGAAAGGACGAAAGAAAAAAAATAATTGTTAAAAGAAAAAAAATAGAAATAAAGTATGTAATAACTTTATTTCCATATTTTTTTTCTTTTTTATCTTTTTCTTTTTATTATCTTTATTATTTACGGCTCGTTTAGCGTAGTGGCTGAGCAATTGGACTGCTGCGCTAGGGGTTGCGGGGTCGATTCCCGTCTGGGACAAATATTTGTGCGATCCACAAATATTTGTTTCTGGTCTGGGTGTGATGTGTATGTGAAATTATATGTCTGTAAGCGGTACCCACGATACAGGGGCAATCCTAGTGTGGGGCTACGTTTTAAAAAAAAATATAAAAAAAAAAATAATCTCTCCATGAAGTAGAAAAAAGCGAAATGCAAATATCACGCGGCATAAAGACGAGTAATATAACTGTCATGATATCGAAATGTGGAACACGGAAGAATTGACCCCTATTCTCAATCAGCTGACACACCTTAATGAGGAAAGCAAAAATTTAAAGAATCCGCCGACAACGTAATAAGCGAAGGAACGGAAAACGAAAGTGGTACGAAAGTGACCGATATGATGTCGCAGTCGACAAAATGACGATGAGTATTAGAATTCGACCATATAGCTCGAGGGTTCTTTATAACGCACGACTCGTTTTAGTCTATTAATCGATAATAATCTAATAATCGATCGCTAATCATCGATCGATCCCTTCTTCCTACTAATATTATACATAAAAGTGTTTATATCTGGATGTTTTGTTACATCACGAGTAATCGGCTAAACTGATTTTGATGAAATTTTGTATGTAAACGGATGAGATAGAGTAAGTACTATTTATTACAACATCGGTTATAGTAATCAATACACTTAACGTAAAAAATACAGTGCTCTTGATAAAAGCTAACTTAAATTCTTTAGAAATTAGGTATTTACGGGGGGGGCTTACCATGACGGCTTATTGCGATCCAATTGAGGACCTAAACAGAATCGTTTTACTACTTCTTCGCACCATGACGTCTTATTGTGACATCTTGACGCGTTGATTTTAAATCTAAAGGGATTGACGTCTATCTACATGGTTTCGAAAGCCATGTATTACTATTATTTAAAGTGAAACGTTTCTGTTTAGGTCCACAATTGAATCGCAATAAGGCGTCATGGTAAGGTAGTATTTTAAGTTCAAATATCTTATTTTATATCTTTAAATGAGCAATTCTTGTGTACGTATATATATAATATATAATTTGAATCTCGGAATCGGCTCCAACGATTTTCATAAAATTTAGTAGGGATATACGGGGTTTCGGGGGCGATAAACCGATCTAGCTAGGAATCATTTTTAGAAAATGTCATTTTATTCGTGTTTTTTTAAGATTTTTTTTTATTATTCTATCGGTAAGATTGAAAAATATTATTCATATTTCATCATTTTATTAGTAATTCGTAATACATTTTCCAAAAAACACAATAAAAAAAAAAATACCGAGTAAAGCTCGGTTATCCAGATATTTTATAATTATACGTTAAAGTGTAGTATTTAACCACTATTACACAACGGCTGGGCACTCTGGGCAGGTCACGATGTGGCGAAGATGACATGCTCAATCTAGAATAGGACTGGCTATCAAACACTCTGCCAGAACAACCCGATAGGAGATGGAACAATTGTTTACTTGATCATAATCACCAGCCTGAAGACGTCCACTGCTGAACATAGGCCTCCCCCTTAGACCGTCACACCGAACGACAATTTGCCACTTGCATCCCCCGGTTGCCTGCGACTCTTTTGATGTCGTCGGCCCATCTAGTGAGAGGCCTACCTACAATGCGCCTCCCAAACCTTAAAGTCTAAATAATGTTCTACTATTTATCACCCGTGCGAGATATTTTTTTTTACATTCCAAAGTTTGTATTTAATGAAATTACCATAACAATGTGATTGTTATAATTAAAATTGAAAGTGTTTATGTTTGTTGCACATTTGGTTCTTGGTTAATTCTTATCTTGACTTTCATCGAGACGAAACTTATACAATCATGAATAAAGAGCAAACAAAAGTTAATTTTCCCTTTATCAGAGAAATGTATCTTATTAACGCCCAAGGTAAGTATAACATGATTAAATTATCATTATATACTTATACCGTCTCTGTGAATTTTGGACACACAGTACTTACTTCAAACCAGGTATAATATTAGGCTAATTACCGAATTATAATTCAAAAAACTATTAAAATTCTAAAAAAGTATGACAAATATACCATACGAGTATATGCTTAATTAATTTTATATTTTTATCAATAGTAAATTAACAGATTTTTTTAAAACCGAATTCAGAATAAACCTAATTCGAGAAAAATCTGCATATTAGATATACACTCCTAAAATAAACTATCCAACCAGGCTATTCATGTGATGGTAACCGACCGTTTCTAACTATTTACTTTCAAATAAACCCTTACACAAACGTTTGCGGTATAATCTAACGGGACAATGCGCTAACATCTTAGAACAATTACTTATTGCACTACAAAGTCCAATGTAAAATGGCTCATTATACAATTAATTAACACTCACGGATCGTTGAGCAGTTTTTTAATTAAAAAACCACCAGTAGTCGCGTTAATTCTAGCACGTGCCTCGATGCATGATTAGAAAAAGTCGTGTATTATAAACATCGGGTAACGGCCCGGGTCATCTGCATCTTAACTTTCGATATCGATCTATTAATCGGCGTTTTTCTTCCCTTTCTCACACACTAAACCATATCCCGCTGTCTCTTTCTTGGCTTACATGGTAATTGCTTCAATTACAGTGCTTTCTATGCTCTCGTAAATCGTGTAAGTCCCGAGTGTCCGTGATATGTTAATCGAGTTATAAAATGTTTTGAAAATTTGAGGTATTTAATTAAGAAGTGTTTGCTTATGCAATTCGAGTTAACATTTTGATGCATCGCTTCCTCGAACATTGAGATGCCAGTCTGGGTCTAGATAAATCATTGATGCTAATTTGTCTCGAATTTGAAATTAATAAGAGAGATTTGTCATAACAAGAACAAACATAATCAAATCGATAGCGAAAAAATAATAATCCTCTACATTAATAAGGTGGAAATAATTGGCAATTGATGTTAACCGATTATAATTGGGATGGTGAATCGATTACAAAAGCAATCGATTACAAAATTGATCAACTATCTCGAATGATGGAAATTATAACAATTAAAATGTTGAAGCTTCCGCCGTCGATTATCCCAGCCCTATGATATCCATTCACATGAGCCTTAGGGTTTAAAGTGAATCAAATTTCATCTCTACTTAGATGAGATGGCCAGCGTTCTCCGTGCCCATAAAGACAGGGAGGGGGGTCTCAATAAAACCGTATAGCGGAGCAGACAACACGCCAAACATATCTTGACACGGGTAGAAAATTAAGTGAAAAAATAGTAAAATAATAAAAAATGAAAATCGCTTTGGTAATCGTAATCGCGTTTGCGTACGCGTCGGCAGAGGAAAGTGATAAGTCGCTCGAGACAGCAATCAACTTTGTGAAGGATTGCAAAGGAGATTACATTCTATGTGTTAAGGTGAATATAGAGTGAAAGTGTTGTGAAGTGAATCGGGTTTCAGGGTGGTTTCACTTGTCCGAACAAGTTTATATCGAGTGATAATTATACGGGACAGCTCAAACCTGTTGTTTTCAAGGATTTTGAAGATTACACTAATCACAATCGGAGACTACTTGTATTTTTTAATTCTATCGCACCAAAAAAGTTTTACTTTTATCTAGTGATTAATCTTCATACATTGATGTTACATAGAATAATGAACTGGCTAAATAATTCCCAAAATTCTAACTGACCATACTTGTTCACAGGAAAAGCTTCTCAGAATCGTAGACAACTTACGATCAACAAGAAGCATCACCATCGTAGATGGGGTCTACTTCAAAGGGGAGCCCGAAGTGAGGTCTCCGAAGAAGCTGGACGCGTTGCCAGTAGACCCCACAGCTAGAGACGCTGAAGTGAACTACAGGCTAATGGATGGAGTGGTCAGCCTGTTTGAAACCCATGCTGTGGAAGTCAAGATGAACCAGGCAGATAAGGAAACCCTGCAGAGGTCTCTCGAAGAAGGTAATTTAACCACCATCAATGGTTTAAGGAAGTAGAAGGAAGGTAGGCTTAATGTGGCTTTTCCGTGGAATAAGACAGAGTGGGCTGGATTTTGCTATATTTTTCAATTGAAAAGTTATAGTTAGCATTTGTTTAAAGCGAGTCTAATAAGTAAGGTAAATAAGGATTCATTTAGCAAAACTTAATTAATATGAACAACACTAGTACCAACTTAATGTTATCAATTCAAATCTCAATATTTAATTTAAAGACACTGTGCATTGACAAAACTAAAGTACATTTTTATTTAGTAATACCAGTAGCAATAAAAATACAATAACTATGATAAAATAGATGTATAATCTGATTAAAAGCTTAAAAATAATCTAAAGACTCTAGTCTGCTAATTAATTATTTTAGAATATTCTTACTTGATAAAGCTTTTGTGTGAAACCAACTTTTTATATTATAAGTAGGTACACACTTAACATCGGAAGTGCAAACCTTGTCAAACTCAAACTGTAATCATTCACTCAGACAAATGGCTTTATGGTCATATTTTGGACTTCTATAGATGTCTTTGTCCATTTGACATGTTTGACTTGTAAAAGTATTATTTATCGCTTCTAAGTAATTTTCAATTCAACAAAGCTTGAGATGAAAAGTTTATTAATATTTATCAGCAATAGGTATAGAAAATCATAAGTAAAAATACTTTCTACAATCACTGGAACTGATCACGAAGCGTATTAATTTCTATTGATCTAAGATCTCTATAGTACTAAACCATATTAAGCAATTGGCAATGTTAAGATAGTGACTGTGATCACAATAATACTCTTTGGTCCCTAATATTCATTTTTTTTTGTCAGTTTAGGTAGTCCTCGTAATTCCTAATTCTCTAAGGAGTCAGGATAGAAATACAAAAAAAAATTGTTAACCAATTTCAAGTAAATTCATTGAAAATTGTCATACAGAGCCAGCGAATGCCATATTTATCGTTTTTAAGTCCCTATCCAAACTTGGATTACCAAAACTAATAGACTAATAAACTAACTTTCATAGGCCGTGGCAAGAAGAAGGGCGGCGGCATGGGCGGCATCATCGGTCTACTCGCAGCCAAGATGCTGTTTGGAAAGCTCTTCATCGTCAAGCTGATCGCCCTCAAAGCCTTGGCCACAGCCAAGATCGCGCTGATCCTAGCCGCCATCCTCTTCGCCGCCTGGTGTCTGAAACAGGATCATACCAAGACGACCTACGAAGTCATCCCTCACGCGCATCACCACGAGTCTCACCACCCAGTCCATGTTGAACACGTATCTCACGAGTCCCATGGCCACGGAGGTGGTGGCTACGGAGGCAGCTACGGATCAGACTGGAACAAGAACCTGGATGAAGCCCAAGGTCTAGCCTACAGCGGTTACACCCATAGAAAATAGAAATTTTAATGCCAAATCTGACCTCATATTACGCTGTTGTACAAAGACTTAATTTATAACTATTTATTGTTTAATTTATTGCCATTAAATTATTGAATTTATTAATGCTCGTTTTATTAAAGATACATAATTTTATTTTATTATATTACGGTATCGTTTTATTGCATGCTGCTAAGTGCTGATGTGTTGAAAGCTATAAATGTATATGAATATCGATTGAAAAGAAATCGTAAAACAAACGTCAATTTTATTTGCAATGGAGAGGTAAAAAATACAGGTTTCGATCTAACTAATCATATATATTGCTTCTGACTAGAATCTTTATCACCATCATCATGCTTATTACCACTTATGGGGCTTAATACTACCGTTCTAGACTCGATGTATTTTCTCATAAAGATAGGGTACCTTCTTCTTATATTGGATAGTGAAATAATTTGACAAATTACACCCAATTTTAATGTCAACTAAAAAAATCTAATAGTTCTAATAGAGCTGCTTTGTCAACCAGATCAAAATATACGCATACGTCTTACTTCGCTTTGACAGTGATGTCTTTCTCATGGTTTACGCACTAGTAAACAGGCATACACATGTAATTATTTAGTAGCTTCGGCATACGAGTACGTAGTATCTAGTAGTCTGTGGCTAGAGCAATAATTTGTGCAGATAAGATCACTTTCTCAGTCCTCTAGTGGAAAATGTATCGCTAATGACCTTTGATAAGGTTCTTGAAAGCTCCGTGATAATAGCTGCTTTTAAACGGACTGACCTCAATATAATGCCAGGTAGACAGCATCATAGAAGCGTAGTTTAGACAAACTACTAGACAAAGTAAGGTTCGGGATAAGACACGATATTTCATCCGAAACAGATAATAGAAAATTAACTAGAATAGTAGACATAGTAAATCAGGCCATTGGGTATTATGTTGAAGATACAAGCCTCTGTGGTGATGAAGACAGATATATTTTAAGAAGAGTAAATGATATCATTCATGAAATGGCAATAGAACGGCTGGCAGAGGATGCATGAGGAGAAACGAAGATTGGGCTCAGTGGCGTTCACTAGGAGAGATCTAGGTGGAAAAGTGTACGAATGTAAGCTGATGACGATAATGATAGTGAAACATAATATGGATTGCTGATAATATCAGAAAAAGCTATTCAAAAAAATACACGTGAAGCCACTGAAGTTTGTCGCAAAAATGTTAAGTCACTGAAATGTGCGGCAGTAGGTAATGTCAAAGAGAAAGGAAGACAGAACAAGAAAGATTTTAAGATGATTCTTTGCTAGACATAATTATAGCCTGATGTGAAATGAAATCGAAATTTTCAACGATACATTTCTCCAATCATTCAAACCTTAATGATCGATTACAATATTGAACTTCTTCCGATAGGCCCTATTAAATTTAATTTCACCAGTTACGATCTAAAATTATGAGTCGTCGAAGGCACAGCCAAAAAGAACGCCACAGCTGCAACATCCGCGAAGGAAATCGAAAATGACTTGTCACTTGATACTCGATATCTCGACGGACGTATAGAAAACGTTAATGCGATGACAATCATGCTTTTAATGCCTTTATGGTACGGAACAAACATTTTCGTAATGAGTATAGACTTTCGTTTTATTGTGTTTATCTTGGTCTGTCTGGTATTGTAGACTTTCATTATGAGAGTGTTTTATTAGCTCTGCTTCGTCGTTCCTTCGAGTTCTAAATGTTATGTAAGTAACGTACATTGTGTAAATGGTCAAAAATGTCTTATGGATTTTTAATTAGGTAGTAGGTACCTTATAATATATCTGTTGAAAGCTTCATTGAAATTCGTCTAGAGGCACTAATTATGGTGACCTAATATATAACATTAGAAACTTTCACATTAATAAATAAGTAGGATATTAGTAAACGATACAAAAGTTTGCAAGACTCAATAACGTTTTGCCTTAATGGATTTTTATTAAATATACGAGTAAGTATATCAACAATTACAAACTGTTATGTAGGTATGCTTATGTGCTTTTAGACTTGCTTGAAGTTAAAACATTATTTTTAAACTAATATTTTTTTTTATCTCCCATATTAAAGTCCCTAACAATCCTAGGGTGTTTCAATCAGTCTCAATGTAGCTTTTCAAAGTGTAAGTATTCATATTAGTAGGTATATCTAATTTCATGAAATCTATAATATAAAAATCAAATGCTGTTCGTGTGTCTCGCTAAAACTCGAGAACGGCTGGACCGATTTGGCTGATTTAGGTCTTGAATGATTTGTGGAAGTCCAGGGAAGGTTTAAAAGGTGGGTGAATTTTATCACTATTCCACGCGGACGAAGTCGCGGGAACAGCTGGTACATAATTGTTATATTCGCCGTTGCATATTTAGGCTTAAAAGTTAAATTATTTTTTTTCAATATCTCTGTTGCTGTATGTATCACATTCACTTTCATCAAATCCTACGAAGTCTTCGCTTCGTCCGGCTAAAAGGTTCCCATAGCGCTTTCAATTCGGAAATACCTCATCAGCCGTTAACCAACAATATAATTAAGTATACCAGATACTCTCTCCGCTATTAATATTTACATATGTTCTACATTTAACGTCGAAGGTAAGATCTGGTCACATACCGCTCGGCGGGTCACCGAGGTGTAACTGGAAAAGCGAACAGGTTCGGTTTCAATGATGGCCACTTTCTACAAAGTTCCGTATTTCTCGTCTAATTTCTTGTGTATTCGGCAATCTAGTATTCAGGCTCAGATTGATCCTTTGAAACTCATGCTGTGGTCTCCTATTAACGCCATCGCCGCGTTGTATACCTACACGCGTAGTACGTCGCGTCATAAAATCTAAAGGTTTTATTTTGTTAGATTTTGTTTATGTATAAATCTAAAAAAAAACAACAAGAATGGTAACCCCAAAAATAGAATACACAAGATAGCACAATGGGTGGTTGTTTCAGTTACAGCGATTTCTTCCTTTCCTTTTTCTTACACTTTGTAATGGAATGCAATACAAAATTTATAAAAATAAATAATTATCTATCAATCATCAATTATTATATATCATAATATTATTATTTTGATCCTACTTACCTCATATTTTTCAAAGCAATACCTTATTATAAATACTTAGTTATAAGTCAAGAGACTACCAGTCCAAAACTTATACCTTATCAAATAGTTGCCATTTATATCGAATGTTCAAGTGCATAAAGTGGCAAAGCAATACTTTACAGTGAGAGTGAAAATAGAAAATCTTTAATGTCGTACAATTTAGAAATAGCGAGCAGTAGACAGTCGGCCAAAGAAGTTAGTCGAGTTGAAATCGTACTCACTGACTTTAAGGCAAGTTTAATAGAAACATAATTGAATGGAGCTCCATTCAGTTATATTTAGCTGAGCCAAAAGACTTTCCCTGTCAAGCATACAAAATGTATGAGAAAATACTATTTTTTCCTATTTCATGAATTTTTCACTATGATTTAATAGTTATTCTGTTATCTGCTAATCAAAGAGGAAACAAATTCAGGAAAGCAAAATCCATAAAAATGCCATCCTTGAGTTACAAATGATGTTACTACTCGTATAAGCCAAAAAGATGTTGTCTTATTATAATATTGAATTTGAAATTGAATTGGATAATTGAATATTGTATTGAAAAATAAAATTTCAATTTACTCTCTTTTTTGTAAATTTTTGTCTGCGACTTTGCTACCATACCATCGATACCAGAGTGATAAAATAATACTATAATTTTCTCAACATTAACAAAAGAAATAACATCACGTAATTTGTCGAATAACAAAAACTCCAGTTAACTTTCATTTTGGATTAGACTTCGGCAAGATAGAGGCGTGAAACAATTAGATAAATTAATGGTTTGCCTAGTGTGGCTGAAGTGAAGATCGTTGTACTGACGCTGGCTTGAATTGGTCGTTGACGGTAAAATGATATAGGTACGACAAAATTAAATATAAATTATTGAAGTGTATATTGCATTATATTATGAAATATAATAATATTGCTATACTATCATTCATTGTGAAATCAAAAATTTCATTATAGGGTAAAATGTATAAGTTAGTTAAGTAAGTTAGTATAATTTGAACAGCGCACACATTTTCAACCGTACGTTTTTCAACTTACCCCCTGTGTAATTGTCTTTCTTTAAATTACTCTACCTTATACTATTATATCGTGCGTATTGTATTACTATTGAGCGTTATAGCTAAATTATCACTGATGTTTCGTTTAGAAGTAAGTTTTTAGAATTACATCTCACAGGAACTATTATTAAATTAGATTAGATACAGAGATTTTTCGTAAACGACATCAAGATTTAATCTTCGACCATCCAGACTGCCCGTTAATTTTTCGATTTCGACTATGGATAGGGAGGTAGTAGGTAAACTCGGGCAACAGAGCCGCTACCACATTCGACAAACCAACAACAACAAATATTGTCCGTGCCAATCTACGACAAACTTACTATAACGTGCGTTATTATTCTCGCCTTAGACTACAACGCAAGGTTTCCATAATAGTTCGTTTACCCCGCACCATAATTGCACTGTGGTCATAAATGTTCGTGTTTATTACTTTTTGTCGCATGTTTAGAGATACAACGTATAATTTACTATTAGTGGAAGACTTTTGTAACTTAAAATTATTAAAGTAGGCGTTTTTATACGGGTTGATTGCAGATTTCTGGACAACTTATTGAACTTTTTTTTTGACCGTATTTTTTCAGTAGGTACTTATTGACTAGAATTCGACCACTATCTCAAGGGGTCAAGTCTGCCAAATAAGAACACTTCAATGGAATCTTAATAGAGTTGCGTCGGAATAGTTGGTGACGATGTGATCGAAGGCGGTAAACATGCTCGGCTTAGAATGGGGCGTAAACAGGGACTTCGCTTATGTACCTAATAATCCGTATAAAGACAGCCAACTGTTAATGTCTTCACAATATCTATTTATAGATTCAAATTTTCCAAAATTTAAATGTGTTAAATATAATATGAAGAGCCTGCATGAAAACTCGTAGCAAGCATCTCGCGTAGCCGCTACACCACGAAAAGAAAGTAGAGAAAGCTTTCACACTTGCGGAGAAGTAACTTGCTACGTTTCTGTTGTAGGCGTTTTCGAGAATCCACTAGGAATTATCAGAGATGGTAAGCGAGCTGTCACTTGTACGCTTTAGGATCCAACATTAACGGGTTCGATCCTCGGCCAATGACTTTTCGTAAGTTATTCTATCGCTCCGTGCTTCGGAGGGTATTTTAAGCCATCAGACTCGGTTGTAAACTCTGACACAACTTCATACAGCAAACAATAACAACTAAGAAATAAGGCCTAAGACGTATTGGACTAGGACCTAAAAATTGCCTCCTAATATCTTTAATATTATCCCTATGGGGGCCTATGATTCCAGTTTTGCTGCGAAATAGTGAATTTTTATTGCCCTACAATAGTCATGGATTATAGAGATCTAAAAAAAATGTTTCATACATGTAAACAACTTAAACTAAATAAAAAACTAATACAAATTCACAAGTACAATAATTAGGAATGCCAGGTTTGAATAAGAAAACGCGAGTGATAGACGTCGATTTAGTGAAACGTAATTTAAGAAAAATCGGTTTAGCTCTGATCTAAACTTTTGAGGCAACTAACAAAATAGGGTGTCCATGCATGGACACTGGACATTTGGACACCCACGTACCTTCATGTTTTAAAACAGTATTTTACGAGAATATATTTGGTGGTATACCTCGATATAATAATAATAATAATTATGATACTCATTTCCAAACAGAAAAGTTCCCACTGGTATGAATACGCGTATGTAGGTACCTATATCTTTATTAGTATTTAGATTTTAGATAAGTATTTAGATTTTAGTAGAAGGCTTTAACTTTCCCATCAAACCCTACAATAAGAGATGTTTACCAATACCTAAGTTTTTACTTGTATTAGGTAGGTACTTATTTTGTTTTAGTGGAGTAGATTGGGATATTTTCTTGGAGTACTCTGGGAATAACCCTTTAAAAAGGTCTGTTAGAGATAAGTAGCAAAAACGGTTTATTTAAAATGTTCTTCTATAGCCTAGATCCGTAGGGTTCCGTATTAATTGATTTGTATTTACTAGGTACATTAGTGTATGGTTACTATTTTATATGATATATTATATATTATTATTATATATAATATTATAATATGGCACCATGTCACAATGGACACTCACTTTTGTTAGATTTGCAAGGTTTAGGTTTAATTCGTTTAGTCATGGAACCTACTTTAGAATAGCTAAAGCTTCATTCTGTTATCTTGTATATTTTTACTAATTAGTCTCTTAATTATTATACCTAAACTATTTTCTATACAGTTCTAGTCAAGGTTTTCAGGCATTAAGTTTATAGATAAAAATAAAGGGATAATAATGAAAAAATATGTTCAATGCAGTTCAATTTTATTGCTACCAATAAAGGTACGAAAATAAATTACACTTAAAATTAATCAAACATACAAAACAAAATTGCACAAAACGTTACAAAAAATAAGAAGTATTAAAACAAAAATAACTAAGAGATCAGTCTTAGGTAAAGTATTATATGTAAATTACTTATATACAACTCAATAATATACACGTATACCATACATATTTATGAAAGTCGATACAACGCAACGCAAAAGAAAGTAGTTTGAATATATAAAATAAATATTAATATGTCGATTCATATTCATATAATATAATATTGACCTCGTTCGTAAAGAGAAGTATTATAAAATTCAATAAAAGTCATAAAACACCCACTTTCTATTACATATTAATATTTCAAACAAAATAACGAAGAACAAAGAAAATAAATAATGATATTCGAAATATAAAATGAACATAAACAAATAAAACAAACAAAATAATAAAAAAGAAACAAAAACTAAACGTCCACCCTCACATTCACGCAAATAAATAGAATTCAAATAAGTTAAACGATTGTGGTAACACAGACTAGCAAACCAGGGGTTCCTTAGCCGCGGTCAACGTAATTATATTTGGTACTAGCTCAGTTAGTATACGCGGAGTAGGCGAGGTTGTTGCCATCGTTTCTGGAGCGAGACCAGCCGCCTTCCCAGCCGTGGCCATGCTCGACGTGGTGCTCGCCATGCGGCTCCCAGCCGTGGGAAGGAGCGACCTCCCAAGTCTCCTCCTGGGAGTGTTTCTTGGCAGCGATGAGGGCCTTGATGATCGCGATGATCTTGATGATGAAAGCGACCTTGGCAAGGAGAGCCAGCTTGAAGAGAGAAGCGGCAATGACGAGCAGAGCCAGCACCACTAAAGCGACGGCTTTAGCTTTAGCGAGGATCATGAGTGGGATGAGCACTTTCAACTTCTTTTTGAGCTTCTTCTTCTTGCCTCGGCCTTCGTCAACTGGAATAAACAATTAGAAGTTAACATTGGCTCTTCACATAGCGTATTCTTCCCTTGGCTTAATCCTTCTTATGAACGTAAGGGCAGTGCTCAGTAGCTGGCGGATTGGAGTTGATGATAATAATGATGAAGATATCATATGTTTTCTCTTTAGAAGAAAGGGGTAAGCCAAAGTAAGGCCAGACATGGGTAAAATTATTTTGAACAGGTTTGGAAGTTCCATTCTAATTGCGTTCCTCAATTAAGCTGGTTAAAAATATAGGCCTAACGAATTTGGATGGTTGTTGATTTGATAAAGTACTTTAGGTAATTTTGACTCTTCGAAAATGTGTGTGAGAATTTTCCGAAACCTTAACTGCAGCTAATAGGTATTATTATTTATTATACTCTTAGTTTAGATGCAATTCTTTGTTTATTTATGCAATTACATAATATTAGTTTCATTAACTTATCGATGATTTGCTTCAAAGATTTTGAAACCAACAAAGACCATATTATAATAATATAGTATTTATATTTTTGAAGAGGTTAAGGGATGTGGATTTGCTATTGAAAATAACACTTTTTATAAATACGGTTCAGAGTGTATATTTTTCGGAAGTGATTTAACATCGACTTTAGACTCTACCTTTTTAAGTTTTAGGTCGCAAATGAATATAAGATATTCCTGGTTGATAGTCACTGCCTATTTTAGACATATTATTATACCTGTTATCTATTATTAGTAGAAGCTAGGTCGATGCGTTTCGTGCTTTTCTTCTTTTCTTTTAAAAAAAATCGGTACTTATATTTTGAAAATGTTCAAATCAAAGTCAAACATAATAATATTAATTATTGTTTTCAATCAATCTCATCTTGCAACTTTCCAAGTCGAATATTTTCTGCGATTTTGTACTTTATCAGCTTACCTTCGTTAATAGCCCTGGATTCTTGCTCAGTGTCATCACCTCCAAAGGTCAGCTCTACATCTCCAGACTCCAGCAGTTCCGTGGTGCTCTTCCACAGCCTCTCAGTGACCTGTTTCTTCCTCAGATCGGAGTCATCAGATAGAGGTTCCAGGCTTCTGGATTTTCTGGGGCCATCGTTGAGGAAAGTGATTCCATTGAAGAGTTTCAAGGAACGGGTGTTTTCAAGCCTTAGAAGCGAATCTAGAGCTTGTTCCTGTTGGACGAGAAATATTTTTTGTTAGGCTTTTAGGTGTTGTTAAAATTGAAAAAGTTGCTTTTGCAGATTTGAAGATTTAAAATGCAGACACTAACCGTTAAACCTTAAAATACATTTTGAGTTTGACTAGTGAGAGTAGCATGATAATAACTAGTAAAAAGCGCACAGTTTTGGTGCAAATGCCTCTAGAAATCTATTTCAGCGCAAGGGAATTACTAGTCTACTAAATTACTAAGTATTGTGGTGGAGAGTAAGCTTAATACTATAAGAAAGAGCACGACTTCCGATAATACTGTATTCCAATCCAAAGATACAAATATGTTCTGTTGTAACCCCCTCAGTTCAATAAGTTTCTAGAATTTCATTTTAGATTCTAGAATCTTTGGATCCATCATAAAACCGAGTTTAAACTTTGAAATCTTTTTTCTACCTTTTCAAATAATCATCGTTTATGTCCTTGCCTGATAGGTGATGCCTTATTTTTATTTTAGCCGTTATAGGATTTATAATATAATTTTGTCTTCTAATATTTTAGACGCACTACCCTACAATCACTTTGCCTATCTGATCACGCCTATGACACATCGCTGGAATCCTACCGGCGACTTCACTTGCCAACCACTATTCGCTGATAATTCACTGGATCCCAAAACGTCAGTTTCTGCCGTTGCACGTTTTTCTATTTCAATTGTAATCACTTGAGCACTGAATCCTACCTTGAGACAGGTAACTGCATCTTCTTTATCCACACACGATTTCACATCGTCGATCAGCCTGGCGGTTGTATCGCCATTGGATCCGACTGGAGTACTGCAGACAACAGTCACTACACATAGAACACACACCACAATCTTCATTTTGAGCCACTGCGTCCAAGATCGATCGAACTGTGATCATCGCTTGATCGGTAACAGTTTTTTATCTAAATATCCCCCACTCGGCATTTCTACCAAATTAACATTTTTAAGTCATATAGAAACACGGTAACACTATGCCATAGTGCGTGTCATAGATATATGCTTTCATTAATATTTATGTTTTCGGATAGTTCACAGGCAATTTTGCTTTCTTTTGGACGGTTTATGCAGTATTCGACACTGATTTGATTTTGTTTGTAGGGTCAACTTTCTCTTTTTAGGGAAGCGACCGCGATAGAAATTAGAGTTTGTCTTTAATTAATTTTAAGCTTCTCAAAAATATTGTTATCTCGGAAGAATTTTACTTTTATCATGTTTAAGGTAATTTGCGATTTTGGAATCGAGGATATTGATAGAAAGTGTGTAGGATGAGTATTTTCTGCAACCATATAGTTGAAACCAGACATCACAAACTGGTTTTAGGTAATAGCAAAGATTCAATCTCCGGAGTCTATGAAATCTCCAATTAAATTCGGTTATGTTTCTCATACTTATCAATTGGATTTATGCAACATAAGGCAGTAAACAATTATTATAGCATTTATTTAAGTTTTCACAAAGTATAAGTACCTAATCAAGTATAAGTATCACTACTTATACAATGAATTTATATATTTTTATACTTTAAGTCACTTGGTTTTATACTTTAACCAATTGGTTTATGTAATAAATTATGAAGGCTAAAGTGTGTGTGTAACGCTTAAACGGCTGGACCAATTTCAATGAAATTTGGTATGGAGGTAGCTGCCACCCCGTATTAACATATTATAGGCTTTTTATTTGCTTTTTACTGCTTTTTATTTACAAAACATCGGGTAACGCCGCGGGGTGCAGCTAATTATAGCATACAATTACGTTTTTAACAGCTGTTGCCACTGATTACACTTGCAATTATTCAAACTACGAGTACCATCATAATAATAATTATCTCCCCTCCAATATTTTTGATTGTATGAATATAATATTATAATAGATAAACTTTATTGTTATAACGTTACAACAACTCTTGTACAATAGTATCAAATAAATCATACTTTCAGTTATTAAAAATACATAGACCAAATAAACAATAGCGTATCATTGTTATTCTGTCCATAATGAAGTTAGCGGTGGTAGCCTAGTGGGCGAACGTCCGCCTTTCAAAGCGGAGGTAGCGAGTTCTGATCCCAGTGCGGACACGTACCAATGTGTTTCTTATTAAACAAGGAAAACAGGGAAAACTAAAGGAAAAAAGCGTGAGGAAACCAACAAGCCCGTACGTTGTTTCGGAGGCATATGATTATGTTATCTACCAATCCAGACGAGACCCCCGTGATGACTGTGAGGGTAGGCCTTTGCCCAGCAGAGGGTCAGTTACAGGCTGAATTAGTATTATTATGAAGTTACAGTTAAATTGTTATTCCAAATTTCATCACGCCAGGTATAAGGAAACTTAAAACTAACACCAAAAACAAAACTATTGAAATTAAACATATTTTATTAAAACAAATTCAACTGAGGCATCGTACTCGGCTGTCACACAAACAAATAAATAACACATCACACAACTAAATTAACAATCACTAATTATTTGGCAATTTGACCAGCGTACGCTAGCGATGACGCGTCATTGGCATTTCTGCTCCAGCCACTTTGAGCGGGCTCGTAAGAGTATCCAGGGTGCTCCTCGTGGTGATGAGATGAAGAGTGGCCGCCGCTGTCACCTGACATGGAGTTTTTCTTGCTGAGGAGTTTCTTGATGAGGTTGAAAGCGCTCAAGGCGAAGGCGATCTTGCCCAAGATGAGGGCCTTGATAGCGACGAAAGCGATGAGTCCGAGGAAGATGGGGATGAGAGCAGCGAGCTTCAGTTTTAAGATCAGCAGAAGAGGCAGAAGCTTCTTGATCTTCTTCTTCTTCTTGCCACGTGCTAGAACGAGACACATATCGATATGAATAAGAGTTTGGAACAGGTGAAAACGACGAATGCTGCAATGTCGATGTTATAACTGACCATTATTTTTTTGGTAGAGCGTATTATGAATCATGACAAGCTCGATTAAATAATCGTTTTGAAGTAGTGGACAATAATTGGTCATGCTGGTGACCACGTATGCATCGATACATAAATCGACAAATTAAACTCAGTTCGACACTTAGTAGGAGGATCATAATTCTTTTGGTTTGTTTTTGTTTCCAAGTAACTCAGGACAACTTAAACGGCATCTGATGGTTTTTTCTTACTTTGAAAGGTAAATCTGTACTTTTTGGACTACATTCATAATTTTTTAATTCAAAAAATAAAAATGGTATGTAACGTGAGTCTCGAGCTAAGAGCCGCGTATTTATATTTTCAAAATATTAATCTATGATATAAATAGAGATTTCTAATTAATAATAAGCGATATCAAAATGATCAATAAAATCAACACAGCACTCATTATTGATTTATTAAGCTCTTGATTCAGGTTAAAGTATTTGTCCTATCTCATAATTATTTCGCCATCCATGTAAATTATAATATAAATAATGAGTGGATCCCTATCAAATGTTGTCATTCATTGTGCATACACAAAAACTATGACAGCAATGACGTTGTCCAATATCTAACAAACTTGAGACTCCGTTGATGAGGTAGAAATCATTACCAATTGCCGGACCTTGTTGACGCATGGTGCACTTAAACTCAGTATTAATTTTCCTAAACACGCCATTGTTAAAGTTAATGTATTTGTTACGGTGTTTAAATAGCCATAAAGGGCCAGGCCAAGCCAAACATGTGAAGAAGAGAAAGCTGTCGTCAGTCACGATATGTACAATTGTACATACATAGGTGCTGAGGCATTGTTCGGGGACCTACATTAAGATGTGCTGTTTAAACCTAAGAAACAGAAGGTCTTTGTGTAAAATGAAATCTAAATATCTAAACGTTCAAATGACTGAGGGCAGTGGGTTTGCATTTAAGCTGTGTATTAGGTTGATACATTTTCTTGGCAGTTACTAGTAGACTGCTATTATTTTGTTCATCTTCTTTATCTTCGGAAACAACTGTATCATTGATTCTCTCCTTTGCTTTGTCAAGGATCCTGGCGAGACGCAATAGAAAATCTTTTGTCTGGAATTGCAACAGCGGGATCTTACCATGGGACAAGAATTCGTTTATGATGATAGGGTTTGGACGAGTCCTTGCTGCTCTTTACAGAAAATATGTCGATTTAAGATATCAAAGCTTACAGTTTCTTATTTCATCAGTTAGGTATGTAGTTTTAGATTATATAAAGTATTAATATTAAGAGCCGATTATTTCGTTTGTTCTGGAGACACGTCTTGATAATCGATAATGTAATCCTTAACTATGACGGCTATTATGCTAGTTTTCTTTTGTTCTGCGATGCTTATTTGTTCAGTAAAAAGTTCATCTGTCTGTTTATATCTATCTATGATTTTCATCATCGTTTTTAACATAGCTCCGTGACTGAATTATTTCTAAACCTCTGATGATAATTTTAAGAGATATTCAAGCTTACCTTCTTCGTCTTCCAATCCTCTAGACTCATTTTCAGAGTCAGATAGACGCATTTGAAGTACATGGTTGTCCAGAAAGTCTCCAACATTGTCAGCTATCCTCTCGTCGATTTGGAGTTCCCTGGCTTTTGGTTCTGCGGCCAAAGGTTCGTAACTCCTGGCGGAGCGAGCTGATCCAGTATTGATGAGGGTCATACCTTCGAATAGGTCCAGGCTTTTGGAAATGGCCAACCTCTCTGTGTACTTAAGGGTTTTTTCCTGTAATTGAGAGTTAATATGAATATTCATACATTAATTATTGCAGTCCGAAAAAATCGTTAAGTTTTTAGGATATTTCAATAATATTGAATATGTATTAATACAATATTATTTTGATTAATGTATTATGCAATTATGTTAAATTAAATTGAAATTCGAAATTATAAGTAACCAAAATATATAAGTATTATGAACTGTTTAGAGTAACAACATATTATTAGGGAGTGATACATTATTATTATCGATGACGCCTAAGAATCGGTTTATCAACTATTATCAGAGGTAATTCCATCACTATCACTAATAATCACTATACAGGCTCACAAGCACGATATCACTTCACCAATCACTATCCTGTAAAGTTCACGCTGTAATCACCTTTAAGCACAATGACGTTTCCGTCTCCAAACACTCCGAGAGGGCACCCACTAAGTTTTCCGATACATTTTCTTTGACGGGCCCACATCTCACTGCCGCCAATACGGCACAGAACCCTATGAACTTCCACATGTTTTTTTTTTGTTTTGTACTTCAACCGCCAACGCTTGGCAACTTATGGTATATTTCCAAAAAACTGATGGATTATATCCTTAACCCCCCACTACGGTTATGGCGACGTGACGTGGAGTGTGTGCACAGATTGACGTCTCCCACTAACTGATGGTAGATCAAGCGACGACGTCAGGATAAGTAGAAAAATAAATATTGAATGCTAGAAAGTGCCGTTTACGACATAACCATTATTGTTATGGCGGCACGTGTGAAGTTGGTGTAAACTGAACGAAAGAAAAAGTGTGATTGTCGATAGTTGGATTTTTGGTATGTCTATGCAAACTCCGGGTGAAAATGAGCAGCGTAACATCACTGTGGCCACGCTTACATAAATATTGCGTAGATCGTTGAAAAAAAACTGTTTTGGAAAAATAGTAAATTTCATTGCTCGCTAGCGCATAAACCGCTTCTAATTTGATATGTAGCTATTTTATATTAATTCGTGGATTCGAGGTCGACCGAAGAAACCGGAACTATTGGTTCTGGGCGCGGACCTCAAACTTTCTGACGAATTGTTACGAGCGGACGTTACCTTACGGTTTTATCAAATTCCATAAACATTTTAAAAATAAAACAACTGTTATGAAGA
This sequence comes from Hylaea fasciaria, assembly GCA_905147375.1. Taxonomy (NCBI): domain Eukaryota; kingdom Metazoa; phylum Arthropoda; class Insecta; order Lepidoptera; family Geometridae; genus Hylaea; species Hylaea fasciaria. The sequence continues at coordinate 7,020,507 of LR990214.1, forward strand.
TAAAATACAACGTTATACTTGTATTTGGAATTTGTATGTTTCAAATTGATAAACATTTTTGGTAAGCTTTTGTGATGGAGTATTTGAACTTACTAAAGAATATTTGAAGTTAGGTTGTTTACGACTTTGTGAAAAATGTGATATACGTACTCCTACCTTATGGTCACACCGGTTAATCAATGTGAATTTATTGTTATTGGCGTAATGATTTTGAAATTGACAGTATTTTAAAATAATTGGTGAAAGATGGGTTAAGATGATTGACAGATTTAATATTTAATTTGTTGGGGGAAGACGCGGACGTGAGAAATCTCTACTAACACTTGTCAATTATTGTGTGAAATTTTTAGTTTAACTATAGCTTATAACAAAAATCTTAACTAAAGAAAAATCACAGAAGAAGCTCTACAGACTATACTTGTAATATCTCTCTAACACCCATGAGTTTTAGTTAAAAGTATTGCAGGGGTGTGTATTGTTGTACAGTATTACGAACAGATATACATTACTAAAATTTGCAACAAAATAGGTTAAGATCGTATGGAGTACTGATATACTCGTATTATATGAATTTACAGAACGTCGCTATAAAAACTGTACTCTTAAAATGGTGGCATAAATACGTAAATATTATTCAATTCAGTTCCCAAAACAAATGATACAGTGAAAAGTATAACTATTATTATAGATTTCTAATATAAGGTATTTTATTCCAAAAATAGTATGTTACAGGGTCACTTTCTCATAGGTTTTACACTTTGGTGTTTTTACCTTCAAGTCAAAATCAAAGTATTTATTGTAAATAGGCAATAAAATCGCACTTTTACAAGTCAAACAGCTAACTGTCGTTAACAAAGAGAATCATAAAACAAAAAGTATGATAAATTAAATGGAACAGTAATTGATTTGACTTTGAACATGAACAGAAAGAGGCTTTGAGTTTGAAAAAGGGATGTTTCCCTTTCAAGCACTGTACCAAGATTCTGGACAGGAAAAGGAAACACCGTTGACTCTCCCAGTGCTTCGGAATACGCCCGTTAGAGAAGACAGTTTTACTTGCGTTTACTTGCTTAGTTTTACTAAGTTTTACACCATCGTTAAACACCTTTGTTTGTCATACAAAAGCGCTAGTTGACGCGTACTATGTCGAGCTAGAAAAAACCCATACTAGGAGTAGAGGTGAGACAGTGGTCACACACTAGACTATGAAGTCAAGTTCACTTTGTCCACGGCACAACTATTTTGGACGACCGCTTCTCAACTATGAATAAATAATTGTTGCAATTTAGTTCACGCGGTAGCCTACAAAATAATGTGCAACAATGACATAACGAATAGTCGAAATGTCTAGGTCAGAAATTATAAAACGATTAAATCGTTCGCGGCCTGTAAGCACAATCGCATGATGTAATGTTGCCATACCACTTTACCCAGTGAAAGTGCAGGTAGAGTCGGAAACAAAGTCAACTGGATATGTTCGGGCATTGCAGCGCGCGTTGACATCTCGGCCAAAAGATTGTTCCATTGCATTTTTTTCGTATTTCTTACTTTAAGTGGGGCGATTCGGCCGCACGAACAAACTTCAGTCAGATATAAGATGAATTATTATTCATCCTCACTCTCTCAGAAAGTCAGACTAACATAATGCTCTTATCTTTCTTCTTAATAAATACAATATATTATATAAATTATGCGTCACGTTGTTTGTCCTCGATGGACTCCTAAACTACTTAACTAATTTTAATCGATTTTACACAACGTATGCAATTTGATCTAACTTGAAAGATAGGATAGCTTACATCTCAATTAATAATCGCAATAACGAAAACCTTAGCCACAGCAACGCGTGGCCGTGTCTGCTAGTTATATTATAAGGAACATCGATAACGTCCAGAGTGTTGGAGGTGTCCGTAGGTGACGGTAACCTCTCAGTAATAGTCTTAAGTGACGATGTGATCGGAGGTGGTCAACATTTCCTAGATGGAACTGCTGGTACACTCCTATATGGGTTGGTTGATAGTTATTTTACTTGAAGGTATCCAGACGCCATAGCACCGAGGCTCTACTGTTTTTTTTCATCGAAAGCTCTTCCTCAGTGTTTGTGGTCGGCTGATTCCGAACCTACAGAGATACACCCTGCTCCGTGCGATCCAAAAGCAAAACCAACTTATATCTATCATATCCTCAAAACCGTTTAACGTCAGGCAAATAGCTCATTTGCCACCCTATCACAAAAAAATTACATCGAAATGTGCAGCGGCGTCTGTTGCTGACTGTACACATGATTTGGTTTTGTGAATTTAACGATGGTTGTAAGGCAGATGTTACACGTGCAATATGACGTCAATATGTAGCCTCCTTGGCGTATAAAGTGATGAGACCACCAGGACGCGGCGATTCCTAAACAAATCAAATATTTATTCGAACCACAGACGATTCTACTTTGGGTGTTTATGAAGCTGATTCAATAGATAAACGAAAAATTTGAAATCTATAAGTATGTAATCATGGCGAGTATCGTGAACATAGAATATTGTGAGGTAATTGTCTACGCAGGTGAATCCATGAGGCATAGTTAGTATTTCCACAAGGACAACTTGTTATTTGACACCTAAAATAATAATTCAGCCTGTAACTGTCCCACTGCTGGGCAAAGGCCTCCCCTCACTATCGTGAGGAGGGTTTGGCCATCTAACAGCATCATCAAAATCAAACCCCATTATAATATCCGCCCACTGTCGAGTAAGGGTTTCCCCTCACTTTCGTGAGGAGGATTAGGCTATAATCCGCCACGGGGTCCTGATTCGTTCCCACTTTGCGGATCACATACCTCCGAAATAAATCTCGAGCATTCAACAGAATCGCAAGGATCGTACCCGCATACGATAATCGCTAATGATTTGCCACTCGCGTCCATAAACTCTTCTTGTAACGTAGCCTTAATAAAATAAAAGTCATTAGCAAAACGACACGGGTGACACGCCCCTTAAATCTCGTGGCCCTACCTAAGTGGTTTCTATTTAACAAACAGTGTTTTAAAGTAAACACATTAGGTGCTTTCGTTTGTTACGTTACTGCCGTTGTCTTTCTTTTTAGCTGGACTTGAAAATTAATAGGTTAATTAAGAGGACTCAAGATGGATGGTGAATGCCAACATGACCCCATCTCGCCCCACTCCAGGCGATCGTCGGGGGGGGGGCTGGGGAGGGGGCTGGAGGGGGTTATTGTATTCATGTCCCACACACCCCTTCCGCCACCCCCGTGGTAGAAGAGATAGTACGAAAGCATTCCCCTCCCTCAATAAAGGCCACCAGACGGCCCGTAAAAAGGAACTGACACTACCACTGGATTTCGAATCCATCTAGTCGACTAGAACAGCAAGAAAGGTTGTGAAGCGAAGAAAACTCAATCGAAGAGCTAAGCGAGTTTTTTTTATTTTGAAATGACTATTATAGTACCCTTGACACCAAAATTAGATAAGGTTACTCTATAAAATGACTAGTGCCCCTACCACCGTTTCATGACTGACTCTCCATACAATAGTGTCCCGGTGCAGGAGTCAGGTGACCTACAAAAGGCGTCCCTTACGCAACGCACGCTTCTCACGTTCGAGAAGAAAGTGCGATGATTCATTCGAGAACGGTGGCCTTGAATTACTGTAGTTGGGGTGACGCGGATCGTTCCTCACGTGGGGAGATTTTTAATGAGTAGGTGGTGTTTTTGGAGGATAACTGAAAATGTGTCGTCGATTTTAAATGCTGGTGTTGTTGTTTGTCGTCTGAGGTTCTGCTTCCAAAGTTGACTGTGACGTGGCTTAACGACTGCTATCAAGTGATAACAGCCAGAAGTGACGGTTTAACGTGCCCTACGTAGCAAAGAGCGATGGGATTCCGTAGGTACATAATTTACGAAAAGTCATTGGTGCGGGGATCGAAACCGGTATCGTTTGATTCTACCCCGCACAAGTTACCGCTTAGCCAACATCTCTCGTAATTATTTTTTTTAAGCATCATTTCCCCCAATCTTGCGTTTCTTCGTGTATTCCTTGGCAAAATTGTATGTGTGTGTATGTGAAATTATATGTTATGTCTATTGCGACACAGGAGAAATTCTACTTACTGTAAAAGTTAAAAAAAAGAAAACAATTATATACTCGTAATATATTATACAAACCCATAAAACGTGTAATTTTCTGTTTTCTCCAAAACTCCAGATTGCGTAACTTTTCCTTTACTGAATCGTGACGTCACGGCACCATGACTAGTCGACTATTTGCTACGTGACTGACTGAGATTTGACATTGTTGAAGAGAAAACACTTGAAATCCTACTACCTAATATTATAAAGACGAAAGTTTGTGTGCAAGTATATGTTTATACTTCTTCACGCTCGAACAGCTGGACATATTTTCATAAAATTTTACTTTTTATTCCAAAATGAGCGGGTAAAGCCACGCGGCGCAGCTAACATTTTATGTCTCTATACTGTCTGTGTATAGAACACGACATCTTATTTATTGTAATATTGTGATAACCAACCATTGCCGTAAATTATGCACAGTGGACGGACACGCATTTAACTTAAATGCTTGTAGATAAAGGGTTATGACGCTCATTCGGAATGCTTGTTGCTTAGTTAAGGTATTACAGGCGTTAAATGTAATAGGTTTTATACGACCATGTAGAATTGTAGATACGGACTTTTGACAAGGTTTTTTTTATTTTTGGCTGTGTAAGACGAATCAACGTCTTAAGGTTTATCTATAAAGAGTTTTATCTATCTAGGGTGGCGAGAGATTTACAGTACCGTGCAAGATTTTGTAATTTAATATAGGGCCTAGTATAATAATGTAATATTATAATGTAACATTATAACCATCTTCGTGGTCAAGTAGTCAAGTCTATAATTTTTCCTATTGTGAAAATTAGATTGAAAATTTTAATATGATACTTGAATTATTTTTATACTTCACACTGGCTAAAGGCAAAACCCATGCGAAGCTTAAATAAATAAAAAAAGAGGGCCCGTATTTGCTAATTGCAATTCCTCACAGATGACGTGTGACGTCATACCGTGCTGTAAATACTTACACTTCATGCACGTTACTTTGACAGTTTATAACGTGGATGTAACGCGCTTTCACGCGTTATTCAGACTTCAAAATGGCATACTGAATACTTCACGAGGATACAACAACGCGCTGCGTCACGTGTTTCAGTGGCAATAGCAAATAAGGTCCCTGAGCAGGCCAGGCGCTTACCATCAGCTATACTTTTCGTAACTCCAAAGTACGAAAAACAATGAATAAAAAAAACCCTTAAAAAAAGTCCCTAAAAAAGCTTAGATAAAGCTCCTTCTGTAATACCTTGTGTATTTTAGAACTGTTGCTAGTGTGTAATTTTTTATTTTTTATTATATTCTATGACATAGGTACCTTTAGAGAATGTCGAAAGTGTCGAAGCGTGCGAATATGTCGGGATTTCAAACAACGGTCGGGCTTTCTACGCACATTTAAATGCAAGCAGATGCATTTAGTTGAAGCACCCTACTCTGAGTTCTCACTTTTGTTTTGCATGCACTTTGGTTTTGCCTAACAACAGTCTACGCAACCACACAATAATTATTAATGTTGAAAATTTCAACAAGCATATTTTTATTGTAGGTTTCGGGATGGTACGTAATATTCCTTATCATAAAATCTTCTTTGTTCGTTGTAAATCTACACTACTATTATAAAGAGGAAAGTATCGTATTTTTGTGTGTATGTTTGTAATGAATAAACTCAAAAACTACTGTGCCGATTTCAAAAATTCTTTCACCATTGGAAAGCTACAATCATCTTGAGTAACACAGATTTTTTATCCCGTAAAAATTAAAACGGTTCCTGCGGGATGGAGTTAACGCGGGTGAAACCGCGTGGCGCTTTTAGTTGTGTTATTAATCTATTTTTACAAAAATGCATTCCATTTAAAAATATACAATAATCACTGACTTCTAAGCTGGCTGCATTACTACTAAAGTTAAAACAATTGTATTTAACTTTGCTATTCTATTTACATGTAACACTGACATCACCAGATGTAATATATTTGGCTGATTATAATATTGGCAAAGTTGATTATAAATAGGCAAAGTTTATTAATTTAAGAGTTGGTATTTGTAAAAGGTAATCTTGTAAACTAATCTGCCTTAAAAGATCTTTCAATGATAGTGACCTACACTATTTGATATAAAAGCTATGCTTTACATTTCGTGACAATGTTATCTCTGTGTCGCAATCGAAATGGAATACCTAACTTTCTCCAGAACAAGCCTGTTTAGGTAAACATTATGTATAACACAGGATGGGATTCGCATCCGGTTAGCACATTACACACAGACAGACATAGGCATATTATACTATTTTCATTATTTATATTTTGTAAGTTTATTCCATCCTTGTCTTCAGTCTTCATCCAAAGCTTTTCAGTGTTTATTTCCATTGTCTACAGGCTTTTTTTCAAACTAATGTATGAGGAATATTAATTGTGAAATTTTGTTGAACAATTATTTTTAACTAGATAATGGATGCAAGTGGCAAATAATTGTCGTTCGGTGTGGCGGTCTAAGGGGGAGGCCTATGTTCATCAGTGGATGTCTTTAGGCTGATGATGATGATGATGAGATAGTGATTTTGGTCTATATTTTTCGACATTGCCTAATAACGCATTTTAATATCACTACTGTGACTGAGGTGGTCAGTCAGTGGTCAATGGTCAGTGGTCACCCAGTTCACTGGTCAAGTGGTCAGTGTTCAAAAAAGTATTATATTTAGAGTCCTAGGTTTGGTTGCTTATTTTTATTTCACACATAAATAAAAATCAGATGTATAAAGAATTGCTTTTATTGACTTTTACGAGGATCCGTCGTAAAATAAATTACCTAAAATATAAAAAAGTTGACAATACACCTTCGTTTCATTACATTTGTTGGGATAAATTACATGACTCATATACACTCATTATACACACCGTGACAGTGAATTACAGTAGAAATATTACAAAGAAACAACTAAAAGATAAATAATAATATCTTTGGAACAAAAACTTAAATAAATTAATCATCATAATATAAAATCATACAATAATTAAATAAAATATAAATAAACAATAAAGTAACGAGATTATAATACATAATATATACATAAACTCTTTTATATAAGAAGAACAAGATTACATAATTATTATGTTAAATATTTAAACGTAATAAGTGAATCACAAATATTAACAAATATTTAAAGACCAATTTATAAATCAGTCATGGTAACCATACATAATATTGTATAATAATAATAATAACATAAATATAAATAAATACATAATAATAAAAGTGTCATACAAGTGTAGGTAACACAATCAAATATAATATAGTAAATAGAAATGTATAAGAAAAATAATAACGGTGGATTCTAAATATTATAAAAAAAGTACAGTATGCACGTAAAAGTATAGAGAGTTCGAAATTGTTCGTCGTGTAAAGGAAATAAATTACTTACACCTAGAATAAATTACTTAGGCAAATTGAGCTTATAATTGCTTGGCGTGACCTGCGTACGCTATGTCGTGGGCGTCTTGCGACCTGCCCCAGCCGCCGCCGCCACCACCCTGGCTTTCCCAGCCGTGGTGCTCCTCATGAGCCGGTTCGGACCAGCCGCTAGACTTCTTGGATTCGAGAAGCTTCTTGAGGGCGCCGAACGCGGCGGCGATGAAGGCGATCTTGCCGAGGAGGTAAGCCTTGAAGACGGCGAAGGCGATGATGCCGAGGAAGAGGGGGACGAGGGCGGCGAGCTTGAGCTTGATCAGGGCAAGGATGGGGAGGAGTTTCTTAAGCTTCTTCTTCTTCTTGCCGCGGCCTGAAAAGAGGGAGACAACGTTTTGGACATTATCATCGAGTAACGGGTAGTGCCGTGAGTAGTACAAAAAACCGGCCAAGTGCGAGTTGGACCAGCGCACGAAGGGTTCCGTACCATTATCTATGAAAACGGCGAAAATATTGTTTTTTGTATGGGAGCCCTCTTAAAGCGGTAAATTTACTGTCTAACTATCAAGGTTTATGAGTTACAGTCTGATGATAGACGGACGGACGGATAGCGGAACCTCAGTAATAGGATCCCGTTTTACCCTTTGGGCACGGCACCCTAAAAAAGTGGCAAATACAGATCTTGACCCTAAACTATGATTTGCTGTATGTGTTACGAGCTACGAAGAACATGGCATGATTATAAGACGTTTGATTTTAAGTATTCTAAGTGATGACCTATGAAACTTTGACCGTCTTACCACAAAAGATTAGACCAGAGTTAAACAGTTTCTAAAATTTCATTCGACAAAATCGACGTCTATCACTCGCGTTTTCTTACTCAATCCTGGCATTCTTACTTATTTTACTTGTGAACTTGAGTTAAAAAAAAGCGAGGGTTAGACGTCAACTTGTGGAGAAAATATTTAGACTCATCTCTCCAAAACTGGTTTAAATGTTTTATGGTAAGACCTCGAAGGATAACCATGAGGCCTAGCGGTGAGTAAAGGTAGACTGATGATAAAGATAAGTTTCCATAATCACTTTCATCACAAATCCTTTGTTGCAACTCAATGAACTTATGAATGGCACCTGCGATCGGCAAAATTAACGGTTGCACAGAAACGGTAGTCTACGAGAAAGCGTAATTCTTAAAGTCAAGTTAAAGGTCATCAAGACAAAAATGGTAAATGAAAAAGAATTGAAAGCTCACTTCATTTCCATAATTCAAAAAAAACGCCTGCGGCATCGCGCAAGAGAAATTGAAGATTGCAACGCCAAACAAATTAAAAGTCGAAATATCACATCATGGTATTATAAACGCTTCCGATGACAGTAATAAAACTATGTTGACCATAACGTGCAAGTACTAAGAGGAAATTGATCAATACACACTGACGGATGACGTCATAGCACTAAGTTTGTAACAAATAGAGAGTTCATCTGAGTTATGCAACGACACATGAATAAGAATTAGCGGAATTAGGAAACCAACTTTCCTTTTTAAAGCTTCAAGAACAAATGATGTAAGATAGGACGCGTGTTGAATCTTGAACAGGTTTGAAGTAGGTCACTGAAGCTCCATGGTTGACAGATTTAGGCTTTCCATTGTGCATTTGATGAAATATTTACACGGAACGTTTGGAGTATGGTAAACGGAAATCGGTGAGATGGCGTCACCTCTTTAGGTTACATAGTTGAAAAAATGATTCGGTAAGAGTCACCTATTTAGTACTTACGTTGTATAAATTGGAGGTGTCAAGTATTTTGGGAATCTTGATAATTTTGTACCAAAAAAGTAGTGACCAATGAAACTTCAAGTAATTACTTAACTAAGAAACTTCCGGAAACTAATTGAGACAAAAGACAATAATATTATGACGCAGAATCACCAATTTTGTACAAAAAAAAAGTATTTTCAAACTGTGCCACTCTTAAAACTACTTTAGTTTACGCATGCACCTCATAGGGGCATAATATAGTTAACAAAACATTGGTGATCTAATATCACCTATTGTATACCTTATCCTGAAGAGATTACATTTCAATTTTGTTTAAGAACTTATCGAAGAAATGCTCATTATTCTTGAGGATATAATTATTTATGCTGTCTCATCGAACGCATTGTCATTTCTATTGAAAGACGTAGCGGTCGTCTCTCTTCATAAAAAAAGCTCGATGAATTTCAATTTGAAAACTGACACTAATAGTCATTATTTATTAAGATATATTGTATCCATGACATTTCAGCGTGATCATGGTTTAAAGTTGTTGTTAGACGCTCACCAGGCTTCGCTATTGTTGCCAGATTTCACACGTACAAAAAGATGGCACATAAACCTCGAGATTTTAACTATCTGATCGTCAAATCGACGATTAACTTTCATTTATCACAGGTATGAGCCTGTAACAATGATAAGTAAGAAAGTATGAGAATTTCTTAATCTTCACCATCTCTCGTGTGTGTGTGAACAAACAACTTGACACAAGAGTCTATTGACAGAACGGTAATGAGAAACTTGTTTGATCACACTGTGGATTCTAGAAGGAATGTGCTTAAGTGCATTTTTCAATCCACTAAACAGGCAGATACCGGGAATTAACTTAATACGATAATGATGAAGTATGCGACAGAACGAAGGCATGACATACATTCATTTCGATCTTTAAACGCTTTTCAATTTATAGGCTACATTTGGGTACTATTTCACTTGATCTTATGTGATGGTGTGTCGAATGGGGTAATCATGTTCAGCTTAAAATGGAACGGGGTCTGAATGACCCTGCCGGAATACCCCGATATGCGATAGATGACCTATTTCGTTTCAACGTTTATATTCTAAATAACCATTTCTGTGTCATTTTCTTTTTCATTTATTATGTCAAACAATAGGTTTACTATGTGAACTCTAATCAACATACAATGTTTTTTTATTTCCATCTCATACATTATTCATTTATTAAGCGTGTAAGATGTGGTTTTGTTGGTTCAGATTTATAGTATTCAAATTATTCACCGATCGATTCAGACATCTGATTGATCTAGAATTAATCTGTTCATTATTTTGTCTAGCCTTTTATGTAATATGAATAATATTAATGCATCTGTCTGTCTATAGAACTTTAGTAATTGATGGAACACTGGCCGATTTTTATGTTACATTTAGCATTATCTTTTTTGATATCATTGTTTCATTATTTTGCATTGAAGCTTAAATTTTTGAAGCTTTAACTGAGATTGAGTGCCACATTGTTTTGCAATAAGTTTTATGAAACGTAATTGCTTAATGATTTAACTATCAACCATTTTATCTGTTAGGGCTCTTGTATGTATATTGTATACTTTTATATTGTTTTAGTTCATCTTTTATTTATTACGTGTAATGTTTCTTTCGATTTGTGTGACATTTGTGATAAGTATTACTTTATGTTCAGTGCTTGCTTACCTTCTTCATCGACAGAGTTGTCCTCTTCGAAAGCTTTTGGCATTCGGAGCTGTAGAGCGTGGCTGTCCAGGAAGTCTACCACATTGTCCAGTATCCTTTCTTCGACTTGCTGTTCCCTGGCTTTGGGGTCTTCAGCGAGAGGCTCGTAGCTGCGAGCTGAGCGAGGGCTTCCGGTTCTGGAGAAGCTGATGCCATCAGCAAGAGTCAGGTCCTTGGACACGGCTAGGTTGTCGGTAAACTTCATCGCTTTTTCCTGTGGATTGAGATTTATATTTTTAGGATTATTTTTTTCTTTTCTTTTAAGATTACACTTTCTTCGGATATGTTTTACTTGCGATAGGTACTTTTGGTAAACGAATGCTTATTGTAAAATAAAAGTTTGCTTATAAGATCCTAGCCACATTATATTTTGTAAAGTTCTTCATTAACAACGAAGATAATGAAATTGAAACTTATTGGGAGTCGTTAATTTACAAAATTTCGGGACAGCTCATGTGTAAATTCACTATCGCAATGGGTTAAGTAAAGATATCTTGAAAGCAGATATCAATTCAGTAGTTATTTAAAGATTGCTAGATACACTTTGACCTACTTTAAAATAAAATGAATTACACTCAGTCAGATTTTATTTTTGTATATCAATGCCAGTGTTTAACAAAGCATTGCATTTTTTGAAGTTTTCCCCTACATTTCCCAAACTTTAATTACTATTTAACCCAATTCTCAGTATACTCCATTTTCCAATTTAAGTATAACAGTGAGGTTGATAAAAATCACAAAACCGTTCCCGGGAATCGAACCCTGGTTCAGAATCCAAGGGTCAGCTTCATCAAGCACTGGACACAGAAAAATCCATGGGGCACGATCACAGTTCACTGCACAAAACACTTCACTTCACACACCTTCAAGCACAGCATGGTGTCCGTCTCCATGCAATCCCTGATCGTCGAGAGGAACCGCTCCAGCCCATCCTCCTTCGCCATGGGCATCGCACCAGCGACTGCCACCAAACAAAGCACCACGTAGGCTTTCATGCTGGCAGTGGTTACAGACAAATTGTTGAGGATGTCAGTAGCACCGTCAGTTTTATTTTGCCTTCCCCCTCTCGGCATTTTCCATATGTCACGGATAGGTCGCGTCAGTGTGCGTGGGGTCGGTAAAAATGTGCCCACACAATGATCTGAGCATTACCCGCACTTGGCACGTACTTGTGAGATTATAAGTAAAAAAAGTGTGTTACTTAAGCGTTTAGGGTCACCGCTGTTGGTTTTCTTGTTTAGCTTTACTGGGTTTCTATTTTTTTATGAGTGTTCTTAGGGTTAATTTTAAGCGGCGGTTGATATAGTTAAAGTTTTGCATTTGGATTGTCTTCTATTTGACCTATTTTAATGGTTTCAGTGCCTAAAAATATATGTGTTGATGTTCAAAGTCATATAATATCAATGTTATTTAATTAATTTTTCACGTAACATTAACCGAAATAAATTATGAATGAGTTAAAAGTTATACAATTTAAAAGAGAATTCGTGTCGCATACGTTATTCAAATATATAATGTTGATTTACATTTTAATGGTTAGGAAAAGCGTATGGTTTATGGAGGTTAAAAGGCAACAAATCAAATTGTGACTAAAATACAGTCATTAATGATTTCATACACAAAAACTCCAAACAACTTTTCCTTCAGGTTTGTTCAAAAATCAAACTCAGTTATTTCAAGTTTAAAAATTCAATTCAATATTATTATTTAAAATGTATAATATCTACTTATCAACACCCATTATCTACCCATTGCTGAGTATGTCCCCTCACTTTCGTGAGGAGGATTAGGCCATAGTCCACCACGGGGGCCCGGTGCAAATTGGTGGATATCATGCCTCTGAAATAATTCTGGAAATTAAAGTATCTAATAATTATCTGTATTCAAAATTTAACGCCGCCTCAGCACAAAAAAAAGCATACAAAATGCAAATTAAGTTGTATACAAGGTATTTTAAAATGGCAACTCATTCATTGATGCCGTAATATTTCGCAAAATTTACTCATTCATGCTCTCGCTAACTAACGACATTTTATACATACTCTCACACTTCCGGTCTTTTGACATTCCATCGTCACGCAATTGAATTACAACAAAATTGCTTTCTAAAACCAATCAATGATCTTATATCACTACAGCAGCTGTTTCCAGTAATTTCCAACCATTTGTATTCCCAAAGTAAGTGATCGAACCATTTAGAAGCGTATTATGTACCTACCCGTTCAAGCGAAAGTCGCATAGAAACAGACAAAGTGGCATATAAAGTGTGGCATTATAGCATTTCCTCATGGTACTAGGCAGTTTTGAAAATCATTCTTAATTTCATCATTCATTACAAATTATGCAACTGCAACTTTCTTTGATGCATGAATATTATATTGAATTGCATAATTTGATTTTTTAAGTTTTTGCGTAGCCTATATGAGTTTCCTTTCGTTTCGGCTGCAGAAGTCGATGAGTGATTACTAGCGGCGTTTTTGCCTTGATGAACGGGTGAATGAACAGGTTTTTTATCTTGTGTAATTTTGTCTGGTGATCCTTTCGCGGAATGCTGAGCGTACGCAAACTTTCGGCGTGCTAGCTTCGGCTCGTGTTTTTCGTGTTACGTTTTGACTTCTCACGATTTTTGTAGCAGCCAGTGTCAAGTACCATTGTTAATTTAATCATATTTTTTATGAAACTAATAAAAATAAGTTCTAGTCAGTCAGCAAGTCAAGACTTACGACTAGTCACGATCCAGTAAAGTGGCAGTGACGTACCTACAATACTCCTTCTTCCACGACATGTAAGGATTAAAAAAATTGTTGCATATCAATGAAATCAATATACATTAGTTTATTGAACTAATCAGAAGTAGTCAGAAATGCCAATAAAGCGTATCTAAATACTTACCACGTATTTATTACCATGACAGTAGAGAAACGTACCTACGTATAAGCGCCGTTGTAAAACTTCATACAGTAATTTACAATAAAATGTAAATTTTTATATGACATTTGCGCATAATAATAGGATTTGACATTGAAGCGAGAGTTGTTATGTGCTTGATGATGTCTATTCTTTAGAATAAGCCCGCCGGGCATTTTGTAAATAAACATCCAGCATTGTAACACCGTTCTTATAGTATAATTTTTTCTATCGTTCTGTTAGTCAGAGGCTATTAGGCGGCCTGACAAACTCTGACAGCAGAGGTCATCATCATCATCATCATCAGCCTGAAGACGTCCAGTGCCTCCCTCCGTCAACAGAGGTCTGCTCTACCTTATTCGACAAAAACAACATTATTTTTCACATACATTAATACTGTCTTAGAACTTTAATAATTATCGGGCGATAATAATAGTTATTGTTATATACAAACATTTATACGATATAGTTGTGTTCATGAAACTCAAACGTACATACATACAGTCACGCATTTTCCCGTTGGGGTAGGTAGAAACTACATCTTTCCACATGTTATATTCCTTGCACATCTCTTTCGCTTCTTCTATTTCATTTCATTTTGCATCCTTCTATGATAATATCTTGATTGTTTTGCGACCTGACTCTAGGACATCACTAATAGGATAATCATTTTATTAAAAGCTGATATGAGGCTTATTTTCAATCTAGGTTAAGTCCATATTTCTTCTATATAAATTGGTCTAAATGCATTGGCTGATTATCACGTTATATTCAAGTGTACCTATGCCAATTCTTTTCAACAGTGTTTCCTTTATTTTTTCAATAAGGGAATTAAAGATTTATTTTTAGTCAGTGTAAGTTGAAAACGCCTTGCGGGTGCAAAGTTTCTAGTCTTGGCTCGTAGGATGAATCTATCAGCTCGGAGGAAATCGGTGAATATAAAGTGCGAAAGGGTTTCTCTATTATGTGACGGAATCAATGATTAATGACTCGTCTTCGGAGCTTCCTTTTCTGTACTTTGTACAGTGTGACTTGACTTGCGAGAATGAAAGTTTTCGTGTGTAAATTTAATTAAGTATTCGTATCTAAAAATAGCAGTGGAAAAGGTGACAGTTGTCAATTTTTCGATAGACTGTGGTGTCTTATAAATGCGATCGGCCGCTTACAGGGTCACGCCATACGCTGCGTCACGAAGTCAAAATCAAAGTCAAAGCATTTATTGTAAATAAGCAATAAAATCGCACTTTTACAAGTCTAACAGCTAATTCTCGTCAACAAAGAGAACGATAAAAACAAACTATGATAAATTATATTAAACAGTAATTGATCATGGTTTGAGTTTGAAAAAGGACGTTTCCTTATCAAGCACTGTACCAAGATTCTGGACTGGAAAAGGAAACTCCGTTGACTCTACCAGTGCTTCGGAATACGCCCATTAGAAAACGCGGCCGGTAGAGAATGCGACGAGAAATCCTCCACACACAAAAGTGATAAGATGAAAATGAAGACGATAGCAGAGTCAATGTGTTATCAATTAAAATTAAAGCAAACAGCCGTGAGAAATGTAGGCAGCAAAAGAAATGCCTTTACGAATTGAGACCATTAGATTATTTAACAGCCAATTATTCTGCTCTACTTAAGATTGCTATGAATAATCAGGTTTTTAATTGCCGGCTAAGTGCCAAGTTTATTACTTTCAGTGGCTACAAAGTATTTAAAGTATTAATAACAATTTGAAACATTATTATTAGGCTCGGATCTTATTGTTGTTAAAGTTAACTCTCAGGACGGTATAAAAAAAATGTTTTACTTACACGGACTTTACTAAAAACAGTTATTGAGTATTTAGTGGTAGATCTTACTTTTTTAATGATAAACTTTAGTTTATAGCAAACAAAACTATAGTCAACGAAGAGATTGTCAACGAAGGAGTATCATCAATAAATGGATATCGTCAACAAAAGGGACAATACGTTGTCTTCAATGACTGCTTCAATATTTGTTGTACTAACCTAATAGTTAGTAAGTTAATAAGCTGCATTCCTAACTGTTAGCGATACTCCTGTCATACCCGGAACTTCCGAATGCAAATTCCTAGAGAAATGCAATTCTATTTTTCTTTATTGTTTACTTGATTTTGTGACAGCTTCTAGTTCTTCACAACCAAGACTTGTAAATTCATCAGTGCGTCTCATAAAAAGTTTCTAAACATTTTCATATTTTGAACCTGCCTCTGTGCATTGTGGGTGGTCATCATCTAAGGTTGCGTTTAGACGAGACGATGTAAGATTATCTTTTTTCTATCAACGGGTCAAAACTTGGACTGCAGTGCGTTTATTCTACTATTCTTATGACTATGTACTGTTGCTTCTTTTTTATATTTGGGTCAAGAATTCTTTTAACCGAAAAAACTACGTCAAGTCAATTGACGTACTCTAAAGTGGCTTCTAAATCGATTTTTGTAAAGTTTTTATAGGACCACCGTGAAACTACACACATCAAAAAAGTCTAAGCAACATGTACAAATTTCTGGTTATTTTCTGGTTCGCCGAGCTGTATGTGGACGCGCATTGTCATGCATTAACGTAAAATCGGAGCCAAAGGTTTGTGCAAATGGATGGACATAAGGTCTGAGAATATCCTCAACGTAATTTTCAGCGTTCATGTTTCCATTTACAAAAACGTGCCCAGTTCGCCTGTTCTTCATAATACGCGCCCATACCATAACTGTTGAGCCGCTGTATGGATGAACTTCCTGAACGCACCTGAGCCTTTCAGTATTTCCGGGCCGACGGTACACTCGCACCCTTCTTGTATCAGGCCTAAACCCGAATCGCGACTCATCGGAAAACATAATTTCATTCCATTGTTCCTGGGTCCATGTTATGCATGCAATCATGCATGTTGCTTAGACTTTTTTGATGTAAAACCTTTGAATAAAAACAGTTCAGAATATACTTTCGTATAAAATAATTGTGAGACCTCTTACAAACAAAAGTAACCCACGGTTAAATTGAGACTCTATCCGATGGTACGCTTATGAGTTTCTGGAACTAAAGAGTTTTTATTTAGAGAAGTATAAATGTGACGTCGCAACTTTAATTTTGTTATCAACAACACATTGGAATCTAAATACAAACAAATACAAAAACATCACAATTTTTAAAGTACAGGTACACGAACAAGTCATTGTAACTTTTTTTATTTGCTATTGTATACGAGACCGCGTCACTTGACCTACTCCGCCTCGGTAAATTCAATAGCGACGTATGAATGCAGCCTAAAAGTTCCGGTACCGGCTCGCGCTAACCGAAGAAAGCGCTGTCATCGGTGTCGTAACTGATGACACGTTACAACCACAGACTAAAGTAATCTTACACCGTGATACAGGGCCGTATTAATAAATGAACCTCAATAGCGCTACCAAGTGCGCTACCAGCTGATCCACACTCAAAATGTAATCTACATCTTGAAATCGTTGCTATTTAATAAATGAATATTGAGATGTAGCACTGGCTACTAGATACTGTCTTGTATGTGTCAATTGTGTCATGATCGGATAGGACTTAGCTGCTGAGTGTCATTTATTAATTTGCCAGATATCATGTAAGTTTCTGTTCCTAATCTACAACTTAAGATGTATATATTAAATAGAACGAAAGAGCAAGTGCACACTGAAGATAGCGCTCAGAGCTAAGTTTGATTTATTAATACGGACCACAGTATCTTGTGCTCGTGACAAAATTTTTTAGTGCCCGCTTTGGGCACAGCTTAATAAATCGTGTGCACAGTGCTTTAGGGAAGTCGTGATATTCAAAAAGTGTCTTGCAAGGGTTAATAATGGTGTAATCTGTTGATATATTATTATGTCTCGATTTTTAACAAGTAGCCTTTTGTTTTTTTTTACGCGTGATTGCTCAAAATTGGAAGCCTAATATTATACTATAGTAATATATAAGTACTCACCCGAACAACTAACCCCAAAAATAGTAGAAATAAGATAATAACCACATTTTGGCTATTTAAATAGATGTAGAGTGCATTGTCATCGATTTGTGAGCCACCCTGAAAGTTTCAGCCGCTAATAGGAGCTAATCCGGAACTGCCCGAAATTGAAATTGCTAGACCCAGAGCGAGAGACTGCCAACCAAGAAAATAATAACAATAATTTACTCAAAATATTTACTGAATCGTGACGTCGCGATTCAACCGCGCTGACGCAATCATTCCGCATTTGAATTTGTAATTGATTCTTTCGTTTTTTACATACTGCCTATATTATTTAAATGGGATCAAATTTAATTAATAATAAATGAGATTACGAGATGCGTTCAAAAACTCGTATATTGCATCATACTACCGCACCACCTGCCCACGCTTTCATTGAACATTTTCGCATATTAAATTGAATATGCGTGACGTAACTTCCGATACAATAATAAAGCGATAAAATACATGAATGGCAATTATATACATACTACTAGAAGCACCTCGCGGTTTCACCCGCGTTACCTACTATCCCGCGGGAACCATTAATTTTTACGAGATAAAAGGTAGCCTATGTGTACCGGGGATATCATAGCTTCCTAACAGTGAAATATTTTTTCAAATCGGTTCAGTAGTTTCTGAGCCTATTCATTACAACCATACAAACAAAGTTTTCCTCTTTATAATATTAGTGTAGATTATGTAGTGTACAACAAACGGTGTGTCTGTACATTGAAAATTTAACAATAATGTACAGCTATTTGGTTTTTTGCACCACACTAAAATATCTAACCCGATTTTTTTTTATTAGGATATAGGTACACTGGCAAAGCTTAAAATAGGGTATATAATGGTGACCGTACTATGTGTACGTATTTTTTGGAGTGCACACAGCATAACTTAAAAATAAAGTAAAGAAAACATCTGAATCTGTAATAAAGTTTTGCTTACTAAGTATTGAAACTTTTACTTCTGTAAGCGAGAATCGAACCCCCTTTCCGTTCTCTTCACCGTGGTGTCCTACAACCACTACGCCATGTCTGCTTGTCGAACGAGTCAGGCACTGTCAGGCCGTCCCAGGGCCTCGTGGCTTAACGACCGCCATCAACCGATAACAACCATAACTCAAGCACGGAACTATGTAAATCTGCATATGACTGACGAAAAGTCAGAATTGAGGATCCAACCCCGTGTCGCTGGATTGTAAAGCGTACTTGTTACGTTCGCCATGGAAGCTGTAATTACATAACGCGACTCCCAAAACTATTATACAGGTGTGATCAGGTTATATTGATTGCCGTGTTCAGATATATAATTAGCTTTCTACCGCATAGACTGTATGGGGCCACGCAAACTTGTTTGAGGTTATTGCAACTGCTATCTTGCCTCCTTATGTAACTTCGAATGTGTTCTTTACGGCTTTGTGATAAGATTTATTGTTAGTATTGTTATGTGAGTTCTGTATCTAATTGGTGATTCGATCCTGTATTCATTTATTGGTCTATCTATAAACCCGTGTCGGTGGGTTTGAAATGATCCTATTGTATTTAAAATAAAATAATAACTATCTGCGATATCTTTGTCACTTGGCATTTGCTTGGTATAGGTATTTCATGACTTAACCTAGGACTTAACACTAGGTGGTATTTTTGTTTTAGTAGCGATTTTCCTCCTTCGCGATTTACCCCGAATAATAAAATATAATAAATAAAATTGTACATAACCCTTGGCATTTTCCTGCGAAGGCAAAACGCAATCAAAAAAAGAGTGCTACAGGCAGATTAGAAGTAGAATTGATGTTTAATTATGTTTGAGCCGTCTATATAAATAGATCTATTTAAATCAAAAAACATCCTGTTCGTTGATAAGCGCATCACTTAAACGGCTCTGGCTTGTTGGTCATTATTTTTTCAGTATTATTTTTTCGTGATTGTGTATGACTTTGGTGGAAAGAAAAAGAGGAAAGTAACCGGGAAAATTTTAAAAATCAGGAAAACTGATATTTTTTCTATAGGATTTTTGTATGAACTCAAGACCATTTACGATTTTAATCATTGATATAGCGCATTTTATTTTTGTATACTTATTTTTGTATCTAAATATCAAACCGGAAACTTTACAGTTTGTCGTGTCTGCTAGTAACCAATAAAATTAAATGTTTTCTTCGATTTTTTTTCTAATGGTTGTAAGCTGAATTACATGGATTTAACTCTGTACTGGATAATAAGCAACAGCGCCATCTATTAAAATCGCCTTGAACCTGAAGCCAGGTAAACTTGTGCCTTGACATTTTTTTTTCTTCTTTGGCTATGGTGCTTTTTGCACATTGTGCCACTTGACATATTTATTAGCACAAATAGTATTATTATGTAGAAAAACTTACAAACCAAAGAGTATGTGATACGTTTAGATTCCTTAATACGACTGGTGCATGATTGAAAAAATAAATCTCGTTCTTTCCTTAGTTTTTAGGGTTCCGTACCCCAGAAGATAGAATATTGACAGTCCACGTGCGTAGGTGGTAATGAGGCGACAGCGCTGCGCGAAGTTGCAGGTTCGATTCCCGTACAGGGTAAAAATTTGTACGAACTACAGATAATATTATCTGCTATGAGAGTATTTACTTCCTGATTCTCTAAGCACATGTGGTCTTAATTATGACCGTTGCAAACGCGTTTTCCATTAATAATTACAAAATAGTTAATTAACCGTTAATGATAAAATTACTGAACCAAATAAGATCAATCTCTCGAGCCATGCACAGCCAGACTTTATATTGTAGTTGTAAAAATTCTGCAGTTCAAACCCTGCTCCAATAGTATGGTGTTTAGATGTGGCTTTGTATTATATACCCTGCGCGGGAATTGAACCTGCAACGTCACGCACTTCGAGTCTGCCTTGTCAATTACTACGCCATAGATGTCCTTGTCCTATTTCATTGGTCCGTACCCAAAGGGTAAAACGAAACCCTATATACACAGACTCCACTGTCCGTCCGTCTGTCTGTCTCTCCGTCTGTCACCAAGCTGTATCTCATGAACCGTGATATTAGACAGTTGACCATTTTCACAGAAATAAATGATGTATTTCTGTTGCCGTTATTCTAAAAAACAGAACAAAATAAATATTTAAGGGGGCTCCTATACAACCTAATTAACTTTTTGCCATTTTATAGATAACTAGCTGCGCCCCGCGGTTTCACCAGCGTTTTTATAATATACGATATCTCTTCATGAATGTTATTCTGATGTATAAGCTATATTATCGTAAAGTTTCATTAAAATCAATTCAGTAGTTTTTACTTGAAAGAGTAACAAACATCCATCCATCCATCCATACTTACGAACTTTCGCGTTTATAATATTAGTAGGATGGTGCGGAAACCTTCGTGTGAGAGTCTGACTCGAACTTGGCCGGGTTTTTTTCTGGTGTTTAACCTGCCTTACTATTGCAATTATTATTTTCAATGTGGTTTTTGATTTTTCATTGTCATATTATAAGCCGGAAGATGTAGGTACGGCTGGACTGGACATTGGGGCTCATTTTTAATTAAAAAAAAAATTTCATGTCCCTTTTAAATAACTAGCAGTAGGAGTTTTGGCGGGAATCCGATAGTGAGACGTTGTTGGTTTTGTATTATTTTCTCAAACTTGTGTTTCTTCGAGTGTTAATGTGTAATATTGGTGGAATATTAACCATTAAGTGTTCGTTAACGTGCACGAGTGTAGGCGAATGATATAAACTCAAAAAACGTGTCATTTCACATTTTTTCCGAAACTCCCAGGAAGATTCAGTAAAGCATCCACTACTTTACTGAATCGTGACTTTGACGATGTAAATAATTGACTTGACTACTTGACCATGATTGCTGCAATATTGTTGTGACTTTCTTAATGTGAAATACTTAAAATAAAATACTTGACGAAGAGTAGCTGTAATAGCAGTAATACCTAGCTGCATTAGTAGCTGTATATGAGCAGTATAACGACAAGAAGCTGTGTTTCAGCCACGTAGATAAGTATCGAAATTGAAGCATAATTATGATGTTATGTTACCATAGCACAAAAACTCCAAATAATCCAGACTAATAGTTATTATTCCGACTGCAATAATTCAGGTTTGCTTTTTGACATATTTATGAAAGCTTTTTAAAATTTTATTTCATTTTGTTTATTGTATTCAATTTTTATTCTGTATAATTAGTAATGTTTTTGATGATATTGAAAGTGTTATGTTTGATTTTATTTCAATTGATTTGACATGAAATAAATTGGTACTTGACTAATATGCGTAATTGGCCTAGTCCGTTCTAATTAATGAAATGTAAATAAATGATAATGATGATGATAAATCGCGTACCGATACACAACAGTTATTGGAATATAGAACAATACGCTACAATAGTGGGTACATAAGTGAAAAAAAACATATTATATTAACAACATTACAGTTCTTTATTTGTACGAATCGTTGATCTTATAATCATACATAAAAATGATAATAAATATTGTAGTAAGAAATAGTTGATAAATTACATGCTATAAAATAGGTACATAAATGTACATAATAATTATGAAGTTTATGTAAAAATAAATAAAATCATAAATGAATTTAAATGATATTGATAAATTGATAATGATTACTATAATAACAAAATATAAAAATAGTTATTAGTATGGGTAAAAGTGCTATAAAATATGGGAAAAGAAACGGTGCAGATAGTTACAGATATAAATAATTTTATAAATGAAATTAATGAGTCAAATAATTTGATAAACGATACTTATATAAAAGAAAATTACAAATATTATCACATTATAACAAATACTAATAAAAATAAACTTACTATGGCTATAAGCACTTGCAGCCTATAAGGCTTACTTGTCTAAAATATATACTTACAGGACTTAGAAAAGAAGACTAGATTATAACAAAAAATAAAAATAACTTTTTTGAAAATACAAAAATACACAAATACGGATACCGTATAGGGTGTGAAAAAGTATACTAACATAGTATAGACAGACCATACAAACTCAGAACCACATTTTTGGGAAAACAACAACAACAACAACACTCGTATCCCTCACAAAGGGATTTTTAAATATAATAATTTAATAAATACGACTTAACGCTACAGTAATAAATTAGCTCGAGTATCTATAATAAGGGTGCTAAGTGAGGTCCTTGCAGGAGTCTTTCAATTTAGTCTGATTTGACGTGAGCACCGTAAGCCAGATTTTGGGCTTCATCGATTGCTCTACCCCATCCGTGGCCACCGCTACTGCCCGCGTAGTGCTCCTCGTGGTGGGGGTGGGCCACGACTTCGTAGCTGGTCTCCTGGTGCTTGCTGGCCAAGAGCTTCTTCAGGGCAATGATGCCGGCGACCAGAAGGGAGATCTTGGCAAGGACGAGGGCTTTGGCGGCGGCGAACGCGATGATGCCAAGGAAGAGAGGGATGAGTGCCATGATTTTCAGCTTAGCAATGGCTAGGAGGGGGATCAGCTGCTTGATCTTCTTCTTTTTGCCACGGGCTGTAATGCAAAAATTACAGTTAGCAAACCAGTTAAATCCAAAGTTGAATTCAAGTCAAACTTAATTAATTTTAGCAAGATTTATAGCATGTAAATCTGTTCACTTTATTTCACCCTCTTTCAAATATTCTATTTTCCAAAAAGATTGTTAAAGTCCTTAGAGCTGTTTAATTGGTAAATTTTAGTCTCAATTAGTATTTAAATGTAAACTGATTGTTTTATAAATTAAAATATATTTAATTCGTGTAATGTAATCGAATAAACAATGAAATCTACATATTCAAAAGAGTGTGAAAAGTAAATAAACTTAAGTGATTATAAGAAGTGAAAATTAACATTCACATCGTGCTTGTCTCAGGCGAGTACTAGTTTAGACCGCGATCGCACTTTCACGCCATCTCGTTTGTACATTAAACGTGAAGATAGTAAAATATCTAGAGTTAGATTCCACTTTCTTTGTCCATATTCCTAGTTGTATATCAACCGTTTATATACCCCAGATACGCGCTCTTTGGCAAATGCAGGAATCGTGCTAGGCCTAATAACAATCTCATAATTGCTTTTAGAATCACGGTCTTCAGTGGAACTAACAAGATGTAATGGTATACAACCATCATTATAAGATACTGAGGCTCAAATATTTGCCAACGGTTTTGCCAATGTTAAATACGAGTAGATCGTGAACCTGATGATAACCGTTGATTCACATTGAAACAAATCAGTGAAACTATATGAGAATAAATCAGAGTTTCCTACTCATAGAAATATAACTGTCCATCAAGAAACAGTGGGCGTAGCCGTAGCTTCTAAAGCTGTAATTGGCATGATTCATAATTACAAACACAACTTGTAGCCTACACACTCAATCGCACCAAAACCAGCCTATAATGGTACCATTGGAAAGGCAACTTTCTTTAAAGACGACTCCGAGGAGTGGCTGTAAGCTTGTTATGGCTTAGTTCGATTTCACAATGACTTTGCTCTCGCGTCTCAGGTGTAAAGCCGGTTTGGCCAGGACCTGTATGGTATATGAGTGTATACAGTACTTGCTGCCAGTGCTACTTTCTTGTCCCAGTGGCAAGTTAATGCGGCTAGACCATGCTAGCCACATTACCTTGTCACTTGTCAACACTTAGTGATTCTGCATGCGACAAGTGCAGAGAAATGGGGTGATAGATTTATGCGTAATGGCGGATTCTTTGTGGTGGTCTGACCATTATATAGTTTCTTTTGGTAAGATCATGATTCCTGATGCAAAGTTCTTTGATATTGTAATGTCTGTGTTTGATGGATCGCGATGATTAGGTACTTGAAATGCTTTAATATGACTTTGTGTGATTGATCATAATTATCTTTCTCAAATGGGTTCCCAATAATTTCATTTGTTTTGCAATCCTCTTTTTTTTACACAAATACAAAGTATGCCGCGTATTTAAAGCACGTGGAGTAACGGAAGACTCCATACGAATCTGCGATAAAGTCCTTGACCAAGTTCAAGTTGGAACCTGCCATACCGTTACTTTGCTTAATGAATTCCAACCTGGTTTATTGACATTCAAGTTATGCGTACTGTGACATACAAAGTTGCGTCAAAGGAAATGTTTTAGGAAACGAAGCGTATATTATGCAACTCTAAAAATGTCTATGCTAATATTTTTCTTCTAATTAACTCTGATAGCATCTCATTTATAAACAGTCAGGAGAAAGTTAGATTCTTTGCTCTCAAGGATATTCTGATGCTTAAAAACTGACCAAACAAGATAATTTTAATAAATTCACGAGTATTGCTGATGGTTAAAACCAAACCCGCTAATTACTACAAAATTTATCAAATCTTATCAATCATAAGGTCCATTATTACTTAACATAATATTATTTAAAAGCAAGAGTGAAAGCAGACCCGGTCCTGATTCAGAATCTTCAACAAGTACGAATTCAAATTTTACAACACTAACCTACCAACTAGCACTTGCCTCATTAGGAATCTGGTCAGAATATGGCTATCCTCGTCTATTGATCTACATTTAACGGGAACAGACGAGTACAGCATATTTTTTCTTACTCCTACTTGTGAGTCAATGGAGACGTCAACTCATTTTTTGTATGTTAACGTTTAGTTCGAGGAATATTTCAATTTTGAAATGATCCAATACTGATTTTAAACCTGCACGAGTCTGCCAAATCCTTTGTAAGTTTCAAAGACAAATTCTCAATTCTAAATGATTATACCATTTGGTTCTGGTACATTAATCTTAGCATAGGCAATCAATCTAACCATTTATGTTTCTGTGTAAGAATTAATAGGAACTGCAAAACTGTCTGATCCGCGGTTCTGATTAATAGTAAAAATCTTATATTTTTTGGTTATTATATACCTACTCGTATAAAGCTTTAAATTTACTAGTCTACCACAGAGTAAACTGAGATCATTACCATAAGAGAAAATAGCGGAATTAAATGAAATATCTTTACGTGACTAAGAAGACGATCGTGGGCGACCACTATATTGTTTTGCTCTATTTCTTTGACATTGAATTACTCTAACCGCTACTTTTTTTTAATATTACACTGGCACGATCAATGAGCTAGTTTTGCTCTTGTTTTACCTCCGGGTTCTTTTGTATTTATTACAGTAGCATTATGAATGGTTTCGTTGGCGGCGGCGAAGCGGTATTGTACTGTTCTTTTTCTTCTGCTTGCGTTTGTAATGTATGTAATCATTGTATTTGGAACATCAACTGATAATGTCTTCTAAGTTACGCGTCTTTTTGTGAAAACCAAAATAGTTAAATCAAATATTGTATAGAGATTTAGTTTATGAATTTATAGATCTTGATCTACGGCACTTCCTACTGATCCGATTCTGAAAATTCTATAGGGAGCTACATTATCTTTTTATCCATGCTTTGCATTGTCTGGGGGAAATTCAATTTCAGCGGTAAACTAAAACTATGTGGTATAGCTAATCAGATTTGAAAAGCAAACCCAGACTCAACGCACACAAAGCGTGCACTAATAAAATTAAAAGCCACAAAAAGAGTGATTCAACACAATGTAAAGAATAAAAGACGCAAAAAGAGTGCAACAAAAGAATAACCACACAAACAATATGATTTGCTCTCATCATCGCGTCAGCTTCTTATTTGTTTAATTTTAGTATCGTTCTAAACGCGTCCTCATTTACTTTTGTTTTATTTTATAAATAAATTACGTTAATCAAATAGTTAGGTACTTATGAAAACGAAAGTGGTTGCGCTAGTATTTGGGAAGTGGCCGTTTGTTTGTGAATTTAATTGGTGTAAATTGGTTTAGCATGCTTTTAAAGTTTCAGTGTGAATTGTGTGCTACTTGTGTTATATAATTTTCATTAGTATGAATTCGTTTTTAAATTTCATATTAGGTATATTTGCTAATAAATCAATGACTGTTTCACTTGAAAACTTATTTGTATGTAGCTTAGATTCATAAATTATAATATTTTAGTAAATATGTGTGTCCAAGAGTTTACTTGTATATATCTTTAGGTTTTTCATAGTTATTTGTTTTACTCAAAATATTAAAATGCAAACAAACAAGTTTATTCTACACACCGTTATTGTAAAATACGCTAATTACCACATACCGTCTCTATTTCAAAGTCTACAATTACCGTGGCTAACGTACCCAGCAGATATGTATATAATTATTTAGTGGTCATTTAACACACCATTATTTTATTATTATTTACTTTTCACACTCGATTCTTAGCCTACAATTTACTATCACTTCTTCTAGTGAATAATCTTCTCAAAAGTTTTGCTTAAATACAGAATAATAGCTGCTGCTTAGCTGCCGTTGAAAAGTACAAAACCTCAAACACATACCTTCATCGAGAGACCTCTTCATGCCTTCGACAGCTGACCTCGGCAGCCTGAACTGCAGAACATGGTTCTCCATGAAGTCAGCCGCAACATCGATCAGCCGCGACTCCACCACCGCCTCCCGGGCTTTGGGCTCCTCAGGCAGCGGCTCGAACGCCCTCGCCGACCGTGGCGAGCCATTATTGATAAGCATCACCCCATCCGCCAAAGTGATCTCCCTCTTAGACTTCTCTAACAAATACGACAATCCCGTTTCCTGCAACCAAAAGGAAGGCTTAGTGATGTTCACGACACGTGGCACTGCACAAACACTTCACTGGGCCCACCTTCGCACACAGGGTAGGGTTCTCCACGTCGAGGCACTTTTTGACGGTGTCTATGACGCTGGTGTCCTGACCGTCTTCAGGGGCGGGCATCGCCCGGGCCGCGACCAAAAGTAGGGCAAATACGTAACGCCTCATGACGGCAGCTCTAGCAACCCCTACAGAAAGCTTGGCACAAAGTGTGGCCACGGTGTATAAGTGAGCCCGTTTTAAGCACCTCACCCCACTACCAGACGCGGACGGGCGGTCAAGAAAAGTGAACCCAAATGCGTCCGATTAAACTGGGCGCCGCGAAACAATTTTATGTTAATGCAGAGCGTTGCGTGTACGCACGCTATTCGGGGGTCTGCTTTTGGTGTTTTTTTGTTTTTTTTTATTTTTATAGAATAGGTTTGCATTTGACCAATATCTCACGTGTAAAGATGTGGTCTACGATGGTGCACGCTTACCTAGAAGTGGCCTGTTTACTCGAGACTTGAAGACTCCCAGGTAGTGGCTAGGAATCACAGATTCCGGCAACTTTTCGGCGATTCTGGCTTATCTCCGGTGGATTCTGTTTAGTTGTGTTCGGGTGGCAGTGTGCGTCATGTATCAATGGTGGTTGCGTGAGGAGACGATGTTCATCGGAAACTAATAGGGTGTGACCAATGCCTTACGATTTTGCATTAAATGCATTGGCGGCGATAAATATTGTGGCTTCGTTATTAAAGATAGCAACTGTTTCCTAGTCTTAAGTTTATGCATTGGAACTTGGAAGTATTTGAATTATTTCAATGCAAAATCTTAATCAGTTATTTAGTTGTACGTTAGAAATTAAGAAAGACTTTCACAAAATTCAAAAATAATGAATTGTTGTTAGATCTGGCTATTCTTTTATTTTATGCAATATTATTTTTTGCCCAATTTTATTGCACACTAAATATGGAGCAAAGCTAATTTGACATTTTCGTTATAACTTTTCTACCTTGACATATTTTGGAACTTTTCGTTGGTAAAACTAGCACTAGACTACTTATCTGCGTTTCTTGTAATTATACCTTTTAAACATTGTACAATACATCAACTAAAACCATGTCAAATATTTTTATTCAATGTTTATTGTTCATGTGTGTCAGTAGCCATATTTTCGTTTGAAGTATGGTGTTCAATAAACAATTAATAAGTGCTATTATTGTAACGAGGTAAATTTTATAGGAAACATATTGCGTAAATACTAGAAATACTATGCTAGACTATACTTTGTTTCGGAACAATGCTGTTCCGCGAATTACCGGAAACTGCGTATGAAATTGCGGGGGTTATTACAATGTATTGTAGCTATTCAATACATTGTAATTACTTTAAAAAACGTGAACGAATCTTAATTCATATTTTCCACTGCCCTAGAAAATTAATCGTGGCTAAGCAAGACATTTTGGTATACAATTTATTTTGATTTATTCGAATCGCCATAGCGGCACTGTGGCATAGTGACACTAACCCCATCAAATGTATCATTAAATTCAAACAATCGTGAGCTCCACGCTTAGTTAGTTTCCAATTTGTTGAGGGAATACTTTCCATAGATTTATGATAAGGCGCAACAAATTGCACGTTATTAAAAGGCAACAAAGCTCTCAAAAAATTATTTCCCATCCCATGGAATAATGGAAACAAAGGCACGGGTGATAACTTGCAGCTGATGATCGACGCTTCTCACTTTCCATTGTACTGTACAAGACTCCTCTGTACGCACTGGGTGTATTGTGCCTCGCAGTTGCTAGATGCACTTACTGTAATCGATTCCACGTTACAAACAATTCGCTTAAACAAATTGGTTATCCTTCACTACACGTTTTCACAACCCCACATCAACAATTATTTTAACAAGTTATACCTAATAATTATACAGATCACCATCGTCCAAAACGGTAAAAGTTATAGCATGATGAAGTGGCGTGTCAATGAAATTATACACAGTCAATTTAAATTAATGTGTCTTCCGACGGGCCATACCTACTATAAGACGCTGTGAGTTATTTATGAGCTATATGACACTAACTCTCTTTCTGAGAAAAGTTCTGTACCCCAGACGTAAGAACGTGAGCTGATGGAGATTTATTTGACCCATAAAGAAGACTAAACAGTAAACATTCTGCAATGTCTAATTCAACCTGGAAACAGACCGCACAGGACAGATGGACATCTTTGGGGGAGGCCTTCACCCAGTATGGGGTTCCTACAGATATTGCCATATCAAACTACATTAAAGCTTTAATGTTATATTTTTTTGTTATTCATAAATAAGTTATTAGTTAATAAGCAAAGCAGGAAGGTAAACAAACTAGATATTATAATAAGCGTACTATGAATAAGTAACTCAAAAACAATGTAGAGTAGGTAATTTGTTGGAAATGAAAGGCTTTTTATTTTATAATTTTATTCAACCTGGGAGTCTTCAGTCTGGAGTAAATAGGCACATGCATGTAAGCGTGCTGGCAACATCGTATCAACAATCTTCACTTCAGAAAAGGAGGTTCTGAATTCTGTATGTTTTTTCTTTATAATAGCAGATTCAAATAATTGTGCCACAACTGGGCAACAAATTATTCCAGTGCGTGCATTACTGTCCCTAACTGTTTATTTATGTTCTTATAATAATTAATAAGCTGTGAAGACGTGTACCTAATTATTTCATTATAATTTATTAATACATTTGCTTTTGCTCAGTATAAGAGAAATGTTTGAAGAGAGTAGGTAATCTAATGAATTTTCAAATTAACATGTTTTTATTAGGTTTTAAGGCTATTCTAGGTACTTACAATAATGTAAGTGAAAATAATACAATTTAATAGCGATTTGAATTAATATTAATTGCTACACTGAAAGTTATTGACCACATTATTTGAAACATCGAGGTTTGTCAAAATGGTACTATATATGAATTGATTCGTGGCGAAGTGTTCGAAAGTGATAAGCATGCTAAGCTTAAAATGGGACTGGCTCTCAAGAATCGCTTCCAGAACACATCAATAGAAAGAAAAATAGTATGAAGGACGATACGTTTCGCGTAGCAGCTGAGCTCGGACTGCTGCGCATAATGTCGCGGTTTCGATTCCCGCCCGGAACAAATATTTGTGTGATCCACAGATTTTTTTCTGGTCTGAGTGTTAAGTGTATGTGAAATATATGTCTGTAAACGCTGACACAGGAGAAATCCTACTGTGGGGCTGTGTGAAAATGTGTGAAAATAATAAAGAAAGAAGAAAGGTATATTAGATGTATTTTTAAGTCTTATAGGTCTTGTATCTACGAGAGTAGTAATAACTTCACATTACTTTGCATTATGAACAGAATAGACTGACTGGGGTATCAAAATATTCTGAAACTCCTAGCTGGATGACATTATTCTATTTTCAACAGCCTGAATCCTAATTCTGTACTAAAAGGATATGGGGCATTTCTCACCACGGCCGTTTCGCACCGCAGTACGAATCCACCGGTGTCTATTCATTTTGAGTTTCTCGTTTTGCATAACAAAAATAATGTGGTGCGTAGCTCAATTAAAAAGAGACGAAGTGGATAAACATCACTATAGAAATGTTTTATCTACAACCAAGTATGGGTGCGGGAGTGGATGAAATCGTCGCACCTGGTTTATACTTATATTTGCGTATAATACAGAAGGAGTACACGGATTGTGAATGAGTGGCACAGGTATCGCGTATCAAGTCTACGGCTGACTGAGGGCCACTGCGGGGGCAGCAAGGGTCGCGGCGGCGGTGGGCCGTCGGGGTAACCGGTCGAGCTCGCGACGCGCGCGCGCTCGATTACTTTATAGTAATCTGTGTCCGCGGTGGCGGCCTCTGCGTCGATTACTACCAACTATACTGTGTCGCGGTACCGCAACGTAAACAAGGTTGGCAGAGAGGCTACCGCTGATTTCAATGCACAAACCATCAGTGAAATTCAACATATGTATTGAGGTGTAATGTTACTAGTGTTTATTGTTAGTTTATAGTAATGATAGTTTTATGTGAAGTTTGATGTATGTATATTATGTTTAATTTATATGTAAATAGGATGTTATAATATATATTTATACAGGTCGGTTTATTTGTGTTATGTAATAGTTAGGTTTATTTCAATTGTATAATTGTGTATCAGTGTATGTGTGAGTATCCCACATCACCCCCTTTTCAGAGTCCGTCACTACGGACGATAGTAGTCTGGGAATTGCACTTTGCGCCCGTAGCGAGTCTTTCTTATTACATCCTGTACTGGGACTGGGACCAAGGTGTCTTGTTGCCGTGTGGGGATGGAATCAGGTAAGAAAGTGGGGATGGATGTTGGGGTGGATGAGGAGGATTGGTCGACTAGCATATAGGCTGGTTTAAGCCGATCTATAGACACAGTGACCGGTTTACCTTTCACCGATAACTTGAAAGTTTTATCACCGCGTTCGAGTACTTCGTAGGGGCCGGTGAAGGGAGGCTGTAAAGCGCCTCGTACTGCATCGTCCCGTAAGAAAACGTGGTTGGATGATGTTAAATCTTTGAAGATAAAGATTTTGTTTGCGCTGTGCCGAGAAGCTGGTGAAGGTTTCAGCTTGGCTGCAAAGTGACGTAGGCGAGTGGTGAAATCCGATAGGTCGGTTGAGTCTGGTACGGTCGCCTGGAAAAATTCTCCCGGCAGACGCAACGGTTCGCCATACACCAGTTCTGCAGATGAAGTCTGAAGGTCTTCTTTAAATGAGCTTCTGATGCCCAGAAGCACCAAGGGTAACGTGTCAACCCAGTTACTGTCAGCGTGACACATTATCGCTGCCTTTAGCTGTCGGTGGAAACGTTCTACCAGACCGTTACACGCTGGATGGTACGCGGTTGTTCTGCGGTGTTTGAATCCGATCATTTTTCCAAGGTATTGGAAAAGTGACGATTCGAACTGACCGCCGCGATCTGTCACAATGTCAGTTGGACATCCAAATCTGGATATCCATGACATCAACGCCTTGCCAACTGTTTCAGCCGTCATATTCGGCATTGGCGTGACTTCAGGCCAGCGTGTAAAACGGTCTACTGCTGTCAGGCAGTACCGATGGCCTTGTGATGAAGGCAGTGGTCCGATAATGTCCACGTGCACAAATGCGAACCGGGCGCGAGGTAAGTCGAATGTGCCTAATGGAGATGACACGTAGCGGCTTACTTTAGCGCGTTGGCAGGCTAGACACTTTCGTGACCACTCTCGGCAGTCTTTGCGCGCCCCTGGCCAAATAAATCGCTGAGCTACTAATTTAGCGGTTGCGTTTGCGCCTGGGTGGCTGAGATTATGAAGACTGTCGAAGATTTGTTTTCGGAACGGTTTCGTGACGAAAGGCCTTGGTGATTCTGTGCTAGTGTCACAGTAAAGTTCAGTCGGACTGTTGGGGATTTTCAGCTTCTTCAGGCGGAGTGAAGATTCACCACCTAGAAGTTGGATCAGCTCTTGATCAGAGGCTTGGGATGTGGCTAGTAAGGCGAAGTCGATTGATGTCTGCAGTTCCTCTATTCTAGACAATGCATCAGAGACAACATTGATTGCACCTGAGATGTGTCGGATGTCAGTCGTGAACTGCGAGATATAATCGAGGTGCCGGTACTGACGAGGGGAACAGTTAGTTTTCCTTTCGTGAAAAGCGTAACTGAGAGGTTTGTGGTCTGTAAACACCACAAAGTGTCTTGCCTCCAACATGTGTCGAAAGTGTTTGATACTTTCGTAGATCGCTAACAGCTCGCGATCAAAGGCAGAATATTTCTGTTGAGACGGGCTGAACTTCCGCGAGAAGAACGCGAGGGGTTGCCATGTACCATCGATGAATTGCTGCAATACTGCACCCATTGCTATATTGGACGCGTCTGTCACCAGCGCGAGCTTGGCCTGGCAATCTGGGTGTGCGAGCAATGCAGCGTTGGCGAGGTCTTCTTTACATTGTTCGAAGGCCAACAGTGTATCACCAGACAGGTTGACCGGATAAGACGCTTTAACTGATCCGGTTAGTAACGCGTTTAGGGGTGCTTGAGTTTTTGCAGCTTGGGGTAAAAATCGCCTGTAAAAATTCACCATTCCTAAAAATCGTCTCAATTCCCGGACTGTCTTTGGAGGGGGATAATTAATGATGGTCTCAACTTTTGATTCCAGGGGTTTTGTACCTGAGGCGGAAATTTTGTAGCCAAGGAATGAGACTTCGCAAGCGCCAAAGACACATTTCGCCGTGTTTACGAGGATGCCATATTCCTTCATGCGGGTAAAGAGCTGCTGAAGGTGAATCTCATGGTCTGCTTCTGTGCGAGAGTAGACGAGGAAGTCGTCAAGATAACAATAGCAGAAGTCGAGGCCTCTAGTCATCTCATCGACAAACCTTTGGAATGTTTGACCTGCATTCCTTAACCCGAAGGTCATGAATGGAAATTCAAACAGTCCAAAGGGTGTCGAGATGGCGGTCTTCTGTATGTCATCCTCGTAGACGGGTATTTGGTTGTAGGCCTTGACGAGGTCTATTGTAGAGTAGACCTTACAACCAGCGATACTTTGTGCGAAGTCTTGTATGTGTTTTATTGGATAACGGTCTGGGATAGTGCGTGCGTTGAGCATTCGATAGTCGCCGCATGGTCGCCAGCCGTTATCCTTCTTTGGAGCTAGGTGCAAAGGTGCGGCCCAGGGACTATCAGATGGACGTGCTGTACCGTTATGAAGCATTAATTCGAATTCTTGCTTAGCAATTTTAAGTTTATCAGGAGCTAGTCTGCGGGGTGTGCATGATATGGGTGGCCCGGGTGTGGTGCGGATGTGGTGTTTGGTGGTGTGCTTTGCAATCAGCGGGGTGCCTGAAGGGCGGGTAATCTCTGGGTAATTACATAAGATTTTGTGATACTTTGTGTCACCCGTCCAAGCTTTTATAGAAAATACATCAGTCTTAGCAATAGAAGCATTTGTACATAATGTCGTGGTGTTGTCTATTAAGCGCTGATTACGACAATCTACGACTAAATTATAAAAGCTAAGAAAATCAACACCAATGATAGCTTTAGTTACATTTGCAACGATGAAGCGCCACGGAAAATTACGCCTTAAGCCTAAATTTAGGTTTAGCTCTAGATAACCAAAAGTGTCTATGGTAGTTCCGTTAGCCGCGCACAATTGGTAGTCGGTCTTGCTGCGTCGTTCCCGAAGCGCGGAGCGAGGGTATACGCATAGATCACTGCCGGTGTCCACCAGGAACTGGGAGCTCGAAATGCGGTCGGTAACGAAGAGGCGACCTGAAGAGGCGGGGCAATCGTCAGCCGCCATTAGCGACTGCCCATGGAGTTTCCCGCCTTTTTGTCGAAGTCGCATGGCTTGACACAGGCTCGTGCGTTTGCTCCGTGCCGTGAGTGATACCAGCACAAAGGGTACTTCCGGTAGCTGGAGTTGGATCGCGTCCTCTGGCGTGATCCTTGTGATGGCGAATGGCGTCTCTGAGGTCTGGAACGGTCATTGTGGTTGGAGCGGTTGGAAGTGCGAGTATGTTCGTCGATCTTCAGCGCGAGGCGCTCGACCATCTTCCTCAGCTCCGCGATCTCACTTGATGGGTGAGCGTGTGCGGTGCTAGAAGAAGTTGCTGCAACATTATAAGGCGAAGTGAGCTCTTGAATGCGGTCAGCGAGGTCGGATAGCTGCTCTAGCGAATGGGTGGTCTGTGACGCTAACACTGTCTGGATGTTGTTAGGTAACCGGTTACTCCATATTGTTCTAATGAAGTCCTCGGGTACGGATGGTCCGGCTAGGTCCTGGAGGTGTCTCAGGAACTGTGAAGGCTTCCGGTCACCCAGCTCTTCATGCGTTAGCAGCTGCTTGACTTTTTTTTCGTGTGAAGCGGACAGGCGTCGGATTAATTCCGTTTTAATTTTGTCGTAACGGTGTCTCGCTGGAGGACAGACAATTATATCCTTCACAGCTTTAGCATGCTGCATGTCCAGATTCACTATGACATTATTGAACTTCACCGAATCTTCTGTGATGTTGAAGTGCTCGAACTGACCTTCTAATAATGCGAACCAGATTTCGGGATCGTCCGGTGAGAAAGGTGGAACTTTCAAGTTTATGCTTCGGGAATTGTTCGACGAGTCGTATTCGCGATCCGCGGAGCCACGTACTCGTTGAGCTCGGCGCACAGTCACATGCGGGGTACTTGCACTAGCGCCGCCTTGAACCGGTATCGCCGTCTTCACACTGGCATCACTACTATCACTCATCCTGGATTTTCGTGTTGTTACGGGGTCACCAGTTATGGGTGCGGGAGTGGATGAAATCGTCGCACCTGGTTTATACTTATATTTGCGTATAATACAGAAGGAGTACACGGATTGTGAATGAGTGGCACAGGTATCGCGTATCAAGTCTACGGCTGACTGAGGGCCACTGCGGGGGCAGCAAGGGTCGCGGCGGCGGTGGGCCGTCGGGGTAACCGGTCGAGCTCGCGACGCGCGCGCGCTCGATTACTTTATAGTAATCTGTGTCCGCGGTGGCGGCCTCTGCGTCGATTACTACCAACTATACTGTGTCGCGGTACCGCAACGTAAACAAGGTTGGCAGAGAGGCTACCGCTGATTTCAATGCACAAACCATCAGTGAAATTCAACATATGTATTGAGGTGTAATGTTACTAGTGTTTATTGTTAGTTTATAGTAATGATAGTTTTATGTGAAGTTTGATGTATGTATATTATGTTTAATTTATATGTAAATAGGATGTTATAATATATATTTATACAGGTCGGTTTATTTGTGTTATGTAATAGTTAGGTTTATTTCAATTGTATAATTGTGTATCAGTGTATGTGTGAGTATCCCACACAAGTGTTATTTCAATGGAAAATTGCCTACCAAGCTCTAGACAAGCTACTTATACAAATCTTCTATTCTAGCATTGGACAATTAGTGTGTACCTGTGTGCTTAGCAGTTCACTTTCGTTCGCAAAGTAGTTCTCGATGCCTTCGTGATGTAACCTCGTTTAAGCTCTAAGCTTTAGTTCGAATTAGACATGACAAGCGATGGGCGGCTCCGAGATGTTCGAATCGATTGTTTCGATTGTTCAAACATCTCGATGGTTGTCGATGAGTTTCTTTCACAGTCGCATCCGAGTGAATATGAATTACTTTTATACATTCAAATCGAATGAATTGTGGGTGGTATCGACTGAGATCCTTTTGAGTTTCACAGCATAAGATACGAGACGGGCGAGAGAGCGAGAAAACGCTCGCCGCTGCGTTTTCTGTCTCTCGTCTGTCGACTTTGAACCATTTGGCAACATCTCGATTATATAATTTGGCGACCGAGTAGTAGACTCGATAGTAATTTTGTGCCGAATGCTATCTTTCGATTGTCTAGCATCTCAGACACACCGCTAATTCTAGCCTTTGTCTTTAGTTTGGGTTAGTCATAACTCTTACGTGTCATTTGTTTTTGACTCTTTGTTTGAGTTGTATAACAGATTCTGGGTCAATAGCAAGTCATAATATTATAACAGTTAGTTTAGACAAATTCGTTTCGTCTACGCTTTTAGGAGGATCTTACGAGTCATTGCGTTTCAATGTTTCATAATAGAAATGTTGAAGTGTTTTAAGTCTTTTCTAACGTATAGATTTAGTCATCATCACTATAATCACCGTCCACCGCTTTGCTCGTTTTTTTTATTAGTTTTTTTGTTTTTGCTTCGAGTGATTTTCGGAAATACTCGGAATATCTCCTTCTTTGTTCAAAGCCGTAAAGTGTTGCTTTAATTTCGCCGGAAGTTTATCAGAACAATGTAAGTTAAGAAACTTTACTGGAGCTGGATATTTACTTTCAGAAACCCTGAAATATGAAACCCCTAGCCAGTAACAATGTTGTTATGTCATTTTTCTTATCCTACATTGTTCTGACTGTTGATTTTCTAACATACCTACTCCTGGCGGAATAAAAGCTACATTGGTAGTACATTAGGTACGTTTACTTTCTCCTGTTTCCCACTTTTTGTAAGTATGTAGAGTTCCTATACTTCCTTTTTTTAAAAGGTTGCATCACATTCCAAGCCGATGCAACATTTGTTGCATATTTACAAATTCGCTGACACAATTTCCTCCTGCCATACTTTGCAAATATTTGGCAGCACAATGCCACCTTGCATTATACATGAGCAAAACCATTGTATGTAGGCTATGTAGGACTGCGTGCGAAAACTTTTAAAGGAAAGTCTGTCAAAAAGGGTGTCAAAAACTATTTTGATAAGTACATACGACTTTAGTAAATAAAGGGTACTTAATATGTTTCGTCTTTCAACTTCCGACAATGGAAAATATATCGGGGTGTTCTAGCAGTGGTCCTTGAGATCCAGCTTCATTCTAGGCTGAGCATCTTTAGCATCATCGAACACATCGTCACTTTAGACCAAGTGAGATAGTAGCCAAAATCTGGTCTATCAAGAATAAAAAATGTAAATTGGCGAAGTATTAATCATCATAATATATTGAGGAGAATAATGAGGTGAGGCCCACGCTCGGCAGAGTAGTAGTGATGATGATGGTGATGGATGATGATGATAACTACTTCTAGAAATTAATGTAACAACTAGTGTTTTTGAGTACCAACAGTTTATTGATAACGTTTGGTTACAAATTAAGTTAGCATTTTATAACTGACTGAAACATGAAAATGTACAGATATTTACATAAATAGATGAGCACCGTAGTTTATAAAATATAAAAAAAAATATGCGATCCATAACCTAAGATTTATACATATTATATTATTTGTATAATATTATTATATTTGGCCGCTGTAATACTTTATGATTTGTAATATAATAGATACGATAATAATTATATGATAAACACATATCGTCATATAAATTATTTACATATTTACAGTTATGTTTTTACAAATAAACATAATATTATGTCAAATTATAATAATTATAAATAGTAAATAATATATACCTAGGTATGTTAATAGTGTCCTTTATAAAAATATAAAAAAAACATAATTATCGTACACATAATAATTTGTAAGTCACATAAATATTAGATAAAGAAATATACTGGCTAAGTAATAATAAATAAAATAAATTATTATCAATAATGGTACTTTGCGTGAACCAAAAAATAAATTAAAGCAAATTCCAAAGTCTTACATAACCATACACAAATACTTCAGTACTTCTGAACATAATAATATATAATATATACATTGACATACTTACATATACATACAGTATTAACTAAATATTAGTCAAAGAATGTTATGACAAAGGATTCCTAGAGTATTTGAGGTACACGACAAAATGCTAAGAGAAACTTGTATTCTATTTTCTCAAACTCATTTGGCAAATCTGTCGTTATCATTATTATAATATCAATTTCCATTCATACATGCCTTTGGTCGCTAACTGTTTAGATTCAAACGTCGCATTTTTATTTTTATTTCAGTATGTAAATACAACATTTTGATTTAACCTAATAACTGCATATTGTAGTAAAAAATATTTATTTGTGTTACACTTTCGTGCGCGATTGTAGTGCTCCCTTAGGGTTGCCACCTCTATTTGAAAAATTCTACAATTGAAAAAATAATTTTCGTTAATAATTTTTAGTTACCTACCTATTCGTTTTTTAGCAGTAACGCCTCGTTTCAATTTTGTATCAATGAATATGAATGCGACGATTGAATCTGTTACAGTATTTAAATCTACCCATCGTACGTTACTATGTCCATACAATCGTTAGATAACTTCAAAATAATTTGAAATAATGCAGTTGTCGACGATAATTATAAGTACTCGTTAATTTTTTGAAATTATAAAACGATCGGTCTGAAGTTAACAATTTAAATAAAAATTATTGTGTCTTCAGATTTAATTCTGTTATCTTCTTAACTTTTAAAAAAATAAATTAAAAATATATTTAGTGGAAACTTCAATGTTTCGTTCTCGTGTTTTCAATTATTATTAAGGTTTATTTTATTATTGGTGGGTAGTCAGCTATTGGGCGTGTGCACTGTACGCTAAGTCTTGGGCTTTCTCCAGCGACCTGAAACGAAATAAGAAGATATTACTTATAATAATATTTATTTACTATTAAAACAGCAAAGATAATACAATTTTAATGTTGCAAAAAATCCTTGTAGCTGTCTTGGCGCTGTAACTAGTAACGGGAATTGGTTGAACTAAAATCTTTGATCTCGAGGGTGACACCCCTATGTCTCTATTGGTCACCCACGCAAAGATAAGCATAGTTATGTGATTATTGAACCCTTCTCACGTCAAATTTTGCGAATACCTCTTCGATAGGCAGCACATCAAGTTGAGCCAGCAAAGGTATATTAAGAAACATCCAGTCCAGCCCAGAGATTTCAGCGGAAGACAGAATTCAGAGTTCATGCTCTACTTTCACTTCCCAACAATTTTGGGAAGAACACTACTTAATGGCATGGTTTGGGTATTTATCATTTGCCCACACTTTTGCAAATTTACTAACATAAACGCACACAAGTCGAAGACACACAGAAGAAGCAAATGCAAAAGAAACGACACATTTTGCGAACGACACATGTTTCTCTGCCAACTCTTCATCCAGGAGCAACTGTACTGATAAGCATAAGCAGTTCCGTTATAATGGAGTTTAGTGTGTTACCTGCTCCACCCTGAGCCTCCGTGGCCGGCAGACACCACGACCTCGTGGGATTCATGGCCGCCACCACTGGACGACAGGAGCTTCTTCAGCCCTATGATGCCAGCCAGGACTAGGGCCAGCTTGGACACGATCAGGGCCTTGCCGGCGAGCAGCGCTAGGGCTCCGAAGGCCATAGGCACCAGCATGCCCATGATCAAGATCGGGATGGCCAGGAGAGGGGCGATCTTCTTTCTCCTGCCACGGCCTTCTTCGATGTCGTTCTGCAGATCCGATGTTGGGAATTTGACCTGGAATTTCGAATGGCCAGACGTTAGTTCTAGAATCTGAGTGTGTTAGAAAATGAGATTATTTAGGTAGTTTTTCAGAAGATGTAATCAGGTAATGTGATTGTGATTATGTGTTATGTGAAGTTGCATTGTGCGTGTTCGAACGAGGGTCCTAATATTATAAAAAGTCAGGCATAAACACATATACTCAAAGTAACTTTAGGTGTGTTCATTATCTTTTATCAAGTCGCAATCAACGTCAGGATTCAGTAAACTGGTACGAGTAGAAGCTCCACTGAAACTTTCTAAAAATTTTGGGGAGAACACATTTTTAAACCTTTGTGTGTTTCGTGTCATGTTGTTATCCCCATATTTACACGGAAACAAAGTTTGTGACAAAATGCAATATAGACAACGTGACATGTTGGTTTCTTCCCTAAACTCCCAGTAGGTAATTAATTACACATCAATTCAATAATTATTACAGTTGAACATAATTATATGCAATTACTCACTATTGAAAGAATTGCTAATAATTATCCAGTTAAATAGGATAGTAAATTTATTGATTTCCATACATTAGCTCGTAATGTGAACCCGTCAAAGTTACAATATAACTTTATTTAAAGTACACAAGATTAAAATGTAGGGCAGGTTTTTTTTTAGTTGCCTTATATATCAGTTAGCCTGATTACTTACGGCTGAAAGTTAAATGAAACTGAAGTTAAATGTAACCCTACTGCATACACTTTTCTATTTATTATTGTACATGATATCTTTAATTATTATTTAGCGAAGGATTAACTAGAATAGCTAAAGCTACGCGAAAAACATACAACAAAGTCATGATTGTATACACAGATCCTTATCCCTAAGTAATAAATTTACTATTCCACTCATAAAGATTGCTCATTGTATAAGTTTTATTTTGTTGCCTATTTACAATAAATGATTTGGCTTTGACATAAGGATTACCAATTTCATTTTTAAAGTACCGTAAGATATGGGTAATAAAGTCGATCTATACCAAATGAATACCACATTTCAAATGCATACCAATGGTAGGTAACAACTAATAAATTTAATATAATAACTATTCCAAACAAATACCAAAACATAGTTTTTCGTACAGGTCAAAGTACCAGTTATATTCATTAATATAATCTCATATAAACCTAACTGAGGCTCTGAAGTATTTACTAGCTATGATGTAAAGCTTCTATGAATGAACAAACAGTCAACTGGAATAAAGGCAACATAAACATCCGCAATCAAAGAAATGCAACAGGAACTAAACATGAAAGTCAACTCTCTCATTAACACTAATTAACAAATGCAATGGCTATTGCTGGATATGTAGGTTAGAACCAAGAAAACGACTTAATAGAGTGTGATGAAAAAAAAGTGAAGATGCATTAATTGCATCCAATTACAAAGATGCAGTTAGAAAGCCGTTACGCTGCGTCGGTTAAGGTATGTCGTTTTTTGAATTAAATTTCATATCATTAGCAGCTAATATGATTCTGTTATGTCTATGCGTGTTGGTCTGAGGTGGACATGAAAATGCAAATGTTACGGTGAAATTGTTAAAGACATGACAAGTAAAGTCACGAAGACTTCTAAATAACATGGAAACTAATAATGTCATATTATGTAAATAAATGATCATACATAATTATGTATGATGAATAAGGCTTTTGCAAACATTGAAAACCAATAAATGATAAAATTACTAATAGGTGCTAGAAATACTAGGAATATTCCGACTCATCAAAAAGGCAATTCGAATAATTTTACTGATGAAAAAATAAAAACTGACAAGGAGACGGCAAGGGTGTGGGGTCCTCAAATCAGACTTAGGTTCCGCGTGTAGTTAGCACTCAGTGAGTGTATTCATATAGGTAATCAAACCCTAGTATTCAAATACTAGTAGTGCGCTCTAGGGTTTGAGTATATGAACACTCACTGAGTGCTAACTACACGCGGAACCTAAGTTTGATTTGAGGACCCCACACCCTTGCCGTTTCCTTGTGAATCCAAGTAATAATGAAGTGACGCAAAACAATAGGTTAAATATAAACAATTGTATGTACCTAATTAAGCAAAAAAGGGATTTTAATATCACACCATTATTACTTTTTAAAATTTCTGTACCCGAAACTAAAAGAATAACTATATACCCAACGAGAAAAAAAATTTATGATACATTAATAGGGATCTAGTAGGTGATGTTGTTGGTTATTGGAGCAAAGGTCACCACAAAGTGCATTATCTATACTTCTACATTAATATAATAAAGAGGAAAGATTTGATAGTTTGTTTGCTTTGAATAGATTCCGAAACCACTGAACCGATTTGAAAAATTATTTCACTGTTGGGTAGCTACACTATCCCCGGGTGATATAGGATATACTTTTATGCCGTAAACGTTAATGGTCCCTGCGGGATAGTAGTTAACCCGGGTGAAACGGCGAGGTGCTTCTAGTGGAAAGTAAAACCCCACCGACACTGACACAGACAAAACTTGAAGCAGCAGAAAAAATGAACATACGAGTAGCAAAATAATGCTATACAGTCAAAATAACGACGGTCTTTATCATAACAACTATTACATTTAAAACCATGGTAGTATTAGGAATAGGATAGTATGGAATGTTGGTGGCAAATAAACGTTTAAAGTTTCTTAAGTAAACAACGAAAATATAGGTAAGACAAATAATATAAAGAAAATAATTGAGTAAGTCATAATAACTATTGTTCATAATAAACATCTAGATGGGCCGACGACATCAAAAGAGTCGCAGGCCGGTGGATGTATTGTTATTAATTTTGTTTTGATCACATTTGTAGCAAATCGTTGTTTTGTTACCATTTTTATTAAATCTACCATTATTTGCCTTTTACTACTTTGAGACTGGAGTTCACCAATTCGGTGTTCTATTTGAATTCAAAGTTGACAGTATAGTAGCTACGTTTTAAGCACTGGAAACACCAGCCTAAGTAAACACTGATATGGTTACCTGGATGGTATGAGACTGCATGAATCCGATGATCTTGTCCATGATAAGGTTGTCAAGGGAGCCTTCGTCCATACCTCTCGGCACCGCTGTTTCCACTTCGTTAACCTCTGCATCTTTGTCCTTCTTGATCGTGACTCCATTGACTAACGAAAGCTCGTCACTCCTGGCCAACCTAGTCAGTACCTTCGCGAGCTTCTGTTTCAAGCAATGCGCCATATCATCTCCGCTGCATTCTTTATATGTGTCGTATGCAACTCGAAGATCACCGAAGGAGTCCTCGACGGTGTTTTGGGAAGTGAAGGCGGTTCGAGCGCTGACAGAGATCGCCAAGGTCAGTATGAGGATGTAATGTGGTACCATTTTGAAGTCGTTCTCACTTCGTTGGCGATATAGGCACTGTGTTCGAAACTGGATCACTGTTAGCGTTTATATGCGCTTAGATTCACGGTAGACTGGGCGTCGTTGAGAGGGATGCACCGATGCATTTATGCAGTCGATGGACTGTTGTCGATAGAAGTGATTTCATATCGTAAGGAAACCCATATGCTTTAGAAGTATGTGATCCACCTATCTGGAGCCCCCGCGGTGGATCATGAGGAAAGTGAGGTTAAACCTATGTTCATCAGTAGGCTGTTCTATGCGTGGTTCTATAATGTTCATCAGTTTAATATAAGTTGTGACGATTGCAAATATTGCGTTTGATGTTCGTCTCAAAATCAAAAACCAAAAGATTATTGCTGGTAATTAAGTGGATTTGGAATGCATTGTCATCGTGTTCGGAGTTACCTTGAAAGTTTCAGTCGGGCAGCTAATCGGTAGGTGCTGAACTTTTAGTTGGAAGTTTCACCCAGAACGACGGACAGACAGATAAACACGAAAGTTACATAAACACAAATTTGCTTTGTGTTCCACATTCAAATTGTAAAATCTATGAATATATTATTAAATGACTGCGAATTTATTCTGCTGCGTTTTTCTTTATGCAAAAGCTGCTGAC
This sequence comes from Hylaea fasciaria, assembly GCA_905147375.1. Taxonomy (NCBI): domain Eukaryota; kingdom Metazoa; phylum Arthropoda; class Insecta; order Lepidoptera; family Geometridae; genus Hylaea; species Hylaea fasciaria. Next base: position 7,065,106 of record LR990214.1, read on the forward strand.
CTTTGAAACATGAAACGTAGTATAGGAGCTCGCCAGACGCATACCTACTATACATAATTATTATATTGACAACATGTAGCAAAATGCTGGCAAGGAATGGATGATAAGAACTCATAAGAGATTACAATAACTCTTCCAAAAATACTAGTAAGCTATAATGTATGTGTAGGTTAATACGACATATCTTACGGAATTTTCATGAAGTAGATTAAAATAAATTTTACTCAGACACCTCTCTGCTTAACTGTACTATCGTCCGCACGTCTGAGGTCTACTTCGAATTCAATTTAACCATTTGTATTACTTATGGCTTTAACTGTATCTATATGTTTCAAAATAAATTAAATTTGACGTATTTTTTCCTATTACTAGGTTTTTAAATTATTCCCAAATACACATGACAGTCAAGTGGTTCAGTGTACAAACTGTGCAAAGTAAACATTACAATTTAGCTATCTTACCACAATAGTTTAAACAGAGTTAAACAGGTGTGTCCTAAATATTGTATCCACAAATCGACGTCTAAAACTCGCTTTTTTAACTCGATAACAAATTCACAAGAAAAATAATGAGGAATGTTAGGATCGAGTAAAAAAACGTAAGTGATAAACGTCCATTTTGTGGAACGAAATTTTAGATACATCTTTTTAACTCTTTCAGAAATTTCGTTAAGTCGATCTTATGCAAACAAAACTATAATAATTTTCCGACATCTACTTATTGATTCTCCACCATCGATTTGTTTAAATATTGACGTATAAGAATCAACCTTTACAGGAACCAAATTGTGTAATATTATCACCACAGCAGTAACGAACTCTGAACTCAGTAATCAAGCCGTTGCGCTTTCTCATACTTAATAATTCTTTAGTATAGAGAAATCATCAATCCCCTCAGTCACCATTACCGTCTATAATACAGTGTCAGCATTACTATTATAAACTTTGGAGTAGCAACTTTCCATCTTTTGTGTCATTATACTCAACAATATAAACTTAACGTAACGAAACCAATGAATCGTGCAGTTCAAACACCTGCCAATGATTAAATAACCAGCTCTTTCTTTCTGAAATATGTTTTAATCAAAGGGTACGGTGAGATGATCATGATGATAGGCCGGGAGAGGCTGGTGAAGATAGTCACGTGTTTAGTAATAAAATAACAGAAGTCGACAGGATAACATTGATTGATGACATTGTTAAGAAAATAAAGGTGCCTAATAATAACGTGGTCAGAAAACAAGAATTGATGGTATTATGTGCTTTCTTTAAACCCAAATTATTTGCAACTTTTTACACAGTCATAATAAGATTTGATCTTTGAACCTTTAAAGGAAACTTATTAAATTAGTTAAAGTTGACAACGTTAACAATTCTTGTTCTTCTTCCATATTATTATTAGGTACCTTTACTTTCTTTACCATGTCATCAATCACTGTTATCGCGTATACAAATGAAAAAACATAAAGAAAGCAAACTTTCACGAAGTTCATCCAGATGTAACAAAAAACATGAACCTCCCAATGAAGTGCATCTAACTAAATCCTGAAAGGTGAACCACTGAGTAAGCGCTCATAACTAAGTCATCAATATACGGCTAAAATTAATAATCAATGCTAATCCAAATTTTTCTATCTGAGATTGATATCACAATCCATTATTAGGGTCAAACGTGCCAATAACCGATCCGTGGGTTGGTTTATAAAGGCAAACAGATTGGAGATTGATCAAAAGATAGGCAACAATCCAAGATCGATTTCAATTTTGGATAGGAGATACAATATTAATTTCGGGCGATAGTCCACTTCAGTAGCTTTCAATCTAACTTTACAGTAAACAAGATCGAATGCCGTTCGTAGTATGTGGAGCGGACACGCTAACTGTGATGGTATTAACAAGCAATATGATACGAAAAAATACAGTTTCATTGCGTGTAAGAGAGCTCACTTAAGTATTCAGATATTATGCAAATAACTTGACAAATAGTCGAGGTAAAGAAAGTTTATCGGAATGAGAGACAAAGAGAATTGTTGAACTTGATAATATAATCACGAATAGCAAATGCGAAAGATTGACCAAGCAACCAATAGATCGCAAAAGTTGGATAGTAGATTGAGGCCTTTTCCCAGCAGTGGACCGATATGAAATTAATTAATAAGTAAATAACTAATGACGTCCACTGAGTGTAAGTATTATAATTATCCGTTATAGATTATATATGTATAGGTATCTGGGTAGTGTCATTTTTAACTTTTAGATATTAAGCTTGGTAAGGACTGAGTCTTTATCAGGTACATATTAACCCGGATAAAGCAGTGTAAGGTCCAGCTAGATTAACTGTTTAGCTAAAGATTTCCGTATTTTAAAACCCACTAACACTCTCTACTCTCTCTTTCTCTCTCCTTTTCTCCCATAACAGTACTAAAATACATACACACATTAATACTGGTAGAAACTCAATATTTTGTATCAATAAAACTGTATCTACAACTGATAATATGGGCAGGCGCTGACCATCACGTAAATGGCCTGCTCAACTCGTAGGTCAGTAATAAAAAAACGTGAGAAACTCTTGCATAACGCAAAGCATACATCCTGTAACGAACGATGTCACTTTCTCATTTCGTGTCGGTAGGTGTGGCGATACAACTCCATTCACGTTGCTTGGATTCGTTCAAGGTTTGAGTTATAAAAAATGTATAATTACTTAATTATACTACCTATATTTGTGCACCATACCCATTATCCGTACGCATATTAAAATAATACATTCTATATAGGATAAAAATTATAATAATTAACTTTAAATTAGCTAGGTAGGACGGTAATAGTGAACTAATTGAAAATAATCTTATATGTTTATGCATTCATTGCTTCCTCTAATTTATTTGCATTTTTATCATTATTTACTTAAGTTTACTCAAGTCCGATACCTAGTCAGCAAGTATTAATAAATAATACATACCTAACATTATAGTATTATATAGATTTTACATTATAATTATATTAAAAGCCAACAAAATAATAAATATTAAAGGTTATAATTTAGGTATAGGTATCGTTTTTTGTTTTGGGTACTTAAAGCTAAGGTCGGACAGTTTTAAATGATAACCAAATCTGATTTCAATAGACTTGAGAGCTATCACATGTAATTTAATGCTTATAATTTAACTTAGTGCAGCTAGGGTAGACAGCATACCTAGTTGAAGTTGTAGACCTATAGTCGTCATAAAACAGCTACAATGAAATTATTATGAATGGGCGACGCGTTTCATATTAGTATCAATTTGCAATGCGATATTAGTTTCTTTATACGGATTACTATTATTAAATAGAGATGTAATGCCGTTGTTCAATTTATGAAATTATACATTTTAATCTTATTTTGCACGTTATTTTTGCCTATCTCAACAGTCTCAACACATTTGTTTTGTATTTTCATTACAATATACGAATGGATTGATGAAGGGATTACAGGAAACTATTGGCTCGATTGTAAAATGGGTTCACTGATTCAAAGGCACAATTTAACCTGGGTTTCAAAGGTTTTGTTCTACCTTGGAAAATTGTTAAGTTGAGCAAATAGGATTTCCGCAGAAGAAAAGTTATCTCCGGAGCTGCTTGACCGAATCTAATGAAATGTTTCATGTTTTCAGTCTACGTTATTCCGCCCGTGTTATATATGAGCTATTTTGGTAATATTATTAAATATGTACTCGTAAGTAATTAGGTAGTATAAAATATGACTAGGTGTACCTATCTGTTATTTGAAGATGTTTTTTGTATCAAATTTAATCATAATGTAATGCAATGGGTAGACAGTTTCTGTAGAAACACAAAATACTTATGTAAAGTCTCAACGCGAAGGAAAACAATGACTTGTTTAAGAAAAACATCGGATGAAAACTTAACAAGAGAAGTGGTAACACTACTTAAAATGCCTATACGAGCTAACGCCTAAAGAATTTCAACTGACATACTTTACTGACATTGCAATGAAACGAAAACTTTGCCAGATGTTACATCATCCAAGTATTTATGTCAAACGCACCTACGACATCCTTTTCCTAAAAGAAAAAGAAATTTCTCTTCACACGCGTTCCTGCGTCCGGTTCACATCCGAGCTTTTCCTTTAAAAATACCATAAACACACCATGTCAATCGCAAAACTAAATTCTTACCCAATCTCTACTCTATTGCAACGTAATAGGGTTCAATCAAACCGGATTATCAACTTTCTCAATGGCAAGACTTAAATTTGTGTTGACTGTCCGATGACCAAGGTAAAATACCGGTTTTGGGAGACACTGGCTACTCGAAAATGGACCTTAATTCTTTACGAAAAAAAAAAAGAAATTACTCACGTGCTCAAGCTAGCACGTGAAGGTGTATGAACTGCAAGCGTAGTTTACTATGACAAAATCAGAGGTGCTGATGGAAAAGCAGACGATGTAGCGATTTGCGTCCCTGAGGCTATCGAAATAAGCGTCAGAGATTATTGAAATGAAGTGACAGATAAAGTTGGCAATGTTAAGAGGGGGAGGTTACATAAAACAAGTGAGATACAGAAATCAGATGGCCCTCTGGCTATGGAGGCGAAAGCAACCGTTGACTAATGTATAGTGGAACGTAAGGTCAAGAAAGACAAAATTCTTGACTGTAATATTTTGATGATAGAGTCTCCATTACTAATTGTATGAGTCACATTTCAAAATGGTAGGTCAGTTGTTTGGGATAATTTACTTTAATAAAAATATACTAAAATATAGTAGGCAAAGATCGAATACTTATAATATAAGTATGATACATATTTAAGCTTCGATAAATGTTTTATCCAAAGCACACATGAAAAGTAATAGAAGATACTTAATTTAATTTTGACGTTATTATTTATATTTGAATAGTTGTATCTATTAGTCTGTACAATGTACATCTTGCTTAAAGTTCTTGTATTATTTACGTAGGTATGGCCTTATTTTAATAGATTCAACAGCAAAACATTTCCAAAACAAAACGCTTTCGCTTATAGTTCAAACGATGGTTTATTTATTAGCCATTGTTTTACATTATTTATATTTTATGTGACATGAAAAATAAACAGAAAATTACCACCTAATTTAATTTAAACAATCCTGTCTCAGTCAAGCTAAGAAGATATTACATCACTCGAAACTTTTACCGCAGAACCGGACGCTACAGAAAATAAAATACTTTCACTTCTAGAACAGGTTATTTTCCAAAATGGTACTTTGACCAGAAACTTTTCACAGAAGAATGAGCTTTACACTTCAAACTTATGGGGTGGGATTGTTTGAATCGTAGGCGACACATAAAGCATTTTGGGTTGGGAAGAAATCAGCAGGTTCTGAGACAATGCAGGGGTCAAAGGCTTCGTTCGCTATGCTTTTAATAGCTATATATCATATGTATTATGGTAGGAACTACTTAGAAGTAAAAGCTGACGCAGAAGCAGGTGTTTGAAACACCAATTATTATTTATGATTAGGTTTTAGCAGTTCAGAATTCCAGTACTTAATTTCTTTTAGCGTAATCATAAATATAAAGTGTCTGTCGCAAACAGTATACCAATGATGATTTCCTATTCTAACTACTACCAACTCCAAAAAAACTAAACTCTCGTTGGTATAGTTTGAATAAATAATTTTAGGTCACCAAAGTTAAGAAATATTCTTAACGATACACCCTTAGATGGGTGACTTTTTAGTGGTATCCCTAAGAACTTATGCAACCTACATGACACTAGATGACGCTACTAGCTTATTCAAGATCTATAAGTTAATTACTTAGCTGTCGATAGTTTTCAATGTTCTCAGAATGTCTCTCAAGACAGATTCCATCGACGTTTTGCCATGGTACGACACGGTTTTCTAATGTTAAGCATATTGTAGGTACTATAAGTAAGTACGTTGTCGTAATGCGCTTGTTACAAAAGAGTACACACTTTTCATACACAAAAGCAGCGCTATCTATCTCATAATAACCAAAAGAATGCATGTTACATCACACAACGTAACATCCGAGCCCATTCTCACAAATTCAAATTATCTCCATCGAATTTTCACCCTATTGTCAATCTGTGGGAATACACCGTGACGCCTCTCTGTTCCTTACGAAAACAATGGCAAAGTTCAACGAGACATAACCAGGAAAGTCTATATAACCGACGGACACTTGTTACAGTTTCATACGTAACATTTTCTTCATTCAAATCAGTTCTCTTTTTACCTAAATCAGTGCAAGTTTTAATTCTAGTTTTATTTTCATCGGAGCAAATTAATTTGCCAACAATATCAATTCTGCCATGTAGTAGATCATTGTTAATTTCATTGTTTTCTTCTATAGCTTCAGTTGGTTTTTCAATATCTAAGATGTATTCTTCAAATGCTACTTTGGCTGTTCTGTTTTTCTTATTAGCAGAAGTAATAACGATACAATTGCAAGAAGGTGAACATTTGAACGTGAACGAAGTGAACGATTCTCGATTGAACGAGTGCATCGGTGTGCAGAGGAGTTCGGAAATCGGAGTGTGTTTTGGAAAAGAGGTTTTAGACAAGTTGAACAAGTATGATGAAGCAGAAACGTTCAGTTTGGCAACTGGTATATCGTTTGTTAGAGATGATAAAACTCCGAGAGATATTGGCAGCTTTTTGGATAAAGATCCTATGGATTTTCGGTAACTATAATACAGGGGATTGCAAAGAATCCTTCCTATGCTTGTTAAGCAATAGTAGGTTAAATTAAATTTAGCACAAAAATAATGTAAATTAGGGGTATTTTGGGTTGTTTTGGGGTACTCATTTCATATATCTACCCCTAATAATTAATGTACAAAATGGGAAAAATATACCCGTGACTCATATCTAAAGAAAAAGGTTTTAAAATTACCTACTTGAATTTTTAATCTTCATTTGAAAATAGACACCAAAATTTTAGAAATATGTTCATCCTCCAGTTCCATAATAGAAGATGCAAGCAGCCTGATCTCCAAACGGTCTCTTCACTGGGATCTCAGCGGTCTCTACCCAGGGTTGGTGATGAGAATCGGCCCAACCTTAGCTAACGGTATACTGGAGTTTGTGATGGATCCTAGGATTAAAGACCGCAGTTATCATCAACCACAGGGTGAACTGTCTACGGGTGAGTTAAAAAAAGATAATTATTATAATATTATATTATTATCTATCTACACTTGGTTTATAGGTACTGAGTGATTATTATACTCGCACCTTAAAATTGCTCTGAGTACGTTCTATCCAAACAGATTAAATAATTATTTTACTAATTACCTACTATTTCTGAGACTGAAATGATTAAATAGTTCCATTTTGTTATCACTGTTTATCTTACACATCAGGCAAAATTATTTTCTTTTACTTGTTCTCAAATGTTTGCTATACCGCCATCTATGCGTTTACCTTGAAACTAAAGTGAAAGGTTATTAGTCAAACTCGTATCGTCAACATTGAACTTGTCTTTGGCGCTGCAACACCATCTGTGGTATCGTCCCTGAACTTTTAAATATTGTTCAGAACCCCTCCATAACTATGTTTGTGTTTTGGCTCTGCCGGCGGCCACCTATACATATTTATATCGCAATTATCTATAATAGTTTTATCAAATTTATATCGCAGTTATCTACAATGGCTTTATCAACTTTATGCCCATTATTCACAAATGCACCTGGACTTTGATAACCCTTCATTTTGCTTTCAGGACGTCTACTAGCTCGAAACCTTTTGGTGCCATTCCTTCTTGGCTTCAAGTTCCAACTGTCAACCTTGCTGCCTCTGGTTTTGGGTTTACTTTTGATTGCCAGCAAGAAGGCCTTCCTATTGGCGAAGGTAGCTCTCCTTGCAGTTACAGTGTTCAGTGGATCCAGCTTCGGCCAAGGTTTTGGTGGATTTTCTGGGCCCTCTATATCTTCATACTCATCAGGCTATGAACAGCCGGCACATTATCATGATCACCATAGTTCTGGAGGTAAGAATTACACTTTACTGCACTTAATATGAAACTTTACTGTCCCCGTGTCACATGAGCTGACTGCAAAGCGTGTGAAGCGTGAGGTTACGTATTTGAATCCCGCGCAGTGTAAAATAAAAAAGTGAATCACAGGATTTTTTTTTAATGGGTGTTTGTCGCGCTTTGGACCTCGTAGATGCTATTCGACTACAGACAGAAAATCCTACTTTAGGGTGAGGAATTCAGGATCTATGTATGAGATTGTGGCACATTATTTAAATTATTATTTTTTAAAGACAAAATAAGTTAGTTCAGATACCTATTCGTACAACAATTACCTAGTGTTATCTATCTTGAATGTCACACCTCATGACACATTAGGTTGCTTACAAGACACATTAGATTATGTACAAAAATAACCAAAACATCACAATTCAATTTGGTATCTCTCTTGACAAAAGCGACTTTTCACGAATCCTAACAGTCTTCCATTGCATAGACTCATCATCATCATCATCATCAGCCTGAAGACGTCCACTGCTGAGCATAGGCCTCCCTTTTAGACCGCCGCATCGAACGACAATTTGCCATTTGCATCCACCGGTAGCCTGCGACTCTTTTGATGTCGTCGGCCCATAGATTAGCTTCCTTTTACTGTACCAAGTTCTAAGGCACTTACGAATTCTCCGATGGCAGGTTCAATGACCCCATGCCGATGCACTCTTACAAAACCCTCTTCAGATGCATTCGTATTCACATACAAGGGACTTTAGTCGAATAAGAATAAAGTTGCAATTGCCACGGCCAAGTAGTAAGTACCATGTTCTTGACCTATTTTATTGGGATGGTTCTAAATGAAGGGCTTTAGAGGCACTTTCTCCAATTTGTTTTCTAATCTCCTTGATAGACTTTCTGATATGATATTTCCTTTTTTGATGCTTATAGAATTGTATTGGATGATACGTATGCTTTTGATTACTTCGTTACTTTAGTAGTCAGCACTCATATTTAGTAAGCAAAATTCTATAATGCTATTATTATATTCATGGTTTAGTTGCTAACCCGTCGCATAACAATATAAAGTATACGGAATTTATGTCTTGCGATCTGCCCGATATTTGATTGAATAAAACATGCAGAGAAATTCTTCTGAATATATCTATGAATCTATCCATACTAATATTATAAATCTGAAAGTAACTCTGTATCTGTTTATCTGTCTGTATATCTGTTTGTTTGTTACCTTTTCACGGCTAAACGGCTGAACCGATTTCGATGAAATTTGGTATAGGGGTAGATTGGACCTATGAGACGGACATAGGCTATCTTTTGTCTCAAAAAATAATCTCGAAGGGGATGAAATAGGGGTTGAAAGTTTGTATGGGGAATCCATAATTCCTCAAGTTAGGGATCTGAAAATTCTTATTTAGGCTTTTGGTAAGAAATAAATAAATACGGGTTTCAGCTTTTTTGCAAAATCATCCCTAAAGGGGGAAAAGCAAGGGGGTTGAAATTATGAGTTATTCTTTAGATGCATCCCCTACAGACCACAATAAACGGCTAAACGGATTGTAATTTAAATTGGAAAGTAATTAAGGGGGGAGAGTGCGATGGGAGGAGGGGGAGAAAGGGGGAAAGTGGGGGAAAGGGGAGAGTGGGGGGAAAGGGGGAGTAGATGGTAGAGCGAGGGGAGAAGAGGGTGGGTGGGGCGAAAGAGAGGGGAGAGCGGGAAGAAAGAGGGGAGAGTGGGGGGAGAAAGCGGACAGAGTGGGGGGAAAAAGAGGGGAGCGTGGGGTGAGAAAAAGGTTAGAGTAGGGGGAGAAAGAGGGGAGAGTGGGGTGAGAAAGAGAGTAGAGTGGGGAGAAAGAGAGGGGAGAGTGGGGGGATAAAGAGGGGTGAGTGGGGGGAGAAAGAGGGGAGAGTGGGGTGAGAAAGAGGGGAGAGTGGGGGGAGAAAGAGGGGGGAGTGGGGGGAGAAAGAGGGGAGAGTGGGGGGAGAAAGAGGGGAGAGTGGGGGGAGAAAGAGGGGAGAGTAGGGGGAGAAAGAGGGGAGAGTGGGGGGATAAAGAGGGGTGAGTGGGGGAGAAAGAGGGGAGAGTGGGGTGAGAAAAAGGGTAGAGTGGGGTGATAGAGAGGGGAGAGCGTGGAGAATGAGTGTATAGTGGGGGGAGAAAGAGGGGAGAGCGGGGGAGAAAGAGGGGAGAGTGGATGAGGAAGAGGGGAGAGTGGGGTGAGAAAGAGGGGAGAGTGGGGTGAGAAAGAGTGTAGAGTGAATAGAAAGAGATGAGATAGTGGGGGGAGAAATAGGGTGAGATAGTGGGGGGAGAAAGAGGGGAGAGTGGGGGGGGATAAAAGGGGAGAGTGGGGGGAGAAAGTGGGGAGAGTGGGGTAGAATGAGGGTAGAGTGGGGGGAGAAAGAGTGGAGAGTGGGAGTGAAAGAGGGGAGAGTTGGGCTAGAAGGAGGGGAGTGGGGGGAGAAAGAGTGGAGAGTGGGAGTGAAAGAGGGGAGAGTGGGAGTGAAAGAGGGGAGAGTTAGGCTAGAAGGAGGGGAGAGTGGGGGGAAATAGGTGAGAGAGATTGAGTGCGAAATATATAGAAATAGAGGGAGAGGGAGTGAGCGAAGGAGGGAAAGGAAGAGATATAGACGGAGAGGGTGAGGGAAATAAATATAATGGATGAAATGGACAGGGAGAGGGAACGCAAGAGATTGAGAGTGGAGAGGGATATTAATGATAGAAAGATAGGGAAAGGTATAGAGATATAGGGAGAGGGAAAGAGATGGAGGTAGAGGAAGATAGATAGAAAGAGCGAAAGAGGGAGAAAGATAGAAAAAGAGCTAGAGAAGGAGAAAGATAGAGGAAAAGGGAGAGAAAAAGAGAGAAATATATTCTTACCTATAACTGTTCCCCGCGACATCAATTGATTTTCTAAACAGTTTACATTTTATATAAAAATGCGAACGAAGTTGCGGGTATCAGCTAGTATCTATATATCACCATAAATCTATGAAGTTTTCCAAAGTTGCTAATATAGATTTAAGTACACCATATCCTTACCATATCCATACAACCTACCAAAAATTCAGAACCACATCAAGCTTTGCAATTTTAGCTTCTTATGGGTGTTTTCCATAGGTAGGTACATCAGGAAAAAGTTTCGTTGATTCCGCGTACAATAAAACATTTTAAAGCCAAGCTTACGTAGCGTTAATAATACCTAACGATAATAATGATGAGGGGAATGGCGAAACATTAGAAACGTAATATTAAAATAATGATGTAAATTATTGTGAAAAAGTAATAAGTTAATGACAATGGGTGCGATGTTAGTAATAAGAATGGAGATGACAGTAAGAGCTTTTCTGAAACCAGTCGAATTGAGACCTCCATTTTGAAAATCGATTAAAAATATTTGATAATGACAATCGATAGGGAAGTATCAGTATAAATAAATGTAATTGAATATGCTAATAATAATAGTGAAGAAGCAGTGGAAACACAATATGATGATGATGGTGATGACATATTCCAGGTGGATACTACAACAAGCAGCCTCACAATTCCGATTATTACTACCGAGAGAAGTCATCAGAGACCACGGCAGCGCCCATCACCCCTGATGAACTACGCGACCGGCTGGAGAGGTTCTTCATCACCAAGAAAGATGATGATAAGGAGGAAGCGAAGATCCGAAACGCGAGGACCTTCGCCTGGACTCCTATTAATGCTGGATAGTCTATTTTCTGTCGTTCATGATTCAACCATTGTGTTAGAGTCAGACTTTGGTTGAAATAGCGTGGTGATAGGGCTAGCTGGTTAGACTGCGTTGGGTTCTGTCTGTCTAGGATCGAGACGGGCCTTCTTATAATGATAGAGATGGGGTTATAAAAATGACGCACAGAGAGGATGTTTGTCTGTCTTTGATTTCAACCTGAATAGTAATATTATTATGGTTTAAAACTATTGTATTTACATACTGCGTAAAAACTATGTTTTTGTAAATAATAAGTTTTGTGTCTTTCCGCAATGTTGAACTATCTCCATATCAAATTGTATCAAAATCAGTTGGGCCGTCAATAAGGTTGCAAAATTGCTAAAAGTCTGAAAGACATATAGTTTCATCCACTTTAATATAATTTCAGTAGGATATAAATTGTTATGTACAAGAAAAATTTAGTTCTAGTCAAGATTGGTTGAAGAAAAAAATTGGTTGTGTTTTATTTGAGCATTATGTTTTGTGTAGGATCCTATCCATTTCATTTACAATTATTATAGTTATAATAGAATTTGAACTTTGTAGTTCGACTTCACTTGTATGTTTTATTCTTTACAGTAATAAATTAATTTTTACGTATATAATTTTATTCTTTTAACATCATAAGCTACCATTTGACCTCTATCTCAACTATTCTTAAGTGACGATGTGGTCGAAAGTGATAAACATGATCAGCCTAGAACAGAATTAACCCCTAAACAAATACCAAACCAAAACTGAGCACGGACTCAAATGAAAAATAGCGTCTTTCAAATTTCCACTACTAACACTAATCAATAAGCCTAATGAGACCACTCTCTCCAGTTTTCACATGAAGCGTACATCCTGTACTGTACTGGAGCAATTACTCGCTCTGTTTGTCGCCACACAGTTAGCGGGGCAGTGGTCCAATGGAAGCTAAGCCAAAGCTAAGCTTAGTCATTTGTATCAATGGCAGCGCCGTTCCGTGCCCGATTTTGGAAAGCACAGTTCTGAAGGACAGTGTGATGGCCGTTTCACATTTTTCCAGTACGTAATCCAGCTAATTAAACCAGTCCAGTGCTGAAATGGATTCCTAAAAACAACAACAAAGCGTGTTAACTGTTCACACATTTATTCCAGTACTAAATGGCCATCTACGTTCTGTAATGGGCCGGCGTAGCGCTAGCTATCAGGTGAAACAAAATACGAATAAGTAATATTTATTACAGTCCAACCTTTTGAACGCTAAAGTCAGCTTGTAGTCAACAGCTAAGCATGCCTTGCCTCACCTCCGCATTGCATCGGAACTAACAAACTGTCTCATGAAAACCTGGTTTTTACTTAGCGAACTAGCTTCGTTGTACTTGGCTTAGTACTTAGCTTAGCTCGCAGTGGACGTCACGCTTTTGCTCTGTATTAAAGACGGTTGTTTCTGTGACGTCGAAAAATACTAGAGATTGTGAGCCGTCAGTTAGTTAGTTATTAGTGACTTATGGGTTTGCTTGTTAATTTGACTTTTTTCACGATTTATCATAGTAATGATGAACATAGAGGTACGAGCAGAAAAACGGATACTAAATTACTCGAATATACATTGTTAACAGACAGTCCAACAGTTAATATTGACTGGTGAGATTGTTATCATCTTATTATGCTAGCTTATAAAGTATAATTAAATAGTAACTGTATAGGTTATTCATTTTAATCATTTTCTCATATAAATACAATGACAAAAGTCTCAGTTTTTATTTTTATCTTAAGCGGGTCCTTCTTGTGATAGTAAGCGCCACTACTCGTCCCAATCTCTACCGCATCTACAATCTACATGCACCCAACTCCATTTCCAATTAACATCCACCCTCCATGTTGGCACTTTCATATTTTTTCATCGAATACCATCGAAACAGTGTCTTGCGTGATGCCTCTCCATGCGGTTTCGTCGAGCTCCATCGAACTGTTTTGCGTGCGGCGAGATCAAACATTCCTCTCGATTATTTCTTAGTATCTTTGCATATGCAATCATTGAAAGTACTTATGTATAGTCAACGACAAAAGTAGTTGAATATTTTATACTGTCATCTAGCTATCACACGTCGTTTGATCGATGCAATCGATTGGTAGTAGAATTACGATTTGTTGCCGTGTTATAACAGTTAGAATTTGTAAAATTTTCTTGCACTCGAAGTGAAAAGTAGAGTGTTGAACGCTGGCCTAAAACGACTCATCCATACTCAATCATGTATGCAATCAAATATGAATGCTTCTTTCTTTTAGTCCCTTGTTGAACAATCTATTATTAACGTGCGAAGACAAAACTAATAAAAAAGGTTTGATTTTTATACAGTTTCATGCTATTGAAGATCGCCTGTATACAATTGCATTCCAAGCCTGTACACAGTTAAAGCGGATCTTAACCGTAACTACTAACATAAATATTGCAATCATAATTATAGCAGAAGCTCATATGAATGAACATATTTATGTGAAGATTTAGAAGTTAGTAGGTGGTGAAGTTACTTAGCATAAAATGGGGCTGGCTTGTAAGGAGCACCGGCATACTCTGATAGGGGTTCGCGACGGATTTTCTACTTGAGTGGTAGATACCAAAATGCTACCACCATGGTTTAAACGATGCGTCTGCCTCTCAAGGACCGTTACCACAACACCCAATGAGGTTATGGTGACAGAATTTATCTTTGAAGGTGGTAGATACGTAGAATGTTTTAAGGTTTTCCTTCTCCGGAAGCTTATGCTCAGTTTTTGTGGCCAGCTGATTCCGAACCTGCGCTTTGCTGCTGTGACATGTGACCTGGAACTGACGGTTCATCCGTTTTACCGCTGAAATACCGGTAATTTTGACAGGTTTCGTACTGTCACATTCGGTGACATCGCGTATGTTCTATAATTCAATACCTGGTAGACTTGTCTTGAAGCCGGCTATAAGCTTGTCTAACGGCCGAAATTAATAATCAATCCCATCTAAATTTTGCTATCTGGGAATGATATCACAATCCATTTTTAGGGTCAAACGTGCCAATAACCGATCCCTGGATTGGTTTATAAAGGCACACAGGTTGGAAATCGATCGAACGATAGGCAGATATCCAAGGTCGATTTCAATCTTGGATAGGATTACAATATTAATTTCGGCTGTAAGTGAGCTTGTCATTATATGATATCTTCGTTTATATTACGTGGTGGTACATTTCGACAAAAAAAACCGTGACTTTTTAGCTATGTTTATCTGTTGTATAGTTACCAATTCCATTTATTAAACGTCACTGTTAGTACTGCACAGTAAAATTTCTCCGTACCCATTTTTAAAAAGTATGATTATAGACAAATTTGAAGTATCCTGTAGAAAGCTTATAATCCGTTTAAAGTAATATTACGTTCGACAGATACCTACTAAATAAGCCAATAAAATAGTCATGGGGTACCCCCGTCTATCTTAATACTTTTGAAAAGGACTCACCTTATTAAATCATACCAAAATTATTGACGAGTAAGTGATTATTGCAACAATGATCATATAGCAACTAAATGAAACACAAGTATTGAAGTTTCCAATTTTTTATCGACCGCCCTCTCGTCATTTGTTTCACCATTTGAATAATATTTAATCATACCACACATAATTACAAACTAATATGATAATAAAAGTTACAATTCGTAACACGATAATTAATCATTTGGATAATAATAATAATAAATAATACATTCACGAACAAAAGGTACTCGCGTAACCTAGCACCTGCTTATTTTATGATTATGATTATACAATAATACAAGAGTATTTACCACGATTAATAGATTCAAATACTTATTCTAACAGCACCATGATAAATAAAAATACTATCTTATTCTATTTTTACAAAATTGGACAAACGAACGATTTGAAACAGAAATGCACAATACCCGTCGACTTAACCTATGACAGCTTAAAATAAACGATGAGTCTAAAATACAAATTATTTGTAAAATAAAGCTATCTGTAAACAAATATTTGGTGCAATTGATATAATATTATGCTTAAATAAAACTAACATACACACACATTCACACAAATCCATGTACGCTTAACTTCACATAATTTATCGTCATGATTAAATAACACAATAATAATCCATAACCAAAATAATCTAAGGAATAACATAATAGTGTCGTTTGAATAAGCATTATTATTATATTCGTCATAATAACATATGTTTATAATTTTTACTAAATAAATAATAGGGTCTTCCCTCGCCTATGATAAAATATTCCTTTAGCAAACCGAACCAAAACTTTCTGCGTTTGAGCGTTGGGATAAGAGCATAAATGCCATGTAATTCTAGTAAGGAGTCGTAAGTATTTCATGATTAAATTGTCTATTGTTTCTTAGCGTATGCTTTGTAAGCCCTCTCTTGGGCTGCTGCTTCGTCTTCCACACTCCTCCTATAATGCCCTCCTGGTCCGGTGCTATCGAAGTCATTACCATAGTGAGATGACGAATAGGTGTGACTCTGCGAAACCTGGGGATGCTTCACGATCTCGTACGTGGTTTTCTCGTGAGATTCGCCAGCCGACACAAGCTTCTTCAGGCCAATTATCGCGGATAGTAACAGTGCAATCTTACCAATGAGAAGAGCCTTTCCAGCGATTAGAGCGATGGCTTGGAACGCGATGGCAAGGAAGCCCCCTTTGATAGCGATGCCAGCGATAATAGGCCCCATCATTTTCTTCATTTTACCTCTGGCCTCATCCATCGATCTGCCGATGTCATCGCCGATGGTCACCGGGGAGATGACTATCCTATGGGTCTGCATCAGCTTCGAAGTGGCTAGTTGAAGGAATTTGTCAATCTGTTCCGATGGCAGCGAGTTCAAATCGCCGTCGGGCAAGGTTGAAGGGAAAGCTCGTCCCGCTTCCGGCCTTTGGACGAGGCTGATACCCTCGAAGATCGGCAAGGTCTCCGCACGAGCTGCGCGGTCCGCGAACTTCGCCGCTTGGATCTTGAAACACTTGACTATCTCCTGGGACTTCTCGCAGCTGTCGTACATCCTCCCTAGGAGCTTCAGGCTGGTCGTCAAAGTGCTGGCTGAGGTGAGGGATAGAGCACTGAGGCACAACAGGACGGTGATGCCACGCCGCGCCATTTTGTCGTCGAACCGTGGCTTCCTGCTGTCAATCCGAGGGCCAATGTCCGGCCAATGCGGGTGCAACTATTGAAATGTGCACAGAACACATGTGCACTGGCATTTATCTATTTTCACCGGGAACTGCATTTATCTATAAATCTTTTAGAGCGTGCAATCGTTGCATCGTATGGTTGAGCACTGAGCCGTGTGCGTACACGGTAATGTGTGGCCATGTGTGAGGGTGTGAAGCTGTGTGGGTGCCATCGCACGCTCTCGTGCTGACCAAGTGCATGGTCATTGTCAAGGACGCCTGATTACCGTCAGGCTTTTTCTAAAGTCTCTAGAAAACTAATTATTAGTGGCACTTCAGAATTTTGTTTGTGGACTGGAGAAGAGTGCGCTCCAGAAACAGCTCATAAATGTTTTCATCCAGGATATAATTATGCTCATGCAACCAATACAACCGTATTGAGAATCACCTCCTTCTTTGAAGTCAGTCTCGGAAAAATATTTGATTTCCACAAAACCTCATTTTGCTTGATGACTGCGGCACGTACGGGATGCGTAATCCGTTTGCAGCTCAATTGGCTGCGAATGTACCGCTCACCTACTTCCGTTCTGTTCACCTACTTTTTGATAATTATACTTGTGATGTAAATGTTTGTGTTTCAGATCTTCTAAATTAAATTGGGTTAACCGAAACGCCTGTCCGTGACATATTAAACTTGTAACTGCCACACTGTGACTTCCATATTTGCACATAGCAAAGAAGACTGCAACAATAAATAAGCACTTTTCAGTTGATCAAATAAATACATGCATGTGCAGTGCAAAGTGGCTGGGCATGTTTACCACCTTCGACCACATCGTTACATAATAACGCTATCTAGGTGTTTCAATATATTTGTGTTTATGAGTGTTCTATTAAATTGGAAAAAAAAACAGTATAATTCTAGTATGTTTTTATCAGTCTATAAAAAATGTTCCCACGCCGATTACACGCCGAAAACACCACCGCCGCCGATTTTTCATCGGCGCACACGTCTAACGTGACTGAATGTCATCACGAAATGTCGTGGCTAAATGTAATGTACAAAAATTGCTCATTTAAAGATATAAGATAAGATAATAGTCAAAAATAATAAATCAATGCACATCATTTTCTACATTGCCATCTGCTGGAAAGTCTTAGAACTAATTCAACCACTGCTAAGATTGTAGTCTATTGAAATACTGTATGGACTATAACTTTTGCAGAAACATTGCACAGTGAAGAATATGTTTAATTTTTAGAAAAATTAAACTTAAATAGATCGAATTATTTATCTTAGCAGAATAATGGGACGAGCATGCCACTCACCTAATGGTAACCGCCTGCCTTGCCTTGAAAGTTGCAGACGTAGGAACGTTAACCTATAAGAATTACGGGAATTGTATGGACAGACGGGCTAAATGTTTACAGGAGATAATCATTTTATTACCTATCTTATAAAGTTATGAATAGAGTTTAGAATTATTATGGTGTTCAATCGTGTATTATTGCTTGTTATGTGCTTGTTGACAAGGTCTGAAGGATTTAAATTAAAACTATATTGTATTAGAAACGTCTCCACCGACATACTTGGATAGGTGACCGCTTAGTATAGTATAACAATAATTACATGCTTACATACTTCATAAAATATTTTGAACTGTTGTTCTGGGTCTCGAACTTTTTTACCTCTTTTAATGCTTCACGTAGCCTATTATCTATGCAGTCTACGATAGTGCAAGCTTACCTAGAAGTGTAGGGCAAGCACGAACCTCTATCGAGCAAGTATTCGATACGTTAACTGTCAAATTTGTTTTAGATTTGATCAGCGCCTCGCAATATCGACAAGATGCGTACGCGAACGGCTACCTTGATCTATTCGTTAACGATACGAACCTTTAAAATGTTCGTGCTTGCCCTATTGTAGGAGTACTGATTAAATCTAAAACTAATTTGACGGTTACAAATACTTTCTTGATAGAGGTTCGTGCTCGGTTTAGTTCACGTTTGACAAGGCTCCCAGGTAGTAAACTAGTCAATCCTTATTCAAGTTCTGCCACAGATCCCGACTAGACGTTAATGATTTCAACTTATGTTCACTTCAAGTAAGTATGAGGTACACACTATGATCATCTCATTAATCTAAAATCGCGTGCGTTCGATTAGGTAATTATTCGTTTAATCATTACATGCAGATCTATTTAAAAGATCTATTTGGTAGTATCACGCTAGGACTTAGAGATCTAGATTTGGCACGAACTAGAAAATTTGCAGTTGATGTTTGCCGCAGTCAACTGTGTAGGTAGGCCTCCCACTAGATGGGCCGACGACATCGAAAGAGTCGCAGGCAACCTGTGGATGCAAGTGGCAAATTGTCGTTCGGTGTGGCGCATGGCGGTCTAAAGGGGATGCTTATGTTCAGCAGTGGACGTCTTCAGGCTGATGATGATGATGAAGTAGTTCCATTTTTCCATTCCTCCGCTGTTCGTATGGCACAAGTGGATGCAAATCGCTTTGTGCGAATCGGCGG
This sequence comes from Hylaea fasciaria, assembly GCA_905147375.1. Taxonomy (NCBI): domain Eukaryota; kingdom Metazoa; phylum Arthropoda; class Insecta; order Lepidoptera; family Geometridae; genus Hylaea; species Hylaea fasciaria. The sequence goes on from LR990214.1 coordinate 7,084,503, forward strand.
AATGTCGACCGTGTTGTACGGATGCCGTGTTATCTGGCTGGAAAGGAGATGAAGATACTAAGTTTAATTCTTATGCACGTGTACTACGCATGTAGCCCACAAGCCTAATGATGGATATGTGGTCAGCACTGATTAATTATACAGGTACCTACCGCTACCATCGCGCTTGAGCGAATCTAGGGTGGTGAGAGGTGGTGGTGATAGTGACTGAGCATTATAATACACTCTTTAATTTTTATTTTTTTCAGTTTTAGCTTCGCATGGTGAGAGTGTCAAGTATAACAAATTGCAAGTATATCCTCATAGTCAAGTAGTCAAGTCATTAAAATTTACAGTCGCAATCAAGATTCAGTAACGTGGTTTCGATTTCGATTCCAGGAAGCTTTACGAGTTACACAAAAATAAGAGCTTCATACTAATCATTACACAAAATAATAGATATTCAATCATGCATACCAATGTTATACATCTAATGAAATCAGCGTAGCAAATTATTATACAATAAAAATCTGAATAATTACCTTTCGCGTTTTATGGTAGTTAGTATGGTAGATAATGTCGACGATGACCTTGCTTGAAAATTCTCATCATTACAACCGACAAGGGTGAAAGTGCAATAAAACTTTTGTCTTCAGTTAAATTGGCATGCCCTCTTAAAGCATGACTGGATTGATGATGATGACGCCTGCACCACGTGACTAGAAGAGGTGTGATCCCTGGGTCACCCACTGACCCTAGTAGAAGTTTTAGGCTATCTATTTCAAAGTCAAAGTCAAAGTTAAATCATTTATTGTAAACTAGCCGTGCCCGCGACTTCGTCCGCGTTCGTACCTTTTAAACCTTCCCTGGACTTTGAAAAATAGTTCAAGACCAAAATTAGCCAAATCGGTCCAGCCGTTCTCGAGTTTTAGCAAGACTAACGAACAGCGATTGATTTTTATATTTATATAAGAGAAGAAGATAGGCAACAAAATCGCACTGTTACATGTCAAACACTTCAATCTAATTAACAAATAGAACCACAAAAGAAAATAGAATATTATAATTAATTGATTATGGTTTGAATTTGAATAAGGATATTTGCCTTTCAATTATTATTTACCTTCGAACTTCTTAATATCATCATGATAATATGATAAACATCACCCACAGCAGTATCAATATTGTCTTCACGGGTGAAGATACAGTAAACTATCTCATGATAATTATCTCATGATAATTTAGGGCACTAGAAGGCGAGCTATATGGCTTTTCATTGACTCTAATCAAAGGAATAATAGCAGTTGCTATGCGACGTTAACGGAGAAAGCTGCAGCAGAGTAGCAATAACGATGTAATAACTTTTACTTGTTGTAATTAGTCAACATTTAATCTATGCTCGCGAATTTTATTATGGCTGCATAATGTAGATTATGTAGTTGGTTATGTTTGATTCACTGGCATACCTGGAGCCTCTGTTTTTACAGTACACCATTAAATTGGAGCATTTACGGTCTTACCACAAAATATTTAGACCAGAGTTGAACCGATGTGTCTAAATATTTTCTCCACAAATCTACGTCTAATCCTCGCTTTTTCTAAATAACAAATTTACAAGTAAAGTAATCAGGAATGCCAGGATTGAGTAAGAAAACGCGAGGGATAGACGTCGATATTGTCGAACGAAATTTTAGATACCTCTGTTTAACTCTGATCTAATCTTTTATGGTAAGGCATAAGTAGGTACTTATTATATCACACGTCAAAAGTCCCAGGCAATCAGTAGTCAAGTCGACGTCACGATTCATTACATAAAGTTTCTGAAAGGAGACGAAAATTCAGGTGTTCAAGTTTGTAACATTTGCCCGAACTCGACCACTTTAATGAATTACCTTAGAATAAGTAGGTAATAGTGTGAACAAAAGACTTTTCAACAAATAAAATCAACGAAAGTACGGCAAAGATAGAATAATAATAAAGAAAAAATTAAAGCATAACTAGCGAGCACGACATTGTTGAAGGGGCTCATGACATTCAAAGTACAAAGTCAAATCATTCATTGTAAATAGGCAATAAAATCGCACTTTTACAAGTCAAACACTTCAATCTAATAAACAAATCAATAAAACCATAAAAGAAAACGAATTATAACTAATCGATTATGGTTTTAGTTTGAAAAAGGATGTTTCCCTTTCAAGCACTGGTCCAGGATTGAATCTCGGACAGGAGAAGGAAATTCCGTTGACTCTACCAGTGCTTCGGAATACACCCGTTAGAGAAGACAGCACCAAGAAACTCTACGGGGATGTCATTTTTTCTCATAATATTGTATCATTTTCTTTTCATTTTTTTCCCAATCACAATATTTACATTACATTCGAAGAAGCGAAAGAGGTGTGTCAGTATCGTAGCATGTGGAAAGATTAGTTTCTGCCTACCCCAAAGGGGGAAAAGCGGACTGTATTAATGAGTAATTAATACTCTAATCTGTTCAAAACATTTACAAACTCTATTGATTCTCTATCTAAATAAATAAATAAATAAATCTATTCCAAAGAATGTAGGAAAGCACCATTAACTAAACTAGTATAGTTATTTAAGGTCAAAGTAATAAACGTATACAGTATATACAGTCATGCATAGTAACTATCATTCTACCATAATTTATGCTTCATCATCATTAAGTTCATATATGAATGTTTATCTTTAATGTTAATGTGACAGTAGGTGACAACGCGGATGCTAAGCTATGCTGAGATACTTTGTAAAAATGTTCCATTCGCAAATCGTCACAGTTTTTGAAAAATCCATTCTTTTAAGAATAGAGTAGCCTCAGAATCAGATAAACCCACTAATTTGCTAGATTCTTTGGCACCAATATTAACTAGCTAAAACGGGTCTAATTCGCGCACAAACAAATATCAAAATATATAATTTTGACATACCTCGACGTTTCGGCCGAGTTACATCGAGATCACAAAAGTCTAAGCAACATGCATGCATAACATGGACCCAGGAACAATGGGATAAAATTATGTTTTCCGATGAGTCGCGATTCGGGTTTAGGCCTGATACAAGAAGGGTGCGAGTGTACCGTCGGCCCGGAAATACTGAAAGGCTCAGGTGCGTTCAGGAAGTTCATCCATACAGCGGCTCAACAGTTATGGTATGGGCGGGTATTATGAAGAACAGGTGAACTGAGCTCGTTTTTGTAAATGGAAACATGAACGCTGAAAATTACGTTGAGGATATTCTCAAACCTTATGTCTATCCATTTGCACAAACCTTTGGCTCCGATTTTACGTTAATGCATGACAATGCGCGTCCATATACAGCTCGGCGAACCAGAAAAGAACCAGGAATTAGTACATGTTCCTTAGACATTTTTGATGCGTGTAATTAAGATTTAGAGGATGAAATCCTTGTTTTCCCGAGACGCTAATTTAATATAAAAAAATAATATAGGTATCTCTCTTTCACACAGCAGGGGGAGCAGAGCGACAGCAATAACATTTTATCGTGATTTTTAATAGAGGGGCGATTGTTATGTGGTATAGTAGCAGTAGATTTGCTTCTCTCGCCTTTAGAAAGATTACAAATATTCAGCCTCAAAGTGTATAAATATACATTATTCATTTCTTTCTAAGATCACCTTGCATACCATATGCTACATCCAGTAAGTACATAATTTTAACATCAGATTTAACCTATCATTTTACCTCTATGTCTCATCTGCATATAAATGCACCGAATTTGCGTTTTGATTAGCTTTGTAAGTTACTAATTGCTTCTGCGGTTAATTTCTACTAAGTCGGATGGTTTCGTGGAAATGTTACCATCAATAAAGTATTATATTATGGTCAAATTACACGTATATTGTAGGTATACTGTCGTGATAATATTTAGATAGTTATTTGAACTGTTTAACCGATATCAAAAAGACAAGATTATACACTTTAGGGACTGGGAAGGAACCTTTTATTTACTATGTTCTGTACTTTGTGATTTTTAACCAACTTCAAAAAAGGAGGATTTTTTTATGTATTATCCCCGATTAATTAAAGACGCCTGGTCCAATTCGATGGGTATACATCCCAGGTGGTCTCATAGAAATTATATCAATATCGACTCAGTAGTTTGGTTTTTAAATCAAAATAACAGGTTAAAGGTTTAACTCCCTAATCTATGTTCATAAAAATGGACCAGTAGGTTTATATTTTAACAATTCATTTAAAATCGATTTCTGGGCACAACGAATTGCTTAGTTCCTCATAAACTAATTGGTTGTCTGCTAGAAATCTTCGCGTAACACGCTTCCTTTTTTCTAACCCATCCATCTATCATTCAGATAATCGAGAGATTTAGTGACAATTATAGTATTAATATAACTAACAAGAGAGTAATAATTGTTAAAATGTTATAACTAATTATATTACTTAATGGCGTACAGATGTATAAAATTTATTGTAAGAACTTCTCGTTGTTTTAAATTATAACTGTGAACATGGAAGTAGAAATGCTTCAGTTAGATGGATACGGTGTCAATCGGAATCACGCGTTTTGCTAAGCACACTTAACGGTCAGTATAAAGTTGTTTATTTGAGTTGAAACATTCCATGAAATTCAAGGCTGTAGTTAAGTTTTGATGACAATTAAATATTATGGTGACAGTGATTTCGTCTGACGCTAAAGGTGGAATATATAGATACTGAATCACCAATATGATTAACAGCGGATTGTGGGTGTTTCATTTTGGCCAGATTTTGGTAACATGGTTTTACTACTAACTCCACGTGATAATTATGTGATTTATTTTTGTTTGCCCTGTTTAGGTGCGGAAAAGTAACATTGTTAATAGTGAAAAGTTGATGGTACTTTACATAGTCTTTGGACTAATTGAGCTCATACGCACATAACTAATGATAAGGAGCCGGTCAAAAAGTATATTATTGATTCCAGTGACATCAAATAAGTGCCGCATCCATTCGTTTTCAGTTACTGGCTCCCTAACCCCGACCCCACAATCACGTCAATTTTCCATTTCGCTACACCACTCACACATACACACCTCAAGCCACCGTCACACCGACCGCTACACCATACCAACCTACGATCACCACCATTCATTCCCACCCATTGTAAACGCGCTTTACTTCCCTCGATCGTACATCCACAAGTCTTCTTACGCCGCCGCATAGCCTATAAATAGTCGACGCAATTGCAGACAGACCGACAGTCTTTTTTTGAAAAGCATCCAGTAAACATGCTTGCCAGATTAGTGGTACTGACGTTTGTGCTGGCGGGGGTGACGGCGAAGGAGGACATGGGGTTCAAGTACCTGATGAGGGTGTACGAAGACTGCTCCAAGGCTGACGGCGTGATGCCCTGTCTGAAGAAGAAGGCGATACTGTTCTTCGACCGGGCGGCTCGGATAGAGACCATACCCTTGCTGGACGGCGTAGACGTGGTGAAGACATCCATGGCAGCCGTCAGTCCCATAAGCGAGAACGAGATAGAGGAGAGTCTGCCGAGAAGCTTGACGGAAAAGGACGCGGTACTGACCGATATGCTATGGGATAGGATAGCCTCGTTTACTAGCTCGAGGACCATACAACTGTCGTTGCCCAAAATGAGTGGCGAAGAGCTTGGGAGGGGGATCGAAGAAGGTAAAAAAAAAATAAGTAAGTTAAGTTTAAGTTTTTTTTTTTTGGTAGTTAGGCTCAGCTGGTGAAAAGCGATGACGATGACTGTCAGCCTATTTAAGGTTGAACAAACTAAAGGCTATTGACGAGAGGTGCGCATCCCTCGTTAATTCATTATTGTCATCCGTGTCAACGTTTTTCATCAGATCATGCTTTTAACATTACGGGAGCAGCCAAAGTTACGTAGGTTGATGAAGATAGAATTGATTTGAGATTCAGGTTCAATGACTGATAACGATAAATCAATTATAAGGGATGTTAAGTAATAATTAAGTATTGATCGTATATTATTTGTAGCGATAGAGTAATACCTACTCAGAGAGTCACTAACATAGTATCCTAATTCATTGTTACGATCATTAATATGTACCTATTTATTTATTTTATATTCAAAACAATAAAATCTTAGCGTCCATCTCCAATATTCATTTGTTTATTTGCATAATCGTTTACAAAACTAACTATACAGTAGGTATATAAAAAATCAATTTGCAATGACAATCTGAAAAATATAGTTTTACTATTCAAATAAACGCCAGCATTTAACGTTGTTGTTTAATATCCAATTTTAAGGGATAAAGCTAATATTGAAACTGAATATAATACATAATTACACTTTATCACCCATCTATCTTAATATACTCGTACCTATATAAATCTCGTGTCACAATGTTTGTCCTCAATGGACTCCTAAACCACTTAACCGATTATAATAAAATTCGCACACCATGTGCAGTTCGATCCAACTTGAGAGATAGGATAGTTTAAATCTCAAATTATAGTCGAAATTTTAATTTATTGCAAATTATTAGAAAGTTGAAACAAACTGAACGGCCATATTGATTTTCTAATTTTACCTTCTTGACAGGGCAAATATCAATTTCTTGACTTTAAAGACAGGACAATGTCTGTCGGGTCAGCTAGTATGTTTTATAAAGTAGGGTGAAGGATTTTCACAAATAATTTTATAGTTTCACGTATTATTTTACAACCACGTGGTATTTGTTTACATTTATAGGCTGGTCATGAATGAAATCATATTGATCTGGCTCATTGATAAAGATGTAGCAGCACGACTGTTTCATCGTACAGTGACAATGATAAATTTATTTAAACTGATGAAGAATTCATCAAAACCACAAAAAAAAAATTGGAATTTTCTCGAACGTATTTGAAACCTTGTGTCATTTAATAAAATAATACAGTAAACGGAATATGAAAACAATTTATAAGTTGAATAATAGTTACAATGATAAATTTAGACTATAATAAATAATTTTAGTATCTAGGCTTAATACCACGGCCGTAGTCTAATGAACTAAATTCTAAAGTCACATTAATACTCATATTATAGTTAATTCTAAAACCTATGTTAAAGTAGAATAATTACTAATTATAATGTCCAGAATCCAGATATAAATATGGAAGGTCTTTGAATTGCGACACAAATTAATGTCCATAATAATTCTGAACTTGTCTTTAAGGTTATAAAGCTTGCAGCCAAATAAATAGAGCCAAAATTATAAAAGCCCGCTTTTGTTATCAAATCGTAGATGTTTTTAAAGTAATGGTTACTTATTGACTAAACATTGCCAAATAACTAATAATTAGCACCAATAATTCGTGGTTTGGTTAATTTGCCTTGCCAGGTGAAAGAAAGACATACCTATTTAGGAACGCTTTACAGATTGTCATCATCGTCATCATCATCATCAACATCATAATAAAATCAAGCTGACACTATAAAAGATGATTGAAGCAGCGAGTTTCTATTTGCACGTCAACTGTCATTTTTAGAGTGCTCAGTTTTTTGTCTCATTTTAAACATCACCAAAAAATAACGTTAAATTCAAATGACCACATTTATAAGAAAAACTGTACGAACTTAATTATGTTTTAATCTGTATGATCTTTAAAATACATGATCATGCAAAATTTGCTGCAATTGTATGAACTTAGAAAATGGGGTTAGTAAATGTATGATATTGGTGTAACATTGTCATTAAAGCAATTATTTTTAAAACTGCGAGAAATTTTACTTAGAAATTATTTGAGGCTTTCGTGGTATATGAAAGTCATTGTATGAAATTGAGATTCCCAAGATGATTTTGAGGTTTACGAGTAGGTACATTCTCAATTCTACATTAAATTTGATTAAATAATCCATTATACTTTAACTATACGCAGTTTTATGTTCTACTACGTCAATTGTGCAAAAATTTACATAAACATAATATGATATCTACGTAAAACCTTACCTTTTCACAAAACGTTAGTTTTGACTGCGAACTTTTCTCTTCGGAGTATCTAGATAGCCATCACTTTTTTGATTTCTCTGAATTGAAATTTACTTACTAGTATATTCTCGTAATTATTGTCTTCATGAATTAAAAAAATAAATCATGTCTTTACAACATGAGCTCTCGCGATAGAAATCAAGAATACCTACACAGTACCCATTAGTCAAATATGTATCAACTTAATCTGACATCGCACATCGGAAATTAAAAAAAACAACTTGACTCATTCGGCGTTTTAGAGTACCAACTATGATACTATTAGGTACGGAAGACAATGATAATTCGCAAATCCACCATCGCTTACAAGATTGCATATCAGAACCCATTATAGCCACTCAACTGCTGATCACGGGTCCTCAACTCTCTCTCATTTTCATGAAGATGATTAGCCCATAATCCACCACAGAGATCCGACTGGATTAGTATATCACAACACTGAAACAATCGACCAACGACATTGTTAAGATCGCGGCAAGTCGGTGGATGGAAAGGGCTCAGAATCGTTCTTCCTGGAAATTTATAGGAGGCCTATGTCCAGCAGTGGACTAACTCAGGCTGATGACATCCCTCTGCAGAGTTTGTTCCACTAGGCTATCGCGGCTTTCAAACAATTTCACTTATATCGCTGATCATAAAATATAACGTTAACAATAACAATATAGTAGGCTACATAATTTATATTATAGTGAAACCACAATCATGTAAAGCCCGTTAACGTCAAAAGCTTTGTCATTGTCTGATAACTGTATTGTTGCTTCATAGAGTTTTCAATATGAAATCTAGGTATAGGTATCAATTGCTTCTGACGGAACTAGAATGAGAGTAACAATTTTATAACGTAGATAGGTACCCTAATAATATATTATTATATTAAATACCTAATACATTTAGGTATTGCAAAAAATAAGTTCTTTATTCCCTACAAATAATTATACGTCCGTAGACATAGTATAAATCGTGTCAATACTTGTATTTTTTTGTTACAAACCCAAAGTGAAATTAATTAGACTCATTAATTTTGTACGGTACTGTTTACTTAGGACAAAGCATATCATAGGGCAGCTAGAGATAAAAGTAATTTCGTCATAGTGTAATTTGGTCACACGCAAAAACCAATGCAAATCGGTCACATCTGTGTTTTGGTTTTAATTTAGATGGATAATAAGTGCAATTTGGTAACACGTCAATTACTTTTCCATTTTTACACACCTATAATTTTGCATATCAAGAGGTACAGTCGGGGTCATAATTTCATTATGAATATCCACAATCGGTACTTCACATGTCTAATTTAGTGCTAGAAAAGTAAGTCACTGTCCTAATTAAAATAAGTCAGGAGAAAGCACGTCTTGGGAAATCTTTGCTGAGAATGAGAATCGTGATAGCATCGGCTTTGTTTACAGGTCAAAGTGCTTGCTTCTATAGTAAAATTTTAGAGAAAGGTAGTATGCTATTATGGGCATTTTAACAATGATGATAACGATTAGAATTGTGTATCAGTATTTCTAATGACTATATTATTATAATAGACTCTACTTCCGTAGCTTATGGTTAAGGCGGACTGAAAAGAGTGAAATTGCGAGTTTGATTCCCGCTCAGGGCACTTATTTAGGTATGTGGACCATGATTGCTCTTAGCTTGAGTATTTGTGGGACCATGGTAATTTTTGTTTCTTCATTTTGTTGGTAGATACCTACAGAGCATCCTAGTTAGAAGATAAGGTCCTATGTCATCTTGACGCGTTATTTTTCTTACACGACTGTTTTAATGATATAACAAAAATAATAATATTTAGGGTAGCTGATCCTGAAAAATTTGTACGTTGCAATTGAAACAAGATAGGAATGTATATAGAAAATAATTTATAAATATATGCACGTGTGAATGAAGTTTACTTCGGATATAAGTCGTTGATGAGTTGGTTTAGTATGTGACAAAAATGACTTAATATGCGTATTTGGGGCCAACCCATTTTTTGTTTGAAGTGATTTGTGTGTTCATGTCTTCTTCACACGAAATTAAGCCTACAAAAGTCCTCAACACGTTTTCGTACCACTTTAAAAAGCACTATTTCTCATTTGAAAACACGGTCATTAGTAAAACACTATTGTGTTTTCGAGATATAAGATTTGACGGTGAAAAATGCGGTCAAAAGATGCTTTCCTAGAAAACGCTCATTCAACGGAAGGTTCCCAGGTAAGTAGTTAACTGTAACTTTGCGGAATAGAAGACGGAAAGCGTGATCATTGTTGAAAAGATGGCATAATATTCTTTGGCAATTGAGATGTTGTCGATTTGGAGTTGATTATTAGGTTATGTTTCTTCATATGCCTTTAATTTTTTTTTTTATAAAATTCCTTAATTTTTTTTTTAATAAAACTTATCCAATACTGACCAACAATAACAATACCATTTGATACACATTTGTTTACCGTTATAAAAAAGCTTAGCTTCAAAGTAGATACGTTTTAGTTTAGTTTTGGCATAATATTTTTTTACATCACATTACTATGTACCTAGTATAAACCGCACATTTTCCGCGTTATTACCCCTTTTTTTCATTTTATTATTTAAGCCAAGTCAAGTCAAAAGTAAAATCCAATTTGAGCCATCTAAGCCTATTAATAAATCCGAATGTTAAATTCTTAGCAGTTCAACCGACGATACAATCGCAATTCAGGCCACGCGATATATTTTAAGTACTGCCTAATTACTTATAATTACCAAGGAAATATAGGTTACCAACTGAAAAAAATGGTAAACACAGGTAGTTATTAACGAGCTATTTCCGAAGGAAATACATACATGCCTCATTTTCCTGGTTTAGGTGAAACTATACTTGCGCTAAGTTTTTAGTGTTTAATGTAAATGAGGTGTTTAACTTTTAGTTTTTTTTATATAAAATTCAATGCTTTATCTTATTGGGACGAAAGGCTAGTGAGACGAAACACTGTACTGCACTTTAGCCTATCTGTAACGTGTTATCAAAAATCATCAATATTGGTTCAGCTATTTAAACATAAAAGTGTAATAAATTAACAAACAGACACGCTTTTGGATTTACGAATAATATAATTTATTGTAGTTAGTATAATTTTTATGCGGGGTTTTTTCGGTTAAAGCGATAAGACCGTCCATTGTTTACTTTTTTTTTCTCTATACTGTTTATCTATATTGTGGTGTACAATAAAGAGTTTCTACTCTATTCTTATCTATTCTAAACCTTTTTTCCACATTTTATTTTTTGTTTTTTTCTTTTCATTTGTTTGTTTTTGAACGAATCTAACACTGTCACCACATCATTTCCAGGTCGTGGCAAGATGAAGAAGATGATGGGTATGATGATGATGGGTGCGGCGATGAAGATGGTGGCCATGACACCAATCGCCATGGGCGGACTCTTCATGCTGGCTGGTAAAGCGTTGATCGTTGCGAAGGTAAATGTTTTTGTTTACAAAATAATGTCATTAGGAACTCTTTTGGGCTCACGTAAAAAAAAAATATTCAATTAAAAAAAAACCTAAATCTGCCACTATTAGTAAAAAGCCGCCAAAAATTCTCATGGAAATGCCAATGAGTAAACGCATTATAAATGACCATAAGTAAAACCGTACCCACTATTCTATTGGCAAAGGGAATGAATGGCCATTGATAATCCACATGACAATTAAAAGAGATAACAATGCAACGTCACCGCAGAATAGAATCGAAACTTGGCGATAAAGGGAACTTAGTTTCCCCGTGGTTTACTTTCCATTGCGATTAAGTGACTTTGGCTTTTTAATATACTGACATCTGGTAAATTTGAATCATGAAAAGGAAACTTTGTTGTTTATGTTCTTCGGTTTAAATGTTTCAATTTTACTACGGGGTCTCACATCATTAAAAAAAATGTATTTAAAATATTTTTTGTTTAAAACGTCCCTTGCTTTTAATTTTGTAAAGATATAAACATGGTTTAGATTGATATGTTGGATTATTTGTTATAAAAATGATTGATATAAAAAATACCCAATATTCTAATGAAATCATGAAATAACTCTAACAAACGACAAAGCTTTGACCTTTTTTTATTAAACCTAAGGAAAAATTATATTCAGAATCTCACTTTACGATAAATGTGAGAAAAATATCTAGGTAAATCTAAATCTGACAAGCTCTTGCGCACCCGTTTAATACCTCAAACAGAATTATTCAAAAGCTCAACTGCGATAACATACAACTATATTTGATTATTATAATAGCAATTACGACACGATAAAAATATCGTAACGTACGTGTGTGATAGATTAGTCAAATACTGACCAGTAAGAAAAATAAACTCTCCCTCACTCAAACCATCACAATAATGATGTGTATGTGAAATTATAAATGTCTGTAAACGGTACCCACGATACAGGAGCAATAATGTGGTGCAAAGATGAAACAGAAACAAAAAAATATGGATATAACGACTCATAAAACCAAGACTAATGTTACTAAAGCCATGACCTACACCATGGTCTGATTATACAATTTTCTATCAGTTAAATAGGCGTAGTATATTCAGTACCGTACACCTTCATTACAGTGTTAAACGCAAGTTTTTAATAATACATCTTTGTTAACGCGATCTTTCATTAACCGTACATCTATTCATTGAATGGAACGCATGTATGAAATTAATTACGAAGAATTCAGATTAATAGACCTATTAGAGCTATTAAAGCTGTATTATAGTTCACTTAGAATCAGAAAGTATGTTTTTATTGTGGATAGTTGAAGAAATTGGTTAAAATTGTGAACTTAGTTGTCTGTTTTCGGTAGCTTTCTCGCGATCATGAGATTATGATTGGAATGGTAAAAGTGTGAATGATCATCGTTATTGTCACTTTGTTCAGTCTACATAGGGGTCACCTAAGATTTTACAATATTATATCTTAGGTGTTACATTTCCTGTGTTTTTACCAAACCATTTTTACATGTTATAAATACTTAATAATACATAGATCTATACCAATCTATATAGACGTAGTGTAACGCGTTTCTATTTCTATAAATTGGTTCAATATACGTAGATATTTTTCAGAAATTCGTATCAATAAAGTTTTATACTTGGCATAATATTAATATTTCTTACTAACGATCAAACAATAACTTAATAAAAGCACAATTAAATATAAAAAAGCATGAATACAGGACATTATTTCACGACCACCGAATGTGTTTAATTGTGATGGCAAGGCATTTATATTCCCCCTCATAACTCCATTTAATTACATATAAAATAATTATTTCTTAGTATACGATGGTGAACAATTATAGTGCCAATATATAGAAGAGTACCAATCATCGTACCTATTGTATTGAACTAAATACTATGTTGTTAATAATACTTCTCATTAATTAAACTCACGGTTGCCTTTGATTTTTCATACGGATATTTCTCAAGCTCGCTGTTTCGGTTCATATTGTATTAGGTCATCATTGGAGTTCAACAGACATAATATCAAATTTCAAGTTCAAGTGCTGTACGTAAATATGTCAGACTACAAGCGCCTCGCGGTTTCACCCGCGTTAACTGCTATCCCGCGGGAACCGTTAATTTTTACGGGATAAAAAGTAGCCTATGCCACCCGGGGATGGTGTAGCTTCCCAACATGCAAACATACAATCAAATCATTCCTCGTTTTAATAATTAGTAATAATAGTATAGATTTACAAGATCAAGCGATATGACGATGACAAAATGTAGGTAAAATCCGGCGAACGACTCAAATGAAGCTTGCAAACGACAAAATACGATATCAAGCGAATTTGCAAATAATAAAACACGGTCTGGAATCTGTAGCCACTGTCCATATTACATTGTAACTATCATTTTCAAAGCCAGTAACAACAGAACTGAAATGATAAAACTCAATAATGCCCGAGGCAAAGCCAGGTATTATTCATAGTTCGGTGACACAGATGCAAAATAATACGTCTCCATAGCTGTTTATAGTCAGACTTATAAACTGTGGTTAATGTCAAGGTAGTTTGTGTAGCGTTCGCAAAAAAATACCAAAAAGTTTATTCAAAACAAAAATATGAAAAATATACGAGGAAAAGTATTTGCTCATATAAAGAGGTAAATGTAGTCTAATACAAAACGTTCTAATCATTTTAAATGCAGTCTAATACAAAGCGTTTTTAATCATTTAACTTTTAAGACCTTAACTAAATATAGTAGGATTACCTATTATTATTATGATTATAGTAGGTAACCTATTCACGATACTACTAAAATAACTCTAAAAGACTTTGGTACAGAGAAAAGGGCTAAACATTCTGATTGCTATCCATCATGGTCATTTTCTTTCATGACAAGGCACCTAACTTAAGACAATAATAAAGCTAACTTCACCTCGCGATTTCACTCGCGTTGTCAATTAATTCGTCTACACAGGAAGCGTTAATTTTCCACCTATCGTAAACGTTACGTTAAAAACAAGCATGTCATTCTACTGCGCTAATCTCTATACAAATACCCAGTAGGGTAGACTGGGTACGTTTGTGCCATGGTACGATTGTGACAGTCGTCATATTAGCGAAACTATAAGGAATTCCGGGGAGGGTGCAAGGGAAGAAAGAAGCGGCATGTCCGTCTGAAGGTGTCTCACTATATTGGGCCAGCCGTTGGGTGACGTTGCCTTTTGCAGATACCTACATTACTTTTTTTCAAGGAAAAGTGAGATTTTTTATTAGATTTCATTTGATAATTGTCGTTATATGTGTACCGAAAGATTAATGAGTATATTTTCTCATTAAAAGTTACTAATATGTAGTTAATTAGCAGTGATTACTTTGCATGTAGATTATTCGGTATAGTCATGGCAATTATTCTTTTTGCAAATGAGTGTATAGGTACGTTTGTGCCAAAAATTTAGGGTGCGGTTGTGACATAGTGATACGGTCAGCTGCGGATATTCGATAACTTAATCGCATCAAATCACAAATTTTATTATAATTAGTTTTCTATTTTGACACAGTTGCCGTAATGTAGATATAATTAGACGTTTAGTCAACTTTTTGACTAATAAATGTGAATGCTGTTAAAATATTATAATTAATAAAGTGCCTGTTCGTTCTTAGGGATTACAATGTTCCCAGATGCTATTCCCTTTACGTATGTTTCCAGAAATATATGATATTACGTTATGTTACATTATTGCGTGCAATAGTGCATGATTATAGACCATTTTGGTGTATTTTTGAACCTGTCACTTCCGACCCCAAGCACTGTCACAACCGACCCAGGGCCAGGGTCGATTGTGACATTTTTTACTTTATTTTTTAATGTGGTCCTATAAGTAAACCGTTGCACTTAGGGGCAAAATTGTTGTATTTTCACGTAGACAAATGTGCATAGTACTATAAAAACCACCATTCTTCCAGCTAACTGGAATACTAACGAAAATATGGACGATCAAATGAAAATTGTCACATTCGTACCCAGTCTCCCCTAATGTTCATTGGTTAAAGTGCCTTTCGAATCAAAACACGGTAATGTGCACATTACTGTTCGGCAGGTTAATAATTGACTTTCACAGATGGACGTTGAGCAAAGATAATACATTATTTACGATGGAGTTAATTTCTTTAGGTTGACTCTTGCACTCCTTAGAGTAGACTCAAGATTAAGAGATTTCGGACGTCAAATCATCATAAAATCTTAGTGGTAAGCTTGGTAGAGCACCTTGGTTCACTTAGACAGCTCCAAGTGTCTGTTACTAATAACTTTTGACAGACAGAGTGCTATGACAGGAGCAGATACATTATTCTGCAAATATATTAATCGCACAGATAGACATTCTTCTGCAGTTACTTTCATCGCATTTGTATTTTGTGGTAAGACTACGCGTTGTCCAATAGAGGCTCACCGTGAACTTTTTAAACTTGTTGTAGTCAAATTTCGTTCTATAATAACACGATTTCTAGATAAAAATAAGATAAGATAAGACAAAAATAATCTGGCTACTTTTTCTGACCCTACCCAGCATTATCCCATTACGGGTAGAGAGGAACAATGTTCTGTTTTATCACTGCATTTCGCAGTCACGAGTAGCTTTCCTTTGTTGATACGGAATCTAGATTCACTGCCTAGAGTGCCTAGAGTCTAGGTCATGGATGACGGCCGTCGGCCGTGTCTTCAAGAGATTAGTGAGGGACAATTTCTTGGTAATCGTTTGCTAGAAGTTGTAAGAGCACACGACGAAGATATTATACTTGATGGTTTATACTTAAAGCTATGTGAATAACATACTTATTTAAAATACAAAAGGAATAACTATAATTGAAAAATTGACATCCCGTAGACCTCTACGGGTAGACCTCTGTTTTTACCTACCAAGAACCTTCTTGGTAGGAAAAACATCTTAGTTCTTGGTGCTGTATTTCCGAAGCACTGGTAGAGTCAACGCAATTTCCTTTTCCTGCCCAAATTCAGTCTTTGATCAGAGCATGAAAGGGAAACATTATTTTTCAAACTCAAACCATAGTAATAATTTGATTTAACAAATTATATTTTTTTTCGTTTTTATTTTTTGACGTGTAAAAGCGCGATAATCTCCCCTATTTGCAAAATGTTTCGGAGGTGTGATACACCAGTCCGTACCGGTCTTCGTGGTGGATTAGGCCTCATTGCGTAAATGACGTGAGACCCGTGCACAGGCAGTGGCCTGATGATGTTAAAGTATCTGAACCAACTTGGAGTAATCAGCGTTTGTAATGTTTTAAGTACCGACGGTAACTCTTAACTCTTTGTTTCGATCTTTAACGCACGGAAATATCAAATAAGAATGGATGTATGGTTGTCGAGCTGTTTGCCTTATGAGTAGCATCGCATCAGCCCATAACAATTGCAGTGCCAACTTAGATTCTTGAATGCGGCGCTTCGTGTGGCACTGCACTGACAACTGT
Source organism: Hylaea fasciaria (assembly GCA_905147375.1). NCBI lineage: Eukaryota > Metazoa > Arthropoda > Insecta > Lepidoptera > Geometridae > Hylaea > Hylaea fasciaria. Next base: position 7,101,424 of record LR990214.1, read on the forward strand.
AACGAGACGATGCATTTTCACACCCCCAGTACCTACCTACTTTCCAATGTCCATTTATGCCAAGACACAGATCGTATTATACAAATCATGTGTGCTGATAATGGCACTCTACTACCCCAGATTTACCACCACAAGAACTAAACAATAATGTGAGATTAATCGCGATAGTGGTGAGAAACGTTTTTGCGTTGATCATTCATAGAAGGTCACCCAGTTGTCTGCTATTGAATACGGGAAATGGTGCAAAAGACTTTCTTTTGCGGGGTGATTATGCGGGGTCACCATCTAAGTCATGGCTTTCAATGAACAATAAGAAGACGTATACTATGTAGTGGGTACACGCTTTACAAAAATTAGATGCGTTGAAGTTGATATATACTATGTTTCACTTGGGAAGCTTCTAACTTTTTCAAGCTCAAGTGAGATTGGGCATTGTGAGCAAAATGCTTCCTTAGAAATAGGGACAGATCGCACAGCTTGGGAGTTCCAAGACAGTCGAAGGCGTCGAAGTCGTCCTTGAAGACGATGACACGACCTTGGCTCTTTTGAAACCCATTAGAAGGAGGGCTAGCCTAAAATAGTAAAGGTAGAAGGGATCGGGGAATACCTTGGCGCAGCAGTAAGACACAGCATATTGCAAAAAAAGTTCTATATATAAAGAAAGACCATAAAAAGGTTTGCTAAGTAACGGCCACAGCCCATTGCTTAATCTTTGGTTTCCGATGTCTCTTATATTATATACCCACTACTAGAAGTGTAGAAGTTAGAAAGTTAACTGCTGGTCATTATTGTGTGACTGATTGTTGCAAAATCAATATATTTAAAATACATTTAATCAATATATTTCAATATATTAAATCAATATATTGTTTATTCAGGTAGGTACATGACAAAGTACTTTATTTCAACAAATCATTCGGTAATATAAAAACAAAATAAAAACTAAAAACTAAACGTAATTAAAACTAATCTAACAGGCCGCTACCAGTGGGCAACGTTCCCAAAAAAACAATATATTTGGACAATTACAGCAATAAATCTTTCACAGCCAACACTAACTTCAAGAAGATTTACTTAGAAAATGCTGAAACTTTTTAAATGAAAATGTGTCATAGTATAGGAGGTCTTCTTTGCCATATACTTATATTATTAACTATACTAGCAGACACGGCCACGCGTTGCTTTGGCTAAGGTTTTTCTTATTGCAACTGTAAATTGAGATGCTTGTATCTTTCAAGTTAGATCAAACTGCACATTTGATTAAAATCGGTTGTAGTTGAGGAGTCCATCGCGGACAAACAACGTGACGCGTAATTTATAAATCTACTCGTATATTAAGATATAATATAAAAATACTCAACAAAATCGACCTAAAAATTGTAACGATCATAAACAAAAAGTCGAATTTAGAAGTTACAATTCCTTACTAAAGAGCTAGAATTGTTTTTCGGTCCACCAAGAGGTCGGCTGAAAGAAATCAATCGATTTTGTAGTTCGAACTAAGGTTAGGAACACAATCAAAAAAAATGTCAATCAGACCAAATTGAGTTCTAGCCTGGTGTTTCTTGATAACACTGCTTTCTATTATTAGAATCATTACATTATTAGGTACATATAATAAGGCATAATAAGGGCCCAGGTATTCTTGTATCCCTCTCGCATGCTTTCCCTTACGACCTAAGACCTTGAAGTCGTGATCATAAAATATACTTTCTACGAAACTAAATTGCAATATTATCAACTAAGGGAAAGGTATTCACAGCATGATCATCATTTTCACAGTCATCTTAACCGTCATTATTTGCATCATTTTTCTCGTCATTATCGTCATATTATGGCTACTTCTAAGGGAGGTCCTTCTAATAAGGGCCAGTACCTTAATAAGGGCCATCATTTAAAAAGCTCCAGTTGTCGACAATAAATAGAAATTGAAAAGTAATTGATGCTGGGCCGGGGATAGAACCCGGCAACATTGGACTTTAAAACGCACAAGTGACCACTCAGCCGCCGTACAGAAAAAAACCAGTAGGTACATCACTAAATCACGTCACAGACACATTAGACCCGTTTAAATACTAATTAACATGTATTCAGTTCGCGAAAGTTTAAGAACTTCTAATTTAAGGTATCTACCTACAATCTAGGGATCAAAGAACTGATAATCCAAGGTCAGTATCAGGATAGCATAAATAGAGGTACAATCTAGAGGTAAAGAACTTGATGATTCAAGGTCTGTGTCAGAACAGTCGTTTTATGTAGTCATGACTTGAATCGGGGCCTGTAACTAACTTTATGTTTCTAAATAACGAAGTAGTCAACTTCAGATAGTAGGGTAGACTGGGTACGTTTGTGCCATGGTACGATTGTGACAGTCGTCATATTATCGAAACTATAAGGAATACCGGGGAGGGTGCAAGGGAACAAAGAAGCGGGATGTCCGTCTGAAGGTGTCTCACTATATTGGGCCAGCCGTTGGACGACGTTGCCTTTTGCAGATATCTACATTACTTTTTTTCAACGAAAAGTAAGATTTTTTATTAGATTTCATTTGATAATTGTCGTTAAATGCGTACCGAAAGATTAATGAGTATATTTTCTCATTAAAGGTTACTAATATGTAGTTAATTAGCAGTGATTTTTATTTTTTTTTTGTTTAAAAAAAAAAACGTAGCCCCACACTAGGATTTCTCCTGTATCGTGGGTACCGTTTACAGACATATAATTTCACATACACATCACACCCAGACCAGAAACAAATATTTGTGGATCGCACAAATATTCGTTCCAGGCGGGAATCGAACCCGCGACACCTAGCGCAGCAGTCCGATTGCTCAGCCACTACGCCAAACGTGCCGTCACGATTACTTTGCATGTAGAATATTCGGTATAGTCAACATGGCAATTATTCTTTTTGCAAATGAGTGTATTGTATAGGTACGTTTGTGCCAAAATTTTTGGGTACGGTTGTGACATAGTAATACGGTCAGTTGCGGGTATTCAATAACTTAATCGCATCAAATCACAAATTTTATTAAAATTTGTTTTCTATTTTGACACAGTTACCGTAAGGTAGATATAATTAGACGTTTAGTCAACTTTTTCACTAATAAATGTGAATAATGTTAAAATATTATAATTAATACAGTGCCTGTTAGTTCTTAGGGATTACAATGTTCCCAGATGCTATTCTCTTTACGTATGTTTCCAGAAATATATGATATTACGTTATGTTACATTATTGCGTGCAATAATGCGTGATTATATACCATTTTGGTGTATTTTTTAACCTGTCACTTCCGACCCCAAGCACTGTCACAACCAACCCAGGGCCAGGGTCGATTGTGACATTTTTTTCTTTTTTTCTAATGTGTTCCTATAAGTAAACCATTGCACTTAGGGGCAAAATTATTGTGTTTTCACGTAGACAAATGTGCATAGTACTATAAAAACCACCTTTCTGCCAGCTAACTGGAATACTAACGAAAATATGGACGATCAAATGAAAATTGTCACATTCGTACCCAGTCTCCCCTACGACTATTTACTGAGGTAAGGTTTTAGGTCCTATGTCCAGCAGTGGATCGATACGGGCTGATATGATGATGATGATGAAGGTTTTAGTGTTTCAGTCTAGAGTACCTGAAAAAAACCGCCAAGTGCGAGCCGGATTTCCGCACGAAGGGTTCCGTAACATTTTCGGTATATTTAAAAATAAACCCCAATTTCTTTTGGGCACAGCATCACGCGTGAATGGTTACACCAATTTTCTTTTTTTGCTGTTTGTTATTTACTGTCAGGAGAAGATTCTTTGAAAGAAAAAAAAAAGAACTTTAGAAAATTAGAGAAAACTTCACGACCACATTAACTTTTGTAATGTAACTTTTTTGACAGGAATAGTGACAATAATAATTACAGGACAATATAAATCACGTCAATAAAATAAATTAGTAAGAATATTTGAAAAAAAATAATTAAATGTTCTATATTATATACTTTATTTAGGTACTAGACAATATATATTTATATAAATATTTGGAACCAAAATCTAAATTTAAATTTGAAATAAATATTTTTAAATTTAGAGCTGTGAAGATGCACGTTTATCTAGAAGTAACCTACACACAACACATAAATACATCGTCATTCTACTGCAGTTAGTTAGGTACTAAATATTAATAAAAATTATGATTAACTAAATACCACTATAAACGAAGTTGCGGGCAACACCTATTAAAAGTTATATTAAGAACCCCACCACACAAATCAATACCAATTCGGAATACTTAGTACTCATATCTATTTCACATGCAACCCACGAACGCAGAATCAATTCAAAATGCACCTTATAGCATATACACTGAATGGTTATAATTGCATGGTAAGACGAAAACTGAGGAATTTAATAAGTTTGCAGCTGAATGTAACCGTCCTTCGATGGACCATTTTCGCTCCGCTTACGCATTTTGATTAAGTTTAGTGTTGCCAGTGTGGAAAATATATCCCGTAAATTATGGTACAAATTATTATTTCAGGTTCAGTGTAAATTATGTTTTCTTATAGCTCTTGAACATTAATGATTGACGCAAATAAAAGTTTATTTAATATAGGTACCTATATTTTTTTTTATGTTTTTTGAAATCATTTAACATAGATACCACAGCGATTAAATTTATCTTCAAATTAATTATCATGTTGCAAACAAAGTAAAAACATTATTAATTAGGTAGGTACTTAATTGCATTTTACATCACTCAACATAATGGAACTAAGAATGGCTACATTTTAATTTTACAGAGACGAATTAAAAATAACTATGTTTCCTATCCGTCACTAAAACTTGATAACACACAACACAAATAAATAAACAAGCACAAGAATGTGTTTGTCTCAAAATAACTCGTATCACAAAATTATACTAATGGGTAAACAAAGGCATGTACTTGCAACACCGAGTCGCAGCCACCAGTCTATAGAAAACGTTTATCGGGCGCAGTCGTCGACAAGAAGCCAGAATTTAATTTCGAGTTCTTCAAATGCAGAATACTCTGAACTACAAGATCTCGATAGAGAATTTCAATCGATTGTCGCTTAAAGTAAATCTCGTGCGGCTTGTGTGTATTTCACGCCGTACGAGATTTACTTGGAGCGATGGTCGAATATTCGGCGAGTTTGGGCATCGTGGTATAAGTAAAATTCCGGAGGGCAGGAAAGGAAAATGGGTAGTTTTAATTATTATGAATCGGTAAAATGGATTTATTTATTTTGATTATTACTATGGTTATCACTACCATAGTATACCATCATAATTATATAATTTACGGGGATTAGATTGGGAAATTTTATTCTAGTATTCTGGGAATAACACCTATCTACCACCGGATTCAGAATGAACCATCAAAAAATGTCATGATGATTATTCTTTTATGATGCATTTTTTGACATTATTTAAAACCTTTTTTGTAGTAATAAAAATATTGTTATGACGTATAACAACACTTGAAATTGTTCCGATTTGCGATTTGTAATAAAATAATTGCAAAACACTCAACTTATATAAACATACGACAAGCTAAAGCTTATCAGTTGTATAACACATGTGGTCCTTATCACACTTCAACATTGCTATAAATAGGGACACATTTTAAAAATCATGCCCAGTTGTCACCACTGGGGACATGGAGGCGGGTGACAACTGGGAATGACCCTAAATAAAGAAACCACTCCACGAATGTCGCGCGTGCAGTAAAACTACATGCCACGTGTGAGACAAAGAATACAGTTTCAAGGCAAACAGCATACGACTTTATTGTGACTCAATAATTCAGGAATGCTTGAATGTTACAAGCCACATCAAGCTTGAAAAGCAATTTTAACGGAATATGGACCTTAACAATTCAATCCTTTTAGTAAGAAATCACGCTAATCCTGTAAACGATTTTTTTTAATTACCTACTGTTGTATTTTCATGTGCAATAAGTGCGCTTTTTATATAACTCTAATGGTTGGAAGTGGGAGAAAACTGAATTAAGATATTCCATTAAGTTGTGGTCTCCTATAAACGCCATCGGCCGCTTACAGCGTCACATTACGCCATACGCCGCGTCACAATGAACTATAGAAATTCTAGCAGACACGGCCACGCGTTGCTGTGGCTAAGGTTTTTGTAGTTACGACTATAAATTGAAATGTAAGCTATCCTATCTTTTAAGTTAGACCAAACTGCACACGGTGTGCAAATTTGATTAAAATCGCTTCAGTAGTTTAGGAGCCCATCGCGGAAAAACAACGTGACACGTAATTTATATTAATATCTTTAAATGAGCAATTCTTGTATATATATCTATACAGGGTGTATCGGCAAGGTGTAGTAATATTGAAATGTGGGTATGTGTACCTGGTGATGAATCATTTGCCAGGGTACTAAAACCTGAAATCGAAAAATCGATTTTTTCACTCAATTTGACAAAATAACTAAATATTACAACCCTAACATGATACGGATGACGTCACGTTACGCGGGTCACTGGCATTGAATTATTTCTATTGCAAGGTGCGCCGCGCTCTTTGAATTTGCCGACAATATTTTAGGGTTCAGTATTGTAACAAAGTTGAAAGCCTCTTAAATTCATTTCAGATACTTACCGCCTTAGAATAGAATTTTGGTAGGTACATTACACGGAGCAGCTGATATCACTCAGCCGCCAAGAAATACTTTTGTCAGGTTGCATCTGTCCGGGTTGGTACAAATTGGTAAAAAAAATTATTTAAAAAACAAACGGAACCCTTAGTACTTTTACGAATTTTGTATTGACGGATTTGACGGCGGGCCTAGTTTTGTTTGAGTAATGCCGCCGGCTAGAGGTGTAAAAGTAACGAAACAAAGCGTACAGTCTTACCCAACTTATATGGTGCGTCGTGAATCTTCGTTCGCGCAGAAAATAAAGTATGGTCCGAAGATTAACGAGTTAGTTCCATCTCACTCATGCCACGCGGCGATCGCTAAGATGGCGGGGCGGCTGCCGACCAATAGCGGTCAATAGCATTTCCCGCGCTTTGAAAATTCATCTTCTGCGCAGGTAGAACTGCGATGTGCAACAGCTGCAGTGTATTATGAACCTTATAATAGTGATCTTAGGTTGATTGTAAGTGTTAAGCATTCTTTCGTTAATCTTCGGACCATACTTTCTTTTCTGCGCGAACGAAGATTCACGACGCACCATATAAGTTGGGTACTACTGTACATGTTAGTCAATGCCTCAAGTTCACTGACATTGCCCAGCTGATAACTAGGGTTGAACGATGGTTAGTTTTGCAGTAAACTTTGACGTGTATTAATTCATTACCGTAACTACTTACAGATTTATAGTACCTCCAGACTACTTCGAAATATTATGTATGTGTATGCGTAGTTTCAGTATTACTACACCTTGCTGTTACACCTTGTATAATTGGAATCTCGGAATCGACTCCAACAATTTTCATGAAATTCAGTATATAGGAGGTTTCGGGGGCGATAAACCGATCTAGCTAGGAATCATTTTTAGAAAATGTCATTTTGTTCGTGTTTTTTTATGATTTTTTTCTAACCAGTATAACCAGTTAATATTTTTACATTATTCTATCGGTAAGATCGAAAAATATTATTCATATTTCATCATTTTATTAGTAATAATTAAAAAAAAATTAAAAAAATGCCGAGCAAAGCTCGGTCATCCAGATATTGTATGTATATTATAAGATAAGATTAAGATATGCCGACAACAGCGTGTCAAAGGACCACGAAGCATCGCGACGCGGCGTATGGCGTGACACCGTAAGCAGCGGGACCACAGCTGTACATTCATTAATGAAAGCGTGTTAAAAAATAATAGGCGTAGTGTCGCTTATGTAATGTATGATTAAATTGACCCTAATTATAAACACTTTAGGTACATTTCAGACTACTGACTGAGCTCGCGTTGACACGTCCCATTACGTTTGACACCAACTAATTGTTTTATACACTATACAGTACACGTACCTACTCTAGTATTTGACGATATTATTACCTAGTCTTAAGTGCCGATGTAGTCAATGTTGGCAGACTTGCTCAGCCTTAACGGGGCTGGCTCTTCGATAGGGGGTCAGCGACGGCCAGACGGTCACTATAGTTCGATACCACCAAGGTTTTTAAATAATATTTTCCTTCAGTTTCATATTTTCTGTCATATCCTTACGGAGTAATAAGCTACGTGTCACTTAAGGTCGAGAGTAGAGATGATTACACATATTTTGAACGCCACTTACGACATATCCGTACAACTTGGGAATGTGGAAAAAATATATGTTAATTTCGAACATATACTTTCTAGGCGTGATGTATCAGAAACACAATTACAAGATATTTTCTCGATAGAAAAAAATTACAAAGTAACCTCTTCAAAATAGCAATTTAAATTCAATCTCACTAATTTATGAGAGAACATTATTCAAATCGAAAGAACTTGAAATCATTGTACAATAATAAAGGTTTTTGGTGTATAATATAGCAACTATGCGCCAATTTTCATTCAAGAAAACATATTTGAGTGAATTTTCGTTCAAGTAGAATGACGCGCCAGCCGCCATGTTGTGTCCTCTCTATCATTTCCATACGATTCGACAGTAGTCGCTGCGGCGCGCCGCTAGACGGACCTGTGTCACTTTTTTCAATTATTTTTTTACGTAATTTAATTTTTCCGAAATACTGGACCGCATCCATCGCTTGTCATGTTTGGTCTGTCAAGGCACTGATTAGGCAAAACAAGCATTGGATGCGGCGCGGCCAGTGGCGGCTGTGTTTTGTTTTTCTAGCCCGTTTATTACAATAGAATTTAAATAGAAGTGCCAAGCAGTCACGTTGCTCCCGTTATTACCTACATAACGAGACAATCTTTGTGTAGGCCATCTTGACGATTCAATCTAAGTACATGCGTGTGAGCTTCGCAATGACCACCTAGTTCTTATAGCATCATCGTCATTGGTGCTTATTATAGGTATTGTTATGAAAAAGTCTGGTGTCGCTAAGCAAGAGATTTCCAAGAGTATTTGTACTCTTGGAAACTTACTTGTAATTTGTATTTGCGAGAGATAAACTTAATTTAGGTAACTTCGCAGGTTTTCCAACTTGGTCTCAGCACATATCAAACATATTTGAATCTATGAATTCATGCCTACACTTTTGAGAGTAGCTCAATCAAAACATAATCCTATTTAAATGAACACGAATGACACGCACACGTCATATGCAAATGGAAAAACTGAAGTATATGAACATCAAAATTTGACGGTCTTTAAAATTGCAATATAGCATAGTTGTAACTATGATGGATTTATGATACGACGAGCCGGAGTTCGGTTCTCGATCGCCGTAGTTTGGTTTTGTTGGAAAATATTTTTCTTGACCTTTTGGTTATCCATTGCGCCCAGATTACCCACCTAGTTTTTCTGCTTTTTAGAACCACAATCAATACGCTTTCTAACAGCCAGCCAACGAGGATATTTTGACAGTCATCGTGTGGTGTGGTGCATCGTGGTGCAGCCCGAAACTCAATAGGTTCGGACTATGACTGCGTATTATTATATTAGATCGATTAGTAAAATGAAAGATTACATTAGGTTTAAAAATATTTATTTACAGATATCCTATATTAAAAATCTATGCATTTTGCATTTTTTTAACCCTTCTCAGAACAAGTTCTGGTAGGTATATAGGTTCCACTGGTGAAATGAAGCACACAAAGTAATTTTTTTTCTTTCTTGCGATTCTTAGCTGCCCTTGTACCTGTAATCCAAAATAACTCCATAACTTTTAAATGCCTACACAAATTTGGATGTACATAAATAGGGCTTCGTTATTTGCTAATGTTGGTACCACACCACCCCTATTCATTTCTGTAGTAGCGTATAATGTCTTGAGTAGAGGTACATAACAACTGAACATAAATAATCACAGGTTTACATTACAATCATTTCATCTCGTCTGTATAAAAGAAATAACAATCTGCACAGTACAGAATTTTCAGGTTGGTCTTTGTACCAAGAAATTTGTTGCACGTTAACAATGTGTTCAATACTTACGAAACATCTTCGCCATGGAAACGCTTGAGCGCAGCACGAACACGTTTTCAGCTACATACAGGTCCAGAATAACTGTGAGCTCGTTTTTGATGTTTTTGCTCTATACATTTTTAGCATCGTCCGTGAAAACAGGAACTCTCCGACCCAACCTAAAAATCAAAATAATTATATTTAAAATGTTGGAATGTTCTTAATACGTATGTGATAGAAAAATAAAACGGTTTTCACGGTTCACAACACTGAACATAATATGAAATATCGTCAACTCTTGAATCTTACAATTTTTATTTACCCCAAAGCCGGTGACTACAGAGAACGAAACGTGACAGTCTGACACTGACAGACAGTGTCGCGTCACGATCAAGGAGGTACCAGTTGATAATTACTGTATTGCCTTGCCAGTGCACAACAGTCAAATGTACTGTACCAGTTGTACCACAATTGTACTCTGCTTTGATTGAACACGTCTTATCGTCATCGCGTCGTCTTTGTCGTCGGGAACCAATCGTGTAATTGCTATAATTATTTAAATATATTTAATAAAATTACGTAGGTATTTAAGATAAAATACTTATTTAATTATTTAAGTCGCTTTTGCTCTTATCTGTTTACTGGTATACCTTGCTCATTAGTTTTCTTTGTTGATGATATCGTTGGAAACTTGAAACCCATATAATTAATTAACTTGTTCAAAGTAAACACGTTCTACAATACATATTATTCATATCTTTTAAGAAAAAATGTCCAAAATTACATTCGGCTATAGTATAGTACGAGAGTAAATGTGATAATGTAGTAAGTGACACAAAATCTACCACGTGCAAGATTCTGGCAGCACTGAATTGGATACGTCACCTGGCGCTTATTTTATTATTTTGAATTACATATTATTTAATTACATTATACGAAACGGCGAAACGGCAACGCCCGATTACGCTGCGATTATATCGCGGATATGCTCACACAAAGTAATGTCTTCTTACTCCCACAGGCCTAGTGTGTCAACGTCGCATAGTGTCAATCTTTTTGAGACACAAGATAGCCTATGTCCGTCTCATAGGTCCAATCTATTCCTATACGTACCAAATTTCATCGAAATCCGTTCAGCCGTTTAGCCGTGAAAAGGCAACAAACAGACAATAAACAGAGTGACTTTCACATTTCTAATATTAGTATGGATTATAGTATTACTAGCTGTTGCCCGCGACTTCGTCCGCGCGGACTATACGAGTATATTTTACCATAATTCCAAATACTTAACTAAAAATAGACCATGACCTCGTGTTCGACATCGACATCCGATATGCGATATCCAACATGCTCGTACGACATCCACCATCTTCTATCAAAATTACTGTCTTATATAAAAATCTAGCATTTTATACCAAAATCTAACATTTCATACAAAATTTACCATTTCCTAACAATATCTACCATTTTCTACCAAAATACCATGTTCTACCAAAAGCTACCATTATCTACCTACTAAAATCTAAAATTTTCTACCACAATCTAAAATTTTGTTTCTAAATCTATTATTTTCTTACTAAATGTATTATTTTCTACCAAAAGCTACAATTTCCTACCAGAACCTACCATTTCCAACCAGAATCTACCATTTTCTACCAAAAAGTACCATTTTTAACCAAAGCTTCCTTTTTTTCCAAAATTTACCGTTTTCATCAAAATCTACCAAATTTATCATTTCTACCAAATTAGCATTTTAACCAAAATCTACCATTTTAATTCCAAATTCGCTATTATCTACCAAAAGCTACAATTCCTTCCAAAATCTACCACTATTACCAAAAATCTACCATTATTACCAATAATCTACCATTTCCTACTAAAAACTACCATTTCCTACCTTAAATTAATCATTTTCTACAAAATCTACCACTTTCTACCTACAATTTAGGAGTTCATTATTAAAACCAGATAAAACACGTGTTTAAAATCTTTAAAGAATATAGATTCCAAGTTTGTAGTTGATCAAACCGATAAAACACGTTGTTCCATACAAACTTTGAAACCCCTTTTCACCCACTAAGGGGTTGAATTAAAAAAAAAAAAAACTTAGTGCACACCTACGTCTTTTAAGGAATATTTGTGCAAAATTTCAGTTTCGAACAAAATCTGATGAAAAATATTTTGCAACCCCTCTTTATTATTTTAGGGGTTGAATATTAAAAAACTATGAAATATTTAAATAAATCTTTTAAATAATGTAAAAGCCAAGTTTGAAGCAGATTAGACAAAGAAAACACGTTGTGACACACAAACATTACAACCCCTTTTCACCCCTTTAGGGGTTGAATTTAAAAATCATATTGAAGTGCACTCCTATGTCACTTATGGCATAATTGAGCCAAATTTAAATTATGAACTAAATCGGATGAAAATATGTTGCAACCCCTTATTCTCAATTTAGGGGTTGAATATTCAAAAACGATGAAACACATGTTTAATTAAATCTTTTAAAGAATATAAATGCCAAGTTTGAAGTTGATCGGACCAAGAAAACACGTTGCTCCATACAAACTTTGTAACCCCTTTTCACCCCTTTAGGGGTTGAATTTTCAAAAATCCTTTCTTATTGCTCGCCTACGTCACATAAGGAATATTTGTGTAAAATTTCATGGTTCTAGACCCAGCGGTTTCGGCTGTGCGTTGATCGATCAGTCAGTCAGTCAGTCAGTCAATCAGTCAGTCAGTTTTGGCTTTTATATAATATAGATTTAAGAACTTTTATATTTTGGACTCTGGGATTTTATCACTTAAATAATAAAACTGAGTTTTGGCGGGAATCCGATAGTGAGACGTTGTTGGTTTTGTATTATTAGCTCAAACTTGTGTTTCTTCGAGTGTTAATGTGTAATATTGGTGGAATATTAACCATTGAGTGTTCGTTAACGTGCACGAGTGTAGGCGAATGATATAAACTCAAAAAACGTGTCATTTCGCATTTTTTCCAAAACTCCCAGGAAGTTTCAGTAAAGCATCCACTACTTTACTGAATCGTGACTTTGACGGTGTAAATAATTGACTTGACTACTTGACCACGATTGCTATATTGCTGTGACTTTCAAATTAAGAAATACTTAAATAATAAAATACTTGACACTGGCTATATGCACAAACCGTGCGAAGCCATTACTAAAAAAAAAAAAAAAAAAAAATAATAAAACTGTTAATGTACCTAGTAGGTGGATCGTTCATCTAATTTAGCTTTTTGTTATATTGGGTTGGAATGAGAAAATAAAATTTCACATCTAAATACGAGTACATTAATTGTATAATATTTTTATTAAGTCTAAACGGTTATGTATATATTGTTCTTTCAATAAAATAATGACCAACTTTTATTAGATAAACCGCTTATTTAACAGATCGCCGGCGCGTAACTTCTTTACGTTCTAATAGTTCAATATTCTTTGGTAGTGAGAGTCGGCACTTGAAAGTCGCGGAGCTGAAACTTTTATTACGCCGTTTCGCCGCTGTTTCTTCGTGCACTGCAGTCGGATTGTGAAATGTCAGTAGCTGCCCTCTTCGTCTTAAGCCCTTTTGTTCTCGTTATTCCAGATCGCCCTCCTTCTCTCCGGCATAATGGTGTTGAAGAAGCTGATGTCGGGGAAAGGAGGTGGCGGTGGCGGTGGCGGCGGTGGTGGCGATAGCGGCCACAGCCACGGTGGTGGCGGCAGCAGCGGCGGCTGGTCCTCAGGCGGCAGCAGCGGTGGCTGGGAAAGGCGATCCATCGAGCCGTCTGATCTCGCTTATGCAGCTTATAAGAGAGATTAGAGCGGTAGACAACGCTCAACAGGGATCTTCACGCAGATATAAGCTTTAAAGAGTGGACTTATAGGAGTCTAATGACTTGATTTGATACGTAAATTGCTAAGCGAAAGTGCAGGTTGATTATTTTTAAAAACAACGTCTTGTGCTTGCTTGTGTGTTTGTGAATGTTTTTCTTCCTCTTTCATACCTGTTTATCTCATCAATAGGACGGTAGTGTTTAGTATACACGAAGTGAGAAAAAATATATTTAGGCTGGCAATATTATGTCTAAATGGATGAATAGGAATATTGCATGATTTGCAGAATAATTTACAATGTCATCCTTGATTCCCTTGTCCACGCAACAAAATTTTACTTGAGAGAGATGATGGGTGATTATTTCAGTGGGCTTACTCTTGAACCAAGCTGGGACTGAATTGGTATGGGTAGTTTCATGTAATATGAACACTCGTTATTTAGCGTTATTATTTCTAAATCAGGTTTGGAAGGTCCAAGGAAAAGCTCCAAAACAGCGGTTTATAGTCCCATATAGCCTTATAAAGAAAAGTAAATATTACCGTTCTAAGTAAGCACCCGAATAAATTGCCTTAAATATAAGCTCTGATGCTTAGGTACCTATTTTATAGGCTCTATGAGAAATAATTAATTTAAATTTAAAATAATTTAAAAATTTGGTTGAAGCAGGCAGTTTTGTTTCCACATCTTATTTACTTTTACACTTACAAAATAATCACCTAGGTATTTATTGCAATTAAATATTATTACTAGAATTATAAATACCACCGTTTCTTTGGGATTTAAATGTCAGTGTTATTACTTATAATATTTAGTAAAAGAAGTGTCTTTATTGTACTCATTCTTCTTTTGCAATGGCTTGTTTCTGTCTTTATCTATTTCTTTTAAATCGTATCTGTTTCTTGTTATTGATGGTTTAAGTATTCCTTGAACGCAACTTTAGCTTCTTGTTATTATATTATTAAGTTGTATATTCTGATAATTTTCTCCTGATCTGTCAGTGTTTTTGTATTCTTTATATTGTTCTGGCTAATTTTATTTTTATAAATTTTTTTTATTTTGCTTGTACTCATTATAATTTGTATAGTAAATAAGATAAAAAAATTGTCCTAAAACGGCAAGTGATGGTACTTTTTATAAAAAGGCTATGTTAATATTTATTCTAGATTAAGGGTATAATTTTAGTAATTTATTGAATTCTTTATTTATTAAAAATAATGTGCCTAAATGCTCCGTACTTATGATAATAAATAAAATTATAAAAATTAAAATGAAATGTTTTATTCAATTTTAATAACCTGTATTGTAAGTTGTAAGTAAGCTCATCAGTTGTATAACACATGTGGTCCTTATCACACTTCAACATTGCTATAAATAGGGACACATTTTAAAAATCATGCCCAGTTGTCACCACTGGGGACATGGAGGCGGGTGACAACTGGGAATGACCCTAAATAAAGAAACCACTCCACGAATGTCGCGCGTGCAGTAAAACTACATGCCACGTGTGAGACAAAGAATACAGTTTCAAGGCAAACAGCATACGACTTTATTGTGACTCAATAATTCAGGAATGCTTGAATGTTACAAGCCACATCAAGCTTGAAAAGCAATTTTAACGGAATATGGACCTTAACAATTCAATCCTTTTAGTAAGAAATCACGCTAATCCTGTAAACGATTTTTTTTAATTACCTACTGTTGTATTTTCATGTGCAATAAGTGCGCTTTTTATATAACTCTAATGGTTGGAAGTGGGAGAAAACTGAATTAAGATATTCCATTAAGTTGTGGTCTCCTATAAACGCCATCGGCCGCTTACAGCGTCACATTACGCCATACGCCGCGTCACAATGAACTATAGAAATTCTAGCAGACACGGCCACGCGTTGCTGTGGCTAAGGTTTTTGTAGTTACGACTATAAATTGAAATGTAAGCTATCCTATCTTTTAAGTTAGACCAAACTGCACACGGTGTGCAAATTTGATTAAAATCGCTTCAGTAGTTTAGGAGCCCATCGCGGAAAAACAACGTGACACGTAATTTATATTAATATCTTTAAATGAGCAATTCTTGTATATATATCTATACAGGGTGTATCGGCAAGGTGTAGTAATATTGAAATGTGGGTATGTGTACCTGGTGATGAATCATTTGTCAGGGTACTAAAACCTGAAATCGAAAAATCGATTTTTTCACTCAATTTGACAAAATAACTAAATATTACAACCCTAACATGATACGGATGACGTCACGTTACGCGGGTCACTGGCATTGAATTATTTCTATTGCAAGGTGCGCCGCGCTCTTTGAATTTGCCGACAATATTTTAGGGTTCAGTATTGTAACAAAGTTGAAAGCCTCTTAAATTCATTTCAGATACTTACCGCCTTAGAATAGAATTTTGGTAGGTACATTACACGGAGCAGCTGATATCACTCAGCCGCCAAGAAATACTTTTGTCAGGTTGCATCTGTCCGGGTTGGTACAAATTGGTAAAAAAAATTATTTAAAAAACAAACGGAACCCTTAGTACTTTTACGAATTTTGTATTGACGGATTTGACGGCGGGCCTAGTTTTGTTTGAGTAATGCCGCCGGCTAGAGGTGTAAAAGTAACGAAACAAAGCGTACAGTCTTACCCAACTTATATGGTGCGTCGTGAATCTTCGTTCGCGCAGAAAATAAAGTATGGTCCGAAGATTAACGAAAGAATGCTTAACACTTACAATCAACCTAAGATCACTATTATAAGGTTCATAATACACTGCAGCTGTTAGTTCCATCTCACTCATGCCACGCGGCGATCGCTAAGATGGCGGGGCGGCTGCCGACCAATAGCGGTCAATAGCATTTCCCGCGCTTTGAAAATTCATCTTCTGCGCAGGTAGAACTGCGATGTGCAACAGCTGCAGTGTATTATGAACCTTATAATAGTGATCTTAGGTTGATTGTAAGTGTTAAGCATTCTTTCGTTAATCTTCGGACCATACTTTCTTTTCTGCGCGAACGAAGATTCACGACGCACCATATAAGTTGGGTACTACTGTACATGTTAGTCAATGCCTCAAGTTCACTGACATTGCCCAGCTGATAACTAGGGTTGAACGATGGTTAGTTTTGCAGTAAACTTTGACGTGTATTAATTCATTACCGTAACTACTTACAGATTTATAGTACCTCCAGACTACTTCGAAATATTATGTATGTGTATGCGTAGTTTCAGTATTACTACACCTTGCTGTTACACCTTGTATAATTGGAATCTCGGAATCGACTCCAACAATTTTCATGAAATTCAGTATATAGGAGGTTTCGGGGGCGATAAACCGATCTAGCTAGGAATCATTTTTAGAAAATGTCATTTTGTTCGTGTTTTTTTATGATTTTTTTCTAACCAGTATAACCAGTTAATATTTTTACATTAATCTATCGGTAAGATCGAAAAATATTATTCATATTTCATCATTTTATTAGTAATAATTAAAAAAAAATTAAAAAAATGCCGAGCAAAGCTCGGTCATCCAGATATTGTATGTATATTATAAGATAAGATTAAGATATGCCGACAACAGCGTGTCAAAGGACCACGAAGCATCGCGACGCGGCGTATGGCGTGACACCGTAAGCAGCGGGACCACAGCTGTACATTCATTAATGAAAGCGTGTTAAAAAATAATAGGCGTAGTGTCGCTTATGTAATGTATGAT
Source organism: Hylaea fasciaria (assembly GCA_905147375.1). Lineage (NCBI taxonomy): Eukaryota > Metazoa > Arthropoda > Insecta > Lepidoptera > Geometridae > Hylaea > Hylaea fasciaria. The sequence continues at coordinate 7,119,042 of LR990214.1, forward strand.
TAAATTGACCCTAATTATAAACACTTTAGGTACATTTCAGACTACTGACTGAGCTCGCGTTGACACGTCCCATTACGTTTGACACCAACTAATTGTTTTATACACTATACAGTACACGTACCTACTCTAGTATTTGACGATATTATTACCTAGTCTTAAGTGCCGATGTAGTCAATGTTGGCAGACTTGCTCAGCCTTAACGGGGCTGGCTCTTCGATAGGGGGTCAGCGACGGCCAGACGGTCACTATAGTTCGATACCACCAAGGTTTTTAAATAATATTTTCCTTCAGTTTCATATTTTCTGTCATATCCTTACGGAGTAATAAGCTACGTGTCACTTAAGGTCGAGAGTAGAGATGATTACACATATTTTGAACGCCACTTACGACATATCCGTACAACTTGGGAATGTGGAAAAAATATATGTTAATTTCGAACATATACTTTCTAGGCGTGATGTATCAGAAACACAATTACAAGATATTTTCTCGATAGAAAAAAATTACAAAGTAACCTCTTCAAAATAGCAATTTAAATTCAATCTCACTAATTTATGAGAGAACATTATTCAAATCGAAAGAACTTGAAATCATTGTACAATAATAAAGGTTTTTGGTGTATAATATAGCAACTATGCGCCAATTTTCATTCAAGAAAACATATTTGAGTGAATTTTCGTTCAAGTAGAATGACGCGCCAGCCGCCATGTTGTGTCCTCTCTATCATTTCCATACGATTCGACAGTAGTCGCTGCGGCGCGCCGCTAGACGGACCTGTGTCACTTTTTTCAATTATTTTTTTACGTAATTTAATTTTTCCGAAATACTGGACCGCATCCATCGCTTGTCATGTTTGGTCTGTCAAGGCACTGATTAGGCAAAACAAGCATTGGATGCGGCGCGGCCAGTGGCGGCTGTGTTTTGTTTTTCTAGCCCGTTTATTACAATAGAATTTAAATAGAAGTGCCAAGCAGTCACGTTGCTCCCGTTATTACCTACATAACGAGACAATCTTTGTGTAGGCCATCTTGACGATTCAATCTAAGTACATGCGTGTGAGCTTCGCAATGACCACCTAGTTCTTATAGCATCATCGTCATTGGTGCTTATTATAGGTATTGTTATGAAAAAGTCTGGTGTCGCTAAGCAAGAGATTTCCAAGAGTATTTGTACTCTTGGAAACTTACTTGTAATTTGTATTTGCGAGAGATAAACTTAATTTAGGTAACTTCGCAGGTTTTCCAACTTGGTCTCAGCACATATCAAACATATTTGAATCTATGAATTCATGCCTACACTTTTGAGAGTAGCTCAATCAAAACATAATCCTATTTAAATGAACACGAATGACACGCACACGTCATATGCAAATGGAAAAACTGAAGTATATGAACATCAAAATTTGACGGTCTTTAAAATTGCAATATAGCATAGTTGTAACTATGATGGATTTATGATACGACGAGCCGGAGTTCGGTTCTCGATCGCCGTAGTTTGGTTTTGTTGGAAAATATTTTTCTTGACCTTTTGGTTATCCATTGCGCCCAGATTACCCACCTAGTTTTTCTGCTTTTTAGAACCACAATCAATACGCTTTCTAACAGCCAGCCAACGAGGATATTTTGACAGTCATCGTGTGGTGTGGTGCATCGTGGTGCAGCCCGAAACTCAATAGGTTCGGACTATGACTGCGTATTATTATATTAGATCGATTAGTAAAATGAAAGATTACATTAGGTTTAAAAATATTTATTTACAGATATCCTATATTAAAAATCTATGCATTTTGCATTTTTTTAACCCTTCTCAGAACAAGTTCTGGTAGGTATATAGGTTCCACTGGTGAAATGAAGCACACAAAGTAATTTTTTTTCTTTCTTGCGATTCTTAGCTGCCCTTGTACCTGTAATCCAAAATAACTCCATAACTTTTAAATGCCTACACAAATTTGGATGTACATAAATAGGGCTTCGTTATTTGCTAATGTTGGTACCACACCACCCCTATTCATTTCTGTAGTAGCGTATAATGTCTTGAGTAGAGGTACATAACAACTGAACATAAATAATCACAGGTTTACATTACAATCATTTCATCTCGTCTGTATAAAAGAAATAACAATCTGCACAGTACAGAATTTTCAGGTTGGTCTTTGTACCAAGAAATTTGTTGCACGTTAACAATGTGTTCAATACTTACGAAACATCTTCGCCATGGAAACGCTTGAGCGCAGCACGAACACGTTTTCAGCTACATACAGGTCCAGAATAACTGTGAGCTCGTTTTTGATGTTTTTGCTCTATACATTTTTAGCATCGTCCGTGAAAACAGGAACTCTCCGACCCAACCTAAAAATCAAAATAATTATATTTAAAATGTTGGAATGTTCTTAATACGTATGTGATAGAAAAATAAAACGGTTTTCACGGTTCACAACACTGAACATAATATGAAATATCGTCAACTCTTGAATCTTACAATTTTTATTTACCCCAAAGCCGGTGACTACAGAGAACGAAACGTGACAGTCTGACACTGACAGACAGTGTCGCGTCACGATCAAGGAGGTACCAGTTGATAATTACTGTATTGCCTTGCCAGTGCACAACAGTCAAATGTACTGTACCAGTTGTACCACAATTGTACTCTGCTTTGATTGAACACGTCTTATCGTCATCGCGTCGTCTTTGTCGTCGGGAACCAATCGTGTAATTGCTATAATTATTTAAATATATTTAATAAAATTACGTAGGTATTTAAGATAAAATACTTATTTAATTATTTAAGTCGCTTTTGCTCTTATCTGTTTACTGGTATACCTTGCTCATTAGTTTTCTTTGTTGATGATATCGTTGGAAACTTGAAACCCATATAATTAATTAACTTGTTCAAAGTAAACACGTTCTACAATACATATTATTCATATCTTTTAAGAAAAAATGTCCAAAATTACATTCGGCTATAGTATAGTACGAGAGTAAATGTGATAATGTAGTAAGTGACACAAAATCTACCACGTGCAAGATTCTGGCAGCACTGAATTGGATACGTCACCTGGCGCTTATTTTATTATTTTGAATTACATATTATTTAATTACATTATACGAAACGGCGAAACGGCAACGCCCGATTACGCTGCGATTATATCGCGGATATGCTCACACAAAGTAATGTCTTCTTACTCCCACAGGCCTAGTGTGTCAACGTCGCATAGTGTCAATCTTTTTGAGACACAAGATAGCCTATGTCCGTCTCATAGGTCCAATCTATTCCTATACGTACCAAATTTCATCGAAATCCGTTCAGCCGTTTAGCCGTGAAAAGGCAACAAACAGACAATAAACAGAGTGACTTTCACATTTCTAATATTAGTATGGATTATAGTATTACTAGCTGTTGCCCGCGACTTCGTCCGCGCGGACTATACGAGTATATTTTACCATAATTCCAAATACTTAACTAAAAATAGACCATGACCTCGTGTTCGACATCGACATCCGATATGCGATATCCAACATGCTCGTACGACATCCACCATCTTCTATCAAAATTACTGTCTTATATAAAAATCTAGCATTTTATACCAAAATCTAACATTTCATACAAAATTTACCATTTCCTAACAATATCTACCATTTTCTACCAAAATACCATGTTCTACCAAAAGCTACCATTATCTACCTACTAAAATCTAAAATTTTCTACCACAATCTAAAATTTTGTTTCTAAATCTATTATTTTCTTACTAAATGTATTATTTTCTACCAAAAGCTACAATTTCCTACCAGAACCTACCATTTCCAACCAGAATCTACCATTTTCTACCAAAAAGTACCATTTTTAACCAAAGCTTCCTTTTTTTCCAAAATTTACCGTTTTCATCAAAATCTACCAAATTTATCATTTCTACCAAATTAGCATTTTAACCAAAATCTACCATTTTAATTCCAAATTCGCTATTATCTACCAAAAGCTACAATTCCTTCCAAAATCTACCACTATTACCAAAAATCTACCATTATTACCAATAATCTACCATTTCCTACTAAAAACTACCATTTCCTACCTTAAATTAATCATTTTCTACAAAATCTACCACTTTCTACCTACAATTTAGGAGTTCATTATTAAAACCAGATAAAACACGTGTTTAAAATCTTTAAAGAATATAGATTCCAAGTTTGTAGTTGATCAAACCGATAAAACACGTTGTTCCATACAAACTTTGAAACCCCTTTTCACCCACTAAGGGGTTGAATTAAAAAAAAAAAAAACTTAGTGCACACCTACGTCTTTTAAGGAATATTTGTGCAAAATTTCAGTTTCGAACAAAATCTGATGAAAAATATTTTGCAACCCCTCTTTATTATTTTAGGGGTTGAATATTAAAAAACTATGAAATATTTAAATAAATCTTTTAAATAATGTAAAAGCCAAGTTTGAAGCAGATTAGACAAAGAAAACACGTTGTGACACACAAACATTACAACCCCTTTTCACCCCTTTAGGGGTTGAATTTAAAAATCATATTGAAGTGCACTCCTATGTCACTTATGGCATAATTGAGCCAAATTTAAATTATGAACTAAATCGGATGAAAATATGTTGCAACCCCTTATTCTCAATTTAGGGGTTGAATATTCAAAAACGATGAAACACATGTTTAATTAAATCTTTTAAAGAATATAAATGCCAAGTTTGAAGTTGATCGGACCAAGAAAACACGTTGCTCCATACAAACTTTGTAACCCCTTTTCACCCCTTTAGGGGTTGAATTTTCAAAAATCCTTTCTTATTGCTCGCCTACGTCACATAAGGAATATTTGTGTAAAATTTCATGGTTCTAGACCCAGCGGTTTCGGCTGTGCGTTGATCGATCAGTCAGTCAGTCAGTCAGTCAATCAGTCAGTCAGTTTTGGCTTTTATATAATATAGATTTAAGAACTTTTATATTTTGGACTCTGGGATTTTATCACTTAAATAATAAAACTGAGTTTTGGCGGGAATCCGATAGTGAGACGTTGTTGGTTTTGTATTATTAGCTCAAACTTGTGTTTCTTCGAGTGTTAATGTGTAATATTGGTGGAATATTAACCATTGAGTGTTCGTTAACGTGCACGAGTGTAGGCGAATGATATAAACTCAAAAAACGTGTCATTTCGCATTTTTTCCAAAACTCCCAGGAAGTTTCAGTAAAGCATCCACTACTTTACTGAATCGTGACTTTGACGGTGTAAATAATTGACTTGACTACTTGACCACGATTGCTATATTGCTGTGACTTTCAAATTAAGAAATACTTAAATAATAAAATACTTGACACTGGCTATATGCACAAACCGTGCGAAGCCATTACTAAAACAAAAAAAAAAAAAAAATAATAAAACTGTTAATGTACCTAGTAGGTGGATCGTTCATCTAATTTAGCTTTTTGTTATATTGGGTTGGAATGAGAAAATAAAATTTCACATCTAAATACGAGTACATTAATTGTATAATATTTTTATTAAGTCTAAACGGTTATGTATATATTGTTCTTTCAATAAAATAATGACCAACTTTTATTAGATAAACCGCTTATTTAACAGATCGCCGGCGCGTAACTTCTTTACGTTCTAATAGTTCAATATTCTTTGGTAGTGAGAGTCGGCACTTGAAAGTCGCGGAGCTGAAACTTTTATTACGCCGTTTCGCCGCTGTTTCTTCGTGCACTGCAGTCGGATTGTGAAATGTCAGTAGCTGCCCTCTTCGTCTTAAGCCCTTTTGTTCTCGTTATTCCAGATCGCCCTCCTTCTCTCCGGCATAATGGTGTTGAAGAAGCTGATGTCGGGGAAAGGAGGTGGCGGTGGCGGTGGCGGCGGTGGTGGCGATAGCGGCCACAGCCACGGTGGTGGCGGCAGCAGCGGCGGCTGGTCCTCAGGCGGCAGCAGCGGTGGCTGGGAAAGGCGATCCATCGAGCCGTCTGATCTCGCTTATGCAGCTTATAAGAGAGATTAGAGCGGTAGACAACGCTCAACAGGGATCTTCACGCAGATATAAGCTTTAAAGAGTGGACTTATAGGAGTCTAATGACTTGATTTGATACGTAAATTGCTAAGCGAAAGTGCAGGTTGATTATTTTTAAAAACAACGTCTTGTGCTTGCTTGTGTGTTTGTGAATGTTTTTCTTCCTCTTTCATACCTGTTTATCTCATCAATAGGACGGTAGTGTTTAGTATACACGAAGTGAGAAAAAATATATTTAGGCTGGCAATATTATGTCTAAATGGATGAATAGGAATATTGCATGATTTGCAGAATAATTTACAATGTCATCCTTGATTCCCTTGTCCACGCAACAAAATTTTACTTGAGAGAGATGATGGGTGATTATTTCAGTGGGCTTACTCTTGAACCAAGCTGGGACTGAATTGGTATGGGTAGTTTCATGTAATATGAACACTCGTTATTTAGCGTTATTATTTCTAAATCAGGTTTGGAAGGTCCAAGGAAAAGCTCCAAAACAGCGGTTTATAGTCCCATATAGCCTTATAAAGAAAAGTAAATATTACCGTTCTAAGTAAGCACCCGAATAAATTGCCTTAAATATAAGCTCTGATGCTTAGGTACCTATTTTATAGGCTCTATGAGAAATAATTAATTTAAATTTAAAATAATTTAAAAATTTGGTTGAAGCAGGCAGTTTTGTTTCCACATCTTATTTACTTTTACACTTACAAAATAATCACCTAGGTATTTATTGCAATTAAATATTATTACTAGAATTATAAATACCACCGTTTCTTTGGGATTTAAATGTCAGTGTTATTACTTATAATATTTAGTAAAAGAAGTGTCTTTATTGTACTCATTCTTCTTTTGCAATGGCTTGTTTCTGTCTTTATCTATTTCTTTTAAATCGTATCTGTTTCTTGTTATTGATGGTTTAAGTATTCCTTGAACGCAACTTTAGCTTCTTGTTATTATATTATTAAGTTGTATATTCTGATAATTTTCTCCTGATCTGTCAGTGTTTTTGTATTCTTTATATTGTTCTGGCTAATTTTATTTTTATAAATTTTTTTTATTTTGCTTGTACTCATTATAATTTGTATAGTAAATAAGATAAAAAAATTGTCCTAAAACGGCAAGTGATGGTACTTTTTATAAAAAGGCTATGTTAATATTTATTCTAGATTAAGGGTATAATTTTAGTAATTTATTGAATTCTTTATTTATTAAAAATAATGTGCCTAAATGCTCCGTACTTATGATAATAAATAAAATTATAAAAATTAAAATGAAATGTTTTATTCAATTTTAATAACCTGTATTGTAAGTTGTAAGTAAGCTCATCAGTTGTATAACACATGTGGTCCTTATCACACTTCAACATTGCTATAAATAGGGACACATTTTAAAAATCATGCCCAGTTGTCACCACTGGGGACATGGAGGCGGGTGACAACTGGGAATGACCCTAAATAAAGAAACCACTCCACGAATGTCGCGCGTGCAGTAAAACTACATGCCACGTGTGAGACAAAGAATACAGTTTCAAGGCAAACAGCATACGACTTTATTGTGACTCAATAATTCAGGAATGCTTGAATGTTACAAGCCACATCAAGCTTGAAAAGCAATTTTAACGGAATATGGACCTTAACAATTCAATCCTTTTAGTAAGAAATCACGCTAATCCTGTAAACGATTTTTTTTAATTACCTACTGTTGTATTTTCATGTGCAATAAGTGCGCTTTTTATATAACTCTAATGGTTGGAAGTGGGAGAAAACTGAATTAAGATATTCCATTAAGTTGTGGTCTCCTATAAACGCCATCGGCCGCTTACAGCGTCACATTACGCCATACGCCGCGTCACAATGAACTATAGAAATTCTAGCAGACACGGCCACGCGTTGCTGTGGCTAAGGTTTTTGTAGTTACGACTATAAATTGAAATGTAAGCTATCCTATCTTTTAAGTTAGACCAAACTGCACACGGTGTGCAAATTTGATTAAAATCGCTTCAGTAGTTTAGGAGCCCATCGCGGAAAAACAACGTGACACGTAATTTATATTAATATCTTTAAATGAGCAATTCTTGTATATATATCTATACAGGGTGTATCGGCAAGGTGTAGTAATATTGAAATGTGGGTATGTGTACCTGGTGATGAATCATTTGTCAGGGTACTAAAACCTGAAATCGAAAAATCGATTTTTTCACTCAATTTGACAAAATAACTAAATATTACAACCCTAACATGATACGGATGACGTCACGTTACGCGGGTCACTGGCATTGAATTATTTCTATTGCAAGGTGCGCCGCGCTCTTTGAATTTGCCGACAATATTTTAGGGTTCAGTATTGTAACAAAGTTGAAAGCCTCTTAAATTCATTTCAGATACTTACCGCCTTAGAATAGAATTTTGGTAGGTACATTACACGGAGCAGCTGATATCACTCAGCCGCCAAGAAATACTTTTGTCAGGTTGCATCTGTCCGGGTTGGTACAAATTGGTAAAAAAAATTATTTAAAAAACAAACGGAACCCTTAGTACTTTTACGAATTTTGTATTGACGGATTTGACGGCGGGCCTAGTTTTGTTTGAGTAATGCCGCCGGCTAGAGGTGTAAAAGTAACGAAACAAAGCGTACAGTCTTACCCAACTTATATGGTGCGTCGTGAATCTTCGTTCGCGCAGAAAATAAAGTATGGTCCGAAGATTAACGAAAGAATGCTTAACACTTACAATCAACCTAAGATCACTATTATAAGGTTCATAATACACTGCAGCTGTTAGTTCCATCTCACTCATGCCACGCGGCGATCGCTAAGATGGCGGGGCGGCTGCCGACCAATAGCGGTCAATAGCATTTCCCGCGCTTTGAAAATTCATCTTCTGCGCAGGTAGAACTGCGATGTGCAACAGCTGCAGTGTATTATGAACCTTATAATAGTGATCTTAGGTTGATTGTAAGTGTTAAGCATTCTTTCGTTAATCTTCGGACCATACTTTCTTTTCTGCGCGAACGAAGATTCACGACGCACCATATAAGTTGGGTACTACTGTACATGTTAGTCAATGCCTCAAGTTCACTGACATTGCCCAGCTGATAACTAGGGTTGAACGATGGTTAGTTTTGCAGTAAACTTTGACGTGTATTAATTCATTACCGTAACTACTTACAGATTTATAGTACCTCCAGACTACTTCGAAATATTATGTATGTGTATGCGTAGTTTCAGTATTACTACACCTTGCTGTTACACCTTGTATAATTGGAATCTCGGAATCGACTCCAACAATTTTCATGAAATTCAGTATATAGGAGGTTTCGGGGGCGATAAACCGATCTAGCTAGGAATCATTTTTAGAAAATGTCATTTTGTTCGTGTTTTTTTATGATTTTTTTCTAACCAGTATAACCAGTTAATATTTTTACATTAATCTATCGGTAAGATCGAAAAATATTATTCATATTTCATCATTTTATTAGTAATAATTAAAAAAAAATTAAAAAAATGCCGAGCAAAGCTCGGTCATCCAGATATTGTATGTATATTATAAGATAAGATTAAGATATGCCGACAACAGCGTGTCAAAGGACCACGAAGCATCGCGACGCGGCGTATGGCGTGACACCGTAAGCAGCGGGACCACAGCTGTACATTCATTAATGAAAGCGTGTTAAAAAATAATAGGCGTAGTGTCGCTTATGTAATGTATGATTAAATTGACCCTAATTATAAACACTTTAGGTACATTTCAGACTACTGACTGAGCTCGCGTTGACACGTCCCATTACGTTTGACACCAACTAATTGTTTTATACACTATACAGTACACGTACCTACTCTAGTATTTGACGATATTATTACCTAGTCTTAAGTGCCGATGTAGTCAATGTTGGCAGACTTGCTCAGCCTTAACGGGGCTGGCTCTTCGATAGGGGGTCAGCGACGGCCAGACGGTCACTATAGTTCGATACCACCAAGGTTTTTAAATAATATTTTCCTTCAGTTTCATATTTTCTGTCATATCCTTACGGAGTAATAAGCTACGTGTCACTTAAGGTCGAGAGTAGAGATGATTACACATATTTTGAACGCCACTTACGACATATCCGTACAACTTGGGAATGTGGAAAAAATATATGTTAATTTCGAACATATACTTTCTAGGCGTGATGTATCAGAAACACAATTACAAGATATTTTCTCGATAGAAAAAAATTACAAAGTAACCTCTTCAAAATAGCAATTTAAATTCAATCTCACTAATTTATGAGAGAACATTATTCAAATCGAAAGAACTTGAAATCATTGTACAATAATAAAGGTTTTTGGTGTATAATATAGCAACTATGCGCCAATTTTCATTCAAGAAAACATATTTGAGTGAATTTTCGTTCAAGTAGAATGACGCGCCAGCCGCCATGTTGTGTCCTCTCTATCATTTCCATACGATTCGACAGTAGTCGCTGCGGCGCGCCGCTAGACGGACCTGTGTCACTTTTTTCAATTATTTTTTTACGTAATTTAATTTTTCCGAAATACTGGACCGCATCCATCGCTTGTCATGTTTGGTCTGTCAAGGCACTGATTAGGCAAAACAAGCATTGGATGCGGCGCGGCCAGTGGCGGCTGTGTTTTGTTTTTCTAGCCCGTTTATTACAATAGAATTTAAATAGAAGTGCCAAGCAGTCACGTTGCTCCCGTTATTACCTACATAACGAGACAATCTTTGTGTAGGCCATCTTGACGATTCAATCTAAGTACATGCGTGTGAGCTTCGCAATGACCACCTAGTTCTTATAGCATCATCGTCATTGGTGCTTATTATAGGTATTGTTATGAAAAAGTCTGGTGTCGCTAAGCAAGAGATTTCCAAGAGTATTTGTACTCTTGGAAACTTACTTGTAATTTGTATTTGCGAGAGATAAACTTAATTTAGGTAACTTCGCAGGTTTTCCAACTTGGTCTCAGCACATATCAAACATATTTGAATCTATGAATTCATGCCTACACTTTTGAGAGTAGCTCAATCAAAACATAATCCTATTTAAATGAACACGAATGACACGCACACGTCATATGCAAATGGAAAAACTGAAGTATATGAACATCAAAATTTGACGGTCTTTAAAATTGCAATATAGCATAGTTGTAACTATGATGGATTTATGATACGACGAGCCGGAGTTCGGTTCTCGATCGCCGTAGTTTGGTTTTGTTGGAAAATATTTTTCTTGACCTTTTGGTTATCCATTGCGCCCAGATTACCCACCTAGTTTTTCTGCTTTTTAGAACCACAATCAATACGCTTTCTAACAGCCAGCCAACGAGGATATTTTGACAGTCATCGTGTGGTGTGGTGCATCGTGGTGCAGCCCGAAACTCAATAGGTTCGGACTATGACTGCGTATTATTATATTAGATCGATTAGTAAAATGAAAGATTACATTAGGTTTAAAAATATTTATTTACAGATATCCTATATTAAAAATCTATGCATTTTGCATTTTTTTAACCCTTCTCAGAACAAGTTCTGGTAGGTATATAGGTTCCACTGGTGAAATGAAGCACACAAAGTAATTTTTTTTCTTTCTTGCGATTCTTAGCTGCCCTTGTACCTGTAATCCAAAATAACTCCATAACTTTTAAATGCCTACACAAATTTGGATGTACATAAATAGGGCTTCGTTATTTGCTAATGTTGGTACCACACCACCCCTATTCATTTCTGTAGTAGCGTATAATGTCTTGAGTAGAGGTACATAACAACTGAACATAAATAATCACAGGTTTACATTACAATCATTTCATCTCGTCTGTATAAAAGAAATAACAATCTGCACAGTACAGAATTTTCAGGTTGGTCTTTGTACCAAGAAATTTGTTGCACGTTAACAATGTGTTCAATACTTACGAAACATCTTCGCCATGGAAACGCTTGAGCGCAGCACGAACACGTTTTCAGCTACATACAGGTCCAGAATAACTGTGAGCTCGTTTTTGATGTTTTTGCTCTATACATTTTTAGCATCGTCCGTGAAAACAGGAACTCTCCGACCCAACCTAAAAATCAAAATAATTATATTTAAAATGTTGGAATGTTCTTAATACGTATGTGATAGAAAAATAAAACGGTTTTCACGGTTCACAACACTGAACATAATATGAAATATCGTCAACTCTTGAATCTTACAATTTTTATTTACCCCAAAGCCGGTGACTACAGAGAACGAAACGTGACAGTCTGACACTGACAGACAGTGTCGCGTCACGATCAAGGAGGTACCAGTTGATAATTACTGTATTGCCTTGCCAGTGCACAACAGTCAAATGTACTGTACCAGTTGTACCACAATTGTACTCTGCTTTGATTGAACACGTCTTATCGTCATCGCGTCGTCTTTGTCGTCGGGAACCAATCGTGTAATTGCTATAATTATTTAAATATATTTAATAAAATTACGTAGGTATTTAAGATAAAATACTTATTTAATTATTTAAGTCGCTTTTGCTCTTATCTGTTTACTGGTATACCTTGCTCATTAGTTTTCTTTGTTGATGATATCGTTGGAAACTTGAAACCCATATAATTAATTAACTTGTTCAAAGTAAACACGTTCTACAATACATATTATTCATATCTTTTAAGAAAAAATGTCCAAAATTACATTCGGCTATAGTATAGTACGAGAGTAAATGTGATAATGTAGTAAGTGACACAAAATCTACCACGTGCAAGATTCTGGCAGCACTGAATTGGATACGTCACCTGGCGCTTATTTTATTATTTTGAATTACATATTATTTAATTACATTATACGAAACGGCGAAACGGCAACGCCCGATTACGCTGCGATTATATCGCGGATATGCTCACACAAAGTAATGTCTTCTTACTCCCACAGGCCTAGTGTGTCAACGTCGCATAGTGTCAATCTTTTTGAGACACAAGATAGCCTATGTCCGTCTCATAGGTCCAATCTATTCCTATACGTACCAAATTTCATCGAAATCCGTTCAGCCGTTTAGCCGTGAAAAGGCAACAAACAGACAATAAACAGAGTGACTTTCACATTTCTAATATTAGTATGGATTATAGTATTATTTAAGAACTTTTATATTTTGGACTCTGGGATTTTATCACTTAAATAATAAAACTGTTAATGTACCTAGTAGGTGGATCGTTCATCTAATTTAGCTTTTTGTTATATTGGGTTGGAATGAGAAAATAAAATTTCACATCTAAATACGAGTACATTAATTGTATAATATTTTTATTAAGTCTAAACGGTTATGTATATATTGTTCTTTCAATAAAATAATGACCAACTTTTATTAGATAAACCGCTTATTTAACAGATCGCCGGCGCGTAACTTCTTTACGTTCTAATAGTTCAATATTCTTTGGTAGTGAGAGTCGGCACTTGAAAGTCGCGGAGCTGAAACTTTTATTACGCCGTTTCGCCGCTGTTTCTTCGTGCACTGCAGTCGGATTGTGAAATGTCAGTAGCTGCCCTCTTCGTCTTAAGCCCTTTTGTTCTCGTTATTCCAGATCGCCCTCCTTCTCTCCGGCATAATGGTGTTGAAGAAGCTGATGTCGGGGAAAGGAGGTGGCGGTGGCGGTGGCGGCGGTGGTGGCGATAGCGGCCACAGCCACGGTGGTGGCGGCAGCAGCGGCGGCTGGTCCTCAGGCGGCAGCAGCGGTGGCTGGGAAAGGCGATCCATCGAGCCGTCTGATCTCGCTTATGCAGCTTATAAGAGAGATTAGAGCGGTAGACAACGCTCAACAGGGATCTTCACGCAGATATAAGCTTTAAAGAGTGGACTTATAGGAGTCTAATGACTTGATTTGATACGTAAATTGCTAAGCGAAAGTGCAGGTTGATTATTTTTAAAAACAACGTCTTGTGCTTGCTTGTGTGTTTGTGAATGTTTTTCTTCCTCTTTCATACCTGTTTATCTCATCAATAGGACGGTAGTGTTTAGTATACACGAAGTGAGAAAAAATATATTTAGGCTGGCAATATTATGTCTAAATGGATGAATAGGAATATTGCATGATTTGCAGAATAATTTACAATGTCATCCTTGATTCCCTTGTCCACGCAACAAAATTTTACTTGAGAGAGATGATGGGTGATTATTTCAGTGGGCTTACTCTTGAACCAAGCTGGGACTGAATTGGTATGGGTAGTTTCATGTAATATGAACACTCGTTATTTAGCGTTATTATTTCTAAATCAGGTTTGGAAGGTCCAAGGAAAAGCTCCAAAACAGCGGTTTATAGTCCCATATAGCCTTATAAAGAAAAGTAAATATTACCGTTCTAAGTAAGCACCCGAATAAATTGCCTTAAATATAAGCTCTGATGCTTAGGTACCTATTTTATAGGCTCTATGAGAAATAATTAATTTAAATTTAAAATAATTTAAAAATTTGGTTGAAGCAGGCAGTTTTGTTTCCACATCTTATTTACTTTTACACTTACAAAATAATCACCTAGGTATTTATTGCAATTAAATATTATTACTAGAATTATAAATACCACCGTTTCTTTGGGATTTAAATGTCAGTGTTATTACTTATAATATTTAGTAAAAGAAGTGTCTTTATTGTACTCATTCTTCTTTTGCAATGGCTTGTTTCTGTCTTTATCTATTTCTTTTAAATCGTATCTGTTTCTTGTTATTGATGGTTTAAGTATTCCTTGAACGCAACTTTAGCTTCTTGTTATTATATTATTAAGTTGTATATTCTGATAATTTTCTCCTGATCTGTCAGTGTTTTTGTATTCTTTATATTGTTCTGGCTAATTTTATTTTTATAAATTTTTTTTATTTTGCTTGTACTCATTATAATTTGTATAGTAAATAAGATAAAAAAATTGTCCTAAAACGGCAAGTGATGGTACTTTTTATAAAAAGGCTATGTTAATATTTATTCTAGATTAAGGGTATAATTTTAGTAATTTATTGAATTCTTTATTTATTAAAAATAATGTGCCTAAATGCTCCGTACTTATGATAATAAATAAAATTATAAAAATTAAAATGAAATGTTTTATTCAATTTTAATAACCTGTATTGTAAGTTGTAAGTAAGCTCATCCTTCTTATTTATTATTATAAATGTGAACGTCGCTACGGCTAAGCTGATTTTGATAAAGTTTGGTATAAAATATTATACATTAAATTCTGGGGATAATATTATACACTAGTTGCGCCCCGCGGTTTCACCCGCGTTTGGATAATATACGATAATATATCTTTATGAATTGTAGCCTATGTGTTATTCTGATATGTAAGCTATATTGTTGTGAAGTTTCGTCAAAATCCATTCAGTAGTTTTTACGTGAAAGAGTAACAAACATCCATCCATACAGACAAACTTTCACGTTTATAATATTAGTAGGATAGTCAGTGCGGGTGAAACCACGGAACGTAGCTTGACATTAACAGTATGTCGTTTTGTATGTGAAAGCTGCATATTCTGCATAATTAAACAAACAATTAGACACCTTAGTTAGACCTTAGTAGGAAAATCTCTTTTGGTAAAAAAACCGAATCTAATTATACTACCTATCTACTACCTGCATACCACCTACAGGGGCCTTACCATGACGTCTCATTGCTATCCAATTAAGGACCTAAACAGAATCGTTTCACTTTAAATAATGATAATACATGGCAACATCATTTAGGTAAGCGTCGATCCCTATAGATTTAAAATCAAACTAAATGGAGCGTCAAAATGTCACAACAAGACGTCATAGTACGAATATGTAGTAAAACGATTCTGTTTAGGTCCCGATTGGATCGCAATAAGACGTCATGGTAAGGCCCCCATAGGTGTGTATATTATACCTTATTTAACTTTATACTATTAGTACTGCTCTAAAACAGCTACAATACAGCTTAGATTGTAGTATGCGTTTTTGGGCTAAACGGTGCTGTTTTATTTACTTTTTATCGCAAATTATGATTTATTGATAATTTTTATTTAAGCTAGGTGCCATATACGCTAGGACAAAAATCGCACTATGGCGTGTCATATTATTGTCGTGGTTAACCTAGTTCTAGACTTATCAATTTAATGAGTGTCATCTGAATATAATTAAGGTTTATGCATCATGCCATAGGTATCTTGATAGGTTTGCTAAACTTTTGAAGGCTGTTATTGAATAATATATTAAATGGGTTGAATACATTATGTCAGACTAATATACATAAGATAATTTATAATATTATAATACACTAGAAGCACCTCACGGTTTCACCCGCGTTAACTACTATCCCGCGGGAACCATTAATTTTTACGGGATAAAAGGTAGCCTATGTGTACCGGGGATAGCATAGCTTCCCAACAGTGAAATAATTTTTCAAATCGGTTCAGTAGTTTCGTAGCCTATTCATTACAACCAAACAAACAAAGTTTTCCTCTTTATAATATTAATATAGTATAGATAAGGTTTGACGTGCATTTATTCCATTTTGTATTATACAAAGCGCCATCTCTCATGACCGTACAGAACTATGCAGAGCTAGGGTAGAGGTAAATTTGCGTGAGTAAAATTTTGCAGTTGTGTTTTACCTCGGCTAGCTTGCTTTGATGCAAAGCAATCTACTGAAGAACGAGTTATTCAAAGCATTAGAATAAAGTGCTATACGAGTAATATACAGTTGTACAGTGCTGAATATAAAATACGAATATTAACTGTTAATATCTAATATCTAGGCAAAGAGATCGACGGAAGCAAATTGTTTAAAAAGATGCGGGTAACTGCTGGCAATAGCGAAATGAAAAATGCTCGTAATTATAATATTATGTACTTACCTATTTAAATTAGATTAGAACTAAATGTAACTAACCGGTACTAATGGGCAACCCAATGACATTAATTTATGGGTTCATTCCCAAAATGCTGGCTGCATTGCCAATGAAAATGTTAATTAATAAAAAAATAAGCAGTCGATTCTGTTTCTCTGGTTGTTCTCAAACAAAAAGTAGAAAAAGTGGAAGTATTTCAAAGTAGCTGACCCGCGACAAAGACGCAGGGCTGTCAAGATGTTCCATACAAAATGTATGAGAAAATGACACAACGAAATAAATGAACCTAAAGAATGAGATTAATGTAGAAAAAGAACAAATTTTATAAATGAAACGAATAAACTGAATGAATGAAAAAAACGAACGAAATGAATGAATGAAAAGAGCAAAAGTATTAAATTAAATGAATCTAATTAAATATCGAAAGAAACGTAAAATGAATGAACGAAAAGAACGAACAAAATGAATGAACAAAACTATTGAACCAAAAGAATGAACAAGTGTTTCTGAACGTTTAGTAAGTGTCTTCCAGTTGCCGGTACCTATAGTATGTGACATGATAATTTTTACGTTCAATCTACGACCATAGCCGTAGCTGCACCCGTCCATAACATAGGTATCTCGTCCCTTTCACGCACGGTTGCCTGGAAGAGATTGCTTTGAGCGATAAGATCGGATTTTGTAGCACTCGTTTTAAATTTTACTTTTGTTCTCTGGTGCTCATTAAAGAGCGAATCTATCTACCTATCTATACCATAGATATATATTTTTTTTTTATTAAAAGTAAAACTATTCCGGATTTCTAATTTGTTTATCGAATACTTGGACCAATTAGCTAATGATTGTGGAAGCAACACGTTTCCTTCTGCGTGTGTCTTGCACTGGTAGTCATTATTGCCATATTTGATTTTTACTTTTATAGCTATCATCATATTATGATGATTTTGTTCAGATAATGCACGGGCCAGTAAATTAAATAATTATAATATGATGATTAAGGCGTGGAATTACTAGTTTTCAAAAGGACATGCGTTTTAAGTCGTAAAATTCTGAAATTGGCCAAATTTTCATCTTAATAAATGTGTACAA
This sequence comes from Hylaea fasciaria, assembly GCA_905147375.1. Lineage (NCBI taxonomy): Eukaryota > Metazoa > Arthropoda > Insecta > Lepidoptera > Geometridae > Hylaea > Hylaea fasciaria. Next base: position 7,136,961 of record LR990214.1, read on the forward strand.
AAACTATTTCTTTTTTCACGTCACGCCATTCCCCATTGGAATTGACAGAGACTACATCCTTCCACATGCTATATTGGTCCTGACGAAGCCACTTTCGCTTCTTTTATTTTAAGTATTTTTATTTTATTTTTATTAAGGCACAAACGGTTTACAGTAATCTTAAAGTAAAAAAATTTAATTATGTAACATACACCAATTAAGATGCCACTATTAGTAAGCATTACAAAAAAAAGAAAAACAAGAAAAAAAACAAAAAAAATTGTAATAGCTATATACTCACATTGTAGTGTTTATTCGGAATCAAAACATCCAATGTACGCTAGCACAGATACAAATCACGCATGCACCATCGAGTGATCGATGACACTCACATTATCATCTAAAAACGTTAATAATGCAGCGAAAACGCATGTGCGTTTAATGCATATACTGATTTAAAAGGGGTTTCAATCAGAGACATAAATCAAATCAGAGTTGAGTTGAGTTAAGAGTGAGATGGTTAAAATCTTGCTGGTAAGACACTAAACTACTTTTTACTATTCAAAATTAACAGTGATGTCAACCAACCTAACCCTATTCCTGCTGTCTTTGTTCTCCATCCTGAAGTTGTCTGGTAGAGATCGCTTTAAGACGCTATGTATAGCGGAGCTGCCGTAAAATGGGCGGTTTTTGTCGAAAAGTTAAGCCGTAATTACAAATAATTATAAGCTAGAAAAAATACAGTGTATAGTCAAGTGTTTCAGTGAGCTAACAAATCAATAATATTGGGCTAAACTTGTCTAGTATCTAGATAAAAAAAATCACGAGAAAGGACCCAAAAAAAATCTTTCGACACACAATGCTCAACATTTTCAGCGACAAATCTCATATTTTTTGGAATCATAAAAAAGGCAATTTTATCATCTATAGAATTTTAAATTTTCCAATGAACTGAATGGATTCCTTTCTTATAATTTAATAAAAACGACGAGAATATCATCAGTCTGAGCGCTTACTAGGCGGCTCGGTACCCGCTAATTCATACATACATGAATCGCTTCTATAATAGCGTCATAAGCTACAAGACCGCCCGTTGCACCATTCTGTATTATGTACATTTTAGTGTCAATAAAGAGTTATCTATCTATCTATCTACATTGCACACCCGGCTAACTATCACCCTCAAGTAGAAAATCGGTCACCAAACCCCTATCGGGGTGTTCTGGAAGCGATTAATTTAATGTATCAGACTTTGTTTTTATGATTCTCTTTGCTAACGAGAATTAGCTGTTTGACTTGTAAAAGTGCGATTTAATTGCCTATTTACAATAAATGCTTTGACTTTGACTTTGATCCTAGAGCCTGGTTCAAGACTGTATATGTTTACCACCTTAAGCCGCATACGTCACTTGTGCCAAGTGAAATAATTCAATATTGGTCAAAATATGCTAGTCTGTAAAGCATAAAAAAACTTTTTCATCCCATCTATTCGTAACGAGGCAAAGGGTTGATCGATTAGTGCGAACAAAGTGGATCATTTCAGCGCACTTAACAGAGACGTAAAGACTTTTCTCATACTCGTATTATTATTTAACCTCGCGCGAAGTACTTTGAATCCCTCGCTACGCTTACGATACTATTCTAAAATCCCTCGCTACGCTCAGGATTCTACTCTAGAAACCTTCGCTTCGCTCTGGATTAAAAATATCGCTCTCACCCTAAATACATTATTTTGTTCCCTTGTAGTACAATCTACTATAGATATATCAATCTAAAAGTATTGTCTTAAATAGTCTACTCGTACTATCACTGATGGTATATTTGCTTCGGCGATGGAACAAAATAATAATGTTTGTCGTTTTAATTACTTTTCAATGATACTGCTTGAGTGGAGCTGAGGCTAGTAGCTAAGTGCGACTCAAACAAAATGAGTGATGGTTCCGTATTATTATTTTTCCCCTTTTCAGTTTTTATACGTTTCCAAAATGTTATTAGTCTCGTAATTATTAATTAAGAGGTTACAGTACCTCAGTTTTTAGTGGATGTGTATGAATGTTATTTAGAAATAGCTGGTAATGATAGTATGTTAATTACGCATAAGCGGTGGTAGCTTAGTGGGCGAACGTCCGCCTTCCAAAGCGGAGGTGGCGAGTTCAAATCCCAGTGCGGGAACGTACCCAAAAAATCAAATTTCAACTGTATTGTAACGTCTTATGCTATACAGACGCACCGTGCTAAAATAAAGAGACAAACACATAAAAAATAAAACCGGCCAAGTGCGTGTTGAACTCACGCATGAAGGGATCCGTACCATTATCTATAAAGACGGCAAAAAAATCACGTTTGTTGTAAGGGAGTATTTGTTTTGTTTTTAGTACAGTAGTACCCAACTTATATGGCGCGTCGTGAATCTTCGTTCGCGCAGAAAAGAAAGTATGGTCCGAAGATTAACGAAAAAATGCTTAAAACTTACAATCAACCTAAGATCACTATTATAAGGTTCATAATACACTGCAGCTGTTAGTTTCATCTCACTCTAAGCTCGCTAAGATGGCGGCGGCTGCCGACCAATAGCGGTCAATAGCATTTCCCGCGCTTTGAAAATTCATCTTCTGCGCAGGTACATCGGTAAGCCATATAAGTTGGGTACTACTGTACCTATTTGTTATTAAAGCGGCAACAGAAATACATTATCTCTGTGAAATTTTCAACGGTTCGTGATATACAGCCTGCATGGTAACAGACGGACAGACATAGGTACAGACGGATAGTGGAGTCTAAGTAATACGGCCCTGTTTTACCCTATGGGAACAAAATCCATAAAATACTAAGTATACTGGTGCCGTAGGCTATTTTAAATATCCTAGATATATAGATATTTGAACATTTAATATACAGACTAACCATAACCTATTATTATAATATAAGATTATAATATACTAACCCTAAATAGATGCACAATCAACCCGTCACCCTTTGAGAGACACGTAACTTTCGATATCGAAATTAATTCATCCACAATGACATGAAAATGCTACGAAATAATGATACGATAACGAGATGAAATTACCCCTCTACCGGAGAAATCTAAAGCAGTATCGCCGCCATTACCGGAAGAAGCGGCGCGTAGTCAGCCCCGATATTAGTTCGGCGACTTCTGTATTTCGAGCATCAAAATCGCAGGAAGCTTGCAGCCGCGCCCGACCGTGACCAGCCTGGAAAAACGCAAGTTATACTACACGTATAAATATACCGCCGACCTACGATAGTGATTCAGTTTTGCGCGACCGCTCGCAACAAAATGCCGAGGGGGTAACAAATTGAAAACAAAGTGTAACATTAACAATTAACCAACATGAGGTGTCAAACTTTGATAGTGTTGTGCTACGTCGCTCTGTCGGCGGCAGATGACGATTACGAGAATAAATTGACGAAGCTGTGGTCCCTGTCGAGTGCTTCCAACAGTGACGGCTCTTCGGTGGTGAACGTCACTAGTGCCTCTATAGTGATTCAGCCTTCTAGCTACGATGGCCCTTCAAGAGTAGTCCCGGCGCCTTACGCGCGGTACGGCTTCAGAACCCGCGCTTTGACCCCGAGAGCGGACGCGCAGAATGTTGAGAGGAACTATTATTCCCGGGACGATGTGAAGTACAAGCCACGGGCTCTTTTCCCCGGTAATTTTTATTCAATTTCCAAGGAGAAAAGTAATTCGAGCGCGGGACAGAGGCAGGCGAGGCAGTTCAGACCTGTGGCGATACCGCTGATCAGGGAAGTGCAGTTGCAGCAGAGATCCTTGGATGATGATGAGGAACCTATCATTGAGAAGCCGGAGGGGTTTACGGAGCAAGTTGCGTCGAGGCGATCGCTTTCGGGTACGTTTTCATTTTGATATGGTTGTTAGCGTTTGAGAATGATACTTGTTATAGAACCATGGTCAAATATAGTGATTATTAAGCAATAGTTTTGACTAATAGCCTATAGTTATATGTATAACTAGCTGAACCCCGCTGTGTTACTTGCCGTTTTCGAAATAAAATGTACTTAGCCTTTGTGTTATGTAATCCAGGGTGTAAGCTACCTCGATATCAAATTTCATCTAGCTGTTTGAGCTTGAAGAGGTAAAAAAGATACAAACACACTCACAAACTTTCGCCTTTATGATATAAGTAAGATAAGATTTTCAACTTTTCTTCAAATTTCCAATCACCTGATAAAAGCAGGTACAGAAAGAAGTCGCACTGAAACTTCAGTTGAAGTCTACTGAAGTTTCAGTATAGACTATTAAGATTTATTGTGGCGTAATGATGAGATGAGAAGATTCGCACTAATGGTGGCGTTCCCACTTATAGCGAAACAGATGCTAAAACCGCTTGACTTATTTAATACGCTAATTAGCAATCAATCATAAGTAGCTTGTCTTCATATACAAAGCTGAAATTGGAAGTGAAATCCTAAGAACGTTGACTTGACATTCAAATTGCAATATATCCGTGCAACATGCAAATGTTTCCCGCACGCACGCACGCATGCATGCATGCCGCATGCGTGTCTATTTATTAATTTCTAACCAGGAAATCTTTTTAAGGGATTATTTGTAGAGAGAATGTATTCTATTGACTGTTTGTTTATTTTAGGGTTCTGTACACAAAGGGTAAAACGGAACCCTGATGATGTATTTCTGTTGCCGATATAACAACAAATACTAAAAGACAGAGTAAAATAAATATTTTAGGGGGTCCCGTACAAGAAACGTGATTTCTTAGCCGTTTTTCTAGATAATAGTACGGAAGCCTTCGTGCGTGAGTCCGACTTGCACTTGACCGGTTTTTATATCGTTGAATTATAATTATTAGATTAACGCGTCACGACATTCATTACGTTCTGACCCCTACCTAAGATTATTTATAGTAAAAAAGATTATATAACTCTTTATTGACACAAAAAGGAATATAACATACGAGTAGAATGGGCAAAACTTAATAATGCGCACAACGCAAGGTCTTATCGCTTAAAGCGATCTCTACCAGACAAACTTTGGATAGACAGCAGTTATGGTTGGGTTGGTTGACATCAGTGTCAAACTATAAATAAATGTATCTAGATAATTAGGTATAATAACTAAAAACATTTCATTAACTTATAGAACACCTACTAGGTAGTAACAATAGGTAGTAGTTATAGAACTACAGTAGCGCGTTGTAGCTCTAACAAGGAGTTTCACTCCCCACTATTTTTTTTAATGTAGCCCCTCTTTAGAATTGCTCCTGTATCGTGGGTACCGCTTACAAATACATAATTTCACATACACATCACACCCAGACCAGAAACAAACATTTGTGGACCGCACAATTATTTGTTCCGGGCGGGAATCAACCCGCGACACCAAGCGCAGCATTCCACTTGCTCAGCCACTACGCCAAACGTACCGACACTCAACTTATAGGAAACAACCCGTTGCTTATTTGCTTTAAAGGTAGTGCTGCCCTCTGTTGTGTTTTCTGTTGTGCCCAACAGCCTCCGAAAAGGCATAACAAATGCTATCAATTTATTAAACCTTCGAGACCTTGGAGATCCGCACATAACTTATGTAACAAAAGCATCGATGCAGTACAGAAGTTTTGAACCCGGCGTCGCTGAATTGCAAAGCGCATTGAGCGCCTACCACAACCGCTAACGCTTCTGATGTGTAGGTAAATCCACGTAGACATCACTCCCTTTTCAGTGAAGGAAAACCATATCTACAAGAATTTCGGAATGTGATTCACCGATAAGAACCGCCTCGTATCGGATTATATAGCATTTATGTTATATCCTAATCCTTCTCATGAAAGTGAGGTGAGAGCTCTAAGCAGTAGGCATATACGAGTATAAGTTGATATACCATTAACTAGCTAAAAACGGCTCTAAGTCGCGCACAAACAAAATATCAAAATATATAATTTTGACACACCTCGACGTTTCAGCCGAGTTACATCGACCGTAGTCACGAGAAGACTCAACTTAAGAATATATTTCGATATTTTTTTGTGCGCGAATTAGACCCGTTTTTAGCTAGTTAATATGTTTCCTGTTCGCGAAAGTTTAACAACTTCGATATACCATTATATTCAACGGTACAATTTTCAGCCAAAGTCGAAACTAACCCGTAGAGATCGATCACCCATCATTACCGGCCTCTACTTCACTCTCTCCACGGCCCTGGATATCAGTAAAACTGTCATTATATCCACTGGCTATAATATTTGTAACAGTTAACGTGGCACGTGGTCCACTGTACCTGTCACGGTTGGTTGGAAGTAATGAAGTCTAAATAATATGCTTTGGATACAACACCAACAGTATTTCTAGTGGTGTGCCGTTCCTACTGTCGATCTGTCTTGTCCGTCCAAAGATTATCTGGTAGAGATAGCTTTTAGCGATAAGAACGTCCTTTGTACCTTAAGTTTCTCCTTTCTCGGCCTTACCACAAAATATAAGACTAGAGTTAAACAGCGGTTTCTAAAATTTCGATCGACAAAATCGACGTATATCACTCGCGTTTTCTTCCTCAATCCTGGCATTCCTGATTATTCTACTTGTAAATTTGTTATTGAGATAGAAAAAGCGAGGGTTAGTCGATTTGCGGAGAAAATATTTAGAATCATCTGTTCAACTCTGGTTTAAATATTTTGTGGTAAGACCGTTTGTTTTTATTCTATTTTGGTGTCAATAAGGAGTTATCTACCTATCTATCTATTTGTCTTCAGATATATATCCGCCTCTGCAAAGAAACATTACTCATTATATCCGTGGTTGTATAATATTAAAAGCCTGGCTAGCTACCACCCTTAAGTAGAAAATATGTCTCATGGGCTTATTCCAGAAATCCCCTGGCAGTATCCCCTGCACAGGGGATTTCTGGACTTTTTGTCCATTTTTCCCCTGCGCGTACAGTTTTGGCATGCACAGGGGAAAATTGGACATACGTTCCAGAAATCCCCTGAGCCAAATATTATGGATGACACTATAAATAAGGCCTCATTGTGTCTTATGCAACCCTGGTACTTCTGATATAAACATTGATGCCGCAAGAATATTTTTGTTGTACTATTTTTCATGTTACGTGCAACGTCAAGGAAGACAGTTTTGCACAAATCACACGATATTTCCTTTATTTCGTTTCCCATTCGGTTCACGGACGAATACACTAACGACTATCGAGTAATTGCAAGTGACAAATGCCAGCACGATACGTGATTAACTTGTGAATGAGCCATGACGGTCACTTTGTGGATAAAACACTTTTAATAGATAATTACTCGCAGAGCGACTTATGAACGGTAATAATGCGCTTTGCAACCCGGTGATACCGGGTTTGACACTTTGTCACCGATAACTTAGCGAGAGTAATTTATTATATTCTTTTGGCAAAATCATTTTTCTCGAGATTGTGCAGTTGAAATATCGTAGTTAGATAGTTACGCAGCTAATCTGTTAAACAAATCATACAGATTCATATCTGACCGTTTGTTTGTTTGTCGAATCCCTCCGATTCAGAATATTTCGGTAACTCAGTTATCGATCTATTCGGTTTGATATCGTTCGATTTCGAATCGGGTGTGACGTCTACCATATGACAAAAACTATGGCAATGCAAGTCAGGGCGCAGTTATAGGTGCAAAATTCCCGAATATTTGATTATATTCTTCTGATGATGGCTGACTTATGACGTCACCCATTTACCGAAATCTAACCGAATCCTTATGTCGATTTTTCTGAATAGCTCAAGCATTTTGGCGTTCGATTCGAGAATGACACCGAACCGAATAGATTCGGCTTCTTGTTTAATGGTTCTAAATGACCTAGCTGCTAGGCTTTTCAGGACCCTACGAGAAGGAGTTCTGGATAAGTTCGGTCTAGATTCGTTTCCTTACGATAGATAAATAGATAAACTCTTTAATAAAACACCACAGAAAAAGAAAACGTAAGGCTAGAGAGCAACAAATAACAAAAAAAAGTGTCACAATAGGCCGTCTTAGCGCTCAAAGCGATCTCTTCCAAACAACGATGCACGGAGAGGAGTAGCAAGTAGTATTATGGACGGTGGTTTTCATTATAGGTAATACACTTACAATAAAAATAAATATATTATTAGTAAACAAATACACGATTAAACACGAATAACACGATACATTTAACACGATAAAATATAAACGATGTTTTCCTTTGCCGAAAAACGATTGTTTCATTTTGATTTTATTAGCCATTAAAACAATCTATATAACACACTATTAAGAGCTATATTTTAAATCTTCACACATACAATCATTCTATTCAACCAACGTGTCACAAACAATGCAATTTCTATTTCTGTTCAACTTTCAGACCAAGAATTTAATTCGATCTAGATATGGTTTGTATAACAGAAGATTATTTACGACACATTATCAATTAAGTTAATAAGCCAATGATATAAGCAAGATATACGCATTTAATGAAAGTGAGAGGATTGTAGATTAACAAATAATTACGCGTCTTTCTTTAACACCTAAAGATAAGTGGATGTACACGTAAAGTGAAACTTGTAGACAAGACATAAGTTGCAGTACATTACCAATTTGCTACCTAAAGGTAATCTCAAGGGTAAATTGATGATGAACCGACTGCGAAGCAACAGGCTACGGGTTCGATCCCCACGCACAGCAAAACGTGACTGTGAATTGCGAGAAACCTTATAATAATAACAAAAAAAAATTGCTTGTAATGCTAGCACTAATTATATTATCTCGTAGTTTATGATGAGGTACAGAAAAAATGGGCTCATCAAATGTTTTCATAATTTATTGTGCAAGTCTCTATATCCATATTCAATGATGTTTAGAACAAACACATTTCGCAAACAACGCTTAACCCCATCTGTTTTCTTAATTCCAGACATGTTGGGCGTGAACGAGGATGACGATGAAGACGAAGATGATGAGTTAGAAGAAGGAGAGTTCGAACTGGAAGACGTCGGTGAACAAACCAAACACAAGAACAAAAGGAAGAAGACCAAACTCAAACTCAAACCTCATAAGATGAAGAAATACATGCTACCACTACTCCTGGCCTACAAGATGAAGTATTTCACTCTGGTGCCAGTTATGATCGGAGGTCTGGTTCTGCTGGTCGGTGCTACAGGACTAGCCGGTTTCTTCTTCGCATTGTTCGCGGCAGTGATGACCTTACAGAAGGGAGGATATTGACTATATTGATAGCAAAGTGAATTAATTAAGTCGACTAAAACGCAGTTGCCATTCAAGCTATGTTAGCATTTTCACTTCCAATCTTCTTGTCTGTCCAATCTATTAGCTATTATAAAGTGACAAAAGCAATGCAGTGCTGTGCTGATGTCAATTTTCTAAACGATGGTGTGACGGACTTATTATTATTACGTGTAGACTTTTCCTTGGAAAAGGTCCCGTATCTTTGAAATTTTACAGTAAATCTGATGACATCTCATGATCATTAAAAGCTTTTGTATCTGGATCAATATGAAAGCTTATTGCAGAAGGGGATGTTGTCAGCTGTTAGAATTTTAAAGTATTTCCATGGCTGTTATATTTCTTATTGTGTTATCCACCGACTTTTGAGGCGCACTGATCATTTTTTTTAATTAAGCTGATCAGTTTTATTGCATTGTCAACGTTAATAATGTTTTCGTTGTCTATTATTTTGTTAACTGTTAGGTTCGCGCTATTGTAAATATTTCCATTATTGATAAGATAATTTAAATTATTTATTGAAATATTTATGTTAGTTACCATAATTATAGGCAGTTTGTATTTGAATTTCGTTAGTTTAACCGTATTGAAATATGAATGTACCTAATTATTACACAAATGCTACGATTGTTTATGTATTTTTATTGTTATCTACTAATCTTAACAATAATAAATTATGCTAGATATTGGATATTTCTAGTTATAACCACACAAGTTTTACGGTCGAAAAATTTACATATGAATACTGATTCAAGTGTACAAAAAAAACTTTTAAAAATATACTACAACGGACAAAATTGCAATTTATCTCTAGTGTCTAGGTTACAACTCGTCAAAATTTACCTTTATCTCTAGAATACAAACCTAATGATAGAATACAAAAGAACCGCTAAAAATTAATCACAGTCGTGGAACGCAGCTGGGCTGCTATGATAGTACTAGTAAATAGCATTTCACAATAATTTTGATTGTATAGAAAAACAACGGTCATATTCAAGGATCCGTAAAATTATGCTATAATTTTCAAGCGATCGGTGAGACGCTGATAGTTTCTGCTCTGTTTAAAGTTGACTTTATCGTGGTCACCGTTCAACTGTCGTCTAAAATAAGCCATAAATTTAATAGGAATAACTTTCTAAAACGGCTTCCTAAATTAATACTATAACATTCCACACACATTCCTATTACGTTCCTATTACATTAGGTTTTGTGATTATTCATTCTATAAATTTCTTAAAATATTAAATTACACAATTTTATTTCTATCACAAATAATTTAGGTATTTAATACTAACTGTAGTAGGATTATAAATACAATAGTATATTAACTTAGGTTTATAATCTTTGGAACTCAAATTAACTTAACATACATATAAGTAATGTGTGAGAAAATAATGTACCTATACCTAACTTAGATAGATAGATAACTCTTTATTGTAATAATAATAACTCTCTTTTACTTTGACAAAATGTACAGAACACCAAGATCAAACTTAAAATAGTTACAATCGTATCGTATCTCTATCAGACACCCTTTGGATAGGCAAGATAGACAGCATCACTACCTTATGAGTAGGTAACCTATTCAATAATTAACCAACACTTAAGTATAAATATTTTTCTGATTCTGATTCTGCCAAAATAACACGCTTCAAGCGTTTGCGTTTACAGCACGCTATGACGTCACAAGTCTTCTTGCAAGTGGCATAGCGAATACGAATTAAGGTTTTTATCCTGGTATGGTGCGCTTTAACTCATATTATGTACTGCACCATCCATGCCAGGTACATAATCACCCCTCCTATAATGCTCGTCGTTATAATACACATGGTCCTCGCTCTTGGTGGGTACTTGGATGATTTCCACTTGGGTCTTGGTGTCGTCCTTCCGGTTCTGGTAGCCGTGGGAGTGGTCGAACATGCCCTTGAGGCTGAGGACTGACGCCATGACCGTGGAGAAGAATCCCATCATCAGACCTGGTTGGTAGAATTATTAGAAACTAGAAGCCCTTCGCGGTTTCACCCGCTTTAACTACTATCCCGCGGGAACCGTTAATTTTTACGGGATAAAAAGTAGCCTATGTCACCCGGGGAAAGTGTAGCTTCCCAACAGTGAAAGAAATTTTCAAATCGGTTCAGTAGTTTAAGAGCCTATTGAATGCAAATAAACAAGCAAACAATGGAATCTTTCCTCTTCAAAATATTACCATGTTAGATAAATAGACAAGTTACAAATTATTCATCCATAGAAAATGTGCTCAGTAATTTTTCCCTCGTTTACTATTATTCTGTTCCCAGTTATTCCCATTATTATTATTCCCAGTGCGGGCACGTACCAATTGTGTTACTTGATAAACATATTATGTACGTAAATCGCTTTTCGGTGAAGGAAAACCTCGTGAGGAAACCAACATGCCCGAGAATTATTTCGGGGGCATATCCACCAATCCGAACCAGGCCCCCCGGGTGAAATTATGGACTAATCCTCCTAACGAAAGTGAGAGAGAGAGAAGTGAGAGAGAGGGAGACCTTTGCCCAGCAGTGGGACAGTACAAACAGAATTATTATATTAATATTACTATTGTTCTACAGCGAGGGCAGTTAGTTTTAAAATTAATGTAGTCTAAGGTCCGTATTAATAAATCAAACTTAGCTCTGAGAGCTATCTTCAGTGTGCACTTGCTCTTTTTTTCTATTTAATAAATACATCTTAAGTTGTAGATTAGGAACAGAAACTTACATGATCTCTGGCAAATTAATAAATGGCACTCAGCGGTTAAGTGCTATCCGATTATGATACAATTGACACATACAAGACAGTATCTAGTAGCCAGTGCTACATCTCAATATCCATTTATTAAATAGCAACGATCTCAAGATACAGATTAGATTTGGAGTGTGGATCAGCTGGTAGCGCACTTGGTAGCACTATTGAGTTTCTTTTATTAATACGGACCTAAGTTACTCTTTATAATATCAGCTATCTGCCAGTAAAAGTCGCGTTAAAATCGGTTTAGCCGTTTCGGAGATAAGCGGGACGAAGCAAACAGACAGGCGTACAAATTTCTTAAAACATAGTGATTTTTGTTAAAGCGAGTGATGATTACGTAACGTACGTTCCCGCACTGGGATTTGAACTCATCACCTGCTGCTTGGCAGGCAGTCGTTTGCACACTAGGTTACCACCCCTTGAGGTCTACTTGTACGCAATGCCTTCAACATTAGTATTATTCCATTCTTACCTTCAACTGTGAGGATTAGTGGGAGAAATTATTCCTATCTTACCTTCAGCTGAGAGGATTAGTGGGAGGTATTATTCCTTTAATACCTATCACTGTGAAGATTAGTGGGAGGTATTATTCCTTTCTTACCTTTAGCTGAGATGATTAGTGGGAGGTATTATTCCTTTCTTACCTTTAGCTGAGAGGATTAGTGGGAGGTATTATTGCTTTCTTACATTCAGCTGAGAGGATTAGTGGGAGGTATTATTCCTTTCTTACCTTCAGCTGAGAGGATTAGTGGGAGGTATAATTCCTTTCTTACCTTTAGCTGAGAGGATTAGTAGGAAGTATTATTCCTTTCTTACCTTTAGCTGAGAGGATTAGTGGGAGGTATTGTTCCTTTCTTACCTTTAGCCGACAGGAATGCTAGCGCTTTCAAAGCAATCGGTATCAGCAAACTCTTGGCAGCCAGTAGCCCCAGAATCAACGGCATGATGTACCTCTTCTGCATCTGTTGGAACTTGTTCCCTTTCCTCTTTTGCCTCTTCCCCCCATCATGGTCGCCCTTATTCAAGAACTTAACGATGCACTTTTTGCCACCCTTCCCTTTTCTCTTAAGCTTCTTCTTGGCTTTTTTGGCGCTCTTTCGACTATTGACTTGAGGCTTCGCTGTGGTCACCTCAATGATAGCGTGGTACTTTCTGGGTGAGTCTGCAGCATCCGGTACTGAAAGACGTAGATGATGGTTATTAGCATATTTAAAAGCGGAAGTGACTATAATTGGTACCTAGTCGTCTAGAAGTTTGTGGGCAAAACAATTAAACACTTCAACGCTCCTGGGGGTCAATTCTGTTAATTTAAGAACGCTTCAATCGAATCTCAATGGAGTGGCGTTGGAATAGTTTGTGACAATTATGGAAGTCTGATTTTTTTTAATTATTATTCTGCTAGAACGTACTTATTAAATCAATGTCACAATGAAATATTATCCCAATATTGATTTTATTCTGTTTTTTAGTATTTGTTGTTATAGCGGCAACAGAAATACATCATCTGTGAAAATGGCAACTGTCTTAACTATCCCAGTTCGTAAGATATAGCGTGGTGATAGACGGACAGACAGACAGACGGACGGACGGACAGCGGAGCCTTAGTATTAGGGTCCCATTTTTTACCCTTTGTGTACGTAAGCTTAAAAACGATTTTGACGAACTGAGAACCTCCTTTTTTGACGTCGGTTATTGAGTCTACTTATCACTGGACTATGAATAAAGTGCACGCAAAACGAGTTAAACAAAATTTTACCTTTCAAAGATCTAGGAGCAAAATTTTGAGTGAAAACCCACTGCAAAGGTTCCGTAGTGTTTATTTCGTTGACGTAGCTCTCGCGATTTGAAGGTCCGAACCCTATGAGGGTCTCCGTTTTCATGATGCCGTAGTTGTTGGAGTTGTCCAGTATCAACCCCCGGGAATAGGGGAGCATTTTTACAAAATTCTTAAAACTTAGAATAACTGTGTAAAAGTACCTACACTTATTAAGTGTAAGGAAACGCTTTAAAAAAAGTTAAAGGTTTTTAATTTGCATGTTTTTTTTATATAACCACTAGCTGTGTCCTACGGTTTCACCCGCGGCTGAAACCATGCGGCGCAGCGATAGTGACGCCCTCTGGCGTCAAAGTTTGTCAGACCGCCCAAGCAGCCAACATGGCTTAATGACAGCCGATAACAACCGTAACCGACTGTTTAACGCGCTCTCCGAAACACGGAAATACGGTCACCCATCCGAGTGTGCCGCTGGGAACTGGGTGCTTAACTTAGTTGCTCAAACCACGGTAAAACTAAGTCAATAAGGGTTATTTTCTTTTCTACGCCTTACTATGTGACTTAAATAGAACCTTTATTGTATTCCGGTTCTCTTGAACTTTTTTTCTCAGTTTTCTGTTAAATTGAACGTGTCACTTAAAGGCCAATTCACACTGCACTGGCGTAATGTCACCATGAAATTCACTTTTATATGCAAATGAAAATCTAGTGCACTAGAGCCCATGAAGCATTACTTTTTAATGACACGTACGAAGATTTCACCGTAATGCGTGATTAGTGGAGTAATTAAGGCAAGTTCATGGTCTAGTGTGTCATGTTTAATGTTTAGGTTCATACATTTTTGAGTTGAATTTTATAATTATTTTGTCTATAATTAAATTATACCTAACTTTTGGATTCCGTGGTGCTAGATGGTAAAGACCAGGGGGTGATTTTTAAAAGCCATCAGTGATTCGATGTCACCAAAATGGCCGATTTTTTTCAACTTATTTTCTTAATTATTGCGTAGAATAAAATACAATTATGCGTTTGTCAGTGTTAAACGCTGTGAAATATTGTTGCATGTTGAAAATGCTATCAAAAATATTATAATCTAGGATGATAATAATAATTATTATCAAAATATATGATATCGAATCATCTAAGAATTTCAAAAATCACCCCCCTGTCTCAGTGAGGTGCCAAGTTCAATTTCCGGGCAAAGTAAAAATTTCTAAGGACCAGAGCCTTAAATCTGGAACAACATTTCAATAAAAAATATAATTGGTGTTTAGTCTCACCCAAAAATAAGCCAAGGTCAGCGGGATCTCCGTTTGTTCTTCCTCATGGGACTAAACTTACATCTTTAGAAACCTTGGTGGTAAATCACTATATAGGTACGGCGCCCGGCTAACCATCCTCAAGTAGAAAATCTCGTCACCAAACCCCTATTCAATGTTCTAGTAGCGGTGTTTGATAGCCAGCCCATATTCCATAGCCAGCCCTATTCAAGAGTAAGCAATGTGTACCACATTCGACAATATCGTCACTAATCACCAATGAAATAGTGGCCCAATACTAGCCCATAAAGATTTTTTACGAAATGGAGACCAGAGACGACCGTCTCTACATTAGTTCGCTACCGATATCAGTCGCTTAACGTACCGAAGATGAAATAGTTTGAAAGCTAGATAGAAGGTAGGAAGACCGAGATCGTGGGACAAAGTTAAACGCACCTAATCGTTTGTGAGGTATTTGTACAATTTTGATAGATACCTTATCTACTAAATTTCCCTAAAGTGTCGTTACTGCAAGCGTGGTTAACTGCTACGGATTTAGTAATGGCATGTACAGGCCCAAGGTAGCCAAGTCAGGCATCAAAAAAACACAATCAAACACTACCAATAGGAAGTACCGTTTATTTCTCATGCCATATTCTACTGAATAGTACATCGGTCTTCGTAAAACTGAGCAGTGAACGGGTTGTCTATAGTAAGGGTGTGTTCAGCAATTTTGTCTCTCACTTTATCCGACACTGTGTATATTCCTCCCACCATTTTCCTCATCCCTCTCTGTATCGCTACTTTTGGACTGTGCTTATGGAGGAAGGCCTTCATTCTTCTGTGTTTGATCATCATCTTTCTTCTGATTGGATGTGGTCTACTGAAGACGGACTTTTTCTTCTTTGGAAACATTCGGCGTCGTTTCTTTCCCATTCTGAAGTCTGTTTATGTAGGTACTGTTCCGGTCGGTCCAAGGCTAGCCTTCTTTTGATGCAATCATTGCTGTTTGGTGCTTGTGCGGTTCTGTTTAGGTTGTTTTACACAATTTGATTTCAATAATTGGGTTCACATCCTTGATTTTTAACGTGTATGATGGCGTCAAATTGACATATTATAATTATCAGAAATAGCATTTGTTTCGTAAAAATAAGAAAATTGCAAAGAAGGTCTTGTTGCCAGAGTTTTAAGTCGCAAGCATAGGCACTAGTTCTCACCCGCGACTTTTTCTGCAAGAGAAACTTCATTTTTTGCCATAAAAATATACTTACATCGTTCCTTGGAGCTTCAACGTAGTTCGGGTTTTTACCAATTTGTACCAATCCAGCAAAAAAGTTGTCATAGAAGTTTTGAAACTTTCACGAATAGAAAACATTCACTGGCTAAAAACGGGTCAATATCGCGCACAAACTAATATCAAAATATATAATTTTGACATACTTCGACGTTTGGGCCGAGTTACATCAACTGTGGTCACGAAAAGACCCCGTTTTTAGCTAGTTAATAATACCTTATTAAAATAATCAATATAAATTACGCGTCACGTTGTTTGGCCGCGATGGACTCGCTAAACTACTCAACCGATTTCAATCAAATTTGCACACCGTGTGCAGTTTGATCTAACTTAAAAGATAGGATAGCTTACATCTCAATTTATAGTCGCAACAACAAAAACCTTAGCCACAGCAACGCGTAGCCGTGTTTGCTAGTATCTTGTAAAAAATAATATTCAGGGATAGTAGTTATAACTCAGGTTATCTTCCATGATGTAAGAAAGTATGACATCCTACTGGGACCGGTTCTTGCGTAACGCTGGGTTACACACACAGGTAGTATACTTAAAAATTACAGTAAAGACGCTGTGGAAATTAGTGGCTGTCAATGTCAAGTGAAAACAAGCGTTTAGCATTAAAACAGTTTTTTTTTTTGTAACTGACTGACGTGTAAGTCTTAATTAATTTGATTCATGGCCATTAAACTTTAGTTTTTTCTTATTGATAGATTATTCCCCTACCTAGGTTTGATTAAATTATATTCAAGAAGGTACTAAAATAATCTCTGTATTTTTAAGTATATAGGTAAACTGCTCTATAGTGTCTATTAATATTTCGGAACAAACGTAAGTAAAGGTTCTCCAAATACTAATATTCATTGGTTTCTGAGAATTGATATTTTTAACAATATAAACTTTGTCTAAAACCATCTATTAATTTTGTACATTGCATAGTAAATATACAAAATACAAGTTTAGTATACAAAATGATGCACAATTTATTAGCTGACTGCTAAACTTACACGAGTAAGGACATAATAATAATGTACGCCAACTTTTTTCAATTAATGTATCTGTATTTTTCGTGTATACTGTACACAAATCAAATAGAAAGTGGGCGCCGGTCAAGTTCAGTGCCTCAGCCTTGAATTGGAACGGGTGCAAGGGACTGCTAGAGTCGGTGAAAGTGACCTTGACCCTTTTTGGACTTGAAGAAAGGCCAAAACGAAAATACAATTTAACACCTTTAAATCGTGGAACTGAGAAATGGTTGGTTGGATGGTTAGCCAAGACAAAGATCCTCGGTCCCGTGCGCCACCAATGACTTTACGCAAGCTCCTATAAACGCGATCGGTCGCTTAAACCGTAACGCCATACGCCGCGTCACGCTGTACTATAGAAATTTACGCCGACGTCAGCGTGGGAAAGACCACAACAGTACCCCTAGTGTGAGTTTTACTAACTCGACATAGTACGCTAGCGCTTTTGTATGAAGATCCTGTACAGTGACCCTACGGGCGCGTTTATGATCGAAAAATCTTTATACAATGCGCTAGTTGACGCGTACTATGTCGAGCTCGTAAAAGTTGAGACGCGGTGCACGGTGTCACGCTGTAAGTGGTCGATGGCGTTTATAGAAGACTAGTTATGTCTTAGATTTCAATAGATATTTTGATCGTTCAACTAGAATTCCTTGTTTCTAGAGAATTTAGAACTACGGTCGTGAATGCCCCTAATTAGAGGATAAATTTATTACTAGGGTACTTATTTCTTGCGCTAAATACGAATCCAAAACCTCAACATCAGATTTTTACGACATGGAACCCTGTAATATAATAAAAGTAAGTAGGTACTTATTTTAAAGATAAAAATGTCTTGGATTTGGATTAAACCCAACTTCTGGGAGGCACTCCTTAGTCCTCATTGTTGAGTGAAAACAATATTATTACTGAACAGTATATCGAAGAGAAACTTTGACGTTACTTGGCATGAAGATGCTTGTTCACAAATTCCAAGTCCGATTTGTCATATAAATTTGGGTTCACTTTCTCAAGGATACATTTCACTTACAATGTTTACAAGATTATTTTTGGACTGCAATCGTTTTTATGTTATTAGGTAAAAGGACGAGCTGGTCGTTTGTCTGATGGTAAGCGCCATGCCTGCTCATAACATTTGCAGTGCAAACCAAAACTTTGCGGTGCAAAATCTTGCACTGCGCACATTGGTTCTAAATTGTCTTGTTAGTCGCAGAATTAATGCCAGAGAATGCCAGCTCTGCAAGTGGCATACTAAGTCTCAAAATGCCTAATTCTGCAATGAACCAATTCTCAAAAGGCCCAATTCTACAATGAACCAATTCTCAAGAACCTAATTTTCAAAATAAGGAGCAACAATAACTATTTTTACTGGCATTTCTATCGATACAAACTAGGTAACAACTAACTTACTACTTGCAATGAAACGTTACGTCGATCGCGAGTAACTGACTCACAAAGGGGCTATTTTCACCTATTACGTTTGAAATATGTTCGTACGGCTAGTACATTTGTTTTCGTCATGCCTTTTTGTTGTAACAACGGACAGACATACTTGCGTACGCATACAAAGTGTATGAATGAACGTTTGAGCTTTTGGGTAGGTGGCGCGGACAGTTTTGATACTTTACTTCTACTTGAGAGACGATTAACGGCCGAAATCCAAATTTTGCTATCTGGGATTGATATCACAATCCATTTTTAGGGTCAAACATGCCAATAACCGATCCGTGGATTGGTTTATAAAGGCACGCAGATAGGAAATCGATCGAACGATCGGCAGCAATCCAAGATCAATTTCAATCTTGGATAGGAAATACAATATTAATTTCGGCCGTAAGTTGAGATACCTAGTGGATTGGATCAAGCATTACTTTGCTGGAGACTTACAAAAACATGATCACGTTTTAATTAATCTGTAACTTTTAACTGTATTATGTTATTTTTAGAGTCTAACTCCAATAATTCAATCAATGATTGATAGATTGCAATGTTAATGAAATGGTTTTAAATATTTATTGCTAATTTGATAGTGCTTTGTTTGACCCTTTCGGAAAACTTAAAAAACTTAACTTATTAAGTGCAGTTTGATCGACATCACTAGTTTGTAACTATTTTTATAACTGGCCTTCCTTACAGCTACCGTTATACAACACTTTAATAAATAATAAAAAAAAATATAATGTCTACATTGCAAATAGAAAACAAAACATTCAAAAAAATATAACATCTTACATCAAGTATCAAAACCGTCGTCACTACACCAACCTAAAGTTTGAACTGTTCAGAACTAATTCTTTCGTCACCCAATATAAAAGAGATGGTATCCCGTTGAGGTCTCATTTTATCCTCGACGCCCGACCGAGAAGGACCGCTCTAGAAACTTCTAGAAGTACCTAGATATACTATTAAAATGAAAGTGTTGTGTGTAATCTTCGTTGCGGCTATTGTGGGGTGCGGTGCTGCGCCGGGGGTGACTGAAGAGGACGGCAGAATAGAGCTGTTCTCAGGGGTTGCTATTGAAAAGTGAGTACGTTTTTAGGTTTTTTATCTGTGGCTAACGGCAACTCAACTGGTGGTAAGTGGTCACCTGCCTATGGACATTTTAGGAACACCGGCATTGCCGATGCGTTTTCAGTACTGCGTGTCGTAATTAGTATTATAACTATGTTCAACACTACGAACAAAAGCTGAAGCTAGTTGAGCTTATTGTTATTTTCCTTATTGTTATAATATAGGGTACCTAGTGTTTGACCGCAGTCTCACCTGATGGTAAACGATGCTGCGGTCGACAGTAGTCAGCTCTAACACCAGGTCGGCACTGCCACATTCGTCAATGCTATATTTTTTTATAATTCTTTATAGGTTAGTATTTCACCACGTTCTAATCTTAAGTGACAATGTGGTCGAAGATTGTTTAAATAAGAAGCTATGTGAGACAAGTTAAAGATAATTGTAAAAATAATTCGGGCAAAGAACTCCAATGTAATCAGCAGAGGCATCCAGTCTACTTCTCTTTCATGTCTGTGATTCCACCAAAGTTTCGTGAAATGGACAGATTTCGTTGAAAATTGTAGGGAGAGTATTACTCGACTAAACTACAGAGCACACAATTGCTAGATGTTTTCATAATCATAGATATAGAACAATTCATTATATAGAAATATGAATTGTTCTATATCTAGAATATTCATGTATAGAAATACAAATATAGAAATCATAGATATAAAAAAATATTGTTATTGCATATTTGTAAGTTTTTGCATACTATTTTTATAGCAAAATGTGTACAGGAAATCCAATTAACTACATCTCAATTGTAGTCACATTTTCGCAAATAAATGATTCTATTCTATAACATATCGTTTGTTTGTTTGTCGAATCAGGCAGGCCACCCTCCAGTGTCAAAGTTTGTCCGTCCGTCCAATGGTATCTGACGTGGCTTAGCGACTGCTATAAATCGATAACAACCAGAAACAACGGCATAACGTACCTTCCAAAGCACACAACCTACAAGACCAATCTAAGCTGACCATGTTTGCCATCTCCAACTACTTCATCACATAAGACCTGGAGGCTTACCATTACATTGCGATCCAATTGAGGTCCTAAACAGAATAGTTTCACTTTAAATAATCGTCAATCGTAGACGGCAATCCCTGTAGATTGAAAATCAACCTCCACTGAGCGTCAATACGTCACAAGACGTCATAGTACGAATAAGTAGTAAAACTATTCTATTTAGGCCCTCAATTCGATCGCAATATGACGTCATGGGAAGCCCCCAGGTGAGGTAGTGGTGAAATGCTATCCTAAATAAAGGATTTAAATAAAATGTGCGGCGGATCAACTTGGTTCAGATGTCCCCCCTAAGGGGGATTATTACACAATTTTCTTTTTAGATTCCCGTTTTCCCCCTCAAGGGGGATTTCCAGGGGGGAATAGTGGAATAAGCCAACGCATAAGTCTTAAGTCTTAAGGGCATCTAAGCTAGCGATTGTAGGTCACAAAATAAATAATAATTGAAGATACGCAATTAGGAAATACCGAAATACCAAAATCTGTAAAGTGATTCATCTTCTTAGCCCGCTTTCACTCAACCTTTTTGTCTTGTATCCTATTCATTATTATGGCATTTAAATGAGAGGCGTCGCTTGGATAACGTTAAAGTATAATTAATTTAAAATAAGAGCAGCAGCGCGTACCATGCCCGGAAAAATATGGCGCTTTTTAAGGGACTATTTCATTTTAGTTAAATAACTCGTAATATTTAAAAGATATCGTTAAATCTTTGGTAGTTGACAAATCGTTGGTATCTTATTCATATTCACCACATCAATGAAAACAAAAATCGATAAATTTTCATCGATTGTGAGAAAAAGGATGCGTAATAAAAAATCCATCATATTATTTCTTAGCAAACTGCTCCATGTAATTATAAGGTAACATGGATTTTTTTTTACATCAAGCCTACGTTAGTAAATTTTGCATCACGAGTAGACACACACGCTCTTAAGTACTTTCAATTTGTTAAGCTAATGTGTGTCTTAAGTTGTAAAGTAACTGTTTACAGTAGCTAGTTGATAAATAGTACACTAATTAGGTATGTAAGTGACACAAGTACCTGTACAAAGAGATAACACAAGAGGCGTGGTTGACAAACGATACGAAATAGTACAGACACTGTTATGTAATGTAGGTATTTAATCTTTAGTACTCACTATGTTATCCTACTTCCTACTAATATTATAAACGCGAAAGTTTGTGAGTATGGATGGATGGATGTTTGTTACTCTTTCACGCAAAAACTACTGAATGGATTTTGATGAAACTTCACAATAATATAGCTTACATATTAGAATAACACATAGGCTACAATTCATTAGATATATTATTGTAATTATCCAAACGCGGGTGAAAACGCGGGGCGCAGCTAGTGTAGCATAACTTTGTCCTAGATTTTGTCATCTAGACTGTCTTAATTTCGTGAAGTCATTGGTCTTACATTTTATGTCATTTACTTTTGTATGTCATCTTACTTAACTTCCGTCTTACCACAAAAGATTTAAACACGAGTTGAACAGATGAGTCTAAATATTGTCTCCACTAATCGACGTCCAACCCGCGCTTTTTGTAACTTAATAACAAATTCACAAGTAAAATAATTAGGAATACACGGATTGAGTAAGAAAACGCAAGTGACTTCGATTTTGTAGAACGACATTTTAGAAACCGCTGTGTAACTCTAGTCTAATCTTTTGTAGTTAGACCGTATTTGTCTAACTATGACATCTAACTAAATTTTGTCCTAGAAGTGTGTAATAAGTGTGTATCTTTGTCGTATTGTATCGTAATTGGCCTATCACCTATTTGCCATGGATGCAGCCATTAAAAAACATACGCGTTAAATTACGGACCTTCATTTTTTGACCAAATTTCAAACCAAAGCCTACAAAAAAGCCAAAAACAACACAGTGGTCCAAGGACGGTGAATCATGCAAAAGGAAAGCAACTGTTTCCTATTAGTAAATTCCTTTTATGTCCAACGACATAGATCCGTTTTGTCTTAAAGAAATGTAAAACAAATTAGTCACGGTACATTTGAAACTACTTTCGATATACAAATGGGCCTATATCGACTTATTTGAAACGACTTTCTTATATAAAATAAATAAATAGTTCAGCCTGTATTGTCCCACTGCTGGGCAAAGGCCTCTGCTGCAAAGGCAGCTGATGAAACGATTAGCTGGGGTTATAAGGAGTAACTTAGGCAAATTTTATTTTAAGCCTACTTAGACTTGACCTAGTTATTCAACGTGGGTAAAACCGACAAACAGCTAGTCCAATAATTAAAAGAAACAGTTTAACGTCATCAAAAGCTATGTAGTGATAGACTAACAACTGAAATTAATGCATCTCCTATCCAAGATTGAAATTGATCTTGGATTGCTGCTTATCGTTCGATCGATTTCCAATCTGCGTGCCTTTATAAACCAATCCACGGATCGGTTATTCGCACGTTTGACCCTTAAAATGGATTGTGATATCAATCCCAGATAGCAAAAGTTGGATTGGATTGATTGTTAATTTCGGCCGTTTAACAATAGAGGCCTCATTCGACTTACAACATCTACTGCACACACAGACCGACCTACATAACACATCTTTTTTCAGCACATTACAGCTATTACGTAATATCGACCCGTATAAGTATAATATTATAACACAACCTCTGCTTTCACGACAACACGTTTGTTTAAAGTGAAAATGTGACAATACGGTAAGCTTATTTGCCTAAACGGAAACCCGGTCGTCATGCGTCGTTTAGTTCACATATTAGGTATATTTTAGTCTGTGGAAAGTAAATACTTTGGTGGAGTAAAATTAGAGGGTAATGTGACATTTTCTGCTAAGAAAGCTAATGTGCATGGGCCTTATCATCGTCATATAAGAGCTTCTCTTCCTTACCACACCACTCTTGTCAGCTTTCGTGGATTATTTTTTAATAACACAGTTTTCCACTAACTTTGTTCGTTGGTGCTTGTTTCTTTTAATTTTATTTCCATTTGTTCTAAGGTTCATCGTTACAACCACATCTCACAATTAGCTTTCGTGGTTAGTTCTTGCTTAGATTCGTTTGAAAATAATAAAGTCAGAATATTAAAAAATATATATAATAAATGTTTTTTGTTTTCAGAGATTCGACTGGAGAGGAAAAGTTGAACGTGAAGTTTGAGCCAGGAGAACTGAGGGAAGCTGCCAGGACATTTGAAGAAGGTAAGCGCTGACAACTACATAAATGGGGATTTTATAACACTGGCTTGGAAAATTGACATAAATCCCAGAACAATTCTTGATGGGATTATGACAACAAACCATCAATGCGCTTATTTCCTTTTCAGGGCCTAGATAGACAAGGTGGCTTATGTCAGACATAATATATTATACGAGTAACATATTTTTTATCTTTTATTATGGAAGTTTAGAGTTTAGGAGTTAGGGTTGAGATGGTGAATGCCAACACGACCCCATCTCGCCCCACTCCAGGCGGATCGACGGCTCACGGGGGGGTTTTAGTGGGTTTCAAGTACCACACGCCCCCCTTCCGCCACCCCCGTGGCGGAAGGGATATTGCGAAGGCATGTCCCCCCTCAAAAAAAAACGAAAAAAAAAAGGGTGACAGTTAGGGTACGTAAGGGTGTAGGAGTACTCCTACAATAGGGCAAGAATGAAAATTATAACGGCTCGAATCGATCAAGATAAACGTACACGTACGCATCTTGTCGACAGCAAGGAAGCTGAACAAATCTTATTCAAATTTTTAACGTTAACGATACGAATACTAGCTCGATAGTGGTTCGCGCTCGCCCTACCGTAGCCTGAATTCTCACTGAATTCTCACTCTGCACTAAAGAAAGTAGAAAGGCCGTTGGCCTGTTACGTGCGGAGACGCAATCGCCGCTAGGTCAAGGTTACACTCACGCTTCTCATTGGTCCACGAGAGAGCGACCAGCTCGTGTATAGTAAATGTAATTTAAGCTGTAACAGTGGCTTAAGAAAGATAGATACCTACTAAAGTTAAATTTCTCTAGAGAGAGAATTTTGACACCATCTGGTGATGAATTTATTCTCATAATATAACATGTCATAAAAGTTACTCAGCTTAATTAACGTTGTTTTCAAAAATATTTATTTGAATTTCTCATACGATAATAACAATCCTAGTGTGTGGCTAGGTTTTTATTAATATTCATTTATAGTCATATAATATTATTATTATATATTTATCATGGCTTTCAATCATATTGTTGGCAAACATATTTTGTCATATTATAGATCGCAATATTACTCGTATAAGAATAAAATAGGGCCTGCACTGAAATGGATCCCTACATCAATGGTAGCACTTTTCTGTCCTTTGTTGCTTTCGTACATAGAGATAAATAAATGCTATGTAAGTACTTGCGTGTTTTAACCTTATTGTACTGTAGATCTGATCATAGTCCATAATGTCTCCCTTTAATTCTTGTATAAGCTTCCTTCAAAAATTCCACCACGCACGTAATCTGTTCCAGCCCGCGGCAAGATCAAGAAATACGCACCTCTGCTGACCGGCATCGGAGTTAAGGTCATCGCCGTCGTCGGTCTGCTGTTCGGAGGGCTGACCCTCCTGGTGACCAAGGCGCTGGTGGTAGCCAAGCTGGCCTTCCTGGTGGCAGCTGCGTTGGGGATCCAGAAACTCCTGAGCGGCGGTGGACTGAACAACTTAAGTGGAAAGGTAAGTTCGTTAGCCGCCAAAAGATTGGAGGGTTATGGATAATACAGAGAGAAAAAGAGATCTCCTGAAAACCTAGAGGTTAAGTGGAGATTATAATCTTCCTGAGAGTAGAGTCACGATTCATTTATGGACATTGTAGAGAAAGGGAGATATCTCCGATAGAGAACCATAGATTCTGATCTGCAAGAGCGAAGAGTCTATATTCATCCTCTTTTTCTCTGAGAGAAGAGTAGAAAGAGGATAATATATAAAAACACCTAGACTCATAATACAATCTGTGGTTCACGCAAGCCTTTGCCCTGTGTGGAATTGAACCCGCCACCTCAAGGTTAGCAGCCATCACTAACGCCACTTAGTTCGTGAAAATGATGAGACTCAACCCCCCCGTTTCTGGAACTATTGTTGGCTTTGACAGTAGATTAAAACTATCGTTGTCTCTATCTGACAACAAACAAATGACAAGGATGGCAATATAATTTAATCTGTAGTCAAAGTTACCTGACGTTTCTGAAACTGTAGAGTTGTGACTCTACATTATATAAAATGCAATTTCCTTCTTCTGAAAGAAAAACTGTAATCCCTTCTGTCTTCTATTCCAGATCGCCAGCTTCCAGTCCTCGCCTCAGCAGTGGTCCTCATCACCGACAGCATCAGCTGGTTCCTACCCCTACGCCAGGTCGTCGAGCATAGTCCAGGATGCCAACGACTTAGCTTATAAAGCGCAGCTGTCTTCGTAAACTGCTTAACCTGTTTTGAAAATTACTAGCACTAGATTCTCAGATTAATCATCTAACAGACATGACATTTAACTCAAGATCCGGGGAAGAAAAGAGACAGGTATATACAAATAGACAAAGGAGTAAGTAGCTGATACTAGGTCCATGGCTAGATTTCATTGCGTTTTCAGAAACAAAAATAATTTCAATGTAAAACTAAGTACTTGGCGTAAATGCAACTGTCTTCGTAAACTCTTTTCTCTATTATTTGGGACATTGACTATTGATAGATTTAATTACGATTAAAAAGAAATCTACAATAACAATGCAATATTTCTTCAGTCGTGACGAGGCCACAGATTACTGAATAGTTGCATTCAATTCAACAATTGAGAGATTATTATGTTTTGGTTGGAACATTAGGGACAAGATAAGCCTGATAAAATTCTGAGATGTCGCAGTTTTGTATATAAACTTAGACGTTTTTTAAATCAAAGGATCACTTTACTTATCTAACAAGCCACCACCAGGGTATAAGATCCTCTAACAAGATTCTACCAGGGTGAAAGTTATGAGCCTTGCCACATTGTATAGATTGTTCCAGATTTTTTTTTTTTTTTCAAAATGGATTATATAGAAATTTGGTGAATTCTAGCATTACATTTCAGTAAGTTCTATACTTAAGTAGTGACTATAATCTCCCTGATTACAACACTACGTTTTAAATTAGCTCTAGAGCTCAACTTAAACGACATTTTTATATCGATACGTTTGGATGAAGATATAAAAATGATATTAAATTGGTGAAGTTTAGTATAAGATATAATTACTTAGATACTAGCTGTGCCCGCGACTTCGTCCGCGTTCACCTTTTGAACCTTTCCTGGACTTCCACAAATAGTTCAAGACCAAAATTAGCCAAATCGGTCCAGCCGTTCTCGAGTTTTAGCGAGACTAACAAACAGCATTTTATAATATATAAGATAACAAAATTGAATGGATAAGTGGTAATTAGCAATCTGCATTACCAGAATCAGAGCAATGTGCATATAATTTCATACTAATTTCAATACTGATATATTATTTATATTCGACCTGTAGGTAAGCAATTTACGAATGGTGAAATAAGATTTAGCAGTGGATTACAATAACGGGAGTCAATTGTTACAGAATTCAATATTGAATGGGCATTTTTGAAAGCTATAGCAGACTTTCTTTTAAATAGTACATAGTGTTGATTAAATAATAAAATATACTTATTCAAAGTTGATGTTATAAATAATTATAACAAAAACGAATAATATCCAACATTACTATACTATTAACAGCTATGGATGCTGGTAACCAGGTAGATGTAATCTATACTGATTATAGTAAAGCATTTGACCGAATTCATCATAAAACCCTCTTGCATAAGCTTCTTCGCATTGGTATTAGGGGAAATTTGTATCGTTGGTTTTCATCTTACATAGATCGCAGGACACAAGCTGTAGTGGTAAGCAACTATGTTTCTAGCTGGGTGACCATCCCCAGTGGGGTTCCCCAAGGATCATTGCTTGGTCCATTACTGTTCACGATTTTCATTAATGACATTTCTTCTTGCTTCTTATATTCTCACCTACTTTGTTTTGCTGATGACATGAAAATCTATAGATCGATCACATCCCCCGAGGACGTCATTAATCTCCAGGCGGACTTGAGTCGCCTAGACCTTTATTGTTCCCTAAATAAGCTTGACCTCAATCCTGCCAAATGCTCCGTCGTTACATACTCGCGTAAAAGAAATGCAGTACCCTCTGCTTACACTCTAAAAAACGAAATTCTTTCGAAGAATATGGCCATCCGTGATCTTGGAGTGATTCATGACTCCAAGTTGCTATTTGATAAGCATATAGATAATATTGTATCAAGAGCATCTAAGTCATTAGGATTTGTAATGAGAAGTTGTGCGGCGTTTAATAAAGCCAAAACATTTAAAATTCTATACTGTACTTTTGTAAGAAGTGCGTTAGAATATGTATCGCAAGTATGGAATCCTCGGTACGACAAGTACGTCATGCGAATTGAACAGATCCAAAAGAAATTTATTAGATTCTTATGTTATCGTTTGAAATTACCTTATGCATCTGAAGACTACTTCGTCTTATGTAAAAAATTTCACCTACTTCCGCTTTCTATAAGACGCGAAACTGCAGATATTACATACCTACTCAAGATTATGTCAAACTCTATTGATTGTCCCGAATTGTTGAGCAAAATTAAACTAAATGTACCGTATAAACCTATCCGGTTCAACCCATTACTTAGTGTACCGTCAGTGAACACAAACTACAGGCAAAACTCATATCTATGCAGAGCTAGCAGGAATTATAATTCATTGAGCAAGCGCCTTGACATTGATCTATTCTGCACTAGTATAGCATCGGCCAGACGGCAGTTGAGTGGAGAGTTTTTTGGTTAGGATTTATGTTATTATTACCACCTTACTTTCATTATTAATTAGTATTATGTCTTAGTTCATGCAATAATGTTCATAACTGTTGTTAACTTGATGTTAGCCGTGAGGACCTCTAAATGGCATACTGGTTCTATAAATTTGTCTACTATTATAAAGTTCTGCTGTTGGTCTTCCAAATAAATAAATAAATAAATAAATTACGAAGTATTCAAATGTGTGAAGAAAATCATTTAATTTATTAAGTGTTTGTGATTTGAAATGTTGCATGTGTGTGTATGCTTTACTTGTAATTATTTTTTTAGAAACGATTTAGGAAAATAGTAAAAAATACAGATTTCCAATGATCTTAAATTAGTAGGTATTAAATCATTTTGTTAAATTTAAAAAAAAAGTAGAATAAGTTCTATCTTATCTAATTTAAGTAACTTAAATTATTTTAAAAAGCTGAATATTGGTGCGTGTTTCTTTTTGTATTTTGTCAATGGGTAATATTCTATAATATTATTTTACTTTTATCTTATATTAATATTAATTATTCTGTACAAATATCAAACGTTTGGATAGTACAGGGTATAGTTAGATGAAAGGAAAATACTTTTCTGATATACACTTTTTTATTATTGTTAATTTAAATATACGGGTGTTTGTGTCATAGACTTTGTTATAATAGTATATTTATTTTTACGAACATAGCTTACAAATAAAGACTGTGTAATATTATTATTTATATTTTAAGATTAAGCTACATAATAAAAAGCTATAAACAATATTATTTTTTTTGTTACCTATTTATTACATGACTAGCTATGCCCGCGACTTCGTCCGCGTGGAATAGTGATAAAATTCACCTTTTAAACCTTCCCTGGACTTCCACAAATCATTCAAGACCAAAATGAGCCAAATCGGTCCAGCCGTTCTCGAGTTTTAGCGAGACACACGAACAGCATTCGATTTATATATATATATATATAGATTACGAGTAGAATGTATATTGAAAACACTGACAATCTCTTATAAATCCAACAAAACAATCAAAAATCAGGATCTCCGAAATTATTTAAGAATTCCTAGATTTCAGTGAGGAAACCAACATGCCCGAGAATTATTTCGGAGGCATCTTATCCACCAATCTGAAACTTGCCCAGCAGTACAGAGGGACAGCACAAGCTGAATTGTTATTATTATTAATAATTATCTGGATGACCGAGCTTTGCTCGGTATTTATTTTTTTTATTGTGATTTTTGGAAATTATATTTAAGTACGAATTACTAATAAAATGATGAAAAATGAATAATATTTTTCAATCTTACCGATAGAATAATAAAAAAATATGAACTGGTTATTAAAGAAAAAAAACATAAAAAACCACGAATACTAGCGGCCCGCTCCGGCTTCGCACAGGTATCACTACGTTATTATAAAATATACGTAATAATAATCATAAAGCTTCCTCTTCAATCACTCTATTTATTAAAAAAAACCGCATCGAAATCCGTTGCGTAGTTTTAAAGATTTAAGCATACATAGGGATATAGGGACAGAGGAAGCGACTTTGCTTTATACTATGTAGTGATTATGCAATACAATCGGCATGTACCTACTCATAGTTGTATCTTGAACACGTTTCGTTACAAGTGTTGACATCTAGCGGATTTTTATAAACCTTTGAAACTAGCTATACTTTTACAGCGCTATACTTTTACAAACATACTTAAGTTTTATAGCAAAATTGAATGTTTAAACGCAGATTTTATTTATAAATGAATAGAAATTAATACATATTTGTATGTCACTGAGTAACAAGACGAACAATTAATTCGCTTGATGGTAAGTGACTCGACTGCCCATACCCGTTACAATACAGTAAATAACTTTGAATTGCATAATCTTACGCGTCCCTTCACTGGGACATTTAGAGTCAAAAATGCCATAATATTATGCCCAGATTTTTTTCTGGAAACAGATGTTTACCAATCACTATGATTAGATTAAAGTTTAAATAGGTGGCATTTAAGCCCTAGTTTGTTATTATGACACTAAACCCTACACTACAGTTTTACTCAGGATGCCGTGAAATAAATGACGCATCTCGATTACATACATATCCTGTGCCTTGAATATGAGTTTTTACTAGCTCGATATAGTACGCGTGAACTAACTCTTTGTATGAAGATTTTTATTCATAAACGCGCTGTACAGGATCTTCATACAAAAGCGCTAGTTGACGCGTACTATGTCGAGCTAGTAAAAACTGATACTAGGGGTAATGATCCATACTACCTCTAAAATAGGTCTCCCTGTATCTAGGGAACTAGGAGTAAGACGGCACGTTTGGCGTAGTGGCTGAGCAATTGGACTGCTACGCTTGTTGTCGGGTGTTTGATTCCTGCCCGGAACAAATATTTGTGTGATACACAGATATTTGTTTCTGTATGTATGTGAAATTATATTACGTCGGTACCCACGACAAAAGAGAAATCCTAGTGTAGGGCAAACGTTTAAAAAGAGTAAAAAAATACGATAACCATGGGTCCCTCATGCCATTGGTTGGTAGTGCCGGTGATGTAAATAGTAATAATTATTTACTAAGAGAAAATAATTCGATGGATAGAACCGTATGTGTCTATGCCTAGGTGTTTGTATTGTTCATTATAATTATTGTCTCAAGATTATTGCATTTAAAGTATAAATACGATAATCATAAGACTATTGTACTTAGTATTATATTATTATAGAGTACTAGCTGCGCCCCGCGGTTTCACCCGCGTTACACATACGACACGTTTATCTATGCGTAACTCTAGCGGTTTTGGCAGCGCACGCCAGAATAGCTCGCAAATGGTTAATTTTTTCCTACGCACTTGATACACTTATCGTTATATTTTGGACAATTCACACAATATCTTTATAAAATGTAGCTTATGTGTTATTCTGATAAAGCTATATTATTGTAAAGTTTCATTAAAACCCATTCAGTAGTTTTTACGTGAAAGAGTAACAAACATCCATCCATCCATACTTACAAACTTTCGCCTTTATAATATTAGTAGGATTATATAATTCATTTTGTGTATAAGATACATTTTTAACAAAACTAGCTGACCCGACAGACGTTACCCTGTCAGAAAATAATATGTGTGAGGAAATTAATTGTACTATTTTTTCTCTATATTTCCTATTTTTTCCACATTTCAATATCTAGTTATTCTGCTATAGAATTCTTAAAAGGCTTGAATTTTTAGACATGTTTTTTTTTATAATTCATTAACAGCTCTCCCTTGTAATATCATACAAAATGTTCAGCAACCGGATGTTATTTCTGATATCCGGTTGGTTGTATCCGTTTTTATTGCTGAAAACATGAACGTACAGTGTCTCCTCGTCAGTACAGATTAGAAACTAAGCGGTACAGACGGACAAACACGCTTTTATACTAGTTTCCATTATAGAAGAATGTGTAAAAAAACAACATGACATCTTCACTCATACATAGATAAATGCGTACGTACGACAGCGTATGTACACGCCTTTCACTTACACATACATGTGAAAGTAGACTAGGATCAGAGAAATGAGTGGAGTAGTGCTGTTAAAGTTTGCTATAAAATAATGTTTATTTGTTTGATATCGATTTAAAATTGAAGATAAGGATAATTGATAATAATTATAATTATTATGTTACAATAATGCAATTTTTATAAGAAGTTTGTTTTTAGATAATTATAATCTTTTGATTGAACTTCAATTAAAAATGGCAAGAAGAAAACTAAATTAATAATGGTAAAGCATAGTTTATAACAAAACGAATAAACACGGCTCAATAGGGTGAGAATGAAAATTTAAAAACACAAAAAGATGAAAGAAGAAAATGATCTCAAATAGGTATGCAGTTAAACGTCGTGTGATAATCCATTGCAGGGTTACTACATAATATACTATTTATGAATCGAATAACCTTAACCACCATCAGCGTGACATTACCTTTTAATAAACATAGCGAAATCTAACCATTTGCAAATTCTTGAACATAAAAATATAATAATAATTCAGCCTGTTACTGTCCCACTGTTAGGCCATAATCCACCACAAGGGCCTAGTCCAGATTGGTGGATAACATGACTTCGAAATAATTCTCGGGCAATAATTCTCGGGCAAAAAAAAAGTACAATAATATAATAAAGTGAAATTTAATTCAGCACAATATTTCTAAACTCTTTAGAATTAGTAACAATAACAGTATTCAAGAAAACTTTGAACACTTTTAAAATTATTTGCAGCAAATCGACTCGATCGCTTCCTCTGTTCCCATTACGAAGACAGGTAACTCTCACTACAACCACAAACACAATTGTTTCGTAGTGTGCGTGCCACTTTCACTTGTCTGCATTCTTGACATATTTTTCATCCGTTTTCATAAATTACCAACTCTTGCGCACTTTTCTTTTATATTCGTAATTAGTGGGTAATGTTTATTTATGAACTTTCAACGGAAGTTTTAATTTGAATAGTTAATATTTACATGGTTTGTTCACTTTACTGGATAAAGAAAGTTTAGCATCACCAAGAAATGTCTACTTCTTGCTTTAAAAGTACTGTTAATCGTCCTTTACTTCGTGTAGTTCGGTGAAAAAAATTAACTGCAAATGTCTATTTTCATACATTTTCACCAAGATTTTACACCAAAATATATTTCAGAGCACAGTGGTTGAAACATTTTTACTATTGTAAAACGATTCAAGTTTTACTAAAGTGTCGCCCTATCATGTAAAAAATCTGTCACCATCTTTGAGATCCAGCTACATTCTAGACTGAGCATGTTTACCACCTTGAACCACATTGTCACCTAAGACCAGTAAGATAATAGTGAAACCTAGCCTTTAAACTATAAAAAAAAACATTCGATGACAGAGCTCGAATTGATCTGAATTAAAAACTTTTCTAATCTTGACCCTGGTTATAAAGTATCTCTCAAATTGGGAGTTTCTCTTATAATTTGAGTTTGACTATCAAACGTGGTTGAGATAAAATAATTATTATGGGTATAAGATATATTTGGTCTTTAAATTAAGTAGTAGACAAAGTTCATGGCGCAAATATGTATCCGCTATTATTATCCATACATTTTTACTGTGAGTTTATGGCTGCTTGTATTATTGATAAATAGTTCGATCATCATTACATTAGGATAAGAATAATAATGATACAGACTAAAAATCAAAGATTATTATTATTATTAGCTTGTACCAAATTCACTTATCCCATTGCATTTGAGTACATATTTACGAGTATGTTACAGTATAAAAACAGAAATTACCCTGTAAAGTTTGTCATAAAAACTTGACGTTACATAAAATTAACATATTGTTTTTGTTGGACCTGTGATATTTAAAATGATAGGATGATGTACCAAATTAAGCCTAAAGTAGTAGCGAATCAGTCAATTAATTATAATTTGTGATATCACAGCGTAACTATGATAAAAAATCCTAAGTTACGATTTTTCTGTGTTAAATGGCGCTTATTAATTTCAATATTTTTTTCGGAATTCCATCTATATTTTCATGCAAGATAAAATATGCATATTTGGATACAAGGTTCTTAAAACTTTTGGGAATGTTGGTAATCAAATAATCAGTCATTAATCAGTATAATAAATTTACCAATATTCTCAAATTTATAACTGAATCTGACTATTGAAATTATAAAAAAATTATAATATTCTATACCTACATATTATAATATATGATTCTCAACCATTTGAAAAATCAAGCGTAAATTCATGTCATCTAAAATTTTACACGATCGTCATCTAGCATAATTTCTCTACAACAAAACGTCAGTCAGGCATGCAATAGTACCATTTAATCAGTGAGTCAGGCTTGGAAATACATAGGACTAGGACAATATACGAATATTCGCTCTATGTAGGTATATTAGAAGCAGAATTATGAAACCTCAGAGAACATCTGAATCAACTATGCAACTGGTATGGTTAAAAATTGAAATAGCTTTTGGTAAGTATTCCCTCATTTAGGGTAAAGGTGGTAAAATTGGGCACCATCATTTTATTTACCAAATAGGTACTCTAGTAATTCATTCGTAAACAAATCACACCCAAGCTTCCACGAGCACCGCACCTGTTAACAAAAATGCGTTTCACCGCCTCAAGAATTCGGTTTCCGACTCCGCTTAGCCTTTCTCCTCGCTTTCTCGTCTCCAATCCGTAAACAAAATGCCCTCAATGGACGTAGCCACCTAAAAAGCCATAAAAACCAACGCTTGTCATTGCAAATCAAACTTTTAGCCTTCACGAATAAGATCTGAAATCGTTTCACATACATGGAGGATGTAAGTGGAAAAGCAGATCACGCGTTGAGAAAACTTATACGGCGCTGGGTGTTATTAAAAACGAAACTTTATCGTTCTTGTAACAATGTTGAAAGTAGTTTGGAGATGAACGGAAGTATGTGGTTATGGAGTGTGAATGAAAACAGGTGGCCATGAGATTTTCTTTTTTAATTTCCAGTATTTTCCAGACGTGTAGGTGCGTTTTCTATGTTCTAAACATGGAAGCGCCATATTGTATGGAAAGTTGATAATTTGATAGCCCTTTTTTATAATTTTACTATGTTTGGTAGTTTATCATATTATGGAGTTATGCCAACCTCTAGTGTCAGTGTTTATGAGGCCGCCCAAGGGCCTCTGATTTATGACTAAACAACTGCTATCAATCTATAACAACTGGAAATAGTAATTTTACTATAAAATTACGATTTTAAATATACTTTGTACTTGTAACGACACACTGCATATGCATAAATACCGTCTAGTTACAAATTTTCTTATGTAAAAAGACAATAACATAAACCTAATCCACAGCAACGCGTGGCCGTGTCTGCTAGTTAATAATAGAATCTCATGTTTACTAAGAGATTTCATCTTTTATTTTGGCTTAAGATTTTCCGACTTAACACAGGAGCCTATGGGATCCAAACATTGCAATGCAAATTTTTTGGTGGCAAACTGTTCTGAGTAGATTTGGTGCTTACTATTAAGAAAAAGGCGTGCTCTTCTTGTTGTTCAAATGAAAATAAATATCGACACAAAAGAACGAAGACAGATTTTAGTCGCACAAAACTTTAAACCATGTACAATTTTGGGCTAATATAAATAATAAGTAGGTAGTTAATTTTTAAGACCGCGGCGTCACCTTGCTTTAAATTTTTAATGTACCTATTTATTGTAATTTAAAATAGCTGTTATTAGCTAGTAGTTTACGCACATAATTTATGAATAGCTAAAAATAATAAGGAGTTAATTAAATTTAAATTAGGTATATTAACTAATAAACTACTAATATTATGACATTTACTGTGCAGTGCAATATGTACTGCGTAGTATTATATCCCCTCTTTTTGTGATTAAGAGGCATATAAATTATCTCCCAAATTATTTTAAAGTTGATTGAAATTGAATTACTATTCAGTTTTTTTTTGTACATAATATCATAGTAATATAACTTTTACTGTGCTGTGCAATATGAGCACTGCGTAGTGTTCTGTCCATTCTTTTTTGTGAATAAGAGGCATGAAAATATAATCTCCCAAAAAATTTAAAAAATGGTATGAATTTAAAACAAAATTCGTTTTTTTGTACAATTTTTTTTCTTAGGGAATTATCAGTAATTAATGAATGGTCTTTTTTGTGAATAAGAGGCATGAAAATATAATCTCCCAAAATATTTAAAAAATGGTACTTATGAATTTAAAACAAAATTCGTTTTTTGTACAATCTTTTTTTTCTTTATCGGTAATTAATGAATGGCGAAAAAAAATATTTCGTCGCATTTTCCAAGAGGATTCAAGTTACACATTTAGAGCCCAGACGCGGCCACCTGCGAACGAAAGGTACAATATTAATCAAACTCATCGCCGACACCAAAATTACCGAAACAGCCCGCCGCGTTCACTTTCACACCACTTTCGAGTCAAGTGTGTGCCACTTTTGCCCACTTTCCCCTTCGGTGGGCTAAAAAAACTCGCATCCGGTTGGCAAATTCAGCGTTGCGAAATCAAACGATTCAGCCGAGTGATGTAATGCTTTCGGTTGGATATACATCCTTTATTATAACTGTGATAGATGCAAAAATATATCCGTTAGTACGAATGTATGGTTGTGATCACTCAGATCTGTATCAGTTGAACGGATGTCCATAAGTATAATGTATAGGTACTTCAAATTTATGTGAAAAAGATTTGGTGCTCGTAGTACTTAGTAAAGAATTAATTGTTACAGCTCTTACTTAACTTGCAATGCTTATAATATGTTTGGGTCAAATCTAGCAAGCTCAATTAGAACCACTGCCCCTTATCCTACGGAGTTGAACGGGTTTACTTTCCATGACAATACTTTTTTAAAAATAATTTGAATTAAATCTACATCCAGTCTGGCTCCAGAAAAAGGAACTTTTCAACGGTTTGGTACAGGCACGAAATTTTGTGTACCCATCTGTTTTACCATGACATTTAATTTCATTCACGGGTTGGGTTCTGAAAGAACTCCTCAATGTTTAAACCAGATTTAAACAGACGTTTCTAAAATTTCGTTCCACAAAATCGAAGTCTATCACTCGCGTTTTCTTACTCAATCCTGGCATTCTTAATTATTTTACTTGTGAATTTGTTATGGAGTTAGAAAAAGCGAGGGTTAGATGTCGATTTGTAATAGAAAATATTTAGATTCATCTCTTCTACTCTACTTTAAATCTTTTGTGGTAAGACAGGAAATGTAAATTTTCCTATACCTATCACATTGTTCAGACAAACTTTCGGCGGAATCTAAGCTATATCTTCACTCTACCGTTTTGTTTAGGTCATCCAAATAAACGAAAGTTTTGGAGAAGGTTTTTTAAATTCTCTTGTTACTCTATTCAGAATATCAAGCTTAGTAAATAATAATATATCGTACAGTATGTCCAAGAATCACCCGTACCGTCAGCATTTCTCCGAGCGCCCGGGTTCAACGAACTACTCTCACATCCGCCATCTTGTTATGCAACCGTCAGGACTAGTGACGTCACCGAAATGAAAGTTGAGTTTTTGTTTGACTATGGAGTCTTGTGTATTGTATGTATGTCTTAGGTAATGTTGTGTAAGCTTTTCAGGCAGTTTCTGAGTATTTGTTTAGGGTTGTGTCGTCTTGTGACATAATTTGGCTGAACTAACATTCTATCAGGCGACTTACCTGCCGGCACTAACTTAATATCAGGAAACAAATTTAGCTTAGGTAATCAATTGTTATAGAATTTTCAAAATAATGACTTTTTTTGTGTTATGTTAAAACGCTTGCCTTATAATATGCCCCGAAAATCTCGTGGGCTTCCATTCCAAATGAGATTATTGTAAATGATTAATTATTTGTCTCAAAAAGTAAAAATTAGCGTTTGATAATTATCTAATTTTGTAATTGAACGTGGTTTTAAGTAAGATTTTACAAAATGCAGAAACATTTTTATTTAGTAACTTTAGCGTATACCTCTTTTTACAGTTCCACTAGAAAACTACTGAAATTGTTGTTTGTTGTTGCACAATATGCAAATACACAATATCCACGGAGCATTGATATCTTGTATCTTATATCTACAAAGGTTTCAGCAACCTGATACATATTATGTACATCAACGGCAATTTAATAACATACACGCGCATGCATACCTCCATACAACTATGTACTATGTACATACACTTTCTCCCCGACTACGTGTGGGTGTCATTGACATTCACCGTATAACTCACACATACAGGTGATACAATATGTGGTATCAATGCACCTACACCTCAATACGTACTGATACTTAATATTATGACTTTGCATTGATACGTAATATATTTTTATTTAATACGTTCTTTGACCTGCGATTTCGTTCATCTTTTCTATCGAGTCTTCAGTAATATGAAACTTTATCTGAGCCTACTTTTTTATCGAGTTAAGTATCATTATTTTTATACGTAACCCAACTGTTGTTACACGTTATGGTTACAGTTTCACCACTACTTCATGTGATGTTGTGACCAAATATGCTTAACATGTTCAGTTAGGTTTTGGCATTTTTGTTTGCTGTTCGTTTGTTTTTCGTATGACGTTGTAGAAGCCTCCACTGTTAGAGTTCGTCAGGGCCTCTGACGTGGGTCAGCGACGGGTATCAATCGATAACAATGGTACCTATTGATTAACGTGCCTTCGAAAGCACGGAGCGATGGAAAACCACATATAACTTCCGAAAGTCATTGATGCAGCCGAGGATCGAGGATTGTAGGATTCAAAAGCTCAAATGTTACCACTTCTCAACTCTCTCGCCTAAGATTTGTACTAAGATTTAAGACACGTTATACATACAAGGTGCAATCACGCCATGACACGCCACGCAAGGTTCAACAGATTATCACTCCAAGATCTAACACAATGTAATGTTTACCGAGAATAGAAACAGTCGTTGGTATTGAACACACCATTTCTACCACATAGCATCAATTACAGGGGCATATGTATGTATTTAGGACACCCATGGGCGCGAGGCCTAGTGGCATCGTTGTGTGATAATGATCGGATAGACATTCCACTTCCACGATGACATAGAAAAATAATGTCATATAGAGATAGTGGTTTTCAAAAATCTGTATAAGCTAGGTAGATATCGCTTCATTGTATAGTTGTACACCATTATGACAAATTATAAAAATGTAATACTGTATAGTAGAAATCGTAAATATATGTAGTTCTAAAAACGTTTGTTAAATCTAAATTATCTTTTAATTTTCAGTTTGACTATGTTGCACAATACATTAACACAAATAAATATTATTAATACAAATGATTTATTCAATAGTTAAGTTACATTTGAATATATATTATGTGTATTTGATTAGTGTTTTAGTTATACATACATACTTGTACCTACATACATTAACATACAATTATAGTTCTTTCATCGAACACAAAAATAATTTATTAATACTTAAGTTATACTGGAAATAAATAAATTCTTCGGTACTATTAATATTATAGATTGCTTGTTATTTTATATCGAACCACGTTCGTTCCAGAATATCTGAACCTAGTTTTCCGAGTTCCAAATATCAGCAATTACAGGTAAAGACACCGCGAAGACCCTGAAGCACAATAACTTAGGCACACTGTAGGTAAAACCTAGTAAAATTGCCAAAAAATCTAAAAGTCAAACTACAAACGGCCGAGCGAGCACAGCGCGTTGAAGTCTTTTGTATAGGGTAAGTCCAGGATAGTTGCCATACTTTTTGAAAACGCTCTATATTTCCCATTTTAATTAATGGATCTGAATGATTGTCACACATGTTAATAGATTGGTCTTTCGACTACCACTTTGAAGGAAAAAGAAAACATCAGTGTTGATATTTACTAATCTATATCGATTTTCCCAGACCTCTATTTTTGGAAGTATAGATGCCCTATAGCGGATAGTTGCTCCATGCGTAAAAACCAGCTATGGGATACATGCCTCATTGATAAAAAAACACTTTTTCAGTTTGAAATAAGGTATTCGTCATGGGAAGTAATATCTAAACACAGACGTTAATTAAAAATGTTCGTAAAAAGTGTATTTTCTTTATAATCGTATTAGGGTATAGATGCCTCACAAAATAAGTTTCCTTCCTGAGGCATCTATACCCTAATTTAGTTACATCGTTTGAAAATAATGGGAATTATTTGTTTTGTATGGTTAAACCTAGGCGAAAATAAATCGAGGCGTCTATCCTTTTCGTAGAGGATAGATGCCTTTTATATTCATAAATGTGTATTCAATAAATATTCTAAAAAAACTGATTTTAGTGTTAATATACAGTCCACTGTAACATTTAGATACAAAATATAAATTATTTAGTCACCATGTAAAAAGTTCCAGCACCTCAAAAAGACTGTAGAAAAAGAATTAGCAATTTTTTCGTCGCACCAAATCTTTCATTGAGTATAGATGGAATGCACGACGGGTCAGCGGTTACCTCGCGGGGGGTACCGGGTAGGTGCGGGGATGTCTCTCGTTTGGCAATATCAACGACAGCAAAAACAAGCCGGGAAATCATAGTTTTTGAATTTGAGGCATCTATCCGAGCCGGGCATCTATCCTGGAATTACCCTAGGATAATGATTAGACATGAAAAAGAAACGTTTTTGAATATCTATCAAGTATAAATCTAGGCAGTAAAGTGAGTAAAATAAAATATGTAAATAAAATAATTATTATACAAGCTGGAGATAGGCTTTCACAAACTTTAATTTTTTTAATTCCATGTAATTTTGTTCTAAACACAAAATTTACTTTCGTTGGAGGTTGGCTTGTTGGAAGTAAAATGTTCTTGTTAAATTTGTCTTCAATTTGCTTTGTGTGTACTATAAAAGATTAAATAATAAAGAACTTACAAATACAATGTGTTTAATAATTACAGCCTTGTTTTTCATATCTGACCTTACATTAGGTAATTACCTATATTATACTATTGAATTTTAATTAATCAAAGACACTGATTTCTGTTGTCTATGATATCCGCCTAAAGGTTGTCTGTTAGAAATCACTTAAAGCCTTAAAGCTGGTTTTCGCATTATTAGTTAATACATATTTTTTCTTAGTTTTTATTGTTTTGTATTTTGTGTTTTGGTGTCATTATCAAGTTAATTATCTATTTATATGAATTAATCGTTATGATAAATAATCGTTAAATTATCAAGCTCTTGATAAGCTTAACAAGCCTAG
The DNA here is from genome assembly GCA_905147375.1 of Hylaea fasciaria. Classification (NCBI taxonomy): domain Eukaryota; kingdom Metazoa; phylum Arthropoda; class Insecta; order Lepidoptera; family Geometridae; genus Hylaea; species Hylaea fasciaria. Next base: position 7,178,531 of record LR990214.1, read on the forward strand.
CTTAATTTTATATTTTTTTGTTAATTTTATATCTAAATTTTCTTACTTACCAGTGTAGGTATAAATTTAGAAAAGTAGGTATCTACGAATTAGAACCAGATCAACATCAATGTGACCTAGATTCTAGCTTACATTATCTAACACTGATACAATACCTAAGTTCAAAGCATAAGATACCTTGTAATGTAGGTAACACCATGCCACTTTTACCTAGTTTTTATTTTTTTTACCGGCAAAAACTAACTCCTAACGCCATCTAGGGAGATTCTCCATGAAAGTTACTAAACGCACAACTAGCGCCATCTATTAGTTTCGGTCCCGAACTAAAATGAAAGTGGTAGAGCAAAAAGGCCAAAAATGAAGCGTAGCCGTCACTTTCCGCGAGAGTGTGCTGTTTTGTTTTATTTTTCGTTAAAAGTTACATCCGAACGCGCTTGATTGTTTTCTTTTCTGGCACGCTTTTATTTTGTGGAGTAGAGAGATAAAAATAGTCTTGAGTAAGTAAGTAGCTTCTCTTTACAAGCAGACAGTAGTTACCACAGTGTATAGGGGTTTATTAGGCTGTGGTACCGCGATGAAACCTAAACATACGTAGTCTAGGCCTTGTTTTTAGGGTTCCGTACCCACAGGGTAAAACGGGACCCTATTACCAGACTCCACTGTCCCACCGTCCGTCTGTCCGTCTGTCACCAAGCTGCATCTATCTCATGAACCTTGATAGTTAGACGGTTGAAATTTTCACAGATGATGCATTCCTGTTGGAGTTACAACAATTAATACAACAAACAGCCTTTATGGACTGGAATAGGTACACGACGCGTGTTTTCTCCCGCTGCCACGCGCGCGTTCTTTTCCCTAAATTTTATACAGCCTGCAACTTTTGTGTCATATTTTTTTTATTTTGTTTTTTTTAACGTAGCCCCACACTAAGATTGCTCCTGTACCGTGGGTACCGCTTACAGACATATAATTTCACATACACATCACACCCGTCCTGAAACAAATATTTGTGGATCACACAAATATTTGTGCGAGGCGGGAATCGAACCCGCAACCCCGCGCAGAAGTCCGATTGCTCAGCCACTACGCCAAACGAGCCGTCAATTACTCACGCCTGCAGAAACTTTAGCCGCAATATAGCTGCAAGCCACCCGATTGCGTTTTGTTACTAACCGCGGCGGGTAAAAACCGCGCCGTGAATGTTGGATTTCCATACATTTTAAAATCGTATTTATTTTGAGGATGCGGTTAAATCAGCGGACTTTATTCTTAGTATTACTAGGTTGGACGCCATCAGGTTACACTGATTTAATTAATTTTAATGGTGTTTATAAATAGGCCAGTTAAATGGACTTATGCGATAGTGACTGGTTACTGTTTCATTTATTAAAGCAAAGGAGCACTCGTTGGCACTGGTTTTCAGGAAAACCTTGTACTTAATTAATAATTAATTTATAAATTAATTTATAAATAAATTAATATTAAGCATTAAACGTGCAAGAGTGTGGGAATTAATGATAATCCCTAAACACGTTATTTTAGTATCCTCTCCAAAGCTTCCAGCAAGTTTCAATAAAGCATTCACCAGTCTACTGAATCGTGACGTTGATTGCGACTTGATTTTGACCTCTGAAAACTAGATGTTTTTACTTATATTATAAAACTTGAAACGTTTACTGGCTAGACACACAAATCATGCGATAAATACAATACCAAAAATTACAAAAATATTATGTACGGTCGGCATCAAAAGTAACTTAACATGTTTTAGTTTCCAATTCCATTGTAGATACGCAAAGTGTACATTTTTAGGGTGTATATTAAATTTAAGATACGGAGATGTTCAACTACTTTAGAGGCCGTTCAATTGTAGATACGCAAAATGTATATTTTAGGGTGTATATTACATTGAAGATACGGAGATGTTAAGCTACTTTTGATGCCGACCGTACCTACCTACTTCTGATGAAAGTTTTGCACGTAAATATACGGCTTTTTAGTATCAAACAGCATATTTTAACAAGGCACGTGTCCACACTACTATTAGAAGCAGTTGCCGCTTTCTGGTCACCAGAGTCACGACTCGACAATTTCGACGTTAGACCCAGTAATTGAGGGTTCGGTTTTGAATCGTGATCTACCGAAATTGTGTTTACTTTACGGTTAAGTTACGTCTAATCTATGATTATTTGTATTTTATTGACGAAGTAACTTTCAATGTTTTTTTGGGGACGCGTTTCCGATACAGATGTAAAACTAAGTTTTCTGTGGTTTTAGCTATGCGTAGGTACAACTCTAGTTTTGGAAGTCAACTAATCCTGATTGGTATCATCATAAACCCTTATGCACCCACTGCTGAGCATGGCTGCACCCTCTCTTTTGTGAGGAGTATAAGCCATAATTTGCCCCGCATAATCGACCGGGTCCCCAGCCGGATTGGTGGATGCATGCCTCCGAATCAACCTCATAACTCAATAATTTATTTAAATACTAGCAGACACGGCCACGCGTTGCTGTGGCTAAGGTTTTTGTTATTGCGACTATACATTGAGATGTAAGCTATCCTATCTTTCAAGTTAGATCAAACTGCACACGATGTGCAAATTTGATTAAAGTCGGTTAAGTAGTTTAGGAGTCCATCGCGGACAAACAACGTGAGGCGTAATTTATAAATTTTAAGATTATAACATGTTTTGGGGAAATACTAACTGCCCAAGGCTCATTAGGTATTTATGTACCTATTTTTCCTTATATGTAGGTACATACGTATATATAGTTCAGTAATGTTATAGGTGCAGGGAATCCTAGTTAGCAATCTATATAAAACTAGCAGACACGGCCACGCGTTACTGTGGCTAAGGTTTTTGTTATTGCGACTATAAATCGAGATGTAAATTATCTTATCTGTTAAGTTAGATCAAAGTGCACACGGTGTGCAAATTTGGTTTAAATCGGTTGAGTATTTTAGGAGTCTATCGCGGACAAGCAACGTGACGCGTATTTATTTTATATATTATATTAAGATGGGATCGTGCTAATAAATTGAAATATATTAAGACCTAAATAAAAAACATAACGGCTGGCTCTTATCTCGCACAGAGAATAGCCATTACTATTCAGCGGGGTAATGCAGCCAGTGTTCTTGGTACCATGCCACATGGACACCCTTTTTAGTTAGATTTGTAAGGTTTAGTTTAAGCTAGTTTTAGTTTATTTTATTTTATTTATATGGAAATAATATAATTTTACCCTCGTTCTGAATGACTGTTTTTGGATTTATTTTTGAGTTTTAAAGTGAAACCACCAAATCGTCGTGTCAAAGACTAGTTACTTGAATCGACGAATTCATTCCGTTGTTATAATAATGATATCATCTAAGTTCGTGCATAATAAAACCAAAACACTACCAAATTGAAACTACGCAAAGAAACCATTCACGAATACATTTCAACTGCGTACTGAAGATTTGACAAAAATAAACAAAGAGTCCGAGCATAGCTTGCGGAGCATTTAAATAAATTTCAACCTAAAACAAGAACGGCACAAAGACTAATCTACGATGTGTTCAGTTAACGCTCCTACGAAAATGAGAAGATTTAACATACTTATAAAAACAAAAGCTAAGTCTCAACACTGAGATGCGCTGAGACAAAATAAAACCTAATTCCACATGTATAGAGGTCACTGTTTCGTTTGCAGACTATTTTTGAACGGCAACGTTGCAGACGCAGTAGTAGACCAGAACATGCGGTCCAGGGGTAATCATCTGACCACAAGATATGAAATATAAAAGGGTGACAACATAACAGAAGAACACAGTTTTCTAGTTAACCAGAGCAACTAGACGTGTTAATCCAAAATGCATCAAGCCATCGTCCTTTCTGCGCTCATAGCATCTTGTGTTACGTTACCTACCGAAGACAAAGTTGATAAGCGTGTTAAAGATTGTGCCCATGGAATTTTGAATCCTACGTGTTTGAAAATTGGTGCCATATCCCTGATCGAGAAGCTCAGCAACAAGGACGAAGTTTCCCTGATTTCTGGTGTGAGCCTGGTGAAGGAAGCAAGTGATAAGTCTAAGTACGAGACGGTGGCAGCTGATTTGGCGAGGTCGCTGACTGGAAACCCTGATGAGAAGCTGGACAAGTATCTTCTGTACCATGTTGGGAACTTCTTGGACACCCATTCGGTGAAGTTCAGGCTGCTGGATGAGGAGGCTGTGGAGGAAGCCAAGGATGCCGTGGGGCAAGCCAGGTCGAAGTATGGTGGGATGGGAGGTGGTAAAAAAGGAGGCATGGGAGGACTCATGGCTATGGCTATGATGATGAAAGGTAAGTCCAATTTGAAAAGTTTTTTAGCACACCTCCTTAAGAAAACCTCTATAAGATTTAAAGGAGTGCCAGAGAAGTTAGAATATTTTTCCACAAGCATGGTTTCCTGAAGTTGATGCAAACACTGTCGTGTGTGTTCTAAGCACTGCTGATAAGGCAGGCACTTCTTTAAATGTCAACCCCTATAGGGGTGAAAAGGTAGGTAATTCCCTAAATACAACTAAAAATATGAACAGTTGTTATTATAAAACTGAGTGATGATACATTAAGTCGGTTCACTTAATGGTAAGCGCTGTTCCTGCTTATAATTATTGCCATGTTTCTTCGTAGCTTTGATTTAATTAATTGTGTAACCCACTGCAATGTCCTCGTCACATGCCATAGTAACTATATGTTGGAAATATTGCCCTTTCAAGGGGTATATTTTGCAATCTTCTGTTTGACTGGCCAATATTAAAATTACGCAAAACAACTATCCATCCCTTGAGTTATCAGTTTACAATTTAACATAACACTCACATACATTTTTAACAATCTTGATCCTTATCATACAGCGAGATTTTAATAAATTTTCCGTAATTGCATGTAAATGTATTTTTTACAACGACATAATATTCATTCGTTTCAAATATAATCCTATATTCATCACACTGCATGTAAGAGAAAAGTAAGGTATGCCAGATGATAAGCAAGAAGACCTATATTACGAAGATAAATATAAACATTACTATATTAAAAACCCATAACATGAATTCACATTTCAATCAGTCACTTCTACTCAAATGAGTGCCTGCGATAATAAACCAAAACCAACATAACCATTCCAACTTTCAACCTTAGCACCAACGCGTTGGTCACAGAATCCCGTGCAGTGATACCGACTTTTTGCACGCAGCAGCGTATGAAAATATAATGGACGCAAAGTACTCAGTACTAATCATCTATCTATGTGAGACATATAAAAAGATGGTGGACGCTATAGCCTTATCAATGTGTATCAGAATTCGTTTCGAGTCAGACGCGTCATCATGTATCGTGTTTTTTGTATAACAATACTGACGTCTGTGTATGCGTTGCCCAATCCTGAGATCAGGGATGCGAACTCAATAGAAGCGTCAACGAAACCGTCAGAGACGTCTCGAGGTTTCGCCAAAGACTGTTCCAGCGGAATCTTCAGTCCCACTTGTTTGAAGATTGAAGCAATTTCGCTGTTGGAGAAGCTGAGCTCTAAAGATGAGCTGAGGCTGCTACCAGGCGTGACCGTGGTCAAGGAAGCCTCAGAGAACGGCAGCAAAGCCGAGGAGTTTGCAGCGGAACTGGCCAGGTCTTTGCAGACGAAGCCTGATGAGAGACTTGACAAGTTCCTGCTGTACAGACTTGGAGCGTATCTGGATACGCATACAGTGAGGTTGCGTCTTCTGGATGATAATGCTGCGGAAGAAGCCAGGTCTTTCGTCGGGGAAGCGAGGGGGAAAGGGGGATTCGGTGGCGGGAAGAAAGGGGGGATGGGTGGACTTATCGCTGCTGCGCTCATGATGAAAGGTATGTTGTTGCATCATCACAACCCTTATTCGGCGGATATCCGGATCTCGAGACACTTTCGTGAGGAGGATTAGGTCATAATCCACCACGGGGTCCCGGTCCAGATTGGTGGATGTATATTGTTTACTGGGAGGAATTTGTGATTAGTGCTAGAGTGAAGTTTTTACGTAACTTAAAATCCCGAAACGTAGTTGTTATAGATAAGGTTTACCAAAGGTGTCTAAAGTTGCTACACTGATTCAAAAGTTGCATAGTCTAACTGTAGCGAGGGGAGCTTTTTGTCAACTTTGTTAAAGAATAAAATAGACAATAAAACATTTAATACCAGATAATATTACAACTCTCAGACTCTTACTTTTGTATAATTACTATGAATTAAGTTTGTCTGTTCTGTATTTAATACATTTTGGTGCCAATAAGTCCTTATCTATCTATCTATCTATGAACGCTTCAAAGGAAATACTTAGATTATTTATTACTAGAAGCACCTCGCGGTTTCACCCGCGTTAACTACTATCCCGCGTAAACCATTATTTTTTACGGGATAAAAGGTAGCCTATGTGTACCGGGGATAGCATAGCTTCCCAACAGTGAAAGAAATTTTCAAATCGGTACAGTAGTTTCGGAGCCTATTCATTACAACCAAACAAACAAAGTTTTCCTCTTTATAATATTAGAGTAGATATAGTGTAAATTAGCTGTTTCTCAAAATCATTATAAACTGTATGGAAACAATCGATAATTCGTTGCTTGTATCGAATAATAAGCACCAACCGTATGTGTGAATGGTTTAAAAACGTATATATTTGTATTTTTACCCCTAGAGTTTTTTGAATTGAATAGAACTTTTAACTCTTTATTGACACCAAAATGTAAAAAATACAAAAAAGACGAATTTAATAAATCGGTGCATTATATCTCTACCAGACAACTTTTGGATGGACAACTTAGAGAACAGGAATTGAGTCATTTTATGTAGAGTTACTGTTTGTAGGCCTCTCGAAAGAAAATTATTTCACGGTTACGCTCAGATGCCTTATGAAATTTTTAAAGATATTTTTGATTCATTATGTATGTACTGGAATTTGCCATTGTTCGTTTACTTATTCGCCGTTGTTTTCAGTAGCTTTTTTAAATTACTTTATGGGATAGCATTTTACCACTATCTAACCTGAGCTTAAGTGACGATGTGGTCGCAGGTGGTAAACATGCTCAGCTTATAACGGGACTGACTTCCAGCTCCGCAGTCGGAACACCCCGATAAGGTTTTACGGCTGATTCGGTTAAAACAATTTCAGGAAGCTTCTCTACTTTATTTACGAATCCTACTTCTCATAATTCCCATTTACATTATATTACTATAATACAACATACGTACATCTGTTCGATGATTAATCTGAGGCTATAATAGATTTTGACGCGGCGTACGTTGTTTTAATTATTTACATTATTTTGATGGATTTTGGTCGCAACACGCATCCAACTAGGTAGTTTTTTTAGTTCGGCCTTGCCTTTAAATAGAAAAAACCCCACTTGGGAACGTGCTTCTGTTTCGAAGCGACTTCTGTTATAAGCAGGTAACAATCAGACCGATGAAAATTATAGAGAAAAAATGTCACTTTTATTGTTTAACCAGCTTTTTTATAGTTTACCTGCTACCGCTCTCTGTCGCTAATAGCCATACTTGCGATTGGGAACCGTGACATTGGTCATGGTGACTTACCGTGATTTTATTTTAATGATTTCGCTTCACACAATGTGCTAGCAAAGTTTGTATAAAATTTATTATAAGTAATAAAAAAATAATAAAAATATAATACGCATTGGTGAAACTTATTGAACTCACCAACTAAAAATAACAATATATGCAAAGCAATTAGATACAAAATTAAATGAAAAGTTATGTCCAAGGGGTGAGTGTGTTTGTTTTTAACCCACAGGCAAAAAGTAATAATAAGTAATTCTGTTTCGACCCGCTTAGTTTTTGGATAACGTGTTCAACCTGCATATTACCAAAATGACTTAAGTACCTATACGAGTCAACTTATGCTTTGCATAGCATAGAGGCAGGTCACCGGAGCTATAGTGGACAAAATCCAACAGTCGTCGGGTATCTTGATTATAGATCCCCCCCACCCCCCGTCATCAAAAAAAATAAGGATTTGAACCATGGTCGGCAGCAATGACTTCTCGCAAGTTGTGTAGATTTGCGATCCAGGTTGTTATCTATTAGTAGCAGTCGTTAAGCCACACCAGAGGTTCATGGGCAGACTGACTCTGACACTACAGACGGACACTACTTTATTTGACAAACAACAACGACGACAAACATCAAAGGGTTTGTGTAGTTTGGTCATAGTGTAATTTGGTCTCACGCAAAAAGCAGTGCAAATTGGTCACATCTGTCTTTTGTTTTTTATTGAGATGGATATTGAGTGCAATTTGGTCACAAGTCAATAAAATTTGTTTGCAACTTTTGAGTGCATTTTGGTCACACCTACAATCATGCATGTCAAAAGTTTTACTCTTTACCAGTAGGTACATAAACTATACTAGATTATAGTAAGTATCCGAAAATACACAAATCTGAAAACTAACAATAAAACCAAATAATATGTAGGTAATACAATTTGACGACTTGGCACCGCCGTTTGTAAAATAACAAATAATAACTTATTAACGACGCAACGGCGGCGTTGCAAAAATTACGAGTCACAACAATTGGATAAAGATGTAACGACGCCGTTTGTAAAAAAATATAAACAACGAACTTGCCGATAGTAAAATGCCAAGTCATACTACACCATGCCAACATCACATCCATCAAATGTTATGTTAAACAAAAAAAATCTTGTTACAGGTACTCTCATGTCCGTTGGTCTCGGCGCCCTGGCCCTGCTCGCTGGCAAAGCACTCATGACGGCCATGATGTCCCTGCTGCTGTCAGCCATCATCGGCATCAAGTCCCTGTCCGGTGGCCAAAAGTCCACCACCTACGAAATAGTGTCCAAGCCGATCTATAGCCATTCGCACTCTCACTCCACGGCGCATGAGGACGTAGGTGGCGGCTACGGACATTCTGGCTACGGAAGGAACCTGAATGTTAGACGGCGTTGATAAATTTATTGGGAATTATATTTATTGGGGTTGCTATTTATTGGGGTTGATATTTATTGGGGAAGATATTTATTGGGGAAGATATTTATTGGGGAAGATATTTATTGGGGAAGTTATTTATTGGGAATGTTGTGTTAGCATCACATTTTTGTTCTTATACTATTTATTTTATTTCATTTCTAATGTGTTTCTTTCTCTAAAGGTATTTCTTCTTTTCTTGTTTTTATGGTAGTTATTATTATGATGTTGTTACTATAAATTATGTATTTATTATAGAAAACTATTATGTAATGTGTATACAAAATGTGATGTTAAAATAATATTTGACTCCGTACAAAAGTAGTGAGTAAGGGTATTCAGTCAATAATATCATTCTATTGAACTTTTCATTTAGAAATGACTAAATATTTATTGAATTAATTTATTATTAGATTTAGTTTACACGAACTCTTTTCTTGTTATATTATTTTGATGTATTTTTACCCTGCAATTGTTTGAATATTTGTATTATTATTTGTTGTTTTATTATTTTGCCATAAGTTTTCATTGTATCCAAAGATATTTGAATGTATATTGTATTCTTGTTTTCATTGTATCAAAAGCTATTTGGATGTATATGTTTTGTTATGATTTGTATATTGTATAGTATATTATTTAGTTATTTTAACGGAATATTATTAAATACCATCTATTAATTTATAAATTTTTAGTCTTGTTTTCTCTAAAATTATACTTTACACTTCGATTATTATATTTATCAGTAATTTATTTTATAGTGTTTATAAGAATGTAGTATGAAATTGGTTTTCGAACTGAAACATAACTGTGTATTTATTATACATATCTGAGTTTTCTAATTTATATATATTGTATCAATTTTCATTACATAATAATATTTAAATTTATTTCTTCATTTCAATGTTGTACTGCACCTAAATAGAATAAAGTATTCGTGAGATTATACTTACGTTTTTAAATTCATTTAAACCTACACCAACTTTACTTTTATACTTGTACTTTTAGCAATACAACAATTCATTGCAATGTACTGCAACTGTTGTGCGCAGGCGTGGCGCTTACCATCAACATAGGGTGGACATTCCATAGAATTGGCTGAATCGGACAAAAGACAAGCGAAACTATATGCGAAGCAGTAGCGTCCTCTACGTCGATACTGCGTACTCAATAGGTACTCAATAGGGTACTCAATAGGTCACCCGTCACGCTCAAAGTGTCACACGAACTCAGGATCTGCCATCTCGCTTTAATTTAAAAATAGAGAGAGTGTCCCTGCTTCTATGGGATTCATAGGTATTCTATGCTCCAGTAAAGAACATGGACGTCTGTCTCCATAGTATAGAAAACAAAAATGTACTAGTAGTTTCTATTTAAAGTGTTATCAGGACCATTTACATTTAAAATGAATACTTGATGTATTTATTGCACCCAAAAAGAAACTTATAGAAAACAGGAACAGAAGAGTTACGACCATTATAAATACTCACTTTAAAGATTTTATTTCTTTCTTTTCTTTTTTGATAGTAATTCATAACGAAGCTCGGACATCGTCTGATTTTATTCATTCACTGTACAACATCGTCCTATTGTACTAGTACACAATAATTAACATTGTTTAGTTTATCAAGGCTTGGCAAAACGTAAGATTATTATAGATGTTCTGTGGCAATACTCAGTCAATACAATCAACTATAATCATTGATCGCAATGGTTTGTTTGTTGAATGAGGTAGAGGTGGCGTGTGGTGCCAGAGTTTTTCAGGCTTAAAGTCTTCTGACATGACTTAACGGCCGCTATCGGTCGATAACAACCGGGACCATAAGCCAAACATGCCCATCAAAGCACGGGGCAATGAAAATCCACAAAACTAAGACAAACTATTGGTGCGAGACCCGGGATCGAACTTGCTCCCGTAAGGTTACAAATGGCACAAGTAACCGCTTGACCATCACCGCTTATTAGTGAAAACATAGCCGAAAGAGATCGCAGAACCACTCATTCAGCATGCCTGTTCTTTTTTCAGTTATTATAGTAAGAGAAAGCTGTTGTACTTTTTCCTTTTTCACCGATTATATCTTCTAGTACTGATGGACGTTTGTAATTGTTGACTCTCTAAGAAAGATGATTCGAACGATAGAAAGAGAGAGATTAACATAGTCACATTTTAAATTTTATTGTAAGTTGACTAATTTGACTATGTCGTTTTGTTGTTGTGTGAAGTGCTTCATCTTTGTTTAAAATTTAATCTGATTATGCAATATTGTAATAGGTATTAACTGGATTAAAATTGTAAATAGTTTGCCACACCTAACGGTTAGAATGTGGCGATATTACGCTTTACCAAATTAACACCTACTATGATACCCATATTATGCAAGTAAAGATTGATTTGATTTGATTTTAATTTCAAATGATAGAAAGAGACCGAGTGCCTGGAAGCATGGGTTACTTTACAAGGACTACCTACTAATTGAAATTAAAAGATGCTTTGGGTTGAAGTGAAAGGGATGTTTTGTTTATTATATTAATTATTATGATCCACACAGATCTTGAAGCTGATATTAATTAGGGAATTTGAATCTACGAAGAGTATTATTGGTGTTCCATACACTCACACTTTAGAGTAAATAGCAGTTCACATAAAACTTTGCCCAGTCCGGAATACGAAACCGCATTCTCCTAACTAAAATATAAATTATTATTTTTGTTCACTAACGTCAATTTCAATGCTTAGCAAAATTTATGAAGAAGATGAGTTATTAAAATAAATGCCTAATTATAATTTACTAGCTGACCCGACAGACGTTGTCCTGTCATTGTCTCTATGGAAAAAAGCTTCCTCTCCTTCTATATCTCTCCCTCTATATCTATCTCTCTCCCACTATATCCATCTCTTTCAGATTTTTTCCCAAAATGAGTGACAGGTGTCAACTGTACAACCCGATATTATCGGATATACTTTACCCAGTTTAAATTTTTTTTCCTGTAGTAACGGGATAAATAGTATCCTATATCCTTCTCCTGGTTCTCAGCTACCTTCCTACCAATTATCAGCCATACGGTTCAGCCGTTCTTGAGTTATAAAAAGTGTAACCAACACGGCTTTCTTTTATTAATAGATTTGTGTATATTGTAAATTTTATATTTTTATTCACTTGAGGTTTTGACTCAAACCAAGTAAGGAAGTAACCACAAAAGTTTGCTAAACCGATGTTTCTATAATTTAGTTCTACAAAATCGACATCTAACACTCGCGTTTTCTTATTCAAACCTAGCATTCCTAATTATTTTACTTATGAATTTGTTATTGAGTTAGAAAAAGCGAGGGTTAGACGTCAATTTGTGGAGAAAATATTAAGACTTATCAGTTCAACTCTGGTTTAAATCTTTTGTGGTAATACCAATTAAGTTTCAATTTAGAATTGTTAATATACAATTAGTTCGACAGAATAATTACTATGCAATACCAGATTAGATTCGTCTAGCAAACCGGCATATTATTTAATACCAATCACTACACCAGATTATCTCAAACCCATTCGCCATACTTTCGACTTTTCCATTAACAAACTTTTTTTTTGTCTCAGGCGACGCCACGCGAAAGTGCTTGTCGCGAACAATGGCTCCACTCGCTCAATTTAGTCGTTTTACCTTTTCTCTAATGTCACTATTTACTTTTTATAGTCATCTACTATAAAATAAATTGTTAGCCGATCGACAATATCAGTCCACCGGGGTATCCCAAACGAAATGTGCAACGATCAGTAAGTGACAGTGAAGTGTAACAATATGTTCAACGAATATGTCGTGGTAGTGGCCGCTGTGGTGTTTCTGTGTTATGGACCCTCGCACGGAGCCATCGATGGACCTGACAACCAGCCCAACCAGATAATGGACCCACCGAAAAGCTCCAACAACACAGAGCGTGCTGGCCGCTCCCTGAACAAAGAATGTAACAGTTTCCTCAACTCCAAATGCTTGAAGATCCACGTCCTCTCCTTCATTGAAGACTTGAGCGCTCGCGACGAGCTGAGCCTTCTGCCGGGGCTGAGCATTGTGAAAGACAACCTCACCGCCACTCCCAGTCCCGAGGAAATGGCTGCGGAACTGTCGCGCCAATTCCCCGGGAAACCCGAGGAAAAGTTAAACAGGTTCCTCCTGTACCGTCTGCAAGACTATCTGGACGGGCACTCGCTGAAGTATAAGCTGTTGGATCCTCAGACCACGAAGGAGGCTATGGATATGGCGAAGGGTGAAAAAGAGTCGGTGGGGAGGAAGGCTGGGGGAGGGGGCGGGGGTGGTTTCGGAGGGGGGAAGGGTGGAGGCGGTGGGGCTCTCCTTGCTGCAGCTGTGATGATGAAAGGTTTGTAATAATTTATTTATTGATTAATCTACCATATTAATGTAGGTTATCTGCTGATACATATTTATTAGTTGATATAATTATCTAATACCGCAATTAAATCGATGAGTAAAAGTACTTTGATTTAAAAAAGTGTAGTAAAATTTATGATTTCGTGACGTTACGTTATGAAGGTAGACTGCACAGTGCATAATCGCATCCTAGCGACTACCTACCAAAATAAAGAGCAGCCAAAGTAGAGTCATAGCATAACACTGATGTATTAGATGTTAGGAACAAATACCTCATTAATGTATTAAAAAAATACTTATTAAAAAACATAATATACATTAGGTATATAAATAATTGCTGTCCAATTTCTTGCCAGTTCTTCTCGATTAGACGTACACCAACCTGGTAGTGAGTAAAAAAAAATATGAGTGCTGTCTTGGGACCTATTGGAGATTTTTTACGTGACTTGAGAATATTATTGGCCGTAATGTTTAGGCAACTAGCTCAAAGGCACCAAGGGTACGAACCTCGGCTTGAGCCGTCGCCAGGGCAATGGGGGACGGATTGCAACATCCCTGGATCGCTAGTGTAAGACTACTCCAGAAAGTAGTCGTTAAATGAGTCGTTTATATCAAACAAACGTACCTTCCTCAATGGCGGAACCGGAAGACCGCCTCTTGGCTGCAAGTCTTGACATTTCACCAACAGTCTGGTGGTCTGGCAGTGACATTTAACAAAAGAATGACATAACTTACCCGTTACCATGCATAGCTATGCATGCTTATATGCATGCATAGGCTGTCCTGTTACAATAGTGTTAGCGAGTAGTACCAATTCCGGGGACCCTAATAGTATAATCTCTTTGACTATTTCTTCACTCTGTCTAATTCCTACCTTTATTTTATTCCAGGAGCGATGGCGGCCGCAGCGTTGGGCGCTTTGGCCCTGCTAGCTGGTAAAGCCCTGATGACGGCCCTGATGTCTCTCCTGCTGTCCGCCCTGGTTGGCATGAAGGGCGGCGGCGGCGGCGGCAAGACCACCTACGAGATCATCGCCAAGCCCGAAGTCTCCCATCACCACTCCCACAGCCACGAGGAGCACCACGAGCACGATCACGGCGGCCATCATGGTGGTTACAGAAGAGCTTACGACTTGGGATACAATAGCTATATGCCTTACGACACAACTAGCAGCTAAGGATATGTTACGCCATATAAGTTTTAGCGGTAATGGTTAGCACAAGAATTAACGTTTCAAGCGGGATATTTGACATGGTTTTTAGGGTTCCGTAGTCCGTACCCAAAGGGTATAACGGGACCCTATTACTAAGACTTCGCTGTCCGTCTGTCTGTCTGTCACCAGGCTGTATCTCATGAACTGTGATAGTTAGGCGGGTGACATTTTCACAGACGATGTATTTCCGTAGCCTCTACAACAACTATTACTAAAAGGCAGCATAAAATATTTAATGGGGGCTCCCATACAAAAAACGTATTTTATTGTCGTTTTATAGATCATGGTACAGAACTCTTCGTACGCGAGTCCGACTCGCACTTGACCGGGGTTTTTAATGTTTTATTTTTTGGAGCAATTTTGACGAAGGGTCTAACACTTTCCATTTAATGTTTCGTGCAAACGGTTGTCACACGCTAAAGTTACACGACAATGTATGTCATATTTGACAGTGTGCTGTATCATAACCCGTTTGCAAAGTTAATTCTTATGTTACACCATAAAATGTAAGTTTGTCTATTTATTTATCATTGTAACAATGCGTATTGCCCTGTTGATATATTCAGTATTATTCAGTGAAAGTAAGTATACATTATTGTAAGATAAAGATTATATTTTGGCTAGAATTAAGTAATTTATTGTATGTTTGTTGACTTATGTTTAATATATTGCAGATATCTGTGGAAGGGTTAAAGTTATTATTTATTTATGTTATTTAATAAATAATTTTATGTCACTAATAATATCTTCTATGCTCATTACATTATTTTAATTTGATTACTTGTATATTTATCTGTATATTATTATATTTAGTATTGTCTTTTAATTTATGTTTTCTTCATAATTCTTCTTCCCACCGCATTTCGTATTTATTTTGTATTGTTGCAATTAGTTCTTCTTGTTTTTTTATATGGGTTAATCCCTTTTTATGTATAATATTGTACATATTTTTTATATTTATCCCTTTTTATGTATATTGTATATATTATTTATATATTTATTTCATGTTTATCGTTTATCTTTTACCTAATAATGTTTCTTTGATATATGTATTAATTATTGTAATTTTTTTGCGTATATTGATAATATTATAAGTATGTATGCAGTATATACAGCTGTGATATCCATCCATAGCATTGTGTTTTATGAAACCAAAAACTATTTTAACTGTTTCTTATTTTAAATATTCTATTGTTTGTTATTTATTAATGTATATATAATTACATATGTCGTTTCATTGAAAGTACATCATTTATTTCCCCTGTCTTCATCAACTTTCACTCGACATTAGAAGAAAAGTAAATTGTCGTGCCAAATCAAGATTAATGTGATTTTCTAATTTTAAAAGTAAGTAAATTACAAGATTAGAGTGTATTGTACATACTCGTACATATACATACAACAATCATGTTATGAGTATGTATGTGGTTAACATTAAAAAATTGCGATAATTTTTTTAGGTAACGGATTTTGTGTTTTATTAATTAGATTTAGGTACTACTTTTTTTTTAACTTTATAGAAGTCTTCTCGTGACCACGGCCGATGTAAGTCGGTCGAAACGCCGAGGTATGTCAAAATTATATATTTTGATATTAGTTTGTGCGCGAATTAGACCCGTTTAAATACTAATTAACATACTTTTTTTGTACTGAGGGATTTTGTGTTTAATAAATAAATTATTATCAGTAATGATTTGATTTACAATAATATAATACTTTAATAAATAGTTTAGTCAGTGGCAAAGTTCAACACACGTGTGTGCACAAAGTTACCTGAGAATTGGTTATTTGTTGAATTAGGCATTACTATAATTGGTCATTTTGCGGTTATTTACATAATAATAAGTCATTATGAAAAATCGGGTGTTATCGGTTTAAAGCTTAGAACCTCCAAATAAATACAAAGCGGTGCATAAGAAGTTACTATATAATAATAATAATAAAGCCCATTTATTTCCAATCTAATTGAATCATGCATTAAATTCATTTAAAAAAAACATAAAAAAATGATAATTTTTTTTTTCACTAATTTCACAAAAGTGAAGTGAAGAAGTTACTATAGCAACATAATAATGTAGGTACATAGATTCTATTATAATCACCAGTAAGCAAAATAATATCTGTTAGAACTAGCTCATCAATTTATTTTCTCCGTTGTCTAATTCACGTACTTAATGATTAATTGTAAATTCGCCTCTAAGCCCTCGCTTTAAGAAACACCGCGATGTCTAGCGTCTTTTCCTCATCGCACATTACAAATTACCCTACCATCTATCCGAACCGCAAAATATACCTCCCCATAGATAGGCATAAGTATAGAAAATTAAACGTTTTCACGATCACACCATGACATTTGACCTAAAACCCTATAAACAATAAAATAAATAAGTTGCCGTAGCCGACTGGTTTTTCATTTGACACCCATTTGTCGACAATGGACATGTACGGAATCGCGCTTAACATTATATTCTTTGTTCTTGTCAACAGTTCGGTTATTAAGAATAGTGTAGATATGACCAGTGACACAGATGATAGTAAGAAAGAAATAGAAGCGAGTCCAGATAATGTCTTTAACGGTGTTTATTCGGAGTGCTTCTTGCATCTGTCGTACGCGTGTTTGCAAAAGAAGACTTTGTTATATTTAAAAGAGCTGAACAATCTCAGTGAGGTGGCGGTGATTGGTGATTATGTTAAATTCGGTAAGTAGAACTATGAATATGTTATAATAACAAAAAAAACTTTAGTTTCACCGAATAAAAGTTTATAACAGAACGCCATTTTTCTTTTGATACAACGAAATTTTTATAGGTAGGTAGGTACATGGGAAAATTTAAGTTTGTTGCTACGAGAATAGAATAGAAATGTCTATATTGTACACCAAAAATCAATAATACCGTAAAACACAATAGGTGTAAACAGAGGTAGTGCAATGGTCTTATCGCTTTAAAAGAGATTATTATAATTAAATTAATTTAAAATTATTTATTCTTATACAAGAGAGGTCTTATTATGATACACAGTCGTATCCTTGTTAAATCGTCATGCGTGAAAATGACTTGGAAACTATCAGTGAAAGTTGAGTTTTACAAAAACCTTTTATTGTAGCTAAGTAAAATGTCTGCTTTAAAAAAATTGGATTTCGTAGATAAATACCTTATTCGCAAAACGCCCTAAAAATACTCATTCGCGAAATGCCTTATTCTTGAAAGGACCTGTTTGCCCAATGCCTTATTATAGCAACGGTTTATTCGTATTATGACCTACTGATAGAAAAACTCATTCTTGAAATGACTCATTTTAATGATGTTATCATAATTATAACACTTTCATTTAAGCTATACTAAAGTAGTCTCAAAGTTGGTTTATTTATCAATTACTATGCTTAATCAATACTTTATTACTAGGATAGTAATAATTATCATACACAATATTATGTAGTTGGTATATAAGTTTGCTGAGTACCTTTTGATCAGCTATATTCTCTTAATCTTTTTAAGTAATTATATTTCATTTATCTTACAGTAAGAATAAACACGACGAAACTCTCCGACGATGACAACGATGCAGGCAGTTCCGATGAGTTGGCGTTCCTCATCGACAGAGCAGTTGACGACTTTTTCGACAACCACGTTTTGAAGTTCAACGCGCTCGGCAGAGATATTTCTATACCGAGAAATGGTATTTTAATGGTTTTTATTATTCTATCTTTTACATAATTACCTCAAAGGTGTTTGTAAGCCTAGGCCATGGTACCCGTTAGTACCTAGAGAAATCCTAGAGTCAGGGTTCCATACCCAAAGGATAAAACGAGACCTTATTGCTAAGGCTCCACTGTCCGTCCGTCTGCCACCAGGCTGTATCTCATGAACCGTGATAGTTAGACAGTTGAAATTTTCACAGACGATGTATTTCTGTTGCTGCAATAAAAATAAATACTAAAAAACAGAATTAAATAAATATTGAGGGCTCCCATACAACAAACGTGTTTTTGTCGTTTTATATATAATTATACGGAACCCTTCGTGCGCGAGTTTGACTCTCATTTGGCCGGTTTATTTAATCAGTCCTTACATCTATCATTTTTTAATCATTCATTACATTTATTTTTCATTTATTACAACAATCGTCAGATGTTTATTTTTTTGCATGGATTGCCAACATTAAAACTGTGTGTTATTCATTTTCAGTGGAAGAATTTGTTGGTAGAAAGAAACGTAAGGGCGGGGGCGGAGGGGGAAGCATGATGATGGGTGGTCACGGTCACGATGATGGCGGCAAGAAAAAGATGATGATGATGGCGATGATGTGCATGAAGATGAAGCTTATGATGGTAGGTGGGATTTTGTCGAAACTTGAAACTACGATGAGTAGAATATGATATCGAATAAGTAAAGGCAGTAATGATAGTCCTGCTTTACTAGAATAATCATTGAATATCTAAACTAAATTAATTATTTATTAAAACACCATCGTATAAAATAACTGAATATCCTTACTTACTACGATGGATAGGCTAAGGTTGGTAGCAACTGTGTACACAGTAAATACTATTTTATATTGCAAAATATCTATCATAATTATAACACAAAATATAAAATTGTTTGATCGTAAAATAACCACTGAAAAGCCGTAGACAAATGTGTTTTCAGTTAGAGATACACCCTTCAGCGGCGTTGGTGGTGTAATGGTCAGCATAGTTGCCTTCCAAGCAGTTGATCCGGGTTCGATTCCCGGCCAACGCACACTTTTTGCATCTAAATATTAGTTTTGACGATAGGAAAACCAAAAGCAATGATTTTCGTATAAAAAATAATCCAAAATTGTTAGTATTTTATTTTATTTTTTTATTCACTGTCGTATTAATGTTTATTTACTATTACTCCAGATGATACCGGCCATGATGGGGATGATGGGCATGATGTCCTTCAAAGGAATGATGTTCAGTATGATGTCATTCATGCTGTCAAAGGTAAGTGAGACAAACTATTTTTACATGGCCACATAAATAAGTAACCAGGACTTTTAGGTGAATAATTAGGTACCTAAATCCAGGGAATTAGGAGCTCGAAAGGACTATGGTTCCACAAACAACGACAAACCCTTTGCCTGGGCAGGAATCGAACCGTGACTTCGCGATAAACAGTTAGCTCGTCTCTTACTTGCGCCACGGAAGTTGAAAACAAAAAACAATTAGAAAGTTCAAACCTTACACATTGTTCTTTTTGTATTCATTTGATCTTATCTAGATATTATTATTTTTTTACTTTAACTTTAAGTAGGTGCCTACTTACTTTGAATAGCAGAAGCACTTACAAGACCATTGCTAACCGATTTCAAAAAGGAGACAGTTTTGAGTGCATTATTTTCCTTGATTACGCCAAAATAGCCATTCAATACTACAGCCCTGAATTCTAAAAGCAATTCATTAAACTTGTTTCAA
This sequence comes from Hylaea fasciaria, assembly GCA_905147375.1. Taxonomy (NCBI): domain Eukaryota; kingdom Metazoa; phylum Arthropoda; class Insecta; order Lepidoptera; family Geometridae; genus Hylaea; species Hylaea fasciaria. Next base: position 7,198,566 of record LR990214.1, read on the forward strand.
CAAGTTTTAGTAATCAGAGGTGCATAAAGTTGGCAATTACGTTATACATAAGTACCTACATAAGTAGCGTCATGTTTTAATTACAGATGATGCTTCTAATGAAGATTTTGGAGAAAAAGGGGGGAATTGGGGGGCAAGGGGGAGTTGGCGGAGGGGGAGGAGACGGAGTAAGTAACTCTTGTTGGACCATCAATGCACATTAAAGGCTGAAGTTTTGTCGGAAATCCGATAGTGAGACGTTGTTGGTGTTCTATTTTTACTCAAACATGAATAATATAAATGTATTGATGGAATAATTTAGTCATTGAGTGTTCGGTAACGTGCACGAGTGTGGGCAAATTATGTAAACCCAAAAAGCGTGTCACTTTAAATTTTTTCCATAACTCCCGGGAAGATTCAGTAATGCATCCACCACTTTACTGAATCGTGACTTTGACTATGTAATTAATCGACTTGACTACTTGACCACGAGGATTGCTTTAATGCTATGACTTTACTATTGACAAAATGAGAAATAGGTATTAATATTACAAAAAGCGTCGCGTTACTGATGATGATTATTCATTTTCCTCAGGGTTGGGCGGCTGGCGGTGCTGGTGGTGGAGCGTGGATGCCAGCAGGTATATTCCCAATATAATCCCCCTAGTAACCCCCGCACCAGCCAAACGTTTAACAGATCCTTTGCATCCAGGTGGCCAAGACTTCGGAGGCGGTGGCGGAGGATACGACGCCAACGGCCAATGGCAAAGCAGATCGATCGCTGAGAGTCTAGACGTTATCAACAAGCCTACAGTATACTATAGAAGTTACGTCGACGAAATAGACAAGAACACTAAAATATACAGAGCCAAAGATGATAATGAAAACTATGGTAATCCAAGAATTGTAACCGAAAATGCCGATTTCGGCAACGCACCCGAAGTAAGCTATGTGAAACCGATCGTGAGATACAATAATAAGATCAATGATGAAGTGCTGAAAAAACCTGTGCTCGTGTACAAAAAATCTAATGTCGATTTCAGAAATAACAGACATGAACCTAACAATTTTGTCGATGGTATGAAAGACGTAGACGTCGATTCTCCAGATCAACATTCGAGAAGGAGACGAAGCATAGTAACCAATCTTGAAGATGTTAATAATGATAACTCCATAGGTTCTTCAAACGAGAAACCTACCGCAGAGACATCGCGAAAGAAGCGTAGTATTTTAGACTTGCTCCAAAATTCGTACATCTACTGGATGAATAGAATCTTAGGCTTTAACAATAATAATAGACGATCTAATTTCCCAAAGCAGAAAGTCATCAACGGCGTAAGATATGTTTACTATCCGTTCAGAGTTCAGCGACCGAAAATGCCTAAAGAAGTGCAGTTAACTTCCACTGTGAAGGTGGCGGATGAATTTAAACCTCTGATTGCGGCAGAGGATTTCAACAAAGGCGAGATTATGGAAGGTGCAGTGGAAAGCAGAACGCACAGGAAGAAGTTTCATAAGATGAAGGATGCAGTAAACGATACGATGGAGGACAATCCGTGGCAATGACTATATTATTTGATGAAACTTTACGTGTTAGAGAACATTGTTGTTCCGGACTTTAAATCGTATCTGTTTTTCTGATTGTTCTTATTCTTAGTCTTATATTATTTTGTACACAATAACATTTGTTTACAGAGACTTATTTAAGATATAAATTTATAAATGTATGAGTTTTCTTCGAGCAAACCCTTGGGGGAAGAGAGTCGAGTATGTAGGTACAGTGTACTTACATCATTTTATACTTAATCACTCTCTTTTATTGTTTGTTTGTATTTAAATACAACTTTCATAAATTAAGTATATAGGTTAAACATGCGTGGTAGTGTTTTGTAGAAATCTTTAAAATATAATAATAATAATAATGTGTTTTAATGGAGTCAATAAATTATTCTAATAAAATTATACATAAAATATTTTTATTCGTAGGACTAATACGGTTTCTTGTGTACCCTAATCAAACAACTGACATTATTGAAGAAAAAGCTAATATAGAGGTATAGAGGAGCTGATAAGTTACATACTGTACTATACTAGACGTCTTGTATAATACACGTGCCTTGTAGACACATACTACAGAGGACAGATGAAAACAAACCTTACAATTTTACATATCTATTATTGTTATAATTTGAAGTTGGTAATTAATAATTGTTCTTTCTATTCACTTTTGGGTTTAAACGCCATCTATCCAATATGCTTAGAACTTCTTACGCGCTAAACTTGAGAACGATGAACATAATATTTTACTCTCTTTTTTCAGCGCCATTTATGCAAACGGTAAGGAAGGTAGTACTTTACATGGTATGTAATGTTTTATGATAGCCAAAACGAAATGAATAATATTTATCATTATGACAATCATGTGCAATATACATACATGGTTCAGTAATCTGAAAGTACATGAAAGAACCCATACTGGAGAAAAACCTTATGATTGAGATGTGTGAGGATATAAATGTACCAAGTCAGGTACTAAGGAAGAAACATAAATAATACAAGTTCTTAAGCTTTCGCGAACTGAATACATGTTAATTAGAATTTAAACGGGTCTAATTCGCGCACAAACTACCTACATGATACATGATAGTAATAATTATGGAATATAAGCATCATGTAGAATGTAGATTGTATGACTATGCCAGTACAGCTACCCACTAGTGCTGCCTCTGGCGGATTTTGGAGAAGCCTTCAGAATAAATAGGCTAATTTTTTGCATCGTATGAATGAATAATAGTGCCGACTGTTATCACAAAGCTTGAATAAGCGGCGCCATCTATGAGTTATGTTACGAACCATCGCAAATCTAAACGTGCGCTTCTATATAAAAATTTGGTAGGTATGTCTATGAAAATTATTGTTATTACAATGTTAATTTGTACCTATAGAAGAACTAATTTTTTTTTTTTTTTTTCTTTCTCCTCATTCGAGGATATTGGCATCGAAGAACTAATTTTAGTTAGGTACAAAATCATTACAAATAATCCAGTACAATAATTTGGCCTTTACCAACAATATCCGATATGGTCTAGTGGCTAGGATACCTGGCTCTCACCCAGGAGGCTCGGGTTCGATTCCCGGTATCGGAAGATTGTTTTTGCTTAACTTTTTTAGATCAATCCGACTTTACTTGGCTATTGGTAGAGCAGGCGAAAATGAAAGCACTCCTCATACAAACAATTTACAGTTAAACCCGAAACTAAACCTTACACTCTTGAAACCAGTGTCTGTATTGCACCCTCCCTGTAAATAAAATTTCAATCCGAAAAGCCTAAGGCATAATGCATACTAACGTTAAATAAAATAACAAATAATTAGATTGCCGTTTTTCGGTAGGCACCCTTTGCAAACTTACGAATAGTTAATAGGAACTGACAGTACCTCAACCATTATTTAAACGTCACTTCTCAAGTCTAATTGGAACGTTCGAGACAAATCTCTATTATAATGAAATGCATACATATTGCTGACGTGAATGCATTGAAGTTACCATAATACTATGCCAATTTGGGATGTGAATGGCAATTTGTATGCAAGCAGTCAAATCGTACAGCTCGCGCCCAGTCGGCTATCGCTTTCGAAAAGACACGGCCCGGTTACACTGCTGACTTAAACTATGGTTTAATACAGCAGTGAAATCAATGAGTTGTTTTCACGGACATTAATTTATTTCTAAACTTGAAACCATCGATATACTACCCAAATGGATTGAGTACTGCGAAAAATGTATACTATTAAAAGTAACTTTATTTTTATACTAGAAGCACCTCGCGGTTTCACCCGCGTTAACTACTATCCCGCGGGAAACATTACTTTTTACGGGATAAAAGGTATGTCACCCGGGAATAGCATAGCTTCCCAATAGTGAAAGAATTTTTCAAATCGGTTCAGTAGTTTCGGAGCCTATTCATTACAACCAAACAAACAAAGTTTTCCTCTTTATAATATTAGTATAGATTTGGATAGTATATCGATGCTTGAAACAGAGCGCTGCTATGGAATAAGCTGTCAAAACAAAATGATATGTCAATGTCAAACTATTACGGCCTTACCACAAAAGATTAGACGAGATTTAAACAGAGGTTTCTAAAATTTCGTTCGACAAAAGCGACGTCTATCACTCGCGTTTCCTTACTCAAACCTAGCATTCCTGATGTCCTACTTGTAAATTTGTTATTGAGTTCGAAAAAGTGAGGGTGAAACGTCGATTTGTGGAGAAATTATTTAGACTCATCTGTTCATTCCTGGTCTAAATCGTTTATGGTAAGACCGTTAAATGTTCTACCGAAAAACATAACAGAATTCAGTAATCCTACTGTCTTTTAGGCATGACTGGAACGTGTCCTAATGCAAGACATACTTAGGTAAGGCTTTAACAGGGTTAGGCACAAATTAAAGGATACTTACCATTATGGGTTAGGTGGACTATCGTGAGCCTATGTACCTGTAGTTGGGTCAAAATAATGAATATTTTTGTATGGAGTGTTTATTGAAATTCTGATGATTTTATAGCCTGTCGTAGAATATTTACTATTGAAATATCATATTATACAATCCCAACGATCACCAGTCTTCGGTGTAAGTATAGTTTTTATAAGGTATCAAAGTTTGAATACAGTGTTGTATGAAAAGTATTTGGGAGACGGATATTTTTTGATAATATGGCTTGTTTCATTGTTTTACTATAAATTAGAACTTATTAGTTTTATTTTATGATCTAAAATTGTAAAAAATATATCATTTTTTGAAATCAATTTGGGGGCGTTACACAAAAGTAAATTTCCAACTCAAACCTTTTATCACATTTTTCACAGTCTGCAACGGCATGGCTTTAACCGAGAGTGTGAATTTAAACAGGCGTTAGTTGACTCCGGTGCCACCCGCCGCCGCCGGTGGCCACTATATGCGGTCAAAGCCCCAGATCTTCACCTTGCTCTTGAGTCTTGACGCGAGCGCGATTTGACAGTTCCTAGTGAGGGGACAATGGTTTTGTCGATGACAGCTGACAGTTAATCATCATCAACAGCGTTAATTTCACAGGCTTTCCCTCAAACTGGGAGTTTTTGGCAGTATAAGTCCACCACGCTTGCTCAATGTTGCTTGGTGGATGGTAGTGGAAGTAGGTACTAGGTAATAAACTTATACCACCATATAAATTACTTTGGTTTCCTCGTACGAACCCCCATGCATCTGCACAAAACAATACTAGTAAAATAATATAACCCACATCTATGGAGTATATTATTTTACTAGTTATGCACCCCCCATTTAGGAGGGTTACTACGGTATCCCTATAATATAATATCATAAGGGTCGGACCAATTTTATTATTCAATACAATTTTCTAGTATAAAATAGCATACTGAATAAGATTTCACGTGTGACACGTTTGAATGATCATGAATATACTGAATCGAGAACCTGGGGGTTTGGGAACATTTGAATACTTCCTCATATAAAAGACATCAACGCGCTGCAATTTTCGGATGTAGCAATTAATAATGATAAACTAATGAAATTGTTGCAGGCTACAGCAGGATAATGCTTACACAAGTTAAAGAAACGAAGAATACCTAATTACTATTATAATATAATATTGTGTCTATAGATATAAATATAAAAGCTATGCTGTCCGTTGATAAGCGCATCACTTGAGAACGGCTGGACCACGGATTTGTTTTTTTTTGTGTTTACATGTTTGAGGCAGTTGGAATAAAGTTTCTATTGAATTATTATTGTCCTGGAAAAATTTAAAATTAGGGAATGTTTTTTGGGGATGTTTGCATGGAACGCAAATTTTAATCTTTTTTCAGGAGTCTGTCACGGCAGCTAGTAATAATATAAAATGATCGTCAACGATAAAAGTCGTACAACTGTCGACTTTCACCATCACTAGTGGCGAATAGTGCGAAAGAGACCACTCTCTCGCCACGCGAGATGACTTTAGTGAGCCAAACCGTTCGGAACGAAGTGGGTGTGCGCGTGCGCCGATACTGTGACCTCTTTCGGACATAAACAATCGCTCGGCGCGCTCTCGCAAGGATCTGGATTACTTATCACTGGACTATGGTCAGTATATTTATTTTTATCCATATTAATAACCTAAAAGGGTCTGTGATTTTAATATTAAATAAAATATAAATATTATGTGTCAACATTTTAGTGATGTTTTAAGAATTTTAGTTTTCCTGTAACGAGAACTAAATAAAATAGATTTGACAGTTGTCCCGCTTTCGCAATATGTCAATCTATGTGACAGCTCACATCTGTCACCACACAGGCCATTAGCAGGTAAATACAGTCTTTACCCGACTTATAAGGCGGAGTTTGTCAATTGGATAGGTGCATGGTATTTGATTATTATAATCTAGAAAGAAGACGCAACATTTAAGAAGACTGCTTGGTCTACAGACCACATTATTTGAAAAATTACTATCACGAAGTACGATCTATTTACGATTACAAGTTAATAGTAAGTAGATAATGTATGTGCATTGTTGCTGATCCCTCTCCCCTCCCCCTGCAGGGCTTCCACCCCTAACTCAGATTACCCTCTAGGTAATTATGTGCCACTTCGTCCTTCATTAAAATATTAGGTATATTATTATAAACGTTTTAATAGCTAGGTACCTACTGTACTTTAATTAAATGAATTAATTTGCAATACAATTGACTGTGCTAATCCAGTCAATGGATATGAAGTTCATGGCATGTAAAGTAAGGTAACGCAACTAGTTTAGGAGCCAACCTGTTAGGGTCATAGTAGAAACAAGGTATCGGGTCCTCGGCCACTTTGCAGCTACGACCCTGAAATTATGGGCAATGGACATTATCAGTGTTGGTTCACAACCCGTTTACGAAAAGGAAAACACCAAAATTAAACACGGAATACAGTTTTTGGGAAAACAATTAGGTGTAAGGCTCTACTGGGGCTCTACCGGAAGTAATAATTGGTAGAGTTATTCTGTGAGAATCCTCCTGTGGCAGTACCACAAGGTTGCCGGATAGTCCTTCACCAAGCATTAAATTGTAATTGGACGGAAATAAAATTTGAGTTATGGGTCAATTCGACCCGTGGGGTAAACCAGGCGTGGGATGAAACGTCCCATACCCTGATCGACTGATTGGTGCGCGAGCAGGGTTATACTTGCCACGTAACCACTCAACGTGTCGCAAGTCACGTCACCTTCGACCTAAACACATCATCATCATCATCATCTTCATCATCATCATCAACCTACATCCATCCACTTGGCTGCTGAGCACGAGTCTCACCACATTTTCATGAAGATGAATAGGCCATAACCCACCCCGGGCTGTGCAGATATCATGCCTCCGAAATAATTCTCGGGTATGTAGGTTTCCTCAAGAGGTTTTCCATCACCAGAAAGTGAGTGATAATATTACGTACATGATGGTACCGGTCAATACATAACGACATGAAATCGCATTTCAAATCAAATTATTATGGTTTAGTGTATGTGTATATATTTATTATATTTAGATTAACGTTATTTGTGTGAATTTCCAGAACAACTATCATGAAATTGGCACCAATTAAAATTTTGACAAATGACACTGGCGTGACGCACGCAAATATAAAGAACGTTTACAATAATTATTTTGATATTTATTTGACTAACGCGCTTATTAGAAATCATATTTATTATGTTTATATTCACTGGTAGTCATATAAATGAATTGATATCAAATAAATTATGCAATTTGAAGGTAAATCATTATTTGTCGGTGAACGACTCAAGTAGCTCAAGTAAAAAGCAAAGAACATTTTTGATATTCCGACCCGTCGCCGCTATTCTGTTTTTTGCCAAAGTTTCCGAACAAGAAGAAAGTAGTACAGTTTGTCGAGATAACAAGCACAACATTGTACATACACTGTGGTCACCCATCCATAAATTGATCAGCGCGTAGTTACTTAACCACGCGTGAAGTTATTTGGTAGCGTGCCAGTCAATTAAGTATAAGCATTGCCATCAAAGTGAAGTTTCTCTGTCTACTCACTATATTGACTTTCCTTTAAATGTTTTGGCACTGGGCACATCTTTATATTTAGAAGGTTTGTAGGCCAAACTAAGTATTTTCTTAAGGACTGGATAGAATAATGTCTGGGACCCTTGAATAGTCTCACAAACTTTGACAGCAGAGGTCGCCACGAGTAACAAATCGAGACTATTTCGGAGTTTATGAACATAAAAACGTACATTTTAGTTGACGTCGTCACGAAGGCTGGATTCCCAACGGGTCACACCAGATCTGGTTACAGAGTGACTCGTTGGGAGTTTTTCCCATCGAGTTACACTGTAACACGTTGGGAACAATTCTTACCCAAAAAAGATGCATCGAGTAACAGTTTGACTCAAAAAGTGCTTCGGTCAACTCAAATTATATATAATACTAGCTGTGCCCGCGTCTTCGTCCGCGTGGAATAGTGATAAAATTCACCTTTTAAACCTTTCCTGGACTTCCACAAATCATTCATGACCAAAATCAGCCAAATCCGTCCAGCCGTTCTCGAGTTTTAGCGAGACACACGAACAGCATTTGATTTTTATATATATATATATATAGATTTATATAGAGATTACTAGGTAGTTATAAAAAAACCTAACAAACTAACTTATCTGTGTCGGGGTGGACGGTCATGTTTTCTTCTCCCATTGAGTCACGCTGTTAGTGCTGTTACTCGTTGCAACTTTTTTTTATAGAAGAGTTCCCAACGTGTTGGAAAAACTCCCAATGAGTCACACTGTGACCGGATCTGTGACTCGTTGGGAACCCACTTCACGTAGGTACTATGAAACTATGATAGTAGATAATAAATAAACATAATGTGACTCATTCAGTAGAAAGTTAAAGCTTTGTACTACCGCGTATTTGGTTACGAAACATAATTTCGCTGGGGATTCAATAGAACTAGAAGTGTCTGTCTAGGCAGCTGCCACCTTCGAAAGACTGTCGAAGGTAAGGTCAAGGTCAAAACGTCTATTCAAACCGTCTTTAACATGGCACTTATGAAAGCTAACCGAGTCTTCCACTGGATTCAGAATATGTACATCCAAGTGAGAAGAACCGGTAAAAACTCGACAAAAATTTCTTCATACAATTTTACTTCTATCCTCAGCCTAAAGTCTGATAGACTTTACCACCTTCGATTTAATCGTTGCGTTTGATCAGCGCCAGTAAAGTTACTAATCAAACAATAGCCTGTAACTAAAGAAACACGGTTATAATACGAATTTTATTCTCTAGAGCCTTATAAGGTCACGCATGAAAGTGAAATAACTGCCAACGTGTTCCGAATATAAGCGATGGAAAAGGACCGGCGAGAAATTTTGCGACGAAACTCGTTAAAATTATGGCCTACATATGAAAATGGGTTCATAATTAGTTCTAAAAAAGTTAGTGAGTCCGTGATGCCGACTGCAAAATTTGAGGTTACAGGTTCAATTCCCGCACGGGGCAAAGATTTGTGTCAACTATGATTATACGTTCTGAGTCGGTGAGTTTCTGGAATATTGTCCACGTAGTACCTGTTTCCTTAGCTAGATACAAAGAAGTTCTAGTTAGAGTTCAGGATCTAGGCATTATGTTCGTGACGCGATGTTTATTTATCTGTAGGTATTTAGTCTATTTCCTGCAATCGGTTAATGACCGATTCATTCGTTCATGTTTCCTATTTGACTCGAGAAACTTTCTACTCAGAAACCAAGCTTCATTGGCGCATAATAATGATGTCTCTTTCCCTTTTATTTATCTACTATTCGACATGTTTCCACCTCTCACTATTTCTATTAGACAATAATAGATAGTAATCTTAATACGAGTATATATAAATTACGCGTCACGTTGTTTGTCCGCGATGGACTCCTAAACTACTTAACCGATTTTAATCAAATTTGCACACCGTGTGCAGTTTGATCTAACTTGAATGATAGGATAGCTTACATATCAATTTATAGTCGCAATAACAAAAACCTTAGCCACAGCATCGCGTGGCCGTGTCTGCTAGTAATATATATAAATTACGCGTCACGTTGTTTGTCCGCGATGGACTCCTAAACTACTTATCATATTTTATTCAAATTTGCACACCATGTGCAGTTTGATCTAACTTAAAAGATAGGGTAGCTTACATCTCATTTTATAGTCGCAATAACAAAAACCTTAGCCATAGCAACGCGTGGCCGTGTCAGCTAGTTGGATATTAAAATTGCTTAGTTTGACTATTTGCCTTATTTGTAATGTAACGTACAAACTTGTCACACAGAAATGTGGCATACGAAGCGTGCGCGAGGCGTTTCCGCAACAAATGACATGCAATGAGAACCAACAACGCGTAAACCGAAACCTCCACTAAGTATGTACACTATTCGCGAAGTTGTTCCGACGACGTACCTACCTACTTCGAAGTCGACAGAAGTACGAGATCGGTGCTTATTCTGTGTGCCTAGTGCGAGTTTTGACAATTTATTTACGCGCTCGGTCCGTTTGGCGTAAACTTGAAATTGTATGGAATAAGAGCAGCGCCATCTAGTGAGTTACAAACTAAACTAAATTTGTGTTTAGTCCTGTCAAATGGTATTTTGTCGCACTTCAACCTTATGAAAACAAAAGGGATGGGTATAACTTTTGAGCTGTCAAATTAAGAATAGAAACCACTATAGTACTATACAATACTATACATAATAATCCTTATACTTCAGTAAAACCCACAACGATAAAAAAGATGCTTAAAAATTCGATAATTCGGGAAAGACTCAAAGGTCTTTTTCGTTTTGGATCCAGCCGAAACTGTAGGCCTAAGATTCGGTGTCCGTTTCAATCGGGTACAGTTTCAATTTCATCGACATTCCATATGAGCCACGGGCTATGGCCATTGAATTAACGCCTGGGTTCTGTTTCCAGAACTGTTTTCTGTTACTGCTCCACGCGTATGAAATCACAGACAAAATCTATTACGGTTAAAAAATACACCCGGCACAATTATGACATTCCACAAAATCGCAATAATTCAAAAAAGGCTTTGAGCATACTTTCTCTATAAACCGGTGTAATATAATATTAAGCATACAAATAATGATACAGAACAGGAACTTAATATACCTACCTACACCTACTTATCTCTTTGGGAAGTGATAAATATGTATGTGTATACAAACAAGGTTGACTTTCAAGTTTGAGTCTGAGTTTGGTGACCCACTGACTTGGAAAATTTGGACATTTGACGAGAGTTTGAACGCTCATGAGAGTCTATTTTTAGATCTAAAGGTGTTCGCACACTACCACTTACCACAAAAGATTAGACCAGAGTTGAACAGATGTTTCCAAAAAAACGTTCGACTAAATCGACATAGCTCGCGTTTCACGTACGCGTGCGTTTTCTTACTCAATCCTGGCATTCCTAATTATATTACTTGTGAATCGAATAAGAAAAAGTGAGGATTAGACGTCGATTTGTGGAGAAAATATTTAGACTCATCTGTTCAACTTGTGGTAAGACCGTAGTACTCTATTCATTCTATCGCCCGCACGCGGTCGCGTCAGGTACCAAGGGTGTAGTAACGCTTATGTCTATGGTCTTAGACTTAAGTTACCAGGAGGGCCAGCAGTATGTACAATGTTACATGTAATAACAATTTACATAACAATCGCTAAATCCGTAGCAATTAACCACACTTGCAGTAACGACCCTTTCGTTAAATGCAAGTCTAGGGAAATTTGGTAGGCAAGATTCAACCAAAATCATTTCTTTCCTGTTAGGACTTAGCGACCGATATCGGTAGCTAACTTTAATGCCTCCCCAGTGCGCGAATACCCAAATTTTGGGATACATTTATTTATAATCACATCCGGCACTCCTTTCTTTGTGCGTAGTTATTATACTTATGTTGTAATAAATTACTATATACAAGACTACCTGAGCTGCTGAGCCCCTAGATTCTGTCCTGTAATAAAAAATCACGAAAAGAAATTTGCGTAATTATACATCTAACATCACAAAAAAGAAAATCTTGAGCAGTTTTCCGTTGTGATAAATTTTATGTAAACAGTTTTTTATGGATACCGTAACGGTTAAAACTAATCAGCAAACAGTAGGTAGGTACAACGCACACTGACATAGTTAAAGTGGCCGGTCATAGAAATGCTTAGAAAACTTTGTAAAGATTTCTTTGTACTTTCTAGCATTTGACCCCAAAAGCTATTGATTTGACTTCACCTGGTATTAACTAACAACCAGATTGAAGGTCATAAACAATCTCACTCAGCCTCGAATGTAACTGGTTCTCGAAGACCGTTCCTGGAACAGTCCGATTGGGAATTGGCGACAAAGTCAAAGTCAAATCATTCATTGTAAATAGGCAATAAAATCGCACTTTTACAAGTCAAATACTTCAATCTAATTAACAAATAGAACCACAAAATATAATTGATTATAGTTTGAATTTGAAAAAGGATGTTTCCCTTTCAAGCACTGGCCCAGGATTGAATCTCGGACAGGAAAAGAAAACTCCGTTGACTCTACCAGTGCTTCCGAATACGCCCGTTAGAGAAGATAGCACCGAGAAACTCTACGGGGATGTCATTTTGTCGTTTTCATTTTTTTGACAGATTTTCTACTTGAGGATTGTACCTAGCCATGGAGCACTATATTACCACCACTAAGGTTAATAACGATGTGTATCTTCTGAAGCTCATGCTCGTATTTTGCGGTAGTCGATTCCGGACAAACGCTAGCAGCGCGCAATTCGAATACGAAATCAACTGAGTAATCATCGCCTTTCGCCAAACAATAATTCCCTGCCACCAGAATGCATCGAATACCAATAAAGTCACAGAATATCACTTTCTTACGTCTGATTCTCACATTAACATACTTTGGCGAGTTGAATGACGAGCATCTACCTGATATTATTATACCTACTAATATACTAATATACATACCAAATGGTTTTAATAAAAAACTGTCTGTCTCTTGTGACTTTTTCACAGTAGTAGGTCCTTTTTTACAGGTTTTCACCAGCTTTAGCACCAGAGTTTGTCACAGTATTCACTATATTTATTAGAAGCCCACATGAAGCGGGATCTGACGCAGCTATATGAAAGTTGGGATTACTGGTAAATAACAGAATCGGTGTTAGTTTGACTCATTTTCGGCCTCTCACGTCAGGGTTTCTCAAGCGACCTCAGAGCCTCTGACTCAGCTTAACAACTGCTAATCGATTGCTTCCTAATCAAGTGTTGAAAAAACTTAGGTGAATTTCATCGGCCGAGGAACGAACTCATTCTCGTTGAGTTTCTAAGCGCACAGGTTCTCGCTCAGCCACCGATGCTACATCTCTTTACAATGGCCACGAGAATGGCTTGGTCTACATTATAGCCTAGTTTATTGTGTCTAAGTCCAGTCCCAAGGTTAATTATATGTGATTTTTTACCGCCTTCGTTAGTTATGCATTGTTTATGAAGCATTGGAATTGGCCTAGATTTGAGTCGATGTGGGTCAGTTGATATAACGATTATCACGATTGATATAACGTCACGATTATAGGCAAATACATTTCGCCAAAGACCAAAGAATCTGGGGACTAAAAGTACCATGGCCCTGCAAATATCGCAACTTCACAAAACGCTGCTCTTGAGAAATCGGTGCCTTTGTTTTTATACTTTAAGAATTAGCATTTATCGACCGTTTCTCCCATGCCCGAAAAGTGGCGAAAATTTTTATAATGGCATCTCCGTATAGTTTCTTGGTGTTATCATATCTAACGGACGTATTTTCATAGCACTGAAGTTGATAGAGCTCCCTGTTTTGTATAAGTTTCTGTCGTAAATTAGCGCATATGAATGCCCAGCCTTTTTCGAACTCAACCTTTATCCAGCTACTCTTTAATTATATTTTATTATTGTTCTATAAATTCTCTTAGTTGTGATATTTGTTTCAATTTTACTAGTGTGATATTTATTGCCTTTGATAGAATATAAATGAATAATACAATACCTAGAGGTTTTGAAGTTTGAGTGAGAAACGAAAATCAAAGAAAATTACTTTTTCCAAGAGCTTTTCACTTCCAAGTTCCAAGTAGGCACAACAAAATCTTCCGTTAGTTGCTCGGAGTAAGTGCCTAATACTCATTTAACATAATCAATATTTACCATAGAATACCTCTCATGCGGCAAAATTGGGTATTGTTTGAAAATAAGTAATAGGCAAATGAAGAGTCGGATTTACGAGAAGACGTATTGGAAAAGTCTGCGTGTAGGTTTGTGTGTCACGTCACAGTAGGTAACGTTTGACGCGACCGCAACTTTTACGAGTTTCCGCAAACAATCTCTCCGTCTAGCGTGCAAGTACACGATGCGGTTCTTATCCCCAGCACGCATGCGGGCCCGTTTACGATTCTAAAAATGTTGAAGACTGGACAGAGCCTGCGGAAAGTATCTGCAGGCCATGCGATTTTGTTTTGTTTCTGGCTGCACGCGGGAATCATGCGGGGCGGGAAAGTAGCCGTGCGGGCTTTTATTTCCATTTTCCATACATTATGGCATTCGACTTGGTTTGTGTGCAGCTACCGCGTGCGGGTGAGATATGAAAATGTGTTTTGTTTTGTATTTGTATTACAAGGGGGAGAAACGTGGAGACTTTAGAACCCTTTAGCGGTAGGGTTTTCAACCTTTAATTTCTACGCATAAAGCCCAAACAAATCATCCTCATTTATGAAAGCGATTGCTCACTTGCGGTCAGACGCCATACCGCAGGTCCTAGGCCCATAACCAACTAACCGTGCGAAAATAAGCTTGGGCTTTCCATGTAGGAAAACAAAATCTTAATACATAATTAAAGATAAATTACGCGTCACGTTGTTAGTCCGCGATGGACTCCTAGACTACTTAACCGATAATCGAATTCGCACACCGTGTGCAGTTGAGTCTAACTTGAAAGATAGGATAGTGTACATCTCAATGTATAGTTGCAATAACAAAAACCTTAGCCACAGCAACGCGTGGCCGTGTCTGCTAGTATAACATAATAAAATCATTGGTGCCAACCATATAACACAATAACATTACATTGGTGGTGTTACTGGAGTTAGACTACTTACACTCTGCACTAACACTGCATGGCTGTTTCCAAATGGGGTCGTAGGGTCAAAAAAATCCTACTTCCTACTAATATTATAAACGCGAAAGTTTGTAAGTATGGATGGATGTTTCTTACTCTTTCACGTAATAACTACTGAATGGATTTTAATGAAACTTTGCAATAATATAGCTTATACATCAGAATAACACATTGGCTACAATTCATAAAGATTATTATGGTATATTATCCAAACGTGAGTGAAACCGCGGGGCGCAGCTAGTATAAGTATAAGTGAAGATTATGTATGTATACCTAAATTATACCAGTAGCCAGACCAATAGTGTCCCAAATAAATCGTGCAAGCATGAAGTAGGTAACCCTAATTCTTTGTTGGTATATGTACAAACGTCTAACCGTCTTACCACAAAAGATAAGACCAGAGTTAAACAGATGTTTCTATAATTTCGTTCCACAAAATCGACGTCTAACCTTTTTCGTTTTTGCGTTTTCTTACTCAAACATGGTATTCCCAATTATTTTACTTCTGAATTTATTATGGAGTTAGAAAAAGCGAGGGTTAGACGTCGATTTGTGGAGAAAGTATTTAGACACGTCTGTTTAACTCTGGTCTAAAGTTTTGTGGTAAGACGGTATGCGTATTCAACCTTAATTACTACATCACTAATTGACTCTTTAGTCAAAGCGCGTGATCGTTTACGACATAAACGTTTTTGCTTTAAATATTATAACGGTAAAGTTACGCATCTTTAACCTAGCTTAGGTATGGTCTCTGAGTTTTGGAAAATGACAAGCTCGTTTTGTAGTTACCATCACATCTAATAGAAGATCTGGCAAGAAACTAGAAGGTTATCTTTTGTAGAGTTCCGTATCCAAAGGGTAAAACGGGATCTTATTACTATAGCTCCGCTGTCCGTCCGTTTGTCCGTCTGTCACCAGGCTGTATTCCATAAACCGTGATAGGACGTTAAAATTTTTACAGATCTTATGTCTCTGTTGCCGTTATAACAACAAATACTAAAGTATTTTTGACGTTTTTATAGATAATGGTACGAAACCCTTCGAGCGTGAGTCCGACTCGCACTTGACCGGTTTTTACGGCACTTGTCTAAAATTAAGAACCAACTATCAAAAACTACACTGTTCCTATTAGCCATAAATGATCGCCAAAATCTCGCATCGCATTGATTTCTCTCTCACTCCCCGACTCAAGCGATAAATTCGAATACTTTTATTTTCGTCAATACGAAACACTTTCACCGTAAACAATGTGCCGTAATAGTTGAACCGATTTATATCTATTACTTTTGAGTAGAGCAAAGTTGTTATAGATCGTGTTTTGGGGGTTCGGTTACGGATACGGATAACTATTTATTTGGGGTATCCGGTACTATCCGGTTTTAAATATTTGTAGAATAATGTCATGTAAGTACCTAGATGTATTATTTGAAGTTTTATTTTTGTATGTTTTTAAAACTACTACTACTATAGGTATCATCCAGGTAAATATAGCTATTAAGCCAAAGATATTTATGAGGAAGATGTATGATAATGTAATTTAATAGTATCAGGCTGTAGATTACTTAGGGTTATCAGTGTAATGCTCAGACACATACCTATATAGCTCAATAAAAATCTAGGACACACTTCTGTATGATCATGGCTTCTTACTAAGAAACTTTTATTTAGGTGTCGCGTACGGTTATTTTCTGAGATCCGATACTTTCGATTACGGATAACATGGAGCATCACTACATTGGAGGTTTTTTTTTGTAATAATCGCTATATTTTATGGTGGTGATAAATGTGTAATGATTGTGATTTTATTGACTAGTTTTAGTTATAGTGCGGCTTAATTTAAATTTTCTGATTGGTGAATGTTTTTGCTTGGTTTCATATTAAAAATAAGAAAGTTAATGGATTAATTAGTAGTTAACAAATCAGAAATTTATTCGGAGTTATTAAAGTTGATTACGTAAAAATACTTGGAAGTTATAAAACTAACTGCACCTCGCGGTCTCAATCACGTAGTTAAATTTTCAACGGGAACTGTCTTTATCCGGGATCCTATCAGGAATTTCCCGGATCATTCGTTCCTTTTCACCCGCGGGATTCACCTTTTTCCCGCAAGGGCTTTGCAGTTTCCCGGTATAAAACAGATACGGTAGCAATCAGAGATAAATTTGAGCTTTATGCTTAGTAAAATAATTTTCTGAATTGTATCCGTCCGTGACTCACAAACTTTACGTAGTTTTATTAGTATTTAGATGGGTATACAAAATATAATTGAACAAGTGGGCAGATGCGAAAAAAAATCCCGTTACATATTGACCTTCAAGCGGGCCTTTTTGGGCTCCCATAATGCACAAATGGTCAAAAAACCAGACTTGCTAAACAGAATGTCGTTAAACTTTCACCGGAGTCCGGTTCGGAACATACATTTTCTTCCGTTGTTTACCTTCCCATTAGCACTGTTTGTGCCTATTTAATTGTTGGCTTCTGTTTTCTATGACCTTTGTTTATTCTTCACTTTCGGAAAAATCTTTTCTTCTATTGAAAAGGTTATTTTGACTAAGTTGCTGACCGGATCCAAGTCATCAATCGGATCAAAATATCATTTGGTTTTACCAATATAATTAGTGGCAATATTATTTTTGCATACATACATACAGTCACGCCCCTTTTCCGTTAAGGCAGAGACTACATCTTTCCACGCGCTACGATCCTGACACACTTCTTTCGCTTCTTGCACTTTCATGAGTATCTTCATACATGCTCGTCTTTTTTTTAATATAACAATATAACCATCGACGTGAAGCGTCAATGCCATTTTTTGTCAACTTTTACATTTATATATAATTGAGTTTCTTTCCATCCAAAGGTTGCCTGTAAGAAATTGCTGTGAGCGATAAGGCCGCCCATTGTACAACATATTTTACATAAATTCCTGCAATTTAAATTTATTAAGGTGTCAATAAAGAATTATTGTATTGTATTGTATTGTATTTATTATCTTTCAGGTTTATTTACTCGCTGTCACATGCAATGCTTAAAATTAAACTAAACTAATCGTAAGTCCGCCGCATTTCTCTTACATTCATACATACATGCTCGTCGGTTATACATACTTAACATTTCCTTAGCACGTCCTCGATTCGTTCATAATTGCTTTTCTTTACAATTAGTAAAGGCGCGCCCAGACAGGTGTGGTGAAACCTATTTTAACAACAAAATTTGAGAATCTCAATGCTGTATCAAGTAAGTATCACTGCGATTAGTAATATTCCCAGTTTAAATTTTCTACGTTTCATAATTTTGAAGAACAATCCAACAAGCCGTCAAATAAGACTTTACAACTACTATGTAATATATTATAATATTACATAAATATATAATGTTAATAAATAACCCACGAAATTTCCTAATTCATCCCTCATGCCTGTGGTATCATCATCATCATTTCACAGTTTCTCCTACCATAAACCATAGGTACTAAACCTACGGACCAGAACCAAGTTACAGTTAATTTCGCTGAAATTATGGTGTGCAGATGAAATCAAAAGTCGATCGTGTATCCGCGACTTACAGCCAAAATTAATATTGTATCTCTTATCCAAGATTGAAATCGATCTTGGATTGCTGCCTATCGTTCGATCGATTTCCAATCTGCGTGCCTTTTTAAACCAATCCACGGATCGGTTATTGGCACGTTTGACCCTAAAAATGGATTGTTATATCAATCCCAGATAGCAACATTTGGATTGGATTGATTATTAATTCCGGCCGTTAGGCGCTCGCCACACGTAGCAACTGAGCTCCCAGTTGAAGCAACTCGCAACTATCTGTTATGTTCATATAACTTTGAGGAACCGCGCAGACGTAGCAACTGTAGTTGCGAGCTTAGGTGATCACAACAGGTTTTCACTAGCTCGACATAGTACGCGTCCACTAGCTCTTTGTATGAAGATTTTTCGTTTATAATCGCGCCGGTAGGGCGCTGTACAACTTTTATTATATTTGTTATATATATAATATTAATATTATTAATTTATATATATATATAATTATTATATATTATAAAGTAGTGTAAAGTCTTATTTGAGGGCTTTGCATTACATCGATGACATTATAATAATTGTTGTTCTTCAAAATAATGAAACGAAAATTACTTCAAAATTGTGTAAATTTAAACTGTGTTAGTGATACATACTTGGTAGAGCAATTGAGGTACTAGGGGTACAGTTATTGTTAATTATTGCTCCAATCGGCAACCGTGAACTGAGCATTTTGTTGCTGCAACATGCCTTTATTTTTTTGACCGAGCGAACGAAGTGACTGATGGGCTCCATTTGAAGAATGGCCGTTTTTGCTTCCGTCCGGATGTTTGTTTGTTACGCGCTACAGGTCGCATTTCTCAACGGATATGTACGAGATTTGGTATACAGATTCTTTGCGATTATCGATAGGGGGAGAATGGGGGCAAAAAGGGGGAAGTTGTGGCGTTATTTATTGGCCTAGCTAGAGCTTATCTTACCTTGATAAAGTATTAAATTCAGAACAAGTTGATGTGAAAAAGGTTTTTAAAGTTGAGGGCAAAAGGGGGCGAAAAGTGGGGATGCCTATCGCTATGATACAGGCAAAGTTCCCTTCTGATCGCTCGGTCTTACTGTTCACAGAACGATAACTAAAGTGACAAAGTCTTCAACTGATTTGTCAGTTACTTCAACTGGAAGTGACTCTGTCTGCGAAACCTCTTAGATATGGATATGCGTTGCTGAATCATAATGGGAATGTCGTTTGCTCTAAAAACTGTCATTATGGCGTTTAGTGGGGCTCTCGTTCTAGTTGCTTAACTTTTATTATCTGAACCAAGCTAATACAGAAATAGGTATTTGCAAAACATTTGTTGTCGCGGCGGATACGGGCGACGAGCGAACTAGAGAGAAAAGGACAACTACACATCCAGTTAATTATAACTAAGTAGTCCCATCATTGTAATCGGGGGTTCATTTCCCCTGATTTCCTTCTTATCCCCGTTTCATTTTCCTTCTATCTTAACCGAGTTGCTACGGTTTATGCATTGTCATCAAGTTGTGAGCGTACCTGAAAGTTTCAGCCGGATAGCTAATCTGGAAGTATACCTACTCGTAATTTAAGTTGAAAGTTCCCACCCAGAACGACAAACAGACAGACAGACAAACAAGAAATTTACCTGAAAGTCTAGGAATCGTTCTATGTATGGGCGTATTGTTTTATTGGAATGAAATCCACTAATATAGAAAATACAAAATAAAAACTAAAAACGAAAACTTACTAAACCTAATCTAATAACCCGATACGTTGAACGTTGAACGATGGCAACGTTCCCAAAATGCTTGATACTTGTTTGTTTGATATTTAATGTCATTCTCGACTGGTGTAGATATAATTATCACTGGTGTTATAATATTATGGTATTATCTCTACCTACCTAACCTCGTATTAATAATTGAGCATGGTTTAATCCACCAGCGCCGTTGACAAAGTCATGGTAAAACCACTGCGTTTTCTGCAAAGTATGTCTGTCGGTCATAAGGGTAACCAGTCTCTATAAGATTCCTTCGCCATGGATGTGAGGGAACATCTTGTAGGCGATAAGCCATTTCCAGTTATTGTGTTTAAAAAATAATATTATCTGGATGACCGGTATTTTTTTTTTTTATAAATTGTGTTTTTTGGAAATTATATTTAATTACGAATTACTAATAAAATGATGAAATATGAATAATATTTTTAGATCTTACCGATAGAATAATAAAAAAAAATGAACTGATTATTTAAAGAAAAAAAATCATAAAAAACACGAATAAATTACATTTTCTAAAAATGATTCCTAGCTAGATCGATTTATCGCCCCCGAAACCCCCTATATACTGAATTTCATGAAAGTCGTTGGAGCCGATCCCGAGATTCCAATTATAATATATATATACAAGAATTGCTCATTTAAAGATATAAATTTCTGTTACTCAATATAAAATGTTTGTCAACGTGATACTTGCTTTCATGGTGTGTAAAGTGAGACGATTTTGTTGGTGGTGAATGTTTAGATTGTGACACGGCAATGGTCTTGTTATAAGCAAATTGGCGCTCACTATCGTTCAAACGGCCTGTTCCATCTATTGAGAAGTATTTAATGGTCCGTCGATTGGGACCACTAGATATGTGGTCCCTATACGCAACTAAAAGCTGAGTCATTGGCGTGATTACATAAAAAAAACTTACATCTCATTTTCGGCAGTCATTAGTAATTTTTGACCCACAAAACCTGGAATTAACTTTTTTGTTTCTTTTCAAAAACTAACCTCAATTTCAGTGAATGTAAGTAGGTATAATGTAATTATTAACTTTACAATAATCATGTAAATTAATTTGACTTATTACTTTGGTTGATTGCTTTATTGTAACTAGGTAATTACTTGTAATAATAGCTTCAAATGTGTCACTAGGTATAAATTGCATAAATATATGCAGCTAGATAAATATTCTTATGCTGAGTTTTTTTGCTAAAAATTGTAAACAGAAAAATGTAGTGGCGGTTTATAACTTAAATACTTAAATAGAGTCTCGTATGTCTCTTACATATTATTATTATTCACTAAAGTTTTATTTCACTTTCCGTATTTGTTGCCTACAAATAAAAGAAATCAGATAATAACAGTACTTTTAACAATGCCGTTGTTACTAAGTAAAATGAATGTTCTACTCGTACATGTCTTCATAAATAATTAAACTCATTTACAAGTCAGGAAATTAAATTTCATTAAAAAAAATTACAGCTACAATGGAGCAAAAAATGCTTCATGATATTCTATATTATTTTTATACAATTGCGTGTTGTACCCGTACCACTTTATAAGTCCATTTATCAAAACTATGAGTTGTTAAAAGAATATTATTTATTAATTTGGTAGGCCGCCTCCCCACGCTTACAACTTTTTATATATTATTATTTCTGTTGAGATAGTTATTTTAGCAGTTCTATTTGAAAGTGCTACGCAACAACTAGTATATTTTCTTATGAAAAATAATTATTATGATAAAAAAACGTTGCTAAAATAATTCGCGAACTGGTCAACGTTTTCCGTGCTTGATGGTAATTATAATAATTATTCTTCTTTCAAATTGAAATACAGCCATGAGAAATATTTTTAAAAATTATACAAATTTAATCATAAAACGCTCTTTATTTTAAGATAAGATAAGAGTATCAAACCCGTTATATTTATTACAACAATTTAATTCAGGACGTTCCATTCTGTTAGTTTCGATTCGCTATCAGTTTTTCCTTCTTGAGTTATCTCC
Source organism: Hylaea fasciaria (assembly GCA_905147375.1). Lineage (NCBI taxonomy): Eukaryota > Metazoa > Arthropoda > Insecta > Lepidoptera > Geometridae > Hylaea > Hylaea fasciaria. The sequence continues at coordinate 7,221,064 of LR990214.1, forward strand.
TTTCTAAGTAGGGGATTTTAATTATTTAAATAATTAAACGAATAAAATTTTACATTTTTCTTTTAAGTGGTTTTATCGTTGAATGACAAGATTTGGTTATAAACTGACAACGTTTTTCCTACCAACCTTGGATGCCTATGTCACCTGGTGTTTAATTTTTATAAAGAACACAGTTTTCCACTAACTTTGCCCGTCAGTGCTTTTTTTTCTTGTTACTGTTAATTTATTTCCATTTTTTCTAAGGTTCCGTTACAATCATATCTCACAATTTCTTAAATACTAACATGGTAATGTCACCTGGTGCTAGTGACGATGTGGTCACAGTAGGCAAACATGCTTTAGCTTTCAAGGGCCGCTGCCGGAACACCCCGGTAGGGGTTGCCATCAGATACTCTACTTATTTTCTAGTAACACTGGCTTCTACCAAGACCTACCAACGACGTTTTCCTTCATTGGAAGTTCATGTTACATTTTTGCAGTGCTAATATTGACCCTAAGCCCTGCGGCGTGCAATCCAAAGACGAAATCTTAACTGACCAATCAAATTCTCTAGAATCACAAAGAGCGTAATAAAAACGTATTACAAACAGCCATAGATAGCGTGTGGCAAATTACAAAAGAAGATGAACATTTTATTTGTTTTCATGGTATTACATTGTCATAATTTAGCATGTACTTAACTTGTAACTTATATCTAACCGACTGAACGTTTTCCCAACAAAAATGGGCAAAGATGACATCCAACTCTTTATTGACAAATGCTAGCGATACGAGAGATCAAATCTAGTCAAATCAAGCCATATCCATTCTTTACCAGCTTCATTGCAAGCCCTGTATTAGCCAAGTCTGCATTCTGCCTTCGTGTTTCTGCTGAATCTTGTCTGGCCAGTTTGCGGAATCAAAAGGGAATCTTATGTCGTTATACGCATTTGACCTTGATAAGGGTCCGCATTGGATCAAATACAGGTTATCAATGTATACTCGTACTAATATTATAAAGAGGAAAAAATTGTTTGTTTGTTTGTTTGTTTGCTTGCATTGAATAGGCTTCGAAACTACTGAATCGATTTGAAAAATTATTTCGCTTGACATAGCTACTTTTATCCCATAAAAATCATCGGTTCCTGCGAAATAATAGTTAAAGCGGGTGAAACCGCGAGGCGCTTCTAGTCGTATATAAGTTAGACTAGCTCTTAGTTCTAATTATTTGACCTAGACGATTAATGCCCCTCAATCATTTTTACTAAGAGTTTATTAATTAAAATTAATATACCTAGGTATACTCGTAAATGACGCTGGTGAAAATTGTGGTGGGCTGGGTGTTAAAGACCGTCGTCGGATCGCCCCTTAGGGACTTGGGGGCATATTCTTTACCTGAGGGTAGAAGCTAGCCATCCAGTCACTATAGTGCCTCCCTGTGGGGGCAATTTACTGGGGATTATGGGTACCGACCATGCATTACGACCTAGCTATGATGTTTCCATCGTGAAATACTACTACTTAATTGGACAATGTAGATGGTATTGAGCATTTTACATCATGACCAATTTTCGTTGACTTTAAACACATACACTTTCTCGCATTTTTTATTCCTTATCACTTTCGAACAGTGCGTGAGTCACATGTCACACTGTTGTTTAACTTAACTAGAGAAGGGAAACTTAACATTACATTTGACGATAGTTATTTTTATGGTAAGGAGATGTTATCTTTATTTATACCTAGTAATGTTATCAGATAAAATGTTTATGTGAACTGAATAGGTAATTATGTATAATGATGTACTTTAAAACCCAGTTACGAATCTTAGGAATCGTGGTCCCTTTAGCACAGACGAGAATTTGTTTCACTCCATGAGCGCAATATAATTCATTGCCTAGCCAAGAGGCAAGCAGTCCCGAAAAGCATCTATCTGTCCGTCAAATATTACTTCGACTCTACAAGGTGTATCGGCAAGGTGTAGTAATATTGAAATGTGGGTATGTGTACCTGGTGATGAATCATTTGCCAGGGTACTAAAACCTGAAATCGATAATCGATTTTTTCACTCAAATTGACAAAATAACTAAATATTACAACCCTAACATGATACGGATGACGTCACGTTACGCCGGTCACACAACGCTTGCGCGATGCAGGATTTCTTAGAAACGGCCCTGGCGCCATCTAGTAATTTTTGGTGGAACTTTTACCACAACTTTACTTCTACACCTAGTTTTGTTTGAGTAATGCCGCCGGCTAGAGGTGTACAGTCTTACCCAACTTATATGGTGCGTCGTGAATCTTCGTTCGCGCAGAAAATAAAGTATGGTCCGAAGATTAACGAAAGAATGCTTAACACTTACAATCAACCTAAGATAACTATTATAAGGTTCATAATACACTGCAGCTGTTAGTTCCATCTCACTCATGCCACGCGGCGATCGCTAAGATGGCGGGGCGGCTGCCGACCAATAGCGGTCAATAGCATTTCCCGCGCTTTGAAAATTCATCTTCTGCGCAGTTAGAACTGCGATGTGCAACAGCTGCAGTGTATTATGAACCTTATAATAGTGATCTTAGGTTGATTGTAAATGTTAAGCATTCTTTCGTTAATCTTCGGACCATACTTTATTTTCTGCGCGAACGAAGATTCACGACGCACCATATAAGTTGGGTAAGACTGTACATGTTAGCCTATGCCTCAAGTTCACTGACATTGCCCAGCTGATAACTAGGGTTGAACGATGGTTAGTTTTGCAGTAAACTTTGACGTGTAATAATTCATTACCGTAACTACTTACAGATTTATAGTACCTCCAGACTACTTCGAAATATGTATGTGTATGCGTAGTTTCAGTATTACTACACCTTGCTGTTACACCTTGTATAAGGCGCTCTGTAGACAGAGCAATTGCAGTTGAAGAAATTATCGACTAAAGCTTTCCTTATATTGTGCCGTTTCAGCAACAAAAAGCTCTCTCAACTTGAGTTGCTACGTCTACGCAGTTCCTCAAAATTATATGAACATCGTAAAACGATTGCGAGTAGCAGGTTGCCGCAACTAGGACCTCTAAGTTGACACTTGTGATGGGCGATGCTCTTGAGGGAATGTATACTTTACTTTGAATTCCATTGCAGTAGCCTATAGTGTATGATCAACAAATTGAACTATGATTGATTATATTAATACGCAATTGCGCAAATACATAATAACGACTGGGTCTTCCATCGTAGTTACTGATTTCATATGATACAAAAAGACCAAAAGTTTAGATTGACATCGTGGATAAAAGTTTTATCTATTTTGATATGCTTTTCACAATATCCATAATTGTATAAGTACCTATCAGAGTTGTCTACGAATAACAGTCGCACGATACGCTACGTGATCACATTTCAAAGATAATTTTGTATGTTAAAATATCCAATTTCTCTTCTTTTCAGACAATGCCGAGACGGTTCCCGGTTGCTAATCCATAACTAATTCACCATCATACTATGACAACAGCTGAGAAATCTGAAAATTTGAATCTGGTAACACAACTGATGGTATTAACGTCACGAGAACTTTAGATAAAGCAGAATGGAGAGAAGACACTTCCTCCTTATAAAACTTCGCAGATGACAGACTTAATGACAACCAAGGAGCTGGAATGTACACCGTAGAAATGGCAGTAAACAGTGAACTTAGAAACTTGAGAAGAAATTCTCCAAGTGAATTTCCAAATATGGGCATAACTAATTTAGTCAAAGCCGCAATAGTGCTAGTCCTAGTGATAAATACTAAAGCGGCAGACACTAGTGAAAACACAGACAATGATGAGTTAGCTAAACGAATGAAACTCCTCGAAAGTGTCTCCGGTAGGTTTTTCAATGACATTTATACGAACGGCACGTTTAGAACTGGAAACCATTTGTGGGATAACATTTTGAATCAGTGCAGTGTTACGCCATCAGTGAGTTGTTTACAGAAGAATGTGTATTCGTATTTGGACGAAAAGTTGGACTTTGATGGTGACGTTAAAGTGGCCAGTGGTGTGAGCTTTAAGAAGAACAATGTAGATATCAGTAAATATACCAAGGAAGCCAACATTATATACCTCACTGGGAGCAAAGATCAGGAAAGTGAGAGATATTTGGATGAAGATAATGAAGTTGATGACGAGGATGAACCAGGTATTTCGTCATATTTATTAATATTTGTTTCTGCTTACTATATTGTTCTTATATTTCGGGTTGATGATGACACGATTAGATATGAAACAAACGATAAGTAGGCATTTTCATGCCATTTCAAAGCATATTTTTAAGGAGCATCGTACGTGAATAAATCTCTGACTAGGCGAGTTACATTTTAGTAGTTATCATCGAGTTAATTACGCCGCGAATTATAATGACTCTTATTTACTAACTTTTCCGTGTTAATTGGTGTTAATGTTTTTGATTTATAAACTTGAAGAAAGCATTATTAGCACCGACCATGAAAACCAGTTTGCATTCATACAATGCGTAATTCTTATTCATGTCAAGTCACATCCGTGGCTTAGAAATCTTTGCGAAGTGACGATGTCCAGTTTTCTTAGACCCTCGGTTCCAAATTAAGTCTTAATACCTTTGTTAAAGTATTAACTGGTCGTTCGATGTCTGCTGCATCCTAACCTACTTTCTTTGAATCCTGTGTGCTATGCATCTTAATTGCTTTTTATTTACACATTTCTATGCGGTTTTACCGAGTTTCAATGTCAAATAATTTTCTCTTTGGATACCTAACGACCAATTCCGGTTGTTGATAAGAATAATGCGCTTATGATGGCACAGATCACGAACATGATCGTTCTAGGTTTGTGATCGTGATCACCACGATCATACACGAGTACGCAATCGTGTTCCATAGTTTGAAGCACGAGCTTGAGTATTCGTGGTCAGTCTTTTTTTTATTTGTATTGAGTTCACAAGTAAATACCTAGTCGTGCAACATCATTTTCGGGTGCAATTTGCATGCTTTACTAAATTAATATAATCAAACATAAATATATCATTAACATTCAAATGTATCTAATCACTATCATTGTCTCAACCCACGCCGCCCAATGTTGAGTATACGGATCACGATTCGCCTTTTTTTAATCTAACATGTTTTATGCCTTGTAGTGATATTGTAATCTAACAAGCAACTTTGAAAAAACTTTCGGCTTTATTAGTTCTATTTGATAATGATTAATATTTCATTCTTGATTGAGATGTGGTAAGCATCTAGTATAATTATTTTTTATGACTACTTGTATAATAACCACATCTATTCAATGTTACACTAATAGTTATGAAGCATAATTTGGTCTATTTTCTTGTAATGTAGGCTGTTGACGATGAGATTGACCTTGTCAAGGTCCGTGGAAAAGTCGTTACGCTTAACGTAACTGCGTAAGGGTCAATTGCTTTCTTTGCGGTCTTGAGAATCACCTTGACCTCCGGCGTCTGTTGTTGCATCATTTGCAAGTATTGTTATCTTTACAACTACTTCAGGTTTAAATCTTAAGAGTTCATTGATCGTAGCCTATCACATGTGTCATTGGCTACGTCACATTTATATGGAATCTTCTTATACTTTTGTAAACGAAACTGAGGATACTGCGGCGTACTGGTCCGTGCGGACCGTGTAACAATAAAATGTCTATTGTTTCTGGCATTGGTTACTCAAAGTGTGATGTTGTCTTTACCTCTATATATTTGTGTAAATGATGTACATGCCTGTAAAATTCGTATTGAACTTTGATATTCTAATATCTGTCACAAAATTATGTACTTACGTAAGTATCTATTTAATGTATAGGTACTGTTGGAGTATTATGAATAATAAAACGTTCACGTAACACGTGAGGCGTTAATTATAACATTAGCACACGTCTATCTACTTAGGTGATATATCTACGAGCGAATTAATAAAGGCAATCATGGCAGGCAACTTAGAAGGGATTATAGAAGAGGTAGATCTCGAAGGATATTTGGGCATCCATTTACAAATCAAAGGAGAATAGGTACCTACTAAATGCAAACCTAGATGGTATTGAATATAGGAGAAGGCTCATTCCTTCTGTTTACAGAACAAGCTTACCTATTGTCCTGTAATCTGAGGTTTTGTTGCTAATTATTTTAAGTCTACTGAACCAATTTTTTAAACATCTTTGATCCACAGACTTTTTTCTGAGTTACATACATGATAGACAATTACCGTCTTACCACAAAAGATTAGACCAGATTTAACAGAGGTTTCTAAAATTTTGTTCGACAAAATCGACGTCTATCACTTGCGTTTTCTTATTCAATCCTGGTATTCCTATTATTATTTTACTAGTGAATTTGTTATTATGTTAGAAAAAGCGAGTGTTAGACGTCGATTTGTGGACAAAATATTCAGACTCATCTATTCAACTCTGGTCGAACCAATTTTTGAAACATCTTTGATCTACTTACAGACATTTTTCTGAGTTATATAATGTAGGTACTTACATAATAGACAGTTAGAAGTTTCTTCTTGCACCACGTGTTTGTTTACTACAAAACACAAGAACGTATCTCTATAATCACTTATCACTCACTTATCACCAGTGTCGCTTTCCACTTTTCCTTTTTTTTTGCATTCACCAATACTAGCTCACATATTATTATTCATCTCGCATTCCTCGGTGAAAGCAAAATAGTACAAAACAGTAACGAAACTATATACTTTATTTTCTACGCTGTTAGGTTTAAAATTGTCTAACTACATGAGATGAGTTGAGCTGGCACAGATGGTTGGGTGTCTGACCATCGGCCAGTGGCGTTAAGCAATGATTAGTTTCGTATTGCCAACGTAATAAGTATTATATTTGATTGCGCAACTGCATCGTAATATTGTTTTTATTCAGATTGTATGCGAGAAGAAATTTGTGTTGCAAATGAAAATGAAATTATTATAGAATCGTTATTAAGGTTTTCGTCAATGTAGGTAGGTAGGTAAGCATAAATCAATTAGTAGTAATTATTAGGTTTTTTTTATGGTCAACCTATTTGACGTTTTATGTCTGTTTATAACCAAAGGATATCCGTTTTAAGCAGGTTTTAAGTATTCCTTGGGGATTTTCTAAATTGCAAAGACCTCTACAAGATTTTTCAGCAGATATATTTTTATATTTTTTTATTAATTAATATTAGGTATGTGCAATATTCAGTTTGCAGTTTGCAATATTCACTGCTTTGCTTTTGTACGCGTGACATTTAATAAGTATAGGTTTATAAGAAGTATAGGGCCCCCTTTACGTTAATCAGCGCTATGTTAAAATTTAGTTTTATAACTAAATTTTGTTTTTATGATGGAATAAGAAAAATTTAAATTGTCTTTTCAATTTCCTTTTTAAAATCCACTATTTTAGTCATAAGCGTCACGTATCCACATTATAGTAGCGTGAGAAACGATAACTAATAAATTCTCACTATTTTGTAATAGAAAACTGACGTGAGCTAGCGTAATAATGTTACCGTACGTAAAATAAGCATAAAAAAGAAAATAGAAATTAATTCCTGGGATGTGGAACGTGTTACTCTGGCAACAATGATGGGGAAATGGTAAAAGTGCGAGAGGAAATTGATTTTGTTGTTGCCTTTATAGAAACCATCAGGTATTTTCACCGAGAGTTGAGGAAATTGAAACTGATTTTTTATATGACCTATTAATATTTTTATACACTAACCACCATCACAATAACTGAAAAAACAAATGTCATTATTAGTGTGGTTGCAAAATTGTATAAAAAGTATGTACCAACTTAACTTACATTAATAAAAAATGGGAAAAAAACTATGGAAAACCATGAAAGACTATGAAAAAAAAATATGCCGAACATTTACCGTCTTACCACAAAAGTTGAATAATCATATATAATGTAGCCTGTAACTGTCCCACTGCTGGGCAAAGGCATCCCCTCACTTTCGTGAGAAGGATTAGGCCACAAAAGTTTAGACCGTTTAACTCTGGTATAAACAAAACTTTAGACAGAGTTAAACCGATGTTTCTAAAATTCCCTTCCACAAAATCGACGTCTATCACTCGTGTTGTCCTAATCAAACCTGGTACTCCTAATTATTTTACTTGTGAATTTGTTATTGAGTTAGATAAAGCGAGGGTTACACGTCGATTTGTGGAGAAAATATTTAGACTCATCTGTTCAACTCTGGTTTAAATCTTCTGTGGCAAGACGGTTAATAAAGTTCTTTAAACCTAAGTGCCTCGTGGTTTCACCCGCGTTAACTACTATCCCGCGGGAACCGTTAATTGTTATGAGATAAAAAGTAGCTTACGCCACCCGGGGATAGTGTAGCTTCCCAACAGTAAAATTCAATGCAATCAAACAAACAATCAAATCTTTCGTCTTTATAATATTATTCTGAGAAGTGATAAGCCACTAAAGAGAGTACTGTTCCAGAATCACCGATAGAAGAAGTAACAGACGCGTTGTACGACAAAGGTGTGAGGTTCTTGACCACTCACGACATGAGGCTGACGCTGCCGGACCTGTTATTCGACGGTGCGACCCTGAAGGTGTCTCCTAGAGCGCTGACGAAGACCGGAGCCCTAGTGCATATCGACCTGGAGCCAAGACAAGAAGTCAGCGGTCAGAGCAGGCTGTTCTTCCATAAAATCAGTGAGTGTTCATCTGTATGAAGTAGGTACAATTGTGGGGTTGGAAGTTGCTACTACCTAAGTTCAAGTAGCTTTTGATACAAACATACATAGAAACATACAGTCACGCTTTTCCCCCGTCGGGGTAGGCAGGGACTTCTTTCTACATGCTACGATCCTGATACATCTCTTTCGCTTCGTCCACTTTCTTAAGTCCCGTCAGAAAATTAAATTATGCTCGCCGGGCATGGATACGTACTCTTGATTTGAACGAATAGCAATCAGAATAATAGAATCAGGGATCACGATCATTATTTAGGCAACGATAGCACGGATTACGAGATCGAGATCATAAACAGCTCGGTCATGATCTGTGTCATCTTACACGAAAAATGTGTACCAAGTGATCCTTTGATTTCTTGATCCAGATCGCAATCTATATCACCGGGTACCGTTACTCCTACTAAATTACCAATAAAATGATAATTAACATTATTATTCTCTCTTTTTCAGAAAAATACATCAAAAAGAAGCTCGTAACAGCAGCCATAGCAATAATACTAGTCGTTAAGCTTATAGCATTAAAGCTGATATTCGTACTGCCACTTATACTGGGAGTGACGACGGCAAAGAAGATGTTCCTCAAGTTCCTGTTGTTCCTCTTCCCTGCTCTAAGCCACATCTTCAAGCTGTGCTCGTGGTATCACCAGAACTATCACACGACGAAGTATCATCATCACCATCACTTGGTCACTCATCATCATAAGGTGTGTTGTCTTGTCCAATACCACCAATACTATACATAAATATTTAGGTATATTAAACAATAAGGCGTGAAGCGTTGATTACTGAGTTGGTTCCATCTTCGAATCGCATGTCGCAGGGCGTTGGTTCAAAGTCGACTGATCATGATCCTATGCGACTAAAGTTTTTTCGCTGTAAAACATAGTATTTCAAAAACTATACATGTTAGGGCATTGAATTCAAAGAATGATAGATTGATTTTGAAGATTCTCGTTTTTCTCCAGCAAATTTCCTAAAACCAAAGTGGTTACAGTCAATTTTACGTCGAACTGGTATTTGACCCTTCTCCTATGACATATCGTAACAGCCTCATTACGGCACGCGCTAATATCAACGTTGTTTCAAAGTACTCTCGGTCGATTTTACATCGAGCTGGTATTTGACTTCCGTTTTCTTCCATTATAGCCTCAGCATCATCACCCTTACGGTGGTCACGCTGGCCACTCCTCGTCGGTGGTTGTGAAGCCGGGCTACTCATCAGCATCAGCACCGACCTTCGAACACTACCCTCAGGACTGGGAGCTGTCCGGACCGGGGCTTGGCAGCGAGTGAGCATATTACATTATTAACATTTTTAATTTCGTATTTAAGTTAAGTACACACGACATTCATTCCTCGCGCGCGGCTGCAGCCCATGAAATATATCGAATTTCATAATGTATAAGAATATTCCATACCGTTAATTATTTTAACTCGTCATAATAGATAATAACACAGGTAGTGCCAACATAACTTTATTGTTTTTGGTTTGTTTTCTTATATAATTAGGGGCCATAATATTAACTAACTAAAACGGGTCTTAAAGCAATTAAAATAAAAAATGGTTAATACGTTTTCAGTTCGTGGAAGTTTAAGAAATTCAAATTAGGGGCGAGTTTGTTGATATTTGCGAAGTTCAGTTCTACAATCGTCAGCTAAGCTAACCAATAACTATGTTTACAGGTATCTAGCCTCAGATATACATCGCAATGCCATTAGCTCCTTCAAGCCGAATGTGAATGACGCCAACGACATCAACGCTTGGGGCCTCGGGTTACCTCCAGGTAAGAATGAGACAAGCATTTAGTTTACTCACTGTGTTGGTACTTGGTATTATGGCTGTGGTCTCTTATAAACGCCATCGGCCGGTTAGAACGTCACGCCGTACGCCGCGTCACGATGCTCACTATAGAAATGTGTTGTAATGGTCTCTTCACACGCTAATGTCGGCGTACATTTCTATAGTACGTCGTGACGCGGCGTACTGTGTGACGCTGTAAACAGCCGATTGCAATATTTGTAGGAGTCACAGCCTTAGTTTCTTGGTCAGTCGGCGAAGGGTTTATTTTTTAATACTTGTTTACTAGCTAAATGTCAAGTTTATGTCAGATGCGAGCGACAGTTTCTTGCTGTACATTTATTGCCTAGCGTAAAAAAAGGTGCAACTTTCGCCTCTTGAAAGCAATTATCGCCATGTTGATGACCTTGAACGCTCAGAAGCTTTATGTTTTAACCACAGGCGAAATTGCATGGAAAGTTCTCGCGTAGGAGAATTGCTTACGATTTTTCGTCGTTGCTCGCGTGTTCGAGAATCTCCTCTTGTGTGACTGACCCTTAAGCGGGGCCTAAATCGCGAACAAATCAAAATAACATTATGTCAATCCTTGATGTTTCAATCAAGTTACATTTACCGTGGTCACGAAAGAGTAAAACTTACACCAAAAATTACAAAACTTAAAACTTACAGTAACTATAATTTTCATTTTCAGGACCATCAATGAACGTGGGTGAAATTGCAGCTTCAAGCAACAACGTGGCCAGTTATGGTAACGCCCAGAAAATAGCTGTAGGAAATGCTGGAAGGTAAAAACTTTCGTTTCATCATCATCATCATCATCATCATCATCATCATCATCATCATCATCATCTAACCAGATCTTGTCTAGTCCGTAGTCCGTGCCGAACTAATTGTCTTCCTTTACATTAGTCAATATTAAAATTAATTAGTACCACTCGGCCACAAGCCTAATCTCTCATTGACAAAAAACTAGACCAAAACGAATGTGTTATTGTTCTTCTTTTATATCAGACTACCCGCTACCAGCGGCGTTGCTCGCGTCTACACAATTTTTACATACAAATTTTATCACGACGTGTTACCTCAAAGGTCTTAAATAACAATATTTGGTCAATTACACATGATTGTTTCACACGTTACTCATTATTTAATTTTTTTCAGACCTGTAGGACCACTGAACCCATATTATCGAAATAAGAAAACTGTACCGAAAGATCCGTTACAAGCTGAAAAAGAAGCATTGGTGAGTTAATGTATTGGCTATTATTTAAAATATAATATTATGTTAGTTGATAGAATCAGAGTATTTATATAGGAAGAGATATAGAAGGAGAGGAAGCTTTTTCCCATAGAGACAATGATAGGACAAGGTCTCTCGTTCAGCTAGTTAGCTTATAAATTACGTTGATCTGTGGGAACAAACATTTAAAAATGTTCCAAACGAATTGAGAACCGAAGAGGTTCTTTATGAAGTAGGTTAAAAATACAAAATAAAGGCTGCTTAATAAAGGTTTTCTTATGTTACCGGATTAGGTCATCAGAAACGCATCTACGATCGAAGTGAGAAATAAATTACAAAAATTGGTATGTAACGAAAAACAAATTTTGTATAAGTAGTAAGTCCTACACACTACTTCTGGCTTAGAATTAGTCTTTTAATGCAATTTTTAATCTTTTATGAACCTTAACTTCTTAGATTTAGAGGTCAGATGCATTACTTAGACCTTGGTGGTTCAGAATGAAAACTTTTAAGCCACATCAATTACCCCTTGAACTATTCGGTAATAAGGTGATCACGTAATCATTCGTCTATGTTCTTTAGCACCAATCATTCTAAAAGTTGTGGCTATTCTTCTCAATTTCTTGGTCTACTGATTGTGTGTTGGTTTGTTTGTTTGCATTGAATATAATATATTGTATGCCTATATCTTTAAGGCTTTATGGAGTTTGATTTTAGGTTTTATAATAGTTTTTGTTCAACTTGTTTAAATAAATATTTACAATGTTTAAGGTATGACCTAAAAAGAGGTCTCATATAAATTTCCTACAATCAGGATTTACACTTTTCTAGGCTTATATTATACTACCTACCGAATATAAAGTATAATATAACTGATATTATACTACAAATCGAAGCATGACAAAAAATAAATTACAATAGTATCATGTTATTATCGTGTCTAACAGGCGTATTGTGCGACACGGGGACAACGAAACGTGAAATCTTGACGTCTTGTTGGCCCCGATAGTTGTATCTCCGTTACGGGGAAACGGCAAGGAAAACAATGACGTCCCGTTGTCCCTGAATCAGGGACAAGGCTTTTGGGGGCACCGGGACCTTCTCGAAGCACTACTGGTTCCCGAAATTCAATCATAGATCAGCGCATGAAAGGGAAAGATCCTTTTTCAAACTCAAACCATAATCAGTTACTGCTATACTTCGTTCAAGTATACGTCTAGCAAGTATAGTCTTGTTTCGACTTTTAGTACAGGGTAAGAACTCATCGGATTTTCTTAGGATCAAAAAATAATTACTGATTTCAGATCAGAGCCGCGGCGATAGCTGCTCGAGCGCCACCGTCTCCCGTCAGAGATGAAATCCTGCGGGTGTCCGCTGTCAAGCTGAAGGAGAACACACGGGTGAAGACTGAGACAGAGCTGGTGAAGCAGCAGCAGCAGATACTGGCTGCAGAGGATCCGGTAAGCCACTTTTGAGCTGAGAACACACGCCATAGTTTATTTTTCTTTGTACAGCTGGCCCAGCAGACAGTGTCCTATCAAGCCATTGTATACTGAATGTATGAGGAAATGTTTTTATTCGGAGCGGAGCCGAAACCTACAAAGCTAAGATCAAAAAGTCGGTCCAGCCGTTCTTGAGTTATAAATGGTGTAATGTTTTATGATAGGCTAGGATTTGACCACTATCTCACCTGGTATTAAAGTGTCGAAGGTGGTGAACATGCTCAGCTTATTGCGGGGCTGGCTATTAAGGGCCGCTGCCGGAGCAACCTGATAGAGATTTGGGTCCAGATTGTTATTTCTTTTCGAATCCGCGTCCACAGCCTTCATCATCAACAGCTCATATCCTCCACTGGTTGAACGCGGGTCTCACCACACTCTCTTGAGAAGTATTAGGCCATAATTTGAGTAGGCCCAGTCCGGGCGCAGTCAGTAACAGCCCTGGCATAGAATACCTACTAATACCCAAAAAGAAGGGGCACTCTCTGTTTAAATTAAAGCGTAATAGCGCGTTCCGGATCTTGTATGGCATTTTGAGCGTGTTGAGTGAACTATTGAGTAACAACATGGTACAGTTTCGCTTGTCTTTTGTCCGATACAGCCGTTTCTGTGGAGCGTTCACTCTGTGCTACTGGGTGAAGCTTTAAATCAGCATTCACGTTCTAGGAGACGATAGCAGCCGAGCGGTTCTACGGAGCTATCTTGGAGAGGGTGGACTCCGTGCTGCAGCCGATGGGGGCCACGGACGCTGGCTGCAGGGAGAGAGCCATCTGTTCCATGTACGGGGACCCCTTCAAGCACGCACCCTACAGCAACTTGGTCTCCAACGAACTAAGCAAGTAAGTCGGGGCACACTCACGCTGTCTTCTTCTAGAAGAAAGTGCATTTTTTTTAATGATTGGTGGGACGTTTAGTTAGTACTAAAATATTACATTTTCCTAGTAGTGCTGGAGATGGACGAAATTACGAGTTTTGCGGTTGAATAATTTAGTTTCACTTTTTGATCTGAGACCTTTGCTTACACTTCTTGATTAATATAGTCACTAATACTATATACGTACCTATTAACACATAAGGAAACAGAACTGTATAAAAATTACACAAAATTATCACTGACACATTTTTGTCTGAGCATAGACAACTTTATAAGATACTATTGTTTAAGTTCCTGAGACACGCGACGGTTTTAAATATCACACCTAGTATTTTAATTAATAAATTACCCAACATCATAACCATATCTATGACCATGACGTTTAAAAACTTCTATGTACTCACCATCAATATTTCTTACACTTCCAGAGACTCTAGCGAGCTGATACCAGCGTCAGACAGCAAGATGGCGCTCCGGTTCTACAGATACGTGCAAGCTGCGAGAGATGGACAGGAGCACCAGGACTGTCTGTCACTATACCCTCACTGCGACGTCACTTACGATCACAAATGATCCACAGATTACGATCACAAATGATCCACAGATTACGATCACAGATGATCCACAACTTACGATCACAAATTTAACGATCTACAGATTACGATCACAGATCATTCACAGCTTACGATCGCAAATGATCCACAGTAATTTACGAGCCGAGACAGTCCACAGTAATTTACTAGCCGACATGATCTACATTAATATTATTACGATCACAAGTGATCCACAATAATTTATAAGCACAAAATGTTCCACAACGGACGATCAGAGATGGTTCACTACTTACAATCACAATTAATGATCAATAACTAACGATAATTTGTTATCGTAAATCCATACATCTGATCAAGCAGTTTGCAGTGATTTACAGAAAACCTTTTATGAAGTTGGAAGAAATCTCATTAAAATCATCGCAGTACAGAACGTGAGATGCATCTTGGGCGTCCTGAAAGCTAACTCTGATCTTCAGAGGACTACGCCAAAGACGGGATGCTTCCGCTCTAAAATTATGTGGACATTTTTATATTAGTCTGACGTTGTCTACGAGTATATACTCAGAAATAGCTAACTTCACAGTTGCTAAGATTCACCATACGTACTGTAGCTTTAAGATGATGTCTCAAAATAACGAGAACTGTCCCTCGATTCTCTATCATAAGAATTGTTGAGATTTGATAGAATCGAGTTCATATGCGTTGAAAATACACCTTCATTCTGCCAAATATTATTATCATTATAATGACGGAATTATACTATACAAATATAAATACATAATCAACGTTGTATAGATTCTGGGGTTGATAAGTTTTGTTCAGTGACAATCATTCTTGAATTCAGGGATTTTGCAGGTATTCTATGATAGAAATAAAATAAAAATTTCTTTTCACTTACCTACTTGTAAAACCCCCCGGATATTTTTCTATCGTAGGGTGGTTGCGCACTGTAGTCTAGCTTAACTTTGAGAACATTGTTAGTTGCGGTAACATGCAGTGGGCTACCACCCTTAGTCACTTTGTATCGATACTTGTAGTAAATGTTGTAAATTAGCGTTATTTTTAGTTTATTGGTTTATTTATTGTTTTACTTGTTACACCAGTTAATAAAGTGGACTGAATGTGGGGAGATTTAGTGTAAGTATTAATTTATTAATATAATATTTATTATTTATTAAATTTTTAAAAATAATGGTATAAAAATCTTTAATTTTGGTATATATAATCCTTGAAATCTAGCTGCAAGTACAAAAACAACATGAAATCAGATTTTATCCTAATTACTTCCTCCTAATATTATAATAGTGTAAGTTAGTAAGTGTGTTTGTATGCTTGTTACTGCTTCATGCTCAAACAGGTGGACCAATTTTGATGAAATTTGGTATGGAGGTAGCTAACTGTCTGAATTAATACATAATATTTCATAAAATTGTACCTATTCGGTACTGATTCCTGATCAAATTGAGCCTAAACACCATCAATCCACTGAGGAAACCCGAGGTCCACCTTCCGTCTCTATCATCAGATCAGCTCGCTGGCACCATAATAGTATTTAATTGGAGCTTGACTGGTATGCAACATTTCAGCTGAAATTTGGGCAAAATATACTAGTAAATGTGCTGCCATTTTACTAGTTATGAAAGAAAAATACTATTCTGGGTAACTAAATGTTTTCAGTTTTGACATCGTACAAGTTATTTCAGGTTTTCAGTAGTATCAAGTTGCACTCAAGGGATTCAGAAATAATATGGTGGATGGTTTATAATTATGTATGAGTTACAGAGAAAACACTGAATTACACGTTTTTTGGATTTGTCTCTAATGTGTGATACATTTGTAACAAACACCTAAATAATGAGTATTCCACTATTACATAATAAGCATAGAAAGAAACACAGGTTTGAAAAAAAGTACAAATTCAACAACGTCACACTTCTGGTTTTCAGTTAAAAACTTCAGTGTCTGGTTGTTGTGGATGAGAAATCGCACTGTAACTAACCTCCCTACCTAAACAAGAAAATAGACGTGATAAAATATATGGCCAAATGATCGTCTTAACCCAACGTTGTGGAAAAACAGTAACCTCGGTTCTTTTAGAGTTAGAGACCGTTTATAATGAAATACAAATAAAATTATATAGTTAAATAAAGGAGAAGTATATAAGTAAGAAGTATATAATTAAATAAAGGAGAAGTAAAAGGGAGTCTTATAAATATAAGAGACAGATTAACCTGTGAATACCAAGGAAAACGAAAGGCTGCTTTCCTTTTGTGAAGAATGTAGCCCCCCCCATTTGGGGAGGGAGGATAGGCCCCAGCCAACGCCCATCCTTGTGAGTGCCAACCACAGAGTGCACTCCCCGGGAAAGAGGTAAAGGTAAGGACATTAGGTCTTGTTTTAACCATTCAGTCCAAATGTGATTGTACTTTTTTTTTCCTTTACTCAATCCCGGAATTCATTATTTATGTTTGTTGACCATTCACGGTTCTTTTCATGTTGGGTATTTTCCCAATTACTAGACTTCATCAAGAGATCAATGCTCATGACTACAACCAATCCACAATGCGTAAAGCAGAGCCAGAAGGTACACCCAGGGGTCCCACTGCTATGTAGCGCTTGTACATACGTGATGTTCCAGGAGTGCTGGGTGCCCAGCTGCGGAAATGATTGAGCCCACATATATTTCCCCAAGGAAATCCGATAATTGCATAAAAGCTGTTTTATAATTTGTAATTATCATTTGTAAATAATGCTCCGGTAATTGGCATGGATCAATCACATCCAGGCTGAAATAGTTTTCAGTAAATACATAATCAGTTTTGTTGTAAACTAACGGAGAGAAAATGGGTAGGAAATGATTAAGAGGAGGAAAGCTAATAGGAGTCGGTACTCCCCTATCACTATTTGCGAAAGTTACTGACTAGCAATAATTTACTAAATGTTTGGTCATAGTGTTGTAATTTTGAATAAACAAGGGATGCACAGTTGGCCTAACTGAACATTTCCTCGCCGATTCGGTGTACAGTGTGGGGAAATATTTGTGCCCTGCGTGTATAGTGTTAGTGCTTGCAGTAAGACGTAATCACTAGTAATAACTTCATCGGAATAATTCCATACATATAAGGGTTGTGAGGCCTCGGACGTAACAACGATTCCAAGCAGTCACTTACTAGTTATGAAAACACCTACAGTATGTTATATGAGCAAACTACTGCACATCAGCAATTAATATAAAGGTTGTTGATTTTAATCTAAACTAGGGGATGTTACCTGGACAAAACGTTACCTCAAAACCTTTGTTACCAGTAAAAGAATAATAGACGATCCCACCATATGTCCACAATTTACCGACTGAAATGGGATTGCCTGTACCTTGCACAACACATAGTGTCAGAGAATTTTATAGTGCATCAGCTTATTTCAAAAGAGCTGGGTTCTGATAGGCTTAAATAAAACAATGTGTAACCATCCCGCAGTCTTGTACTCATAATATAACTGAAGTAGCAAATACTTTTGTGTAAGACTAAAGTCAAATATAGATCATGGTTCAGTGCTGCAGAAATGTAGTAAATTATGTGTAATATATTGACATAGTCAAGGAGTTGGTTAAGGCTGTAAATAAACGGTAAAATGATGTGTGTATGATAATTGTCGAAAGTAGAAATAAACCCCATACGCTGATAAATAGTATAGATTACCGATGTGAATAATAGTTTGATCGAGAGTCGTGAATATATGTCAAACGATCGATGGTAAGATATATTCAAGCTGAAAATAATTGTATAAATGGTTTTGTAGAAATGGTAATTAGTGAAGTAAGTAAAAGTTTGGTTAGAGCTGTAAATAAAATGTCAAGATAATCGTACATACGAAATGTCAACGTAACGCACGTAAACGTAGAATCGTAAAGATAAACGTAAAGTAATTTCAAAGCCATGGGTAATCGTAATTTATATAAGCCGTTCCGTAAAAGTGGTGTCGAAGTACATAACTTGTAGTTATGATTGTAAATAAAATGATAGAATACGAACGTATGGTAAATTCAGTAGATAGTTTGGTAGTATGGTAGTATTCAGAAGACGTATGGTAGTATGGTAGTATTCAGAAGACGTATGGTAAATTCAGTAAATAGCCGCAAATATCAGAAGGGTAAAGCCTTCCAATAAGTATTACATGAGAGATAAAATAATAAACGCAAAATAAGTCAAAAGCTGAAAATAAACACGTACAATGTAAGCATGTTAAATAGTAGAAATCAAAGTAAAATAATTTCAAAATCGTGAGTAAATCATAAAATCCGTATCGTAGAAATAGTATCGAAGTAAATAATGTTCCGTTATGGCCGTAAATAAAATGGTAGAATAACGTAAGTATGTAAAGTAAATACAGTAACACCGGAAGGGTAAAGCCTTCCGATATACCATAAGATGAAATAAAATGGCAGAATAACGAACGTAAAGTAAATTCAGTAGTTAAACGTAAATTGCCGCAAACATTGAAAGGGTAAAAAAGCCTTCCAATGTAACACAAGTTTAAATAAAATAACGAACACAACATAAAATCAAAAGATGAAAACAATGTAACCATTTAAATAGGTACCAGAAGTACAATGAGTGATTTATAAATTACTTTGCATAAAATGTGGAAACTTATCACTCACCATATCGACTGATGTGACCAAATTGGATCCTTACACAGCAAAAGTTATAAAATTATATAATAATTTCAGTAAATTAAAGTAGACAAATATATTAATATCATAATAAAAATAGTAATTTTATGATTCGATCCAATTAGGCGTGTAAATAAAAGTTCCACCAACCTCGCGAAGGCTTCTTTTACCTTAGGATTGCCATGTTAGGTTCACCTGAAATAGCCTAGCTTACGGAAGTGAATGAGCACTATTACTCATTTAATTACTGAAATCAGTCGAAGATTTCATTAAATCTAAGTTGGAATGAATTTACTTGAATACACCAAATTAAACACCCAAACCCATCGAAGGTTTCATCTTATTAGAAAACTGAACTAGATGGATCACAATAAATACAAAAACCGATCGAAGGTTTTGTTACTATCAATTAAACGATTAATATAACTGAAAGAAAGTGACTAGCTAATCGGAGACATGGCAACCCATAAGGATCTCCTCCGGCACCCATCAGTCATCAGTTCTCGTCACACATATTATAATTCAAATAAGGTAGCATAATAAAATGCGCATGTTTAATGGAATTTGCAAAAGAAAACTTTACATGAACATTTTACTAAGCCAAATAAAGATGCCGGCACAAAAGAACAATGTACTGGGAAAACGTCCCAACTTCTTACTAGAAAAGTTACAACCGAAACATCTTTAAATAATAGATAATCGACTCACGACCTCGGCTTGAAGACCACTAGCACTTCACTATAACACACACCCTTAAACCGAATTAGCACACCGCTATCCCTATGCATAATATTATTACACCCCCCAACCCTTTCTACCACTATGTTGCGGATGCGTGTGCGTTACTTTACAATTATCGATCAACTATCCCGACTGAAATCACGTCTCTCCTGACGACAGGTGCCCCCCTTCACCCCTGTAATTCCACTTGACTCTCATACAACGAGCCCTTGTTCCCAAAACTTGCGTACGCGCTAATATTTTGTTTAACTTAACTGAGGTAGGTACTATGGGTCGGTACAGCACCAACCTATTCCATGTCTATAGTATAGTATATATATTTATAGTATATTTAAATAAGTAGTGACTGTCAATGCATACTACAGTACCTAGATAATAAATCAGTATTAATGAGTAATGTGTATGCGCGCTAGATTTCTAGTTCTAGACATACTCAGCGCACGCCATCCCGAATGCAGACTAGAAATTCCTATCCTACCTAATCGTTGCAATACTGCAAAATAACTCAACGTACAAGCATAGTACAAATCTTACTAATATTATAACCGCGAAAGTTTGTAAGTATGGATGGATGGATGTTTGTTACTCTTTCACGTAAAAACTACTCAATGGATTTTAATGAAACTTTACAATAATATAGCTTATACATCAGAATAACACATAGGCTAAAATATATACAGCTATTGTGTGAATTGTCTAAAATATGACGATAAGTGTCAAGTAAGTAGGAAAAATCTACCATCTGCGCGCTATTCAGGCGTGCGCTGCCAAAACCGCTAGAGCTATAGGTACATAATTATGTAATGTATGATGGAAATGTTTATCTGAAATAGTTCTACAAAAAAGCCCGCCACAGTATATATCTATATCTTATGTGTAAGCCATTATAGCCAAAATAGTGAACCTTAAAATGTGTGATTTGAATATCATAACGTTAGTTCTTTTCTACGTCACGCTAATAATAATTATAAGCTGCTCTAAATACTAATCCTGCGCAGACGAAGTCGCTGGCACCAACTAGTAATGAATAATGATTAAAATGTCAAAACAAACTATGGCGAACTATGACCCAAAATATTATATACCTTACAGACTAACATACATATCATATTATCAAATATCACATGTAGTCCTAGTCATTCCTGAAGAATGTTTTGCAGACAATTAAGTTTATCTACATTTAGCAATGACGACACTGGTCAGCTGTTACCACCGACCACTGCATGCCGGATGGTCGCGGCTTGACCGTCTGCTGGTTGGTAGTAGATGCACGTTTAAGCATCCGTTTTACGCGGACATCTTTCACTTAGAGTAGGGTGACCAATTGACCATGTTTTGTTCATAACTTATAGGTTAGAATTTGACCACGATCGCACAAAGTATGTGACGTTTGTTGGTTGAAGGTAGTAAATACTCAAAATAGAATAGGAATGTCTCTCAAAGACCGCTATCGATATCGTTTCCATGTAAATTATGAAACAACCTATTTCAGCCCTAGAGAAGTAAAGTTTTGAGATAAAAATTACTTTATGTTACTATGTGCCCTATCTGTAACGTGATATAGTTTATGAGGTTTCAATATTTTGTATTCAATCTCAGTATTTACACATTTATTTACTAGACATACGGGTAGACTGTACCCAATTAAGTCTCAACAAATCAATGGGCTTGGTCACCCTACAAGAAGTGTCTGACTGGAATAAACAATTTATGAAATGCTCCATCTTACGTAAGGAATGGGAACGCAATGCGATTTGATCTGATTAGTTGGTTGGTATCACTTTCTTTTATATAATGGGTATTGTAGAACTCGTTATCTACGTAAACAAACACAAGAATTACGTCAATAATTCTGCTTATGAACGCTTCAACCGAATCTCAATGGAGTGGCTTCGCAATAATTTGTGACATATTATGGAATTCTTCTCTTTTTTTAATTTTTATTAGTCTTCTAGTCAAATAAGAACATTTGAAATCAAAGTCACAATGAAATATCACTAACAATTCCGAAGCCACTCCATTGAGATTCGATGGAAGGGTTCTTAAATTAGCAGAATTTACCCGATGGTAGCACTCCGTAGCGCGTTCAATCTCAAATGTGGTCCGTAGATTGTGTTCATAAAAAAACAATTGGCATCTTTCTCACGTGCGGAACACCCCTACCATCGCGTTAGTAATCTGTACATTTACGCCCGAAATTAATATTGTATCTTCTATCCAAGATTAAAATCGATCTTGGATTGTGCCTATCGTTCGATCGATCTCCAACCTGCGTGCCTTTACAAACCAATCCACGGATCGGTTATTGGCACGTTTGACCCTAAAATGGATTGTGATATCAACCCCAGATAGCAAAATTTGGATTAGGATTGATTATTAATTTCGGCCGTTAGAATTTAACATGGCCATGCTTCGTTATAATTCCGTGTTATTTTAGTAACCTGGCAGACTGTACGTTAGTTATTTAAAAGGAAAATATAAGTAACAAGTTCTATAAACTACCTATTAGATATATTTTTTTAAACTTACATCGTAGTCATTTTTGCCATAGAGAAAATTGCCCAGAGTGCTGGCTGCAATGCAACTTTGAATTGTAATGCTGATTTTATTGGCTTTAGGAGCCAGCTTTCTGCCAACTCCCGATAAATTTCGAGACTGGCTCCCACGGATTCCAAAGTTTCTGCCATAACGGTACTACCGGCTTATTCCGCTTTGTTCATCTGGATGTACAAAGTGGAAAAAAGTATCCTCATTTCACCTATTAAAAAAAAATTAAAAGAATAAGTTAAATAAATGACATCCCCGTAGAGTTTCTCGGTGCTGTCTTCTCTAACGGGCGTATTCCGAAGCACTGGTAGAGTCAACGGAGTTTCCTTTTCCTGTCCAGAATCTTGGTACAGTGCTTGAAAAGGAAACATCCTTTTCCAAACTCAAACCATAATCAATTACCGTTTAATTTATCATATTATTTTATGTTTTATGGTTCTCTTTAATTACCTGTTGAACTGGTAAAAGTGCGATTTTATTGCCTATTTACAATAAATGCTTTTACTTACTTAGGTGATATCACCTGGAAGTATTCTCTGCCTAGGTACATAATTACGCCTCTTGACATTTTCAGTAGGTAGGTAAGAAAGTCCCGTCATTATTTAAAGCAGTAACTACAAGTACCTTTTCTCTAGCCTTTAATAAAGGGCCTATACCGCACACCTTCGCAACAAAGTGATAGTTTCCCTACGCAGTGTCACCTCTCACAGACACAATTAAAATGTACCACCGACGCACATGGATCGCCGAAGATAGCCGCGGCGCATTCCGATAACACATCACGTATTAATGCTCGTATATAAACCAAGCCCTGAACATCACTGGCATACATTGTGACTGGTTATCGGACGGCAGTCAGTCGCTTCTGCCGTCAAAAAAATAATAGTGATAAAGTGCATCATGGCAAAAATAATAGTGCTCCTTACCCTAGCGGCATGCGCCAACGCGTACTCAGCCACGAACTTAGCTAAGAACATTTATGACGAGTGTTTGAGCCAGTATTCCGTAGAATGTGTGAAACCTAGGGCCCTGCAGTGGATATCGCAGGTTAGCAACGACGATGAGATCCGAATCACTGATGACCTGACCATTGTGAGGACTGGGACGTTGGAGGACGACGCTGTCGATCCCAGGATGGCGAAGGACCCCACATATGCGATGTTGGATAAGGTAGACAACTTCCTTCAAACGCACATGCTGAGAGTGAAAGTGCCAGAAGAAATCACGAGGAGTGCCGCGTCTGAATACGTACCGCGGGCGCTGCTGGCTGACCTTCCTTCTGAGCTGGACATGCCCCTGGACGGAGAAGACGAGGTCTCAACCTTCGAGGGGAGGAAGAAGAAGATCAAGCTGCCCAAGCCTTTGAGGATCAAGAGCAGTCAGTATTAAAAACTGCTCAAATTCAGACACTTCTGCCTATCGTTGGATTTTCTAATGAATTTGATTTTTCAGAACACGGTTTCATCAAGAAGGTCGTTCTGCCTTTCCTCCTGGGTCTGAAGTTTAAGGCTGCGGTGGTGGTCCCCCTGGCGCTCGCTCTCATCGCTCTCAAGACTTGGAAGGCTCTCACTCTTGGTCTCATTTCTCTCGTTCTATCTGGTAAGTAAGAACATGGAAATAAATACTGATACATGTGTAACATTACAGATAAACATGTTATCATCATAATCATCATCATCAGCCTGAAGACGTCCACTGCTGAACATAGGCCACCCACTTAGACCGCCACACCGAATGACAATTTTCCACTTGTATTCACCGGCTGCCTGCGACTCTTTGATGCCGTTGGCCCATCACGTAGGCCTCCCACTAGATGGGCCGACGACCACTAGTTATCAGATACACAATTTCAGTGTGAAATTAAACGATCCGTGATTCTCCTCATCATTAAAACTGTTCAAAATGTTATTACCCTAAATCAAAATGATTAGATTGTTGCTATTGATAGTTTTGTCTGATACGCAGGTGCCATGGTCATCTTCAAGTTCACGAAGCCCAAGGTCGTGAACTACGAAGTCATCCACTACCCGCAGCACCACGTCGAGCACCATGTGGACCATCATGCGCCGGCATGGGACTCCCACGGCCCATACCAAGCCAGATCCTACGAAGACGCTCACGAAATCGCATACTCCGGCCAAATTTAATCTGCAACACCATAGCTTTAAAAACGACGGACCTCTGATTAATTAATTTATTTATTAAACTATTTATTATTACGTTGTAAATAAAAACATGTAAATTAAGTTTCAAATTTAACCTTGCGTTAATTATTTCTCCTAAAAATAACTATGGCCAGGCGGAATTGAATCGATCGCCATAGTTTGTTTTGACATTTTCATCATTATTCAATAACTAACTGACGAAAAACGGTTAGAAAGAGCTATTTTTTGTCTATGAATTCATTATATTTATTTGAACAATAGATTACGAGTTCATTATCAATGTCAATGTTACCATAATCGTTACATTGACACACTGAAACTTCTTTAAAGGAATTTTATTATCCTAACCTTTTCGTAAAATTGCAAATACCGACGCGTCTATATCATCATCTTAATAAATTAATTGTGCCTACCTACTTAATTACTTGAAACTGGCACACATGTGCGAAAAGCACCATGGCCAAAGAAGAAAAGAAAAAAAATTGATTGTGTTAATAGCGTAGTTTCTACATACAAAAATCTCTTAGTATATAAGTGGTATAAGTCAAGTCTTCTTGCTCTACTTTCAATAAATCCATTGGATGATTTATTTAAACGACGGGTTCATTTCAGTAGCCTTAAACTAAAATCAAATTGGCCCATTAACTACTTATTAATTATTGGCACTTCTTTTGTTTTCATTAAGGCTGGAAAGTGACAGCTGCCATTAGAGAATGGTGTAATGAAATTGGTATTTAGTATTGACACCAATAAGTGTAAATAATTTTCGTTATAATATGGCTTAGCATAAGTGGTTGCTTTCTTTGCTGCAGTGCTTTCATTTCATTTAACATTCTTCACCACGCGTGCATTATCTTCGTGGATTGACATCCAGTGCCTGATAGGAAAACAATTAGAATCATTTGGAATTCATCAAAGGATTCCTTATGTTCAATAGTGACACGTTAAATTTGTCTATACTTTTTTCATCAACTAATTATCTATCGCAGGGCAAATATTTGTAAAGGCAGATATTACTCGTAACTGGATATTAAATTTAGGCTTCATAGTCTGCTGGAATAATACATAGGCTCCTTTTATCGCGAAATAAACTGCGGGAACCCGCTAGCATATTCACACATCTGTTGCACCTTATATTGATTTTAGCCTATATGTGTGTACTGAGGAAGCACCTATAGCTTTTTTTTTTTTTTTTTTTTTTTTTTTTTTTTTGTTTTACGTAGCCCCACACTAGGATTGCTCCTGTATCGTGGGTACCGCTTACAGACATATAATTTCACATGCACATCACACCCAGACCAGAAACAAATATTTATGGATCGCACAAATATTTGTCCCAAGCGGGAATCGAACCCGCAACCCCTAGCGCAGCAGTCCGATTGCTCAGCCACTACGCCAAACGAGCCGTCAATAAATAAGCTATATAAACATACCATTTGAAACTTTCGCCGCATCCTTGATACGTCCTTTGCCTTTGTAATTGACTTTCTCTCCTTCTTAGCGATACGTGCGACACCTTCGAGGGATACAAAGTATTTAGGTCTGAGTAGTGAGTACACACCACGACAAAGGTGCTAAGGTATACATTATTATACTCTATTATAAATAAGCTATCAGGAAATACCGTTATAAACTGTACTTTGCATGGCATTACAACTTGACCCATACTATTATTATTATTGACGCTAATTATTATTATAATGTATTATGTAATCATGCAAATCGTAAGGGTATTATTAAAATCACCGGAATTGTATTTTACTAGCGATTCGCCCGGGTTGCGCGGGGAAGTAAGTTATTCCCCAGAAAAATTGCCCTTATTAAAAAATATAATTAATTATACAAAATTTATTTGTGATGATAGAATACTCTTATTCTTATCTTTCGCCAGAAGAAAAATATGGCTGTGACATACGGACGGACAGACAGACAGACATGACGAATCCAGCTTCCGTTTTTTGCCGTTTGGCTACGGAATCCTAAAAATAATAAATAATACAGAAATGCAACATTACATTTTATTGAGATATTTACAGACAAACAAATCAACTCAATTTGTTATTTATTAGTATAATCAAATGAATATGAGTATGATTATAAGGTAAACATCTATAAAGGCTAAAATGCCCTAAACCAGTTTTTAGTTTATTCAATTACGTTGGCCAGTTTGTTAGTCAATTTGTTGTAATAAGTTTAGTGTTATATAAATATATAAGGTAAGTTACATAAGTGATTTCAATACTTTTATAAATATTAGAATTTAAATGCTCTGCTGCATCCCGCGGTTTTACCTGCGTCAACTATTATCCCACAGAAACTGTTATTTTTATGGGATACATACTTATATAGTGTTTTTCTGGGACTTAAATGTCCAGGTATAGTGTATACTAAATATCATCAAAATCCGTTCAGCCGTTGCGGCGTGAATAGAGCATAAACACAGCAACGCTCAAACTTTCGAAATCATAAATTAACTAGAAGAATTGCTATATTTAGTGAAATCTTGCAATGCACTTTTTAGGAGCATAGCCCATTGGTAGCGGGTTATAAGATTAGGTTTAGATTTTATTTCATTTATCAAATTAGTTGAATAGAAGCGGTGGTAGCCTAGTGGACGAACGTCCGCCTTCCAAAGTCGGAGGTGGCGAGTTCAAATCCCAGTGCGGGCACGTACCAGTGTATTTCTTGAACATATTATGTACGTAATTATCACTCGCTTTTCGGTGAAGGAAAACATCGTGAGGAAACCAACATGCCCGAGAATTATTTCGGATGTTATACACAAACCGGGACTAGGCCCCCGTGGTGGATTACGGGCTAATCCTTCTCACGAAAGTGAGGGGAGGCCTTTGCCCAGCAGTGGGACAGTTACAGGCAGAATTATTATTATTTTAAACATTTTAGATACAATTTGTGAAATGTTTTACCGTGTCTACTATCGGAGGCCGATCTAGTAAAGATGATCCTACAATTACTGTACGTGGTCTGCTGCTTATACCTGTGCTGGATGGTGATGGAGAGGAAACGGAAGACGGTGCTGCTGCCACCAGACCTGCCAGGGAAGCTGCCCTTGCTCGGCCACGCCCATATGTTTCTGGGAGACAGCATACGTAAGAGAAATCCTTAATTTTAGTAACCTATTTTTGGTAAAAAAAAAAAAAATTTAGATGCAAAGGAGTTTAAAGGAGTTTCTTAAACCTTATTTTTAGTAACCTATTTTTGGTAAAAAAAAATATTTTGTATTTTTAGATGCAAAGGATTTTATTGATTGGGTCGGCAGAGAAACCGTAAAACTGGGAGGCGTCGCCATTTTGGCTGTTGGCCCTAAAACAGCGTACGGTATGTAATGAATTATGAGGGAATCACCTTGATTTTTCAATTATTTCACTTAATTTCATGGTTATTATGGTCATAGGTCCTCAATTGGATCGCATTAAGACGTCATGGTAAGCCCCCAGGTCTTAGGCTATTAGATGCCATCTCAACTGCATAATCTCATCATGGTTCAGATTGTGTTTGTGGTGTGGTAGGTATTCTAAAATCACATGGTCAAGGAACTTTCTTGAGAACCTGATAGGTATAATTGTTTTTTATCTCTAGCCATAGCTGATCCAGATGACTGCTTGACAGCTGCGAATGCATGTCTGGGGAAAGAATACGTATATGGATTCGCCATCCCTTGGCTTGGAGAAGGGTTGGTCGGGGCGAATGGTGAGATCTTTTAAATAATTGCGACGGCTCGTTTGGCGTAGTGGCTGAGCAATCGGACTGCTGCGCTAGGGGTTGCGGGTTCGATTCCCGCCTACCACAAATATTTGTTTCTGGTCTGGGTGTGATGTGTATGTGAAATTATATGTCTGTAAGCGGTACCCACGATACAGGAGCAATCCTAGTGTGGGGCTACGTTTTTTCTAAAAAAAAAATAAAAATAAAAAATTACATACTGTTGTTATTGGTATTGAAATTGGTTTAGTAATTTTACGTGATGCGTGCACTAGAGACAGACATAATTTGAATTAATGTTAAATAAATTATATTGTTTAAATTAACTTTGTAGAACTAGACATAAAGTCTAGTTCTTTCCAATATCAAACAGTTGCCAACATAATAAACTTTATGTTCCTATATGTAGACGAATTCAGAATATTCTTCGTTTTTGGCTCAAGTTAAAAATGACCATCGACTGACATCATAATTATTGACGTATATTGTAATTTGTTTAGTTTCCTATAATGTAACCTTGACCTTGACCTTGTAAACAAAACCCATCATATACCTACTTACACTTACTTACAATATTGTAATTATAATGACACAAGTATACAAAGGTTGTCAAGGTAAACCTTGAGAAGGCAAACTAGTTCGTAACCTACCTTAATTTAGGGTTATATTGGCTCGGAACATGATCACTTTTGAATTATACTTGTTGTACCCCGCGGTTTAATTAAAATTTTCCCGCAAGAACTTACGGTCTTACCACGAAGGATTTAAACTAGAGTTGAACGTACGTGTCTAAATATTTTCTCCACAAATCTACGTCTCAACTTCGAATTTTCTAGCTCATTATCAAATTCTCAAGTAAATAGGAAAGCCAGAGTAAGTAAACGCGAGTGATAGACGTCGATTGTGTGGAACGAAATTTTTAGAAACATCTGTTTAACTTTGGTCTAAACTTTTGTGGTAAGACGATTCACTCTCAGAAACATAAAATAGCGTACATCACTCTACAATTTGTTTAACTAATTACTATCCAGCGTATAAAACTTTAGAACCAATGTGAAACTACATTCAAAAACATGCTTGTTTGTCGCATGTAGTTGTGCTAGCTGCTAGCATCTAGTGTCAGAGTATATCAGGCCGTGCAAGAGCCTCTGCAGTGACTTAACGACTGGTATCAATCAATAACAACCGGTTCCGATGGCTTAACGGGCCCTCCGAAGCACGGAACGATGCAAACCAATGATCCAATAAGTCAGGCTGACGAGCGCAGCGTAGTATTACGCGTCACGTTGTTTGTCAGCGATGGACTCCTAAACTACAAAACCGATTTTAATCAAATTTGCATAATATTATATATTATATAATATTATGCATAATACATAATATTATAATAAAATACAACCAAAATAAATAAATATACAAAAACTTCACCAGTTCCAGTATGGAAAAAGCACCGGCGTCTCATCAACCCAGGATTCACCCAGAACATTCTTAACGGGTTCATATCGGTATTCAATGACCAATCCCGGCAGCTTGTTCAAAAATGGGCCAGCCGAAAAGGGCCTTTTAAACACGACCGGGATATATCCTTGAACCATCTGGAAACTATATGCCGTAAGTTGAATTTTTTTGATTACATTACCAAAATTAATTATTGACAACGTATTGCAAAAGATATAGATAGAATTTGGTAAACACTTTCGATCCACACTTTTGTCACTGCGATATTTATCGCGCACTTTCTAATCTGAAAATATCATATAAACGCTTGCTTTACCTAATCATCTGGGGGCACGGCAGTGCCCCCGCCAAGTCGAGCAAAACAAAAGGCACGGCCGTACTATCCTTTTCTCGAAGCGATTCGGGCCATTTTCGACCCGCTGTAACTTCGTTATGGATAAAACTAGAAACCTAAATTTTTAGTGACCAAGAGGGCATCACGTTTACAGATAATAATACAAATTACATCTAATTTGAACCAGTAGTTTAAGAATTATTGCAAGTCAAAGTTCCTTAATTTTGCTGCCCACTGACTGACTGACTCACCGATCATCAAAATTCTAAGGTACTTCTAGCCGTCCCACAAGTTTCAAATTTTGAATATAGCTATTGTTTAGCCTATAAACCAAGGGAAAATTCTAACATTCCATAATTTCCACCCCGTTTTCTAGATATACGAGTATAATCTGCATAAATAACTTTGTATTCCCATATAAATCCCATTAAATTGTATATTGTGATTACAAAGTTACTTTTACAGTTCATAATTAGACTTCATTGAAATTGAATGAAATGGGTAACAGGGGTTAAAAATGAGAAATGGCTTCGAGAAATTGGACAGTTGAGCACTTTTTAAAAACTTTCACGATAGGTACACCTACCGCAGATAGAGAGATACAAATCCCTATACTATACCTACCTACACTTTTATAGGTCGAACAAATTCGTTACCTAGGTACATTAAAATAGGTACCTAGGTACCTTGTACGCATCTGTGGAGACGCAAAGACACTCGTTCATGATAATCTATGAGCATGACCTATGTCGCAAGGCGCGGGACGCGCGTTGATGCGTGTTTCGCAAAAAATGGAAATAAAGAAAGAAAACCTACAAAAAGAAATGAGATCCCATCAAAAACATTACATGTACAAAAATGCACAAGTCGCAACGCAGTTTATCTGCCGTAAAAAGTTGTGAGATCGAATGTAAACCAAGTCGTTTAATTTCAATACCTACCTATACTTATCTATGGGAGCAGTTATATCTTTATTTCTTTAGTAAATATAGTGTCTTGGCGATTGTACACGGCAGCATAATCTACTAGGCAATCTAAATATAGTCTTCCGTATAGGTGTACTTTCAAACAAATAAAAGCACAAAGCGCTTAACATAGATTTATATTGCCGTGTGCAATTGCCAAGTCACTTTATTTACTAAAGAAATAAAGATATAACTGCTCCCATAGATAGGTATTGAAATTAACCGACTTGGTTTACATTCGATCTCACAACTTTTTACGGCAGATAAACTGCGTTGCGAGACTTGTGCATTTTTGTACATGTAATGTTTTTGATGGTTTAATTATCGACCGATATTATAGCACTATTTTAATATCCACACGGATTTATAAATGCGAATGTAACTCTGTTTTATTTGTTTGTTACCTTTTCACGGCTTAACGCCCGAATCGATTTCGATGAAATTTGATATAGAGATAGATTGGACCTTGGAAAAACACATGAGATAATTTTTATCGCGATATAATTTAGTCTGCGCGGACAAAGTCGCGGGCAACAGCCAGTTACACACATAGTTAAATTAAAAAAATAATTAATGTTAAAAATGAGTAAGTTTGTGTGTGTGTTTGTCCTCTCTTCACGCCGTAATGGATGAACGTATTTGTATGATATTTAGCATACACACACATACTATAGGTCCTGGAATAAATAATAGAGTACTTTTTATCCCGTTAAAGATAATTTTTCCTGTGGGGAACACAGGGGACACCGAGGGTGGTGATAGTATTTCATTATTCGGTAATATGGTTCCAGGTACGACTGTTGGATGCAAGATGGATGACAATTCGACACTCAACGAGGATTACGAGAACGCCATAGCGGAAATTTTGAATATCTTCACGGAGAGGTTTCAGAAGATATGGCTTCACGTTGACTTTGTTTATGAATGGTCTGCACTGAAAAAGAGGCAAGATAAGCTTGTTAAGGTGTTGCGGGACATGTCTTTGGTGAGCCGACTGTAATTTATTTTTTTATTGTTTGTTTTTTTTCTACTAAGTGTGTCACGGAAAAATAATCTTTAAGGATTATACACCATTGATTAGTCATTTCTTATTTGGTAAAGTCAGGGCCTTGAATCATTGAACGAGTCTTCGAGATTTGATTTGACAATTTCTTTCAGAATTTAGTAGGTATTAATAATATTCTTGTAAAATTAATGGCTCAGCAAATACAGTTTTTCAGAAAGTCATTTTTAATAATAATTGGTAACTCTTTTGCCGACAATATAGATTCTTCAAGCAAGAAAAATGGAAAAATCAAGAGTTGGAAATGTGGGACCACATAGCCAAGGTAAAATTGACATTAAAGTTTGCTCATCACCATCATCAACGCGACTTCCAAAAAGGAGGGGGCTCTCAATTCGAGTGTATGTTTTATAATTTTTTTATTTTTAGTTTAACCACCTTTCGTTATCTGTGCTAATATCTTTCAGTTTACGATATCTCACGACGTAAATGATCCATCTTCAGATAACTTTTGACATAAGTATTTAGGCTCTATAATCATTTCAGAGAACTTCAAATCCTTCATAGACGTAATGTCAGAGTTTGCCCACAACAATAGTAAACTGTACACTGAGAAAGATGTAATTCAAGATGTGGATAACATAATCTTTGCTGGACACGAAACTATCGCTACAACTATGACCCTGATTCTGTCAGTTTTGGGCTCGAACACGGCAGTGCAAGAAAAGGCGTATCAAGAGTAAGTTTTTTAGATGATAGTAAAGTCACAGGTTATACCATCAACCAGCCAATAACCAACCATGTAAGCCACCGATGTAGTGCGACCATCTAGGTTCATGGCCGCAATTTTCCATTTTGACGTAATTACTTAGAAAAAAAAGAAGAGTATCTTAATGTACAAACCGTGCGAAGCCTAAACAGTTAACTTTTTTAAATGAAAGTGTAATTCTCGTCTACATTTTTGGCGATCCTATGATGTATGCTATGTGTAGGTGTACGTGTGCGTTTGCGAGCATTAGATCATTTTAAAAAGTTTGTAATTGCCGCCTATAATCTGTAGGTGTGTGTAGAATTTTGACAACAACGCAAATTGGTTTTAAAAGATTGAATTTGATTATTTATTTATTTGAAAGTGAACGTGACTATTTGTGAAGTATTTTTAGCTTTTTTTAATTGTATACCTACTTATTATATATCTCGCAATCTCTGTGTGAAACATTTTGTGTTTTACGCGGGCCTCAAACGACTCACTCATACTCGATTCTATGTGCCACACTCGCTACGCTCGTGAGGCAAAACATCGAGTAAAGTATGAGTCGTTTTGTGCCCTTGTAAAACAAACTACTAAGTATTTACCTAGTTTTTTTGTGTAGGTATTTCGTCCGTTGATCAAAACAAGCCCGAGATGAGTAATGATACTGATAATAAATTACGAGCGAAAATAATTATACACAATATTTTACAGGATTCGTGAATTATTCGAAGATTCCGACAGAGATGTTGATAAAGAAGATTTATCAAAATTGGTGTATTTGGAAGCGATAATAAAGGAAACATTACGAGTATATCCGCTAGGGATGCTCATAGCTAGAAACGCGCAAACTGACGTGAAACTTCGTAAGTTCAAAGCTACCGCCCTTCAAGCGTTATTATCGGACGATAATATCGCAAGCGTATTTGCGGTGTCTGTGTTAGTACCGTAAAACGGGGTAAATAGGAGTCAAGAGGTAAATAGGTACAAAACTTCGGAATGATTTTGGTTACCCCTTGAGCCCTAAGTATTTACCTATTATTATTATAGTTTAGTCCTATTTATTTGTTTTGTATTAATTAGGACGCGCGTTGCTACAAACTGCGACGTGAATATCGCAGCGATGAAAATGAGACGGTTTTTTGTTTGTTAGTTTGTAACCTTAAACTTCAGTTAACTGGACGTATTTTGATGGGTCTTTCGGTATTTGACACGTTTTAGTTTCGAGTAAGGTAACATAATAATAACTAAGTTACCACCTTTGTCATTTTCCTAGAAATTACCGCGTCCAACATTGCTAAGCCCGTAGGTATGTTCTACGGCTATGGGAATGAAGTTGGCAAGTTGCCATAATGACGTCACACGTTGTCATATTCCACGCGTACGAAATCGAATTACCAGTTTATTCCAGAAATCCCCTGGCAGTGTCCTCTGCGCAGGGGATTTCTGGACTGTTTGTCCATTTTACCCTGCGCGTACAGTTCGCATGCACAGGGGATACTACCAGGGGATTTTTGGAATAGGCCAAATTACCTACCTAGTTACCACAGATTAAAGGATACAAGTATCTAGTTTCTATTAAACATCGTAGGAAACTACACAATGAAAGCTGGCAGCTCCTGTTACCTGTTCTTCTGCGGACTGCACCGGCATCCGATGTGGGGGCCTGATGCAGACCTGTTCCGACCAGAGCGGTGGATGGATGGTTCTCTGCCGGCCAACTCCAGCACTTTTGCAGGTTTCAGCATGGGAAGACGTTCATGTGTTGGTGAGTAAGGTTTATATTCATACTAGCAGACACGGCCACGCGTTGCTGTGGCGACTATAAATTGAGATGTAAGCTACCCTATCTTTCAAGTTAGATCAAACTGCACACGGTAGGCAAATTTGATTATAATCGGTTCAGTAGTTTAGGAATCTATCGCGGACAAACAACGTGTAATTTATATACATTGAGAAAGAAGAATATAATAGAATAGAATAGAAAATAGAAAAACTTAATTGCTCATAACTGTATCGGTTTATTGTTTGATTTAAGACGAATAGTCTTCCTGATTACGCTTAATTCGAATTTATTTGAATGATGTTTACGACAAATCCGTACAACTTAGGAATGTGGAAAAAATATATGTTAATTTTGATCATATACTTTAATTTGTGACGGTTAGTGAAACACAATTAAAATATATTTTCTCGATAGAAAAAAATTAACCTTAAGTAACCTCTAGAAAATAGCTATTTAAATAAAATCTCACTAATTTATGAGAGAACATTATTCAAATCGAAAGAACTTGAAACCATTGTACAATAATAAAGGTTTTTGGTGTTTAATATAGCAACAATGCGCCAATTTTCATTCAAGAAAACATATTTGATTGAATTTTCGTTCAAGTAGAATGACGCGCCAGCCGCCATGTTGTGTCCTCTCTATCATTTCCATACGATTCGACAGTAGTCGCTGCGGCGCGCCGCTAGACGGACCTGTGTCACTTTTTTCAATTATTTTTTTACGTAATCATATTTTTCCAAAATACTGGACCGCATCCATCGCCTGTCATGTTTGGTCTGTCAAGGTACTGATTATGCAAAACAAGCATTGGATGAAGCGCGGCCAGTGGCCGCTGTGTTTTGTTTTTCTAGCCCGTTTATTACAATAGAATTTAAATAGAAGTGCCAAACAGTCACGTTGCTCCCGTTCTTACCTACATAACGAGACAATCTTTGTGTAGGCCATCTTGATGATTCAATCTAAGTACATGCGTGTGAGCTTCGTAATGACCACGTAGTTCTTATAGCATCATCGTCATTGGTGCTTATTATAGGTATTGTTATAAAAAAGTCTGGTGTCGCTAAGCAAGAGATTTCCAAGAGTACCTGTATTTGCGAGAGGTAAACTTAATTTAGGTAGTTTCTCCGGTTTTCAAACTTGGTCTCAGCACATATCAAACATTTGGACCTATTCATTCATGCCTACACTTTTGAGAATAGCTCAATCAAAACCTAA
This sequence comes from Hylaea fasciaria, assembly GCA_905147375.1. Lineage (NCBI taxonomy): Eukaryota > Metazoa > Arthropoda > Insecta > Lepidoptera > Geometridae > Hylaea > Hylaea fasciaria. The sequence goes on from LR990214.1 coordinate 7,257,093, forward strand.
TCCTATATAGGTAAATGAACACGAATGACACGCACACGTCAACACTGAAGTACTCGTATATTAGGTATGTACATCAAAATTTGACGGTCTTTAAAATTGCAATATAGCATAAGGTAGGTTCACCCAATAAGGACCGGTTTCTTATAAGGGCCACCATTTCAAAACCCCAGTTCCCGATGATAAATAGAAATCAAAACTCGTGCCGACGTTCCTTATTGACCAATCATTTAAGGGCATTGGCATTATTTACATTTTACGCTGCCATTTTGTCAGTATGCTTGTCAATGTAGTACATGTCACAATGCATCGGTCGATTTATTATCTTCCTTGGTGGCATTTTGAGTAATTTAAATATTTCTTTTTGGTTATTACAAGAAATTAATTTATGTAAAGGAATAAAGAACATCTAGGCGTGGGTTATGAAATTATGTTATCGAAAGCACGATTTTTTATGTTGATATTTATTGGTTTTCTCCGGGATGCCGAAATGCCTAAGAAAGTCCACCTTCTTGTCGCCAATTAAAGGCCGGACCTTATAAGGTCTATGAATACTGTAAACTACTTGCTAGTCTTGTTATTACTAAATTGACCTACTTAGGTACTACCACACTTTTTGAAGTGAAACTTCTTTAGGCGCATGAGGGTAAAATTTTTACAGATGAAACGTCACGCCGGTATGCAACGGAAGTGTCGGAAAAGAGAGAGAGAGTGATCGAGACCGATTGAGAGAGAGTAAGACAGGGCGAACGTAGCATGAGCAAAGTTTCACTTCTGACATGTGTACTTTGTACGCACGCATGTTTTTTTTTTAAATATTTATTTATTACCTTTTAGGAAAAGCTATGGTTAAAAAAATCCATAAAATTAATACCCAATTTTTTTTTTTGAACCCGAATAAAATATGGAACTTCTAAAAATGAGCTAGAATGAAGGAATATCAACATATACATTTACGAAGTAGAAATGTCACTGATTTTCCTGAATTTGTTTAGTTCATTTACATAATACATCATGTTATTATTTGATAGTCAATATAAGGTCCACTGCCAAAAATGTAATTTCTCTACACTTAATAAGGCCCAAGAGCTATGGCTGACAATATACCTGAATCGTATTATTTTTAAGCTGATAATTATTTCAGTTAATACATAACAATACAAAACTAAACTGTATTTTATTGAAATACATAATTTAATGTTGTTATACTGCATTTAAGTTCTTATAGTCTTAATAAAGACCACCACTTCAATTTTTATTAATTTTTAAATTAATCTTTCGGGAATGATAAAAATAACTGTAACTGTATCTCACAAAATTGAAATAAATTAATAAAGTAAAGTCGTTTTAGAAATACTTGCAGTAAAAAAATGGGCCTTATTGAGATCACCTGTTTTTAATAAGGTCCATTGACATGTTTTTTTTTAACTGTATCTGTCATTAATTTACTTATGATAAATGATTTTTGTCTTATGTTTTTACTACAAATATGAGCAATTTCTATAATTTTAGATGTTTTTTCAGTTGAAACGCTTCTAAAATCAGATTTATAGGGATTTGTAAAAACGTGGTCCTTATTAGGTGAACCTACCTTAGTTGTAACTATGATAGATTTATGATACGACGAGCCGGAGTTCGGTTCTCAATCGCCGTAGTTTGGTTTTGTTGGAAAATATTTTTCTAGACCTTTTGGTTATCCATTGCGCCTAGATTACCCACCTAGTTTTTCTGCTTATTAGAACCACAATCAATACGCTTTCTAACAGCAAGCCAATGAGGATATTTTGACAGTCATCGTGCAGTGGGGTGCATCGTGGTGCAGCCCGAAGCTCAATAAGTTCGGGCTATGACTGCGTATTATACTATAGATCGATTAGTGAAATGAAAGATTACATTAGGTTCAAAAATATTTATTAACAGATATCCTATATTAAAAATCTATGCATTTTGCATTTTTTTATCCCTTCTCAGAACAAGTTCTGGTAGGTATAGGTTCCACTGGTGAAATGAAGTATACAAAGTAACATTTTTTCTTTCTTGCGATTCTTAGCTGCCTTGTACCTGTAATCCAAAATCCCATCAAAAACATTACATGTACAAAAATGCACAAGTCTCGCAACGCAGTTTATCTGCCGTAAAAAGTTGTGAGATCGAATGTAAACCAAGTCGGTTAATTTCAATACCTACCTATACCTATCTATGGGAGCAGTTATATCTTTATTTCTTTAGTAAATAAAGTGACTTGGCAATTGCACACGGCAACATAAATCTATGTTAAGCGCTTTGTGCTTGTATTTGTTTGAAAGTACACCTATACGGAAGACTATATTTAGATTGCCTAGTAGATTATGCTCCCGTGTACAATCGCCAAGACACTCTATTTACTAAAGAAATAAAGATATAACTGCTCCCATAGATAGGTATAGGTAGGTATTGAAATTAACCGACTTGGTTTACATTCGATCTCACAACTTTTTACGGCAGATAAACTGCGTTGCGAGACTTGTGCATTTTTGTACATGTAATGTTTTTGATGGGATTTCATTTCTTTTTGTAGGTTTTCTTTCTTTATTTCGTTTTTTTGCGAAACACGCATAAACGCGCGCCCTGCGCCTACGTGGCCGGGGCCCCTTGCGAACATAAGTCATGCTCATAGATTATCATGAACGAGTGCCTTTGCGTCTCCACAGATCCATATCAGGTATAAGGTATCTAGGTACCTATTTTAATGTACCTAGGTAACGAATTTGTTCAACCTATAAAAGTGTAGGTAGGTATAGATAGGGATTTGTATCTCTCTATCCGCGGTAGGTGTACCTACCTATCGTGGAAGTTTTTAAAAAGCGCTCAACTATCGAATTTCTCGAAGCCATTTCTCATTTTAACCCCTATTACCCATTTCATCCAATTTCAATGACGTCTAATTATGAACTGTAAAAGTAACTTTGTAATTACATACAATTTAATGAGATTTATATGGGAATACAAAGTTATTTATGCAGATGATATATCTAGAAAACGGGATGGAAATTATGGAATGTCAGAATTTTTCCTTGGTTTATAGGCTAAACAATAGCTATATTCAAAATTTGAAACTTGTGGGACGGCTAGAAGTACCTTAGAATTTTGATGATCGGTCAGTCAGTCAGTCAGTCAGTCAGTGGGCAGCAAAATTTAGGAACTTTGACTTGCAATAATTCCTAAAGTACTGGTTCAAATTTAATGTAATTTGGATTATTATCTGTAGGCGTGATGCCCTCTTGGTCACTAAAAATTTAGGCTTCTAGTTTTATCCATAACGAAGTTACAGGGGGTCGAAAATGGCTCGAATCGCTTCGAGAAAAGGATAGTACGGCCGTGCCTTTTGTTTTGCTCGACTTGGCGGGGGCACTGCCGTGCCCCCAGATAACACCATAACTTTTAAATTCCTAAACAAATTTGGATGTACTATTATATAGGGCTTCGTTATTTGCTACGTTTGGTACCTACTACACCACCCCTATTCATTTCTGTAGTAGCGTATAATGTCTTGAGTAGAGGTACATAACAATTGAACATAAATAAATCACAGGTTTACATTACAAAAATTTCATCTCGTCTGTACATAAGAAATAAGAATCTGCAGAGTATAGAATTTTCAGGTTGGTCTTTGTACCAAGAAATTTGTTGCACGTCAATGGGTAATACTTACGAAACATCTTCGCAATGGAATGGAGCACGAACACGTTTTCAGCTACATACAGGTCCAGAATAACTGTGAGCTCGTTTTTGATGTTTTTGCTCTATACATTTTTAGCATCGTCCGTGAAAACAAGAACTCTCCGACCCAATCTAAAAATCAAAATAGTTATATTTTAAATGTTGGAATGTTCTTAATACGTATGTGATAGAAAAATAAAACGGTTTTCACAGTTCACAACACTGAACATAATATGAAATATCGTCAACTCTTGAATCTTACAATTTTTATTTACCCCAAAGCCGGTGACTACAGAGAACGAAACGTGACAGTCTGACACTGACAGACAGTGTCACGTCACGATCAAGGAGGTACCAGTTGATAATTACTGTATTGCCTTGCCAGTGCACAACAGTCAAAAGTACTGTACCAGTTGTACCACAATAATTGTACCTACTCTGCTTTGATTGAACACGTCTTATCGTCATCGCGTCGTCTTTGTCGTCGGGAACCAATCGTGTAATTGCTATAATTATTTAAATATATTTAATAAAATTACGTAGGTATTTAAGATAAAATACTTATTTAATTATTTAAGTCTCTTTTGCTCTTATCTGTTTACTGGTATACCTTGCTCATTAGTTTTCTTTGTTGATGATATCGTTGGAAACTTGAAACCCGTATAATTAATTAACTTGTTCAAAGTAAACACGTTCTACAATACATATTATTCATATCTTTTAAGAAAAAATGTCCAAAATTACATTCGGCTATAGTATAGTACGAGAGTAAATGTGATAATGTAGTAAGTGACACAAAATCTACCACGTGCAAGATTCTGGCAGCACTGAATTGGATACGTCACCTGGCGCTTATTTTATTATTTTGAATTACATATTATTTAATTACATTATACGAAACGGCAACGCCCGATTACGCTGCGATTATATCGCGGATATGCTCACACAAAGTAATGTCTTCTTGCTCCCACAGGCCTAGTGTGTCAACGTCGCATAGTGTCAATCTTTTTGAGACACAAGATAGCTTATGTCCGTCTCATAGGTCCAATATATTTAACCTACCAAATTTCATCGAAATCCGTTCAGCTGTTTAGCCGTGAAAAGGCAACAAACAGACAATAAACAGGGTGACTTTCACATTTCTAATATTAGTAGTATGGATTATAATATTATTTAAGAACTTTTATATTTTGGACTCTGGGATTTTATCACTTAAATAATAAAACTGTTAATGTACCTAGTAGGTGGATCGTTCATCTAATTTAGCTTTTTAATATAGTGGGTTGGAATGAAAAAGTAAAATTTCACATCTAAATACGAGGACCTACATTGATTGTATAATATTTTATTTAAGTCTAAACGGTTATGTACCTACATATTTTTCTTACAATAAAAGAATGATCAGCTTTTATTAGATAAACCGCTTATTTAACAGATCGCGGCGCGTAACTTCTTTACGTTCTAATAGTTCAATATTCTTTGGTAGTGAGAGATGGTAGTTGAAGGTCACGTAGCTGAAACTTTTATTACGGCGTTTCCCCGCTGTTTCTTCGTGCGCTGCAGTCGGATTGTGAAATGTCAGTGGCTATTGTATGCCTCTTAAGGTTGTAAACGTTTTAATTGCATTCTATATTTATCTTTTAAATTACCTTCCAATCTTTTCTATAAACATTTTCTTGTTAAAAATTTCTTTATACGTAGATATTTAATATTATTTTGGAATAATCGAACCCTTTTGGTCCTTAGGGATTCGTTTTGTATTTTTATAAAGTAGTAAACCCAATACAAGTCCTTGCATTCAATATTTTTAAGTTATAAACATGAGTTAGTGTGAAATTATAACTTTGTATAAATCCCTACTGAAATGTTATGAAACTAAAAATTATTGAAATATGATCATTATTTCATCAATCACCGAAATACATCAAGAAAGGTTTTCATCTGAAACTGCCCTTATCTAGATACTGTTTTCACGTCATAGATTTCTGAAGCAGTTTTATAATTTTTGCCAGTCCGTGCAAAACCGAGGGTTGGTTAGAGGCTAATATTGGCTTTTCTTTTTTCAGGCAAAGCTTACGCTCTCACGTCCATAAAGATATCGTTGACGCACGTACTGCGCCGTTACAGAGTGTCCAGTGACGTCACGAAACTCGTCCTGAAACTGGAGACTTTGCTGAAGCCAGCATCAGGCTTTGAGATAGCCTTAGAGCCTAGATATTAGATTGTTATAGTGATAATTAAATAGATAAAAACAAAAAAATTGTACGATGCAGTGACCGAGAACGCTTCTTGCTGTCACTGTCAGACTTTGTCAGGCCATGTCAGTTGCGATGGTTTAGTGCGTCCTTGAAGCAAGCGATTGAAATACGCACATGACTTACGAAAAGTCATTGTAGGGCTGAGGATCGAACCCGGTGCCGTTGGGTTGTAAACCGTACAGGTTACCGTCCCACCACCATCTCTCTAAGGTGATGGTATAAGGGCAATGTCAAGGGTCTGGCAGGAAGTGGCACCATTGCATTGTTACGTGTTTAATTTGTAATTAAAACCCTTATTTATATCGACATAAGTCATTGTTTTATTTTATTGAGGTCAGTTTATGAAGTCAGTTTGCAGCCAGTACAGTAAGCCAGTTCGTGTTCCAGTGGAATTGCCCATTGAACTGTGCGTAAAGTTGCTGTGCTGGCTCATACCCCACTATGCAAATATTTTAGCGACAAATATTTTTGGAGAAATGCGGCGGACTTACGATTCGTTTAGTTTAGAAACTTTTTAAGAACCCTTAATTTTAAGCATTGCATGTGACAGCGTGTAAATAAATCTGAAAGATAAAAACAAATGTAAAAGTTGACAAAAATATGGCATTGACGCTTCACGTCGATGGTTATAACGTTATAAATATTAAAAAGAAAAAAAAATCTAGCGTATTTTTTTGTACAGCTACTCTAAAGAATTTATAGTTTAGCATTTGATCACTGTCTCATCTGGTCTTAAGGGGCGATGTGGTCGAAGGAGATGAACATGCTCAGCTTAGAATAGGGCTGCTGCCGGAACACCCCGATAGGGGGTTGGCGGCAGATTTTCTGCTTGACGAACTACAGGATATCATACGATGGTGATAGCACAAACGTTTAATTACACCTTTTTGTTGCGGAACACTTAAATACTAATAAATTATTACCAAACTGAAAGGAAATCGGACATCATTACGAAGGAAGCTGAAAAATAGAACGCGAATGTAAACCGGTGTTGTAATTAGAACACCGAAAGTGGCAATGAATTACTAAATGTACAGATGTGGCAGTTTCGGGCTTGTGTTTACCTTTTCCCGCCATGAAAGACTAATATTTAAAAAAAAATTGCTCAAGCATACATAGACCTTTAAACATTACCATTCTGTTTTGGCTTCGCCGCTGTCTGGTAAAAAAAGCTAACTATCGCTTCAATATACCTACCAGTGGCATTTCATTTATGTAAATAATGAACATTTTCCAGTTATAATAAATACGTTGGTACCGATGCACGAAGTTTGCGTGTCTGTTCCTGATTGCGTTGTCTGAGGGTGTAATTTCATTTCTTGTTGGTGTGTTTATGTAAAAAGGGCAACACTATTATATATAATTAAACGTGTAACAATTCGAATACCTCCAATAGAACCGAATAGAAACGCATAGCAAGAGCGTCATTCGTCAAGACTTAAGACTCATAACCACGACCACTCTGCTAAGAGTGCCCGACTATTACTACTAAGATAACAATTCCAAACTAACTTATACCTACAATTTTTTTAGAAACACATTTTACATGTTGTGTTTTATATTCATATTAATTTCATTACATATTCATATTTTAAGCTTTAATGGAGGTGTCTGAATAAAATATAAAATAAATTACGAATCAACTATTAGGAGATGAAGTGTTTCAATTATTTTGACGACTAATAAACTTCAAAAAAAATATTGTATAACCCGTTTGAGTGTAGTTTCAAAGAGTAGAGTCACATGCACACGATAGGTACCGACTACACTTTTATCTGCGAATCATTACCTATCTGTACACCATTATTAAATACTCTTTGACCGACAAAGGCCGGCACACACGAAGGACAATATTTGTAGTAAGTATAAAACAAGTGTTTACCAATGTCCTGTACAGTTCGTAACGCCTCACAACGCAGTTGATACGGTCTATCTCTTTTTATAATAATTCCGTGATTTGTAAGTAGAATAGTTCAATCAAATAACCTGAAAACGTATCTTTATCACTTTGCCAAGTTTTATGTTTCAACGTTTCCTAGTTTTTGAGAGAAACAGTTGTGTGAAGGACGAATAGTGAGTGACACAAGAGTAATTTTACATTGGCTACGTTTTCTTCTCTTCGATATACAAACATCCTACTAATATTATAAACGCGAAAGTTTGTGAGTATGGATGGATGGATGGATGGATGTTTGTTACTCTTTCACGCAAAAACTACTGAATGGATTTTGATGAAACTTCACAATAATATAGCTTACATATCAGAATAACACATAGGCTACAATTCATTAAGATATACATATTGTATATTATCCAAACGCGGGTGAAACCGCGGAGCGCAGCTAAAATCGTGACCTTTTCCCTTTGGGGTAGACAAAGACTACATCTTTCTACATGCTGCGATACTTACACACCTCTTTCGCTTCTTCTACTTACAATTTCAAGTCGCCGTTTATAGATTAGGACTTTTGACGCATCCTTTCCTTGCTGTAGACTTAATTTCGTACACCTAATATTCATAATACACGTGGCAATGTGTTTGTTTATTACGTCCAAAAACGCTATTTTAATTAATTTCGGTAGAGAGTACCTTGGAACAGGTCACAGCATACGTTTTGAAGCGCGGACCGGCCGAAATTAATAATCAATCCAATCCAAATTTTGCTATCTGGGATTGATATCACAATCCATTTTTAGAGTGAAACGTGCCAATAACCGATCCGTGGATTGGTTTATAAATGCACGCAGATTGGAAATACATCGAACGATAGGCAGCAATCCAAGATCGATTTGAATCTTGGATAGGAGATACAATATTAACTTCGGCCGTAAATCACGAACAAATGCTAGTACAACTTTACTTTCAGTTATTAGATAAATGAGTGAGGATGATCGTACTGTTGCTCATATGCATCGCGCTGGGAGCGTTCTGGTTGTGGCATCAGAAGCAGCTGAGGTCTGACGAGCCTCCCGCCGTCCCCGGAGCGTGGCCTTTACTTGGACACGCGCCTTTGCTGATTGGGGACAGCTCCCGTAAGTAAGCCTTGGAAATTATTAGTAAACCCCTTATATATCATATCTTAACACATGACGTCGAGAAGTAGGAGTATGGGGCGTTTCAACCCGCGCCGTGTCGCCCCACGGGTTGCCTCGATCTACTCATTTTGCATTGGTCGTTCGAACCACGTTCCTTGTAATCAACCCAGTACTCAATTTGCATTGGTCGGTACCCTGTGAGTTGTGATACCCGCAATTATTATATACTTACCATAATATATGAGTAGGTTTAATACACTGATATATTTTTGATTATTAATGTAATAGTATTTACATTATTCATGATAATACTATAAGTTCTATAATAATAATTGAAGTTATTATAATTGAATAAGTCTAAAAATAAGTTCTATGCGTACGTATTCCACAAATGTATACGTTTATATTTTAACCACATTATTTTCTAACTGATTTTTCTATATTTTTACGATGTATAACTAAGTACATTTTTTTCCTATAGATCTATGGCGAGCCTTAATCGACTTAGCAGAAAAGAGCTATAACCTCGATGGCGTAGTATCCGCAACCATAGGACCACGAACCATTTACGGTGAGGGTACAAAATAAAATAATTAATATGCATTATAAAACAAAAATAAACTTTAAAACACATTCGAGCACAGATCAAAAATTTTAAAGCTGTATTGTCCGGATTTCCTTCACCCCGTGCTTGGGGAAGTCGGTAAGCCACATCAGGGGCAAACTTGGCCTAACCAACTCTGACACCGGAGGCAACAACAACAACAACAACAATGCCAGAAATTCTCGCCAACAACATTATGCTCGCACTACAAGCGCCTCTTGGTTTCACTCGCGTTTGCTAGTATCCCAAGGGTACCGTTAATATTTACGGGATAAAAATTATCCCCTTTTATATCTCAGGACCTATATTATCTTTATACCAAATTTCATCAAAATCCGTTCATCCGAAGAAGAGAGGACAAACATACGCGCACACAAACTCGCATTTACAATATTAAGTAAGATATTATATACTTACCCTAAGATTTCCCTCCACCTCACCCTGGTTGTCTCCTCACGGAAGTGAGAGGAACCGTCAGCTGTAGCAGATGGATTGATTAACATAGACCTGAATATGCATTGTACTCCTGAAATTTACTTTCTTACAGCAATAACAGACCCTGTCGACGCCCTGACAGTAGCTAACACTTGCATGCAGAAAGACAAGTACTACGACTTCGCGAAACCTTGGCTTGGTGAAGGTCTAGTTACTGGAGATGGTAAGTACACTTCTGATTCTCTTGATACTATACTTTGCTGGTACCCAGTGACAGTTTTAAGGAAGGAAGACTAGTGACACACTCTCTGGGCTGGTCTTGCTGACGTATGCGGAGTGACATACCCTGTACTGTAGCCGGCCCGAGTAAATGGATACCAAGCACAGATGACCTAACAGTTACTGCGGTTCAAGTAAAAGTAACTGCGGGTTAGAGTGGCAGTAGTCTTTCTCCTCTGAAACTGTAATCTGTTGCACCCCACAGAATACTCTGCATTCATTCAACCCATGAACCTTAACCGCGTCTGACCATAAAAGTTTTAAACCAGAGTTGAACAGACGAGTCTAAATCACCTTGTAAAAGGCCTCCAATCTTCATGTAATTGTAAAATGCAATAAAAACCTAACCTTTAAATATTTTCTCCACAAATCGACGTCTAGCCCGCGCTTATTCAAACTCAATGACAAATTCACAAGTAAAATAATTACAAATGCCAAGATTGAGCAAGAAAACGCGAGTAATAAGCTCGATTTTGTGGAACGATATTTTAGAAATATCTGTTTAACTCAGGTCTAAACTTTTGTGGTATGACGTATTTGATTAATCTGAGATTCAACCTAAACTTTACAACCAGATTGTCATTCATTGATTGTCATGAAAAAGTATATACGACAGAGTTCTTATGTTACCTTAAAAGTTTTAACATTACATTCGTTATTAATTAGTAAATGCCCATTGCTTGATTTCATTAATTACAGCCGCAATATGGAAGGTACACCGCAAATTGCTGCAGCCGGCGTTCAGCCAAGTCGTCCTGGACGGGTTCATAGAGGTCTTCAACAGCCAGTCCCGGAAGCTCGTCAAGGATCTGGAAGCTGAAGTGGGGAACGGACCTTTCGACCACTGGGTCTATACGAAGCATAACGCATTGGAAACCATTTGTAGTACGTTTTTTTTATATCTTTGTACCTTAGTTATTGTAACAAAGAGGAAATTAAGCGAAGGCTTCTGCAGATTTGCTATCAACACGAATGATGAAATTAAGGATCACGCAAGGCGAAGATATTTCGTCTCGACACGGATCATGATGCAGATCAGACTGATCGTAGTCTTGTGATTATAATCTTAATATATATAAATCTCGTGTCACAATGTTTGTCCTCAATGGACTCCTAAACTACTTGACCGATTTTAATCAAATTTGCACAGCGCGTGCAGTTTGATCTAACTTGAAAGATAGGGTAGCTTACATCTCAATTTATAGTCGCAATAACAAAAACCTTAGCCACAGCAACGCGTGGCCGTGTCTGCTAGTGATACTATATATTATAACAGTATATATATATTATTAAATAAATAACAAAGCCTGAGCCCTAACTCGGTTGCCTGCCATAATATCCCTATACAAAATAAAATATAGCGTTACTTAAATGATGCAAAATGGTTGCTACAAACCGGTGAAAAATGTTTGAAATAAATTCAGATATTTTTTGAGTTTATCCATTACAAACAAACATACAAATATGAAAAAAATTGTGTAGGATCACGGCCTGATAATAAATAAAGACTATATTTCCAGTGACCGCTTTAGGAGTAGACTTCACAGACCAGAACCTGAACAGCCGCTATGTGGAAGCGGCCGAAGTCGCCTTCTACACCTTGGTGGACCGGTTCCAGAAGTTCTGGCTGCACAGCCCGTACACCTTCCGGTTCAGCAGTGTGAAGAAGACCCAGGATGATTGCTTGAAGATCCTCCACAACATGTCCGATACGGTACAGTCGGCGAGAGAAGCTGCTCGTGCTTTGCGCGTTCATTTTATCCAATGATAGTTTTAAAGACGCTCTAACTGCTAAAAAGTTCTACTTGGACTACAGTAATTATTAGTAAACTGTGCTTTTGCTTCGGTCGACACGGGTCGGGATATGTCACTTCATAAACATTAATCAGCAAGACCAGCCCAGTGAGTGTGTCCCAGAGAGTGTAACCCAGAGAGTGCGTCCCGGAGAGTGTGTCCCAGAGAGTGAGTGTGAATGTGCCCACGAGTCTTCCTTCTTTTTCTGCTTTTTACATACCTAAGTATGTACATTTATGAGCAAAAGTGTGGCGTTTTGATATTTTTTCAATTGTAGTATTTCACTTACAATCAACTAGAATTAGCTACAGGTACCTACTAAGTAAGTATTATTATAGGTGAATGTGAAACTGTCTGTTTGTGTCTTTTGTACGTCTAAGCCGCTGATCCAATTTTGATGGATTTTGGTACAAAGATTGATTGCACCTTGCAGGTGTTGGAGGACATAATAATATATTTATATCACGTTGAACTGTTGTATATAAGTATAAAAAAACAATATATAGGTATATTTATTTTGTAATACATAATATAATATTATAATGGTATATTTTCAGGTTTTACAAAGAAGAAAATCCGAAATGAAATGCAAAATTCTTACAGATTCCAACAATAATGAAAGACTACCAGGTGAGTAGCAAATATTTATACCAAAAATAATTAAAAATGTTGCGTTTCCATTCATTATGGTACCTATTGTAAAGAAAATAATTAATACCAGTTTTATACTTTCTTGTACTTACGTTGTTAATTACGTTTCCTTCTTCTAGGTGAGATTCAGCCACAAATGAACACATGAATGGAAACTTCCTTTTTGCAACACAAACCATTAAATCTTAATAAGCTATATAAATTACGCGTCACGTTGTTTGTCCGCGATGGACTCCTAAACTGCTTAACCGATTTTCAAATTTGCACACCGTGTGCAGTTTGATCTAACTTGAAAGATAGGATAGCGTACATCTCAATTTACAGTCGCAATAATAAAAACCTTAGCCACAGCAACGCGTGGCCGTGTCTGCTAGTCTTATGTAAATGTGGCATCATCATCATCATCATATTCTCACGATTTAACTTGTGCGAGTTAATTCCAGGAAGCAAAATCAAATTCAAACCATTCCTGGACCTGCTGCTGGAACTGTCGGCTGAAAGCGGAGTCTTCACGGACAAGGAGATCAGGGAGCATGTGGATACGATGATTGTGGGCGGCCATGATACCTCAGCCAATGTGCTGATGTACACTCTGCTGCTGCTAGGATCCCATCCTGAGGCTCAGGAGAAGGTGGTTGCTGAGTGAGTTCATAGCTCGTGTAGTGATAGAAGCTTTTAAACTTTCGCGAACTGAATACATGTTAATTAGTATCCACGGTCGATGTAACTCGGCCGAAACGTCGAGGTATGTCAAAATTATATATTTTGATATTAGTTAGTGCGTGAATTTGACCCGTTCAAATACTAATTAACAAAAATCTTGTAGTGATAGTATCTTTTGGTTGAAGAAGTACCTACCAACCAACTACCTTTGCCGGATATGCATCCGCCAATAATACACTTGCTCCATCTAAAAATGGCACTTTTTTTTAGAAACAGCGTAGCTTCACTCTAGATTTTTTCCTGTATCGTGGGCAACGGTTACAGACATATCATTTCACATACACATCACACCCAGACCAGAAACAAACATTTGTGGATCGCACAAATGTTTGTTCCGGGCGGGATTCGACCCCCAGACACCTAGCGCAGCAGTCCGATTGCTCAGCCACTACGCCACACGTGTTGTCTTTATCATTACGTTCCAATTTGAATGGCACTATTTTCAGCAAAATTACTGGACTATAATATACTAGTAGGTACTCTTCCATTTACAGATGACCAGGACGTAACGTAAGGATTTGGGTGTCATATTCGACCGAAAGTGTAACTTTTCATGATCATATCATTACACTGGCGAAAGAATCTTTTAGGCGACTGGGTTTCATTCTGCGTAATTCCCAGGACTTTAAGAACCAACACGTGATACGGCTTATTTTTAGTGCGTTGGTGCGTTGCAAGTTGGAAAGTGCTATGTGTGTCTGGAACCCTCATGAGAGTAAATACATCCTGGTGCTTGAAAAGATACAGAAAGCTTTCCTCAGGTACCTCTACAAGCGCACAAACCAGTACTATCCCTATCTGTACCCTACAAAATTTCTTTAAGGTAGTCTAGGTTACAACTCATTGGAAGTCAGACGGGGGGCAAATCAAATAGCAGTTATGTGCAAAATCCTCCGTGGAAGGCTGGATGCTCCGGATCTGCATAATGAGTTGTCTCGATTTTTCACCCCTGACAACTATAATCGCAGCAGAAGGCACAAGCTGTTCGCCGTACCATCTTGTCGCACAGTAGCCCGCGCTAACTCGCCTATACCTCGCTCCCTCTCGGCACTCGACGCTCTCCTAGACAACAATCCAGACTGTGATTTGTATGCGGATGGATGGTCAGCCATACTGTCAGAGTGCGTGCGTTTTTGTGAACGAGAGTGAGAGTTTTTTTTTAATGTATATATTTAGTAATAACTGTGTTTATTCTTAAAATGTCTATCGATTGTTGTAATTGGTTCCGACCGTTTCAATTGAAATAAATAAATAAATAACTAATTTGGTCTAAACCCGAATTGGGAATTTTGATAATTGGCGTTTTCGCCTAACATCTCCTTTAGTACCATCGTTCAACCGTCTATATCGATTTCTACCACACATACAAGTTGCATGTCTATACACACGCAATTGTGAAACGATTGTAAATGAAAGAGGATTTAATTAGAAACCAATTGCCACATACATTCCACACCTTAATGTACATATTATTACCAACTGTGCCCGCTCGTGCTGTACTAGGATCAGAACACCAATAATAAAATTGATGTTTATATCTGTACTAGTTGCGCCCCGCGGTTTCACCCGCGTTTGGACAATATACGATATATCTTTATGAATTGTAACCTATGTGTTATTCTGATGTATAAGCTATATTATTGCAAAGTTTCATTAAAATTCATTCAGTAGTTTTTACGTGAAAAAGTAACAAACATCCAACCATACTTACAAACTTTCGCGTTTATACGTAATATTAGGTAAGTAGGATATTAATAAAAGAAAGTCGTGTTAGTTACACTTTTTATAGTTAACTCAAGAACGGCTGAACCGATTTGGCTGAAAATGAGTAGGAAGGTAGCTGAGAACCAGGAGAAGGATATAGGATACTATTTATCCCCTTATCACAGGAAAAATTTGAAACTGGGAAAAATATATATGATAAAATCGGGTTGTACAGTTGACTACTGTCACTCATTTTGACTCATAGAGACAATGATAGGACAACGTCTGTCGGGTCAGCTAGTTACCTACTCATAATTATCTTCTAACCCCAGCTGCAAGATATCGAAATGAAATAAGTATACACGAAAATGTATAACATTATAGAAATTCTTGTAATGTGCAGTTTTTTATCCCATGAAAGATAAGAAGTTGTAAATAAATAAAATAAAAAACTAATACTAGCTAAAAAATATAACAAAAGTTCGGTTGTCCACGTGACATCTTTTGTTAGATTTTTAATTATTGTTTTAAATTGAGCCGTTTTGGACCCTATTCGAGATAAAAAAATATTATCCACAGACGTGAATTCCGCAAATATTCATTTATGAGTTAGGCGTCGCGTCGTAGAATAGCAGTTTTAAATAATTTTTGGCGGTTTTAAATCACAGACAGACACTTCGGATTTTTATTACGAACGAGTAGTACCTATATGGATTTATTGCACTTTCCCGACAATCCATGGCCGATTTCTTCACGCTTCATACCCAATATCCTTCTATGTTTGTTGAGCGTTGCCTTTGTAAATTGGGTAAGATGCTCCATTGATGATATTCTATTTTTACGAGTTTGTTAAGTACCTAATCGAAATAGTTGATCTAATGAAGGGAAATTTCCATTTTACTTGGACAAATCAACGTTAGTAGTGTTTATTTGTTGAAGGGTGTAGTGCCGTTGTCCCCGAAAGTCATGTCCCCGTTACGGGAACAAGAGGACGTCATTATACTTTCCTTGCCGGTAACGGAGATACAACCTACGGGGACAATGGGACAAGATATTTCACGTGTCGTTGTCCCGGCATAGTCGTACCGTAAACAATTTTTCAGCCTAATGAGTAAAATTAAACTAAAAATGAACTAAAAAGTACCAGGTGCACGTTTAGGTCCTCAATTGGATCGCAATAAGACATCGTGTTAAGCCCCCTGATCCTATCTGTTTAGCTGGTCATCACACAAACAATGTTGGTAAATGGTTATCAAGAAAATCAAAAGCTATGACATGATTTACAGGTTAGAAGAAGTATTCGGAGGCACCGACCGAGACGTCGAGAAGGCAGATCTGGGGAAGCTGGTATACCTGGAGGCTGTTCTCAAGGAGAGCATCAGGATTTACACCATAGTGCCAGTCACAGCCAGGTGGCTGGACAGGAATGTTAAACTCAGTAAGTATTGGAATCTTACTGTTTTTACATCTACTTACACCAGCTGGATGACCTTTGCTCGGTATTT
This sequence comes from Hylaea fasciaria, assembly GCA_905147375.1. Classification (NCBI taxonomy): domain Eukaryota; kingdom Metazoa; phylum Arthropoda; class Insecta; order Lepidoptera; family Geometridae; genus Hylaea; species Hylaea fasciaria. The sequence goes on from LR990214.1 coordinate 7,273,778, forward strand.
TTTTTTTTATAAATTGTGTTTATTGGAAAAAAAGTAGTATTATTATTCGCCAATAGATGTCAGGAAGAGTCATATTTTTCAGTTTAAATTGGGACTACTCAAACGCCTCCTTCCAGTTTATGTTTAAGTTGATAAAACACGAATAAAATGACATTTTCTAAAAATGATTCCTAGCTAGATCGATTTATCGCCCCCGAATATACCTATACTTACTAAATTTCATGAAAATCGTTGGAGCCGATTCCGACATTTATTTTTTTTATTTATATTTAATATACAAAATAAATAATATTATGATAAAAAAAATATTAATGGGGTGTTCTAAACGAAGTCTTTATTCCCCTCCAGAGAACTGCACTCTATCATCAGGCAGGACTTGCTTCATCTTAGTATTTGGGGTCCACCGGCACCCCATTTGGGGTCCAGACGCGGACGAGTTCAAGCCTGACCGGTGGCTGGACCCTGCCACCCTGCCTGACAATCCTAACGCGTTCGTCGGGTTCATGATGGGACGGCGAATGTGTATTGGTATGTACTCTACCAACTCTACTATTAATGGTAAGGGGAAATATATATTTTGCTCCCGACTTCGCTGACGAGTTGAACTTACACATTCTAAATTAGTTCTGAACTGAAATTTACATTTACACAACGTCTACTGGACCTAGATGAGTTCTGAACTCAAATTTACATTTACACAACGTCTGCCGGACCTAAATGAGTTCCAATCTCAAATTTACATTATAAATTGTAAGTTCTATCTGACCTAGATAAGTTCTGAACTCAAGTTTGCATTTACACAACGTCTGCCGGAGCTAAATGAGTTCTGAACTCAAATTTACATTTACAGGTAAAACTTACGCCTACATGTCGATGAAGACAACCCTGGCGCATGTTCTCAGGAGGTATCGCATCAAGGGTGACCATACGCAATTAGAACTCAAAATGGAAGTTATGCTGAAACCTGTTTCTGGTTACTACATTAGTATAGAAGAAAGGGAAGATAAAAGAAAATGAGAGAGGGACGAACAGTTGATAGAATCAGGCGTTACTTTGCGGAAACCCATAATTATTCATAATGATGAAGTAAAGATAGGTAGGTAGCTTGTCAGATGAATGTAAGGTAGACAGGAAATATGAAAGATTAAATCAATCCGTATACAAACAAAAGCCGAAGTAAAGAAACCCTATCGAGGAACCCATGGAACCTCTTATGGTAAACACTTCCAACCTGACATAAACCCCTGTATTTATGACTATGTATTCTGATGAAAATCCCAACCTACCATCACTTTATTATCCTTGCTTCATCATTTCGAAGTCGTTAAGCAGAAGTCACATTACGGAACTAGTTGCGTCAAATTACTTTTATGACTTTATTTATATACGAGTATACGTCATAGTTTCATAATATTATGTAAATATATAGTTTATTTAAGTTTCATCATACATGCATTAGTTTCATGCAAAATTTCGTTGAACGTTAAATTGTTGTTCATCATTATAACGTTTGTTGTTGTATGTTTAAGTAAGTAGGTATAGGTACAGTCTCATCAAATAAATGTGAATTTCCTTCGTGCTTTTTTTTTCATGAAACCAAACACGAAACTTGCGCAATTCTTCGGCAATACCGCCCAAGAGATTCTAAAAGATCTGTAGTCTAGGGCTGCTGTTCTTTTCAAAGTCACGAATCAGATACCTAGTGCGGATGCTTTACTGAAACAAAGATAACACCGTATAGGTAGGTACACATATAGAATACATAACAACACAACATAACACACAAATTTACAAAGCAAATTTATTCACAACAACAACAACAACACACAACATTAAGTTCGTAACACTTTTTTTGGGCTAGTAATCATTTATCCACATTAATATTCACCATGAACTGTCCGCTCTTCGCGATATTTTTGCACACCTGGATAATACGAAATGAGATCCTACCTACTGTTAGTCGTTTTTCGTGGGAACTACCTACTTACAATATTATGGGGCTCTTCAAAAGAAGGGTGAAAAGAGACGCGTCAACAACGCCTGAGTGAAAGCGAAGTGATGGTCGATTTATTTTATTTTTTTGTCGGGGAAATCCGGGAATGGGGTAAATCGCTACTAACCCGCTGCAACTGTCCAATAGACGGCGGTGACCGTTTACCACCAGATCCGCCGACACTACCGACGCTACTTTGTCGCTCTTACATATAAAACTAGTGGTTCTGTGAACAGTAGACCTCGCGATCAGAGCTAAACCAATATGTCTTGTAGGTAAGCTACAATGGTTATTTCTTAAACTGGTGTGGAATAAAGCATTTAATTTTCCTAATCTATAATATACTTTATTCTAAGTTTTTGTTTTTTTACGAGGATGTATTTTCCTTGATAGTAAGCGCGAGATTTTTGTTGGTAACTCAACTCGCCGTACAAAATGGCATAGGTACTTGTAGGTATATAGGTACCTACTCTTCTTCTGCCTACGGGTAAAGCTGCTACTAGCGGCTACTAGCACTTAATAATACCTACTTATAACCAAGTTTCCACCGCAACACAGCGGCCTCTCTGACACGTACATTATCAGCATTTTTAATATTAAAAACACATAATTTATATTATGGGCCATTGGAAACTCAATAACGCGTATAATTAGGTAGGTACAAGAAAACATGATGGCCATTTCATAGGTAAGTAACAGTACGTTCTTCCTGATCTACCATCACAGGAGTATGCGGCTCGATGTAATGTCGTTCTTCGTTTTAATTATGTTTGGTAAGTAGAATAATAATAATATTCCCTTTCGTTCTGCTTACCAGCGTTCTCCCACCAGTGGATAGAAAGGGAAACAGTACTTTACAATCTCATAGCATAAAAACCACGAAATATTTGGCACGTGAACTCTTTGGACTGAAGTCAGGTCTGGAAAAATTACGCTGTATACCATGGTGGTAGGTACCTACCCAGTAGGTAAGGACACATTTATGTGATGGGTTCCCAACGCGTCACACCCTATCGAGTCAGTGTGAATCGTTGGAATTTTTTCCCAACGGGTCACACTGTTACTCGTTGCAATTAAATTTTCCAAGAGGATTCCCAATTAATCACACTCGAGGAACAGTGTTACCCGTAGGTATATTTTTAGTTTCTACATTACGTAACCAGGCTTCTTTTTTTCAGTGTGACCCTTTGGGAAAAAATTCCCAACGAGTCACACTGTGGCTCGATTTGGTGTGACTCGTCGGGAACCCATCGCACACTGCTATAGAGAACCCTGGTGAAGAATTCCTGCACGTACATGCATCAGGTGTAGCGGGCGCGAGCCGCATCGCGCTGCGTGACCACAGCTTCGTGGGTGACGACCCTGTGCTGGAGAAGGCACTGCAGCGGTACATGAGCCAGTCGGACCCCCCACTCGGCCAGTCACACATCCCACTCCCTACCCCTCAGCCACTCTCGAACCCCCACAATTACAGAAGATTCTATTCAACTTGGCATAAGACTGGAACAACAACTATTTACATAGAGCGCTGGCCTACTAAGTACTATGAAGGTGAGTGAGTAGGTATATACCTACCTTATTAAAGAAAATATAGGTGATATTGATATAGGATTCCCAATCTTAACCTCCCCATCAAGGGGGCAAATGAGAATTTTAATTCCCATCTGCCCCCTTGACATAAGTAAAGGAGCAGTATAGGTGCAATTAATAATAATAAAAAGTAGTGTAGTGTAGGTATATACGTAATAAAAAAATATGTACCTACTTACTTAATATTATATAAATGGTAAAGGGGATTTCTGCACCTTTTGTCAATTTGATTCTACCTACTTTCATTAATTCGTTGATTTCATTTTTGAGTCGGTGCATTTTTCGAGGATCCAAAGCCTAGGTATGTCACACTAGTGCCCTTCATCTGCGTGAAAAATGGACGAACCTATAACCAGCTTTTGTATATTATTAGTGCGCCCCGTGACTTCCCCGCGTTGACTATAATTTAGGTAATAGGTATCTCACAGTAAATAGGTAGGTAATAGGTAATCGTTAATATTTACGGTATACCCTATAAAAAATACTCTGTGTTGTACCTACCCTATAGGGTATCTGTATGCCACAAATTTTATCAAAATCTGCTGACGTTTCTCCGTAAAAGGCACGGCGGACTCGTGGTCACACCGCAGTGTGACTACGCGTCATTTATTGTACTCGTGGTCACACTATACGGTATGATCAACAGTAAAAACGTACCTTCTTGTGGTTACACTGCTATAAATAATAAAATCATTCAGCCTGAACTGTCCGAGAATATCTCGCACTTACAACGAATTGAATTCTTCCTTGATTGATCTCGATATTTTCCACGACTTTCTACTTTATTCTTAAAAACATATTATGTTTTTAAGAATAAAGTAGTAAAGTCCCTCAACGGGAACATGTTCTGACATCCATAATTTGTGCTAAATCGTTTTTTATTTTGTTTAACTTAACTATTTTTTTTTCTCTGATATTGTACCGTCATTGAATGTTGTAGACCCCTGTAAAGGGTATACATATCAGAATTTCTATAATTGTCATAGCCTTAAGGCCAGGTTGTACTAAGGTGGTTAGGTATTTAAGCGTAACCTCCGTCCCCGCAAATGCCGAGCGCGTATATAATCGCGGCCCGCAGAAACGTGGCGCTATTCGAACGATGTCCGTAAGGATTGAGGAGCCACTTTTGAAAAATTAACAATTTCTAAATGGAATATCACGCAGTTTAAATGTAGGTGTGTCAATAAAATTTGTACCCTAAAGCAGATTTTAGTAGATTTTATGCATAAAAAGTTCTGTTACTGTAAAGGTGGCACCTCAATTCAGCAAATCAGGATTGAGGTGCCATTTTTCAAGTGAATAGAACTGGTTAAGTTATGGATGAATATTTCTGAAAACGCAATATCTTTACGGACGTGCTGTATATTGGTTGCCACCAAACTCTGGGGCTTGAACGGCTTCAATTTAAAAAGATATATAACATTCAAAGTGGCGCCAAAATCTATAAAAAATCGATTTTAATTTTTTTATTTTTCATTGATATAACTAGTCAATTTACAAAATAAACTTAATGGAAAAAATGTAGATAGTTGGCTGAAATTGTAGCCAGAGAATGAAGTAATAAAACCAAGTGGTTTTTTTGCTGCGACTAATTTTATGTGGCTCCTCAATCCTTACGGTCTGGAAATAATATTTCGCTATAACTACGTGACAACAAAACGAAATCGAACGATGAATATCCCAAAAAATTGTAGATATGCGTACCTTAATATTCATATATAATTTAATCACGCTACGTATCCTATATTGGACAAAACACACAATTTTTTACTTTCTCATACAAATTTTCTTAAGCGGTGACCATAATTTAAGTATGTAACCAGGGATATGGAATCCAAGAACTACTTACGCTTTTTTGTGTTGGACCCGCACTGTTAGTGCAGTCAGCCAGTGTAAACAGCTCGTTTAATAATATAATATCTGGATGACCGAGCTTTGCTCGGTACCTACTTTTTTTTTTTTATAAATTGTGTTTTTAGGAAATTCTATTTATGTACGAATTACTAATAAAATGATGAAATATGAATAATATTTTTCGATCTTATCGATAGAATAATAAAAAAATATGAACTGGTTACTGAAAGAAAAAATCATAAAAAAAAACACGGAAAAAAACAAATGATTCCTTGCTAGATCGATTTATCGTCTCCGAAACCCCCTATATACTGAATTTCATGAAAATCGTTGGAGCCGATTCCGAGATTCCAATTATATATAAGATATATATATATATATATATACAAGAATTGCTCATTTAAAGATATAAGATAGGGAGGTATACATAAGTAGTTTCAATTAGGTAGGTAATACCTAATCTAAATTTACACTATAACCCAACATGAAACTTGGGTGAAAACATGAATGTACCTTCCTACTGATTAGTTTTTTGGTGTATTATATTATTACCTATGCCTACACCCGAGCGTGTGTAATTTAATATTATTATATTTAATGTTAATATTATATACCTACCTATCAGCAAATATAGCACTTGTACAAACCATTAGCCTGGGTTACACAAGAGGAGAAGGTAAGTAGGTAAGTACCTACTTATCTGGAACGCTAACGGCAAAACATGGTGTCATAGTATGCAATTCTCTCCTGTGGTTGTTAGGGTTATACGTACCTACAGCTTGGTAAAATATAGTAGAAAATTAAATTAATAGCAGTGCCACTATCGCATGTGTAATGTGTATTGATGAACTGGTAGCCCTCATGGCATAACGGATCAATTTTGATACTTTATAGTAATTAATTTAATTTAAAATGAATGAAGCACCATAAGTACCTATGTAACGACATCACATTTAACATACATGCACAATTGCACACATCATATTATTACGCCTCTTTAATAAAAGTAGCTACACCTAGCTACTTTTATTATTTTTTTTTATTTTCATATTATAAAAACAGAAAATAAAAAAATTACATTTTTTGTATCTATATTGTTCGACTGCTGGGCAAAGGTCTCCCCTATTTCCTTCCACACATTCCAAAAAATATTAAACTACTCTCACTCTCTAGGGCCTAACAACCACGTTTAGGTCCGCTAAGCTGAGCAAATAATAATAATATGACACAGTTTTTGAGCATGAGATGTGAAAACTCATGTACTATTTACGCACGTAAAATAAATTTGTAAATCTATCTATTATAGGTACTCGTATAAAAACCAAAACTGACTGACTGACTGATCGACTAACGCACAGCTGAAACCACTGGGCCTAGAACCATGAAATTTTTCACAAATATTTTGTATGTGTCGTAGGCGTGCAATAAGAAAGGATTTTTGAAAATTCAACCCCTAAGGGGGTGACCGATTATATAATTATTGCATCACTAGCTGCGCCCCGCGGTTTCACGCGCGTTAGGATAATATACGATACTAGCTGTTGCCCGCGACTTCGTCCGCGCGGACTATATACTTTACCATAATTCCAAATAACTAAAAATAGACCATGACCTCGAGTTCGACATCGACATCCGATATGCGATATCCAACATTCTCGTACGACATCCACCATCTTCTATCAAAATTACCATTTTATACAAAAACCTGGCATTTTATTTTATTTTACCAAAATCTAATATTTCATACAAAAATCTACCATTTCCTACCAAAATCTACCATTTTCTACCAAAATACCATGTTCTACCAAAAGCTAACATTTTCTACTAAAGTCTAAAATTTTCTACCACAATCTAAAATTTTGTTTCTAAATCTATTATTTTCTTTCTAAATGTGCTATTTTCTACCAAAAGCTACCATTTCCTACCAGAATCTACCATTTCCTACAAAAAACTACCATTTCCTAAATTAAATCTACCATTTTAACCGTAATCTACCATTTTACCATAATCTACTATTTTAATTTCAAATTCACTAATATCTACCAAAAGCTACCATTCCTTCCAAAATCTACCATTATTACCAAAAATCTACCATTTCCTACTAAAATTCTACCATTTTCTACCTTTAATTTATCATTTTCTACCAAAATCTACCACTTCCTACCTTTTAAAGAACATAGATACCTACTAAGTTTGAAATTGATCAAACCAATAAAACACGTTGTTCCATCCAAACTTTGCAACCCCTTTTCACCCACCTAGGGGTTAAATTTAAAAAAAAGTCTTAGTGCACACCTACGTCTCATAAGGAATATGTGTACAAAATTTAAGTTTTGAACTAAATATTTTGCATTGCATTGTTCAGTTTTGAACTAAATTTTCTGATGAAAAATATTTTGCAACCCCTCTTTATCATTTAAGGGGCTTAATGTTAAAAAACTATGAATGTATTTAAATAAATCTTACTAATATTATAAAGCCGAAAGTTTGTGAGTGTGTGTGTATGTGTGTATGTTTGTTACTTCTTCACGCTCAAACGGCTGTACCGATTTCGATGAAATTTGGTATAGGGGTAGATTGAACCTATGAGACGGACATAGGCTATCTTTTGTCTCAAAAAATAATCTCGAAGGGGATGAAATAGGGGTTGAAAGTTTGTATGGGGAATCCATAATTCTTCAAGTTAGGGATCTGAAAATTCTTATTAAGGCTTTTGGTACTAAATAAATAAATACGGGTTTCAGCTTTTTTGCAAAATCATCCCTAAAGGGGGAAAAGCAAGGGGGTTGAAATTATTAGGTATTCGTTAGATGCACCCCCAACGGACCACAATAAGCGGCTGAACGGATCGTTATTTAAAGAGGGAGAGGTCGATGGGAGGAACGGTGGGAGAGTGCGGGGAAGGGAGAAGGAGAAAGGAGGAGAGTGGGGGGAAAGACGAGAGTGGGGGGAGAAGAGGGTAGAGTGGGGAGAAAGACGGGGAGAGCGGGAAGAAAGAGGAGAGAGTGGGGGATAAAGAGGGGAGAGTGAGAGGAGAGTGGGGTGAGAAAGAGGGGAGAGTGGGGGGGGGGGAGAATGAGGGGAGGTTGGAGAGAAAGAGACGGGAGATCAAGGAGAAAGAGGGGAGAGTGGGGGAAAAAGAGGGGAGAGTGGAGGGAGAAAGAGGGGAGAGTGGGTTAAAAAGAGGGGGGAGTGGGGGGAGAAAGAGGGGAGAGTGGGGAGAAAGAGAGGGGAGAAAGAGGGGAGAGTGGAGGGAGAAAGAGGGGAGAGTGGGGGACAAAGAGGGGAGAGTGGGGGGAGAAAGAGGGTAGAGTGGGGGTAGAAACAGGGGAGAATGGGATGAGAAAGAGGGTAGAGTGGGCGAAAGAGAGAAAGTGGGGGGGAGAAAGAGGGTAGAGTGAGGAAAAAGAGGGGAGAGCGGGGAGAAAGAGGGGAGAGTGGGAAGAAAGAGAGGGGAGAGTGGGGGAGACAGAGGGGATAGTGGGGTGAGAATGAGGTGAGAGTGAGGTGATAAAGAGAGTAGAGTGGGGAGGAAGAGGGGAGAGTGGAGGGAGAAAGAGGGAGAGTGAGGGAGAAAGAGGGTAGTGTGGGGGGAGAAAGAGTGGAGAGTGGGGGAGAAAGAGGGGGAGAGTGGGGGGAAAAGGAGGGGAGAGTGGGGGAAATAGGGGAGTAGAGGAAGAGGGGAGAGTAAGGGGAAATAGGGGAGAGGGGAAGAGGGGAGAGTGGGGGAGAGAGAATTTGATTCGCAGAAAGGTTATCTTCTAACTTAGGACATAGGCTACGAACATAATTATTAAGTCATCATCATAATCATCGCCGTTTTCTATCAATGCGATAAAAACTGAAAAACTACCCAATATGCGTAAAATTTCGTACGTAGATAGGTTATCCCGCAACTTACGACTTAGGCTTTAATTCATCATCATCATCACCACCATTTTGCATAAGTGCAATAAAAACTGTGACAAACTACCCCATTGGCATGAAATTTGGTATTTTTATAGCTTATATATTACCTTATACCCCAACTTACACATTCACAGTGGCCTAAAAACTGTGAAATAGTACCTTAAGTTGCATAAAATGTATTATGCAGATAGTTTAGAGACACAATATAGGCTACAAATCATCATCATCACCATCATCATCACTGTTTATTTGTCCATCAGTGTGATAATAACTGTGAAAAACTACCTAACCTCTGTATTTTCTCTGACACAATGTTACAAGTCGTATCTAACAGCCACCGCTCTATAGGTTTTATAATGTGAAACGCGGGTGAAACCGCGGGGCGCAGCTAGTCTTTTATATAATGTAAATGCCAAGTTTGAAGCTGATCAGACAAAGAAAACATGTTGTTACACATAAACGATACAACCCCTTTTCACCCCTTTAGGGGTTGAATTTAAAAAATCACATTTTAGTGCATTCCTATGTCACTTATGGCATAATTGAGCCAAATTTTTAATATGAACTAAATCTGATGAAAATATCTTGTAACCCCTTTTTCTCACTTTAGGGGTTGAATATTAGAAAATAATGAAACACGTGTTTAATTAAATCTTTTAAAGAATATAAATGCCAAGTTTGAAGTTGATCGGACTAAGAAAACACGTTGCTCCATACAAACTTTGTAACCCCTTTTCACCCCTTTAGGGGTTGAATTTTCAAAAATCCTTTCTTATTGCTCGCCTACGTCACATAAGGAATATTTGTGCAAAATTTCATGGTTCTAGACCCAGCGGTTTCGGCTGTGCGTTGATCGATCAGTCAGTCAGTCAGTCAGTCAGTCAGTCAGTCAATCAGTCAGTCAGTTTTGGCTTTTATATATATAGATATCTTTATGAATTGTAGTCCATGTGTTATTCTGGTATTATGTAAGCTATATTATTGTGAAGTTTCATCAAAATCCATTCAGTAGTTTTTGCGTGAAAGAGTAACAAACATTCATCCATAATTACAAACTTTCGCGTTTATAATATTAGTAGGATAAAAATACACTTCATATAGAAATGATGCGAATTTTTGTCATTAAGATATTTTTTTACCGACACATGGGCTATTTGCACTGAATAAACACACTTTCAATTATATATCCTATATCACCATAATATTATTATCTAATACTATAGTCTGAAGGTATGCACAATGCACAATGCACAAACCAGATATAAATCACAGATTCCTAGATCAGGGTAAGTATAATCATTTTACAATAAAGATTTGTTCATAAAACGAAAGAGTGACAACATAACGCTATGCAAAGATATTTTTCACTATTTTTTAGTTGTAACCGGTTTGATTATTATTTAAACTGTACAGTATGAAAACTAAAAAAATATCACATAAAATTAATAAACCACGAACCATAAATATCTATGCATCCGAAAATACTAATAACCCAAAAAACAAATCTAGATGTGATATGGGTAGGTGTGAAATTGCGTTGTCACGTTGTCTACTGGTGGAATGCTAACCTACCCACGTTTGTGTACTTATTGCTAAGTCAAATGAACATCTTTTAATTACATCACTTAGAAGATTATTTTAAAATAAATTATATAGATGGCTGATTATGTCACACGTGCTACGTATTATACGATACTCGCGGTGTAAGTAAGTATATTAAATGCACGCCAGAAGTTAAGTCACGCCGTGTAGTTATATTCTACTTAGACCGCTCGTATCGTAATGTGCCTACTACCTACCCACTTTTATTTATGTTATTTTATATCATATAGGTATGTCATAATATATTAATATGATGTGACGTTGTTATTGATTATAATTGAAGTAAAACTTCTTTAAGCGCGACTAGGGAGTAACTCAGATTTTTTCTGACGGAAGTAACGCTTACTATACTCTGTGTAGTTTGCTATTAAAAAAAGGTTACATTGACGTGTCAATGTAGTGTCAATGTAACCTTTTTAAATAGCAAACTACACAGACTATAGTAAGCGTTACTTCGGTCAACGCCAAAAAAGTTTTACTTCAATCGCGCGTAAAGGTTACACGCACACACTTTTTTTTTAAGTGTCCTATTTTTTTCTTGAATATTATGGTCACCGCAGTGAAAATTGTATGAGAAAGTAAAAAATTGTGTGTTTTGTCCAATATAGGATACGTAGCGTGATTAAATTATATATGAATATTAAGGTACGCATATCTACAATTTTTTGGGATATTCATCGTTCGATTTCGTTTTGTTGTCACATAGTTATAGCGAAATATTATTTCCAGACCGTAAGGATTGAGGAGCCACATAAAATTAGTCGCAGCAAAAAAACCACTTGGTTTTATTACTTCACTAGCTGCGCCCCGCGGTTTCACCCGCGTTACACATACAACACCTAAATAGCTATTTGAAAGGTTAATCGTAGTTAAAATACGGATACTGCACAAATATCTACTGTACAAATCCTAATACTTAGACATATTAGGAAGGTGGCTGTTAGGTACGACTGCGAGAGCGAAGCGAGCGCAAAATTTGTCTGCAAGTAAGATTAGTAGGATAGATATTATACCGAATAATTTAAAGGAGATTGCCTGGATATAATGACTGGAGAGCTGCCGACATTTTTGGCATAGCTTTTTCTCCGGAATTAACCAAAACAAAAGCTAGGCAATTGCCAGCAATGTTTTTATTGCAGTACATCGCGGTAAACAACGTTACGGGATTTATTGTTTTCTGCATAAATAAAAAGATTTCTGGGTCTCGACACACGCGAGCAACCCACATAAAGCTGCCCGTGGGAGAAGCAGGGGGTGCCCAGGTAGATTCCGGCTACTTTTAAAGTTTGCCCCTGACTTTTATTTATTGTAATACAGAAAGCCACCTTCAGAGGAAATTGCAAGCGCTTGAATTGGAATGGCAAGTTGGTGGGTATTATAGGGATTCTGGGTATCAATACCGTCTCTCCTTTGGCCTCTCCGGTGAGGATGGTGGCCTGCACGATGTGCCGTCTGAGCTCTGTGACGCGTAACCTGGTGCCGTTACACAATCTGGGCGCGTCCAAGTTGCGCATCAGTATGACAGGTACACCAACCTTGAGCTCCAACTTGTGGGAGGGCACCCCTGTCAGGTCGAGGGAATTTAAGAATTCTACAGGGTATGTAGTTGTGTCGTCATTTGTCATCACCGTGTCTATTGACATGTAGGTCCTCACCTCACCTGGAACTTGCTCTATTATTTTTTTATTAATCTTTCCCACCGATTCGTTTTTGGGCGCCATGATAGCTCTCTCGCACAACCACTCCTCGTTACCCAGGTTTTGTTGTAAGTTCGGAAATACCTCTTCGATAAGGTTATCTTCTGAGCTTACAACATTGCTTAATCGGCTGTCAAAAGTTATTAGGCCATTAGCATCAGTCGGCACGCGACCTTCACCGATCTCGAGGAGTGTTTGTGCGAAAAGTCCAGACTCCTGGTCATTAAAAAGCTGCACCCGCATGTTGGTAATCAGCTGTAACCGCTCCACCTTACCCCACAACGGCGAAGCCTTGAAACACGCGTTTATTTCATCTGCCGCGGTGCCCCGTTCAATAACCGGTAGCGTCTGCCGGAAGTCACCTGCAAGCAAAACGACCACTCCCCCCATCAACAATCGATTGCCCCGAATATCTTGCAAGCTGCGATCCAGTGCTTCAATCGCTCGTTTGTGTGACATTGTGCATTCGTCCCACACGATCAGTTTGCACCATTGCAATAGAGCACCCCGACTACTGCTTTTGCTGATGTTGCAAGTGGGCGTTTCTTCACTTGCAAGATTCAGCGGGAGTTTGAACACTGAGTGTGCGGTTCTGCCCCCACTCAGCAAGGTTGCGGCTATTCCAGAGGACGCAACGGCTAGCGCAATTAATTTATCTTTGCGCAACTGTGCCAGCAGCAAGTTCAGTAGGAAAGTTTTGCCGGTGCCCCCTGGTGCGTCCAAGAAAAAAAGACCCCCTTGTCCGTTAGCTACGCGATTTGTTATTAGGTTAAAAATTTGCCTTTGCTCAGGTAGTAACAGAACCTCTGTTTGGACGACTTGAGCCCCCAAGGCGACAGTATCATAACCAAGCTCTCGGAACAAATCAGTGGATAACTGTCCCGTTCTTTGTGGGGTAGGCATATTAAAATCAGACAGCTGTTTCCCGACCATCGCAAAAATTTTGTCCTCGATAAGTTTCAGCGCTTCGTTAAAAACTAAGTCATCGTTGGCTTGTGTAGTCTCTTGATATCGGCGAGCAATGTCTTCTGATAAAGCATTTTTATACTTATCCCATAATTGCCGGGGGTTAGAGAGTCCGCAGGTGCTTACCATAATAGCAAAGAGCTCTCTCAACGTAGTCGCTGACCGGCACAACATGGCGTCCTCCATTGTTGCGTCCCAGTGGCCGTCGTCTTCCAGCAGTCCCATCGCCTCACACGCCTCTCGGAAAGTGGCCTTTTCCTGCCCGTCGACGGTTTTGAGATCCTGAAAACTGGTGGGCCCTCGGACTCTAGTAAGTAGCAACCGTACACAATAACACTCAAATTGTGTTATGTGTACAGTATAAATTCTGCCCAAGGCATCTGAGGCCTTCACACCAGGCCATCCGTCAACAGGTGTGCCCTGCACGCGACGTTTCCACTCCTTTCGCGACGCATTCCACGTGTAATACCTCGGCACTTCTACGTAGAACAACGTCCGGCCAAACTCGTCGTCCTGGCACAGGCGGAAAAATGCCGTGAGGGTGGTAATAGGCGGGGTTGCAACTCGGTCTCGCAGGTTGGTCACTGTAAAATACACGCGCTCACCGTTTGGGAGGTGCACTGCAAGGTGAGTCACTGTTGGGTGCCTTTCGTGCAACGGTAAACCAAGTATTCTCCATGCCGCTTCGTTAGTGCTCACATATCGGCCCGCCCGGAACATCTGCACCTCATCCTTTGTTTCGATCATAGCATTACCCTGCTGCCTTACGATAAAAATAGCTTGGTCACTACCCTTATTTATGTATTTACATATGTATTTGATAGCCTGGACCGAGCTGCAAAATTCCAAATTTATGTGGGCTGCAAAAATTTTGCACAGCAACGGCGAATATGGGACCACCCAGCTATTGTCCACGGACACGTTTTGCGCGGTGCCTCTGATGTTAATATTAACCGTACGTCCTCCCTCTTCGGGCGCTCTACGTCTATACAACGGGTAACCATTTTCATTGGTTTGCGTATCTTTTATGAGCGCGCGAGGATATTTTTTTGTGCATTTTCCATCCCTCATGCAAGGGGCCGTACGGTTCAATACTCCGCATGGTCCGTGGATCATGCTTTTAGTGACGGTGTCATATAACTGTTTGTCTTCGTTGGGGTCTGGCAACTCTGCAGAAACAACTTCGTCAATCTGGCTAGGACGTAATTTATCTTTTAGCCAGAGTAATAAATGGACATGTGGCAGTCCGCGTTTTTGCCACTCAATAGAGTACATAAAACACTGCACCTCACCAAACACCTGCCCTTTGGTGAGGAGGGCCACCAGTTTTTGTACCTTCATACGAAAGACTCTAGCGACGACGTCGTGTCTGTCTGTTGATTTTTGCCCGGCCATCAATTCCTCTTTTATTTCAGCCCAGGCTGGGTTACACGTCATCGTAATAAATAGATCCGGCCGCCCGTAATTCCTGACATATGAAAATGCGTCTTGAGTATACTCATGCAGATAGCGGGGACTGTTTACGAACGACGACGGCAGGATCACCATTTGACCCACATCGTTCGGGTTGACATTGCTGTCATTCGCAATGGCGTCTTGGAGGTGTATGTAGCTCTCGGCACGCAACTTGCTCTGATTCAGAGCTATGTAGCGCAGACGCTCACTTTCCATCTTAACGTACATATCAACCAAGAATTGCGAAAGCAGTGTCCTGCAGCGCAGCAACAAATTAAAATTATTTTCACGGGCCATTATATGGAAAGCGTAAAAGTCCATACAGGTGACTTTTTTATTTGTGTTGTTTTGAGGGATATTAAAGTGATATCCCTCTTGGCCCTTCCAGTAAATTATTGGGTACTGTAGAGCATCATAATATCGATGCGTGTCTGCAATCCTGGTGAGGGAGTCATCGTACTTCCGCAACACGATGTCTCTCGAGGCAGTGGGGTCGGCACCCGCGACCACAGCCGCTACCTCGACCACCGCCGGCGCGTTGTATCGGCGCGGGTGCTGCCCGCTCGGCACGCGCTCTGCGTGTATGACTACCTTGCAACTATCATCGGGCATATTCTCTAGGGCGGACTTAAATTCATGGACCAAGATGTTGTGGTTGTGCAAGACCTGTTGAACTTTTAGAACGGTTGTTCGCTCCACACCTTGAATGATTTGACACCGTCTGGTAGTCTCCGCCTCTTCGTCTCCCATAAAATACACCTGTAAAAATTGAGGCTCTCCATTAACTGGCGGCAACAGTGACCCTATTTTGTGATGTACTTGACCTTGCACAGTAAATGTAGGGGAAAATCCAGGCATTGCAAGAATTTTGTCGGCACCGAAAGACGTCATGTGAAAACATGAATTATATTTTTTTACACAGTTAAGGAACCGTCGAGATTCATCAGTTTCACCTGTAAATAACGTTTTTAAGGGGTCCACAGGCTCTTCTAAAGTAGGAATAGCTACTTTTCCCCCAGAGCAACACATTCCCGCTCTTTCCTCCTTCCATTTCAAGGCCCCACAATGGCGACACACATTTTCCATACGGCAAATTTTTATGAGGCTGTGGTTTTTGTAATCTAATGTCGCGTCATATTCAAAAGCACATTTTTCAAATACCCCCCAAGAGTTTCTGGTAAATATTTGTCGGCGCTCTGCTTGTCGCTCAGCAACTGCGAGTCGGCGAGCATATTCCTCATCTGCTGTCTCAGAAGCACGCTGATTAGTCATTAGCTGGGCATGCTCTCGCCGTCGAATAGCTCTTTCTTCAAGTGTTTCAGTGGCACGCTGAGAAGCCATGCGCTCTGCGTTTTCTTGACGCCGAGAAGCTGATTCTTCAGGTGTCTCTGAAGCACGCTGAGAAGCCATGCGCATTGCGTTTTCTTGACGCCGAGAAGCCGATTCTTCAGGTGTCTCTGAAGCACGCTGAGAAGCTATGCGCACTGCGTTTTCTTGACGCCGAGAAGCCGATTCTTCAGGTGTTTCTGAAGCACGCTGAAAAGCCATGCGCTCTGCGTTTTCTTGACGCCGAGAAGCTGATTCTTCAGGTGTCTCTGATGCGCGCTGAGAGGCTATGCGGAAAGCATTTTCCTGATGTCGAGTATCAGCTTGCGCAAAAGTTTCTCCAGCTCTAACTTCTGCCTGACGTGCTGCTTGTTCACGTCTACGCTGTTCAGCATGAACAGTAGATTCTACCTGTTTAGAAATTTTCATAGCTCGAGCTTTTTGAGAGCTCTGTGAAAGATTTGATTTGCGTTTGCGAGTCATAATTATTATTGCACTAAAACCAACAATATCCTATAATCATTATATTTAACTAACAGTAGGTATAGAGAAGGTAGTTAGTTATAGCTAGTAGGCACAATTATTTACGTAAGTTGTATTTCCTCTATAAGTACAATTTCACATGTAGTAATTGTAAGCACATAGATAAAATTTGCAACGTAGTTATATTAGAGTTTATTCGAAATTCAAATTCTCTGTGAATAAAAACAATGTGAAATGGGTCCCATGTTTTCGGAGAATCTTGTCACCGCGATGCAGCGGGCGAGCGCTCGTTTACTAACGCCATCTAGTTTTGTTCGGCGCAACTACTCCTTAGAATGGTGGTGTGCACTGTGCGATGTATTTTACCAGACTGCCGAAGAAGGGTTATGTTTTTCGAGTCTGTCTGTCTGTCCGTCGGTCCGTCCGTCCGTCCGTCGGTCGGTCCGTCGGTCCGTCGGTCCGTCGGTCGGTCGGTCGGTCGGTCGGTCGGTCCGTCGGTCCGTCCGTCCGTCCGCCCGTCCGTCTGTCTCTGTCTCTTTCTCCCTCTCTTTATCTATATCTATATACTTCTCCCTCTTTCTTTTTTCATTTCACTCTATCTCTCTCCCTTTATCTCTCTCTTTCTTAATCTTATATCCATTACTATGTAACCCCTTGCCAAATTGCATTATAATCCCTTCAGACGATTATTATAATAGTAATAATTGTAGTCCATAAGATATATACCTCATAATTTCAACCCCTTGCTTTGCCCCCTTTAGGGATGATTTTGGACAAAATCTGAAACCCGTATTTTCTTTATCTTCTACCAAAAGCCTAAATATAAATTTTCAGATTCCTAACTTGAAGAATTATTAATTACCCATACAAACTTTCAACCCCTATTTCATCCCCTTAGAGATTATTTTTTGAGACAAAAGATAGCCTATGTTCGTCTCATAGGTCCAATCTACCCCTATACCAAATTTCATCAAAATCGGTCCAGCCGTTTGAGCGTGAAGAGGTAACAAACATACACACATACACACACACTCACAAACTTTCGGCTTTATAATATTAGTAAGATTCTCTGGCTACAATTTCAGCCAACTATCTACATTTTTTCCATTAAGTTTATTTTGTAAATTGACTAGTTATATCAATGAAAAATAAAAAAAATAAAATCGATTTTTTATAGATTTTGGCGCCACTTTGAATGTTATATATCTTTTTAAATTGAAGCCGTTCAAGCCCCAGAGTTTGGTGGCAACCAATATACAGCACGTCCGTAAAGATATTGCGTTTTCAGAAATATTCATCCATAACTTAACCAGTTCTATTCACTTGAAAAATGGCACCTCAATCCTGATTTGCTGAATTGAGGTGCCACCTTTACAGTAACAGAACTTTTTATGCATAAAATCTACTAAAATCTGCTTTAGGGTACAAATTTTATTGACACACCTACATTTAAACTGCGTGATATTCCATTTAGAAATTGTTAATTTTTCAAAAGTGGCTCCTCAATCCTTACGGACATTTCGAACGCGGCTCGTTTGCTCCGTAAAAATGTTTCCCTCACGTCTTGTCTGTGTTCTACTAGCCCCGACCGATTGACAATTTCGGCTCATCGGCGTAAGTTAGAATGGTCGAACGGTCCCGCACCACGCTTGTGTGATGAAGGGTGGCATGGCGTGGGTTCTAATCCTCCTACTGGCAAACTTTTTGCACTTAGTTTTTGGATATTACGTAAGTTATTGCGATAACAACACAAAACAAACATAATAATTAAGTCAATATCTAAATTAATAAACTTAACTAAAGTAGGTATACTAAGGTAAACGAAGGAATTACTCGCTTCTAAATTTACTTATAAACATCTTCTAATTTCCCTGTATTGTGTATTATTCAAATTAAAACTTAACACTGAGACTATGGCGACTTTCCGTACGACAAAACAATGTAAAAATGTCATGAACTCTGTACTATAGTTGTAATAGTAATTGCACTTTATGTAAAAGCATTCAGGTTTGTAATCATAAAACCTGTGACTTATCTCCTGCGTCCGCGAAGAGCACGAAATGAGAATAATGTACCTACAGGTAGGTAGGTAGGTATTTGTATAGTAAAAATTATGGAGCGAGCTGATCATCACAAAAAATAATATTTTTTTGCCCAATCGCCACCAGTGGTGGTAATTAATTATACGTGTTTGTTTTTTTATGTGATAAACTTCAAAAAACGCAAATCAACGCATGCAAAAAGTTCGGCCGCTGTGGGGTTCGAACTCTGGCCTACGCGGCACAGCGGAGTCGCGTCCGTACCCCTGGGCCATTTAGACATAGTATAGTCACGCGAAATTGTTATACAGTCTAAATGAAAGAGATGCTCGACCGTTCTAAGTGACCGTGATTGGTCAGTGGGCGTACACAACCGTATATTGCTAGCTACATATAGGTCATATTCATGGCACAGGCAAATGCGGGGGTGAGGTATTTTTGGAGCAAACGGCGATACGTCCTCCCTTCGAGACGCCTGAGCGAGTACTGGCGGATGGCCGCGAGCGCTACAACTCCTAGATTTTGTATGTTTTTATTTATAGGAAAAAAGTGGTAACGAGTTTAGAATAAGTACTTCTCACCCCACTCCTATATAAAAATCCCCGTTTATTGGTACAACTTTCACGTGGTTTCGTGATGGAATCTCTTAGCAGGAGATAAAGTCAGATGCGAAGTAGTGTCATCTTTGCCATGTTTTTTTATCGAGCCAATCATTCGAGATCACGTTTTTGTCTTTCGTAAATTAAAAATAATAAGTTCAATTTTAACAAAATATTTTTTTTTACTCATAAATCTTACATTTTAATAGGTTTCCTTAGCTTCAAAAGCCTGAAACTCAGTCCCACAGCGCCTTAAGTGTTGCTCCTTCAATTGTTTAATATGTGTACTGTTGGTGTTTCTTGAATAAATAAATAAATAAACTGTCCCACTGCTGAGCAAAAGGCCTCCCCTCACTTTCGTGAGGAGGGTTATTAGACCGTATTCCACCACGGGGGCCTAGTCCGGATTGGTGGATAACATGGCTCCGAAATAATTTTCGGGCATGTCGGTTTTCTCACGTTACACTGCTAGTGTGGGGAAATATAACGGACCGCACACAAACTTTCGCAACAAATAATATAACAATTCCACCCAAATTGGCAGAAATTAGCCCCACGATCGAGAACTTCATATGGCTACAATTGAGGTGCATGGACCAATCCATCCTTAGCGTGCAACAGCGCATAAGGGAGGCGGACAAACACATCCTGAGCGGCCAGAAGAAAGACAAGCGATTCCGTATGGCCCACGCGTTCCACAAACTCGACAGTTGGAAACGCAACGTCCAAGAGATGTGGGGCTTCATCACGTGGGCTGGGACTTATTCGACCACGCACTGGTGGTGGGGCAATACTGACCAATGGAGCAACCACAGCCTGCCGAAGTACAAGACGGTGGACGTCCACATCAGATACTACACCTATTTCGTCCGTCGTCAAGTCGACGTCACTCTAACCATTGATTATATACGGGGGCTCCATGACAGCATACAGAGAGAAATTGAAAATTTCACTAAGGAATTTACAGGAAACAGAAGGTACGGCGGCGCTTCGAGACCACGGGAGGCCGGTAGCCAACCCAATTACTCCAATTGGCAGCCAAAAGGATAGTAAAATCCACTTTATTTCTAAAATAAAGTTCTGTTGTGTTTTTAAGTAGATATCGAAATAAATATTTGCCAATACTTCTCTTTCAATGGACACTTTCAACGCAAAGCACACATAGTGGCTTTTCAGTATGAACTTGGGCGTATGAACCAACTTAAATCCGTTCATTTCATTATTTGTTGTGTCGTTCACATCAAAATAAAACAATAATTATAATAATACAACGATTTATTACTACACTGGGGGCAGAATCAGGGGTGGTCGTTGGGAATAAACCCTAAACTACAAGATACCTGTGACATTTCATTCGTGGCAGTCCATACATTCTGCCCAAGTTACTAATTACCACAACTTCTATTCCAAGTCAACACAATTATAATATAATTATAACGTACTTGTACATTACACTTTACCGATGAAACAACCCCTTTACCTATATTAAATAACCAATATAATATACATCATACCTAAATGATTATCAGAGCCCTGAGTGTGACTTTTTGCGACAAGTTAACGCGCTCGACTTACGGCAGAAATTAATAATCTATCCAATCCAAATTTTGCTATCTGGGATTGATATCACTAGGATAGGTTTATGAAGGCACGCAGGTTGGAAATCGAAAGAACGATAAGCAGCAATCCAAGATCGATTTCAATCTTGGATAGGAGATAGGTACATTAATTTCGGCTGTTAGTATACGCGTCACCGCGCGCTTTGTATGAAGTTTTTTCGTTCATAAACGCGCCGGTAGAGCCTCTGTACAGGCTCTTCATACAAAGGCGCTACTTGACGCGTACTATGTCGAGCTACAGACTAAAATAAGTTACAGAACAAGAATATATACACATTATTTATATATTTCGAGGTGCTGAGGTATTTTGTTACAGATTCCTTGTTGGAATATTAAAATTAAATTATGTTGAGGGGCCGGTACACAGCCCAGAGTGGTGACTGATGTGACATACCATCTGACCGCCATGTTGTTTTGTTATTATTTTATAGCCGATATCGTTTACATCGTCGCATTCAAAGCCACTTACCATAAACTTAACAATGATTTCTACTCATTCTTAGCCAGATACAGAATTTTGTTTTTAAGTGTTTACTGGAGATTATGCAGACAACATTTTATCTATCGACGTTTGATATTGAACAGCAAAATCGTCAAAAATCAAAATGGCGGCCGTATAGCAAGCCTGACCACAAAGTAGAATGTTCAATACCTAATAAAAAGAGAACTGCCCCTTTCAATAGAATATTAGGTATGCTTACAGATGCTCGAAATAAATGCTTACCGGATATACAGAGACGTAGGTAACTAGGTACGTACCTACGTCAAACTGAGTTGCGGCTATATTAATAAATAATATTCCACAAACTAATTAATTATTGGCTTTCTTGAAGTATTCTTTGCTCTCTTTCGGATTAGGCTTGATGGTGCTTGCGTTGGTGTCGGGATTCCAGTTGGCGGGGCAAACTGGGAACAGAGGCAATATGTTATAGAAAAAAATGTTATACTATAATGACGGTGATCAAAAATGACCCTTAGCCTCCAATGATAAGAGCCTCCATTCAGGCTGTCTTCCCAGTCCTGCTAGTGCTGCGCTTGGAGCTAACTCCAGTCTTCCACTTTTTCCATCGTTAGGGATGGGCAAAAGAATTATGAAACCCTGACAATGAAATACCAATCAATATGTCAACCTCACCCCCGTATTCACAAACCTTATTTATCTAAGGGGTGTAGTAGTAACAGTATGTAAAGTAAGACTTTTGCGTTCATTTTCACGGATACCATAGTAGTAGTACCCAACTGATATGGCTTACCGATGTACCTGCGCAGAAGATGAATTTTCAAAGCGTGGGAAATGCTATTGACCGCTATTGGTCGGCAGCCGCCGCCATCTTAGCGAGCTTAGAGTGAGATGGAACTAACAGCTGCAGTGTATTATGAACCTTATAATAGTGAGCTTAGGTTGATTGTAAGTTTTAAGTATTCTTTCGTTAATCTTCGGACCATACTTTCTTTTCTGCGCGAACGAAGATTCACGACGCGCCTTGTAAGTTGGGTACTAGTATACCATCTGACACTTAAGTGTTATTCTTGAATGGGTTTTGTTACCCTGTGCAGTAACATTTGTGAATTCGTGGGTTATTCTATCGCTTTATATTGTGTATGTCGCTTCCTTTTGTTCCATTTCCATGGCGTCGGACATCGGAATATATAGCTCTATTTCTCTCTACGTCCTAATTAATTATCTTTCTCTCTCATGTACTAAAACATTTGTAGAAGTGGTGCTTCCTCACCATTTTACTCTCAATTCTTGTTTGCTTATCAACTATCGATTAACCACCAGCCCCGTCAGAGGCCCCCGGGCGGGGTGATAAACTCTGACACTAGAGGCCTACAACCTCTAACAACAAACAAAAAAAGTGCCAGAAACAAACACCGATACACTTATCCGTTGGTCGGAGATAACTTGGAGCTCAGAAACCAGACTAAAGAAGTGTCACTCCAAAGATATACAGTTAGATAAACTAGAATAAGGTACCTTCTCCATGCTTATCAGCAAACTGGAATGCCTTGATCAGCCTCAGGGTTTCGTCGACCGACCTACCCACTGGGAAGTCGTTGACAGACATGTGCCTCAGGGTGCCTTCTCCGTCAATGACGAACAGACCTGGAAATATACACAGTTCTGCATAGCCCATTGGGTTGAATAACTAATGCATAGTAATCACATGAAATCAATCATGAATTAATGACCCCTGATTTAGATTGCTGATATCTAAATGGGCCATGACGGTCTCACAAACCCCAAGCCATACAGTAAAACTTGTGGTTCACACATATCTCCGTCTTGTTTGAGAATCCAATCTCGATAATCCACGGTCCATAATGTCGAAAAAGAGCTGCGGAATAGAACATTTGAATCCTATAGGATAGACATACCGCGCAATGCACATCCCTGGTCAGTAAGCACATCGTAATCATCAGAAATCTTCTTTTTATAATCTGAAATTAGGGGGAACTCCAGTTTACCCAAACCGCCATCCTGAAAAAGCAATAACGACATCATTACTACAGAACCTTCTAGTTCTGAGAACCACACCTCACAAAGTTTACGTACTTATAATATTACTAGCAATCATGGCTACGCGTTGCTGTGGCTAATGTTTTCGTTATTGAGACTATAAATTGGGATGTAAGCTAAGCTATCTTTCAAGTTAGATCAAACTGCACACAGTGTGCAAATTTGATTAAAATCGCATAAGTAGTTTACATAAATGTGATGCGTAATGTATATATATTAAGATTAAGATAAAATAGTAGCTCTATAACTATAAATAATAATTAAACTTAATTTAAATTGAAAATAAATTTCTTAAACTTTCGCAAACAAAAAACATAATTATATTATGGTACAACTACAGCTAGATAGATACTATTGGTACAAAAGTTCAACCTACCAAGGTGGCACATTCAAGTAAGTTAAAATGGCCCCATAATAATTATGATCAAAAAATAAGGATACCTACAGTATTTGTAAACTTTTTATAACCATTTTATATCACACATTGAAGGCCATTGCCGTTTACAGGAATGTTGGTAGATATAAGTGATGTTAGCTAATATTTTGTGATAAAAACAAGATTTTAGACAATAATTATTATGTATTCTTTACTCTATATTTAGTATAGAAAACGAATGCAGTACTAAATACCTTCCGCGGAGTGTTGATCCAAGCAAGATGGCTGAATTCGGAATCAGTGGAGATACCGAGCACTTGACAGCCGATGCCGGCAAAGTCTTTTGCCTTTTCGCTGAAGGCGATCAGCTCGGTGGGGCAGACAAACGTGCTGGAAGTTGAAATTACCACATGTATTTCGTAAATGATGATAATCTCTCATACTTTTACGTGGGCACATTCATTTTTTACATATGAAGTGGTATCTCAGGTGGCAACCATGGACAATGTCCTAATGATAAGTCTGTAAGTCAACATTATTGTTTATCATTTAAAAGTTTCTACTTACAAGTCTAGTGGGTAGAATAAGAGCACAACATATTTCCCGGCAAAATCATCCAGCTTCAATGTGGTGAAGTTACCGTCCACTACGGCAGTGCCTTTGAAGTCTGGTGCTGCCTTCTGTACCTTCGGAGCCAATGCAGCCGTTGCTATATTAGAACAATAATAAGAATCTTCTTTAATTTATTTACCTACACCAAACTTATTTAGGTTATGTAACAATTCAACAAACTTATAGTACTATTGAATGTTTAAAGACTTACTCGTGCTGAAGTTAACATTCTTCGGTGTTGAAAAGGCAGGCCTGATAACCTGACGATAGATAAATACGAAATGTAATCAGCATAATTAATTGTTAGTGTATCCATTTGAATTTATCAACTCATGTATTATTTTAAACTGGACTTACCCGACGGGCGAGCTGTTTCACAAGCAACGACATGATATGTTTTAGATTGTTTTACAGCAACATATATCGAAGAAACAATGAAATAATGAGAAAATTCTAGCGTTTTCCACAAACCGGCACGGCACAGCAAGCAACACGAACGAAACGAATTAGAATTTCTTATGTCATCATTCATGTCATTCAACAAAAATGTCGTTCAGTTTTTGTTACTTTTTAGTTATGGCTTCGCATGGTTTGTGCATTTACCCAGTCTCAAGTATTAGGTACCTACCTATCATAGACGTAGTACATATAAGTATTTCTTAACTTCACAATAGGAAAGTTAAAGCAATCCTCGTGTTCAAATAGTCCAGTCAATTATTTACATAATCAAAGTCACGATCTAGTAAAGTAGTGGATGCTTTACTGAAACTGCCTGGGAGTTTAGGAAAAATTGCGAAGTGACACGCTCTTTGGGTTGCCGAACACTCAATGACTAATATTACAACAATATTAGACATAAGCACTCGAAGAAACAAGTTTGAGAAAAAAATACAAAACCATCGGATCTGGTCAAACCACACTGGTGGAGCCAAAACTGGTCAAAGTGGTCTCGGAAGGTTTTGCGGGATCAAAAATTATCTGTTACCATAAAATTATTACTCCCACAAAATAATGGGGAAAACCTTTACATTATGATGTAATTAGGTACATTTTTTAATTTCACTTAATACAATTTTTAATTGTTACATAATTATGTAATACCTACAATTTTTAATTCCAATTCATATCAAATCTTAAAACCTGATATCACCTATATTCATACAAAAAGCAACCAAACCGACTATCAATAATTATGAATACTGAATCTTTTACTACCAAATAAGTATAATCCTCAGTCCTCATATTGTTTTCTTTAGGTATAACTCAAACACGTGTTTTTTATTTTACGTTGGTCTCCATTGTTTTACTTTCTACCAACTATTTTGGTCTAAATAATGTTTTACCGTAAATCCAGGCTTTTCCAACGTAACTACCTGTAAAAACAGATAAAAATATGATAAGATGCCGGGCTGGAGTCTCTCAGAATGGACCTTTTGCAATAAACCGGTTCCTAATAATTTAAAAATGTCAAGTAGGTACCTACCTACTCGTACATTATAATATCTTGATCATCAGTCAGTGGCCCACTATCTGTCACTTGCCAAAATAAAAGCTAAACGAGAACGAATCAATCAAAATACCCCACAGATTAAAAACTCGAAACTAAACAAGAAAAGAGAACACAAAAAAGAAACAAGACACGAAATCTATAGATGCTTGCGGGTAGTTCTCGCAGAGGTTCTCAACTCACGCGACTAAATGTATTGCAAGCCCATCGCGGCCGCGTGCGCCAGCACCGCCTCGGCCGCCTGCCGCGTCTCCAGGTGCGAGCGCGCGGCGTCGCGCCACGCGGCGGCGGCGGCGCGCGACGCGCCTTCCAGTGCGGTTACGTACTTCAGCGCTGCAGCGATGTTGCCGCGCTCTATCCAGAACCTACCACAAAATTAATGTATTTTATAAACTGGCATAATCACTAACACTACTAACGCTTTAGAAAAGATATGAGTTTTGAAGGAACGATGATCAAAACAAAATTGACAAGGACCTAAACCATGACTGCAGAAAATGAAGTGTCAATTTAACATGTTTGACAGCCATAAATCCTGGCAGCACAGGATATAAAAGTATAGCAATATAGATAACAATATAGATGGCCAAAGGGACGCAGAATCCAGGAATGAACCCAAAAAAAAAAATACTAACGCTTAAAACATTATTACAACATCTACTTATTATTAAAACTTACCTTATTATGTTGATAAAAGCCAGACAGACTCTCCTCGAATCATTAGTACCTACCTAATCAAGTATCAGCAGGTACTTGTGTTAATTTTTAGGGTTCCGTACGGAAAGGGAAATACGGGACCCTATTTTACTAAGGCACCGCTGTCCGTCCGTCAGTCATTCTGCCTGTCTGTCTGTCTGTATGTCAGTCCGTCTGCCACCAGGCTCTCTCTCTCATCAATCGTGATAGTAAGACAGATGAAAGTTTCACAGATGATGTATTTCTGTTGCCGCTATAACAACAAATACAATCAATATTTAAGGGGGCTCCCATACAATAAACGTGATTATTTTGCCGTTTTTTCAGATAATGGTACGGAACCCTTCGTGCGCCAGTCCGACTCGCACTTGGCCAGTTTTGTTATTATTTCAGGTGTTACCTGTGTAAGATTAAGATTTTAAACATAGATTTAAAGTTGTACCTTGCTCGTTGTAGCAAATCAAACGTATCTAAATCTTTGGAGGGTTCTTTAGGAGGCTTTTCAAATTCGTCTTGGGGTATTCCGCTAATCTGAAACAGCCACAGACAAGTAGCCAATTAGCCACAGACTGGAATATAAATTGTATAAATATGTAGGTAATATTTTTGTTTAGTTCTAATAAGAAAAAAGTTTTCGACCTCAATGTTGGACTAAGATAAAATTTAAATGCAAAAGTTCAAATTTTTTTATCTGTTCGATCATTAAAATCTTACATGATCTGAGTTCAAACCGGTGTGAGCCAGGTCAGGTTGGTTTCTGTCTTTTAACATTTCAAATATTTTAGTTTAGTACGAAATACAAGTCAAAGCAAGATTACCTTCATAAAAAGAAACAGAGATTGTATGAAGGACAAAAAATATATCGGCAGTATTCCTCCTTCTTGCTCCACTAGCGCCACCTTCAGGGCGACATCTTCCATCTGTTGACAAATAGGTACAACTATTAATTTTGCCTTAGGTATCAATATTGCGTTGAAAGTTTCACATACTTACCTACTTACTGAACATAGTTTTAAGACTTAAAATGGGTGTGGAAGAGAGACAGTTCCTGGAGATATATTTTACATACAAACTTACTATTGGAGTTTGCACGTTGGCTAGCTATTCCTGTCACCACAATGTTTCATCAAAAATAGCTTTTTCAACCATCAGTAAGTATAGGTATGGTATACCCCTAGTGTGAGTTTTTACGAACTCGACAATCGACTTATACCTACTTAGTATAAGCGTCAACTAGCACTTATAGTATCTAGATTATTCTAGATCCTGTACCTACTTACAGCGCCCCTACCGTCGCGTTTAGGAACGAAAATATCTGTTTTCATATAATTATAGTGCTATTGAGTTTGGTTCGATCTTTTGGCTCAAAGTCAATACTCGATACTAACCATTTGCCTAAACTAGATGTGACATGATTGCCACGCCACAACACTTGTCAGTTACAAAATGGGTCAGCTAACTGAATCTTAACGTCACTCTTCAATGAACCAGGCGACTAAAAAGCTCTACAACTTTCCTTTAAATAATAAGCTAGATATGTACTTATTTTAAACATTATAAGTCTTACCACAAAAGTTTAAAATAGAGATAAACAGAAGTTTCTAAGATTTCGTTCCACAAAATCAACGTGTACTTAGGACTGTTGGTATCACTCACGTTTTCTTACTAAATCCTGGCTTTCCTCATTATATTACATGTGAATTTGTTATTGAGTTAGAAAAAGCGAGAGTTAGACGTCGGATTTGTGGAGAAAATATTTAGACACGTCTGTTCAACTATGGTTTTAATCTTTTGTGGTAAGACCTTGTTACTTCTCCTACCCACCGCGCGATATCTCTCCCGTAGCACGCTCTCAGGGACTACTCCCTTGTGCCTCACTGAATCCGGGATCGCTTTCAGCACCGAGAGAACCAGTTTGTCGCCGTCACCTATACAAATAGGTATCAACATAAATTACAATGATTATTGTAATTACTAGCTGTTGCCCGCGACTTCGCCCGCGCGGACTACCAAGTCCGTCTTCACGGACCAATCGTAACTGTATACCAAATTATCGTTATCATATCGTTATAGAATCGTTCTCGTATTGTTATTTGTCGTTATCGTCGCATTATCGTCGCGTAATAATCTCGTTATCGTCGCGTTATTATCACGTTATCGCCGCGTTATTGCGTCTTGATATCACAGTCAAAGTGAAATCATTTATTATAAATAGGCAATAAAATAGCACTTTTACCCGTCACGTTATCGTCTCCTTATTGTATCATAATCGTATCATGATTTGTTTTGATATTTGTTTTTTTCTCGCATCGCTATCATAATCGCTATCTTATCGCTATCGTATAGATATCGTAAAAGTACGATTTTATAGCCTATTTACAATAAATGCTTTGACTTTGAACTAGGAACCGTCTACCCATTACCCGAAGCCTTCTCAATGGCTTTAAGCTCCTTGTCCACTTTGACCAGAGGGTCTCCCTTCTTGGTCGCGGCTAGAAGCGACGCCCCCGCGGCGTACAGCTCTTGGGAGCGCCGCGTCTCTTGTTCCGCTTTCAGACGCGCTGAAATAATATTTTCCAACTTAAAAGCCAATAGTCTGTCAACCAATAGATCTGGATGATCATCGTTGAAATTATTAGCAGTTCGCGCACGTCGCGAGTCGTGTCATCTGCCTACGTTTCCATTGATAACATGTATAAAAATATATAGGAACTACTAAGATGTAGTAATTTCATGTGCTTTATAAAATAACTACGAACCAAGAATACCTACTCTGCCTGAGTAGGTAGGTACCCTAGGAGTTGAGAACTCAAGAGTTTTAAAGACTCGTTTAACGCTCGAAATAAAATAAACATCTACCTAACTGACTGCTTAATTTTGCTTCAGTTTCCTTAAAAGTGTTAGAAAATTAAAAGCGGATTACCTTGACATCGCGCTCAGTTTCAGAATTAAATAGTAAATTTAAAAAGTTATTTGGGTTCAGTAGGTGCCTAAATTTTGCCCAATCTCATTCTGCCTATGGGCTATTCTCAGTATGACGTGCTTGCGAAGTGGACATGCGACAAAAACATCCTGCATAGCTGCATCCCTTTCTAAATTCCAAAAACGCGCGTATCCAATCTTTGTAAACCTCATACTTCGTTCCTACCTTTGAGCTTATCGTCGACTATCTTCAGCTTTATAGCCATTTTCCCGAGCTCTGTCTTCATTGCTTTCCTTTCTATGGCCACTTGTTCAGCCACTAATTTGGATAGCTTCTTCTCAGCCTGAAAATATTCACTAATCTTAGACCTAGTATGAGAGAAAATCGTGCTGTGAAACAAGGTTACTTGGCAGACCAAAGTAGCTCTTATTATTGGAGCCCAAAGCACATTCAGGTCACTGCGCGATCCTAGTCTTCATCATCGTCTTTATCGGCCTATTTCTATCCCACTGCTGGGAAGTTATCCTATCTTCGGAACACCGCAAAAGCGTCTTGACGGCAGATTAGTTACTAGAGGATGTAGTCTACTATCTAGGTCCTAACTTTCTCTTACCTCAATTTCCCTCTGTTTCATCCTTACTTCCAACGTCACCTGCGACTGTTCCAGTTGCTTCTTCAGGGAATCCCTTAGGAACTGGTCGTTTTCAGCCTTCTTGTCTTTGAACTGGGAACGGCAATTTTTGTTTCGGGTAAAACAATTCACATGTAAGGTCTTCTTGCACTAGTGTGCGTGTAGGTAGGAGAACGTTTAAGCCATTCACGCACACATTGATTAAAAAGTGGCTTCAGATAAGACTAGAACTACGAATTGAATTTACCTTCTTGCGTTATTCTTCTAACTAATATATGTATAAATAAAGGTAGGTAGAGAAACTTGTCTTTTAGCCGGAGTCACAGTAGGTATCTATATCGTGAGGTACGCCCCGGGGTCAGAGGAATGTATCCACCAATCCAGACGGGACCCTGTGTGGTTTATGGCTTAATCCTCACGAAGAGATTAGACCCGCGCGCAGTCTTGAATGTAGACGTGAAGTCACCTGACTACTACATTATTGGGATGTAAACGTAATGATTCAGGAAACACTGCTTTACAGAATTGGCTTGCAACTCGACTAAAGTCTTAACTTAATACTCCGATTGACTGAGATACTGGGATTTGACATAAACTTGATAGTAATTAATTTAGACACTGACCAAATGAATATTATACGAATACGAAACTAAAAAGGAAAATAAATTAAGGCACTAAGGATGTCTTAGGTACCGACCCGTTGTACAAACTCTGCGTTGAGCTCTCCCAATTTCTTGCTGAATAACGCTGCGATTTCTTTATTTCTAGCCTTCGCCACAGCCTCGTCTTGTGACAGGGCTGGTAAGAAAAATACAATCGAAATTAACACGAATGCAAAATTATGTGGGTACATTAAAGGACTAAGGAAACACCTGTTTACTGTACCTACATACTTAATCAATGTTTATAAATACATAGACACCTACCTAAAATGTTATTTTATCGTAGAATATTCAGTGGGTACCCATCGCGTCACAGTGTGACTCGTTGGGAAATTTTGCGCGTTGGCCATAGTTCGGGGCGTTACTGTTGTCAAAGCACTATTTCACCTGATTTGAACGCTTGTATTTTTCTAGAACTGTTGTTAGAGTTATAACAGGATCTTTGACCATTACCTATTATAAGGTTGAGGCTTGATAACATGCTATTGCTTATGTTAGAACGAGATTGGCTCTCAAGGCTGTAAGGAATCCCTACTTACTCTCCACACCGCGATTGACCCGCTCCTGCATGGCAACTAAGACTTCCGTTAGTTGTTCATTCAACATTTCAACCTAGGAAAAGAAAGCCATTAAATCACGGTCTAGCTAAAGAATACCAAAGTGTGACAGATTTTCCCATTGATTTTCCGTAGTCACGATTAATGATAACTAAATACGTAGGTACTTGACCGTAGCCGGAGAGTAAAAATTAACTCAAAATGTTCAAAAAAATTAAAAATTGTGTATGTTCAGCCCGAAGTGAGGTACTTACATACCATATCTACCTAATTCACTTTAAAACTACAAGAAATACCGTGAGATATTAAATTTGAAACCGTTTACTGCGATAACAACTCGCGCTCGCGTCCAATGCTCTTCGTCGTCATTCGCAACAAGCAGAATATCAAACCGTCAAGCCTGAATATATTATATAAAAGGTTTGTTTATTACTAACATATCTCAAGGTATGATGCAGTAACAAATCGGGGTCTCCTTTCAGTTGAGGCTTGGGGCTATCGTAATCCAAATCCTTATGCATAGTCTTGTTTTCATTTATATATTTATTCATGAACTCTTCTACCTGAAGGACAGACAAACTTTTGGTTTATATGACAACGATGGCCTCCGTAGCGCAAGTGGATGAGCTGACTGCGAAGCGTGATGTATGAAAAATAGTTAGTAACTGACTTTAAAAGAGGGTGTGCTCAATTCGACTGGTTTTTTTTAACTTTACTGTGCTGTTTTTAGCGCAGTCTAACGTTTGGTAATATGATACTGGCTGCATACATAAGTCATGCGAAACAAGAAAATAAAGGTTCCATTTTTGCCAATAGGCGATGGAAACCTGTGAAATAAGTATTAAGAAATATGTGTACTAATGACAGTTTTACTATGGGTAACAGATTATAGTGGAACTCATAGCCAGTCTTCTTGATACTTATAACCAGGTAGTCTTCGAGTCACAAGTGATTAAGTTACTTCTAGGTAAGCGTGCACCATCGTAGCATCAAGTGAAGGACTAGTTAAACTCGAACCTATTAATTAATTTGAAATAATACCTTCTGCCACTGTATGTCCCTGGCGAGAGCCATGTCATTCTCCCACTCCCACTGGATCTGCATCATCCTGATCCTATCTTTGAACTGCGTCAGCATGTCCTTGGTGTTTTGGATGGCTTCCTTCGAAGCTGTGACCCCGCAGTCGAAGTAACGACTCAGCTCGTCTGGAACAAAGTTAGGATCCTGTAGTATCCTCTAGTATGTGCGTTTATATAGGCGTTTGACAAGTATCTCAGTTGTAAGTAACAGTGCTTCCACACATTTGCCGATTAAGGAAGCACCTAGAAAAGCAATATTCGTCCTGCACGGGAATTAAAACTAGTCTCTCACGCGATTCGCCAATCAGAATCTATCAATGATATGTGCAGGCGTGGCACTTCCTATAAGCCGAACCACCTGCTTGTCTCGCCATTCAGTAGCTCACCTAGCTTCGTGGTGGCGGCCACCGCTTTCTCGATATTTTCCTTGACCTGCGTCATGCGTTCCTCCATAGCTCCACGCAGTGACTTTATTGCGGGGGTGCTGAATTGTACCATTGTTGACTCTACCAACTGGAAACAAATAGTGAATTTATGTTATTAATTAGAATACCCTTAGAACGGCGATGAAAATCCACTTATAACTCATGAAAGTCATTGGTGTGGGCAGGAGAGTTCACTATTTGAAGAACTAGGCAACTATCATTGGGTTGTGCAGAAGTTACTACCCAGCTACCATCTCTTTACAACATACCTTATTATAACAAGTGCAAACGGCGCGGGCCTTAGTGTAGGAGCAGATCGCAGTCTCCCCCAGGTCTTGCATGCATTTCTCGATCTCACAAATGTTTTTTGTAAGAATCGGCGGTGGAACAATATCTTCGCATGATTCTGGAGACTTTTCCTTTTCCTGTACTGCTTTTTCTTTATAAAAAGGTACAAAAGTTAGTGTGTGTGTGTTGAGAGTGAGTAGGTACTAGTTGTGTCGGCGATGATCACGTGACTTCGAACAATGCTCCGTAGTGCAAGTGTCGGTGCATGCGAGTGTTAGTGTTGTTTTATGAGTGCGCGATATAGACGCCCGTAGCATCGCCTTGGCGCAAGATAGGCGGGTGCGCTGTTTGTAATGTATACAGCTAGGTATAGGCTTAGTGTTAGTATTATATTCATTCACCTCGGTAGCTTAAGTGAATTGTTATAAATTAATTTTGATTATTTTTGTACGCCCAGTTGGCAGGTTTGTGTCTTGTCGTGCTTATACTTAAGATATGACTATAGGTAGGAACATACGATGGTGTTCAGGATATAGGAAATAGTTGTATCTGTAATTGTAGATAAGCAATTTATGTAAGAATTATTATTTTTGGGAAATAAAGATAAAAAAGGGGCCAGCCGATAGGCAATCAGACAGGTAGGAATCGTTCCAAAACGACATGCTCTCCTTCAGGTAAAGATCCGCAGTACAATAGTAAACCAGGCCTCTCGCCAGTTGTTGGCTGCTGGAACGAGAGAGAAGATAGGAAGAAATAGGAAGGCAATAGGAAGAAATAGGAAGAAAAGGACAGAAGATAGGAAGAAAGGGATAGGAAGATTAGAAGAGGATAGGCGATAGGCACGGGGGAGAGGGACGGCTGGACCCTTGCTGGCGATACATTCGGTGTTTCATTCTTGCCACAAGCGAGGGTTGCCCTAGAAGCGAAGATTGTTCCGGTGGTGGTGTGACTGTACACCCACCAAGCGCAGTGAAGGTGCGCAGGGTCGGGCGCGTCTACCAGCGCCCGAGTGAGTGAGACAGACGCAGGTGCGTCTCCCGCTCGCTCGCCCACCGCGTCCGACACCCCCTAAGGTCGGCCCCGCCCGCCGGCGAGGGCGCGACCGCCACAGCTGGTCCTTCGAGCCGGATTCCTTCAATCAAGTCACGCCACCAGCAACGAGATGCCAGTCACCAGAAGTCAGTCCGGGTCATCGCGGAACGCCCGGCCGCCGGCAGGTACGCCGGCGGGCTCGCAGGCGGGTACGCCAACTGATACGCCGACCGCGACGCCGACGGACACTGCAACGAACTCGTCGGCCTCCGGGTCTACGGCCACCACCGGGTCCGCAACGACGACGACTACTGAGACCAGCGGCACTAATACTACAGCTACAGAAAACACCGTCACTACCGCCGAAGCCAGGGGGGAAGAATGTCCAGCCGTTCCCGAGGTTCCCGTGCCTATGAAGAGTGCGGCCGAGGTTGCGGAGCCGGCAACCGCGGCCGCGGCCACGAGAGAAGCAGCCAACCAGCCGGCGCCACGCCGGTCAAGTCCAGCATCCGTCCAGTCGTCCCGCTCCACCAAGTCGAAGAAACGTCAAGAAGCTGAAGCTCGCGCTGAACTAGCGCTCAGGGAGCTACGAGAGGCTCAAGCAGTGACTGCTTGTGCCAAGGTGCGTCTGGAGTTACTGCAGATCGATGATGAAGACTCCGAAGTAGAAGAGCCCGAGGGTCGGGATCAAGATGTCCAGCAGTGGGTGCAAACCACTGTCGAGGGAATACCGGAAAAGGCGAAGGAATGTCCACGGGAGGCGCCGCCCATCTCCATCGCCAAGCCGAAAGAGAAAACTAAGAAGTCTTCGAATGAAGATCTAGCAGAAGCAATCGTGAAGGCCATCAACGCTGCACCAAGACATGGACCGTCAGCACCGCCGAGCTACATGCATGAGCTACCACTCTTCGATGGCACCAGCGCCGAGTGGTTAGCTTTCAAGACAGTCTATGAAGATACAGCACCGCTCTTCTCTACCGTGCAGAATATGGCGCGGCTGAGGAGATCGATCAAAGGAACAGCCAGGGAAACCATCAAGAGTCTGCTGTACTCTGACTCATCACCGGAAGAAGTGATGGAAGCTCTTCGAAGAAGATTTGGAAGGCCAGACGCTCTAGTCCTCGCGGAACTGGAGAAGCTCCGAAGACTACCGAAGATAACCGAGAACGCCCGAGACGTCTGCGTGTTCGCCAGCCATGTGAACAACACCGTCGCAACGATTAAGGGGCTCCGGAAGCCAGGGTACCTGCAGTCACCAGAGATGCTGAAGATTATAACAGAGAAGATGCCCCCGGTGATACAATACCGGTGGTACGACTTCACCGCTGACAGGGCGGTGGAGGATCCAGACCTGGTCATCATGGCGAAGTTCCTGAACAGAGAAGCTGATCGGTGCGGGCCATATGCTACGCAAGAAGCAGTTCCAGTCAGAAGGCAGGCCCCACAACGAGCGCACACCACGACGGAGGCAGCGAGTGGTACTGTGGTGTGCCCCCACTGTGACGAGGGACATCGCCTGCCTGAATGCAAGAAGTTTCTACAGGCTTCGAAGAAGGAACGATGGGAAATCGCAATCAAGTTGAAGATGTGCTTCAAGTGCCTCCAGGGACGTCATCGAAAGGAGAACTGCCGAAGACCTGCATGCAGCCTCTGCAAGCGCTGGCACCATCGGCTGCTCCACGATGAGAAACCCTCGCCCAGCAAAGAAGACAAAGGGAGTGAGAAGGAAGTAGCCAACAACGTGAGGCTCCCAGTGAATACGGCGAGGTCGACGAGGGCATACCTGAAGATGGTTCCGGTAGAGATCTACGGGCCGAAGGGGACAGCGCGCGTGCTGGCCCTACTGGACGAAGGTTCCACGGTCACGCTGATGGATTCCTCGCTGGTGGATCAAGTTGGTCTGAAAGGGCCAAGGGAGAGCCTGTCCATCGAAACCGTCGGGGGCAAAACTATAGTGAAGCGAGATTCGATGAAGATAGATATGACAATCAGGGGACTTCATCAGACTCGCAAAAGAAGGATCACCGGCGCCAGGACCATCGACGACATATGCCTCACACCACAGAAGATCGAAAAAAGAAGAATCAAAGAATGCGAGCACCTACGTCCACTGGTTGAACAATTACATTACGAAGAAGAATCACCAAAGCTGCTCATCGGTCAAGACAATTGGGAGATGATTGTATCCAGATCGACGAAGAAGGGGAAAAAGAACGAGCCTGTGGCATCACTCACCTACTTGGGGTGGGTACTTCAACGGGTCGGACTCTGGGGGTACGAGAGCCGTCAACTTCGTCACCTGCGCGCACGTCACATCAAGAGAAGATGAACTTGAGAAGATCATCAAGGAGCACTTCGCCATCGAGTCCATGGGGGTTCAACCGCGTCGACCTACTACCGACGCTGAGGGGAGGGCCCTGGACATCCTGCAGAAAACGAGCAGAAGATTAGAAGATGGTCGCTTCGAAGTGGGACTCCTTTGGAAGACGGACAAGGAAGAGATGCCCGACAACTACAAGTCCGCCGAGAGCAGGCTCAAGAACATAGAAAGGAAGCTGGATAAGGAAGCTGATTTGAAGAACGAATATGGGAAGCAGATTCAGAATCTGTTGGACAACGGCTACGCGGAGAGAGCTCCGTGGAAATCAACGTCGACAAGGAAATGGTACCTGCCGCATTTCGCCGTGACGCATCCGACCAAGAAGAAGAAGAGACTAGTCTTCGACGCTGCAGCCAAGCATCAGGGGAAGAGCCTCAACGATGCGCTGCTGCCGGGGCCGGACCTCCTTCAGTCATTATTTGGGGTCCTCCTGCGGTTCCGGCAGCGGCCAGTCGCCGTGGTTGCCGACATCAAGGAGATGTTCCTGCAAGTGAAGATACGCGAAGAAGATCGAGACAGTCTCAGGTTCCTGTGGAGGGGTTCACGTCGCGCGGGGTCACCTGACGAGTACCGTATGACCTCCGTGATCTTCGGCGCTGCCTGCTCGCCCAGTACCGCCATTTACGTGAAGAACAAGAATGCTGAAGCTTACCGCCAAGAGCATCCGGAAGCGGCCAGAGCGGTGGAGCGGAATCACTACATGGACGACTACCTCCACTGTTTCGACACCGAGGAAGAGGCCGCACGAATCGCCAACGAAGTTAACGTCATACATCAGGGGGCAGGTTTCCAGCTTCGAGGGTGGGCATCCAACTGTCCAGGGGTTCTTCAGAGGGTCGAGCGGCAAGATGCGTCGAAGCCAGAAGTCGAGCTGGGGTCCAAGGAAGAAAGAACACTGGGCCTGAAGTGGTTTACCAGCGAAGACGAGATGGGGTTCCGGGTGGATCTGCGCAATGTCCAAGATGTCGTCTGCGGGGGGGAGACCCCGACCAAGCGAGAAGTCACCAGCGCCGTGATGTCAACCTTTGACCCTATGGGGTTGGCATCTCCCGTGCTTATCCAGGGGAAGCGTTTGTTGCAAGATATATGGAGAAGTGGCATTGGTTGGGACGACCGAATCACGCCTGGAGATGAAGCCGCCTGGAGACACTACCTGGAGAGCTTGCAGCTGTTGGTGAATCTACGGGTACCTCGGTGCATCACACGCGACGGCACCGAGGGGGAGCTGCACGCCTTCACCGACGCGAGCGAATCTGCCTTCGCTTGCGCAGTGTATTGGAGGCAGGAAGCCGGTACGGAGCCAGCCAGGGTCATACTCCTAGCCGGGAAAGCGAGGGTCACTCCACTAAAGCCAGTCTCCGTGCCAAGGTTGGAACTGCAAGCGGCGCTGCTGGGTACCAGAATGGTACGAAGCATCGAGGAAGAGCTGGACCTGAAGATTGTCCGCCGCACGTACTGGACGGATTCCAGCACGGTGCTGTCCTGGATCAAGACTGACCCCAGGACCTTCAAGCCCTTCGTCGCTCATCGCCTGGCCGAGATAGAAGATACGTCGAGACCGCAAGAGTGGCGCTGGGTTCCGACCACGAGTAACCCGGCTGACGACGCAACGAGAGATATACCCAAGGACTTCGACGAGACGCACCGATGGTACACGGGGCCGGCTTTCCTGCGAGAACCGGAACATCTCTGGCCACGACCCCGCGACTTCAAGAACGAGTCCACAGGAGAAGAGAAAACGATCCAGAAGACTGCTGCCGCGCGGGAGGGAGGAGCGGTCATTGACCCAAGCCGGTTCTCCAGTTGGACGCGCCTGTGGAGAACGCTGGGAAGAGTCTTTCAATTCATCGACCTGTGCAAGAGAAGGGTCAGCGGAAGACAATCGGTGAACGTCTCGCGGAAGGAACAGCAGAAGGATGCGACGTGGCGAAGGTACCCCAAGAAGAAGACAAAGACCCAGCCGGCTCGAGCCCAACGGAAGGAAAAGAAGTTTCTGCCCATGGAGAATACACACTTGGAGAAGGCAGAAAAGGCGTTACTTCGCAGATGT
The DNA here is from genome assembly GCA_905147375.1 of Hylaea fasciaria. NCBI lineage: Eukaryota > Metazoa > Arthropoda > Insecta > Lepidoptera > Geometridae > Hylaea > Hylaea fasciaria. Next base: position 7,312,649 of record LR990214.1, read on the forward strand.
CAAGAAGACAGCTTCAGAGATGAGCTGAGCGCTCTCCGACGAAAGAAGCCACTCGACCGAGCCAGCAAGTTGAAGAAGGTCGACGTAATGGAAGAAGACGGTCTGCTTCGCGTGAGAGGGAGAATCGACGCAGCCACCACGCTCGACAAGGACTTCAGACGGCCGATAGTGCTGGATAGCAAGCACCCGATCACGAGATTGCTCATCACCGACTTCCACGCCAGATTCAATCATGGGAACCATGCGACGGTGATGAACGAGATAAGGCAGCGTTTCTGGGTCCTGGGTCTCCGGGCGGCGGTGCGGGCAACAGCGCACGGATGCCAGTGGTGCCGGGTGTACCGAGGGGTGCCAGTGCAGTTACCCTTCGGCGATCTACCTAAGGAAAGGCTGCAGTATGGGAAGCCACCGTTTTCCTGCGCCGCTGTGGACTACTTCGGGCCCATGACGGTCACCGTGGGTCGTCGACACGAGAAAAGGTGGGGAGCCCTTTTCACCTGCCTCACGACCAGAGCCGTCCACATCGAGCTCTGGCGCTGCGCAGAATGTCAGCGCGTCGAGGATGGCCCAGGTCTATCTTCAGCGACAACGGCACCAACTTTACGGCGGCGGACAAGGAGCTTCGGGAAGCGTTAGAAGACCTCAAGATGGAAGATCTCGTTACTGAAGCAGAGAAGGTCGGCGTGACGTGGAAGTTCATCCCGCCTGGGGCTCCTAACATAGGGGGAGCATGGGAGCGCCTGGTCAGGTCGGTCAAGACGGCCCTGGCGGTGACGCTGAAGGAACGCCACCCGAAAGAAGAGGTCCTGCACACGCTACTGCTGGAAGCCGAGCACATCGTCAACTCACGACCATTGGTTGACGCCGGAGACGAAATCGAAGAAGCCCTCACCCCAAACCACTTTTTGATCGGACGGTCCTGCGGCTCCTTCCGAATTGGGGCATTCACCGACGACGACCTCAGCGGGGCACGAACCTGGAAGACGGCGCAACGACTAGCCGACCACTTCTGGAGTCGGTGGGTCAGGGAGTATCTGCCGACTCTGCTACCCCGGCGGATCGACGGGAGGGCAGTCACTCGCGACCTCCAATGCGGTGACACTGTCCTCATAGTGGACGCCAACCTGCCTCGCTGCATCTGGCCACGAGGCCAAGTCGTCAGCACGCTGCCGGGGCCTGACGGCCGCACGCGCGTGCTGGAGGTGCGCACGACCGGCGGAACCCTGCGCCGACCAACCACAAAGGTCGTGCTGCTGGTCCCGGCGGGACCGACAATGCAAGGCGCACTTCCTCCTGCTGGCGCGGTGACGGTGCCGGGAGATGACATGGTGATGGCGCCGGGTGCTGGCGCAGCGATGCCGCAGGGAGACGACGCCGAGGTGGAGCCGGGCGCAGATGCGGAGGCCGCCGCCGGGAGCTTGCAGCCTGGAGACATCGCCTAGCCGGGAGGTTGTGCGGTGCACGAGGGGGAGGATGTGTCGGCGATGATCACGTGACTTCGAACAATGCTCCGTAGTGCAAGTGTCGGTGCATGCGAGTGTTAGTGTTGTTTTATGAGTGCGCGATATAGACGCCCGTAGCATCGCCTTGGCGCAAGATAGGCGGGTGCGCTGTTTGTAATGTATACAGCTAGGTATAGGCTTAGTGTTAGTATTATATTCATTCACCTCGGTAGTTTAAGTGAATTGTTATAAATTAATTTTGATTATTTTTGTACGCCCAGTTGGCAGGTTTGTGTCTTGTCGTGCTTATACTTAAGATATGACTATAGGTAGGAACATACGATGGTGTTCAGGATATAGGAAATAGTTGTATCTGTAATTGTAGATAAGCAATTTATGTAAGAATTATTATTTTTGGGAAATAAAGATAAAAAAGGGGCCAGCCGATAGGCAATCAGACAGGTAGGAATCGTTCCAAAACGACATGCTCTCCTTCAGGTAAAGATCCGTAGTACAATAGTAAACCAGGCCTCTCGCCAGTTGTTGGCTGCTGGAACGAGAGAGAAGATAGGAAGAAATAGGAAGGCAATAGGAAGAAATAGGAAGAAAAGGACAGAAGATAGGAAGAAAGGGATAGGAAGATTAGAAGAGGATAGGCGATAGGCACGGGGGAGAGGGACGGCTGGACCCTTGCTGGCGATACATTCGGTGTTTCATTCTTGCCACAAGCGAGGGTTGCCCTAGAAGCGAAGATTGTTCCGGTGGTGGTGTGACTGTACACCCACCAAGCGCAGTGAAGGTGCGCAGGGTCGGGCGCGTCTACCAGCGCCCGAGTGAGTGAGACAGACGCAGGTGCGTCTCCCGCTCGCTCGCCCACCGCGTCCGACACCCCCTAAGGTCGGCCCCGCCCGCCGGCGAGGGCGCGACCGCCACACTAGTAAAGTTTGGTACAGTCCGTGATAAGTCGGTTAACATATTGTCTTAACTTCTTGTTTAGCTTTACGCACACAGAATAGTCACTTATATAGAAATTAAGATTCCCCAACAGTCACACCAGGTGTGACTAGTTGGGATTTATTGACCCATCGGCTCATACTGTTACTCGTTGCAACAAGAAGATTTCCCAACTAATCACACTCAGTGTCAAAACATTAGGTCATCAAAAATGTGGCATCACGGTAACATGGTGGGCTCTATCCGCTATAATTATTGATTATCGACAAAACTTGTATAGGTATACCTCAATATACGTAGGATCTAAACCACCGGATGGTAAGCGCTGCAGCTTACCATCAGTTTCCAGATCACTAAAGTTGACTATAACATAATCACCTTCTTTATCCTGAAAATCTGGCATTTCGTCGGCTGAAAAACATTAAAAGTATTTTTTTCATGTAGGTAACCTACATTTTGTTTCAGGAGTTGAGAACTGTCTATTGACCACTATTTATTTGGAAGCTTTATTTTCTGCTCTAGCTAGCTTCGGAGCTTCGGAACCATAAAAATAGGACCGCGCAGCGAATAAAAGTCACGTGTATATTATAACACCAAAACGAATGTAGAATAATATAATATATATCTAGGTACCTAAAGAGTATAGGTAGGTACATAATAATATACACTTACCATCGGTGGAAGTGTGCACAGGCGATCCCTCGATCTGAGACTTATCAATATTCTCAATTTTGAATTTAATGAGGGTGTCTTTTACGCTGCTCACGCACTCCTCGAAATAGTCTTTGTACGTCATGTTCTCCTGGTACAATATGGCTATGAAGTCGTCGATCCACGGCGCCCGGATCGAAAGCCAGTCGCGCACTTCCGGATTATTTCTGGATAATAACTTAGAAGAATAACACATGGAAACCAAGTACTCGTTAACGCCGTGTAGCCATTTGACTGATACTTTTTGGGCGTAGTACGGCCTTTGACTTGCCATTGCTCGAAAGGAAAGCTTTAATGGTAAATTAGTATTAATTTTCCCTATTTTTGGACTGAATACCAACACGCATGGGTCATTTTCATTGCGCTTGTGTGCGTTTTGGAGAAGATAATTGCATGGCACTCACGCACACATTGATAAAAACTGGCTTCACTTTTGAGAAAAACTACGCAGGGAACTATCCTTCTTTGCGTTATTATTCTAAGGAAAATAGGTAGTTTGTATAAATGTAAGGGTGTTCTCGTACTAGTGTCAATCTCACGATCGCATTACATAGGTCCTGTACCTACCTAATATCACGTAGTCAACGCGTATGGTGGGTTCCCAACGAGTCACACTGTGACCGAATCTGGTGTGACTCGTTGGGAGTTTTTTTCCCATCGAGTTACACTGTTACACAGGTGTAAAACGTTGAGAACTCTTCTATAAAAAAAAGTTGCAACGAGTAACAGTGTGACTCAATGGGAAAAAAAATGCAAACGAGTCATACCAAATACTTTTCACATACCTATAAATAATATTGACTTAATAATGTGACCGTGCGCGTGACGTATTATGAGGACTCACTTGGCAAATGCAACGAACACTCCGCTCAGAAAGAGTACGCCCATCGCACCCCAGAACATGGAGTCATCCTTGGGGGGCGGCGGTGGCAGAGGGGGCGGTATCGGGCATGGCTCCCTTTCCTTGTCCCCTGGCTTCTTATATTTCAAGCTTGGGGGACAGGAGGAAATCGGAAGACGCTGAATGTCCGGTCGGGGATGACGGTACTAGAGAACGGAAGCCGGTACAATAAATATCATGAAGACGAAAGTTTGCGCGTATGTCTGTTACTTCTCCACGCTCAAATGGCTGGACCAATTCTGGTGAAATTTGTTATGGAGGTAGCCAACACATCGCTTCTTTTTATTCCGAATACAGCGGGCAACACCGCTTGGCGCAGCCTAGATACTAATACTAAATATAAATAAAAACTTATTCATCACCATCCAGCACCATCAATCGGTTTAGTCATAGGGAAATTCTTGGGTAAACATTGATATCGCATCATAAGTACTTATTCTAAATTTTCTAGTTATCGCGCGTGTGTTACCATATCGTTGAAAGGCCTGAACTAGGGGCTGAACGGATTTTGATGAAATTTGGCTGATACTACAGGATACTTTCTATTGAAAGCCACAGGTTTTCATCATAACACGGGTGAAGCCGCGGGACGCATCTCATACTAAGGATACTACGGAATTGACTCACCAAAAAACATCTCGAAGTTACTAAAGACGATGCGATTCTGAACATTCTTTACAGTTTCTTATGTTTCGTATGTTTTATTGGGGTGCTGGAGTAGCCGGGTGCGCCATTGAAGCAAAAGATTATTTGTAGTAATAGGTATGCTTCAATCTGTAATTCTTTGAGCAGTTCAGTTTTTTCTTTGCTGCGTCTTTCAAAACCTGACAACATTGTCGGTCTGACAGCTTTATTGATCTTTTTAATTGTTAATTGTTCTTGTTAATTGATCTTATGAAAAAAGCAAAGTAACTATTTGGAACTACCTAAGTCCGCGCATTTCTTTTATCGTGACCGAAAAGGTTAGGTACCTACGTATTACCTTATTCGTAGACCTACGTGGACTCTTAGCTCTTACTTCCAAAGGCGTGCTAAAATAAAAGCTATTATAGCTACACCTACTAAAGATAATTATACAGCAAATCAAGTTATAGGTACCTACCTAACTGAATAGGTACTGAACTGAAATAGGTATATGAATTTAGCTTAGTACACACCTCCACAGCGTTATCTCCACAAATACTCTAAAATTACCTACTAGACGAGTTATGATGGTTTTCAGAAGTACCTAGGCAACTTCTCAAACTCCAGTTTAAAATAGATAGCAACAATGGTGCCTCAGTTTTTACAAATTACAAAATACGGTTAAAAATAAAACAAAAGCATCGAAATAAAAATCATTCTTTTAATTTATTAAATTACAATATTTTTATATTTACATAAGTTAAAGTTAACAGAACCTTTGATTTCACCGCTGGTACATTGCAGGACTTTGATATTTAATACAATTTATTTTAAATGCAAACACCTGTTAAGTTAAGAGTCGTTTACACTAGAAGACTTTCTCGAACGCGAGCGGAGAGAAAACGTGCAATGACCATCTAGTTACTCTCCGTGCGATTCTCACCTGTGGTTGTTTACATTATGAGGAAATATCGTCCAATTTGTTCACACACGCGATAACCGAGGAGAGTTTAGTGCGATAATTGCTTTCGAGAGGCGAAAGTCGCACCATCTGTCGACGCTAGGCGATATAATATTATGTCATTACAAGAAATTGTCGCTCGCATCCGATAAACTCTTCTTGTGTAACCAACCCTTTAGAAGACATTTTTACCAGCGATTTTCTAGTTTAGTCTAGACACCATGCGATTAGAAATATAAATTAATACTTTTATATTTTGCATGTTCTTTAGCGCTCATTCATAGAATCTAAAAACAAAATAGAATTCGGTATATAATGCTCATGATTCGCTAAAATATAATGGTAATTCCGAGATTATTGCAGCCGACTGTCCTTTTCGAAGCCACTAACGGCCGAAATTAATAATCAATCCAATCCAAATTTTGCTATCTGGAATTGATATCACAATCCATTTTAGGGTCAAACGTGCCAATAATCGATCCGTGGATTGGTTTGTAAAGGCACGCAGGTTGGAGATTGATCGAACGATAGGCAGCAATCCAAGATAGATTTTAATCTTGGATAGAAGATACAATATCAATTTCGGGCGTAAAGCGAGTGTAGGCTGCCGTAGTCAGTGAGAAATCATGGAAATGTACCAACTTCCTATTTAACTTCACACTTATGCACGCATAGAACAGTGTTCAAAAGCGTCACACTAGAATTTTATTTGAGTACAATCTTAGTTCATCTCTATCAAACTAGATGGCGCTCTTGAACGAGCGCAACTTTGACCGCCGACTTTATCGCACGCGCAAATAAAACGTCAAAACCAAAGGTTCAAAAAACGCCCCATTTTTTTCAAATATCAAAATCAAAGTTCAAAACAATGTCCGATCCTATCAAAATCAAAGGTTCAAGTTCCTATTTCGCCCCGCCCGCGTTCACGTCAATGTCCGATGGTAAATATGTCTTAGACTGAAATAAAACTAAGTTTTCAGTTTCCAAAGTAGTCATTCTGACCAAATACACGTCAAAGATCGACGAGTCCAAAGAAGACTCCACTGCTGGCACGGAATCATCCGCAGCTCAATATATTCTTAGATAAATGTTTTTTTTCTTTCTTTTTCTGCTTAGTGACGGCACTCATTAGATGTGATGACTTTCACGAATAATTAAACGGCGTTTCTCGTAGGTGTGACCCTAATCTCGAAGTCGAAAGGAAGTTAAGGTTCAAATTACCCCGATACTAAAGTTTCGAACCTCAAAGAACCCGGACAGCGTTACCCCACTGAAGCGTTTTTATCGGCCGATATTTCCCGCCGCGTTTTTGCATCCCGCGGGCGTTCTTAACGCGCGATCGACGTCACCGCCGTTTGAACGAAGAGTATACAAATGTGTCTACGAGGGCACATTCTGGTCACCGCGTTTTGTTTTGCGTGAGTGTCGCTTGACAAAAACGCGGCGTGTGTAGCGAGATTTTATCGATTTATAAAAACGCGTCTGTGAGCAGGGGCCGTATGAACTCTTAATCCCAGTCAATTGATGCCGTAAATTGAACTGCGTGGCCATTTCGTATTATGACCTCCTAATGCCAGCCAGTAACGTCACGTGACAGTCAAGCCTACTTCCGACCTAATAACAGTGTGGCAATTTCGCATTAAAGAACTTTAATTTAGTCATAATCTAGGTCATGATATAAAAAAGAAAGAAAAAATCCAGTTTACGGCCGTAAAAAGGATTGCCTGATTTTACATAAGGTCATAATACGCTCCGGTCGAAAGTTGGACCCTAAATGACGGTGAAATGAAACAAAAGCAGAGATATTTATTGCGCTAGTTTCCCTCTGCCTACAGATAGAGCAGGCCGGCGACGGAGGCGTGCGCCATCACGGCCTCGGCGGCCTGCCGCACCTCCAGGTGGCGGCGCGCCGCGGCCAGCCAGGGCTGCGCCGCCGCGCGGGCCGCGCCCTGCAGCAGGCTCGCGTAGCGGAGCGCCGCGGGCAGGTCGCCGTGCTCCACGTAGTACCTGGGGGGGGGGGCGACGTTTTTTTTAACACGTTTTCATTATACGCTATCCCGCTGAAACTTTCAGGGTAGCTCGCGGCGCGATGACGATGCATTCACAATCGATTTATTGGCAGAAACGTGGTTATTAGGTCATTAAGGCTGAGGCCAAACGAGCGTAATTTTGTGAGACGTGAGTCGCAGAATTTCGTTCGCAGAAATTCTGCTGCATTCGGTTTCATACAGTCCTGTTTCATTCACACGGCGACGCAAAATGAGTTGCCTGCCGACTCGGCATTATCGGACCGAATTGAGTTTGCGGGGGGCGAGGGGGCCGACGCGGGCCGGGCAAAGCGTCAGTCAGGTACATTTTGACGTTCGATAGTAACTGAATAAAATGCGCTCGTCTGGCATCCCAACAGAATTTCTGCCAGGCAGAATTTCTGCGAACGAAATTCTGCGACTCACGACTCACAAAATTACACTCGTTTGGCCTCAGCCTTACGGCGGCGGCGGTCGGCGTCACGACGGTCGGCGTCGGCGTCGGCGTCACCGGTAGGATCACGTCGACGTCGTCAACGCTCAAGCTGCTCATAATCTATACTACTATAAGTTACCATAATATTACTATTAATTTTACTTACTTTGCTCTCTGGATAACGTCGAAAGTGTCTAATTTTGAGAAATCAGTGGGTAGATTGTTCAATTCGTCTTGTGGGATTTCAGCCAACTAAAACAAACAAACAGTATCAATATCGATTAATTAATTAATTATAGTTTGTTTTCTTTTATGATTTTATTAATTTGTTTATTAGATTGAAGTGTTTGACTTGTAAAAGTGCGATTTTATTAGGCAATAAATTCAAATCAAAAAGTCAAATCATTTATTGTAAATAGGCATTTACAATAAATGATTTGACTTTGACTTTGATTAGCTACACATTTTTCACATCTCATACTCACAAAGTGTGTCATATTATTAGCTAGCTAGATTCTAGAAGAAGGGTAGATTTAGTATTCTAGAGAATTCTAGAAAGAGATTCTAGATTCTATTTTTATATAAAAAGCGAGATAAGCACTTTCGGGATTTAATATGACTTTTGAGCGTCCGGTGACCTATTGAGTATTGGTTGGCATACAGTTTCGCTTGTCTTTTGTCCGAGTCAGCCGTTTGTATGGAGTGTCCACCGTGTGCTTAAGGTCTAAAATACGGGCGGACTTACTTTTTGGAACAGGAATTTGGACTGGAGCCAAGATAGGAAGTATACAGGCAGGGAGGCGCCCTCGCGCCCCACTAGCGCCACTTTGGCTGCGGTTTTCTCCAACTGGAACGATAGGAAAATTTTATTACAAGTCTACCACTATTGAGTAGCTAGCCCAGTGGGACAACGTTCGCCTGCCAAGCGGCGGGTCGCGAGTTCAAACCCCATGGGCACGTACAAATTTCTTGAAGTCGTACGTAATAATCGTTTTTCGGTGGAGGAAAACACCAATAGGAATCGTGATGCTGATAAAAGAACTAAAAAACCGGCCAAGTGCGAGTCGGACTCGCTCACGAAGGGTTCCGTACCATTACCATTAAAACGGCAAAAAAAATCACGTTGGTTATATTGAAGCGCCAATAAATATTAATTTTATTGCTTTTTTTAGTATTTGTTATTATAGCGGTAACAGAAATGCATCTGTCAAAATTTCAACTGTCCAGCCATCACAGTTCATGATATTATACAGCCTGATGACATACGGACGGATAGCGAAGACGATAGTAATAGGGCCCCGTTTTACCATTTGGGTGCGGAGCCCTAAAAAGTATTTAATGTAGATATACCAAAAATAAACAATAATACAGTAAAACCACACACGCTATAAGGTTATTATAACAGACGGTCTTATCACTTAGACAGAAAACCATTGAATAAGAAATCTTCGGAAGTGGTAAGTTACAAAACAAATTACCTTTTCGAATCGCTCCCGTAACGATTTTTCAGTGACGATGCCTTCTTCCCGCACCTCGTCCGGGATCGTCTTCAGGACGGCTTCCACTAGTCTGTCGCCTTTACCTGCAACCGAGACGGGGAATTATTTCTTTTTTTCTTTCTTTTTTTTTTGTTCATCAATCGTAGCCATACACTAGGATTTCTTTTGTGTCGTGGGCACCGTTTAGAGACATAATATAATTTCACATACACATCACACCCAGACCAGAAACAAATATTTGTGGATCGCACAAATATCTGTTCCGGGCGGGAATCGAAGCCGCGACACCAAGCGCAGCAGTCCGATTGCTCAGCCACTACGCCAAACAGTCTCCTAGATGGAGAAATCTATAGACGGCCGGTATCGGAAGTCTCATTCTCACATGAAGGGAAAGAAAAGGACAGCAACACTATTTGCAACCAATAGCGCGAGCCGGCTTTTTTAAGGTCAGCTACTCAAGTAGCTAAATTAGTTTTGGCAGGAATCCGATAGTGAGACGTTGTTGGTTTTGTATTTATTTTTTCTCAAACTTGTGTTTCTTCGAGTGTTCATGTGTAATATTGGTGGAATATTAGTCATTGAGTGTTCGTTAACGTGCACGAGTGTGGGCAAATGATATAAACCCAAAAAGCGTGTCATAATAAGCGTAATAAAATACTTGACACTGGCTAAATGCACAAACCGTGCGAAGCCATAACTAAAACAAAAAAGAAGCGGCCAAGCGCGAGTCGGACTCGCCCATGAAGGGTCCCGAAACTTCCGAAGCAGCAAGTAACATACTATAAAGTTCTTGTAGTTCGTTGTAGCTTTGATCGAGTTTTAATAATAGTGTATGTATACGATTTATGACGTATTAAAAAACCTTCTTAGTAGTTAGATCTCGTTCAAACCAATTTTTGGTGGAAGTTTGCATGTGCATCTAATTTTTTTTATAGTTTTATCATTCTGATATTTTAGAAGTTAAAGGGGGGGGGGGGGGGGCACGTTTTCCACTTTGGAAGTGTCTCTCGCGCAAACTATTCAGTTTAGAAAAAAACCCTAAGAAAGAACGTACCGGCTTTCTCTAGCGCCTTGAGTTCGCTGTCGATGTGTGCGCTGGGGGCGGAGCGCCGCGTCGCCGCCAGCAGCGCCTCCGCCGCCGCCCACAGCGACTGCGAGCGCCGCGCCTCCGCCTCGGCCTTCGCCCTCTCTGCAACCATATAGGACGTCAAGCGATACCCCAACCCACCCCTCTCTCTACAACCATATAGGACGTCAAGCGATACCCCAACCCACCCCTCTCTCTACAACCATATAGGACGTCAAGCGATACCCCAACCCACCCCTCTCTCTACAACCATATAGGACGTCAAGCGATATCCCAACCCACCCCTCTCTCTACAACCATATAGGACGTCAAGCGATACCCTAACCCACCCCTCTCTCTGCAACCATATAGGACGTCAAGCGATACCCCAACCCACCCCTCTCTCTACAACCATATAGGACGTCAAGCGATACCCCAACCCACCCCTCTCTCTACAACCATATAGGACGTCAAGCGATACCCCAACCCACCCCTCTCTCTACAACCATATAGGACGTCAAGCGATACCCCAACCCACCCCTCTCTCTACAACCATATAGGACGTCAAGCGATACCCCAACCCACCCCTCTCTCTGCAACCATATAGGACGTCAAGCGATACCCCAACCCACCCCTCTCTCTGCAACCATATAGGACGTGAAGCAAAGGCGAGGCATTTATACTAAACTAGACGCGCCTCGCGACTTCACCCGCGTTAACTACTATCCCGCGGGAACCGTTTTAATTAATACGGGATAAAAAGTACGCAGGGTGAATGTAGCTTTCCAATGGTGAAAGAATTTTTGCAATCGGCGCAGTAGTTTTTGAGTTTATTCATTACAAACATACACACAAAAATACAAATCTTTCCTCTTTATAATAGTAGGTAGTGTAAAAATGTAGATAGGCAATAAAAACGCACATCTACAAATCACCAGCGAATTCTCGTTAGCAATGAGAACCATAAACATAAAATATGAGAAATATATATAAAAGTGTGTATGAGGTTACGTTTGAGCGTGTGTTCGATGGCCTTCAGCTTGCCCGCCATGGCGGCCAGCTCCTGCTTGAAGGCGCTCCGCTCACTCTGCAGCTCCTCCGACACGCGCCGGGAGAACTTGCTCATCACCTGCGGACCGGCGGTAGCATCGTCAACATCAGCATCGTCAACATCAGCATCATCAACATCACCATCGTCAACATCAGCATCGTCAACATCAGCATCGTCAACATCAGCATCGTCAACATCATCATCGTCAACATCAGCATCGTCAACATCAGCATCTTCAACATCACCATCGTCAACATCACCATCGTTTTCGTTATAATAAAACTAGCTTTTGCTCGCAATCTTATCAGCACAGCACGGTTTACCTTTTATCATGATAACAAGTATCCCATTTTCAACGAGATAGGGTCAGCCGAAACGTGGAAACGTAACAGACAACCAGACACACATTCGCATTTATAATACGAATTTTAGATTCAATACGTTAAGCAATGCAGATATTGTAGGTCTCCTTTTCAGTCACAAGTAATATCTGGATATGACTTCTCGTTCTGTGGGAAAGAGACTACCGACACCAGCCTATTGCTGTCTCCGTCTACGCACCTCCTTCTCCTTGCGGTTCAGTCTGTCCTGCTGCACTTCGTACTGGATCTCCATTTGCTTCTTCAGTTGTTCTTTCAAGTTTTTGTTAGCCTCGGCTTGTAGCGCCAATGCCTGACACAAAATAGTAGGTTATTTTAATTTAATAAGACATTTTTGTTCTTCAAAATCGAAGAAATAGCTAGATTTAAGCCACTTTAAAAGAAAACTAGGTCAAAATCGTTGCATCCGCTTGCAATCTCAAAGACACGCCCACACTAAAAAAAAATTATAAAAAAAATAGTTTTTCTATCTTTAAAACTTTCCTCATGAAAGTGAAGTGAGAGATAGATACCAGTGCTCTGCAAAGAGCGAATATGGATGGTGATCATAAATATATTTATTTTTTTTTTTTTTTTTAATATGAGTGAAATTACTTTTTTCTGATATTCCTTCTCTCTCTCGATCCTCTCCGCTTTCACCATATTCTCAACTTTTGCTTCAATGATTGCTTTCTCGTCGTGACCTGAAATGCAAAACAATTTTTAAATACATAATATATTAATAATATGACGCGTCACGATCGCACAATATATACCGGCCGATTTTTGGAGTTCATTTAACAGCAGATTATATAATTATATTGTCGTCTTTGTCATTTGTTTGGTGCCAGTAAGAGACAATAATTGGCAGTCAAAGATGTTTTTCAAAAATGGCCTGTAAGTACGTGCAATAAGACTTACACTCGATAGCTCTGTTGATTTTGAGATCGCGTACGGTTTGCAATTCGGCTATTTCGTTTTGTAAGAATTGAATCTGAAACATTGAAAGGGTTGTGTTGAAGTATTTCTCAGTTCGAACTTCGGAACTGATCGGATTTACCCAATCTTCATCATTCTGAGTTATGTTACATTATACCTGGTTCATTCTGAGTTCTGTTATATGATACCTGGATAATTTTGACTACTGTTACTACTTACTTTGTCACAGATTTATTCCTAGTTATGTTACATTGTACCAGTATTATTCCGAGTTCTGTTACATTGTATTTATTCCAAGTTCTATTCTATTATACATGGCTGATTCCGGGTTCCATTACATTGTACCTAGTTTATTCCAAGTTCTGTTATAACCTACCTTTATTCTAAGTTTTAATATATCGTACCTGTTTCAATCCAAATTCTGTTATAATCAATCACGCCTGGCCGGTATACCTGCTATATTATACTGTGTTGTAATTCGTGGCTTATTTCGAGTTCTGTTACATAATTTGGAGTTCTGTTACTTTCCACCTGACTTATTCCTTGTTGTATTCGTACCTGTTTCATAGTATAGATGAGGAGGAGGTCGGTCCCGCCGCGCACGTCCAGCGTGCGGGCCGCGAGGTTGACGCCGGGGAACAGCGCCTGCAGCTCGGCCCGGTACATGCTGCGGGCCGCCTCCACCTGCGGGCCACAGACTAGACTAGCAACGTGTGACGTCATAACGTGCTATTTTGACTGACTCTAACGTGCACATTGCCAAATTGCCTACTAAATACGATTCCACAAACATAGTGTTACACATTTGAATGTTCATAGCGAATAAAGGTCATAAATGTGGGAGCAATGAACATTGTTATATAACATACAACTATACGACAAGTTTTTTATACTCAGTATTTAAATATACCAAGTATCATTATTACAATTTCCATTCGACACAATACACACACACCCTGAGGCTATAACAAGGTGTTTACTTACACCCATATTGCTAAGATTATAACAGTGCCATCTATGGTCAAACAGCGGTACCTTATTCCAGTACTTGTCGCTGAGCACGGCGCGCTCCGCCTCCAGCCGGTAGGCCTCCTCGGCCGCCGCCAGGTCTGCGCGGAACTGCTTGATGTAGCGCCGGGTGGCGGCCACGCTCTCCGGGGGCGCCGCCACGCCCGCCGCGACCATGCGGTCCAGGGTGTCTGGGGATTACATCACAGTTCACATTATTCGACGATAGAATCGACGGCACGTTTGGCGTAGTGGCTGAGCTATCCGACTGCTGCGCTTGGAGTCGCGGGTTCGATTCCCGTCTGGAACGGGTATTTGTGCCATCCACAATTATTTGTTTCTGGTCTGGGTGCGTGTGAAATTATGTGTCTGTAAGCGGTATCTACGATACAGGAGCAATACTACTCTGCCCCCGATAGTTAAAAAGCCGCATGTAACAATAAGTAAAAATGGAGAAATAAATGTTTTAATCAATCAAACGGGAAATCGTTTGCTGTCTTTCGGTTAAATAAAATAATTAGTTATTAAAAGTTGGAAATAATGACCACGATAATTAGTCTTTGAATTTGATTATTAAAAATATGAATATAATTAAATTATTTAACTAAAAATAAAAAAAACTGTTTTATCTTAGTATAAAAATTAGGGGAAAATAATACTTGCTTAATTGAAAAGACGTAAATAGCCAGATGCGCCCTTTTAAGCTAGAACGCTTATTGCAGTACTTTTATACTAAAGAAAGGTACGGTACTTTTATACTAAAATTGCGTTTACGAACAGTTCCTTTCTTGATAAGTTGAATGACATTTTCATGGGGTTCGGGCTCAAAATGTTCTCGTTCAGGTGACTCTGATACGCGAATTTTATTTTGTTGTGATTTTTCTATGAAATCGTTTTATGAGTCGGAATCGATCACATTATTTCGGTTTTTTTTTTTATGTAGACGTAGTCTTTGTCAATAGCTGAATCATCGGAGTCAAAATCATTTACTGTTGAACTGTTGCTACTGATGTTGGCTTCGTTAAACGGATCATTAAAATACCATACATATGACGGCTCGTTTGGCGTAGTGGCCGAGCAATCAGACTGCTGCGCTAGGGGTCGCGGGTTCGATTCCCGCCTGGAACAAATATTTGTGCGATCCACAAATATTCGTTTCTGGTCTGGGTGTGATGTGCATGTGAAATTATGTGTCTGTAAGCGGTACCCGCGACACAGGAGCAATCCTAGTGTGGGGCTACGTTTTTATAAAAAAGAATAAAAGAAAGAAAGAAAAGAATACTTAACTGATTTGCAAGCGATATAATCCACTTCTAACTGCTAGCCGTTTTATAAACTGTTCTTATTCTGACAATAAAACAGTTTATTTGCCTAGAGAGAATAAAACCGTCATACTTAAGTATATTTAGAATATTTGTCGCGTTACAGTGAAATCGTTATTTTACATTTTGTTTTGTAAATTTTAGCGAAATAATAACCTTTATGTAGGTACCCTGTGTGCGCGTGCGCTGAAGAAGTATTATTGAGCGCGTGTATGTATACTGGTGTTAAACGAAATATAAAGATGACGTTATGAATACATAGTGCAAATAATTAAAACTGGATGCTTACCTAGTGTGATAAATCACGCAAAGAAAAAGTTGTGTTAGTGGCGCCCGAGTAACAGTTCGGGCGCAACTGACACAGAAAATGGTAAATCAACCCCGCGCACCTCCCCGCGGGATTTACAATAATAAGTGAAAAGGACGTTTTTGGTTACTTGCGCCTTTTCAATTAAGTAACATAGGTAAATTTTTTTCGCAACATAAAGTATTAAGACGTATATGACAAATGCGCCTTGACCAAAACAAATTTTACGAAGTAGAAAGGGCACAAGTGGGCAGATATAGACGTTTTTTCTTAGTGTGAACACAGTTTCCAATTGGTGCATTAGGCGTAAATGGTTACTTGCGCCTTATTAATTTCCTCTTAGAAATAGGGTGAAATACATGCGTCTTTTAAATTACCGAACTCAAATAAAATATGCAAGGCATAAGGGCATAATTGACATAAATGCGACTCTTTTACTAAGTTTTAGCAAAATTCGCCTTTTTATCTTCAATAAGGTGTAAACAATTGTGTAGAAGCTGCTTATTTCGTTGTGCTAAATAGCAGCGTAGCAAGGGTAGAAATTAATTAAAAATATCGGCAGATGCGCCTTTTTTTCCTGATTCCGGCAATATATGTAACTCAAATCCGGAAAAAATGTTACATGCGCCCTTTTAACTATCGGGGGCAGTACTGTGGGGCTACGTTTTTAATAATAAAAAAAATGCCAGCAATAATTCCCTCGATAAGTGTGTCTACATAATGCCCTACCTTTGCTTTCACTTTCTCCGCGAGCACGAGGAAGTGTGCCTAGTGTGAGTTTTGACAATTTCTTTACGCGCTCGGTCCGTTTAGCGTAAACTTGAAATTGTATGGAATAAGCAGCACCATCTAGTGATTGACTGACTGACGCTATGGGCATGAGAATTGAGAAGTATCATGATGTTTACATTGTCATCCTGCCCACTGCTGCCGAGTGTAATAGGCCTTTAACAATGCCAGTATCCATCAATGGACCTTCGGAGTTTTGGCGGGAATCCGATAGTGAGACGTTGTTGGTTTTGTATTATTAGCTCAAACTTGTGTTTCTTCGAGTGTTAATGTGTAATATTGGTGGAATATTAACCATTAAGTGTTCGTTAACGTGCACGAGTGTAGGCGAATGTTATAAACTCAAAAAACGTGTCATTTCGCATTTTTTCCACAACTCCCAGGAAGTTTCAGTAAAGCATCCACTACTTTACTGAATCGTGACTGACGATGTAAATAATTGACTTGACTACTTGACCACGATTGCTATATTGCTGTGACTTTCTTAATATGAAATTAAGAAATACTTATTATAATAAATTACTTGACACTGGCTATATGCACAAACCGTGCGATGCCATAACTTAAAAAAAAAAAACAAAAAAACGGATATTCGTTACCAAACCCAGTCTACGAACTAATCATATGAGCCTAAACTCAAGGGGTTTACTACCTCAACCTTATTTCAATGACGCAAAGTCTATTTTCAAACTTGATCAAAATCTGCTCATCTCTCTGAGCGTGTCTGTGTAAAAAGAACCTTAAAAGTTACTCACCAATTGCACATTTAGCCTTGGCTGAAGCCTCCTTGGCTTTCAGTAGTGTGTCATCTCGCTTGCTCACAGATCCTTGTAGCGCAGTATAGTTTTTCTTGTCCAGATCTCCGAGTGAACATTCCACTATCTGCAAATAAAACACAGAATGAGTATAATAAAAATTACTATCAGTATAATAATGATGGTTATAATCCCCATCAACTAACATTGACTTTGATGATGGGAAAAGTGGTCAAAATTGGCATAAAACTAGCAGGATGTTTCAGTAACGCATCCGCCACTACACTGAATCGTGACGTCGACTGGACTACACCCTACAAGCTGGATACCCAGGGAAATATATTTAATATTATATGAATGAGTAGACAAATCATGCAAACCCAATACATAATAAGAAAAACATCGTACTATTGGGATACCTTGAAAAGGGCCTTGTTAGCTTCGGCACAGAACAGCGTGGCTTGCTTGTATTTGTCGATGGCCAGTTTAGTGTTCTCGTGCATCTCGTGTTCCACCTCCACCATGTCCTTGGTGATGTTCACAGGTGGGGGGGATGACGGCTCGCATTTGTCCGTTTGGATTAGAGTTGCTGGAAAGTGATATGACAATTAGGTTTATAATACAAGGGCACAAGACACGTTTTTGAATGGCATTTTCATATCAAATCCGCGAAAAGATTCGAACGAGTGCGTACGGGAAAGTATTTACCAGATATTCATCCATCCTATATTTTTCTTAGATAAAGGGAGCTATTACAGAAATTACTTGGCAATCCCATGCAAAATCTTGCAAGATCTGGATTCCACTACAACTGGTGTGAGCAAGCGCAGCGCTTACCATTGACGCATGACCTGTACGTTTCGAGACTCAGTAATATTAACCCCTTACATCACGAGATGTGTTTTAACAAAAGAATCCACCCACATTATAATATTATGAACGGCGCATGACGGGCCAACACTCAGGCCTCTAGGCATGTCAGGTTCCATCACAGTGACATTTCAACCAAAAAAACTACTCTCAAACCACAATATTATAGTTGAAACGGTTTAAACGTGAATGATAAAAGTCGAGCCCCTCACCTGGCGTCTCCACTTCTGGGGGAACAATCACCTTCTCTTCTATGTAGAGAGGTTCAAATTTCGTCGGAGGCACTACAGGATGTAAACGATAAAAGTTGCTGTTAGTAACAAATAAGCTGAAAATTCAGTGAATCCAGCTATGCTGTTGTGAGTGAAAATGAATCTTGGAGCTCTTATGGGACAATTTCATCATTAACTATATAATATAATACTAGCAGACACGACCACGCGTCGCTGTGGCTAATGTTTTTGTTATTGCGACTATAGATTGAGATTTAAGCTATCCTATCTTTCAAGTTAGATCAAACTGCACATGGTGTGCTTTGATTAAAATCGGTTAAGTAGTTTAGGAGTCCATCGCGGACAAACAACGTGACGCGTAATTTATCTATACCTATTAAGATAATAATTATGTACCTACAATATGAAGTCACTATGGTTAAAACAAGGTGCCCCAAGTGAAACTCCAAGTATGTTCAGTTAATGTTAATGTAGTGTTATGCAAAGGTACTGCATGGAAATAGTGTCAATGTTGATTGATATTTTAGCCTTCAGGCAGTCATTAACAGCCGAGTAAGTAATAGTTAATGAGCAATGAACATCGAAGTAAAAATGTATTGAAGGCAAAAAATGTTTATTCAACAAAAGAAGTTTAAGATATAAAGTAGTTACTCACACTCATACTCTTTCTTAGCGAAACCTTTTGCAGCATCAGCTTCTAAGTCTTGTTCAGATCTCTGCTGAAAATCCAATGGAGACACTCCCTCCTAAAATATACAAATTTAACTATAAAATAAACTTGTATTGTGCTGCAGTCGATTCCTGCTTGGTAAACCAAACATAAATGCATAGTTTGCCAATGGTTATGTAATATTTATGTTATGCAATAACACCAATATTCCAATGTATATACCTAATTGATAAGAAACACTACTATATACCTTTTTATGCTGTTGTTATCAGAGGTAAGACATGAAAAATTGCAATTATTATTTTAATTAAGATGTCATAATATTAAGGTTGATTAAACCAAATTTGTTCATTAAAGAGTGTCGGCCGCTGGTGTCAGTTTTTCAGACCTCTCCAGGCTTCTTAGAAGGCTTTACAAGAGCTATTAAAAACTCGGAGACATGGGAATTCAATTTGTAATTTATGATGGTTAAATGCACCAACCCACCACTCCAAGTTTCATGAAACATACCATCGAAGCATGGTGATGGAATTCAACACAGAACTCGTGTAAGTATATCATAACTACATAGCAGAGAGTGATGTCAACAATTGAAATTAACATTGGCATAATTTTTACAAACTTTACCTTTCCAAACATAAAGTTGGAGACGGCATTGGAGGCTTTGCTCAGTTTGTTGACCGTGAACTTCCAGTATGTCGTGTTCTCCTGGTATACTAGAGCTACGAAGTCGTTCGCCCACGGGACGTTGGATTCTAGCCAGTTGCGGGCTTCGGGACTATTTCTGCAATCCAAATATTATGTTAGTGTATATAGTGAGGGTCTATCTATATCATAAAAATAATAATTAATGAATAATACATTTTTTTAATCAAATTCTTTCAGTGAATTAGACTTGACTTTAATAAATTATGCTTTATGAAACAAAATAAGTAAATTATGGTCAAAAATCTGTAATATTGTAGGTAGTACTTGTCCAATTCATACAAAATTCTTGTATCATGTCACCAAGATTGGATCAATTAGATGCTTAACCATGCTACGGTATCACGTTGTTGTAAACGTTGCAGACTTGAATTGTAAATAAACTATCATAGACAATTGTTTTTTTTTAGATACAATCAAGCATGAGAGCCAGCAACAATCTTCACGAGTGTCAAAATTAAATTTAAGCTAAGTTTGGTGCACTCAGATTTGGGCACTTACTTGGTGTAAACAACTGCTGCTCCAGTCAGTATCGCGGCTCCTATGCCCGCATAGAACGTCCTACGCAGTCTAGGAACACCGGGGCTAGGGGAGCTATCGCGTATAGTGGCAGTTTGGTGCTTAGGGGGTGGTGGTACAGAGTAGTGCCGGTTTTGCTGCGTCGGGTTGGACTGGCCCCGAAGTATGATTAGCGCCGAACATGATCCATCCGCTACGTGTCTGCGGACCTACAAAATATAAACTGCGACGTCAGCTGACCGCAACATGGCCAGTGTAAACCCGCCCTTATTGTTTATAGGTTATTTACGAATATGACGTTTGCCGATTATGTAAGGGCAACAAAACTCAAGGTCTACGCTTTTGTTATTGATTATATCAGCAACTTTTGCTTCTGCTATTTAAATTTGATAGTTGAAAAGCCCATTTAAGCCCCTAAATGTAAGGTAAGACAATCAAAACAATGTAAAAGTGGATCGTTATACGGTTTCACTTTAGAGTTTGAAACATGATAAATACTGTCAAATTTATATCAAAATCATAGCAAATACTGAAAAGATTGTGTGCTTACCAATACCAGTTTAATATTGGAGAAATTGTTCGTAATTCTAAACATTTTCGGCACTAATCCCTTTCCACTTGGGCTTTACTTGGGCTGTCAAAAATCCAGTCAGACCAGAGACAGTAGAGCAGGGGATGGACAGTAGACGTGTGTAAGGAATGCTTGTAATGATAAGATGTAATATTACCCAGCCACGTAATGAATTACTTTCCATCACGCGGTAAAATCAAATATCCCCTATCACCTCCCATCACCCATCCATCACCCGCGCTGAACCGACGCGCGGCGCTGCACGGCGCCGGCGGCGCTCGAACAAGTCGAATAACCGAGCGAAAGAAATAGCACGATCTGCGGCAACGCGTGTGCGAAGCGACGAGCGCGTGATGAGATATGAGTTTTTATTAATATTCAGCTATTTGTTTTTATCCAATAGGTAAGTGCCTACCTGATTGTCAACCTTATTCTGAATAGAATACGGTGCACGCACGCTTCGGTTGGCAAGTTTAGTATTTATTTCCACTATGGGAACCGCTACGCGTTTGGCTGGCAGTTGGCGCCATAGTGAAATGCAATGTTTTGATTGAATTTTTCGAAACGCTTCCGTAATTTCATGCGAAATCGTTTTTAAGTAATTTGTAAAATACCTAATACAAAGACTGGCCTGATGTCATTTTTGTTGATCGTCATAATTTTAGACATGATCAAAGGTAACAAAATAATGGGTGATGGATGGTGGTAGTCGCCGCGCGATGGTCTCGCTCGTCTCTCTCAATCGAAAACCACGGCCCGACCGATCATCACAGTGAAGGTGAACCGAACATCAGCAACCAACCGAACATCACGCGTGATATTACAGGGTAATATTACGCGACCGCGTGATGAAATGGTGTAATGTATCACACGTTCGCGTAATGATTTGCGCACGTCTAATGGACAGCAGTCAGACAAACAAGACACAGCTAGCAGCACAGATAAAAGAGGAGCACCAGCCAGAGCATAGACGAGTCAAAAGAGAATCCTTCTTATCACGCACGATATCGATATTTGCAAATATCGGTATAGCTATAACCAATTATGGTAATGTCACCGAAATTAAAAAAAAAATCTATTACCGGTACTATGATCTTATGGTAATACATTGATTCTATTACCAATAGGTACTGTGACGTAATATGCCAATATTTTCTAGTTAGCGATGCGTCTTCCGTAACAACTTTGAACTTCAACAAGTTTTTTGGTTTATCGCTACTTCAGTATCGGTACCAACCAATATCAAAACCCATTTAGGAAGTTTAGATATTATCGAATCTAAAAACACTATCAATACCTACTTAATATTGATATACGGTGGTATGCTCATCGCAAATAGCGGTTCATCATCAATCTTGACATTTTAGAATGTCGCACGAATGATGGGAGCACCAACTAAATAACGTGTATTAAATTTATCCAATTTATAGGTTGTAGCGAAGGTATAGGTATGTCTCTTTCGGGTAGGTATACACATGGATGAACTACTACCCATAGATTTACTACCTACTACTACCTCAGCTTCGTCTATGACTACTACGCTTTTGTCAAGTGTATAGATACTAGGTCCATGGTTCCATGGTAGAAGAATGTTCATTCAAATTCATTCATATTATTTCCTCTATGTTCATTCATTGCCCATAGATAGATAGAAGAAATAAAATAATTCTCAAATCTCAATTTTGGATTTTTTGCGGGAATCCGATAGTGAGACGTTGTTGGTTTTGTATTATTAGCTCAAACTTGTGTTTCTTCGAGTGTTAATGTGTAATATTGGTGGAATATTAACCATTAAGTGTTCGTTAACGTGCACGAGTGTAGGCGAATGATATAAACTCAAAAAACGTGTCATTTCGCATTTTTTCCAAAACTCCCAGGAAGTTTCAGTAAAGCATCCACTACTTTACTGAATCGTGACTGACGATGTAAATAATTGACTTGACTACTTGACCACGATTGTTATAACATTGCTGTGACTTTGTTAATGAGAAATTAAGAAATACTAAAATAAAATACTTGACACTGGCTATATGCACAAACCGTGCGAAGCCATAACTAAAACAAAAAAAAAATCTCAATTGGGGAATTGGGAAAGAAAAGAAACTGTAAAGTAAAACAGAAAATGTTACGCTGTGTATTTACTGGTAAATAAACCAATTAATTACTGTGAAGTTCAAAGAAACAAGTTTTAATTTTGTGTAATTAATGTGATCAATTATATTGCTTGCGTTTCTGTTGTATTGTGACGTTATTAAAATTTAGGTTATATTATTTTTCAGCTACTCGAATTCTTCGACCTATTGCGGTCCCCTATTGTAATGCTGCCAGAATCTTACAAAACAGTATAAAACCTTTTTCGTCGACATGCAATGGTTTCCTGCTTTCTCACACCTTGACGCTACCGCATAAGTCTCTCTTGGACAACAAGATTTTAGATATATCTAGTAAAATAGCGCCAATGCAAGTAAGAACAGTCACGAAATTCAGTATGAAGAAGGGCAAAAGGAAGACCGTGAAGGCTGTTGCAAAGAGATTCTATCGTTTGAACTGGGGAGGATGGATTCGACCTAAGGTCGGCAGACACAAGAAGCTGTGGAAGAAAAGCTCGGCACAGAAGAGGAGGCTCAGGCAGCACGTCTTCTGCAATGCTACTCAGAACACATTGCTTGACAAAATGGTCACAAAATTTTGGAAACGACCAAAGTATTATGTTGATGATCCTTATGCACCGTACCATACAAGAGAGGAGTTTGCAATTACTCGTAGAAAGCCATTGTGAACATAATATTGTAGCTGTAAATATTACTTAGTCTTTTAGTCCTGAATATTACCGGATGAAAACTAACCATAGAAGAAGAATGCAAATTTCAAGCAACAGCATGTAGAACAAGGACTATAACAAGTTTCAGTATGATATGGCACTGATCATTATTCGGTTTCCATGTTTTCTGCATATTAATATATCTATGGATAGTTTTGTTATACAGAGTATTTTAAGGCGAACATAATTTTTTTCTCATCAAAAGTAGATGCATTTTAGTTTTGTTTAAAACATTAATGTAGACCTATCCTTATTAGATAAACAGATAAAAGCTGAAAATAAATACGAAGTGTTATAATGTTATTATGCCTCTTTTTTGAGTCGCAACTTAAATTAATGTTCAGGCTTCGCTGGATGGGTGCGAACTATTGCAAACCTAAAATGAGCACATTGAATGTTATGAATTTGCTCGAAAAGCGGAATAAAGCTAGGTAACACAATCAGGTATAGATATCTACCAAAGCTACATGCGTTTCATTGAAAGATCCGCTGTAGCTGTAATTCCCATAGGCTTTAGAGAACAAGCTTCCCCATGCTTCAAATTATTTGTGAATACAATTTTAGTTTTCAAACTTATGCGCTGATATAATATATGAGATAGCCCCTAGACCGTATAATATAATATTAATTTACTCTTTGCCCCCTAGACTATAACTGACTGTCTACTTGTCTAGGCGTCGATTAAAACATAATTTAAAAAAATTAATAAGTATGACGTCAAGCGTCAAGTATCTTGCTGGGAGTTTTGGCGGGAATCCGATAGTGAGACGTTGTTGGTTTTGTATTATTAGCTCAAACTTGTATTTCTTCGAGTGTTAATGTGTAATATTGGTGGAATCTTAACCATTAAGTGTTCGTTAACGTGCACGAGTGTAGGCAAATGATATAAATTCAAAAAACGTGTCATTTCGCATTTTTTCCAAAACTCCCAGGAAGTTTCAGTAAAGCATCCACTACTTTACTGAATCGTGACTGACGATGTAAATAATTGCCTTGCCTACTTGACCACGATTGCTATAACATTGCTGTGACTTTCTTAATGTGAAATTAAGAAATACTAAAATAAAATACTTGACACTGGCTATATCCACAAACCGTGCGAAGACATAACTAACACAAAAAAAAAGTATCTTGCTGTCAACTCAAGTTAATGTCATTGTCATTGTCAAGCGAACGTCAATTATTATTTACAATCAAATCCTGTGGATGGTGTAAAAGTTGTTATACCTAAAATATTTTTTAAAATAAATACGACCTTGGAGACACCGTGCGCCACTCGAACGATAAAACAAACTCTGGCGCCTATTACGTAACTATCAGCATTGAACTGTTTACGTATTTCATTCAAAACAGTGACGGAAACAGTCGTGAGCATGAGCGGCAGTTTTCATTGCGGCCGTATCGGGTTATCTAGCCTCAGAAGCAGGTTGACAGCTCCGAATATAGCTAGTCGTAGTCAGAATTTCAATTCGGTCAGAGGTTTTTCGGTTACGGCCAATAGAAACATGAAGTTGCTACAGTTTAGGAGTAACCAGCACCCTGAAGAAATACGTGTTGGGTATTTGGACGGGGATCGTGTTGTGGACATAAACAAGGCAGATTCATCTATTCCTAGCACGCTGTTAGGTATCCTGCGTGGGGATGCACTGGAAAAAGTTAAATCGTAAGTTGGAATACAAATCATTTACAACAAATGCTTTGACTTGACTCAAACACAATAGCTCAGCCGGACAATTTGACTTTCGATTAGAGAACAATACCAAAACTAATAGATTCGCTTCCCCGTCGAAGGGTTCTGAACCGCCTTGCTGTTCTTCCAGTGTGAAATCTAAAAACCCTCCATCAGTGCCGCTTACGGATGTCCAACTGGCAGCACCCATAACTGGCATGGACAAAGTGCTCTGCATCGGCCTCAACTACAAAGACCACTGCGAGGAGCAGGGCCTGACTCCGCCGGCCGTTCCAATGATATTCAACAAGTTCCCGAGCACGGTGATTGGCCCCAGCGAGCCGGTTAAGCTGAGGGTTGATGTTACGAAGGTAAGAACTGGAGTAAACATTTTCGGAGAAACTGCCATCATGTGGAAAATGTTAGATTCACCAATTGCCATTTGATTGTGTGTAGTTTATTAAGAAGATGCACCAATTTCGTATTACATATTACATTTGGTTATAATTATGACACTTCTTCCCTTTTAATACTAAATATTGGCTTCAACCAGTGTTTATTGTGTAGTGTAGTGTGACCAATTTACACTATCACCATATGACACTAACGCAACTCAACATCACTCAGGGGCTTACATAGAAGATCCTACATACCTTGTCTCAATAAATATAGTGTAAATTGTACAGCTTTGTTGATAATTTTTGCACAACTCTCATCACCACTCGCCTCCATCAACACCATCAAAACACTATTCGCATCATCATCTTTACACAACTGCCATCACCAACTGCCAACCGTTGCTGAACTGAGCAGGATCTGATGTTAAGCACCTGCTTGTACTTACCGGAACACCCCTTTGCTTCCAGAAAGTCGACTGGGAGGTGGAACTGGTAGTTGTTATCGGCAAGAAAGCGAGCTTCGTGAAAGCAGCTGATGCTTACCAATACGTCATGGGGTACACCGTGGCTCAGGACATCAGCGCCAGGGACTGGCAGAAGGAGAAAAATATGGGGCAGTTCTTACTTGGCAAGGTGACGTTTTCTTAGGTAGTACCTCACCATAGTGGTCTCTTGACTGAATTTGGCCCTCAAGCGGAAAATCTGTTGCTAAACCTCAAGAACTGGCTCAAGAACTGCTGCCAGTTCTTGAGCCAGTCCCATTCTAGCTGAGCGTGGTGGCCACTTTTGACCATATTGTTACTTAACACCTGTTACTTAGATAGTGGTCAAGCCAGCCTATTATAGAAAAAACCGGCCATGTGAGAGTCGGACTTAGGCACGAAGGGTTCCATACCATTATCTATAAAAATGGCTGAAGAATCACATTTGTTATATGAGAGCCCCCTTAAACACTAATTTTATTGTTTTTTGTATTTGTTGTTATAGCAGGAACATAAATACATCATCTGTGGAAATTGCATCTGTCTAAGTACCACGTCACGGTTCATGAGATATGAGATACAGCCTGGTGACAGACGGATAGCATAGCCTTAGTAATAGGGTACAGTTTTACCCTTAGGGTATGGAACCCTAAAAAGTAGTATTGAATCTATTGATAGCAACCCATGGCTAAAAATTGACACCAAAGTCACTATCTCTAAACAAACAAACAACAATACCACTATTTCCCATTCCAGGCCATGGATACGTTCTGCCCGATCGGTCCGTGGATCGTCACCAGCGACGAGATCCCGGACCCGCAGAACCTCAACATAAGCTGCACCTTGAATGGGGAGAGCAAACAGAAAAGCAACACCAACCAGCTGATCCATAAAATACCTGATGTGATCGAGCGGCTCACCTCGTAAGTGTTTGTTTGACCCCCGGTCTCTGGAACGTTTGTTGGCTTTGACAGTAGATTAAAACTATCGTTGTCTCTATCTGACAACGAACAAATGACAAGGATGGCGATAGAATTAATCTGTAGTCAAAGTTGGCTGAGGTTGCAGAAACTGGGGTTTATGAACTCTCCAAATTATAAACTAGCTGACCAGACAGACATTGTCCTGTGACCAAATATTATAAAAAAGGTTTTTTAAATATCTCTGAATTCATACGTATCTGCCTCAATCACATCCGTGAGGTGGATTTAGGTCTTGATCCACCATGGGGGCCCGATCCGGATTGTTGGATAACATGGGTCTAAATAATTTCTTGGCATGTTGGGTTTCAATACATACTGAGATTAAATTGTGATTTTAAGGGCACAGAATACCGATTGTCAATTCACAAGGCATTCTCGATTCGGTCAACTTTCAACTAATTTTATTGTGTAATTAAGAGAATTGGCCTTCTGGCCACAGTGGTTGAAACATCGACAGGGAAGAAGAATAACATGACCTTTCTAATTGTAGCGTGATGACATTGCTGCCAGGCGACATTCTACTGACAGGCACACCCGGCGGCGTCGGCATGTATCGCAAGCCACCGCAGTACCTCAGCCCTGGAGATGTGCTGGAGAGCGAGATAGCCAACATAGGCGTGCTCGTAACTAGGATAGAGAAGTTTTAGCAAACTTTCCCCCAAGTTGAGTGAACTTACCCCGAGTTAAGTGAACTTTCCCCGAGTTGAGCGAACTTTCCCCGAGTTGAGCGAACTTTCCCTGAGTTGAGCGAACTTTCCCCGAGTTGAGTGAACTTTCCCCATTTTTAGTCAGCTCTTCCCAAGTTTAGTGAATGTTCCCCGATTTAAGCATACTATCCCGCCTACAAATGCTAAGTAAAAGTAAGTGCTATCGTTATGCACAAGTTATGTTTTAGATCAGCTATTATGTTAGGGACGGAATACGGGATATTTAGGAAGTATTCTTTCATTATTCATTTCGTTCTCGACATTACATTTATTTAAAACTTACAACAGTTTCTAACCAATTTTACTGACTGCGGCTGTAAAACTTGTAAAGTGTAAATAAGTAGCACTATATTGGCAAATTGTAAATTATAATTATATGCAAAATCACAATATAATTAATGTATAATACACTATAAATATACAACTAACATTGTTAAATTAAGGTGAAAAGTGCATTTATACAATACAATTTTAATATATTTTCTGAAATAAAATGATAATTATTATTGACGATTTTCATTATCTATATTTTGTTGGATTCGTCTCCGCACTGGATAGGAGAATAAATAATACCTACCTAAAACATGTTAAAAAAAAACTAAATGGAGAGAACAATAAAATTACAATCGGTTTTCTCATCCATTTTAAAACAGGACAATGTCTGTCGGATTATAATAATTACAAAAATGTATTTGTGAACTTGTTAGGTGATGAGGAATTTTCCGTTACCAACTGCTGTTGTAGATCGCCTCACGGCGGCAGAACCGAGTATTTCAAGGCCCCTGAAAATTCTACAGGAAAATGAAAATGAAAGAGTTCTAAGACATTACAGTATTTATTGAAATTCAATCGAAACAAATAAGTGCTTCCATTATATGTAATTTTCTATTTGACACATTTAGTACACATTTACATTCAGCTTGACGGCACGTTTAGCGTAGTGGCTGAGTAATCGGACTGCTGCGTTTAGTGTCGCGGGTTCGATTCCCGCCTGGGACTAAGTAATATTTGTGCAATCCATAAATATTTGTCTTTGGTCTGGGTGTGATTTGCACTTGCAATTATATGTCTAAGCGGTACCCACGATACAGGAGCATTACACAGCAGGATCCAGTGTGGGCCTACGTTTTTTAAAAAAGAAAAAGAAGATACTTTTGGCAAGACCAGGATAGGTAGTTCTCATGCTAATGCCATTGCTACTCGTGCTGCCGTCGAAAGTGAAAGCGAAGGGCAGTATAATATTACATATTACACATTATATTACATATTATATTACTACCTAAAAGAAGGGGCACTCTATTTTTAAATAAGAGCGGATGGCAGTTCGGGAGTTAGTTTGACATTATGAACGAGAATTAGGCCCATATTTATAAATCAAACTTAGCTCTGAGAGCTATCTTCAGTGTGCACTTGCTCTTTCGTTCTAATTAATATTATATACATCTTAAGTTGTAGATTAGGAACAGAAACTTACATGATATCTGACAAATTAATAAATGACACTCAGCGGTTAAGTGCTATCCGATTATGACACAATTGACACATACAAGACAGTGTCTAGTAGCCAGTGCTACATCTCAATATCCATTTATTAAATAGCAACGATTTTAAGATAATACCTAGGTACATTACGTTTTGAGTGTGGATCAGCTGATAGCGCACTTGGTGCCGCTATTGAGGTTCATTTAGGATGAGGGTACGGCCCGTATCTTTTGAGTGCACACGCAGTACAACGCGGCCGACTCTATTGCTCAGCGCTTGTCTTTTGTTTGATTCAGTATGGACGTGTCCAGTCCACCCTGTGGCAGTATGTAAACATACTCGAGGGAATTATCGGTGGCAGCGGGAGGGGCAGAGTCTAAATGGGGCATAATAAAATTCAGTTCCCTTCTGCCGT
Organism: Hylaea fasciaria; assembly: GCA_905147375.1. NCBI lineage: Eukaryota > Metazoa > Arthropoda > Insecta > Lepidoptera > Geometridae > Hylaea > Hylaea fasciaria. The sequence goes on from LR990214.1 coordinate 7,342,325, forward strand.
CTATGGCACTTCTGGAAACAGCCTATGGGGTCAAGCGTGTGTGCTATGAATCATGGACCGAATCTGACCTCGGCGCGCGCCGCGGCCAAATTGGGGTCAATTATTGAAGTAAATTGAGTTCGTAATGCAGCGTGTGTAGGCGTCCTTTCATTGTGATATAATGTGACAGTGCTATGGAAGCAGCCCGAATGCTAGGCTTTTTCTATTTCAAAAGATGATTCGCCTATTGATTCGAATATAATACCACGGCCTGATAGATGTCTTTACACTGACTATGACGTAATAACAGTAACCTACAATTACCTAATTTATTTTATACATAGCACTTTACTTACCAAAATGTACATGGATGCTAATTTTCAAATTTATACATACGCTACAAATTCTAACCTATCTAAAACTGCAATAGGTAAAGAATAAAAGTAAAAAACTGGAACAAAAACAAACTAAGTACACAATTGTGACACAATGGGCGGTCTTATCGCTGGAAGCGATCTGTTCCGCAACCATGCAATGAGAGGCATAACGAGAGTTAGGTATAGGTACATGGGTCAATCAACAAATAGATAAATTATAATAATCATCAAATCAAATTAATTAATTTATTTGTTAGAATACATAATTATTTTCATACACATAATTATTATAGGTCAGAGATAATAAGTTGCAGTATTCAGCCTGCAAGCAGACTTGTAAATATTCACAAGTTACGGCTATACCTACCTACTCCTAGAACATAATCAATCTATAAATTCCGTAACACTATAAAAACTGTTGCTTAATAACCAGTCACTAAGAGTTTACTTAAATCTTATGCCTCTTCAGAATCAAATAATGTAATAATTCTCGTAACAATTACGCAAACATAAAACACGTTATACAATACGCGAAAAATAATTGGCTTTTTGATAATACAGAGATACAATTCAACCGTGCTACGGGCATAAAGTGGATATACATAATGTAATATGTAGAGTTTTTTTTTTAATACTATTATCTGTGGTTCACTTCACCATCGTCGTCATCATCACCCCCCATATTCGACCACCGCTGAGCACGGCTGTCACCTCCCTCTTGTGAGGAGGATTAGGTCATAATCCACTACTGCCCGGTCCGGATTGGTAGATCACTTCTCCGCTACAGGATAATCTTTCTTCTTACTACAGGATAATGTCTCGGTGACATCCTGATGAGAGATACCAATAGATACGTACCCCAGGTGGTTCCTGATGAGAGATACCAATACGTACCTACTCCAGGTGGTTATGGGGTATCGCACACACCCCGCCGGGGTATCTAAACATTGTGACGTCATGAAACGTGCCAATGAACTCATCGCGTGCGATTCATCTTAAAAATCTATCTATACATATAAAAAATGTAACAGATCGCTGTCTGTACATGGAAGATAATATGAGAAACGATAATATTGGGACCTTTATCAACGCAAATAGCTGAAACAATGATTGTTAGAATTTTTGTCTGTTTGCCTGTGCGTTTGTACACGACAATCTCAGAAATGCCTTGTCCAATTTAGATTTGGTTTTCACTAATATGTTGTGGTAAGCTTCTATTAACATTTCGGCCGAAATTAATAATCAATCCAATCCAAATTTTGCTATCTGGGATTGATATCACAATCAATTTTTAGGGTCAAACGTGCCAATAACCGATCCGTGGATTGGTTTATAAAGGCATGCAGATTGGAAATCGATCGAACGATAGGCAGCAATCCAAGATCGATATCAATCTTGGATAGGAGATACAATATTAATTTCGGCTGGTGTTTGTTTTGATGTCAATCGGTTCATAAATAAAAAAGTTAGGCCAACCTTTCAAATAGCTATAGGTGTTATATTTAGTAACACGGGTGAAACGGCGGGGCGCAGCTAGTATTGTAATAATGGTATTTTTAACATACTCTTCCACTTACAAATAATTATCAACTCTTCCACTGGCAAGTTCCTGATTGTGTTCCATTCTACGCAGTAATTAAGAAAATAATTTATGAAGCCGTCCATTTCGGATCTCTGAAGTTTTTAAAACATTACCGCCAGGGTGTGGTTTCTGGAACACGCACGTACCGTTGACAACGGAGCGAGAATCCACCACCTACAAACAAGAAAGTCATCAGATATGTCAATAAACTCGACCATAATCCACCACGGGGGCCTAGTCCAGATTGGTGGATAACATACCTCCGAAATAATTCTCTGGCATGTTGGTTTCCTCACGATGTTTTTCTTCACCGAAAAGCGAGTGATAATTACGTGGATACTAGTAATAATGGTGAATCAATCGATAATGATTTAATTTTGATGTTACATCAATATATAATTCTCGTTATTCTTGAGCAGTTGTTTCGAAGAGATCACTCTGAACAAGAATCTCGCCTCCCATTAGTATTTTTCTTAGTGTTTCTAAGAGGTTAATCTAGGTAGGTACCTATTGCTATCACAAAGTCGAATATACCCCAAATCCATGTAAGTAAAACATTAATACAAACATAGCAAAACCTATTCAAAGGAAACAAAGCTCCACCTAAAACATATTCAAAGCGAAAACTACAATCATAAATGTATGTCACCCAAGAGATTTGAGTCTAAATTGTCCGCCGCCTGAACGCTGATTGGTGAATGAGTGCACAATTGAGCCAATCGCCGTCTTCCGTTCCGACAGGAAGATGTACTTGTGATAGTTGTCGTTCCTTCTCATCCACCATTAAAATCCAAGGGGGCTTTATTGAGTTAAACTCTGTTAAACTCATACGGGCCGGCCGGCTGGCGCGACCTCTCCTATCTATGGAGGGAGTTACGCGCCACAGCTCCCAGTGAGTTGGTCATGGACGCCCGCAGATTTCAAACGCAGCGGATGTGATTTGTTACGGGGATCCGAGAGCAATTTTGTTATTGAGCTTTGCAATTTGCTATTTTATTGCAGTGGTTCTTTTACGTGGCTTTCTGGGGTGTTTTGCGCGGATTTGTGGCGTGGGTCGGTGATGGAATGATTGGTGCCGATTATGGTACGTAACCAATACCATTGTAACGTGGCGGTGACCGTACCAATGCTACCATCGTCTCCTCACTTAAGTCCTCCCAACTGCATATATATAATTATAAGGGAGGACTTCAGTGACTGTGGTAAGGTCACGTAACACGTTACATTGGCATAATACTGATATAAAATAAACGATTACATTATGGTAAACATCACACCCGAAAAAAGAAAGAAGAACATTTTAGAGACAATTCACAATATTTTGCAACAATATTGTGCAATGCAGCGGAGCATTGATCAGAATGAGACAATATCATACATTATTATCGCCTACATAACATTTCATTGGAAACAAGTTTCCTTCTAGAACACAGACATGTTTAAACTACTAATTTGAAAATGATATTTGCCCTACCTAGATAAGTACTAGAAAAAACTGAAGATAAGTGATGTTCTTCTTCAATCTTCTTCCATCTTCTTCCCATCTCGCGCTCTTCTTTCTCGTTCTTCCCACGTAGAAATGACTAAATCCTCATTGATAAGCACTTTAGCAGCAGGAGAAATAGAACACACTCCTGCGGCACTAGTACTTAGGAACAAGATTTAGTTAGCTGTTCTTATTGGAGGCTTCGTGCTTCTGCTTCTGTTTAGTTCTGCGCCGTTCTTGAACCGTTCGCTAGCGGGGTTGGAGAAGAGGGAGTTCGTGGATGTCCCAGTAGGTAAGGATAAGATAGATAGGCGTTACAGGCGGATGCTGAACGAAAGAATGTGCTTAGGGCACTAAGCTCGTCCTTTCGCTCAGAACCTGCTTAGAACGATAGCTCTAAACGCCATTCTTCCTTACTTTTCGACAGGATTATTTGCATGATATGTAGGTAATACAAATACGGAACTAATTAATTCATTTTGTTACATTTTACTTATATTTATGACATTGTGGGCTTACTTATACTAAGTACAAAGGATTTAAGGCCAGGATGCAGTGAATTTCAGGCTTTTGAAGCTAAAGAACAGATTGTTGAACAGATGTGTCTAAATATTTTCTCCATAGATCGGCGCGTCTAGCTCTAGCGTTTTCTAATTCAATAACAAATTCACAAATAAAACAATTAGTAATACCCACCAGGATTGAGTAAGAAAACACGGTGGTAAGTGGTAACCAGACGTCGATTTTGTTGAATGAAATTTTAGAAACATCTGTTTAACTCTCGTCGAAACTTTTGTGGTAAGACGGACAGTGTATAAATCCTCGTAAAATGTAAAGAAAGAAACGACATAAGCAGTTATTTTAGTAATAAAAGCTATACTAGAATATAGACTTAGATATTTCCACACAGGACATTCGTAAAATGCATTAGCAGCGGATTCCCGCAACTCTCTTCAATCTAGAGCCTCTTAGCAACGCAAGCTTGTACGCACATGATCTGTATAATATACCGCGTTACTCATAATTATGAACGCAGACGGCTTAATTGATACGCGCTACGTATAAAGTGTTAGAATGGTTGAAAATAGAATTTGAGGGTAGGTAACATTGAACTTCAAAATCATCTAGACTTTCTAGACCGTCGACGTGCATCGCAATGATAAACCTTTTCGATTTGACATTTGCTTGCCACGTCAAATTATGACGTTTACCGATAAAGATACGATATTCGATTTTCTCTGCGTTCAGCACTCAGCCTCTGGATAGTAAGTAGCTGCTTTGAGTATGAACAAGATTTTTTTTTTACATTCTGCGATTCGTTTTTGTGATAAGCCTAATAATTATGTATACTTAATCAGATTTGGTGGGTAGTTTTCAGAGTTTGTTTGGGTTTGACTCCTTTGAGCCGTACCACATAATTTGTTTCAGAAAACGTTCAATTTTTAGTTCATTAGTAGGTATAAGAATGAACATGTAAAAAGGAAGGCACGTTTTCGTATTTGATCATTAAAAAAGATGAATAGAAAACCTCTCCCTTTTCAAAAGTCTCAAAATTACCGCGTAAGGCGCGCAACACATGCGGGCAAAGCGTCGTGAAAGCGTACCTACTGACAAACTTAACTACACCAAGACCAAGCTTTAATTGCTCAATTGGTCGCATCCGCGCACCGCAGATATAGAAACCGATCGACATGGCGCATATTGTAGTTGCTAGTCAAAACAAGATCTTATTATTGACTATAATAGGAGACTTATTTAAAAATAATTATGCCACAGTTTAATAAATCCTCCATGTTAATTTAGTGGTCGCCTGACCATAATAGTTGCAGTGCAACTTAGAATTGCAAAATCTTGCGCGGCACTGCACTACGCTTGTCACTTGAGACAACGGTTCGAAAGGCTCATGCTCAGTTATTTCGCTGGAAACCGTGCCTTTTAAACCAGAACAGTGTTGCTTGATACTTCTATTTATTGGCAAATTATTATAATACTTTTTTTATAAAATCTAGTTAAAGTTCTACTTCCCCAGGCGAAGTCTTGCAGAAAACACATATACTTACTATAGTAAATAATTCAAAATGGTATAACGCGTAAGCTCTAGAAAAACAGTAAAAATAGTGTTGTTCATTCTTGCCAGCCAATTGCAAAACAATTAGAGCTAATTCTATAATTGCAGACTAGAGGTGAAATCTGGTTGGTAGTTTCATTGAATGATAAGGGCTTTTAAATCTGGTCGTCGCGCGTAATATAAACTAAATAAACCAATAATTCAACTATTTGCAACACCTTATTTATCCTTTCACGCAAACTCCATTGATTGATATTGAGGAAAATTAAAATCATTATCATTCCTACCTACGTAACTAACAAAATGCAAATTACCACGTGTCAACTCTATTTCATGCGACTTGTGTAGGCTACGTGCTTGCCCATATGGCAGCGGGATGAATGACCAGCAGCGTTTTCGGTAGCCGGCGCATGTTCGTTATTTGAACATTTTAAAAGTTGTTAATGTGGTAGGTATGTATACCTACCGACTTTTTCATAGGTACCTATTTATTTAAAGTGTTATCTGTCAGTGGGTATTTTGGCGGGAAACCGAACATTGTAGGATTTTTTTTGTTTTAGTTAGGTATGGCTTCGCACGGTTTGTGCATATAGCCAGTGTCAAGTATTTTATATAAGTATTTCTTAATTTCACATTAAGAAAGTCACAGCAATGTTATAGCAATCGTGGTCAAGTAGTCAAGTCAATTATTTACATCGTCAGTCACGATTCAGTAAAGTAGTGGATGCTTTACTGAAACTTCCTGGGAGTTTTGGAAAAAATGCGAAATGACACGTTTTTTGAGTTTATATCATTCGCCTACACTCGTGCACGTTAACAAACACTTAGGTTTAGGTTTAAAGATATTTATTCTCAAAAAAGACCAAAGTCACTTACATGAGAACATGGTGAATTTATACAATATTAAGTCCGTCGATCCGTTGTCAAAAATTCAACACAACTATTCATCTAACACAGTCACTTAATGGTTAATATTACACATTAACACTCGAAGAAACAAGTTTGAGCTAATAATACAAAACCAACAACGTCTCACTATCGGATTCCCGCCAAAACTCACTCATGCAATTAATTAATATAGAGCTATAATACTGAAGCCATAGAGATCTGTACCATGCAGATATAGAAGTATGACCTACCCAAAAAAAATAAAATTGGCTATTTTTATCTGTGTATAATATATAATATCATGCATTGCATGCAATATCGTGCATGTAACATTAATACATCAGGGCCTGCATATTAATTAAACTTATATAATATTGAGATAGTAATTATATATAGGTACACTGGAACAGAACCACAGAAGAGAACAAACAAAACACTAAAATATTCTAATGTATATCAACTTATTATGTGACTATCATTACAAACAAATAAAAATAGCACCAATGATAATAAATTAAAATAACATACCTACTATTTGACGAGCCGATAAATAATTGTTACCTACATACCACTTGAAACTGTCATTGCATACCACCCAATGACAGATCATAATTATACCACCTAAGTTTAAATATCATGGAACGCATTATTTTAATTTTAATATGAATAGCTGTACGAGTCAACAAGCAGGTAACTTACAATCCAAATCCTTATTCTTTTATCCAAATAAAATAACCACTAAACAATCACACAAACAGCGCTCTAAGTTTTTTTTTCTTTTAATCTTTCGCCATGGTGCTTTCCGCACATTGTGCCAGTTTCAAGTAATTAGCGCTCTAAGTTATTGTACCGGCAAAATAAAGCAAAACGCATCTTAGGCGAAGTCTAAACAACACAACTATAAATAAAGTAAGACTGTTTACTGTGGCAGTAAGTTCAACACACTAACGGCTCTAGCATTATCAAGTCTTTATAATATTCATCTTTAACTTTTGCCCTTTGGTATCAAGTTGCCACCGTGTCTTTATCTCGCGACGCCCTGTAAACAGTACCGTGTCTATTACTTATTTGTTCATTGACAGTTCGTTTAACAAAGATGCAGTTTTTTGAATGTGGAATTCGTTTTTCTTTTTAATTTTTAGATAAGGAGTGGCCGTGGACTTTCTTTGTAAATTTATCGTTCTTTTTATGTGTAATGTGTTTATATAACAAAATAATAATAATTTATAAGTAAGGTAGGTAAGTAAGTATGCTTACTTTGTAAAATTGTAGGTCTGTAGAGTGTTGGTTAGGTATTACCTTAGGTTCCTTTTGTAATTTTTTGACTTCATTACTGGTAGTATGTACTAGGTATACCTACTTTACGTTTTAGGCAATATCTAATACCATTTTCATTACCAATCTACTTAAATTTTTATAATCAGTGATTCCTACACGCGTCGAGATGCGTGTGAACTGTGAATATTGAGAATAATAGTAGATCTGTTGGAATGCAATGGTTTTTTTTATCTTTGACTACATACGTAGGTCTAAATTCTACTATAAGTATTTACATACCCACTACATTTTAAACACAGGTAGGTAAGACTTAAATTAGGTACTTAAGACCTAGTTGTTTAGGTAAACTTAGTTACTTAGGTTACTTAGGTACTTTAAACATAAATTTCGCTCACGCAACCCGAGACCAAAATCAACCAGTATCGGTTAAAAGAGGAAAAATAACAAGGATAATAATTATAATGGACTATTCATACATTTCTACCGCCTTACGTATGGATGACGTGATGCAGGCATGACTCATGCAACTCACATCTCTAGGTGTCATTAAATTAGGCTTGATTAGTGGCGGAGCATGGTATTTAGCGAGTTTTTAAATTACGCTTGACCGGTAGTTTTGAACTTGTTTGAAGGTTTGGATAAAACTGCCCCATAGAAGTTTAACTAAAATGTTCCTACGGCTTCTTTTGGATTTAGTGTTTTTGTTCTATAACGAAGGAAGCACTTATGGATAAATAAAAATGCAATTGAAATAGTTAGTACCTACTTATCCTAAACTACACGGGTCAAATGTAGAAATTTGAATGTAGGGCCATGCAAGACTGGGTATAATAAATAAAACCAATTGTGTATGACTGTAGGACATTATTACGATACTTACCATGCATATTATAATATAGGAAACAGAAAATGCGACACAAAACTCAAAAAGATTCTTGCCAAATAGGTACCGGTACCGACACTTACGACTTACCGCCAAAATTAAACTGTTATTATATCCATCCAAATTGTCACTGGCCAAAAACACATGAGCGCGCGTCGAGAATTTAAAAAATACACTGAAACAAGATGGCGGGCGAGTGGTAACGACTCCCCGTTCCCGAGTTCGCAGCGAGACTACTTCCCAACGAAGTTTGATGAGCTTTAAATAGCAGTTGACTTATTATCTAGTTATTCCATTGAGAACGAAGGGAGGTGTAGGATCACTGGCTTCTGTGTTGAGCTAATATAATTGGCGGTCATATTCTGGACGAATATAATATTTGAAATAATCTGGCTTCGTAAAGTTTTAACATTCAGCCTTAAGTATGCATCATCGAATGCCACAGAATGAAATAGTACTAATTAAAACAAGACATAGAGGAATCGCCAAAATTGCAAAGGAGAGAGAGGATAGTCTCATTGCTTAGTATAATATGCATATACCCAGAATGAGTAAGAAACATAGCATTTTTTGAAAATCTATATGTTACTAGCTGACGGCAAACGTTGTCCTGTCATTGATCTTTCTCCCTCTTCTTCTATCTCTCTCCCTCTTTATCTACCTATATCCCTCTATCTCTTTCTCTACATCTAAGTTAACTGGCCGCTAAGTTTTCTTACACTTTTCATATGCCGCGAAACTTTCAAGAATATTTTTTTTCATAATATATGAACCGTCTCCTGACAAAAACAAACAACAAAAAAAAGAACTAGAAAAATTGGCCCAGTCGTTTACGCGTGACGTCGTGACCATGGGAAATCGGGGTTAATCTTTATATATACAGAAGATTATGATTTTGACTGCTGGCGTACCTAGCAGCCTAGAATCTAGATCTAGACTGGCTCTCGAGAACCGCTGCTGGAATACCTTGACAAGGGCTTTGCGGCAGCCACAACATTGCTTTCGGTAAAGGAAAACATCATCATAAAACCTTTGTAGAGGGACCTCAGCGTCCGTCTAACCAGCATCGAGTTATCGAGTAGTATTTTCAAGCAGAAAACTATATATTATGCTAAACCTCTTTCGTTATTTTTCAGCCACAGTTCTATTGAGTGCCAGTCTCACTGCCGTTTAAAACATAATAATACAATCACCGGTAAGATATTTGGTGGGCAAACGAAAATTTAAGTGAGTCAACCAAAACAGTTTCAAATTTCGCAGTTGGCTGTTCCTTGTTGACAGTATCCCAGTCGCACTGAAGCTAGGCTAGAATCTATGAAACCAACCATCCCAACACCTTATATAGTACATCAAAAGTTATCTGCAGATTTCCATTCCAATGCTCGAAACATCTATGCGAACCGAAAAATGCTAAGACCAAAACTGTGCCCTCAACATCCTAGATGCGTCGCTCGACGTCACTGGCCCCCACACAATGGAAGACTATTTTGGGGACCGGCCCAATAGTGACCTCTAAATCTGCGGTCATCTGGACGATGATGCCGTAACGTCTGACGTTAAATAAGTAGATCATTGCGGTGGGCATAAGACCACGTATGAGACTACAAAGACCTTGATACTTGATCCTGCTGGAATGTGGTTCCATCGCTCTAGGAAGTGCTAGCCTTTGAGGTGTTGAAAGCTCAGTTGGTTCTTGGGAACCAGCTGATCGCATAAATGAGCTTCAGATGAAGGAAAGCATCTTTCAAATCCTTGGAGTTTTACCACAAAAGATTTAAACTAGAGTTGAACAGATGAGTCTTCATAGTTTCTCCACAAATCGAAGCCTAACCCTCGCTTTTTCTAACTCTACAACAACGATAAATTCGCAAGTACTTAAATGAATTAGGAATGCCAGGATTGAGTTAGACAACGCGAGTGAGTGACGTCGATTTTGTGGAACGAAATTTTAGAGACATCTCTGGTTTGAAGTTTTGTGGTAAGACGGTTAGTGGTTGGAATATGAAGGCATGCCAGCTAGCTACTACCCTACTAGAGAATATCTGTCCCCAAACCCTAGCTTATAAAATACCTATAGAAAAGGCTGTCTAAACTAAACAAAGCTAATATTAATATCAATGGCGGCCGAGGCATTACCGCCGGAAATACTTCTGTAAATAGGAAGTATCATATTAGGACGGACTGGAATTCCTTAAAAAAGATGTTTCATAAGTGTTTCTGGAAATATATTTTTTATTGAATGCATTCTATTGAAATAAACACAAATATATAATCAATTTTTTTCATGAATATGAAGCGAGACCCGTGCCTATTAGTTGGCGGATATAGGGTGTGTTTTTTAGCACAATTAAAATTTATTTTCTTTGGATCTGCCACAGCTATCTATCTGAGAACCAGAGGTAGGTAGAGGTGCCAGAGACAACCCTAGTGAAGAATATGAGCATAGAGTTATCATCGCCTCAAGATACCCTAAGGTTTCTGGAATATTCCACTGGCTATATGCAGTGATATAACATAACCTTGCAGCTATGTAGAAGTTTATTTGTCAACAATACCCCCTTCGCAGTAAAGCATGGTTTACACGGGCGACTTTTGTTGCGAAAAATGTCGGTGCGCTGTCAGTGTCGTCGCAAGGATAATCTAAACTTAACTTTTTCCACATTTAATGTCAGTTATTCGATAATAGCAAGGATCGTTAGTTTGATATAGGATTTCTTTATCATGAAGTTAGATTTAATTAAAGTATAATTTTCTTTCTTTATGGGGCCCTGGTTGCCAATCCCTGTATGATTTCATGGGGGTGCATCGGCCCCCCATACGGGTAATTATAATAATCATACCTACAGAGGTCACAATCATATTTCATGCTCTTATAAAAGTTTAATTATAATGGCAAATGTTTAGTAGGTGCCTATCTAAGTAGGTAAGTGCCTACTTACTTCTGGTTCAGCAAGAGAAATAATTCGACATACCTACCTATAATTATTTATTGCTGAAAATAAGGTAGGGTCCAAATACTTTCAGTAAGTTGGTAAGATTACACCAATTATGGCCTGCATGAGGTGGCAACATGTGCTAACTATCGACTGCACTGATGCAGTCTAACTAACTAAAGTGCTGGGTCGTTTTTACAAATCATAGACGTACGGATTTCTTTAATCTCCACAATATACGCAGCTCTATTTACACGAAACAATAATAATCAACAAAAGAGAAAGTGGTATAAAAAATATACTTATTAAAAATTATAAAACATACTTACCCGCTGTAACTCATTATTGTCGCAGTCGCGCTGATTTTGATTTAGTCGCCCGCGAGAACCAACCCTTCGGCGATTTGCCCCCATTAGGGTCCTCGCACACTAAGCGATCATTTCCTTATTGGGGCTCATCTGCGGCCTTTGTGATTTGTGCAGTCGCACACTGTCAATTTAGATAGAAGGTTTCAGTGCAAGTAGATCTTTCAAGTGATAAATTGCAGCATCCATATCCGCCGTTTGGGGTCGTTACAATGTTGCAAATTGATATAGTTATTATCCTCTTTGGCACTCAATAGGGATGTTCCTGTTATTAGTGCTACTGCGTAGAAGAAAACAGATGGGAAATAGGTCGCTGTATGTTGGTACCACGAATGGGGTGGATAGGAAACCGGGAACTTGTGAGGAAATATTTTGATGGGGCAAACTGGGAAATCCTTTGGGTAGTTCCAAATATCCCCCACTTGTCGCTGGAGTCGTGTTGGCAGCAAAAGTTTTTTTTTTCCACTGACGGCGGCCATTCTTATTCCGTTTTGTGATTTGGACGACCAGTAATAAACTGCCTAATGGTAGTTGATTTTTAATTAAATAGGTTAGATAATACTAGGTTTACAAATGAAAGCAGTTGTAATTTTTGTAAACCTACTGGATTACCAAGTGAACCGTTGCCCATACAATCTAATATGTAGACATAAATAATGGAGGTAGGTACCTAATAATGTTTGTACAAGAAACACACTGGTACCTCCTTGCCCCTGGGATTGAAACGCGCACCCCTCTGCCTGGCAGGCGGAAGTTATGCCACCTAGGCTATAATATTTATATCCCTTAAAATTACAAAATTTCCCAAAATATGTCAGGCTATATTAAATTCAAAAGTACCTAGGTACGATTTTAACAGACGGGCCTACTACAGTCGGACATACCTTCCTACATATTACTTATATATATATAGTAACAAAACAATGACCAAGCACCTTTTATAATCGTAGATAAACTCACAAAAAGATATAAGTAGGTACAAACCGATTATAGTAAAAACTGACGTACGTACATACCTACCTACAATATATAGAGCACGATACGAGCGAAGTCAGCTGTAGGTAGGTACATACATTACCACTTACATACATTATAATAATTGTATACCTGGTATATTATACCTAATCGACCGCGGTACCACAATCGCAGACGTCACAGTATTGACTTAACTATAAACTGTTCTGTATTAACAAGCTGAAAACGGGTCTAATTCGCGCACAAACTAATTTCAAAAGTGTATATTATTATGTATACTATTGTCTTCTTGTGACCATGATCGATGTAACTCGGCCGAAACGTCGAGATGTGTCAATATTATTACTTTACATATTATTTTGATTATACGAGTAGTTTGTGCGCGAATTAGTCCCGTATCGTGTTCTGTTCGAGAAGTTAAAGAAAATGTTCAGTGTTAAAAATGCGGTTCTTTTCACACTATTTGCTGCAAACTTGATCGAGCAGCCGGCGCCGGTGGTGCGGCTGCACCAGGGGTCGGTCAGCGGAAAGATCAACGCGGACGGAATGATACACGAATATCTCGGCATACCTTACGCTACGATACCAGCACGGTTTCAAGTAAGTTGCAGTGTTATCCTTGGAATAATTTGGTTAGCCGATTGAGGTCATACAATGGTTTAAAATAAATTTATATAGTTTAAAATATGGTTTAAAATGATCAAGACAAGCGCACCAAAAACTTGCCTATTTGTTTTCCAACTACAGTCTACAGTTATAATACGCGCTAGGAGACTTGTTTGCGGCGATTTTATTTGTTATCCAACGATAGCAACGCGAAGTAATGCCGCCATACTTATCTATACTTATTTGCTGCTATATATTCGTAGGCGCCGCTGCCAGGGCCATCATGGAACGGAGTTTACAAAGCGGTGGAGGAGCACTACCAATGCGCTCAACCCACCCGCCTCGGCTTCGTGCTAGGATCAGAGGACTGTCTCAAAATAAACGTCTACGTACCGGCATTTGCAACAACCACTCTCCCAGTCATGGTCTACGTTCATGGAGGTGCTTTCATTCTCGGCAATGGAGGCAAGTTAGTGTACGGACCGGAATTCTTAGTAAAACATGATGTTATACTTGTGACCTTTAACTACAGGCTTGGAGCTCTTGGCTTCCTCTGTTTGGGTATAGAAGAAGCGCCGGGTAACGCCGGGCTCAAAGATCAGATAGCTGCATTGAGATGGGTAAAGGAAAACATAGTAGCTTTTGGCGGGGACCCTGACAGAGTGACTATATTCGGACATAGTGCCGGAGCAGCCTCCGTCTCCTTGCTTGTCCTCAGCGACGCTACAAACGGGCTTTTCAATAGAGCTATGATACAGAGCGGTTCGGCGATATCTTTTTGGACGAGCAAAGATGGTGTTGAACTAGCTTCATCCGTGGCCAAAGTTTTCGGTCACAACACGAAAGATCCAAAGGAACTCTACGATATTTTCTCCAAAATGCCGGTCAAGGATTTAATTATGGTGGCGTCAGGGAAACCGTTTCTCCATTTGGCGAGATCCAACAGGATCCTGTGTCCGTGCGTCGAGAAACTGCTCCCTGGAGTCGAACCAGTTTACACGGAACTGCCTTTTGATATTATCACGAGGAAGCCCAAAAATGTGTCTGTGATATATGGAACCACTAACAGGGAAGGCTTCTTCTTGATTGCCGAAGAAACTGAAGAAACGCTAAAGGAGTTGGATAGGAAACTGTACAGTTTCCCCGACTTAGAATTTCCATCTAAACACGACGCTGAAGCTGTGGCTAGGGCAGTTAGAGAATTCTACTTGGGGAATCGAGCTGCGAACAATGAAACGATAGAAAACTTGCTACAATTGTATGGAGACGTTTACTTCGTCGTGCCTACGCTTTTGGAGTCTGAACTCATGATACAGAAGATCGATGCTCCTGTCTTTAATTACTATTTTGAATACGCTGGTGGCAGGAATCTGATTAAAGCAACTTTTGGTAAGAACAAGAATGAGCCCGGAGCCAGCCATGGGGACGATATTCTGTATCTGTTCACGTCACTGGTTTGGCTGTTCAGAATCAAAGATAAGGATCAGATGGTTATTGATTGGATGACTAAAATGTGGACTAACTTCGCTAAATATGGGTATGTAACGTCTTGTAGAGATTAAGTATTATAACTGCACCTAACTATATTAGATAATAAGACCAGTAGCTGCGCCCGGAGACATTGCCTACGTAATTCCTTTTGTCCCAGGATAAACAAAACGTCGCTTTAGAACGGTGTGTATACGTACCTACTTAAATTGTAGCTTGCTGACTGTTGAAGAGCTTCCAGAATCGGATAAGTATTTCCAGAGATTAACTTTGGATCCGCGCATTTCTCGGTCTCTAGCAGGGGCACTGCATTTTCCCAGGATAAAACATAGCGTGTATATAATATATATTATATATATATAATATCGCGAATTATGTAAGGTGTTACCTTCCATCATTGAAAGTAAACAAGATGGAGTAGTTTCCCTAATGACTCGCGCGCAGTGCCACGCAAGGTTTGCAATGACAGTTGGGTGGCATTGCAGTTGTTATTATGTACTTACTAGCTGCGACCCGCGGTTTCACCCGCGTTTCGATAATATACAATAATATATCTTTATGAATTGTAGCCTATGTGTTATTCTGATATGTAAGCTATATTATTGTGAAGTTTCATCAAAATCCATTCAGTAGTTTTTGCGTGAAAGAGTAACAAACATCCATCCATCCATCCATCCATCCATACTCACAAACTTTCGCATTTATAATATTAAGTAGGATAGGATGAGTGACTCATCAAGCAAACGTCTCACTGGTCTCACTGGTCCATCAGTTGCAAAACCACATTTCCTTCAGCACAAGCAATATAATTATAATAAAACATATTTTGTCCTATTTCAGAGATCCTACTCCTTCTTCAGACAAAGGTGTCCCAATAAAATGGAGACCCAGCACAAAAGAAAGGTTGAATTTCCTCTACATAAACGACAATCTGAAAATGGGGCCTATACCTACCCCTGACAGATTTAATCTTTGGAAGGACCTTTACCAAAAATATAGGAAATTAAAAAAATAGTTACATACTATTTTACATTTTTACATTACATTTTACATTAAAACATAATTGTACGTAATTATCACTCGCTTTTCGGTGAAGGAAAACATCGTGAGGAAACCAACATGCCCGAGAATTAATTCGGAGGCATTGTTATCCACCAATCCGGACTAGGCCCCCGTGTTGGATTATGGCCTAACCCTCCTCACGATAGTGAGGGGAGGCCTTTGCCCAGCAGTGGGACAGTAACAGGCTGAATTATTATATTATATTACATTTTTACTCATGATTTGCTATAGGTCATTGTAATGGGCATTGTTAATAAGTTATACCTACCTATAAAAGTTTATTACTTATTATGATAGAAATAAAGTGTTGGGAATCGTGGAAGGAATAAAAAAAATATATTTTTTAAATAAGCTCATTATTTTATTACCATACAAATTGACACAACAATCATTTTAGTTATATTGTACCTAAAGAATTATGTAACTGCCAATTGTACAAACTTTTATTTTATTAACCACATTAAAACAAAGACAGTTGGGTAACTTTCTGCATGGGTAAATAGGATATTATTATCTATAGGTAGGTACTTTATTAGTAGAAAACTATTAAGTAAGTATAACAAGTTAGAAGTTCTCACCAGACAGGATATCATAAAATACGTATCCGGTACTGCTAGCTGATAAAAATAAGCCCAACAACATCAATTGCTCTTCACTAAGGATTCCCGTGAACTTCTGTCTCCCATCATCAGATCAGCTCGCTGTCACCACATTAATATATTGTTGTTAGAACCTGACCTGACTGGTATGCACAATTCAAAAACGCAAACATGGTCAACATTACCCTAACCTTAACAAAGAGAAGGTTAAGACAGGCTCGCTGAATTTTCAATCCAAAATATAAGAAGACTTCAAGCAGCTTTAATGATAAAAAACCGTCCAAAGTCTACTTACAGCTTAGATGGAAACACCACTGTCACTCCATCTGCATCGTAGGTCACCAACAACCTAGACTCCTCTACAGCAGGGTATAGGCATCTAAGTCTAGTCTTCTGATCTTCTGATGCAGTTTCCGCAGGAAGTCTTCTGAAAGTCGCCATTTAACATACCCACGGGTAGATATTTCTGGTCTTCTCTCGCTGATTATTTTTCGTAAAACACCTCAGTAGAAATGATCTGGCTTTAGTAGGACAAAGCCAGAAAAGATCTACTTAAGTACAATACAAAATATTTTAAAGGGTAGGTAATGTCTGGAAAAATATAAGTTAGTATTTACAACTTTACTAAACTACTAAACCCTGTTTACTTATATAATAAAAGCTGAAGTAACTGTGTGTTTGCTCCCTTTTGACGCGGCTGAACATATCTTATATTTAATTTGGTGTGGAGATAGTAAGAAGTAGTTTGAACCCTAATTAACTGCATAGAATAAGTATATAGTTAGGTTAAGGTACATATTATTGCGACAACCTGTAATCCTCACAGAAAAAGTCGCGTGCTAGCAAAGAGATGCAATTTCATTTAAAATGCAGAATGTTTTAGACTTCACTAAAAGTAGGATTTCTACGACTGCATTAAGGAAACCAGTCGCAAGAAACCTACTTAAAATGACGTCGTAAACACGAGAAGAATCTCTGCTAAACACTTTTAACAGTGGCAAGCACATTTTGCTCGACTTTACTACTCGTTTAAACAAGTCTTACAAAATCTACTTAAAACTGTTGAAAGTTTTTGAGTATTGTCTGATCGTCGCGCCGTCGTCAGCTTTAGTTGACGAAGCTGTATCGATGCCTATCCTCCCGCTGGCTAAGCTCTTTTCGATGGGTGCTTTACCGTAAGTAAAAGCAGACAAAGTCTGGGTTTGATAAAGAAAAATCCGGACAAATATCTACTTAAAATCACAGTAAAGATGAAACACACATCCTTTTTTTTTTATTCACTGTTGGTTTTGGTTCCACTATTTTTAACTTGAACTATAATGTTTGACGTCACTGTAAAACAGTTCACTAATCTTCACTCTCTTCAACTGATGTAGAAATTTTAAATGTGCCATTTTTATACCAGATAATATTGTCATTAGGGATCCATGCATGATTAGAGACCCAGCTTTCTAATTAGGTGGGTACCTCCCTAATAGGTGTTTACTAAATCTTGTTTACTTCTGATAATGAGTTTGTTTTGATTGTTAATTACTGTGTTTCTCGTGATTTCCTGATTAGGGAAGGTTGCAAAAGATTTCGAGATACAATGTAAGTATAACTGCTTATACTTAGATGTAAATTATTTTTGAAATGACATCAAATAAACTAATCGAATGACAATAATGACCGATAGAAAGATTCAAAGTGTTTGACACATTTTGTGGCAAAAACTCTCCGCTACATTTTTCAGTGTAATTCAATTCCCTATCGTAAATCATAGCAACTAAAGATTTGGAACTATTTAGTTCCTAAACTTGGAAAGTAAAACGATATTTTTCTACAAAATATGACATAGGTATAAAAGGCGAGCATACAAAAAGAAAAATGGGCATATCAGTTCTGACATAATATTATGGAAAAGCGCGACCACCTCGCTCTATAATTCGGACAAACTCCATATTTATTTATACTATACATATTTTATTATACCAACCTATATCATAATAAATAATCACTGAATTGGAAAGCTTCGCGCCCTTCCACTTTACATCCACTAAGAAACGTCTACCTTACCTATCTTTCCATTGGCCATATAGTAGGGACTGGCATGACATAGGCAGGCAAGGCTTAGGGAAGTTTGTATGTTTTCATAATGTGCAGAGGTCCGATCTTCATTCCTGATTAGCATTTTCCTTTCGCAACTTTAAATAACCTATCTGGGTGTCAGGCGAAGCAGCACGGTACCGAAATGCTTTTATTTTGCCCAAAAACTAGGCATTGCCATACAACGTGGCAATGCTGCCAGCATTTTGGGAACGTTGCTTACTGGCAGCAGTTTGTATTTTAGGAACATAGGTTAATTTGTAGTCATTGTAGGTACCTATACCTACTAATTTTAATTAATTTGTTTTTTTGTAGATAAAAGTAGGTACAATCTCCAAAACAAGAGGATTGTGTTTCAAAGCTGACAGAATTCTCATTGGTAAGTTTAACTACCATAATAACATAGAAATCCATAATATACCTAGCTAGACCCAATACGATTCGCAAAACTAAAGTATTTGTGGTGCGGGAATCGAACCAGCAACGCCTTTCGCAGCCTTATACGCTAACTATAACACTATACTGTCTGATCCTCAGAAATTATCGGAGATAGGTACCTACGCTACCACAGATAAATCAACAAAGCAGATAAACATATTATTCAATATTTATTGAATAATAATGGCTCCCCACTTACTCTTTATGGGGTTAAACTTAAACTCGCCTTTGTACATTGGTATCCTATGAGTAGTGTATGTATATAATGTTATTGTGTACTATAAAGAATATATAAGAAGAATATTACTAAGTCATACCTGTGTACCTTCTATCCCTAATTAGTGTCGAACTGTTTGCGACGCATGTCTGTACACGCCTTTAGATCTAAAGACACGTGTACAAATATCGCGGATGAGGATTAGATCAGCCACCTTAAATGTGATTAAGATCAAAGATGCGTAATCTCAAATTACCGTTTTAGAAATTCCAACTGTCTGTCTCTAAATCTTTACTAAAAGTACCTACACAAAACACATTAATACTACCTACCTTCCTATAAACAAAGTGAAATTCATAGCCAAGACTTTATCAAGAATCTATTCCAAAATAATCGAATAATAATTTATTAAATTTGTTTATTTTAACGAATACTTAACTAATTAACAGATGTGTATAATCACGTTATCAGATATTTCTTAATTACTATTTACTTAGGTATAGACTAACTAAATAGTGAACAAAATATGTTTCGTGTGCTTTGTAATTTTTATAAATAATTCTTACAACAGTTTAATAATAATACAAATCAAACTTAAAATAAAAATTTTAAAGTTAATGGAAGAAAATCGGTAAAGTAAAAAGAGTAAGAGCAATAATAATAATTATGCTGCGTAGTAAAGTGAGTGACTATGACTGCCGCGGGTTCGATTCCCGCGTTCAAAATCGGATTTTAACAATAATATCATATTATTTTGTAAACGAAATTATTTAATTCTTAGAAGTATCTCGTAAGAATTACACACATTACTAGCTCAAACTTGGGCATGCAGGAATATGTGGATCACTACTTAACTAAGATGGTGTGAATCCTATCTTTATAATCGCTCGCAGTTAGTGAAAATTCGTGGCTTCGTCTCAGAACCACGCAGTGTCCCGTCTGGAGTTCCACAGGGCTCACACCTCGGCCCACTCTTCTTTATACTGTTTATAAATGATCTCTGTGATGGGATTAGGTCAAATTTCAAGTTGTTTGCTGATGATCTTAAGGTATACAGAACGATCAAATCATCCAATGATATTGAATTGTTGCAACAAGATTTAAATTATATTAATGTTTGGTGCACTAATAATAAAATGCTCCTCAACGCTGCTAAATGTTACCATATAACATTTTCGAGGAAAAAACACCCTATTATTGCGTCTTATTTTATCAATAATACTCAATTATTCGAAACCACTACTATTCGTGACCTTGGAGTCATAGTTGACAAAAAGCTAAGCTTTCGCGAGCATATTGATTACATCATCAAAAATGGAGCTCAAATTTCTGGTTTCGTAATTCGGCAGACTAAGATCTTCAAACACCCAGCCATTTCTGCTCTTCTTTTTAATTGTTACGTTCGCAGTTTACTTGAATATTGTAGTCCTGTCTGGAATCCTACTTATAAGATCCATGTTACCAGACACGAGAGTCTCCAAAAGAGATTTCTCTACCATCTCTGTTATAATGACAATCGATGTTCCACCCTTATGTCCTACGAAGCCAGATTGAATCATTATACAGTAACCAAGCTAGATGAGAGACGGAGAGTTGCCGACATAGTATACCTATATAAAATCATCAATGGATTAATCGATTACCCTAACCTTTTAGAAAGAATTAATATATCTATTCCCAGAACAAGTAGTCGACTTCAGAATAGAAAACCCTTCAAGTTACCAGCGTGTCGAACTAATCATGGTCAACATTCACCAATCTATCGAATGTCCCTAGCTTGTAATGATATTGACGACGAAGTTGATATCTTCGGAGCATCGATCTATACTGTCAAAAGACGTTGCATATTAGCTCTTAAAAAAGCTTAAGTTTCCAATGTAATTATTTCCGGAAAACATTATTTTTTCTTTTACCTTATTAGTTTATAAGCTAATAAATAAGTTTAATTTTGTAGCTATGTAATAAAGTAGTACACCAACTGTACATGCTGTGTTCGCCAGTAGGTTTTTCACAAGTCGAATTTGTCTGTCATATTAATATTAAGTTTAGTTTTATGTGAAATAACCAGTTTTGTGAACCTATCAATAATAAAAAAAAAAATATAATAATAATATTTCGTGAGCAGGAGTTGTTCCTAAAAGTCATATGATTATAATATAAATACAACAAAATTAACACATGCTAATTAGGTACTAAGAAAACGAATTAAAATTATACAAACAAGATTGCAATACATAGTAATTTTAAGAATTGATCCATTGGTTAATTTGCTCATTTTGAGTAGATACTGTGAATTTTGCTCCTGAATCATATTAATCTCGTGCCATCTTCTTGTTTCTTCTTCGCAATTGTAGAATATAGTCAAGTGAGTTCATTTTGCGATCATCAAAACGGGCAAATTTCAATAGCACTGCCCGTTAGTGACGGTCACAAACCAACTTCGCTTAACAAAATGCTGAGTCGTGCTTCATTCTTCTTGGCTTGATAAGATTCTTGTTTTGCTTGCGCGTTGACGGTTTTGTTGTCAGATGAATCTGAAAGAAGATAAATAGTTTAGAATATGAATTATAATTAGGATTTTTTAATACGGCCGCTGCCTACTGTTTAGTAGATGATTTCTAGCACATTATTATAAATTATAGAAGCACCTCGCGGTTTCACCCGCGTTAACTACTATCCCACGGGAACCATTAATTTTTACGGGATAAAAGGTAGCCTATGTGTACCGGGGATAGCATAGCTTCCCAACATTGAAAGAATTTTTCAAATCGGTTCAGCAGTTTCGGAGCCTATTCATTACAACCAAACAAACAAAGTTTTCCTCTTTATAATATTAGTGTAGATAAATGTCTATTCGAATTGGATATGGACGGTAATTGATCAATGAGAAAATGTACGTAAATTCCATCTAAACCGCGCTGACCGAAAAAATGCAACTCCATTTTCCAACTTCCGTAGCGTAGTTGGGGACGACCGGCAAAGCAAGTGGGGCGGTAGGTTCGATTCCCGGGTAGACCACAGGCTGTTATGTCACAGAATAATAAACTAGTAAACTAGTACAGAAGCTTTACTTCGCAATGGTTTTCAAAGAAATATTGACTCTATCTGATAAACAATATGATTTAATTTAGCTCGCGGTCCAGTCGAGCACATGTTCATTTACATACCTACCAATTTCTTTTTGAAGGAATATGGGCCTTAATTCACTACACTACGGTTCATTTAGATTGGCCCTTGCGCAATGGCCGCCGCCCGTAGGTATGTTTCGCGGAGTGACACAGGCCTGGTTATGTAAAGGGTTATACTGAGTGCCTAGTGTGAGTTTTGAAAATTTATTTACGCGCTCGGTCCGTTTGGCGTAAACGTGAAATTGTATGGAATAAGAGCAGCGCCATCTAGCGTCAGTCAGCCAGTCACTAGATGGCGCTGCTCTTATTCCATACAATTTCACGTTTACGCCAAACGGACCGAGCGCGTAAATAAATTGTCAAAACTCACACTAGGCACACTGATGCTCTAGACAGGGAATCGTAGTTAGGAAAGAAAGATCGAAACGAAACTAACTAAGTATATTTTTTACTAAGTACCTAGATAATGACTTTCCACAATTTTTGTACCAGTAAAACTTATACCTACTCAAGTATTTATTGCATTGCAATTCATCGGATAACCTTCCTTCGCTGAGCAGACGTATACAACATGTGGCAAGACCACACCTGAACAAATATGGGGTGAAATGTTTGACTCATTCGATATTTTATGTAAGTAAGTACTTATTCCAAATAACGTTCTAGATTCTAGAGAATGCAAAATGGTCGTCAAATTTGCATTGAAGTAACCTGACGTCACGGGATGTCATGATCAATGTCTTATTGCCGCCCTGGCCAAAAAGCTGTCGCAAGCGCTTTTTTTTGTACTTATCAATATCGTACGATCGAGTTACGGTTACTTTTGAGTTTTAAAGCCAATTTCTAAGATGGACGAACGCAGCGCATGTTCTGGGGTTCTCCCTTGTTTCTTATAACAACTTTTCTGGTGCCTAGGTACCAAGCGTTGTACCAAGGTAGTACTAAGCAAAAGTATTGCCAAGATATTCAATAGGTACTCGGTACTCGTGTCCATTTGCTGTTTGTTCTTCAAAGTATTCTATCTGCTTTTATTTGCTACTTTTCCTGTTATTTTCGTAGCATTGTCTGCTCCATGGGATGTCCTCTTCTTGGATTGAATGAGTCCTCTTCAGCCTGTGGCAGAAAAGACAAAATAAAGGTCTTGTCGTGTAGATGGTGTCAGTTGCGTACAAAGTTCTGGGCGCCATTTTTTATTTAGTATAGGTACCTTCGTCGCTACGGTGCGTATAGGTTTACTTTTAAAGAGGAATCAATTGGAGAATCAGGTGAAAATATATCCTAGCTCCACCCAACGTTTCTTCTGTACCTATATGCTTCTTCTATAAATAGTTTCTCGTTTCGTCCTGTGCTTTCTCCCCTAGGTTGTGCATAACATACTTCGTTAAGGTGACCGGTCACAAGACAAAACCACCGTATAGTAACCGCATTTTTGCACAGTCGACTTTCTATAGGTGTAACGTATTTATAAATTTAACTAGATATCTACAATCTCCCTACACAGACTTCTGCTAAAGAGTTTTCTCTATAGCATTAACCAGCATTACAATCTTGAAGAAGTCCGGCCCTCTATATTGACTGAGACAATCAAGAAACGCCAAGAGGAATATCATCCGACCGCGGCATGAATTGATAATGCATTGTTTCGCCGAAGGTGGTATACCTACCACTATAATACCGATCATAGGGCGAGCAGGAACCTCTATCGAGAAAGTATTCGATACGTTATCTTTGACGTTGACAGACAACGTATCGAATACTTTCTCGACAGAGGCTCTTGCTCGCCCTCGAGTCTAGAAAATGGGGCTGATCGTCAAGGACCACTGCCAGAACACCCCGATAGGGGTTTGGCGAAAAATTTTCTACTTACCTACTCGATGGTAGGTAGTAGCTAGCCAGGCGCGTTGATAGCTACCATCAAAGGTTTAACGAGGCTTTCTTTAATAGGAAGCTCAAGCTCAGTTGTGCGGCCAACTTATATAGTTTCGAATTGCGGCGTACCGTGTGATCAGACAGTGCCTACCAACTGAGCTATCATTGCTAAACAGGGGAACTGAACAGACGGTTAAGTTCGCCTTCTGTTCCTGATTTCTAAAGGGAGGACCTGAACAAGAGTTAGTAGAGACTAACTAGGATCTGGCTTTTGCTCCCACATGCCATTTCTCTTCGCTGGTGGTTTTTACAGCATAACCCTCTGCAATCACCTGGTTCCTACAAGCGTCTTCAAGATTTGATAGGTGTTAACTTCATCTTTAAGTAACGTCGACGTGTCTCGTACATATTTCAATGTTCAATACTTAACTAAATCCTTCTCACCTGCATTCTTCTTGGCTCCATCGTGACGACCACAGCTTTGGCTTAAGGCACGCGCCCACTTGTCTAGGTGAGCTCTGATCGGTGGCAGAACTGCTTCCAAAGAGGGTCTGAACTAGACTGAAGTGAAGACCGAGTGTGGTGCGGCTTTCTGTCGCCGCCGCGTATAGCCTTCGATCGCCAGGGATGTACTGGCAGCTTAAGGCTGTATAGCTAGATGCGTCTTAAGTTTTCCTGCATTTTCGTTACCCGCAAGTTATCTGGGTTGAAACTAGTATGTGTTAGACGGTATCGAAGGAACTTTTTTTTAAATGGGTTAGGCATAACGGGCTAATAACTGTTTTTTTGTTGCTGAGTAACAAGAAGAGCAAGCCACTTGACTGAAGGCCCATTACACCTACCAACCTCCCTATACCTAGGCTTTTTTCCTGGTATGACAAGTAGCTTAGTTGGTGCGTAGACAGATCCCTCACAGGTTTTGGGTCCAACCACCCAACCGCACAAAAATAGGCAGGAGTTTCCGGTTGCCTGCGACTCTTTTGAAAATAACAGCCAATAAAGTAAGAGACGGACGTACCACGATCAAATCGAAGACGTCTTAAGGAAAGGTCAAGTCAAGAGTACCCATAACCGGAGAGCATGTATGAAGCAAGTCATGAAAGTAGAAGAAGCGAAAGAGGTGTGTCAGGATCGTAGCAGGTGGAAAGATGTAGTCTCTGCCTACCCCAAAGGGAAAAAGACGTGACTGTATGTATGTATGTAAAGTAATACAATAATCCGTACTGTGCTAGAGTACAGCTCTGTACTCGTGTGGTTTCATGTGTGTTCAAGTGTCTGATATATTTGTTCTAATTCCCGCGTATGTGTAACTCTGAACGTCGCTTATTTCTTATTCACTGTCCCTCATTATTGTAAAGTACCTAACCTTGCTTTGGAATGATGCGAGAAAATTTCCCGGGTATTAGAAATACCTACTTAAATATAATGGCCGAAACCAAATCCAACCAAATTTGCCATCTGATTCTATGAGGCATTGCGTCAAGATTAAAGACATCATTTTCTGCCAGAAATATGAGCCAGTCCTCTTGTCATCAAGGAGCCAGGAGCGTTGACTACTCATATACCTCGTAGATAGGTACTTGAGGAATGACAAAAAGAATGCCTAAATATAGGATTAGTAGGTGCTAGGTACCTGCGTTTAATGGACTAATGTTATAATATGGTATTGGGAAGACGGTGCTAGGAAGTTATATGCGAAATGCAGATTTCCATTGCTCTATGCATGAGACGCATCGATTCCGGTGATATCTATTGATGTACTTAGTCGCTGAGCCGCATCCTTGTTCGGGCTGATAAACTGTCAGCCAGGGTACCTACCTATCAATCAATATCATCCAAGACCGCTTTGCTTAAATGCGGTTAGGGCCTAGTTTTTTGTCGAAGACAGATTGGGGGGTGTGACCAAGTGGTAGGTCTGTACTAACGAAGAGCGATTTTTTGCCAATAAACGGTCACCCCTCCAAGTGAGTACGCCTGGAGAGCTTGACTTTGCCGATTCCGGATGCATCAATAAAACCCGCCAATACGAATCCCACACGCCGAGCAACTGTGCTAACAAACTGTTTACTTTGACACTGTCCCCGATCCGAAGACAATTCTTTGTAATAATTAATGTTGATTCTTTACAAACGTGGCCACGGATAAAAGTGCGTATGGACCGTTGAACAAAGTCTGTAATTTGACCGATTGGGGCCATGGTAAAGTATTTTTAACTAAGTAGGTACTATGGCACCTTTGCACGCAATAATTGAGTCAAGTACCTAATATGGATAATGGACGTAATATTATGTTGGTATCGTACCTACTTACACAGCGATCAAGTAGGTACCTTTCTTATGACGGGGGAGAAATGTTCAACCAAGATACCCAACGATGCGGTGCCGTCGGGTTATCTGAGAGTGGCTGCCTCTATACAATTTAGAGAAGCCATGTATCTCCATGACCGCGCTTGTGCGCTCCTTTCTTCCTTGCATCCTTGCAGTGCGTCTTTGCGCCCATCCTGAGGGAGTTTCCGACTGCAACCAGGGGGAGAGAAGGGGGGGGGGGGGGGGGTTTACCCTGTTCCTCATGGCAGTTCTGCCACGAAGCTGTCTTTCCTGGGATCGATTGGTTGAGTGATCGGACTTCCAAACTCCGAACCACCCACGAATCCGAGGCCCCCTTTTACGACAGGCAGAGATACCGTAGCTCAATCCTAGATAGGTAGGTAACTTGTAAGAATCTAAGCATGCACCTTAGGTACCTATATAGGTAGGTACCTATTAAAAGGTTGACTGGAAGATATCGCTTTCAGCGATAAGTCCGCCCATTTTACTGTTATACCTGTATGTATGTAAGGTAACGTACACCTACCTTAATTACGGTTATATAATATACGGTTATATATTGGTTTAGTTTTCTATTATATCTATTACCTATTAAAAAACTAAAATTCAATCTGATTTCTATTTCTGCACGTCAACAAATCAATGAGGGTAGCTGTATGATCATTTGTGCATCGGGTTCAAACCTCGGTCGTACCTCGTACACAATGATCAAACACTAGCAAGCTTGTTGAGTTATAGTGGCAATACCAGTGGCGGATACAGGGGGGGGGGGGGCATGGGGGCCATGCCCCCCCCCCACAAGACCCAGGAATTACATCACATTTTCGACTCATCTTCAGGTGTACTTTTTTTACAAGCATACATACCTACTCACTCATGAAGTGAAGTCGAAAATGCCGAATGTCTTTATTATAAACTAAAATAAAGAATGAAGTTAGTAGGTAATAATAATAATGACGCGACGGTGTCCAAGCACGCGGACGCGGCGCTCGGCCCGCCGCCCTGCAATTAGAACGCTAATACATAATTATTTCAGCATTATTTTAGCTACATTGCCAGTGAGAGTTGCCACTTCCGAAAGGTCCTTTTTCACTTTACACCGCTTAAAAACATGGCTGCATACGTACAGTGCCGTAAATAGGGCGGTGCCACCGGTGCCCAGGCACAGGGCGTAGACTCTGGGGAGCGCAAGAATTAAATGGCCAGACCAGGATAGACTATTATTTTTTCGGTTTGCTCCTGATAAATACCCCAAAAAATTTTCAGCGCTCAATACGCTCGCGCATTTCTATTTGGAATTATATTTCATTCAGCACACTGATAAATACTCCAAAAAAATTTAGGCGCTCGCTACGCTCGCGCAGTTATACTTGAAATTGTTTTTCATTCAGCACACTGATAAATACCCATAAAAATTTCAGCGCTCGCTATGCTCGCGTATTTCTATTTGGTTTTGTATTTCATTCGGCACACTGATAAATACCCCAAAAAAATTTCAGCGCTCGCTACGCTCGCGCATTTATACTTGAAATTGTTTTTCATTCAGCACACTGATAAATACCCCAAAAAAATTTAAGCGCTCGCTACGCTCGCGCATTTTTATTTGGAATTATATTTCATTCAGCACACTGATAAATACCCCAAAAAAATTTCAGCGCTCGCTACGCTCGCGCATTTATATTTGGTATTGTATTTCATTCAGCACACTGATAAATACCCCTTCAAATTTTCGCGTTTAGTGTGCTGGATGTATGTTGTTTACTTTTTATTTTAGCCTAAATGTAAAACTAGATCTGATAGTACATACAATTAGAGAGGAATGATAATGTGTTTCGAAATAAATTTATCTCGCTAATTTTTTTTCATTTCGTTACGTTTTTGCTCAATAACACCAACATTATAATTTTAACAAAAGGGCCGCAAATTATAACTTCGCTCCGGGCGACAGTGACTCAATCTACGCCACTGAGTAGGCCTATAGTACATAGCAATGCTCTAGCTAGGGTACCTATAATATCTAAAAAAAACAAGGGCGCTGTTATAGAAGCTCGCACAGGGCGCAGAAAAGGCTATTGACGGCACTGCGTACGTACCTACGCGGACAAGGGGGAAGAGCGGCTGTGCAGGCTTGCACTACTACACATCCACAGGGATGTCCGAGTTGATGTTGACAAAATTATTGATAGGTTTGCTAAAAGCGGCACTAGGCGAGTAAACTTTATTTTGTAAACATACAAGGTAATTAACTTCTTTTTTTGTTCCCTTGTGATTTTAACCTTTGAACCTTGTCAAAACAGCCCCCAAAATGAAATCCTGGATCCGCCCCTGCATACCTACGAACACTTACCCACATACTACTGTGTGTCAGCGGTGAGAAAGGAACACGTCCTACCTACCTATATCCTACATAGTAGGTAAGTGAATCAGTTCATGCTTCTTGCGTTACGCGGTTTGGAACCACAAAAGGCTAGTATAGTAATTTATAGAATAGATAGACTCCTATACAACACCTGCATACATACCATACTAAGGCAATATAGATCGAAATATCGGTTATTTGGGCATTGTTTTTGTATTTTACCTACTGGTTTATTTGTATCGATACTTATATCAAAACTTTAACGCAAATACCGATATTTTCTAGACAGCGATGCAACATTGGCAGATTACACGTTATAGTCAAATTAGTCAATGCATGTACGGTAAGAGCGCAGTTTGTTTGGAGGCGTAGTAAATAATTAGAGTAGCATGAAGTGTTTTATAACGCTTGCACGATTCAGAAGGTAGCCAATTAAAGTATAGGTATATTTATATCGACATCTCGAATAATAGCAATATATCTGTCTTTCAATGCTTGGTTACACCTGTTGGTCTTGCAAATTTAAAATAGTTTGTTGGCAGCACTGCCTTCTTTCGTACGTCACTTCAGTTACCTACGTCTTACGTCACGAAACTAACGTCAATGTCGTCAGTCAGCAGTCACTGACAGTCAGTCGTGTGCGCCTAGTCTCTGGTCGTGCGTCAGCTGTCAGGACGGTCAGGCAGTAGTGATGGCAATTAATGCGATTTCATATAAATTTCGTACACACGCGAATTGTCGAGTCTTAGCATGCTAATTGCTATTGCTATGCTATTTGCTAAATGAGACGATAATTGACGATTCATTTACGTGATCATTTTTCGTAGTTCGCACGATTTCAACGAATTGATCTGTTACATGCATTCATTCGATATACGACCGTAAGTAGTACTAAGTACAAGCCTATCAAGGATAATAATTGCTAAACCAAGTTTTATAGCGTCCGTATGAATGTGCTAACGTTCATGAGAATGAAACAGACTTAGTTACATTGAGGCGGACGAAGAGAACGCATGCTCGCTGCCGGCCGCTGCATTAAAATTAAGTATGACGCGAGCGACGAATTCGCTTCGCGCTTCGCAAAATTTCGCTACGTAAATTAATTCGTGGAGTGACGATTATGAGTTCGTTGCGAAAATTATTACGAATGCGAATTAATCCATTACTATCAGGCAGGATAGGTTTCATTCATCAATTTCAAAACAAGTTTTCACAGTTTCATTTTTCGTCGAATGTGACGAGATTAGTTGACCCAAAAATGTATATTTACGATTTGCCTTTCGATATTAATAAAGAACTATGTCGTTTGCTCGATATAGACGACTATTGGAAGGAACTAGCTGGTGACCAAATGAAGTATTCTCCATTTGATATAACCGTAAGTAAAGTAATCCAGTATCACACTTCTGGGTTTTCCCTAGTGCGAGACATCTTCGTTTCATTTATCATTCTAGGAAACTCCAGATTTTGATGACGTAATTACACCAATTCGAACAACAAACTAACACTCCTTGGACGGAAACTAGGTACCTACTACCTATACTATAAATACCATCTTATATTATGAAGAGAGGTTTGACTCGAAGAAATTGTTTTTCATCTATTTTCTAAATTTACAGTCCTTAATTAAATAGTAAATTAAACACCGTCGTTAGCCGAATTGAACCTGTTAACTCAGTTTACAGTAGGTAGTGGTCAAATCACCACTTGCAACCATTTCTTGATAATCAACATGTAAAAAAAAGTATATTATTATCTAGAAATTCTTTATCATTTTCATCATTATTCATCTAAAATTAATATTTCCTGTGACCATCATCATCATCAACCCGTATTCCACTGCTGAGTTAAGTTCTCAAGTCACTTGAAGGATTAGGCTAGACACCATCAAAGGGAGCCGTACAGGATACATAGAACACATTCCTCTCAAATAATTATCAGCATGTGTATTGTCATACACTGTTCTAGGAAATGGAGCAAGTAGCGCGTCGATTCACCAAGTCGCCAACGCAACAGTTGTTCACACGGTGGGGCCAGCTCAACCACCGAGTGGAGGAACTCTTCATTCTGCTCTACTACATGAAGTATGTGCCGGCGCTCCGGTGTCTCGCGCCCCTAGTGAACAAAAGCTACCATAGACTGTTACACAAACTGGAAAGGGGTGAGTCGAATTGTTATTGTCTCTTGTAATTATCTTGTCTCTGCATGTCTACCTATCTATGTTCCCCGTGTGCCTATCGTTCTTATGTAGAGATACCCAGGTATTATTATGTAAATAAAATACTTAAATATTTCACAGACTGTTAATTAGTTTTCGTAAGCACACCTCTTTAGAACATGGTGGAAAAATGACTGACGATGGCCATGTTTGTATGCAATTCTGTCCATTCAGCATGTACGGTTTATGCAAACCGCACAAATTACATGTTTCCGCGGGTCAGCATTTTACGTCAGTCGCCCTAACGCCATCATAACGATAACACATACTTAATTGTTACTTTTCATATTTTATGATTAAAGTCATTGAACCGAACAACTGAAGTATAACTTAACTTTTCAAGATCGTGGGGTACGCACCCTACATCTTTATGGTCCTTCGAGTAACGTGCTCGTGAGGCCAATCGCGTGTGTTCTGTGAATTTGACCGCGTGTTTGTTTCTACGAGTACCACCAGCAACCTGAGGATACCTACCATCACCGTCCGCAGGTCAACGAAGTGTGATTTGGAAATCTTTTCGGTAGCGAATCGGTTCAGCTGGCCTCCCACAAGCGGGTCTCACCAGCTAGATTGAGAAGGCGCACATACCGTAGAGAGATTATAAATCGCACTAACTTTAACAACAACTGAGAAGATGAGCAATATCGAAGATATTTTGGCGACTCAAAACCAACTGAAGGAGGCTATTGAACAGCTCCTTCGCAACTTTAAAAAAGATGGAGCCGAACGAAAGACTCCAGCTTACGTTAAAAAGCGGTTAGATACTCTCGACTCATATTGGGTGGAATATCAAGCAAACCACACAAAACTTTACCAATATGAGAGCCGTGACTATACTTACTTCGTGGAAAACGATTATCTGCGAACTAAGGAGTACTATTACGATGCTAGAAAATTTATACAACTATACCAGGGAGACCCTCATACAAGAGAGAAATCTCCCTCGAAACCAGCTATCAGTGTAACTGAAACTCAACCTCAACTACCACTTCAACACTTGGGCGAACCGTCAACGTACCAAGAACAACCAACTATCGACAACACAACAACATTCGTCAAAACTAAATCGCAAGGTAACGCTAGCAAAACAGACGAAATGTTACGCAAACAAAAGACTAATTTTAAAGCTTTTACCAGAACTATCACGACTGTTAATTTAGATGAAATTAACGAAAAGTGGGAATTTGAAGATACTCTCAAGAACATTGAATCGAGATGGAAAGCGATCGACTCCTTACACTGGGAGATCGATTGTGAAACAACAGGAGAAGAACTAGAATACGAACAAATCTATGAAATCTACGAGGGTGAATCAAAAAATTCTTGGAATCAATATTAAAAAATGCAAAGATTTAAATAATAATATTTTATTTTTCTACATAATCTCCCTCCAATGCAATGCATTTAGAATAACGCGTTTCTAACTTCCTTATTCCTTGTGAAAAAAAATTATTTTCTTGACTCTCGAAAAAGTCCTCTACGGCAGCTATAACCGCGTCATTGTCGTGAAATTTTGTTCCACGAATTTCCTCTTTTAATTTTTGAAATAAGTGAAAATCACTTGGGGCTAAGTCCGGAGAATATGGTGGGTGGTCAAGGAGATTGAAGCCAGCACAGCGGATTGCGTTGAGCGCAACTTCCGATCGATGAGCAGGAGCGTTATCTTGAAGGAACAACACGCCTAACGACAGTTTTCCACGACGTTTTTCTTTAATCGCTTCACGCACTTTCGGGATTAAATTTGCATAATAGGGTCCAGTAATCGTCTGGCCTTTTGGCATGTAATCAATAAAAAGGATTCCTTCACTATCCCAGAACACAGAGGCCATAACTTTGCCAGCGGTAGGAGCAACTCGAAATTTCTTAATGGATGGAGAGGATGGTCGTTTCCAAGACATGCTTTGTCTTTTAGTTTCAGGATCAAAATGGTGGACCCACGTTTTATCCATGGTGACAAGACGACGGCAAAAATTATCCGAATCACGCTGGAACATTTCGAGATTACGCTTGGAAATTTCCAAACGTCGCTTTTTGTTTTCGTCGGTTAACATTCGTGGCACCCATCTTACAGACACTTTTTTGAACCCCAGTGAATCAATTAAAATGGATTGAACGCTACCAAAAGATATCTTTAGGATCTCAGCTATATGTTTTATAGTCATTCTTCTGTCTTCCAAAACCAGATTCTCAACCTTTTTGACATTTTCTTCTGTAACGGAGGTTGAAGGCCGCCCAGAACGCGGGTCATCTTTACAGCTTGATCTACCTCTTTTAAATTCAGCCACCCAGTACGCAACCATAGAATAGGGTACAGCATCACCCCCTAATGTCTGCTGAATGTCCAAAAAAATTTCCTTCGTAGACATTTTTTTCAAACTGAGATATTTTATCACCGCACGTAACTCACTTTTATCCATAATTTTGACTTTTTAGCAACTCGTTGCACAAAAAAATTTATTACATGCGAACGAACTGACAAAAACAAGTGACAGTCTGCATAAATATAGTGTGATAGACACTCTTTAATTTGAATATCGAACTTGATCCAAAAAGGTTTCATATATATGCACTTCTAAGAACTTTTTGATTCACCCTCGTATGAACATCAATACAACGACATGAAAAAAGCCATAAACACCAAAATGTGGTCAGTGGCTCACAAACAAAAATCCACTCCCGTGATGGACCTTCCTACCTTCGGAGGCGCTTACCATCACTGGGTATCTTTCAAAGACTTGTTTATTGAAACGGTCCACACTAATCCATCCTTATCGAGTGCTCAAAAGATGCAGTACCTTAAGTCTAAAGTCAAGGGCGAAGCGGAAAAACTGATTCAGCACTTATCGATCAGCTCCGACAACTACCAAGTGTGCTGGGATATTCTCAACAACAGATACAACAATAAGAAGCTTATATTTACTTCTCATCTCAGTACTATCCTGAACCTGCCAACTATACAGTTTCAAACATCTTTGGCCATCAAGAGAATACACGATACTGCTAACGAGTGCTTGAACGCTATAAAGAACCTCGGCGTAGATGTATCAACATGGGATCCAATCATGGTTCATCTCCTATCTCAAAAATTGGATTCTGATACCTACAATGACTACGTTGAATCTCTATCAGAACCAAGAGAGCTACCTAGCCTACCCGAGTTCCTGCGCTACTTAGAAACAAAATTTACTTCATTAGAAACTGCACGCCGCAAACAAGAGCGGCAACCAACTGATCAACAACAGCGTGGATCGTCAACTAACAACAGATTTCAACCTGCATACAAGGCGTACAGTGCCAAGGCCAACCAAAATTTCAACTCGAAGCCGAAGACGACGAATAATTCAAACAATAATTATTCCACTTTGAAGAAAACAAGTTACGTTCCTAGTAACGTAAGATGCCCACTCTGCAAAAATGAACATGGATTATTCCATTGCAACGATTTTATCAAATTACATTCAAACGAACGAAGGAATTTAGTTGCGAAACATAACTTATGTACTAATTGTTTGTTCGACCACAAGGGCAAACAATGCAATTCGGCGAAAACTTGTCGTCAATGCAACGCACACCACCACACATTGCTACATGATACGTCCGTGAACTCTATGCCTACTGGAAGCAACGACGGACATACCAACATGAATGCAACTACTTCAAGCGGCCACGTGTCAATGGAAGACATGCCAGAAACACTTTTGGCCACCGCTTTGGTCAAGGTCAAAACCCACAATGGTTTGGAGATCGAACTTAGAGCTCTTATTGACCAGGGATCTCAAGTTTCCTTAATTTCTGAAAACGCCTGTCAACTGCTGGGATTGCGTCGACAGAGATGCAAGAGCGTCATTTTCGGAGTCGGAACTCAAGAGAACAACTGTAAGGGTGCTGTTACAATATCCAGCACTGCCATTAACAACAACTATAACTTCGACACTTATGTATATGTAATGCGCAACCTCATCAACAACTTACCAAACAGAACGTTCCCTAAATCATCATCCTGGAAACATCTGGAAGGCATTCAACTCGCTGATCCTGACTACAACATAAGCCAACCTATTCATATCCTCTTTGGCGCCGATGTTTACTCCAACATCATACTGAGCGGCGTGATCAAAGGTGATGAAACACAACCGATTGCACAACAAACTCTTCTTGGTTGGATTTTATGCGGGAATATGAAGTCGTATCAGTGTAACGTCGTCCTCAACAACTTGGATGATATCAGCAGATTTTGGGAAATAGAAGACATAGGTGAGAGTACACTTGAAGACATGTCATCTGAAGATCTCTACTGTCTGAAACAATATAAAACTGAAACGAAACGTAACGAAGACGGTCGCTATGAAGTGCGACTACCTTTACACCCTGACATCGAGGAGAAGCTTGGAGAATCGAAGCCAAAAGCAGCTGCACAATTCTTTCAACTGGAAAGAAGGTTTCAACGATCTGAAAATATAGCCAAAAACTACAAACAATTTATGACAGAATACGAACAACTGAACCATATGCAGCTATGTGACAGTAACACGAAACCACATTATTATTTACCGCATTCTTGTGTGCAACGAGCTGACTCAACGACAACTCCACTTCGTGTTATATTCAATGCATCAGCAAAAACAACCTCGGGAGAGAGTTTAAATAGTTTGATGTTCAGCGGTCCAAACTTACAAAGTGACCTCATGTCATTAATCTTAAAATGGAGACAATACAAGATAGCATTTACGGCTGACATTGAAAAAATGTTTCGGCAAATTTTGTGTCACAAAGATGACCAAAACTACCAAAAGGTACTATGGAGACAATCTCCCGACCAACCAATGCGGGAGTACTCTCTAAGTACATTGGTATACGGCACGAAAGCAGCACCATACTTGGCCATGATGACCTTGAAACAACTAGCAAGTGATGAGAGGCACAACTATCCTGAAGCTGCAGCCATCCTAGAGACTTCCTTTTACATGGATGACCTGCTCTGCAGCACGGATGACCTTGAAACTGCAACCCGCATCAAAACTGACCTCACAAACTTACTCAAGGCTGGAGGTTTCAACTTGAGGAAGTGGTCGTCCAACAACCTAGAACTACTAGGCGATGACAAACAAACAATTAATAACACACATGAACCATATAACTTTCGGCACCAAGAATCAACGAAGACATTGGGCCTACGATGGACTCCTAACGAAGACAATTTCTCATTTCAACTAACGATCGACACAACTTCAACGAAGCCAGTAACCAAACGTTTCCTTCTATCGGAAATTTCGAAGGTATTTGACCCATTGGGATGGTTAAGTCCTTTAACGACAAGATTGAAGTTAATTTTTCAAGCGGTCTGGCAACAAGAACTGCGATGGGATGATGAAGTTCCCGAATCGATAAACAAGGAATGGGGGAAAATCAAATCTCAACTTCCTAACATCAATAACCTCCAGATACCGAGATGGCTACATATCAAACAAGGAGATGACATTGAACTACATGGATTCTGCGACAGTTCAGAATCAGCTTACGCATGCATTATATACTGCAAAACAAGAAAAAACAACTCTGTCGTCTTAGTGTCGGCGAAGTCAAGACTTGTACCTGCAAAGAAGACTATTTCTCTACCCAGGCTTGAACTTTGCGCGGCTCTGCTATTATCAACGCTCATGGAAAAGGTGAAACAATGCCTATCTAATCACAACGCTACTGTATTTGGCTGGACGGACTCCACTGCAGTACTGGGGTGGCTTCAAGGTGACCCAAACCGTTGGAAGCCATTCGTATCACACAGGGTACAGAAAATAACAAGAACCATGCCAGCAACCTGTTGGAATTATGTGAAGACTTCTGAAAACCCAGCGGACTGCGCCAGTCGCGGTGTGTCGCCAACTCAATTGATAACGCATCAACTTTGGTGGCACGGACCAAAATGGTTACCGACATACCTACCTGTAAACAATGAACAAACATACGAAACGAAAGAAGAAATGAAAAAAATACAAGCTAATGTTGCAGTACAGCAAAACAACAATGAAACAGTCGGCGACTTACTTACTAGAAACAGCGGTCTGACTCGAGTTACAAGAGTTATCGCGTGGATGCTACGCATGACGTCACGAAACGTTACTCGGCCTAACTACTTAACAACACCTGAAATTAAAAAAGCAAGAAACATACTTGTAAAGTACGAACAACGTACCTCGTTCAAAGATGACATCTCGAATCTGGAACAGAAAAAGCAAGTCGACCGAAAAAGCAAACTGCTCCCTCTACATCCCTTTTTGGACCAAAACGGGCTCCTGAGAGTGGGAGGACGAATTAACAATGCAAACATCGATGCCGAACAGAAAAATCCAATCATCATACTACACGATGGACACTTCACTGAACTATTAATCGACCATGCACACAATATGACATACCACGGTGGAGCACGGCTGACATCAGCCAGATTAAGAAAACAGTACTGGATAATTGGCGGCAACAGGGCTGTCAAGAAACGTATTTTTAACTGTGTGAAGTGTAGAAAACACAACCCTATTCTACAAAGTCAGTTAATGGGAGACTTACCGGCGGCACGTTGTAATCCAGCCCGACCTTTTTATCATACGGGTGTCGATTACACCGGGTACATTGACGTGAAAACGAATAAAGGCCGAGGTGTAAAAACAACAAAAGGATACATCGCTGTCTTCGTTTGTATGGTGACGAAGGCAGTGCACCTGGAACTGGTCTCGGACCTCAGCTCATCAGCATTCCTGTCAGCTCTGCGACGACTGGCTGCCAGGCGAGGATCACCAGGTCACATTTACAGTGACAATGGAACGAACTTTGTGGGTGCAAACAACATACTAAAACAAGAGTTCATTGATCTCAAATCAACAATCGGCTCTGAATTCTTCTCAGCCATTACTGATATGAACATTCAATGGCATTTCAATGCCCCTTCATGGCCCAGTGCGGGAGGCCTGTGGGAGAGTTCAGTCAAAAGTTTAAAGTTCCACCTACGAAGAGTGGTAGGGGAGCAAAAACTCACCTATGAAGAGATGTCTACGCTTCTGTCACAGCTGGAAGCTTGCCTGAACAGCAGACCACTTTTGGCGCTTACAGAAGTCCCCGACCCCGAAGAAATTGATTTCCTGACGCCATCTCATTTTCTATCTAGCGGACCCACCTTAACTATCATGGAAACTGAAAAAGACTTGAGAACACGATGGCAACTTGTTCAAAAAATCTTCCAAGACATTTGGAAGAGATGGCAGTCAGAGTACTTGACTCAACTTAATTCTCGAGGCAAGTGGCAACAGGCACAGAAAAACATAAGCATAGATGATATCGTCGTTATTCATGACGCTAATTTACCTCCTGGAAAATGGGCACTCGGAAGAGTGATCAACCTACACGAGGGAAAAGACGGCTACGTTCGCGTGGTCACTCTCCGAACCAAAAACGGAACTTTGAAACGGCCCATCACTAAATTATCCAAACTACCTGTAAGAGAACACGAGAATACAGAAAAACAAGAAGAAAGTGACAACAAACAAACTGAAAGCGAAGAAGATAAGCGGCAAAACGACGAAGACCAACAACATAAAACAAGCGAAACGACCAAAGGACGAAGAAACAAGAGATCGTGTTACTTGATTTGGGCAATCATATCAATGCTGACCTTTGTAGCACCTGCTCGGTGTGACTACAGCCTTACTAACATCAACAACAATCAAAGCATTTACTTCGACAAGGTCACAGATATGCACCTTATACGCGACGAGTGGAAGTTAATCGTATACTACGACATGAGCCCCTTCTGGCAGGGAATACAGATATTCAAGAGTTACATAACTTCGCTAGAAAAAATATGTTCCAGCGTAAAGAAACATAACCAGTGTGACTTAGTACTTTTACAATTACGTCATGGGTTCACTGAGTTAGCATACAACAGCAACACGCTGCTAGAACAGAAATTATCTGAAACCAGACAACGTCGAGGACTCATCAATGGCATTGGCAACATAGCCAATAGCTTGTTTGGTATTCTAGACGAAAAGTTCGCGGAGAAATATGAAGAAGACATCGCTTCGATAAATAAAAACGAAAAACACCTTGCTCTCTTATGGAAGAATCAGACTTCTATAGTGGAAGCCGAGAATAATATACTAAAAAGAGTTGAACAAATGATAGAGAAACAACATAAAATGTATAACCAACACCTTATCAGCCTGGATAAGGCTACGAACACACTTGCGTCAGAAGTCGGAGATATGAAAATTACTAACGACTTTACGTTGATGTCGATTATCGCCAACAGCATCCTTATAAACTTGAAGAGTCTTCAGGAAACGCTACTGGAGACAGTTACCGACATCCACTACGGAAAACTTAATATTCACATACTGACTCCACAACAGCTAACTGAAGAACTTAACATAATATCTGGACAACTTTCGAAAGATTTAACTTTACCAATAGGTAACATACATACTGATCTTCGAAAGCTCTATCATTTTATGAAAGTGAAGGCAAGAATGTCGGTGAACTACTTTATATTTGAAATCAAGATTCCCTTGGTAACTCGGGACTCGTACGAGATCTACAAGCTGATCCCGATTCCACAACAAGT
Organism: Hylaea fasciaria; assembly: GCA_905147375.1. Lineage (NCBI taxonomy): Eukaryota > Metazoa > Arthropoda > Insecta > Lepidoptera > Geometridae > Hylaea > Hylaea fasciaria. Next base: position 7,382,146 of record LR990214.1, read on the forward strand.
ACAGGAATCTATGGTGAACATTATTCCTATCGCTGACCGCATTGCTATAAATCTTCAGAAAGATGCCTACCTGTCGATGACTGAAAACGATTTACAAATGTGTACACCTGACAACCTGGTAACTCTTATGTGCCCACTGCGACGGCCCATTTACCACCTGAAATCTGATGACAATCTATGCATTAAGGACAGAGAAACGAATCTATGTGAAACGAAACAAACTATATGCACTGACATGTGGATAGAGCTTTATAAAATAAATACCTATCTTTACTTCTGCTGTGGACAACGAACTATAAGAATTATATGCGAGCATCAGGTTACCGCCGAACGCGTCAGCAAGGCCGGCATTATCTCTCTTGGCGACGGCTGCGTCATCAAGGGCGAAACCTTCACAATATATTCGCACACTCAGCGGACAAATTACCTAACAGTACAACCGGATGTAATCAAGGTGGATATACCTCCTATCAACTACATTTTCAACATAACAATACCTGTAATTGGAACCAACAAAACAGACGACAATGAACTAAGTTCATACAAAATGGAACAGAACCAAATTGATAAACGAATCGAGCAGATGAAGAATGAAGGCGACGGAGTAGATCCAATTACTTCACATGACGTGCATCAGTATGCACTTCTATACATACTGGTGGGCACTGCGCTTTGCGTTGCCGGAGCTTACATATGGCGGCGCGCTAGAGTACGCTGCTCCGCGACACTCGCCTCAACATCCCAAAACGATCGTCAATCTTCCGTTCCTGCTATTCAACTCGTCGAACTACCAGCAGTACCTGTGACTACACGAAACGACGTGGAATCAAGCGTGGCTCATCCGTATGCCCGCGTCGACCGATCGACGTCTCCAATTACGAACAGATTGTTTTAATGTTTTTAAGTTTTATAAGTCTTTGCTTTTAACATTTACTGTACTATCATCCACCTCATCTCAGCTCGCTCTCGGGAGCATGTACGGTTTATGCAAACCGCACAAATTACATGTTTCCGCGGGTCAGCATTTTACGTCAGTCGCCCTAACGCCATCATAACGATAACACATACTTAATTGTTACTTTTCATATTTTATGATTAAAGTCATTGAACCGAACAACTGAAGTATAACTTAACTTTTCAAGATCGTGGGGTACGCACCCTACACAGCCCTTTCAGCACACCACAGTCCCCACAGGGTTCATACTTATTTCTGTTACTGGTATATGATAAAGTATTTTCTATTTTATTATATAGAAGCTGGGAGGAATGTAACCGAATGAATATTAGTATGGTATAAGCATAGTTACAAATATGAGCAAACATAAAAACATGTATGATTTTGTGGGAATAAAAATTAAGTACTGCACCAAAGTAAAGAAATGTTAAATTCCCAAGTTATTTTGAGGTATATCAACATAATGAAAACAATTAAATTCTCCTAAAACATAGACAGTCAGAGAGCTTATATAATTAAAAAACTATTTTAGTTGATTATACCTATCTCTGACATAATTAAATTGGACAATTATCATGTTAGGTATTTAACTGTTATTGTGTTGTGTTAGAATAATTTTATCTCTAAACTGAATGTTGGCAGAAACCTGTACTATTAAATATACTGTGGTTCAACTATGATTTACGTAACAAGGTCATTCTGTAGAGATGTTCAAGGAATGGTGGTGACATTTATAAAAAAAAAAAATTACAGGGAACAGCAACCAGAGGAGCCCTGTGAGAGCAAGCGGCAGCGAGGGTTCCATACCAATACCAGTAATGCTCATTGAACAGGTACAGTGCAGTAGCTGGCAAGAAATATGGCACACTTTAGCAGTACCTAAGAATTTTGACTAAAGGCACAGGGTGGACACACCATACATATGGCTCAATTGAACAAAATACATCGTCCGCGCTGTACAGCATGTGTAGGTACTCAAAAGATACTCAATCTGGTTCAAAATGTCAAACAAACTATTGATCTGCCATTTCCAATTTAAAATGGAATGCCATTTTGCAGGATATAATCAACAGTTTGAAAACATAATTTTAATTAATTCGTTTTATGCCTTTTATAAATATGAATTAATGAATAACCATAATCTATCTTATAAAAATCATCTGTCAATGGCTACAAGACTAATGTATTAACGTTCCGATGCCGACTTGTCGTAATCGTCACGTTGCAGAGTTAGCTAATATAGGCGTTATTTTGTTGATATTTCGGTCGATATTTGTGCTGATACGCATTGAGATGCTAATTTTAGAGCTGAATTCCCCAGTACATCATGCGTAGGCAGCGACGTCTGCTGCGACAGCGATATACAGCTGTCCCTTTCACACATGACAATAACTCCGGTTTCTAGTTATGCCATATTCTTCGCTAGTTACTGTACGTATTGCACGTTGTCTGTATGGAATTTGTATATGCATATTATATACATTAGACGAAGACACCGATACCAGATCTCATTCATTCATATCATATGGTTTTGAGTTCGATCACATGGCTTGAAACCAACTAACCATGGGCTTCCGATGAAGGAAACATTTTTAAAATTATAAGGTCCTACCAGAAAAGTTAAGACTAAAATTAAACAGATATTTTTAAAACTTCGTTCGACTAAATCGACGTCTATCACTCGAGTTTTCTCAATAAATCCTGGTGTTCCTAATTATTGAGTTAAAAAGCGAGGGTTAGACGTCGATTTGTGGAGAAAATGTTTAGACTCATCTGTTCAACTCTGGTTTAAGTATTTTGTGGTAAGTCTGATAGTGCCCGAGATATCACCCTCAAGTAGCAAACTCCTATCGGGGTCTTAACGCAGTTCTTGAGGGCTAGAATAAGAGTATTCTAGACTGGTCAAGTGAGCATATTTGCCACTTTCGACCAGTGTGCCTAGTGTGAGTTTTGTCAATTTGTTTACGCGCTCGGTCCGCTTGGCGTAAACTTGAAATTGTATGGAATAATAGCAGCGCCATCTAGTGACTGATTCACTGACGCTAGATGGCGCTGCTCTTATTCCATACAATTTCAAGTTTACGCCAAACGGACCGAGCGCGTATATAAATTGTCAAAACTCGCACTAGGCACACAGAGCTGTGTATGAATGAGATTTAGTATTGCCTTGTCGGCGTCTCGTATGATGTAAAATCGCCCCATGCCAGCTTAAGCTTGGTCCATATCATCAAAGTCTAAACTTAAACAATGTCATCTCATGGCAGCTAAGCAGAAAAGCAGTAAGTAAGGGATACGAATATCCCTTTGTAATTTGGTCATGTGTCTCGTTGTAACACACATTTCTTTAGGTATTTTCTTAATGTATTAGATTAAGCGATGCATCTAAACAGCCAAGAAAAATGGATTGAAGTTAGGTACTATCGTTCTACTTTTTTTTTTGTTTTTCGTTTTTAGATTATAGTATGCAAGAGAGTGCCTATTAACTAGTGGGTTTATTCTGACACATAACAATATAAACTATTTGGGATTGTTTTTCCATAGATTTCATGATTAGTAAAATATAAAACTATCACACACATACATACATAGTATACTAGTACCCAACTTATAAGGCGCGTCGTGAATCTTCGTTCGCGCAGATAAGAAAGTTTGGTCCGAAGATTAACGAAAGAATGCTTAAAACTTACAATCAACCTAAGCTCACAATTATAAGGTTCATAATACACTGCAGCTGTTAGTTCCATCTCACTCTAAGCTCGCTAAGATGGCGGCGGCTGCCGACCAATAGCGGTCAATAGCATTTCCCGCGCTTTGAAAATTCATCTTCTGCGCAGGTACATTGGTAAGGCATATCAGTTGGGTAATACTGTACCCATCTTGTTGGCTTCATTAAAAGAGAGAGAGAAAGAATTAATGCACAGATAATTAAATTAGTGATAAATGATGCTTGAAGAATAAATAATTGATGTGTAATTCAAAGAATACACTTTTTCTATATTGTCTTATTTTGACTCGCTCGGTAAGCAGCTCTCAGGTGAAATGTTTAGATATTTCTCGAATTAAACAAAAGATGATGAGATGGGGGAGGCTTATGTTCAGCAGTGGACGTCTTCAGGCTGATGATGATGATGATACGAAAGATTTTAGAAATGTTTCAGCTGCTACTACATTCGCTTTCACCATTCAGTGTTTGCGCTTATCGTGGGCTACCGTTGTGTGTTGTCGAACGATGTGAAAACATATTCCTACAAATTTTAGGGTGGTCAGAGCAACAATACCAGACCGGCGCATGGGAACATGAGTGATTCCCCTGCAGTGGACACCAGCAACGGCAACGCAGATAGCAGCAGTAGAGTAAGTTGACAGTCGATGATAAAATTAACGAATAGGTCAACTGATCACGCGGGCTCAGTTTGGAGTGGGATCAGTTGACGTACGAGCCCGATGTGAGTGCCTGGACCGTCACAAAAATGCCAATTAATGGCAAATTGATGTTTCTATGATCATCTTTGTTAATGAGAATTAGCTGTTTGACTTGTAAAAGTGCGATTGAATTGCCTATTTACAAGAAATGCTTTGACTTTAATGGCGTCACATATTTTGTGGTACATCAACATCACCAGTAGTGGGAGATTTTACGAGCTCAACATAGTACGCGTCAACTAGCGCTTTGTATGAAGATTTTTCGTTCCAAAACGCGCCGGTAGGGGCGCTGTATGTACAGGATCTTCATAACAGTTAACTATTCCAGAATTCCACATCCACCAACCAGAGCAACGACGTGGCCGACGAGATAGTCAAGAACGACTTCTCCATACCCCGGATGAGTTACGAGGAGCTGCGCGACGCCACCGACAACTGGGGGGAGGGCAACCTGCTGGGCCGGGGGGGCTTCGGCCAGGTCTTCAAAGGTACTCCATCATCAGAACCTCGGCGCAACGTGAGGTCACGTTCCTAGATATTTTATTTCAAAGAATCGATGTGAAAAGTTTTGAGTTGAACACGGGCCTCGGAAGTCATCCATAGTTTTGGTCCCTTGTTGAATGAAGTACTATATTGTTCCCCCGCAGGCGAGTGGCGCCACCTGTCGGTGGCGGTGAAGCGGCTGCGCGCGGAGCCGGGGCAGTGCCGCGAGCTGGTGCGGGAGCTGTGCCTCAACCGCTACCGGCACGACAACATCCTGCCGCTCTACGGGTACAGCTTCGGAGGTACGGCTGGACCTTTCATCCCAAAAGTTATATCTTTTATAAAAACGACCACTCTTAAAATGGAGCCCTAGCTCACTTCGTTCGCTCGGTCGAATATGTCTGTGGTTCGGGACTACATCTATAAAGACCATTTAGTTCTTGAAATTTCGCGAACTGAATTCATATTTACTAGCTAAAAACGGGTCTAATTCGCGCACAAACTAGTATTAAAATATATTTTGACCTACCCCGACGTGTCGATAGAATATCAGCGACCGTGGTCACGAGAAAATGGTTTTTTTAAATACATTTCTTTTTTATATATTTCTATATTCGTTTGTATGCGAGTTAGCTAGTGAATAAAACCTTTTTAGTTCATGTTCTGAGTTTGTACTGCATCCAGGACCGGAAGCCTGCCTGGTGTACCAGCTGATGATGGGCGGCTCCCTCGAGCATCGGATGAAGGCCAAGAACCGCTATCCGCCGCTGACGTGGCCGCAGCGGTACAGGATCGCGCATGGTGTTGCCAGGTATCATATTACCCCATAAAACTACCCCAGGGGCAAATTATTTATTGATTGTAGAATTAATTAGTAGATTGTAGACTTAACGACTGCTGTCAATCGATAGCAACCGGGACCGGATGCGCTCCTTGATTCAGAGGGCATGTTCCGTCGCGTCTGGTTGTTATCGATCGATAGCAGTCGTTCAGCCGCGGCAGAGGTGCTCAGGCGGCTGTACAAACTCTGATACTGCTGGCGTTACCTCGTTCGACAATACACAATAACACTTCGTAATGCAGAGGCCTGCAGTACCTACACAACATGTGCGGCACGCCGCTAATCCACGGCGACATCAAGCCCGCCAACATTCTGCTGGACCAGTGCCTGCTGCCCAAGATCGGGGACTTCGGCCTCGCGCGCCGCGGAGCCCCCGAGCAGCGCACGCACCTCAAGGTGTCCAAGTGAGAAACGCGCGCTTGGCATAAATAATACAGTGAATATGTACTGGCATTGCGTCTCATCGTCTACGTCGGCGTAGACAACAACGTCTATAAACTACGTAGACATCGACGTCTACGACCTACGTCGACATCGGCGTAGATAATAATAAATAGTTTACGGCCTACGTGAGCTACGGCGTAGATGTCGTCTACGGCCTACGTAGGCTACGGCGTAGATGTCCTCTACGGCCTACCTCGACATCGGCGTAGACATCGACGTCTACGCCCTACGGACTAGTAGACAACGTCGTCTACGTTGATGTCGACGTAGAGAGGAGCGCGTTGAAGTTTCGTAGCACCCACTTACTTGCTATACGCTACGCCCGTAACGGAACTGTATGTATGTTCTCGCAGGGTGTACGGCACGCTGCCGTACCTGCCGGACGAGTATCTGCGCTCCAACGTGCTGTCGACGGCGGTGGACGTGTTCAGCTACGGCGTGGTGGCGCTGGAGCTGGCCACGGCGCTGCCGGCGCTGGACAAGCAGCGCGCCGCGCCCCTACTGGCGGCGCATGCGGCCGCGCGCGCGCGCACGCAGGGGGACCTCGGTGAGTGCGGGGGCGGGGGCGGGGGCGGCGCGGGCGAGCAGCGCGCCGCGCCCCTGCTGGCGGCGCATGCGGCCGCGCGCGCGCGCACGCAGGGGGACCTCGGTGAGTGCGGGGGCGGGGGCGGGGGCGGCGCGGGGCGAGCAGCGCGCCGCGCCCCTGCTGGCGGCGCATGCGGCCGCGCGCGCGCGCACGCAGGGGGACCTCGGTGAGTGCGGGGGCGGGGGCGGGGGCGGCGCGGGCGAGCAGCGCGCCGCGCCCCTGCTGGCGGCGCATGCGGCCGCGCGCGCGCGCACGCAGGGGGACCTCGGTGAGGGCGGGGGCGGGGGCGGCGCGGGCGAGCAGCGCGCCGCGCCCCTGCTGGCGGCGCATGCGGCCGCGCGCGCGCGCACGCAGGGGGACCTCGGTGAGTGAGGGGGCGGGGGTGGGGGCGGGGGCGGCGCGGGCGAGCAGCGCGCCGCGCCCCTGCTGGCGGCGCATGCGGCCGCGCGCGCGCGCACGCAGGGGGACCTCGGTGAGTGAGGGGGCGGGGGTGGGGGCGGGGGCGGCGCGGGCGAGCAGCGCGCCGCGCCCCTGCTGGCGGCGCATGCGGCCGCGCGCGCGCGCACGCAGGGGGACCTCGGTGAGTGAGGGGGCGGGGGTGGGGGCGGGGGCGGCGCGGGCGAGCAGCGCGCCGCGCCCCTGCTGGCGGCGCATGCGGCCGCGCGCGCGCGCACGCAGGGGGACCTCGGTGAGTGAGGGGGCGGGGGTGGGGGCGGGGGCGGCGCGGGCGAGCAGCGCGCCGCGCCCCTGCTGGCGGCGCATGCGGCCGCGCGCGCGCGCACGCAGGGGGACCTCGGTGAGTGAGGGGGCGGGGGTGGGGGCGGGGGCGGCGCGGGCGAGCAGCGCGCCGCGCCCCTGCTGGCGGCGCATGCGGCCGCGCGCGCGCGCACTAGGTGAGTGCGGGGGGGGGGGGGGGGGGGCTCCTCCGGGACCTGCCAATACCACGCGTCCGACAGCGTTCACCTTTATTTTTTCTCAATGGTGACGCTGGGAAAATTTAATTACCGACTTCGTCTTTGTCGGGCAAATTATAGGTAGGTAGGTGTATTTTAATTTTTTTTTTTTTATTAAACAAAATAATAATTAGGCACGTTATTTTGTGTGCTCTATAAGACTCGGGAAGTTTATTTCTACTCGAAATCTCGACACTGGCTAAATACACATTGCACGCCATGCGAAGCAAAAACAAAAAAATGAGATAGAGCCGCGTCAAGAAGAAAATCGAACTATTCAATTGATGTAATTTCGTTTTCTCAATGGCTTATTGTTTCCAGCTACGCTAGAAGACCCTGCGCTCCGCGACACACCGGCGTCGAACCCTGGCATGTGTTGGCAGTTCATAGAGATAGGCCTGCACTGTACGCGCGACAGCCGCACGGAGCGCCCCACCATGCTGGATGTGTACAAACGGCTCGACGTCATGGAACTGCCCGGGAAACAGATATTTTAAAATACAGATATATTATTGGTGATACCAGATACCATATTTCAATACAGATATTTTATTGGTGATACCAGATACAATATTTTAATACAGATATTGTATTGGTGATACCAGATACCACCTTCAATGATGTCGTAGACGGAGAACTGTGCCCCTAGTGTGTTTTTACGAGCTCGACATAGTACGCGTCAACTAGCGCTTTGTATGAAGATCCTGTGCAACGCCCCTACCGGCGCGTTTATGAACGAAAAATCTACATATTCAGTTGACGCGTACTATGTCGAGGTCGTAAAAACTCACATTAAGGGTACTGGTATCGGTAGTCTCTTTCCCACATGAAGGAGAGATATTGAGACTACTCATGATGGAAAAGGACAGAGGGCTTACCATGACGTCTTATTGCGATCCAATTGAGGACCTAAACAGAATCGTTTTACCACTCATTCGTACCATGTCGTCTTGTTGTGACATCTTGACGCTCAAATTAGGTCGATTTTAAACCTAAAAGGATAGACGTCTACCTAAAAAAGAATGATATCGAAAGCCATGTATTAGTATTATTTAAAGTGAAACGATTCTGTTTAGGTCCTCAATTGGATAGCGATAAGACGCCATAGTAAGCCCCCTGAGCTTCACTAATGGATTCCATTGGCGCGGTTTCTCAAGGTTAGCTACTTAATTAGCTAAACTAAAGATATCTGCACTAGATACGCCTTGGATTCACCCGTATTCACTTTTTCACACGGGTACTTTTTTTTTTACGGTGTAAAAACTATTCCATGTGTTATTCTAGGACTTAATATGTATTTATAACAAACTCGATGCGCCCCGCGGATTTACCCGCGTGTAAGTAAATAAAAGAACCAAGTTCATTATTTCTCGAATTTATTGTACTTTTAAGAATTATTGTGCTTAATATTACCATTACGGGACTTGGCCAAACGTTTGGTGGAGGCGATATGTTATCAGAAAGCTGGCAACACTGGCTCTTATTTAGGCCAAAAATCGACATTGCCATTCACCGTGGCATTGCGGCCGCCATTCTGGACACACTTTCAACACTTCTCTTTTACATTTTTAGTGTACATACCTATACATGTATTTATGCGAATTCAAATCCACTTGCCTGAGGATTATTGGAGTCAAGTTATTCACCAATCCGGACCGGGCCCCCGAGGTGGATTATGGCCTAATTCCACTCACGAAAGTGAGGGAACACCCCGTGCCCAACGTTGATGATGATGTATTTATTTTGTCTTCCATTATTTTTAATAGCTGTTTTCAGGAGATAACCTCCGACAAGAAAACAAACTCAAAAGCAAACTTTACCTCTTTATATTTTAGTGTTATAGACATAATATTGTATAATAGTCAGTTGCACTCAAAACCTGTAATCAGTCACAACTAGTTTTGAATAATTTTGTTAGGCAAAATTAGTTTTGACTAACAAAAAGGGTTTAACTGCAACATAAACATAGATTATAATAATATAATAGATTATATTGTAGATAATTATTATGATGATGTGTATTAATTGTTTTAGCAGATTTTTTATACACTTAATCCTTACAAAATTATACAATAAACGTGGTGTTTAAGTAACTTTACTAACATTAATTAATAATTACAATTATTTTTTATGCAATTAGTTAAAGTATAATAGGAATGATACAATAAAGCCTTAGTACATTATAGAGTTATAGATAGGTATAATATCTTAAAAAAATTGTAGTCTTCCTCTATTTTGTCGGACTGAACTAGCTAAAAGCCAATCTTGAAACTTACAGGTCAATTATTACGCTGTAAATAAATATTATATTTTGTACTTATATATTTATTTTTATTTTTACTTTACCCTAGCATTCGCCACTTCGGGGATTTACATACGCAATATAAGGATATGAAATTCACAAATTACACTCTAACGGCTCGGTTGGCGTAGTGGCTGAGCAATCGGACTGCTGCGCTTGGTGTCGCGGGTACGATCCCCGCCTGGAACGAATATTTGTGGATCGCACAAATATTTGTTTCTGATCTGGGTGTGATGTGTGAAATTATGTCTGTAAGCGGTACCCACGATACAGGGGCAATCCTAGTGTGGGGCTACGTTTAATCATAAAAAGAGAGAGAGGATTTCTAAAATGAGATATCCTCTATCACTGGCGAGTAGTCGAGATCCAAGACCCTCGTCTCCAACAGCTGGCGGAACCAAAACGCAGAAGACCTGGCGGTGCGCGTTCTTTTGTCGTCCTCGTAGTCTACTTCGAAAAGACCGAATTTTATTCTGAAACAAAAATCATCTGTGAGTACCCTTGAGAAGTTAGAGAATCCCTTGGCTAGTGACCTACGCCCTTCAGAAGTTACCTAACCCCTTCAGAAGTTACCTACCCCTTCAGAAGTTACCTACCACCTTTAGAAGTTACCTAACCCCTTCAGAAGTTACCTAGCCTATTCAGACGTTAACTACACCCTTCAGAAGTTACCTAACCCCTTCAGACGTTACCTACACCCTTCAAAAGTTACCTAACCCCTTCAGAGGTTACCTTACCCCTTCAGAAGTTATCTCAGCCCTTGGTTTAAGACATGTCAGCCTGGATGGCCTCCTCACCTCAGCCCAGACGCCCATTCGAAGTTATCCATCAGACTCCAGGCGGTATACGTCACCACATCGCAGCCGTCGATCTCCTTGGCATCCAGGACGTTGGTCAGGTAACTCTTGAAATAGTCCACTCGCTCCTCGTCCCCCAACCCCCCCAGGGTGCTGAAGCCGTTCTCTGTGATCATTATGGGGGGGTTGTTGCAGTTCCGCCTCACCCAGTTGAGGGCTTTACGGATTCCGGGGGGTATGGACTGGAACAGTTGCAATAGGTGTTAACTAGACGGATCTAATTCGCGCACAAACTATATCAAAATATATTATAATTTTGACATAAGTACCTCGACGTTTTGGTCGAGTTACATCGACCGTGGTCACGAGAAGAGTCTTCCGTTTAAATTCTGGTTAACGTGTCTTCAGTTCCCAAAAGTTTAAGAACTTCAGTTGCAATAGGATTACGTGCTTTCCAGGTGATTTTTTTTTGAAGCGACAGATTTCATTATTATTTTTTTACGAATTTCAGCCGCCACTAGGATTTTTACTGTGTCGTGGGTACCGTTTACAGACAATGTAATTTCACATCCACAGAATACCTATTAATACCCTAGACCAAACTAGAAACAAATATCTGTGGATGACACGAATATTTGTTCCGGGCGGGAATCCAACCCGCGACACCAGACGCAGCACTCCGAGTGCTCAGCCACTGCGCCAAACGCGTCGTCGTGGTTGGTAAATATAATTATATAATAATATATATGGATTTAATAAAAATTACGACTGTTTTGTTTATACGTATGGGCTGGCTTTGGACTGAAACTAGTATTAATACAATAAATAAACAGTCGTAGAAGTCGAAGAAATATTGTGTATAGGTAATTAGGTAGGTACATATAGATAGTAAGATATTAATTAGTAATTAAATGACCCGAAGATCCTTTCCACTGATCGTCATTTCTATCCTAGAATTGTATACGTGAAGCGATTGAAATCAAGAAGCACCGGAATTTCAACCGGGAAGATGGGTTTAGGTTGTCTGGTTCCTGAAATCCGGTTATTAGCAAGTATGTACGGCGCGATTTCTGTTCAAGTGGTACTTCGGATACTGTTAGTGTTGTATGTCGTGACGGTTATATTTTGCAAGACCAAACGCGGGTAGCTGTAAACAACACCTGCCGCTCCGGACGGTGATACCCGCATTCTCCAGTCTTCTCGTGATCATGGTCGATGTAACTCGGCCGAAACGTCGAGGTATATCAAAATTATATAATTGGATATACGTTTGTGCGCGAATTAGACCCGTTTCAATTATAGTTAACATGTATTCAGTTCGCGAAAGCTTAAGAACTTCGGTGAGCGATACTTCGTTAGCTAAGGATAGTGCCTACTCACAGTGGAGTGAATCAAGACTGCGGGCGGGTGGTCCAGATATCCCCCCACGCCGCCCACGTCGTCATCATACGAGGGCTCAGCAAACATGCCCCTGGTGTAAGGAGTGAAGAACTTCGTGGAGTAATGGTTGAAGCCATAGAAGTCGCTGGTACCTGCAATCAAGGCAGTTAACAGACAAGGTTCAGGGCTTGTTTTTTTACTGTTTGGCGAATGAGGAAGTCTACCTCTGCTGTCAGACTGTCAGTCTGCCCGCATTGAGGTATTTGATCGTAAGAATTATCTTCGTATCGTCTATTGTCTTCTTATCTAGCGAAGGATAAACATTCCGTTTATTGAAGATAAATATTTAAGCCGGTCAAGTGCGTGTCGGTTCACGTAGTCTATGGTTCCGGTTCTGATATCGTCTTCTTATCTTATCCTCTTATTGTTTTACAATAAAGCAGTGAAGTATAAACGAGTGCGCTAAACGGTATATACCAAAATAAGAAAAATTTGCGCCAAAAATTTACAGTAGCGAAAGACGTAACAATGAAATATCAAATTCACGAATAGTTCTTCAGCGAAAGTTTATTAACATCATGCGGTCATTGAAGACAGATAGAGAAGCGGTAAACTGCATGTCGGACCACGAACATTACTATGATGGTAGGGTAATGTGAGATGCGAATCAAAATTTTTACCGACTTCAAAAAACGAGGTTCTCTATTGATTTGGTTTCAGATAGAACTGACCTTTTATCAACTCAATTTCTTCCGGCGTAAACTCGGGGAGTCTGCTTCTCACAAACCCTTGTTCCTTGCTCCGCTCTGCCACCCTCCTCACCACCCTCTCAGGAAACCCTCCCTCGGATGAGAAGATCGGATGCGAGTACAGCCCCACTTCAAAATCCATCGCCACCAGTCCTGCTTCGATGTCTTCCGGAGCCTCAGACGCGCCTTCTCGATAATCCGTCGCTATGGTGATTCCACATCTGCCTGAAAAGTTAAATCATCAGCAGCCTGAAGGCGTCCATTGCTGAACATAGGTCTCCTTAGACCGCCACACCGGACGACAATCCGCCACTTGCATCCATCGGTTGCCTGCGACTCTTTTGATGTCGTCGGCCCATCTAGTTAGGTACCTACTATTTATATATTACGTCTAGGTACTTTACGGATATACATGAAGCAATAAGGCCTATAACATTGTACCTTTGCTTTAGGTACATGTGTCTGTGTTGTAATAAGTATATATTTTCTTTTGTGCAATATAGAGTTGCTATCTTATCTTATAAATCCTTAGCTAGGACTCATTCTATCTAAGGACCAAGAATTATGAGGGTCATGCTTACACAAACACTCAGACGCAAATACGTGCGGTACAGACAAATGTTCACCCTGTGTGAGAATCGAGCCCTCACGCACCCACTTAACGACACGGGATTATTAGACCGGTCGCAATGACAAATATGTCCTAAGATTTACCTACCCTAAGTCCTACTGACCTTTCTGCTTTTCTCTAAACTCCTTATCATAAACGTGCCACGCTCTCGCGTGCGCCAACAAAAGGTATTTAACGGACAGATAATCTCCAATCCCCGAAGCGTTGGTTCCTGGAGCGAATCTAGCCTGACCATACCCATAGATGCCGATCTGCTTAGGTTCATTTATAGTGATCCAGGTCTTTACTCTGTCTCCGAACAGTTTATACAGCCCTCTAGCGTAGTCTTCGAACCATTCAGCCACTAGAGGATTGGTCCAGCCCCCGAGGTCTTGAAGGCTTTGCGGCAGATCCCAGTGATACATAGTAACTACAGGTTCAACGCCGCTTTCCAATAGCTTGTCTATGAGACTGTTGTAGTATCGCTTTCCGTCTTCGCTTATTATGTTGGTGAACCCGTTAGGGAAGAGTCTAGGCCAGGATATGGAGAAGCGGTAGAAGTCCACCCCCAAGAATTTGATCATCTCGATGTCCCGCTCGTAGTACTCGTACGATTTGCAAGCGTCATTCCCGGTGGTGTTGTCTACAATTGCGTTTGGTTTCTGGCAAAATACGTCCCATATGCTGTTAGATTTGTCTGGAAAAATTGGATGTGTCATGTGTGCTATTTGAACACGTAAGCATAGGTAGGTTTTTTGTTGAAAAATATTGTTTACCGATTATAGGTAGGTACGTATTTGGTACTACAAGCTGATCAAAACGAGCTCGAACGCCATCAATCTATCCTTAGTGATTTCATAATTATCGATTCATCATCATACTCGATCTTATAATTAATGATCAGTTGTCCCGGTTAGTCGCATGAACTTTGTTTTACGCGCAGCGGTGAAATCCACCCTAAGACTAAGTAAGCTTGTACCAAAGGTTGTATTTTTTTAAATAAAATTGGTTCATCGGTAATAGGTAGGTACCACAGAAGGTATAAGAATGTAACTAGGTTCTACCTACTATACTATAGAAGTCTTACAGCCCGATGCTTTAGAACTAAGTATAAAACCCATATTGAATAATACAAAAGCGCAGTCAAATTGAGAGGAAGAAGAAAAGAGGATCTTCCTTTCCTCTTCCTCTCTCCCTTTTCACAATTTTACCTGCTGCATTCCAACCACCCTCAACTTGGTAGGCTGCAGTGGCAACGCCAAAACTGATACTCTCAGGAATTTTTCTCCTTGTAGAAACTGAACTGTGAAAATAATTATTTTCAATTATATAGTTATTATAACTACCAGCTATATCTTCAAGTTAACGCAAAGTAGGAAGAGTATAATAGTACCTATAGGTACCTACACACATATAATTTTCGAAGTATCGGCAAAAAGTGATAATGTATGGTCACTAACTCAACAAACATCATACACGGATCGATTCAAAGTGGAGCAAAATAGATAAAGAGAGAACAGAAGTAAGGTACTTTCGCTTATTTACCTATTTTTATTTTCGGCATCAACAGAGTCAGCCACCACAGTTGTTACTACTAGAAGGAGCACCCACAACCGACAGATCTGTTTTTTAAACCTAGAATTTAAAGTAAAAAAATAATACCCACTTCTAAAATAATTATTCAATTACTTGTTTATAAGAACACTAGAAGCACCTCGCGGTTTCACCCGCGGGAACCATTAATTTTTACGGGATAAAAGGTAGCCTATGTGTACCGGGGATAGCATAGCTTCCCAACAATGAAAGATTTTTTCAAATCGGTTCAGTAGTTTCGGAGCCTATTCATTACAACCAAACAAACAAAGTTTTCCTCTTTATAATATTAGTTAGTATAATAGATAAAATATAAATTGCCCGTCAGTAATGGCGTTGGCAGCGCCGCCGTCAGCGACGGCGTCAATCTCATCAGCGGTGATGTCGTTAGTGAGCGTCGACGTCGTCAGTGACGGCGTCGTCAGCGTCGATGTCGTTAGCGTCGGTGTCATGCAACGGTGGCGTCGTCTGCGTATAATATATGCGTCGTCAACGTGGGAGCCGTTACTGTCAGCGTCGTCAGTGACGGCGTCGGCGTCATCAGTGTCGTCTTTAAATCGACGCAGGCAGCGTATCAAATGTTTAAACTTAAACAGTTAATATTATGGTACTTAAATGTGTTAAACAGTCCATCACTTACATATTATCCATTGGCAATTTGGCAGCACGACACCTGCTCATCAAGACTTATTCTCTATCTGAATGGAAAACAGTATTCGCAAATCTATTGCTGGATAAGCCAGAACTGATAAGGATTATTTTGTTGAACATTTTACAAGTTTATAGCATGATAAGCATTGATGTATTCTAATCACAAAGTTAACCAGCGTGTGGTAACGTCGGGTTAGCTGCGAACCCCAAAAACCAAACGAAACCATCTAACCAGTATTTTTGTTGTAGATACGAGTATACTCGTACAGTAGTACCCAACTTATATGGCGCGTCGTGAATCTTCGTTCGCGCAGAAAAGAAAGTATGGTCCGAAGATTAACGAAAGAATGCTGAAAACTTACAATCAACCTAAGATCACTATTATAAGGTTCATAATACACTGCAGCTGTTAGTTCCATCTCACTCATGCCACGCGGCGATCGCTAAGATGGCGGCGGCTGCCGACCAATAGCGGTCAATAGCATTTCCCGCGCTTTGAAAATTCATCTTCTGCGCAGGTATATCGGTAAGCCATATAAGTTGGGTACTACTGTACCTACCTGTAAGTATAAGTACTTACTAACTTACTTAAGTATAAACGATTAATATTGCATTAAATTTCTTACCTGTTGTCAACCTACGTGGTTCACCTAGCTAGGTGTTGTTTGACGGTCCTTTGCAAAGCGTGAAGTTGCAGGTTCGAAACCCAATTAAATAAATACGTAATTAGTCCTTATATAATATTATTAATGCGAATTTTTTTATGTTTATTAGGTAGGTATATCTACGTTTTGCGCTTCTTAGAAACCAGAGATGGCTTGTAGGCGTGGATAAATTTTCTGCTACAAAAATAAACAAGAACCCGATGTTTGTTGGTTGTCGTATTAGGTTGTTAGTCTCTAGTGTCAGAGTTGATTAGGCCGCCCGACGGCCTCTGACGTGGCTTAACGACTGCCCTGAACGACTTAACGTGCCCTGCGAAGCACGGAGTGATGAACCGGGCGTAACTTATTAAGAGAGTAATTGTTGCGGGGCCGAGGATCGAACCCGGTGTCATTGGATTCTGAAGCGTACAAGTTACGGCCATCATCACTCCGCAAATACATCTCAATGTTGGTCCGGTCATGATAATTATTATAATAATTATTACTTATTATAGACCTCATATTTTGAATTGTATTTATGTAAGTTGGAGTAAAAAAGCAAGAGTAAGCGTAGTTTTTATCTGGTTCTTGCTCTTAACGGCTGTTGGTAAAACCAGACTCTGTTTGATTGCTTCAACGCATTTAAGTAAATGTTGAGTTTTGAGATAACCTGCCGCTAATTAGATAGGTACAGTTTATTTTATTTGATGCATTACTATTGTATTAAATATGTGAGTTCGCAACTAAGTAGGTTGACCTACTTGTTGACGGTTTCAGTAGTAGTGGTGATGAGACGGCTGAGCATGCGGCTGCGTGTTCGAATCTCGCGGGCAACTGTTTGTGTGAAACACGGGCAAGAGCGCATAAACTGCATTTCCTGATTATTATAGCTCTTGATGCTCTAGCTAGCTAGACACTAGATATTGTAGCTAGTGGTTGGGATCAATTTTTTTTTGTTTTAGTAATGGCTTCGCACGGTTTGTGCATATAGCCAGTGTCAAGTATTTCTTAATTTCACATTAAGAAAGTCACAGCAATATAGCAATCGTGGTCAAGTAGTCAAGTCAATTATTTACATCGTCAAAGTCACGATTCAGTAAAGTAGTGGATGCTTTACTGAAACTTTCTGGGAGTTTTGGAAAAAATGCGAAATGACACGTTTTTTGAGTTTATATCATTCGCCCACACTCGTGCACGTTAACGAACACTTAATGATTAATATTCCACCAATATTACACATTAACACTCGAAGAAACACAAGTTTAAGAAAATAATACAAAACCAACAACGTCTCACTATCGGATTCCCGCCAAAACTCCGGGATCTATTTAGATAATAATATACATTTTATATTACAAATTACTAGTGCAGATAATGTGCCATGCAGGGACCAATATAGTTTTAACAAAATATCGGTATTGTATGTAAATACCGAAAGTATCGATACCTACTTACAATCATAGATGTCAATGTCACTACGGGTGACGTTTGTTTGTTTGACGTTAATACTACCGTCACTGCGTCAGACATGTTTCCGACGTCAGTCTGTCAGAGAACCAACCTATTTCTTCCCTTCCAGTTTCCATGAAAATCTAAAACAACTCAAGAAAACAATTACCACCGCTCCTTGTATTGACTATTTCATTGAAAAACTATGTTATTCTGACGCATTCCTACTTCTGGGACTCTTATTTTAGTAGTGGTAGTTAGTGTAGAAGTGTAAAATGGCGAACAATCGTATTCCTTCTGGGCCGAACACGCCCGGAAGTCAGCAGACTCCTACACAGCCAGGCATCAAGATTTTCATTCAAAGGGACTACTCCGAAGGGACGGCCGTTAAGTTTCAGACGAGGTTTCCATCAGAACTGGAGAACCGGGTGAGTGAAAGTGTCATCTCTACTATGTTTATCTAGTAGGTACCTATCCAATCGTGGCTTCAGATCAGTTGATAATGAGCGATGACTACGTTAGCACAGCATTTCGTGGTCGTGTATCGTAGTAAAGGCTTACTCAGCGTATAAAGGTTGGTAAGTAGGTATATTCAAAAACAGATAATGTATCTACCTACTTACTGAAGATAACATTTCTTATATTAAACTTCATTGCTTCACATTAATTTTATTATTGACCCACAGCATTTGACCTGATCATGCGTAAATTCAGAAATATAATTATGTAGGTTTAAAAGTGAATTACAGAACAAAGTTCAGTTTGAATCTTCTCTTGAGTGAATTCACATCATGGCAAATATGAGTGAAAATAAAATCAACATACTACAAGTTAAAGCATTATTATGTTTATCCTGTTACAGATAGACAGACAAACCTTTGAGTACACAATGGAGAGACTCAATGAGCACTTTGAAATGGCCGAGACAGCCGACTGCAGTACGTACTGCGAGGGGTGCCTTGCATGTTTGACAGCATATTTCATTTACATATGCACAGAGACGCATTATGAGAAGGTAAAACATGTTTACCTGTTACTCATTGGTTGCTTTCCATTTAATTTAATGACAAATTCACCCCATGTTTCCTATTAGATATTATATGTAAAATGAGGAGTGGTTTTAAGAACTGTTCGAACACAGTGCACCATTGCAATACTTCCACTGTACATCTTGACTTTGTGAAAAGTGAAAAGGCTCACCCACATCACAAGTGGATCTGTGGAATGTGTTTCCATCAGTGGTTTAAGAGGAATTATAACATGGGGCTTTTTCTAAACAGGGTGAAAGGCATTATAGAGGGTAAGCAACTCATCTACAACCCCCTAGAGGATCAAATATCCACAGATGTCACTAACCATTTACCATCAGGCTGGCAATCGAGTCTGTTTATCGCTCTATCATCCTCCATTAACCTGTCTGTGTATGATTAGGATCAATAGCAGACGCAAACAGATTTTCCATTGTTATAATTAATGCCACAGACTAGGGGTTAAACGTGCATGTTGTAACAGTCCTCATTTTCTTTTCCACAGCACCTAAGAAAAGTATCAAAATTCATAGCGACACAGAACGAACGCGTGTACAACCCGCGGGGGATTCACATCACTGACCCAATACTGCGAGGGCTCCGAGTCATCGAGATCACCATCGTGGACCTGCCCAACTGCCAGAGTCCGACTGGCAATGCCACAATGAACTCGAGGCACACATGACCACCACACGAAACTAGGGAGTTCTTTATGTAACATAAGCAGTATTGGTTTTAATTGTGTGTTAGGTTTTGGTGCTTCGCCGATGCCCGCTGGGTTGGTTATTCGGTAGACAGACAGGTAGAAATAAAAATGCCATTTGTTTTTTTATTCTTTCAGTGCTGTAAATATGGCTGGGTGACCATTGGGACGAAATAATGTTGACTGAAATTGCATAAACCATTTTGATGAAGTTTATATGGGGCTATCTGAGAAGTTTGCTCTTCATATAGGAACACTACGGGTGATAAAAATATGGAACACAACAAAAAGGCTACAAGTTCTAATGAGAAAAGTAGAGCAAATAAAACTTTTTTTTAATATAACATTGTTATAAAAATATAACATTTTTAAGGTATGAAATTCTATATTATTTAACGCTTGACTGTCTGTAGCATCAATTCTAAAACACAATGAAACCAATATCTATTATATTGATGGTAAGTTAAATAAGTAGTTCAAAGTTTATTTCCGTTTGAGTCACTTGTGAAAAATGCGTTATGCACAGTGTTGTATCTCGTTTGTTGCTATTATATTATGCCTCTTTATATCCACATTTTTTTCACATAATTCAAATGTCCAAACAATGTCAAACATTGTACAAAACAACTCATGATGCCACCTGCAATGATGGTGTGAGATATATGGTAACTGTAAACAAGAATATACCTACCATTTTACTTAATTGAAACAAACCAATGCAACTTAAGATATACAACGTAACTTTAATGCATTGACAAATGACTCAAAATTTCTGGTGTCTACTGCGAAAAACGATTATTGATGTAATTTATCGTCGCCTCGTACTCGCTCGTTTCATTAGTCGATAACTCGGTCGATGTATAGCGTGCGGGGGCATCCCTAGCCAATGGTCTAAAAGCCAGAACACATTGCAACGTCAGTTTTCACGACACGACGTCAGGCCATGATGCGACGCCGTATCATTTGTATGTGTTAGCCCTTACGGCATGCGGTAAAAATCTTCCGTATCGAATTATATAGAAATACGATGCCCGCATGCGTCACACAAATTTCTTGTCTCACGCAGAGCCAGCATACAGTTTTATCGAGTTGCGATCGACAGTTTTATCGAGTAATAAAGATATTTTTTTGATTATCCCTTGCAAAATCCACTAGGTAGAAATTTTCAGCAAACGCCATCTAGATTAGGAGTTACTGATATATATACAGCCGAAATTAATATTGTATCTCCTATCCAAGATTGAAATCGATCTTGTAGGTATTGCCGCCTATCATTCGATCGATTTCCAATCCGCGTGCCTTTTAACCAATTATATAAACCAATTATATTTATAAACCAATCCACGGATCGGTTATTGGCACGTTTGGCCCTAAAAATGGATTGTGATATCAATCCCAGATAGCAAAATTTGGATTGGATTGTTGCCACATCGTATTCGCAGTAGACACCGTCCTTATCGACTGATTTGACAGTTGCATAATAGAACTCCCCTGCCAAATGAATCTTCCAAAATGCTTAAAATGTTGTTGTAGCACTAGGTTTAAATAGTGTTTGGAAAGGAGATGTGGATGAGTGAGAAGTGTGTTGAGTTTGTGACGATTGTTTCTCACGTTGTTAATGTGTTGTCACTTTAGCTGATGTGTCACCAACTGTGGCGTATGGCCACGTCAACGATTTTACTAACCAAGACAGCCCGCGATACACGTGTTTTGTCAAAACTCGTGTTTCGCGGGTTTTTGCAAAAATTAGGGATTGTTAAGCTTTTGTCCAGCAACCTGCATTAGTTTTACAACTGACGTTTGTATGAAAATTGTGTATAGTTAGAGTAAATACTCGTTGAACATGAATTTAAGGCGAGGTTTTACTCAATTTCTACAAGTATGTAAGCTCAGGAAACCAATTAAAATTGAATATTTTTTATGAGGGAAATTTTATTTTTTCTTAAAATTGATCATACAATGAAGACGATGAGGAAGACATCTGATGGCGATCTGGTCGAAGGTGGTAAGCACGTAAACTGGAACGAGGGTATTTTTAACTGCGGATATAATATTATGTTGGATAGTTACCTACACTAGTTTACGTTTTGTGACAATAGATGTCTCTGTTTACAAATTTCCATTTAGTATAATCCAAAGTAAATATTATTATAATAATTATGCAGACTATTTTGTGATTAACGAATGCATCACTTTAATATAAGGTGTTTTAAAAATTGTATGATTAAATGAGTTTGGTGGGTAATTTTATAATTGACGTTTATATTTTTGTTTCCAGGGTCTACAAAATAACAGCTATAGTTTGTAAAAAAATAATCTAATTAACTCTTAATTTATTTTTGATAGTGAAATTAGTGATATTTATTTTGACAGCAAGTACTTTTACAAACGGCGCCGTTTGCTTCCAAGCGCTCGCTGGTAGCTAAAGGCGTCAGGGCAAACTGAAGAAAAAAATCAATGAAGGTGAAGTTGGGCTTCGCATTGGTTCGTTGAAATAGACATTTTTGTGACAATTAATCTATAATAATTATGATGATTTTGAAAACCAGCGAGTGTTTGTAAATTGACGACGTCGTTTGCAAAATGACGACGTCGTTTGTAAAATTAAGACGACGATATAATTATCCGTTTATGTAAATTAATGTTTTAACTTATCTTTAATTATGAAAATTATGAATGGTATGATATCAAACTTTTTTATTGCTTTTTTATTATTATTTTAGTTAAGATGCCAAGCCTTCTTCCATTGTAACTTTCATTTTGCACTCCATTATTGTCTCTAAATATAATGTATTCAAGGGCTTGAATGGCGTAGCAATAGACATAGAAATTTTATAAAATACCTAGTGAGTATTTACTATACATTTTGTATTATACAGAATGTTCTCATTTCGCCATTAACTGAAATGACGTGATCGTCGATACTTAATAAATTAATGTCGAAGTGTCTGGGACATTCTGTATTTCTAAATATAATGTACTTTTGAATGCAGGAATTGTAAATTAAATGTAGTGCGTGTATATAGGTATAGTTACATATTCAATGTTTTCAAAATATATTCTAAAATGTATCTTGAAAAAAATTTTGCGTATGAAACTTACAGGATTTGTAATATTAAAGCACAGATAGGTATTTACTAAAATGATATTAGATGTAAACTATGTATAATGTAATTCTATTTTTAATTTGTATAAGTACTTTCTTATGTTAAGTTATAGATAGATATGATTATTGACATTGAATAAATATTTATTTGTAATTATCCAATAGCTGTCGTTTTATCTGTAATTTAAGATGCGAATAAATCGTAGCTTTACCGGTGACATTCTGACCAATGAGCGTAGACCCACCGCCTGACCCATGAATGACCCATGGATGACCTGACAAAAACGTATACCCGAAAGGGAGACACATTGGCTACAACCTATAAATCGGATAAATTTCATACACGTTATTTAGGTGGTGCTCCAATCATTCGTGCGACATTCTAAAATGTCAAGATTGGTTTGCTTCTCTATAAAACCGAGCAAAAAAATCTCCTTTTTCCCAACAACATTCCCAACCTGCGGCCGATATTAAATGGCACTGTAATGTCTATAATGGCTAAAGTTACCGCCGTCAAAGGCTAAACGTGCTAATGACTGTTCGAGTTTTGAGAAGCGAGATTCGGCCTAAAGGTCCTTTGAGGTAAACGAAGTTACGGAAGAAAATACCTTATCACCCCCGCTCGTGTATTCGAGTATAGTGGGGAATGCGGTTATTATGTGTAAATTGTGTAATGTCTTCTATAAACTGTGAGCAAGGCTAGGGAGCTTGGAAACAATCTATAGTAGGTATTGCATGCCTGTGCATAAGTAAGTATTAGCTCAATTAGGGTATTGCATGCCTGTGCATAAGTGTTAGCTGTAGTCCCGCTTTTTTTTTCTATTGATCATATTATATAATTTACTAGCTGCGCCCCGCGGTTTCACCCGCGTTACACATGCAACACCTAAATAGCTATTTGAAAGGTTCGTCAATATACACAGTAATTGTAGTTAAAATCCGGATACTGCACAAATATCTACTGTACAAATCCTAATACTTAGACATATTAGGAAGGTGGCTGTTAGGTACGACTGCGAGAGCGAAGCGGGCGTAAAATTTGTCTGCAAATAAGATTAGTAGGATAGATATTATACCGAATCATTTAAAGGAGATTGCCTGGTTATAATGACTGGAGAACTGCCGGCCTCCTCTACTTCTAGAGGCTTCTTACTTACCTGCTTCGGCTGCAAGTGCACTGAGACGGCCTCTACTTCTAAGCCTTTGAATCAAACATACACACACACACACTCACAAACTTTCGGCTTTATAATATTAATAGTAAGATAAGATTTAGGGACGGCTCGTTTGGCGTAGTGGTTGAGCAATCGGACTGCTGCGCTAGGGGTTGCGGGTTCGATTCCCGCCTGGGACAAATATTTGTGCGATCCACAAATATTAGTTTCTGGTCTGGGTGTGATGTGTATGTGAAATTATATGTCTGTAAGCGGTACCCACGATACAGGAACAATCCTAGTGTGGGGGGCTACTTAAAAAAAAAAAAAGATTTAGCGAAAAAGCTGAAACCCGTATTTCTTTATTTCTTACCAAAAGCCTAAATATAAATTTTCAGACTCCTAACTTGAAGAATGATTAATCACCCATACAAACTTTCAACCCCTATTTCATCCCCTTCGAGATTATTTTTTGAGACAAAAGATAGCCTATGTCCGTCTCATAGGCTCAATCAACCCCTATACCAAATTTCATCGAAATCGGTCCAGCCGTTTGAGCGTGAAGAGCTAACAAACATACACACACACACACTCACAAACTTTCGGCTTTATAATATTAGTAAGATTAAAGACAAAGAAACACAGTTTTAATACACATCAATTCAAGAAATGCTGTATTATGCTCAAAAAATGCCAAATAGATCTCCACCCGTATGAAATCGGGATGGACCGCTAGTATAGCTACACCATATAAAACAAAAGTATAAAAAAATATTAAAAAGTAAAGTTATGTAGCTAAGAGCAATACCTACCAGTCAGAGGCCCATTCATTCGATTGATTGATTGAGTTCTAGATATTGAACACCAAAGAATAAAAAACTTAAGACTAGAACTGACTGAAGCACACAGAACGCTGTCGACTAATTCATATGATAAAATTGCTTGGTTTTTAGTAAGTAGATAGTAGGTACCTACTATGATGCCCTTCCTATGTCAATTTTACGTAGAGCTGAGCGAAAAGTTCTTACCAATAAAAAACCTTATTAATATAGCATGTGGGAATGTTTGACCCATATCTACTGCGGTGAGAATGAACGAGGTAGGTCTGTAGTCTGTACAAATATAACTTCATACTTTTTAGTACCTACCCAGACCCACTCCTTCGAAGTTTACAGTTACAGTCTCATCACTTTGAGTGTTGCCATCTATAAGTCCGCATATTGCCGCGGTTTTCATCTTGGACCACATGTTATAGCTCCTGGAGCCAACATAAGTAATAACTCATGTAATTAGAAGCTATAAAATCTTACGACTTTCGACACAGAATAACTAGTAGGTAGTAGACACAACCGAACGGGTACTAGCGCAACGCCTCCAGATCAAACGGTGAGTCGTAAAAGGAGATTGTTTTGTTTATATGCTTAAGTAATTACCAGGGTTTATTGGAGGGTAAACTACCTTTGAAATGACTTAAGAATTGCCGGAAATGAGCCGGATTTTATGTTAGATTTTAATTATTGTTTTGTCTGAGACCTTAGAATTCGACTGGAATTCAATTATATACAGTGAAGCTGGTATTGAAACAGTTTTAAGGAGGCTGTGCTATCGTAGAAGATATATGCTAAGCAGTTGTCGGCTGTGGCTGAGCTCATTTCGGGGCGTCCGAGCAGAAATGCTTGAGAGACAGTCTCATTCTAACCTTGCCACGTTGTCATGTCTGCCTTCCATCAAATCGTCACCACCACCGGTGAAGTAGTAGTTCATAGGCTACCCTATAAAAATGATAATAATAAAAAGTACATTAAGTTCAAGTTAAAACCTTATCAGTGTAACAGTCATCAGTCACCCAAGAGCATCCATTAAGCTGGCAATTAAGTGAAGTACCAGCGAAGACTTGAATTCAAAATGTTTGCTTAGTAAAAGGTTACGGAATTGGGTTCTGGCAACACAAACAGTACATACAATAATTAAATGCGAACGAAGCTCAAGTCGAAGTTGAAAATTGAATAATAAACTTGGCGGGCGATGGAGGTTTCGTCGCGTGAAACAGTTACGAAGCTTTGTACCACTTTAGAACACAAATCGTCACGAGGGTGAGTACGATCCACGCATTTACACAATACACTCGTGTTGTGTCTGTAAATATGCGTAGGTACATTGGACGTGTTGCGACACAATTAAAGACAATTCACTAACCCTGTAAATTGACAAACGTGACCAAAGCTACACTAGGTACGATATTAAGTAGGTTTTATAAGTAAGTGGCAAGATCATCATATTATTATACCTCAGCGCTGGGTGGCGCAAGAACAAAATAGTGAAGGACTAATAATTATTTTTTTTTACTACAATTTTTTAAATTTATTTTACCAGACACACAATTTGTGAAAATAAATAGACTTTAGTCACTGTTTAAAATGACAGGGCAGTACTCTAACCAAACTTCGTAACAATCTAACAATACAATTTCATAGTTAGCTCCCATTCCAACAGTAACCAGGATGAACAAACCAACCAACTGCAAATACTGTACCTACCTACATTGTGGTCCTGAAACCGTCCTAGTTTCCATTTGAATCATTTGTAACCAAGGTAGTGCATTCATCGTGGACACGAGGAGCGCTTACTATCGTATATGAACGGCCTGCATGTCTCCTCAGTTGTTTGAAAAAGTCTACTTTCTATCTTGCCCGTTATTCCAGAGTAAATTTTAATGTCCCTTGAAATAAGATTCTACATTCCCTCGCCACTGTTTACGAGTATACAGTTGGATTGAAACACTTTTTTAATAAAAACCTTATTGCTTTTACTCGGCAGATCTTTCAAGAACACTCAAGTTTGATATTTTATCTCAAGAATAAGTGTATTTTTTCAAAAATATCAGCTGATTTCATTTCAGTAAAAATATATAAGGCATTAAATGCTTCCCGAATTTGTCCGCGTTGATTTTATATTGGTAACCCAGATAGGCTGTACCTACCTTTTACATTTTCAAACCACGTACCTAGTACGTACCTACCTACTTCACTAACCTAGAGAATATAATTTCAATACCCAACGACAAACAACGCAAGAAGAAGTCGCAGACGACTGGACTGTCGTCTGGAAGACGCAGTGTAGGTATACCTCGCAATAGATGGGCCGACGACATTCATCAAAAAAGTCGCAGACAACCGGTGGATGCAAGTGGCAACCCTTTGCTCGGTGTGGCGGGGTAAGAGGGACAGCAATGGACGTCTTCAGGCTAATGATTATGATGAACTACAAACCAATGCGTCTAATTCGCGCACAAACTAAACATCGGTTATTAGCAAGTGTGTACGGCGCAATTTATGTTCGAGTGGGACTTCAGATACGTGTTGTATGCCGCGACCAAGCGACGGTTATATTTTGCAAGATCAAACGCGGGTAGTTGGAAACAACACCTGCCCGGACGGTGATACCATTCTCCAGTCTTCTCGTGATCACGTCGAGGTAGATAGGTATATCAAAATTATACCTATATATTATTTTAATTTGACTTAATATTAGTTTGTGCGCGAATTCGACCCGTTCATGAATTGATAGGTAGCTGCATTTGTTTTCATAATGGAAAACATCGCGAGGAAGCCATCATGACCAAGTATCCGCACTGAGACAGCGTGGGGAAGTTCTCTAAAGACGAGGTGTGAACAGTTGAACATAGCTTTTCAGCTATACAGAATGTATGGCATCTACCTATCATAAAGATAAAGATTAATTTATTTTAAAATTCTTAGGCACCCGGACAAGCATTAACTAAGTAATAAGTTTTGGGAGCCAGTGACGAACTCAAATAATGATTTTCTTTTTCAAGAGCTGGATCATGTTTTTATTTAGATCTATTTGCGTCCATTTTCCCTGAATTATCTGACTATGCAAATCAAGTCTCCATACCCTCTAAGATCCAACATTGTTTATTCCGTCGGTATACCTTGTCTTCTGATTAATATAATTTGGTGCTACAATTTATAGACCCATTTACTTGATTGTCTTTCTATTGTAAATTCCAGTTAGTATTCAGTGGAGGTTCGCCTGTTAGGTGTCAGCGTATATTCAATTTAAGTTTTACAGATTTTTCTTACGGGTCTAGTTTTTCGTCTATCTTCAGTCTGGTCGGTAACTCCTACCTAAAAATGCAGAGAGTGCCACCCTTATTATTTTGAATGCACTCTATGTATTTCTGAAGTAGACTTATTTTCATTCTGGCCCAAACAATAGGTACTAGGTAAGATTAATAACATCTCACACAGGACCGACTCCCTTTCAATTTCATAAGGGTTGAAAGCGCGATCAACAACTTCAGGTTTAGTATACCTAAGTACTATTATATGTATAGGTGTAGGTAATAAACTAGAAGAAAATATAAACCCCGGAAGCGAGAGAGAAAAACTCACGGTCCACGAATAACTGACATGTGATAACCCTATTTGACCCGACCCTAAGTCGAGTTAGGTTAGTTAGACGTATCTGTTGTTATTCATTAGGTGTTAAGGAATACTAATACGGGCCCAGAACAGTGGAGCCATATCGGTATTTGCGCTTTGCAACACAACGGTAATGACTTATCGAAACCTCGAGCTCTTGCGGATTTACCAGTCCGGTCTTATCTGAAATAAGTTGTAATTAAATAATTTAACGCTCGCTAGGTACCTATAGGTATGACATATTCTTAGACTACCTAAGCATATCTATTTGTCTATCCTAGCTATAGACAGGTACTTACAGTTACAGGTTACAGGTTACTTAGCATGGAAATTAAAAGTAACCTCTGGAGAATTTCCACCTTTAAATACGGCTTAGAAAAATTGCATATACTTACATTTACATAATTATTATACAGATTCTGTGGCAAAGCTATAAATACTCAGTATTATTTGGTAAGGGTTTTGGAACCCTTTATTAATATAAAGGTGAATGATATATAATATCCGTGAAAGCCCTTATATCCAAGGTACAGATTCCGGGAAAATGGTGGTTCCAGATTGCGTACGGGTTTGTGAAATAAAACACTGCCTTGATTAAATACCAACAAATTGTAGGCAACAAAGGAACCCTTACGAGTGTTTACGTTCTTGGTTACCTCATAAAAATCAATCATTTTAAAGCACTAACTATCACTAGGTAGCTACTTATTACAGCGTTTCGCACCACGCCTGGTTCCCACGCGGTGCGAATCGAACCTGTACTCATGTTGCATTGGTCGTTTCGCACCACAAAAAGAATAAATATATTTAACGATTTTTTCTATTTATTAGCAACTGTGTTTCAAAACCATTTCATTATCAAACCGTGATACATTTAACCCGGCAATTATAACAATATTATACGTCTAATACACAAGAGACTGTGTAATGCCACATCGCGGTGAGACGAGCTATTCATAACAAAATATAAAATAATTCTACTATTTCTTATAAAACTCCAAAATACAAGTGAAATGAGTACAATAATGTATTCATGTCGTCTCCGCTCGCCTGAGAAGAATTGAGGGGTGAAAAATCGATAGACTCCAAACTTTGAGAGCTTGTTAATGTCTCGGGTTCTAATGTGTGCTTTAAGTATTTACTTGCTTAATGAACAGCCTGAAATGTGCTAGTTGAATACGCGTTGAAGTTTGGGTAAAAGGTGTATGTATCGGTTCGGAAAGCACGGTGGTAGACATTTTAAAAATGCATGAGGTAACCCGCAGAAAACCTCAAGTTACCGTTTTAAGAACTAGCAAGTTGAATTGGTAGCGGGTAACCCACGTAGCTCGTAGAAAGGTAACCAAGCTAACCGTTGAGCAAGGTTCTTGAATGGCGACCACGGCGGATGACGTGGCGTAGGGTCCCGCGAGGTGGACCGACGAGCTGGTGCGAGGAGCGGGGAGCTGCTCGATGTTACCAGCTAGCAGCAGCAGTGGCGTTCTATGGGAGCCTATGTACATCAGTGGACGTTTTCCTACTGAAAATATAACGAATGTTTGTTTGTTGAATGAGGTGATAGCCTCAGAGGTCCGTATATTATATCGACACTTCCAACAAAAATAACCTATGTTCTCAAAGCAAGGTAAATGCGCTGGCGTTGCCTCCCCTGTAAACTGATTACAACACCGGCACCTAAAAAGAAGTCAGCGAAATGGAGCTTCAAATTTCCCATTTTCAGGGTAACCGAGCAAATAGTTCGGCTTGCACGAAACAGAGCGCTTTGGATGTGCGCCAGAAACTTGAGGGGCTGATGTGGACACGATGTGCCATGAATTTTGAATAGTTTTACAGATAGGAGTTTGGAAGCAGCCTTATCTTTTTTGTAAAAGTTGAACTGCATTATTGTTTACCTCCTTGTCTCCTTGATATCTCCATATCTCCATACCTAGAAGTAGGCACTTCTAGGTATGGTCTGATACAAGTTACGTACCACATGAAAGGTACCTTTCATGTGGTACCTATTGTCTGATTTATCAGCCCAGTACAGTCCAGTCCAGTGTAACTGATTAACTATGTTATGAATAGATTCTATTTAGTCTCTTCCTACCCCAACGGGAAGAAGTCGTGACTGCATGGTGTACGTAATACGTATCTAATGATGTATAAGATTAAGATAAATAGAAGAAGAATAATAAGATTGAAGGTTTCGAATGAAAATTAACAAAATATGATTTGCTGTGTGCATTATTACCAAGATCGAACCTGGATTATTGCCCCGGAAGTTGAAGGTCTAATTAAAACATAGAATAGGACTATCAAATGAAACCCTTAAATATTTATTTTATTCCGTTTTCTAATATTTGTTGTTATAGTACCAACAGAAATACATCGAGGTATGACAAAATCAAATATTTTGATATTAGTTTGTGCGCGAAAGACCCGTTTAAATTCTAATTAACAAGAAATACATCATCTATGAAAATTGAAACTGTCTAACTATCACGGTTCATTTGATATAGCTTGGTGACAGACGGACGGACAGACAGACGGACGGCTAGCGGAGCCTTAGTAAAAGGGGCCCGTTTTAGTCTTTGACGGAACCCTAGAAACTAGTCCACGAGCAGATCCGCATAGGATAGCAACTTTTAAGGCCTTCCGATTCCATCGTAAAAGCAATACTGCCGTTGCTTTATTGAATAAAATGCCGCTATCTTGACATTTTACGAGCTGTCAGTGCCTGCTTTATGCCCTATTTCTCTACATTTATTTTATTTTGTGCCTATCTTTATATCTGCTGATATATTTCTTCATAGAATGGATTTTAACCGCTAAGGCTGGAGATCGAATAAGACACCCAAGGCGTCTTATACACAGGGCCTAAATCCACCTCAGTGGATAGTCAAGCGGATTGCTTCTGTCTGTAGGTCATCTACCGAGTATTTTAAAACGGCTTTCAAACCGTGTAGTATGGTATCCCTTTTCCCCCACCAACCCAGTAAACCTTTCCCCCCACCAACCCAGTAGACCTTTTCCCCCACCAACCCAGTAAACCTTTGCTTCACCAACCCAGTAAACTTTTTGCCCCACCAACCCAGTCTCACCAGTGTGGAGTAACGGAAAATAAAAGGCATAACATACAAATACACTTTTTATTATACTTAATACTTAATTAAACAAGGCTGCTTGCTTAGGTCAAATCTTGCAAGTTATTTTTGACCCAACTCCCGCTGTTCAATGGAATAATGATCGCAATTTTATAACTTGCCTATTATCTTTACATGCGTGGTTATTCCGTTTATTTTTCTTCAAATGAGCCCGCTTGGTTGTTATTTCAGAGTATAATCGAGTTATCCATTCGCTGTTTTAATAAATGTTAAAAATAGGTTATTTGTACAGGGTGCAAAAAGGTCCTATCTATATTAGGTTTGTCTGTAAAGACTGAATGCCAGAGTGGATAAAATTAAATAAGTAGGTAGGTAATAATTGTTATGTTAACTTAAAGCTAGTAACTACATTCGTACAAAAACGTTACATAAAATCAAGATGGTAGGTCATTAATGAAAAATATAGTATTGTAAAAAAATACGTGTTTGTTCATGTTTATCCATTCAAAGTTTTTATACGTGTGAAAAACTAAATAACTACGTACGAGGTACGAGTAGTTTTATGTTTTCTTTTATATCTTCACCGATTAGTGTAGTGACCATAAGAATCCCTGCCGCAAACACTCCCTTTATACAATAAATTATAGGGTATTTTCGTCTTGGAAAATGCAGTTTTCACTGGGGAATGGGTACGCTTGCTAAGCTACACGCGTAGACCTATTACTATTTATAATCTGCGACATCGAAAAGACAAGTAATATTCAGACTCGTCTTTCATACTAAGACAAAACCTTTACAACACCTACAATCTTGATAAAGCTAATTGTTTCATGAATGAAACATTCTTTTTTCTCTGATCAGAAACGGACGTGTCCCTAGATTTCATAGAATAAGTAGGTCGGTACAGCTGCAGAAGATCTCATGAAATTACATGCCTTTGCCGGAACGTTAGTAGAGTAATGGAGTTTTCTTTTCCTGTGCGAGATTCAGCCATGAATCAACGCATGAAAGAAATAAAATATAGAAAATGGAAAATAACGGAATGAAATGGGAAATAATCGTGGAAAGAGATATGGCATACATTGTGTAGACTGTAGAGTAGGTATATACTTAAGTATACGCATAAAACCGTGTTTTAGTTTACCATAGGCCCCGCCAAAGGCAATTTTGTAGGTAATTATAATGTTATACCTACAAAATAAATTACTGTGTTCGCGTGTAATTTCAGTAGAATAGTTTATAATAGATAATAATTATAATATATAATAATAATAAAGAACATAAAAAGTACCTAGATAGGTACAAAGGTTAACAA
The DNA here is from genome assembly GCA_905147375.1 of Hylaea fasciaria. NCBI lineage: Eukaryota > Metazoa > Arthropoda > Insecta > Lepidoptera > Geometridae > Hylaea > Hylaea fasciaria. Next base: position 7,414,843 of record LR990214.1, read on the forward strand.
TTTTATCTTTTGCCATACAATGACAAAGTCCTCACATTAGTTGTTACTTTTCACCCCGATGTTGTCCCATCAGTGGGGAAAACGGAACAGCAAATTACTTTTCTCCCCACTATGGAAATTAAATGGTTTTGCAGTGGGGAGAAAGGGGAACATAACATTTAGGTAGTTGTAGCGCTTATGGTATTGCATTATATATAGGAAACTACTAAGTATAGATAATTATATCGTTCGTCGTGTCATGTCATTCAATATCGTAATAAAATACTTAATAAAAATAGTAAGTAATTGTAACACCATATTTACCAAATCACGGTTCCCAGTACACTCGAGTGTTAAGAGGTACCTACTGACATGAAATTATAGCTAGTAATGGTATTAGTCTACAGTGCCTGTGATTCAGTCGAAAGCATTTAAACAAAATTGTACGTGACGCGTGATTGTTAGGTGCTAATTTAATTAAGTATAACAAATAATAATAGACACAATCCTGGCCTTAACCAACAATTTCGTTGTTTTTAACACGTCATTAACTCGACAAATAGTGACACTCGCATATAAACCGTCATCTCGCGCGTTCATTATCGACTTATCAATAAACAAAGCTAGTCTTATCGCATCTGCCAGCTCTAATCTTTGCCTAGTCGAGGCAGACGCGTGCGAGGAGGCGAGGGGCGGGGGCGGGGGCTATCGGCCCGGCCGGCGAGCTTGCCGCCGCGCCGCCGACCGAGCCTTCAGTCCGCGCCTGACACCCGCCCCGGACGCACGTCGATCCAAAACGCGAAATCGGTCCAAACGCGCGCCGCCAAAATAACAATTCCTAAATTAAATTTCTTGTGGAAACCCGTTCCGCGACAGTGTTTTGCTTTTCTCCAGCCTGTGACGTCACCGCCGCACCTGTCAGCCTTGCTTAGCGGGCGCGTCAATAAGGCACCCTACGTAAAGCGATCTATTTGAGGGGAAAACAGAATTTTCAGTGGTGGTAAGTACACACGACCAATATACATTAGTGCTTGGCCAATTCTGTCACTTTAGTAGATAGAGCTTGGTTTACGTTGCTGATTGTTTGTGTAGTTAGTTGGCTTTGTCCCTTTTAGCAGGAGCCAGCGAGAATTTCAGCCGAAAGATGTCTCCTGAGTTTGTTTGTGAGATGGAAGATTATTATTTTGCCGTTTCACCTATCTAGTTAGATACACCTATATCGATTTTGTACCGAATTAGCATTCGAACGCCAAATCACCTATTGTTTAGAAGTATGGAAGTGTTTTTCCTAAACAGATAAGTAAGTGCGACATTATTTTGACTGAGTATCTTTTTGTCGTACCTACCTAAATGACAATCTTCGGTATCGGCATATTTTAGGAACAGTGGAAACGATAATAATTTTACTAATTTCTTTTATGCCTAGTTTATTATGTAATTTTCAAGTAACTAGGTCTAACTTAAAATGGTATGTTTTTCTAATTTTGGGTAAAGGTAATCATACAGTTCTTACTTCCCTAATGCTGCTTTGCATGATTTTCTACAGCAATCATACCTATCTATACAGCCTATTTAATTAATTTTTAACAGAACTTCTAAGATAATTTAGCAACCTTAATTATAATAAACATTACAATGACTGTAGGTTTAAGTATCTACTTATACCTATCATGTGATATGCCTAGGTGACGTTTAGGTAACAACTTCTAATATTTCATGGAGAAACAATGATATCGTAAGTATTTTATAATACAGTTGCGCCCCGCGGTACTCCTCCCTTTCCTAATTCTCGATCTCCGCAAGAACTCTTCATTTTCCCGGGATAAATTCACCATCACTTGGTACTGCAGTCTTCGTCTTTCATTGAAATAATTTTCAGATTCGAATCGGTTGTGCAAGAGATCAGCGATTCACCTGCGTAATTCCCGTGTCACTAGAGGAATTCCCGCTTCTCCTGCGGAATTACTATTTTCCCGTAGAAACTACGCATACATGTAAAAGACGAGTTCAATTAAATCTAAATTAAAATAAATAATAAACAAATAATAACTGTAATCAACAAACCGCCGGTTAATTAATAACATGTCGGATAGTTATACAATATTTTGATTCACAACATGCAAGTGTATTTTGCAATAGGCGGGCCGATAAGATATCAAAACTGTGCGGATACTTTAAAGTCACGTTTTATACTGATTTACCACAATTGTTTTCACTAGAATAGTTATATCGGGGGAACTGTTTAGTCATTTCTCATAATCATCATTGTCCATCATCACACAAGCCATAGCCGTCCGGGATACGATCCAGGGCCAGAATTGGAGGATCACTTACCTCCGATTCCTCGGAAATCGTTCTCGGACACATACCTTATACCCGGTACATACCCTATACCCACACAGGTTTGCTCACGATGTTTTCCTTCAACGAACAGTGAGTGATTGACAAACCTTATAATAATCCCTTAACAAAACATAATAATAATTATCATGCTGCTCTCGTAAGCATAGTTTGATTGAGGAATCTTAACAAATTTAAGGCTCCTATAAATGCCATCGGCTGCTAACAGCGTCACGATGTATACTATAGAAATGTAAGTGCTGTGGTCTCTCTCTACACACGCTGATGTTGACTCACAGGCTATTACATCGTGGTGCTGGGGCCACACTATCGTCATCGTCAACAGCCAAATTCAAAATAAAACAAAATCAAAAAACAAGTGAACGTAAAAAACCGGGATATTCAACGGCAATGCCAATGCCATATCCCGATTATGTGGCTTCACTTACGGCGAACGTCAAATGACGCCAAACAACGGGATAGATTACAGGAGACCAGAACGTCCACAGCAACGCGCGCTTGGATGAGTAACCAAAGTGGCTTTCAGAGATTTTCCGCGATTCATAGGGCACGTTAAGCCAAAGGCCCCTGTTGTAACAGATTCATAGCAGTCGTTAAGGCATGAAGAAGTTGTTTGCCCCAATAAACTCTGATGCTAAAGGTATCTCCTATACATACTTCATTCTAGATTTGGGTGTATTCTGGGTGTATTCCGAAGCACTGGTAGAGTCATCGGAGTTTCCTATTCCTGTCCGAGATTCAATCCTGGACCAGTGTTGAAAGGGAAACATCCTTTTTCAAACTCAAACCATAATCAATTAATTATAGTTTGTTTTCTTTTATGGTTTAATTTGTTTATTAGATTGAAGTGTTTGACTTGTAAAAGTGCGATTTTATTGCCTATTTACAATAAATGATTTGACTTTGACTTTGATTGATCGTATCCATTGCTACAATGCGAAGGCTAGTTAGAGCACTATATACCATTTAAAGTTGCAGTGTCCTCAAAATTTTCTGATAAGGATTAAGGTAAGATGAAAACCTAATTCAATGCAAATCCCAAAGGATAACCCTATCTGAATGAATAAAAGTTACCGAGCACGCAAATGGTGTAGCTAAGGTGTTCAGATCCGAGCCCAACGAATAGGTAGCCATTATATTAAATTTGTTCGCTTTCCGTATCTGTTCCTTCCTATGTAGTCACATGAGTGCTATGATTTTTTTTATCTTGAAATAGTAATGCTAAAAAAACAGGGTTAGTAGCGAATTTCCCTATTCACGGTTTTCCCCGAATAATAATAATCTATAATATTAATAAAAGAAAGTCGTGTTAGTTAAACTTTTTATAACTCAAGACCGGCTAACTGTCGGGTCAGTTAGTAGGTAATTATATAAAAAATTACATAAAGCATGAATTATATTTGATTGTCGCTTGTTTTTAGGATTCCGTACCCAAAGGGTAAAATGGGACCCCATTACAAAGGCTCCGCTGTCCGTCCGTCCTTCTGTCTGTCCGTCTGTCACCAGGCTGTATATCATGCACAGTGATAGTTAGACAATTGTAATTTTCCCAGATGATGTATTTCAGATGCCGCTATAACAACAAATACAAGAAAAAACATAATAAAACAAATATTTTAGGGGCTCCCATACAACAAACGTGATTAAATTTATTTTTAAAGGTTTTACAGATAATCTACGGAAACATTAGTGCGCGAGATCGACTCGCACTTGGCCGTTTTTTACTTTTTCAGAAGGCATATGAGCTTGTAGTCGCAGATATCGCCCGTCTAAGGTCCGTATTAATAAATGAACCTCAATAGCGCTACCAAGTGCGCTACCAGCTAATCCACACTCAAAATGTAATCTGCATCTTGAGATCGTTGCTATTTAATAAATGGATATTGAGATGTAGCACTGGTTACTAGATACTGTCTTGTATGTGTCAATTGTGTCATAATCGGATAGCACTTAACCGCTGAGTGTCATTTATTAATTTGCCAGAGATCATGTAAGTTTCTGTTCCTAATCCACAACTTAAGATGTATTTATTAAATGGAACAAAAGAGCAAGTGCACACTGAAGATAGCTCTCAGAGCTAAGTTTGATTTATTAATACGGACCTAAGCTCTTGACTAATGTTCGGTTTCTAAACCTCTAGTTAACATTAACTTTAACCAACCGATGTCCGATAAGTCCCTTGTCTCTATCTTTCACTAAACAAATGACAAAGACAACAATACACTTATCGGTTCGTCAAAGTCAAAGAGATTCTGAAACCGGGCATAAAAAAGCCTTCTTCTTTTGTCATTTTAGGACGAGTTCAGTCGTTTTAATTAGGGATCAAATGCCTATTACTGCAAAGTGCATCTAACTAACTAATAATTAATAACAGTTTGACAACCTGAAAGCCATTACAGGCTCATAGGCAGTGCGAGAGTTCTCAGTACGGTCGGCATCAAAAGTAGCTTAACATGTTTTAGTTTCCAATTCCATTGTAGATACGCAAAATGTACATTTTTAGGGTGTTTATTAAATTTAAGATACGGAGATGTTCAACTACTTTAGAGGCCGTTCAATTGTAGATACGTAAAATGATTATTTTTAAGGTTTATATTAAACTAGCTGTTGCCCGCGACTTCGTCCGCGTGGACTATATTTTTTACCAATATTCCTAATAACTAATAATAGACCATGACCTCAACTTCGACATCGAAATCGACATCCGATATTCGACATCCAACATATTAGGTATACTACATATTATGATACTCATCACCATCTTTCAAAATTACCATTTTATACAAAAATCCACCATTTCATTTAAAAATCTACCATTTCTTATCAAAATGCCATTTCTACCAAAATCTACCGTTCCTACCAAAATGTACAATAACTACCAAAATATACAATTTCTACCATGTCCTACCAGAATCTATCATTTCCTACCGAAATCTACCATTTCATACTTAAATCTACCATTTCCTACCAAAAACTACCATTTCCTCCCTAAATTTACCATTTTCTTTCTAAATCTAATTTCTACCAAAAGCTATCACTTTCTAACAAAATCTAACATTTTCTACCTAATTCGACCATTTTCAAGAAAAGTCTACCGTATTAACCATAGTCTACCATTATAACCAAAATCTACCATTTTCTTTCTAAATCTAGGTACTATTTACTATCAAAATATATTTGTTTTAACGTAATCTAGCAAATTCTTTCTACTTTTACTATTTTCTACCAAAAGTTACTATTTTATACCAAAACCTCCAATTTATCCAAAATCTTTATCATTTTTATCATAATCTACGTATAAACCATAATCTACCATTTTAACCAAAATCTACCATTTTATTCCTAAATCTACTATTTTCTACCAAAAGCTACCATTCCTTCCAAAATATACCATTATTACCAAAAATCTACCATTTCTTACCTAAATCTATAATTTTCTACCAATATTACCATTTTCTTTGTAAATCCACCATTTTTATCAACCAAAATGTTTAATCAAAATCTACAATCTTCTTCCAAAATCTATCAGTTTATACCAAAATTACTTATAACTAAATGACTTCGACTTTGGCATCGACATAAGACATCCACCATCTTCTACCAAACTCTACCATTTCCTACCTACATTTTAGGGGTTGAATATTAAAACACGATGACACACGTGTATAATTGAATTATTTAGAACATAAATGCTAAATTTGAAGTTCATCAGACCAATAAAACACGTTGCTCCATACTAACTTTGCAACCCCTTCGCACCCCTTTAGGGGTTGATTTTTCAAAAATCCTTTTTTAGTGCACACCTACGTCACGGAATACTTGTGCAAAGTTTCAATTATAAACTAAACCTGATGAAAAATATTTTGCAACCCCTATTATTATTTAGAGGTTAATATTAAAAAACGATGAAACACGTGTTTAATTAAATCTTTTAAAATATAAATGCTGAGTTTGAAGGTGATCAGACAAAGAAAACACGTTGTTACACAAAAACATTACAACCCCTTTCCTTTTCACCCCTTTAGGGGTTGAATTCTATAAATCATATTTTAGTGCACTCCTATGTCACTTAAGGCATAATTGAGCCAAATTTCAATTATGAACTAAATCGGATGAAAATATGTTGCAACCCCTTTTTCTCACTTTAGGGGTTGAATATTAGAAAATAATGAAACACTTGTTTAATGAAATGTTTTAAAGAATATAAATGCCAAGTTTGAAGTTGATCGGACCAAGAAAACACGTTGCTCCATACAAACTTTGTAACCCCTTTTCACCCCTTTAGGGGTGGAATTTTCAAAAATCCTTTCTTATTGCGCGCCTACGTCACATAAGGAATATTTGTGCAAAATTTCATGGTTCTAGACCCAGCGGTTTCGGCTGTGCGTTGATCGATCAGTCAGTCAGTCAGTCAGTCAATCAGTCAGTCAGTTTTGGCTTTTATATATATAGATAGCTGTTGCCCGCGACTTCATCCGCGCAGACTATATACTTTACCATAATTCCAAATAACTAAAAATAGACCATGACCTCGAGTTCGACATCGACATCCGCGATATATCCGCATATGCGATATCCAACATTCTCGTACGACATCCACCATCTTCTATCAAAATTACCATTTTATACAAAAACCTGGCATTTTATACCAAAATCTAACATTTCATACAAAAATCTACCATTTCCTACCAAAATCTCCCATTTTCTACGAAAATACCATGTTCTACCAAAAGCTACCATTTTCTACTAAAGTCTAAATTTTTCTACCACAATCTAAATTTTTTTTGTAAATCTATTATTTTCTTTCTAAATGTGCTATTTTCTACCAAAAACTACCATTTCCTACCAGATTCTACCATTTCCTACAAAAAACTACCATTTCCTAAATTAAATCTACCATTTTAACCGTAATCTACCATTTTACCATAATCTACCATTTTAATTTCAAATTCACTAATATCTACCAAAAGCTACCATTCCTTCCAAAATCTACCATTATTACCAAAAATCTACCATTTCCTACCAAAAATCGACCATTTTCTACCTTTAATTTATCATTTTCTACCAAAATCTACCACTTCCTACCTTTTAAAGAACATAGATACTACGTTTGAAATTGATCAAACCAATAAAACACGTTGTTCCATCCAAACTTTGCAACCCCTTTTCACCCACTTAGGGGTTAAATTAAAAAAATATATAGTCAGGTTCTTAGTGCACACCTACGTCTCCTAGTGTCATCTACGAATGTGTACAAAATTTCAGTTTTGAACTAAATCTGATGAAAAATATTCTGCAACCCCTTTTATTATTTTAGGGGTTGAATATTAAAAAATGATGAAACACGTGTTTAATTAAATCTTAATAATATAAATGCCAAGTTTGAAGCTGATCAGACAAAGAAAACACGTTGTTACACAAAAACTTTACAACTTGTTTGCACCCCTTTAGGGGTTGAATTTTCTAAAATCCTTTTTTAGTGCATACCTTCGTCACCTAAGGAATACTTGTGCAAAATTTCAATTATGAACTAAATCTGATGAAAATATTTTGCAACCCCTTTTTATTACTTTAGGGGTTGAATATTAGAAAACTATGAATAACATGTTTAATTAAATGTTTTAAAGAATATATATGTCAAGTTTGAAGTTGATCGGACCAAGAAAACACGTTGCTCCATACAACCTTTGTAACCCTTTTTCACCCCTTTAGGGGTTGAATTTTCAAAAATCCTTCCTTATTGCTCGCCTACGTCACATAAGGAATATTTGTGCAAAATTTCATGGTTCTAGACCTAGTGGTTTCGGCTGTGTGTTGATCGATCAGTCAGTCAGTCAGTCAGTCAGTCAGTCAGTCAGTTCTTGCTTTTATATATATAGATTTAAGATACGGATTTAAGATACATACCAGCTGGCAGCGTAAACAACATGCTGACGGCATTGCGCGTTGAATGGCAATGCCTATTCGGACCAGCGGTAGAGTATGTTGTGTATCTCCAATATTATGAGACGCGGGTCATCTCGGCCAAAATACTCACGGACGAATGGCCGAGTTGTCCCTAGTACGGGGCGAATCGGCCGACACCTAAAATACAAGGTGTTTATATACAGTCAACTACAAAAACTGGTTTAGAAAATAAATACAGTTTAAATGATTGTGTTATGTAAATCACGAGGTTCGTATTAAGTGTCCTTATCCTTAACGTCAGTTAGTAGGTATTGTCAAAGCTCGAATCGTAGGCACCTACTTCCAAAGTTCAATTTAAATGCGTTTAAAGTCATTGTTTTAACTTAATAATTAACCGCAAGCGTTACACGTGCTCTCTCTCTCGTTGTGTCAGAAATTCCATTGAATTGGTATAATGATAACACAATATGCCTATTGTATTGAAACTAGAGAGTTACGTCATTGTGGTCAATTTGAGGTAAAATTACATTTGCACGATGTGAGTTTGCGTGAGGTGGTGAAAAGGAAATAATACTTAATTTAAGGGGTCAATTTCTTGCCGCTGTTTATTTCCTAGTGGGATAAAATGAACAGTAAACAAGAGGCCATTTAAAAAAGTTAAAATAACGGCCTTGTGCCCACCTTACACCGTCTAACCGTCTAGTCAGGCGACACATCCGCAAAATCACGTAGGTACGCCGGGACGTAATCTTCCCTGTGAGACCCCAAGTTTTTGAAACTTAAGCCTCGTTGAGACCTCTCTGGAAATTTTAGGAAATTAAAAAAATACGGCTAAGTGCGAGTCGAACTCGCGCACAAAGGGTTCCGGATCATTATCTATATAAAAACGCCAAAAAAAATGACGTTCGTTGTATGGGGGTTTAAATCTGTTATTTGGTATTTGTTATAGTGGCAACAGAAATACATCAGATCTGATAATTTTAACTGCCTATCAGCCTTAATCCCGACATGTTGACTACCTATTTGAGACAAAAACTAATATAAAAAAAAATATTACCTAGGGTATAAATGATAATTGACACTGGCTTATAATAGTGGGCTTATAGGCTTGATAAGGCTAAGCCAAAAAAAGTAAAGTCGTTATACGAGTATCTACATACTATTTCAGCTTTTTATATGTAGAAAAGGTCACGAAGGTGTTTGCGGCAAACAATCGTGGGATGGCGCGTAGGCGATGCTTGCGCTCTGAAGTCACTACCACACACCTACCGTAGTCGCATTAGTGGTCGGTAATAATATCGCAGGATCAAAGCAGCCTCACACAGGTGGTATTTTATCGCAACGTAATAAAATATGCTACTCGTAGACAATGCTCATAAAAATACAGCCACAAATGACGAAGAAATGTCCTAAAAACAGCGAGTGATTGTTGTTGAATTCAAGATTTAAATCTGGGCTGAGTCTATTAATACTGGTACTGTACGAACAATTTATAATTATTAATACGGTTACCGTACGAACAATTTATAACTATACGGGTACTGGACAAACAATTTATTATTATTCGTACATAAGTCGGACGAATAATTTTATTTTATCAATTATTAGAGTGCAAAAGAAAAAAATTGCGTTCCACTCTCCCCTCTTTCTCCCCACTCTTCCCTCTTTCTCCTCCCACTCTCCCCTCTTTCTCCCCGTTCTCCCCTCTCTTTCTCCCCACTCTACCCTCTTTCTCCCTCCACTCTCCCCTCTTATTCACCCCACTGTCCCCTCTTTCTCACCTCACTCTCCCCTCTTTCTCCCACCACTCTCCCCTCTTTCACCACGCTCTCCCCTCTCATTCTCCCAACTCTACCCTCTTTCTCCCCCCACTCTCTCCTCTTTTTCACCCCACTCTCCCCTCTTCCTCACCCCACTCTCCTCACATTCGCCCTCTACTCTCCCCGCTCTCCCCTCTCTTTCTCCCCACTCTACCCTCTTTTTCATCCCACTCTCCTCTCTTCCTCACCCCACACTCCTCACTTTCTCCCTCTACTCTCCCCACTCTACCCTCTTTCTCCCTCCACTCTCCCCTCTTACTCACCCCCACTCTCCCCTCTTTCTCACCCCACTCTCCCCTCTTTCTCCGTCCATTCTCCCCTCTTTCTCCCCGCTCTCCCCTCTCTTTCTCCCCACTCTCCCCTCTTTCTCCCTCTACTCTCCCCGATCTCCCCTCTTTTCTCCCCACTCTACCCTCTTTCTCCCCCCAATCTCCCCTCTTTCTCCCCCCACTCCCCCCACTCTCCCCTCTTTATCCCCCACTCTCCCCTCTTTCTTCCCGCTCTCCACGTCTTACTCCCCACTCTACCCTCTTCTCCCCCCACTCTACCATCTACTCCCCCTTTCCCCCACTCTCCCTCTTTTTCCCCCTCCCCTCCCCCGCACTCTCCTCCCTCTCCTCCCATCGCACTCTCCCCCTGTAAATAACGATCCGTTCAGCCGTATATTGTCCGTTGAGAGTGCATCTAAAGAATACCTCATAATTTCAAAAAGCTGAAACCCGTATTTATTTATTTCTTACCAAAAGCCTAAATAAGAATTTTCAGATCCCTAACTTGAAGAATTATGTATTCCCCATACAAACTTTCAACCCCTATTTCATCCCCTTCGAGATTATTTTTGAGACAAAAGATAGCCTATTGAGATAAAAAAATCCTTAGTATTCAATTTAATAATAAAAAAATAATGATATCCGTTTGAATATATACTCATTCTTATTGAATAAATGTACGAATAAATATAATTTATTCATCCAGTACCCGTACAAATAGTCATAGACTTAAAAGACAAGCTAATCATCCAAAGGCTAATCATCAAAAAAAAACAAAAGACAAGCTAATCATCCAAAAAAAGACAATAAATGTACGAATAAATATAATTTATTCATCCAGTACCCGTACAAATAGTCACACTCTTAAATGGCTGATCATCCAAAGGCTAATCATCAAAAAAAAACAAAAGACAAGCTAATCATCCAAAAAAAGACAATAAATGTACGAATAAATATAATTTATTCATCCAGTACCCGTACAAATAGTCACACTCTTAAATCTGCAACGATTTCATTTTCCTATATTTCTAGCGCAATAATTAACCCTAGTGTAGATTGACGACAATCGCAATACGCCGGACTCAAGAACGCAGCGGCCAATCTATCCTGACGATATTATCGCACACATCACTCTGTAACCACAAGATCGAACGTCCAACAAATACGTCTGCGCTTTTGAAGACCGTTAAAACGCGCCTATAGGGAGGAGGCCTTAGTTTCACTGAAAAGTTCCGGATCTCACCAGATACTTTTATTACTACACCCACGTTTCCTGTGATGGCTTGTTACCATTTTAATTGTTATTAGAGCTATTAAGGTTGTTAAAGTTATTTTGATGGTACAGCCTTGGAAGTTAGCTATGAAAATTGGCTAAGTATACAATTTAGTATAGCACAGCCCTAACACCATAATATTATGGGTAGGTGGTGGTGGCGGTATGGTGTTAAATAATATTTATTTTTTTCTTCTTTCAAATATTAAAAAACGTGTTTTACATAAAGTACTTTTTTGTAGAATTGCATTCGGACGACGTCAGTGCAGTTTCTATGACATATTAATAAATAAATAAAAAATATTTTTTTGTAAATAATGAAGTATCATTGTTACCTGAGTGTTAATATGTGTAATATTGGTCTAATATTAACCATTGATTGTTCGTTAACGTGCACGAGTTTGGGCAAATGATGCAAACCCAAAAAACGTGACATTTCGCATTTTCTCCAAAACTCCCAGGTAAGTATTTCAATAAAGTACCTACCTATCTACAACTGACTTTACTAAATCGTGACTATGACTGTAAATTGACTTGACTACTTGACCACGAGGATTGCTATCATTCTGTGAAATTCCTATCGTGAAAATATAATATATTTGTATAGTTTGACTCAGGCTAAATACACAAACCGTACCAAGGCGAAACATAAAAAAAAAAATTTAAGTATCTGTATCCATTTTATGTCCTACCATGCAGGGTCTTATTTTCCACATGAGCAGTGCCGGTTTGAAGCAAATTGGACAGGACGTGGACGATATCTCATAATGCCGCAAAATATGTCGCGCTCCATTACTCTTTACTGAAGCTCCGAAGAAGCTACGAATGCGCTGGGATCGGTACCTTTTTATCGATTTATTCGGTAGCTTTTGATCACTATCTCGCCGTGTGACCACGCGGTAGAAAGTGGTAAATTTAAACATGCTAATGGAATAGGTAGACGAGGAAAAGGTACAAAACCTACAAGGATCAGGGAACACCCTGAAAGAGGTCCAGTGGCAGATTTGGATCAAATCAAATATGTTTTTTTGTTATAGGTAGGCCCGAAAGAGTTTAATGACTACCAGCGAATCAGAAATAGAACCTAGAAAATCTAGAAATTCGATAGCAAAGTATAAAAAGTCAACATAAAATTACGGTCAAGCAGGATTGAACTTGTAGTCATAGAAATATTTCATCACAGTTCCAACTGAGTACAATTTACCAAAAATGTACAAATAGAAATTTATAACAGAACTAGAAGCGCCTCGCGGTTTTACCCGCGTTAACTACTATCCCGCGGGAACCATTAATTTTTACGGGATAAAAAGTAGCCTATGTCATCCGGGGACAGTGTAGCTTCCCAAAAGTAAAAGATTTTTTTCAATTGGTTCAGTAATTTCGGAGCCTATTCAATGCAAACAAACAATCATATCTTTCCTCTTTATAATATTAAGTAGGTTAGGTATGGATGTGCTCGGTATCGCCATTCTTTCCGAGCCTGCCCTGCGAGCTGCGGCATTAGTTTTAAAGTAGTTACCTTGGCAATCTCAGCATACCCAGATGTCCAGTAATATCGCTACACCGAACCACAGATGTACGGCGAGTAAAGCCCCGATGGCTGTAAAACCTACAGACTATAACGTCCGAGCTGCCCATACCGGGACGGACCCTAAAATAATTTCGGCCTATAAATCCCCAATGTTACGGCCTCCCTACCATTACAGAGACCGGGGGGTTTCAGTTACATTGACTTTGTAATGGAAACATGAGATAATGCCGCAGACATCTTTGGACTAGATACAGCTAGTTGAACGTCAATGCGTGACGACTTTACAACAATGCTGCAACTTGTCTCAGTTGTAGTTGTATAAGTAGATACGCTCTAGTGCAGGATTGTGATTCATTGCACATTTATTGTTTTCATGTTATTAAGCTGATAATAATTATGGCCGGTGCAATACTATTAAAATAAACAAATATCACTTGTTACAGCTATTTAGAATGAACTGAATACATTGCATTATATATTTTTATTCAGATAGATCTAGGTTTGATCACCATCTCGCTTGATGGTAAGCGCCGATGTAGATTAGGATGGCGGTCACAGATTTAGGAACAACCTATTTAATCTAGACTCTAGATAACCTCGAAGATTATCTAAAATGTAGTTTTCCAGAAACAACAAGCTCGCTTAGATTAGAATTATCTACTAGATAGTTCTGAACACAAAAAGCTAGGGTTCCATTCAGCCGCGTATTATAATATGTGGAACTGTAATGCTTCGAACCAATTGACGGAATGTCCACGACGACGGGAGGATGATTCATCGATCTACGACTGTCCGGTTAAATTCGTCCGAAGGTAATTGCCTTTGCCGTAGTAACTTTGTATCAACAGTGGCATGTTTGAAACATGATAGTCAATAGTTAGTATTAGACAGGGTGTTGTTCTTAAGGACCCATTACACTATCCAATTTGCAGATTTGCTCCTTGGACATGTTTCCGTACAATGTTTTCTATCTCCTTTATTTAGGGATGTTATCGAAATTTGTACACTTATAAAACAAGTCATTGGTGCGGGAAGTGGTTTGGAACTGGGTAACGGTGCATTTTATAGCCTCCATACGCAGATATAAAAGACAAAGCAGGCAGAACATAGGCATTTAGGCAAGGCTGAACCAAGGCTGACAAAATAACAATATTATTATGCAAACGTTCATAAAATTTAACTAAGACCAAATTTCGTGTTGAATCCCACCGAATACTTTCACAAGTAGAATGATCTGCCAAAATGTCGCCAGCGTCTTTCAACATTATGGTGACCGGCTTCACGACTCGATTCACTAAATATCTGCAATGTCCGGTCTGCTACCGTTTATTTGTCTGCGACTCCATTACCGATAATCTTTGCCGCTTGGCCACCACCTCTCAAAAATCGCGCGGGTACAATATGGTACGAATTTTCGCTTAGCCGTATCCAATTCCTTTTAAATCTGTGGATGACGGCCGTAGCAGGCTGGTTGTAATCAATATCTTGTCAATCATGTTGTGCGTGTTTTTTTGCTCGAGAACAAATGGGAAACAATTTCACTCGTGTTAGGGGGTGGGGATTAGCAGGGGGTCGGGGTGAAACGAAACTGGAAGGCTTATAATCGCCGCATACGTTGCGAATCGGGAATGAACCAGCTATCGACATATTCCACCGGTCAGCGGTAGTGTGCACTAATCAAGCTTGAAGAACGCTGTGTATCTAGCGACATATGCCCCGTAAGAAGCTATCCCATGATTATGTTATTATGTCCTGTACGTACATCTTTCATACGGGAATGCGTGAATTTCGTAACCCCGTACCAGCCGTTTCACCACGTTTTAGGGTTCCGTACCCAAAGGGTAAAACGGAACCCTATTACTAAGGCTCCGCTGTCCGTCTGTCACCAGGCTGTATCTCATGAACCGTGATAGTTAAGACAGTTGAAATTTTCACAGATGATGTATTTCTCTTGCCGCTATAACAACAAATACTAAAAAAACAGAATTAACCCATACGGCAAACGTGATTTTTTTAAGTTTTTTTTTTATACATTATGGTACGTGTGTGAGACCGATTCACACTTGGCCGGTTTTTATACATACTACTTATACAATACAATACAATACAATAACTCTTTATTGAACACCATACAATAAATTAACATAATATACAGAACAGAAAAATTAAACAAATAAATTCTGTACGTACAATAAGGCGGCCTAAATTTTTTGTACATAACTGTATTCGGTGTACCTATTTAGTTTTGAATTAATTTGTGACATAATATATTTTTTTCTGGGTTGAAATACAGTAATATTTCACATGTAAAATGTATTACAAAGGAGACCACATTCAGATAAAAACTCCTTAAAAACCAATGTGAAAAAATCTTTATAATAGGTATTATACCAAGTAAGAGATTACCAGTTTGTACTTACTACTCCAGAATTGGTAATCCCTTTGATGTATATACCCGCTGCTAAAATTGTAATTCCCTTTGACGGGCTAATGAAGCCTCCATACCCACGTGGTTTCAGCTTGTTACTGACTTGTGGAGTTTCAATCCAATTACGATAGCACTTTACGTAATCTAATCAATGTATCAGAGGCATAATAACCCTTCAATATTATAATATCTGAGTTCCAAATTCTACTAAAACGAACGCGCTCAGATTGTCTAATTTGATCGATTGTTATGCCCCGTTTATATTCAGCAGTGGATAGGGCAGTGAGCTGGGGGCTTACCATGACGTCTTATTGCGATCCAATTGAGGACCTACACAGAATCGTTTTACTATTTATTCGTGCCATGACGTCTTGTTGTGACATCTTGACGCTAATGACCTAAATGCTATCGAAAGCTATGTATTACTATTATTTAAAGTGAAACGATTATGTTTAGGTCCTCAATTGGATCGCAATAAGACGTCATGGTAGGCCCCCTGGGCATGTATATAAACGCGATACATCTCATGATCGCACTGCGAAGTGAAAAAGAAGTGTGTAATAGGGCAGTAGGAAAACACATTTTTTTCGAGGAAAGTATTTCCTTTGGCAGCGGGAGCGGCAGCGGCAGGAGCGGAATCTAAACGAGGCATTAGTTCAACTGATGGTTTGATAATTAGGATCACTGAAAGCCAATGGAAAATTCTGCCACAATTTGATCATTCCGTTTGTTAGGTGTTCACGGCTAAACGGCTGCCCGATCTCGATGAAATTTGGAGTAGAGATAGTTTAAGGCCTGGGAAATAGCATAATATCATAGGATACTTTTTATCCCGAAAAAAAGTTGTCAGCGCGGGCAAAGTCGGAGGCAAAAGCTTGGTTGTTCGTAAAGCACTGGCGCAAAACAAACAAGGATGTTGCTGTTTATCACCACAGACTACTAGATAGATGCTTATCAGGAACAGCTGTCCATAATATCAGGCATGTCAATCATGTCCGTAATGAAAAAAAATCTTTTATCTTATCTAGTAGCTCTTTAAGCCTCTTTCGACGAAACATTTATCTGGAGCACTTGTAGAGATACTAACGGTTCTGTGGTTGAAAATTTCCGTTGATTGTGTTATTCAGTGCGAAAGAACGCCATTTTTTAGTGTTCCGTAGCCAAATGGCAAAAAAGGGAACCCTTATGGATTCGTCATGTCTGTCTGTCTGTCCGTCCGTATGTCACAGACATATAAATAAAGAGGAAGTAGAGATGGTATCAGTTATGTAGGTTATCAAAATGATATTTTTTATGAAACTGCATCCGCCGATTACAGTTTAAGTTACTTACCATAATTATTGCAGTGAATGCCAATTATTCATTTTGCGTTAAAATTGCTTACATTAATTCGGATAAAAAATGATATCCGGTATTGTTACATATCGTTAGTACTTATGTATAATTGTTGAACCCTCATTTGTGTATTTACCAGTATACAATACATTGTCATATCTACAATGTTTTAAATTTGGTACTGATGGCAACCTACCCAACCCTATTACTGTCGTCTATCTTGTCCATCCAAAAGCTGTTTGATAGAGATAGCATACCTAAGCAATAAGGTCGAAAATCGTACCAATTATTAAGTTAGTTCGTTCTTTGTTATCTGTATTCCTATTTGTACCAGCCCTAACTTCGAAGTACCCAATAGGTTGTGAGCGCTTCATCATAATAAGTAGTTGTCCATTTAAAAGCCTCAGAGCAATATAGCAGTGGAATTAGTCTTGGAAAATCACAGATCTTTCCTCAAGGAAAATTATTTCCTATAATGAAATAGGACAATAAAAGCTGATTACGCACGGTAGAAGTCAATTATATTAACTAGGAATGTGATTGATATCCATGTCCGAATGTTCAGATATCCAATGAAATCCAAACTTATCCATTTACTTATAAGAAATAAAGTAGCGCATATTTTTTTGATGTTATTGCCTAATCGTTACGTACTATGCAAATAAAAAATACCTTATCATTTTATAAACATTGACCTGGAAATTAAGTAGCGATTAGTGATAGATTGGTGTCAGTGCGCCACTGTACTTATAGTGTATAGCGGCCCCATTGAAAACAACCAAATAAGAAAAATATCCAAAAACCAGAATATCCGAAGCAAAGCTATATCCGTTATATGCGAAGCTTTTTATATCCAAAACATCTCTAATTAAAAGTAATTTAGCAATATCTTGCTAAATACGATTACTTAGCAACTTAAATGCTTAGCAACGTTAATGTCAGATCTTGTTCACAACCCTACTGGGAAAATTACATTATTATCTTACCTACAAGTCTGTATATATAGTAACTGTATACATTAAGCTTTTTGCAGTCGTGTAAGAGCTCGCTAAAAGACGGAACTTTATAAAGCAAAAGAAAAGATTCTCCGCACACAATATGCTGCCGTAAGTACGGAGTATTTAATATTTCCTTCTTCAGGCACGGCGGTCGCCGGCGTCCGTAATAGTCATATACAGGGTGAGGTGAGATGGTAGCTCCTTTGAGAGGGGTTAAATGTACCATCCAGTCGATGTTAGTTCGTCGAATGTTACGAAGATCACCAGGCGGTCACCTGCTTATGACCGACCGTGCCCAACTAGTTCGTCAAGTTAGGTAACGCCGGCCCCTACTGTCAGAGATTGTCAAGCCGCCTGACAGCCTCTGACGTGGCTTAAGGCACAATCAATTCAATGACAGCCGGGGCCGACGACGGCTTACTGTGATTTCCGTAGCGCAGAGCGATGTGTCTGTAATGTTTACCTGAAATATTCGCTTTCGGCACACATTCTGAATGAGGTAAGATTCGATCCAGTATACGCATTTTAAATTCCAGTTACAGCAAAAGTGAGTCTGATAACAGAGATAAATATATCGGAACTTCTCAGTGAACCGAATACACGTTTAATAAAAACTTATCGAAGAAAAACATTTCTCAAAATAAATCGTACCTTGTACGACTTGATCGCCTCGTTACTCGTTACACGAAAATAGAAAAGTAAAATGTTCCTTTGAAACTTATCACCATGTATAAGATGAAACGAATACATACTAGAGTTCTCAAAAGTGCTCATATAGAGGGTACGTGGAAGCGAAGTATGCTCTACCTATACCTACTCGCTCTAAATAATGCTCTACTTTGTCTACTTAATACTGTTTTCTTTATACCACTATAAGTTTATGGTATTATATCAGTTTTATGTGAGATCTAAAGGATCATTCCTAATATGAACGACCTTTTAGTGTGAGTTGGTGGTAGTGGGTCAGTGGTCAAACAAAACTGTATATAGATCGGTGTTATATAAAAGTAATGTTGGTACATACAATGTAAAACCCACATTTTTATGCATTGTGATCCTGAAAGTTTCAGCCAGATAACTAATTGGGAAGTGCTCGAAGATTCCACCCGAAACGACGACAGACAAATAAACAGACAAGAAAGAGTTAAAAACGCCCAGGTTAGCGCTCGGCTACCATAGCTCGTGAACTATTGGAGCTACAGCACTAGAATTGCAATTGCAATTAAATGGATATCAAAGGGATTTCATTTACATTACATGAATGGTTTCGCTCGAGAACGTCCTCTTTTTAGGTCAAGTCGGACCGCTTCGGCGATAGGGCTGCCACAAAAGGATCCGTTTTGCTAAGCAGCTTGCGAAAAGTTAGTTGCAATTGACTTTTTATTGAGAATTATTGTTTTATTCATTAGGTATCACAGTAAAACGCGATTAGAATAAAATTAAAATTTATGATAATCATTTTGTTGTGAGAGTAGTCGCTACGCCGAAAAAGTGGCGTTATTCTTCTTTCACGATAAAAACCAAATTCAAAAACTAAACAAGCCAAATGGCAAAATTTAATAACAGTCGCTGTTGCCGCGCCTGCCAAGAACTGAACTGAATGTTATACTTTTACAAAAATGTAGAACTGCATTTTGATATTGCCAGCTTGCATCAGAGGCTCACCCCCGGTTTCTAGAACGTTTGTTGGCGTTGACAGTAGATTAAAACTATCGTTGTCTCTATCTGACTATTAACAAATGACAAGGATGGCAATAGAATTAATCTGTTGTCAACGCTGACTGACGTTTCAGAAACTGGGGGTCAGAGCATTATAACTTTAAACCGGTAAAAGGAAAACATTCGTATATCATTATGCAAACGGAACTTTTCACTATCTACCTACGTACAAAGATCAATCTACAAAGACCATGGCTCGTAACCAACCTGAAGGTCCACGCAATATTTTTAGTCTACTTCGCATCCTCACACTTTAACAATTTACGTCACGGTGGCTGTCAACCGATTGATTATTTCGATTGAAAATGTATAGAGAGACAACCCTAACAAAGATGTGAGCGGACGCGGATTGTCAACAAGAATTATATAGCATTATAACGTGGGTCTTCACACGCACTGCCCGGTGAGTAGTACAGTCTATAAACGTAGGTCAAGCCATCGCAGTAAGGGATTTTATGCATTAACGTGCAGGCGCGAATAAACAAATGTATGAGGTATATATTATACTACAGGATTTTTTATTGGTAGTTAAAAAGTCAATCGAGTCAGCGCAGTTCACGTTCAGAATGTACGTAGAATGGTCAACGGTAGGTGTTTTTAGAATCTTCTTGGACAGTTTTGGAAAGAACAGTCATTGCGTTACGTGTTTAAATATGCGTTTGTATCATTTGCCTACACTCGTACACTTTAACTAACACCCCAAGGTAGAGACTCCGTGCTCAAAAGGTACTCAAACTTTGGGCGTTTTGGGCGTCACTGAGATAGAAGGTTCGTTTCCATACAATATCACCTATGTTAAACTCAACGTTTTTGCGCCTTAAATTATAGTGCGAAGTATTCCGTGAGTGCGCTTTTAATTGGGATAATTGCACTTTGTCGAAAATTTTGTGAAGTGTTCCTAAGTTTTCTGCATAACTGTCACGTGGTGTAAATATAATGCTACCCTCTAAATCAGGATCAATATAGTGTGATCCACAGCTTACTAACTCCCGCCCGAAAACAAGAAATGAAGGAGTGAACCCAGTTACCTCATTTACGGCGCTATTAAGAGCAAATTTTCTTTTACTCACGACCTTGAGTGTACAAATCTAAGTACCTACCTATTAAATATTGTTAGCAGTTTACTTTGTTTTCTTCCTACCATCCTAAACCCTAAGGTTTAACACAAAGAACAAGAAGAAACGTTTCAAACTGACGGAAGAGAGAGACAACACGATAAAATGTCATACAAAATCGCGATCATGCTCTCTCGCTTTAATTGAACCCCTTTTAGGATTAATATAGGTAGTATTATGTGCTAATACTCCACCAATATCATCAATTAACACACCATAATACAAAATCAACAACGTCACATAAGGTCTTCGGTTTCACGACAAAACCCTTCCGCTTAGTTATACAACACTCTATACGAATGACACATAATATGCCCACTGCCCAGCGTCCGGTTCCCATCAGTGGGCCAGTTAATGGGGACGGACGTAGGGACTTTACCTAACTTTTGGTCATTTTCCTCCTGCTTATTTCGGTCTTCCTGCAAGGCAGCCTCGGCTGCGTTACCTTTGTTCGCGATGTAGTCAAACGTGTCGCTTCCGTGTCGGTCTGTATACTGTATATCCATCAACGGAGTGACTTTCGCAGAACACGGATGCTGCGTCATGTATCCATGTATACATACATTCACACACGCATCCAAAGCTCATCGTCATTCATACTCATTCATTATTGTTTACTTTCAGCTAATCTGTCCAGCCAGGCCTCCTGCGATACAGGCATGCCTGTGCTAGAACCGTTAGTAACCGATTAATTGTGGCTATAACTAAACATCGTAATACTCTGGTAATTATTTTTAGTCAATAAAATGTTTATCAGTGGTAGCCTAGTGGGCGAACGTCCGCCTTCGAAAACGGAGGTGGCGAGTTCAAATCCCAGTGCGGGCACGTACCAATGTGTTTCTTGTTAAAACATATGTACGTAATTATCACTCGCTTTTCGGTGAAGGAAAACATCGTGAGGAAACCAACATGCCCGAGAATTATTTCGGAGGCATGTTATCCACCAACCCGGACTAGGCCCCCGTGGTGGATTATGGCCTAACCCTCCTCACGATAGTGAGGGGAGGCCTTAGCCCAGTAGTGGGACAGTAACAGGCTGAATTATTATTATTATTATTATTAAAAGGTTTATTTTCTTTATTGATTTATGTATCCCGCAGACTCGTTTCTGTGTATAGTGTATACTGTAGCTTGCAGCATTTGTATGCGGCTTGTGTCTGTTTGCGGCTACTGCGATGACGTCTAGTAATTATTTCATTGTGAAGACGCCATTGACTGATCCGCTTAATTAACTAGGTATGCGGTACGAGGGCCATATTGAGGAGATGGCTTACATTGGTTTTCCCATTTGAATCATTTTGGATTATTTTCTGATAATTTTTAAGTATATATAGGTAGAGTCTAATCCCAGAAATGGGAAATTGCTATGATATGAATTTCACATAAAGTACGAATCTTAACATAAATAAATGTATACATTTTTTTGTCATTTATATTTGTTTATTTTAGTATTGCAACAGTTCTCTCGATAGATAAAAAGATACAAAGGTAACTACGAATTAAAACCTAAATCAGTTCGCGTGGATAATGAAGTATACCTAAGTAAGTATGATGCTAAGCAGTCTTACTTAACCACAAACTGTCCTCAAAAGAAACCTTGTACACTCGACGACATAAGGCAGTTAACAGGGATCCCACCTCTAACTATCTTTACGCACGCAAACTTTCTTTATTTCTTACTATATTAACGGGGTTACGACATTATTACCTACTAACTAACTAACAAGGAACTAACTAACAACTAACTTACTACTAATTAGTAATACAACAGTAGACGTCCTACAAATCCCATCTGACGCAGCAACTAACTTTTTTGTATTTTTTTTCTTTAAAAAAAGAACGTTGCCACATACTAAGATTTCTCCTGTGTCGTTAATACCGTTTACAGACATATAATTTCACATACACATAACACCCAGACTAGAAACAGCGGGAATCAAACCCGCGACACCAAGCGCAGCAGTCCGATTGCTCAGCCACTACGCCAAACGCGCCAACTGAGCATTGGCCGTTTTCAGAAACGTTTACCGCTGACTATACCTACCTACTTAATTTGTTAACATTTATTTACTCACAAAACTATTTAATTAAACAAAGGCAACGGTGCAATGATTCATAACACGTAGTTCCCGTAAAATAATAATCGGCTCGGTGACGCAGAACCGCGCGAGGAGGAAAAACGAGGACCTACCTTGTTTAAAGGAAACTGCGATCATTTTACACACAATCTAAAACAGTAATATTATTTAGATTTTTTATGTGATAGAGAGGCAAACTTAGGTCCGTATTAATAAATGAACCTCAATAGCGCTACCAAGTGCGCTACCAGCTAATCCACACTCAAAATGTAATCTGCATCTTGAGATCGTTGCTATTTAATAAATGGATATTGAGATGTAGCACTGGCTACTAGATACTGTCTTGTATGTGTCAATAATTGTGTCATAATCGGATAGCACTTAACCGCTGAGTGTCATTTATTAATTTGCCAGAGATCATGTAAGTTTCTGTTCCTAATCTACAACTTAAGGTCTATTTATTAAATAGAACAAAAGAGCAAGTGCACACTGAAGATAGCTCTCAGAGCTAAGTTTGATTTATTAATACGGACCTTACAGACCGTCTGATGGTAAACGGTCACCGCCACTGTAACACTCGAAGCGTTGTCGAATGCGTAGCCTAAACTCTAATATCCTTCTTTTAAAGAACCTAGAGGGATAATTACTATAAAACATGCCAAATGGCAGCTCGTTGCACATTCTGGTGTGAGGCAGAAAGCATGGTCATTTAACTTAGTTTATTAAAATTATTTTGTAAAATGTAAAACCATTATTGGCTATAAGTTAGAATAATAAGTTATGTTCATTGTTAATTAAGAGCTGTGGTTTTTGTTTTGAATAAATAAATAAATAAATAAATTATTGTCAACCCTTGACAATGACAGCAATCACATACACTAGAAGATTCCCCATGGCTTATATTGCATAATATACAAAGTGAGCATTTTCGCGTCTTTCGTGGAGCTCTGCTCTTGGATTGAAAGTGTCCATAAATGTGTCTGCTCGGACCAATTTTATAGGCTGCCGAACCGTATTCAGTGCGATTTTTACTGATGCAGCTGATGCGTAGATTTTTTTTTTACTTTATGCGAAGACGGACCGGGCCTCAAGACAATAAATAAAAATATATTTCTTCCCTCAAAGTCCATTCAAAGTCAATCAAGTGACATTCATTGAAAACCAACGTTACCGCCGAGAAATTCGATAAAATTATAATAAGATTAGAATTTCAATGATGGCTCGTTTAAAAGCTCGTAGCGTTCAAATTGCCCCTCGTCTTGCTATTTGCGTTTGACCCAGTAATAACCTGACACAGGGATGAACTTAGGATAGGAAGGCAGGGGCAGGGTTTCATTTTCAACATTTCATAATATTTATTATCCTTATATTCTGTATTGCACATTTATATACAGAGACTTACATAGGATATACATACATGTACAAAGGCGAGCTTAACCCTATAAATAAAGAGTTATATTTGTAATTCATATTCCAGAATAGCGAAAAATATGCATCACTCTCTACTTTCAATGCTCCGCAAATGTAAATTGCATATAGGTTTTCTTGGCACTCTTATTGAAACAAATTCCCTGCAACTCCAAAATGAACTTGAAAAGTAATTCATCACCACTGCCAGGGGTTTGGAGCAGTGACGTAAAAAATAAATAAATAGCCCGAGATTCGACACCTGCAATAAGAAACGATTCCTAATCTATCTATATGTATAAAAATCAAATGCTGTTCGTTAGTCTCGTTAAAACTCGAGAACGGCTGGACCGATTTGGCTGATTTTGGTCTTGAATGATTTGTGGAAGTCCAGGGAAGGTTTAAAAGGTGAATTTTATCACTATTCTACGCGGACGAAGTCGCGGGCACAGCTAGTAAAGTATAAGATTACTTTCATTTAACTCTATCGTTTTATCTAGCGTAGAACGGTTCAACATTCACTTGAAATTTTCTACTTCCCCATGTAGAGAATGCCTTAATCATACCCTGTGAAAGTCTAGGGGACAGTTCTAATGGATTTCCCGCGGTTGTGTAGCGTATAATAAATAATTTAAAAGTGTTTTGCATTTTTTGATGTATTGTGTCAGTATAGATAACATTTTAATTAAATTGTGACAGGATAGTGAGATTGGCTGTTGTGAATATTGTGATAAATATTGGCATTGCATAGTTTGCATAGATAGGTACCTACTACTTTCCAATAGTAAAATGACACTGATCCATAGGTAGACAGGATGGAGACACAATGAATTATTAAACTTATTAGTTGTTGCAAAAGGTACACTACTAAATCTCGAAATTGTTCCAATCAGGTGAAAAGTTTGGTTTCAATTTGCTGTTTAAAATTTTTACTTCATACTAGACTAAGTACAATATTATTTATAGTTTATAACTGCACGTTCATATTTTAGGTTTAAATTAAACATTCGCTTGAACTATGTACGTAATTATCACTCGCTTTTCGGTAAAGGAAAACATTGTGAGGAAACCAACATGCCCGAAAAGTATTTCGGAGGCATGTTATCCACCAATCCGGACCGGGCTCCCGTGGTGGATATGGCCCTAATCCTCCTCACAAAAGTGAGGGGTGGCCTTTGCTCAGTAGTGGGACAGTTACAGGCTGAATTATACTTTTTTTTATTATTACGAATTACTTACAGGATCCAATACCTGCTAGCCAAATCATAATTATCGTACCATAAACATCAAAAATAGCAACAGCGACACCGTCATTTAATTTTGTGTTTTTTTGCCCCTTTTAAGCCCTGCCTTATTTGGACCCTGTACAGAGTCTAGGCTAGTTTAAAGGACAGTTCTAATTGAATTCTGAGATTATGCATCACTCTATAACCGAGCTGCGTTAAATTTAACTGCACTCTGCCGTTTGGCTCGGATTGAATTCACCTTCAATTACAGTGTGAGATTGGCTGGTATAAATAGAGTATAAATAGAGTTATAGAAGTACTGAGAAGGACATATTATTATACTACTTATACTTATGAGCTATGTGTGGAGGTGCTATAACGGTAGTAGGTATAAATATTATCTAATTTAGATTACCTTTGCACAAACTATATGGAGATACTTGATTTTTGATCATAAATGATGCAGATTCTTCCAACAAATCATACAAATTGGCATCTGTAATAGAGTAGATACATACCTGGTGGAGATGGCCATTACCGGGCACATTGCAAATTTAACGACAAATGGCTATTATTTAATGATTATGGCAAAAAGTGTCGCGTCAACATCCACAACGATTACTTGTCATTTATTTATGTATAATTATAATTGATCAAGACAAGTGTATAAATGTGAATAAATAATTTACTATTACTTATAATTATTGTTTTATACCCTAATACCAAAAAAACTATCTATTACACCAAAAACGTTATTGTATCTCAGCGACACATCACGCACATATTTTGTTTTTGTTATGAAATGTTAAAATTGGACTTGTATTTAGTGACATTATATAGCGCTCGCCAGAAATAATACTTTCTGGCGGTGACATGTAATGTATTTTTTTCTCGTAAATCTTTATAGTACACTTTTTTCAATTAAGCGTACAATTTCCGTAAATTTCATTGATGTTAGTCCGATGTCTGTACGATGTCATGTCACCGGTGAAAAGCATGAAACAAATTAATTGTGTTGTTGATAGGTCATGACATGACCCCATAACAAGAAGGTCGATCATTTAATTATTAGCTTAGGAGCTATCCACTTAGTAAGCCCTACGACGCCGCATATTGTGTAACATCCTCTACTGTAGGTACTAGGTAGGTATACTATTTCGTACAGTCAGTGACAATTGTATTATAAGTCTAAACGTTACTTACTTGCATTAAAAAACTGCGAAAAAAGAAGTAGGTACATATATACTTATTATAAATAGTTGACTTTCTCAACTTTTTACTAATTGTTCCTTAGTTAGTTTTCCTCAGTTTGTAGGTACCTATCAGAGTTCGGCCTCAACGTGTTCTTCACAAAATACCAAGGTATCCTTATCCCATTAAGTTATTCCAAAAGTTATGAATACAACAATAATAACAAAATAACAATAATTTTCCAAATGAGTGGCTACTGGATTGATTCGCACCTCGGTGTGACCTCTCTCAAACTACTCCAGAATTATTCCGGGAAATCATCATTAGCTCGGGGTTTTCCGGCATTAGTCCTCGACAGTCAGTCCCGTTTTAAGTTCCAAAAGTGCATCTGTTCCAGTAATTCCATTGTGCTCCAAATCTGTACAGCTTAAATTATTTCATCATTTACTCTGAGAATAACCTCCCCGAGCTTCAAAAGAATTTCAGAGCCACATGGAACAGTCACGAAATACCTGGCTCTTTCAAGTTCCCTTACAAATACCTATTTATTTTATACCTGGTGTCCCGATACAGTCCTCACCCTCTATATCTGCCTCGATACGTATAAATGTCTCACGATATCTGCCACGATCACGTACGACAGACTCGCGAGGTTCGCGACTATCCAATAAAAGGATGATATGGACGGGTTGAAGGATTGGCGAATTGATTACGTATAACTAAAGAGTTTTGTTATGTCATTCAAGAATATGACGGGTACATATTTAAGTAAATAATAAACATATAAGTATGCATACTTAGGTTTCTCCACAGCGAACGTGGCCCACCCTCGAATTTAACCTACATTTATCATCAGATGAGCCCCAACACGAGCCGGGTGTATAATTACATTTTGATATTCATTTGCTTACAATATTACTTCATTACAAAATTACGCTAAAGCATACGAGTCAGAAAAATTCACGTGGATTCCGATAATATTATATACCTAGTCATATTTGTTTTCCCTATATTAGTGCCTAATAGTAATAATATATTACTGGAACGACCTAAGAAGCACAAAGTTAGCGTTGCGATGCCATTCCAGAAAGTGCAGTTTTCCTTTCAAAAGTGAGAGGTTTTTACTACCCATAGCGGATTAGAATCAGCATAATCAGTAGCTCGTTAGAAACCGTAGGTGACACGCGCTGCATAATGTAGCGCAGGATATAACTACTTAGAATTACTCGGGCCGAGATATGTACATTCCTAGGATCTACCTATGTACTCGTATTTCCTCATTGAAATCGATTTGATCTATTTCCTTCCTCCCCTACGTCCCCGATATCGCATGGGTATCAAAATACACACGATACAAAACTCACTTTACCACACCTCAACTATCTCTCATCTTAATTACCTCAATAGCGAACAGTACCTACTGCAGCTCCTAGCACCATAGTAGGTACAGTGTGACTATAAGGTCCGCCATTCAAACTCCTATACAGCTGACAGCAGCCACCGGAGCGCTATAATGCCCCTTTGTATACTGTTCTGCGCTATAAATGCCCCTACTCCGAATTGGACAAAATGCCATTGAACGAGTAGAATAGCGATCCACGCTCTTTCATGACCCATTGGTGTTGAATGAGTAATGGCTTCCATTTTATTATCAGATTTCACTCTGTCGTGTCTGGGAACTTCTTTGGTAGTTCACAAAGTGACCAAACTAAAATTTCTAAATAAACAGTCGTGTGGTTTTGTTCAAAAGCGGTGATATAACTTCTGCCTTACAATACAAGCAGGTTGCGAGTTCAATTGCCTGTGCGGGTATGTACCAATGTGTTTCTCCTTCAATCAAACTGTAACTGAGCCATATCTGTACTTACATTGGTGATATTTTTGAAAAACTAACTGGGATCGACTTTTTAAAGGCCCCGTACCCGAAAATGTGGTTTAGAATGTCTGTCTGTTGTTTTGTTTGTTACCTTAAATCTAAGACACTACTGAGCGGATTTTGATGGGACCTTTCGGCATTTGGTAGCTTTGATTTCGAGTAAGTTAACGTTCGACGAACGTTCCGCGGGCTATGAAGATTAACGAGTCTGTGACTGAGCTAGAGTTGGTTTAATGACGTCACACATTGGTATAGTCCACGCGTACGAAGACGCGGGAATTAGCTAGTGTAAAAACATAATATTATATAACTAGCTGACCCGACAGACATTGTCCTGTAATTGTCTTTTTTCCTGTCAAAAAAGTTACATTACAAAAGTTAAAGTGGTCGTGAAGTTTACTCTAATTTTGTAATGTTCGGCGTAACTTTTCTATTTTTTTCTGTATAAATAACCTTCTCCTGACAATAACAAATACAACAAAAAATAATTAGCAAAATTGATCCAGCCGTTCACGCTTGAAGCCGTGGCCAAGGGAAATTGGGGTTCATTTTTATATACCTATCTAAGTATAGAGATGTCATGTACGACAGTGACAGTGACCGTTTTTCGGTTAAGAAATACATCGAGGAGCACCGATCCGCATCGACCCCCCCGTGGTCGAGTATGACCAACTCTTCTCGAAAGTGAGGCGAGCGCGACACCCGTCCGGCTATAGGTCCTAATGAAGATAATGTCTTATCCAAGGACCCAGCAAAACAACAATTAAAAATCTATTGTCTGAAAATGAGATACGAGGAAAAAATGGGTACTTACTTAATTAAGAAAATTGATCTATCGGTTAAAACAGGGCATTTTAAGAGGACATAAGAGACACTTACTAGTATTATGGTGGCCGAAATGTAGTATCAGATACTTGATGTGTATAAAAATAATGCAAATATCTCGAATCTGCGATACGTAGGATGTAGATTTTTATAAGACTGAATCTACCGCGAGTTGCCGTTTAAAATGTACACGACCGTGTGCTGCCATCGATCGTGTATTGTTTGGTGAGTTCTATACGGGCAGTGATTGCGGCGAGCAACGCTAACCAACTAACAATAAGGCACAGTCAGATACTAAGCCGTTAACTAGTCGTAGAGTGCTGCCAGACAAAAAATTCAAATGTACTTATTGTGTTTACAAACGAGGAGTGTAAATCCAACTAAATGAAAAAAAAAAGTTAGAAATTGGCGATATTGACAGCGATTTGCAGTCATAACGCGTTCCAGTAACGCGGCTAACAGACTGAAGCTGTAATCTCGTTTAGTCGCATGAACTTAGTTTAAGGAAAACTGATCGCGTTTACGCGCAGCGGAGACATCCACCCTAAGCATAGTCAATATAAATAATAGAGTCAGAACAGGATGAAGCCGTGAAAGCACGTATGTACCCAGAATCGATAACTTATTTGATCTTTCTTGTACACTGTTTATGGAATAGCTTGGTGACAGGGCTAGTTTGCAACGACGTCTCTAACTGCCCCGTGTCCATTGTATTTCAGCGTAAAAGTTTTGAAAAATATTTGTCACACTACTTTCATCCTCCTTCTCCCTCCAGTGGGTGAATATAGTTGGATGATGATGATGTACTTAACTAATTTTGTGTATTTTTTTTGATAAGTTACTAGATAAAAATCAAGAATGAAAAAATTAATACTATGTAGTTACTAGCCATATTAAAAGCTATTCACTGTTTGACGACACGGACAAGTGTCTAAGAGTCGCCTAGGTACCCACAATTCGCTTTGTTTACTTTAGGCGTCACCTGTTTTGTGATTAGTGAAAACGGGCAATAATCCGCCAACGAGCTCGCGCTACTTCTCCCCGTACATTCCACTAAGCGCGTAAGCAATACGGCAATAAAGCAATTGCGCCGGCCGTCGCGTTGCGTAACTGGCCACAGAGGGAAAGTGGACACATGGAGATTATGGAGGACTGTTACACATATCTATGGGTGTTAACAGACTTTTAAAAAGGACATAGGTCTCATTTTGATTGTATTTCTTTACAGACTTCAAAAAAGGAGGAGGTTCTCAATTCGACTGTATTTTTTTCATGTTTGTTACCTCATAACTTTCGACTGGGTGAACCGATTTTGATAATTTATTTTTTGTTTGAAAGGGTATACTTTTCATGTGGTCCCATAGAAATTTCATCAAAATTTCCTTTGAGGTTTGGTTTTTAAATCACAATAACTGGAAAAAAGTAGTATTTTTATTTAAGTCGGTTCTTTTTTGTTAAAACTTTTTGGTATTTTGGTTGTCTCTGTAATTTACAAATCGATTTATAAAATTACTTTTTGTCCAAAAGGCAAATAAGTATAAGTACCTACTTAGGTATCTACTTATGCTAGTTCAATAGAAATTTTAACAATGTCAGTTCAATAGTTTTGTTTATCAATTTCGACAACTATTTCGTTTAATTTTCGTTCACTTGTACTATGACATACTTAAATTATATGTCATACACAGTGGGGTATTGTAGGCCCCTATAGTTCTTGATTTCCTATAAATACATTCCTATAAGTATCGTGACGCGTTATTTACTTATTTTTATCACACAACCACAAACAAAACAACCAGGACCCACGCAAACAATAGAAAAAGTAAACTGAAATACTTGCTTACGTCAAAAGTAGGCACAATGCGACTACTTAGCAGACTTAGTTTGGCACGCATTCATGGTAATTGTTGTTAGTTTTGTTGTTGTTGTTTGTTGTTTGTTGAACTATGTAGCGCCGGCTGTGTGTCAGAGGTCATCAGAGAGTCTGACGTGTCGATAACAACCGGGCACCCCCAAGGCATGCGATGGCAATCCGCATAGCACGAGAAATCACTAACCCGGCGCTTTTGGGTTACATTCAGGTTCCCGCTACCTCACCTCTCATTATTAGTTATTACTTATTCTCTCTCTATAGGTACCTAGGTATTTCAGATAAATTGTATCTGATACAAAACAAAATGGCCGCCTTTTTCCTGCCAAAATGTTACCTGCCAGCCATGTTCCGGTAGCTTGTGTCGCGTGTACGTAAATACGCGGTTTTTAGCTTACGCGTCGGGAAATCAGGCTTTCTGTAGGGTATTAACTTTATCCTGTTTGGGAGAGAGCGAAACTACATGGAAGTAATTCTCTTGTTTATTCAGGCTGTATTAAAATAAGAATAGTTGGTGTTTTCGCTTCTAGCATTTCACATAGCGAGAGCTTTGTAGCTTGTACTATTATGAATTCTGTGACTGTAGGCGATATTAAGGTTGTATCCACATATGTGTTCAGTCCGTTATATCCAAAAACGTAAATTTACTTGAACCGAGGTGAAAACAAATAATTGTGTATTATAATATACTTGTTTGAGTACTTGGATACAGCTTCAAAGCTTTCCGCTTGGTTTTTAATTACTTATTTGTGTGATTACTTTTGAATGGTCTTCTTATATTTGGAGTAATTTCCATTAATTATCTTTATCCGTTATAAAAACTACCCCAACCATATTATGATAGTCAAAATGAAACAATATTTTATAACGAATTGAATGGATCATCAATTTATGACTATAGCCAATTTGACGTTAAAAGCTCTTGTAGGGTCGCCCGTTCGGTTTGTAATTATAGTATACTAGCTGCGCCCCGCGGTTTCACCCGCGTTTGGATAATATACAATAATATATCTTTATGAATTGTAGCCTATGTGTTATTCTGATATGTAAGCTATATTATTGTGAAGTTTCATCAAAATCCATTCAGTAGTTTTTGCGTGAAAGAGTAACAAACATCCATCCATCCATCCATCCATACATCCATACTCACAAACTTTCGCGTTTATAATATTAGTAGGATAAGTAAGTAAATAGCTTATGAATGTAGATCGGCATTTATCGCAGTATAAATTAAATTACCTAGTAAGTATAATATTATGATAAAAGTCTCGCTGGATAAGTACCTACTCTATGAGAATTTGGTATTCTGCGCATATCCCCCACTCTAAGCTTAGCAAGAATATCATTTTCGTCCACATCGCCACACACCATCTTTGAACCGAAAAAAAAGTTCTTTCAGGTATATCGTCTACCACTCGACTAAATGACACACGTACTGTAAGTTACTTAGCATGATAGCTATAAACTTTAACGGCCGCAATATGAAGGCATATTGGCGATTATGAAACTTTACTACATTGTGCCATGAAATTGTTACGAAATGTTATTGTAATCGAGTAAACTTACAACAATAAAAGGCAAGGTTGTTATTTTTACGTGGTTTCATATACCTAAATACAAGATGAGATATATATATACCTACTTATATATAAGAAACATTTTGGGAGTGGGTTTATATTTCAAAAATACAGAAATCATCATAAACCCAATAAGCGTGTTATAAGATAATCACGTTTTAATTAAACTTTTCTTTTTTGCAGGTACACAAAGTAGGATCATCTGAAATCCAAGAAATGTGGCACACCAGCGAAGCTCACGCCCCTTGCGATCTAACCCGAACCTAAACCCCATGGCCATGACTTCGGAAGAGCCCATAGATGTCGTCAAAAAAGCAGATGCGAAAAAAAAAGTTAAATGCACGAACTACGCCGAAGAACCAGAAACCAAAGACAAGAAGCCAGACGAGAAGCAGCGGCGATCACACGAACTAATGAGACTAGTCTACGAGTTACCTGAAGAAATAAAGAAACCTGAGCTTATAGAAAACAACAACATGCTTAAAGAGAACCCACCTATTACTATAGTCGAGATTACGGAACAGAACGGTTGTGAAACGGAACTAGGAAACGCTAGTGATAATGGTGTTTATATAGTAGGCAGTCCAGAGAATCTGGGCAAAGAGGTCGTATACGACGTGTTAGCTACTAACGAACTGATAATGCACTCTGAGGAATACAAAGAGGTTATAGATAGAGCATCACCCGATGAGAGCACTGATGAGGATTTGATGGAACTGAAACGGCTGCTCGAAACGAAACCCAAGGTGTTGGAGAGATACCTGCGGGAGTGCGCGACGGTCGAGGAAGTGAATAGGATACACAGTGTGACGTCTTCGGGGCCGCTGTCACCGAGGCCCCATCACGAGGCCAGGAGTACCTCGGTGACGTCAGACCTGTTCCAGTTGTGGCTTGCGTCGTCGCCGGTGAAGGTTGGTGAATTTTTGAAGTAACTTATTAATGAGGTTAATGTTTTTGGAGAACTGATAATCGTTGGAGTAAAAGAGTGTGATATGAACCTCGGCTGTTGTACTACCAACTGCTAGACAGGTGGCACATCGTAGAACAGCAGGAAATATCGATAGATAGTTGGCAGGCTTCAGGGGTCATATAATAAGTTTGGTTTAGTAGCGACTTTCCGCGTTAGCATTCCCCCTAAATAAAATGTGACAAAGAAACATTTTTCTCCGAAAGCAATGCTCAATATAGTAAAGTGGTGCAAGCACAAGTAGGTAGGTACAGTTAAAAACAATACGTAACTATGAAGCAAATATTTTGTAGTCTATAAATCTTTCAAAGATTTCAAAAATCAAAACGGAGTTTACTTGATGTAGCTATATTTTAAAACAGAATGAGACCAGTTACCACAAGTCTAGAACTAGAATAAACAAAGCATACAGACCGCTTCGTATACTGTTTGACTGCTTGGCTTCAATTCGCATTCCGTCCTCCCGTCTTCCGTAAAGTATGGAAATACCATAATACTTACGTACCACAATGATAATACTCGACAAAGTAGAATATGGCGGCATTGGCGTCGTCCCGGTTTTGCGTTTAATGCGGCTAAAATCCTTTACATCCTTATCAACCCCGAGTGACGTTATTTATTCACGCCTCACACCATCCAGAGTAACGAAGCTTTGTGGTGTTGGCTAAATGAATAAATGATTCGCATCAGCTGGTGAGATCTTGTCGAGAGGGGCCGATTCTGGCGATTGCAATAAAAGTTCTACTACGCTTAAAGTAATACTGACGTCATACTTTTAGAACGTTTTAGTGTTCAGTAGATATTTACATGTGCATTTTTTCAATAGCGAATCGAGCTAATTCGATATTTTAGCGAACGATGTCAGAATGTTCAACGTTATTTGATTTGATGGAGAGTAATGACGAGACGATTACATTGTAGTAGGTGTTTTTATACTTACTTATTTGCCTTTTACGTTGCTAAATGACTTCATTCAATCCAAAAAGCCAAGCAAACGATCAAGACAGTGTTTTGGTGGTCAAACTTGTTCATACAAAGGTTGTCTCGTAGACAACGGTTTAAACAATAAGACCCACCGGCTTATTAAAAAGTTTCTATTTTCTGTGTGTTTCTATTTCTGTCTGTTTTCTGTCTCGTGAAACGTTACTTGGGACATTTTTTTGGAGTAGGTAGGTTAGGTACGCTTCAAATAACCCACTTGCAAAAGGACTAGCATAGATATGTTTGTTTTTTTTAAACCGTCGCAAAACTAGTTGTATAAACTATCCTACAGACATCACTTACCACAGATAACAAACCAATGGCGGCAGATACGGTATCAAGCGTGCGTAGTGCCTCTCCACTGTATAGATAATGTTAAAAGCATGGAATTAATGTACCTACCTACTATACTCGTACTACGTATTATTAGTAGGCACCTACATATTATTTCCATGGTTAAACGCTTCTCCATAACACCTCAAAATGATGTAAACAGGGTGACGAATTAAAAAATGTATCATCATCATCATCCTCAGCCTGAAGACGTCCACTGCTGAACATATGGCTCCCCCTTAGACCGCCGCACCGAACGACAATTTGCCCCTTGCATCCAACTCGACTTGCCTGCGACTCTTTTGATGTCGTCGGTCCATCTAGTGGGAGGCTTATCCAAAGTACCCAATGTCCAAATGCCCAATGAAATGGCCTAAAAAAATGTAGTTATTAGGAGAGATGGTGGCCGAGCCTTTAGAATCTAACGATACCGGGTTCGACCCTCGGCCCCGAATCAATGACTGTATACTAGTACCGAACTTATTTGGCGCGTCGTGAATCTTCGTTCGCGCAGAAAAGAAAGTATGGTCCGAAGATTAACGAAAGAATGCTTAAAACTTACAATCAACCTAAGATCACTATTATAAGGTTCATAATACACTGCAGCTATTAGTTCCATCTCACTCATGCCACGCGGCGATCGCTAAGATGGCGGCGGCTGCCGACCAATAGCGGTCAATAGCATTTCCCGTGCTTTGAAAATACATCTTCTGCGCAGGTACATCGGTAAGCCATATCAGTTGGGTTCTACTATACTGATTCGTAAGTTACGTGCAAGTTTCCATCGCTCCGTGCTTCGGAGCTGTCGGTCCCGGTTGCTATCGACTGTTAGCAGTCCATAAGCCACGTCAGAGACCCAGGCCGGACTGAAAAACTCTGCCACTAGAAGCTAGCACAATCTCATATAACAAACAAATAATAAGTAGTAGTTACAAGAATCGCGGCCGTAATTTTGTCCTGTAAAAAAACATTATGAAAAATAAACACCGAAAAATCACATTATTTTGTTAAATTACGTAGCAGGACGGGTTAAACGTAATTTAACCTTCGTTTAATTTCCCTAGGGCAGCGGTACTCTAAGTGTGTTCCGCGGAACCCTAGGGTTCCGCGCTACCCCTGTAGGGGTTCCGCAAGACTAGAAAAAAATCATAACACCTCTCTCTGGTCACCGGTCGAACGTTTTGACTCCGCCCGCCGCGCGTAAGTATACTTGTGAGCGCGCAGTCCCTTTGATAAAAGCCGCCTCTGAATTAGACTCTATAGTTGTGAACAAGTGACTTCCGGCTCTATCTTCAAAAACATAAAGTCGAGATTGTTAAAGAATACACTTTTAAAAACTATTGTTTTATTGTAGGGTTCTGTCAAGTATTTTGCTTGTCAAAAGGGTTCCGTGACCAAAAAAGTTTGAGAACCGCTGCCCTAGGGGATGATGAGATTGCTTGAAATGTGCCTTTGGGGCGGGTTTTTTGTGTCGGGGCTGTTTCCTGCCACGCAACGAGGGGGTCGATCAAGATTAACTGGAAAACAATGGGTTTTTTAATGTTTCGGTTCACGCGCGTTGCATCCCAACCCCCACTTGCACGGACAAAATAAATGACACATTCTATAAAGCTATAGGTATATTATTCTGGCGATAAGTAGGTATCTTTTGATTTATTTTCATTCTTGATTTCAACTGGAAACCGTGAACGATATTTTGGCACGAGCCCAAAAAAGCATCGGCTGCTAACGGACTCTTTGTTAGGGTTGTCAGCTGATAGAAAACTCTCAGCATGAATCGCCCATTAGATAAATGAGAAAATGAAATGCGTTAAATATTATTTTCTATTATATTCTCCAAAATCGAACGTTCAACTATATTTATAAGACAAATAGTTAGATAAGTAATAGATACAACAAGTTCGTAAATCGTATGAAAAAAAAACATTATTCAGCTATTTTTGTTATGAACAGAAATAAGTTTGATTAAGCAATTATGACTTTAGTTGCATTTTGGGCACACATACGCAATCATGGCCCGTACTCTAGTTCATCGATCTACTAGCTATATAAGTAGCCAGGTACTCTCAGTAGTCTGGTACTTATTACTGTCGGTTGGCAACCCTAGACGAAAACTAATTGGTTGCATTTACTTTGCTTGCGCTTGCTCCGTGCGCAGCGGTTTACCAAAGGATACAATTTATGCTTTACTCGCGTGTTGTTCGCCACTCGCTTCATAATTACTTTTTAATTTAAGAATAATGTGGGTAAAAAACACGGTCTGGTCTTTTCCCCAAGCCGCAAGGGACAATTCAAGACTGCGTAAAGAACAGCAAATTAACTACGTTACGATTTCAATTGCCCGTAGGGACCGCCTGCTTACCGAATTAATTAAAATGGCAGAGTGACGCGTTTAGCTTAGACGCGTTTAGTTTAGAGTGAAGAGTTTAGCTGCCATGCTGGAGCCACACCTATCGTGATATCCCATAGAATATCCCGTAGTTTGACGTCATATTTTAACGTTCGTCGTAAGTGTAGCCACATAATCGGGATATGGCATTGGCATTGCCGTTGAATACACTGATTTTTTACGTTCACTTGTTTTTTGATTTAGGTTTATTTTGAATTTGGCTGTTGACGATGACGATAGTGTGGCCAGTCAAATTTATGTCGATAAATCATCGGGACAATTTTAACGAATAGGTCAACTGATCCCGCGGGATCAGTTTGGAGTGGGGTCAGTTGACGTACGAGCCATTTCCGCGTTGTTTAAAGCGATGTCGGCCGTTGACGATGACGATACTTACGTGTGGCCCCAGCATCACGGTAACACCACTATTTAAAAGTCGATAGAAAATTTTGTGTAGTCGAGCAGTCGTTCGCCCAACAATAGTAACCGCTACACCTTACAACTGAAGAACGCGTTTTCCTTGAACTATTAAAAAAAGTCAAGTTTCAAAACTGAAATAATTAAAAGCGCTGGCTTACTAATTAAAAAGCCTTTCCACCGCCCGCAGTCGTATTGTTTGCTCGACAGGAATAATTATTTGGCTAAAAGCCAGCGTCGAGTAAAATAACTAAGCTGCTAAAAACTTGTTAAGGTTTTTCCAAGTAATTTCTTGTCAGCGGCTCGGAAAGGAACCGTTTTATACTGTTCATCATAAACCAATTGTCATCAGTATTATCACTTCTAAATCGTTCTGCATTAGGGAGCATGGGCCACATCCAGCAAGCTCGCCAGCTGTCGGATTTTATGGAACTTTGAGGTTTTTTGTGAGCTGTACTTATCCTAAGTATGAGTTTTTACTAGCTCGACATAGCACGCGTCAACGAACTCTTTGTATGAAGATCCTGTACAACGCCCCTACCGGCGCGTTTATGAACGAACAATCTTCATACCAAGAGCTAGTTGACGCGTACTATGTCGAGCTAGTAAAACCTCGTACTCAGGGATCTTGTGATAGAAACGGAAGGTAGACAACGAACTCCTCAGTGACTGACACTAGATACATTTGAACCGTGCTGTGCCTTCCAAATAAGTAGGTACTATCAGCCGAAAATAATATTGTATCTCCTATCCAAGATTGAAATCGATCTTGGATTGCTACCTATCGTTCGATCGATTTTCAATCTGCGTGCTTTTATACACCAATCCACGGATCGGTTATTGGCACGTTTGACCCTAAAAATGGATTGTGATATCAGCCCCAGATAGCAAAATTTGGATTGGATTGATTATTAATTTCGGCCGTATGTAGAGTGTAGACAAACCTTCAATCCTCGCAAGGAGATTTGCATCCATATACCTACTTATTAATTTATAATGCGAACAGCGAAGGGAAGACACCTTACCAGCGTGTTTGTTTCCCGATAACTATTAATCTAGGAGTTTTCAAGTCGAGAGTGAATTCAAGAATGCTCCACTCACGACCGACTCGACCCTTGACCGCGGTCCAATGCTTGGCTGTAACTAATAAAAATTAAGAAGTAGCTTGTCTAGAAAAATATATTTTTAATAACCTTTTTTAATTGTCTTGTGAATTCAATTCGCGAAAATCGAAGGAGTGATGATAAAATATAAAAGAAATTGAAAGAAGAAATTCTTTCAACACTGAATACTTTAGCCACCCCCGAAGCGCGCAACGCGATATCATGTTTGTCCATCGATTCCACTTCATCCTCAGGTTTTATTTACAAATGCCAAGAGGTTTGCTCTCGCGTGTTTGAACGCGGCGAAAGGTTTCCCGACTAAGGGCCAAGTCCGAAAAGACGGTCAGTTCGAATTTCTACTTGAGAATAAGTGACGATTTTTATCACGGGAATGAAACGGCTCAAAATTTCAAACTGAGCGTCGCGCCTTTTTGGAATCGGACCAAAAGTGTGCAAGGAAAGAGACAACTAAGCTTTGATGAGATACGTATACTAAATAGACTGTTCCATATCCGTAATTATTATAACACTAGCTGGTGCCCGCGACTTCGTCTGCGTAGGAGTTAGTATTTTGTGCATTTGAATTTTTTTCTAGTTACTTAGTTACTTGACACTTATCGTCATATTTAGGACAATTTACACAATATCTTTATAAACTGTAGCCTATATGTTATTCCAATGTATATGCTATATTACTGTAAAGTTTCATTAAAATCCATTTAGTAGTTTTTACGTGAAAGAGTTACAAACATCCATCCATACCTACAAACTTTCGCGTTTATAATATTAGTAGGATATCACGGTTTTGTCTAGAGTAAGAAATGCAGTCAACGGCATCATCATTTAACTTCTATTAAAATGCTACAAGAGTTTATAACCTGTTGATGCCCAAGGTGCTTTTTATCACTTCCTATTATAGAAAACGTATTGAAAGCAGCATGACAAGCGATAATACAAGCTATATATACGCAATTTGTGAAACTGTGTCCCCGCCCCACCGCGCGGGCGGCGAGGGCGGTTATGATAGATTTTACGGCTTCTATTATGTTTATGTATCGATTTCAGTAACAATGTGATGGTTTTGTAATATATTTTTGGGAAAGTGTCGATAAGGCGCGTCGTACCTATCCATTCTTTTTGAATTAAGATCACATACTTACTGATACACTTAGGCCCGTATTAATAAATGAACCTCAATAGCGTTACCAAGTGCGCTATCAGCTGATCCACACTCAAAATGTAATCCACATCTTGAAATCGTAGCTATTTAATAATTATATAGATTAGGAACCGAAACTTACATGATCTCTGGCAAATTAATAAATAACACTCAGTTATGACACAATTGACACATACAAGACAGTATCTAGTAGCCAGTGCTACATCTCAATATCCATTTATTAAATAGCAACGATTTCAAAATCTAGATTACATTTGGAGTGTGGATCAGCTGATAGCGCACTTGGTAGCGCTATTGAGGTTAATTTATTAATACGGCGCAAATCCAACAATAACTGAAGTAGCATAAGGTTTTGAATCGCTTACGACAATGGTCGAACGTTAGCCTAACCAAAAAACACTGTAATATGTAATAAAGAGGCTCCAGTAAATATACTGTGAGGCGTTCTTCTATTGTCCTACTAAACTACTCCTTAAGACTATGACGTCATAGTCTGTTACAACATCCATTCGTCATCCTTAAGCAAACCCATAGATATTAAATGGAATAGATATCGCAAGTGGGTCCTCAATGGGTAGAGTTAAGTAGGCTCCTCACGCTTATTTATTATGCAGCGTTATACATATAAGTAGTTTGTTTTCTGTCAACGTAGCTACTAAAATTAGTTAAGAATCGCTAACTCAATGGTACCTATAAAACGATTGCGTGACCCTATTGGCTTTCATTCAAAAACTACAAGACATTTAGGAAAATTTTATTATTAGTATCTTGTAATAATACTATATCGACCTGCATTGTAATCCTAGCTTGCATCTGCACAAAATTATTTCATACGACTTAACAAAGTCACACTAGGTATCTTTTTCTCTATATCTGCGGACAAAGCAAACCCTGGACGATGCCATTGGCGACTTCAAAAGAATCAAGACATCGCCATTACAGCGGCTCGCTCCAATTTGGAGCTTTTCACAGTCCTGGGCCTCCATTGTTGAAACTGGACTTCAGTGAAAAGAAACCCGACTCATATGTTCAATTGTGTTGGTTCGATTATCGATTATTTTATTAGAAAGGTGTATAATATATCTGCTTGTAATAGTATACAGTACTAGAAGCCCTCGCGGTTTCACCCGCGTTAACTACTATCCCGCGGGAACCATTAATTTTTACGGGATAAAAGGTAGCCTATGTCACCCGGGGATAGCATAGCTTCCCAACAGTGAAAGAATTTTTCAAATCGGTTCTGTAGTTTCGGAGCTTATTCATTACAACCAAACAAACAAAGTTTTCCTCTTTACTTATAATATTAGTGTAGATAATATAACGCTTTATTCTTGGATAGGTGCGTTGCTCCTGTAGGTACCAGGCTCTGGTAGAGTATTTAACGGGAAGGGCTCTTTTTGTTTTTTGTATGGGGGATTATTAAGGGGGCGATTAACTAAGAAGGATAACGGGGGTGTTTACTTAAAAGTCCCTTTTTTATGCTGAAGTAATGAAAAAACGTTATTTACATCAGTTGTTCGAATTCATCAAATTATAATATTCTGGTGTATTTTTTGACAGAAATACATTTATATAATAATATGCAAAATATTCCACGCTTAGTAGGTATTTCGATGCCTACCCACGTAATGATTATTCAGAAATGTATGTAAATCCTGTTTCTGGAATACAAATGATATGTTGTGCGAGCCTTTGTATATAAATATAACATATTATTATACAATCAGCAGGGTTGGGTTGTTTTACGTGGGACCAAATTGCACTTATAACCCATCTAAATAAAAAAAAGTACAGGTATGACCAATTTACACTGGTTCATGTGTGTGAACTAATTAAACTATCCCGTGGCATCCGACACCTGAAAAAATACGGTCTTACCACAAAATATTTAAACTAGAGTTGAACACATGAGTCTAAATATTTTCGCCACAAATCGACGTTTAACCCTCGCTGTTTCTAACTCAATAACAAATTCACAAGTGTAATAATTAGGAATTCCAAGATTGACTAATACAACGCAAGTGATAGACGTCGATTTTATGAAACGATAATTTAGAAACTTCTGTTTAACTCTGGTCTAATCTTTTGTGGTAAGAACTAAAACGGTTTAGGTTCAAAATCGCATAAAACGATTAAAAACAACACAGTCATACACAAAGGTTCCCACAACGGGCATTGACATTTTTTTTAAAAGAGTTGCGGCCATACCATTTATAATTAGACCAGAGTGGAACAGAGGTTCCTAAAATTTCGTTTTACCAAAATCGAAGTTTTTCACTCGCATTTTCTTACTCAATCCTGGCATTCCTAATTATTCTACTTGGAAATTTGTTATTCCTTTAGAAAAAAAAGCGAGCGATATTAGGCGATTTGTGGAGAAAATATTTAGACACATCTGTTCAACTCTGGTTTAAATATTTCGTGGTAAGACTGCGAAGTGGAAAGTTACACTTTCCCCACCAGTGAGGACAGGCTGGTGGGTACATGAAAAATATTCTAGAACATTGTAGCTGTAAAGACATACGTCACGGCGTAGTATTGTTCTCCAAACTAAACAGATATGTCGAAATCTCGGTAGCTTCACGCTGAATGCCGTTCCTTTTTCCTATTACCAGCATATTACAGCCTACAAGAGGCACATTATGCCTCCAAGAATGCCCATCAGACATGACGATCACGTCTGACCGGGGATCCAGACCCGACAATATTTTTACTAAAGGGATTCAATCTGGGTCCGATCGATGGTTCATAACTTATGATCTCAGGGTCCGTTATTTTGATACATTGAAAACCGCGTATTTTATTCTTCTTTGTTCTATCTGTTTTGTAAGATACTAATTTTGCAAACGAGTAACGTCCCGATGCGCTACAAGATCGACTTGAAACTTTAAACATACTTAACTAGTAAGTACTAGTTTACAATGAATTAGCTGAGGTATTTTTTTTATAAATAATACCATTTATTTTATACTAGCTGCGCCCCGCGGTTTCACCCGCGTAACACATATTATTGTGTCATCAATGATCATAGTTGACATCCGCGATACTGCAATAATACTTTACGATTTATAATATATACTGTGGTGGGCTTTTTTGTAGGACTATTTAAGATATAC
Source organism: Hylaea fasciaria (assembly GCA_905147375.1). Classification (NCBI taxonomy): domain Eukaryota; kingdom Metazoa; phylum Arthropoda; class Insecta; order Lepidoptera; family Geometridae; genus Hylaea; species Hylaea fasciaria. The sequence goes on from LR990214.1 coordinate 7,458,114, forward strand.
CATCATACATTACATATTATGACTGTGTAACTCTAGCGGTTTTGGCAGCGCTCGCCAGAATAGCTCGCAAATGGTAGATTTTTTCCTACGTACTTGACACTTATCGTCATATTTTAGACAATTCACACAATATCTTTATAAATTGTAGCCTATGTGTTATTCTGATGTATAAGCTATATTATTGTAAAGTTTCATCAAAATCCATTCAGTAGTTTTTACGTGAAAGAGTAACAAACATCCATCCATCCATCCATCCAAACTTACAAACTTTCGCGTTTATAATATTAGTAGGATACCTAAATTTTTTATATCTGTATAAATTATTACTGTATAGTAAAGATCGAAAAATGAAACAAAAAGTTTTCACAGTGGAACGTGTAACGTCTACCGTATATTATTTTGATCTATTCCAAACGAATACCACATTCGAATATCAATTGTATTACTTTTAAATCATATTTATTTTGTATTCCAATCGGATACCACTTAAAAAAAAACTAATAAATTAAATAGTTTTATATTTGAAATGGGTTTTAGATTGGACGCGTACCTAATACAATTCATCTATTAAATCTTCATCTCGAAGAACATTCAAAAAGTTCTTCATTTTTCAAGTACCTAAGTATTTTATTACAATTTTATTACAATATTTTATCTTTTTTTAACATTTTAAGTAATAACAAGGGGGAAAATTTCAAATGAAAGGGCAAACGCTGTTAAAGAGGCTTTTCACCTTAGTGTGGAGTAATGGAGATGACACACGGACACGAAAGTTCGCGAGCTTTTTATAGGACATTTATATATACCTATTTCTATGATATTATTATAATGATGTAAAGATTGTCAGTTTGTCTCATTAGATGAGGTACCTGATTAAACAAAAAAAAATATTTGTGGTTTTAATACTTGCCCGACACGTTTAAGAATTATATTTGGTTTTAAATTAGTGAAAATTCAAACAATTTTGTGCCAGTATTACGTAGAGGTAGGTACAGTAGTCAAAGCATAGGCGGAAGCAAGATATAGCTTTATCTGTTTACGGGTTATAGCTTACGAGTAGGTACCCATAACCGAACAGCATGTATGAAGCAAATCTTGAAAGAGGAAGAAGCGAAAGAGGTGTGAAAATGGCGTGACGGATGTGTGTATGTATGAGTTACCTATAGCTTATCTACAGATCCTCCTTAAATCAAGATGGCCTGAATATTGGCACAATGGCAATGGTCAGATTTTTTAGTTTAGTTACTTATTTTAACGAACCGAGCATGAATGTACGCCTTACAAGCTCGCGAACTTAAAGTACGCGTGTCCCTTATATAGCTTATACTTTAGAGTAATGGATGAATAAACCTTTTTGCTTTATTTCTTTCCCTAACAAGGTTTATTCAATGCGACAGGTAAAAAAGGAATCCAAGGAAAACTTTCTACGTAATTAATTTAGTTAATTACTTAAGTTAACCTTTAGAATATAAGTTTTATCAACGTAATATTGAGTTAGGACTAATCTTATTAGATAATGTTTTAGGGGTTTTTTTTTACTTCATGTCTACTTTTTTGTGAAATGCTATATACCTAAGTAAATACATTTCATATTGATTTAATAAAACACACACGTTTACAAAGCCCTTCATTGAATCAGTGAACCTTTCAGCGAAAATGTTATGTTTTTCCAGCGAACCATTTTTCGTTGAACCATTCGTTCATTGTTACGAGAACAGTTTTTTATAATAAACAGACACTTGCCGAATCATATTTTCGATGAACCGTGGTACGGTGATCAGTATTTTGAAGAATACACACTCAGTGATAGAAGTTTCGGTGAATAGCTGTTCGGAGAAAAGTATTTCGGCGAACAGTATACCTATTACCTACTGCAAACAGCGTAGCGTCATTTTAGGTGACTGCGCATAGAATTCCCGATGGCGATTCGTAATGTACATGGATAAAAATAACCAAATCAAGCTCGATCTATCTACATAAGTATGCATGCAAAATTTCAGCACATTCAGATCCATGAACTGGGCCAAATGTAACTTGCACGTTTAGATGACAGTCACTGTAACAGGCGACAGGAAGGTAAATAAAAGCTTTTAAATAACGCGTTTACATTACAAAATCAACGCGTTGTTATGTCGGTGTTACCGTATTCAATTGTAAAACACGTATCGCGTATTGTCCTATGTTGTTGATTCTACTGCAATTTATCAATACTTACCGGTAGACAATTTTTAAAATCTGGTTGAATCAATATTTCATAATACAATGTACACCGGCGTGCGCTATCCGCTATACAATTGACATTGTCAGTTCCATAAATGGAACTACTAATGATAATACTACTGGCTAATAATATTCAACTACAATATACAGATAGCAATAATATTGTTCACTTGTTTGGTAATAAGGTGGGCTACAGACAAAAAGTGCCTGTGGTCCACACAGGCGAACTAGGCAAGGGACCACGAGTCCGCGATATCAATGACAACGTAGATAAAGCCTCAATATCCGCTTTAGTCTAGTTCCTAGAAGTGGAGTACCTATATAAATTTCCACAGGCATAATCTGTCGCGTGTCTCAATTGTGTGGGATCTTTCGAGGAGTTCAGCTCGGCATTTGTTTCCAGAGATCCCGGTCGCCCAGCAACTCTACACAGAGGCAGCTGGACGAGGCGGACCTCTTCATGGACCTCATCAAAGACGTGGCCAACGAGCTAGACATCGACGTGCTTTGTCATAAGGTACCTTGGACATGTTAATTAGATTTTAAACGGGTCTAATTCGCGAACTAATATCAAAGTAGGTATATAATTTTGACGTACCTCGACGTTTCCGCCGAGTTACGTCAATCTTGGTCATGAGAAGACTGGAGAATGTGGCGGGTATCACCGTCCGGAGCGGCAGGTGTTGTTTCCAACTACGCGCACTTGGTCTTCCAAAATAATTAATATGTATTCAGTTCGCGAAAGTTTAAGAACTTCTACTTTGGGCATCTTTATCTTTTTTCCATCAGCATCATCATCATCAGCTTCACTTTAATCCCCTAATTGCTGAACACAGGTCTCATCTCACGTTCGTTGTGGAGGATTAGGCCATACATGAGTCGAACTAGTGAGTACAAATGCCATGGGGGCCAGGTCCGAATTGGTGCATCGCACACCACCGAAATAATTCTCGGGCATGTGGGGTTTCTCGCGATGTTTCCTTTCCTCTATGATATACAAATGGATGTGGAAAATTGTACAATAATATCACAATGTAAATATTCTTCTTCAAACCGGAACACAGAAATGATTGCTCTGTTCTGCTTGGTGGCTGAATATCTTACCAACCGGTGCGGTGGGCACACTTGCAGAAATTCGCAGAAGAGGCCTGCGACTGCAAAACTTATTATTTTTCAACATGTCGGATACAAATACCCCGAACATTTCCCTATCTTCCTCATAAACGAGTCCGAATAAACTCCGACCGTTTAAACTTTTACGTCGCCCCTTGTCAAGTGTTCCGCACAACTGGGACCTTACTGTCCCAATAAAAATTTAATTTTAATTAGTTTACCAACAGGAGTTCTGTTGTTACGCATTTTGTATTAAACTTTTGCGACCCTTGAGCACGTCGAGCTACCTTGTTTTCATTGTGAATAATATTTTCTCATTTAATTTTTTTTTCGCTGGACGCGTTTGGTTTTATTAGGGCTTTGTTGTGTCGTATTCAAAGCAGCCTAAGTAAGCCCTCGGATTGAATGAAAGTGAATTTCTGAGTCTTTTACGAGTTGTTTGAGCAGGGAGATTTGATCCTGTTGCGTTTACGTGTCGATATCTGCCTGCCTCATGCCAGCATTAAAGAACCGCTGCCACCAGCATCATAATCAGCAGCATTATCCTCGTCCCATGCTCCACGTATGCCTTTTGTATTTTTGGCAATGGCACCAACATTTCTACCGCAAAAACTAGATCCTCTGTAGCTCGCAAGCCCAGGCGCGGCGACTTCCAGGCGATAATAGTGTTATTATGGTTACTTTAATATGACCTAAGCCTCTTTACAGCTTATATTGTGATACTAAATAATGTATGAGAACGCCTAGACACTACAATTCAGGAAGCTTTTATCCACATGTATGTTTTTGGCGAGTCATATAATATTTGTACCCATCGTTGATATTTCGTATAAAAATATTATGTACAGATTATGATGATAAATGTTACTACCTATTTTATTCTAATGCAGTTTTCCTTGTACAGATTTTAGTGAACGTCTGCTTACTGACATCGGCCGATAGGGGGAGCCTGTTCCTTGCTAAAGGAACGCCACCTCACCGGTGTCTGCAAGCGAAGTTGTTCGATGTTACTAGAGATACAGGTAAACTAGACGAAGTTATTATAACTGTGGGAAACGCTCGATGGCATAGTATAGCTGAAGGGTCTTTGCAACGTCATAGAATACCGCAACGTGCCCGATTAGTAGAACTCTCTCGAGTTCTTCCTTGCTATGTTGGCTCGGATGTCCTATGGATCATGCAATATCTCCTCTGGGCAAAGGCAGACGAGTCGAGATAGTTTTACGATGGTTTAGGGCCCCAAACTAGGAAGGCAAATTCAACATAATATTTTACATTTATGTGATATTTAATTTCCATATGAACAAAATGTTTATTCAAACCCTAGTAGGAACAAAACTCAATTATTTATATTACCATTCTGAAATTATAATAATACTCGGTTATGTATAATAAAATATGTATTCTAAATAGCCCGCTATAAATTGCTTCAACTCAAAAACGTTTCAGACAGGCCTCACAACGGAAGCTCTCCGGCCGAGTTAATTACGTTTGCGGCGAAACTAAAAAGGTTATAAATTAAAATAAATTATGATACGAGTATAACGAACAAAACAGAATTAGTAGGTAAGCTACAGATTCCATCAGAATTAAATCCAAGTCACCACCACGGATTTACGAGTTTAAGCATAAGCACTTTGAATTCGCTCAGAGTTAATATGAAATTTATTAAAAAACAACCCCCCATCCTGATTTCACGCACCCAAAACCCAACGAAGCTTAATTTGGGGGCTGAAATTCTGTGTCAATTTAGTCAATAATTACAAATTACACTTTAGTAAGGCGCCTCTCGCAAAATATTTCACGGAATCACAGCTGTGTGCCGTGAACCGACAAATTGGAGCGACAGGCTCGCGCTTGGCTTAGGAATTACATCTTTGATTGAGGGAGGATAATTTAGTTTGCCCCGTCATAGCTAGGGTGAGACGAGCGAGATTTCAAGCCGGAACACGGTCTTCACACTATTCCTATAGAATGTTGAGAATATCCTATAGAGCCTTGGCATTACCTCTTCTCTTAAACGGTTTTATTTAACCTGACCTGTTTAGTCAAATCTTACCCCCGACCTGTTATTTTAATTCACATCCGATGTTTGACCTAACCTTTGTGCACTGTGAGAGGCTGTTTTAGTAGAAACATCGTAACGAGAGAGAGTGTTATGTTCCTATTCTTCCATTGTTGCCTCAAAATCAAATGTTTTTTTTCAAAATATTTCGAAAGTTTAGAAACTACAGTTTTAGAAATGTAACGATACACCCCCTTCATCTCTTTTTACCGAAGAAGCCTACCATTAAAGAAAGGCATGCAAGGATGAGAGAGATTCCCAACGGGTCACACTGTTACACGGGTGTGAGTTAGGAATCCTCTTGGAAAAAATACGCAACGAGAACCCAGTGTTGGGAACGTTCGGAAAAAAATTTGACTCGATTTGGTGTAACTCGTTGGGAACCCGTCGAGCTACCATCTGTAGTTAAAATCGATATAATCAAACTACAAGGTGAAGTTATTAAAAACCGGTAAATTTGTCGCTCAATGTTCGCTCGCTCGGAGTGAAGTCTCAGAATAAATATATCTGCGTGTGGTCGCTGCAGAAGGGTACACCATATTTTTTGACGATCCATTGTTTAGCGCTATTGAAAAGCAATAAAAATGCGTTTCAATAGAAGCATAATAATTATATTGTTATTGCTTATTGATTAGATAATATTTATTTTAAGATGCGCGAATGAGCTTGTGTTCGGTACCTACCTACCTATTAAATTGTTACTGTATTTCTTGCTTATGGATTCATTATTTTTAAATCTTCTACAAAAATGTGTTTACCTCTTCTAATAAGTTCGCAGGTAGCTAAACGTAGCAAATATTTGGCCTCAAATCACACGCAATAATCAAAGATTTGTTATTTGCTTTCTTGATAGGTTTCTTGGGTACAGTCAGCCTCAAAAGTAGGTGAGCAATTCAAACTTCCTTTTTCAATTTACTAACGCAATATCATATTCGCGAGACTACGAGTATGTCTGTGTTGACGTAACCTACCCTTATATCGGGTACATGCTGATGTATGTTATTATCTTTTGATTGTTGTAATTAAATGGGTATCATTATTATCTGATAATCCAGTTCGGGTAGTTAACAATTATTATTATCTATACGGGTATTGTTACTATTATTGAAGCAATCTAAAAAATATATGAATTAAAGCACAATATAAAAATAAATAAACATTGCTCAGTTGATTCCGTCTTGGAATCGAACGCCGCCGATCGTAGGTTCCTAATCAGCTGACCGCAAGAAATGAGCATGTGAAGGGAAATATCGTAGGCGCTGTAGTTTCCGCTTGGCTAGCTACCCTCAAGTAGAGAATCTGTCGCCTATCGGAATATTTCGGCAGAGGTCGAGCCAGGCCATTCTAGGTTGAGCATATTTACCATATTCCTTCAGAATGTCACTTAACCAGGTGAGATAGCCGTCAAATTTAAGTACCTACTTATTACCAAATGTCTTTTCTTTCCTACTTAGTATTATACTAGCTGCGCCCCGCGGTTTCACCCGCGTTTCACATTATAAAACCTATAGGGCGGTGGCTGTTAGATACGACTTGTAACATTGTGTCAGAGAAAATACAGAGGTTAGGTAGTTTTTCACAGTTATTATCACACTGATGGACAAATAAACAGTGATGATGATGGTGATGATGATGATTTGTAGCCTATATTGTGTCTCTAAACTATCTGCATAATACATTTTATGCAACTTAAGGTACAATTTACAGTTTTTAGGCCACTGTGAATGTGTAAGTTGGGGTATAAGGTAATATATAAGCTATAAAAATACCAAATTTCATGCCAATGGGGTAGTTTGTCACAGTTTTTATTGCACTTATGCAAAATGGTGGTGATGATGATGATGAATTTAAGCCTAAGTCGTAAGTTGCGGGATAACCTATCTACGTACGAAATTTTACGCATATTGGGTAGTTTTTCAGTTTTTATCGCATTGATAGAAAACGGCGATGATTATGATGATGACTTAATAATTATGTTCGTAGCCTATGTCCTAAGTTAGAAGATAACCTTTCTGCGAATCAAATTCTCTCTCCCCCACTCTCCCCTCTTCCCCTCTCCCCTATTTCCCCTTACTCTCCCCTCTTCCCCTACTCCCCTATTTCCCCCCACTCTCCCCTCCTTTTCCCCCCACTCTCCCCCTCTTTCTCCCCCACTCTCCCCCTCTTTCTCCCCCACTCTCCACTCTTTCTCCCCCCACACTACCCTCTTTCTCCCTCACTCTCCCTCTTTCTCCCTCCACTCTCCCCTCTTCCTCCCCACTCTACTCTCTTTATCACCTCACTCTCACCTCATTCTCACCCCACTATCCCCTCTGTCTCCCCCACTCTCCCCTCTCTTTCTTCCCACTCTCCCCTCTTTCTCCCCGCTCTCCCCTCTTTTTCCTCACTCTACCCTCTTTCTCCCCCCCACTTTCTCTCTTTCGCCCACTCTACCCTCTTTCTCATCCCATTCTCCCCTGTTTCTACCCCCACTCTACCCTCTTTCTCCCCCCACTCTCCCCTCTTTGTCCCCCACTCTCCCCTCTTTCTCCCTCCACTCTCCCCTCTTTCTCCCCTCTCTTTCTCCCCACTCTCCCCTCTTTCTCCCCCCACTCCCCCCTCTTTTTAACCCACTCTCCCCTCTTTCTCCCTCCACTCTCCCCTCTTTTTCCCCCACTCTCCCCTCTTTCTCCCTGATCTCCCGTCTCTTTCTCTCCAACCTCCCCTCATTCTCCCCCCCCCCACTCTCCCCTCTTTCTCACCCCACTCTCCTCTCACTCTCCCCTCTTTATCCCCCACTCTCTCCTCTTTCTTCCCGCTCTCCCCGTCTTTCTCCCCACTCTACCCTCTTCTCCCCCCACTCTCGTCTTTCCCCCCACTCTCCTCCTTTCTCCTTCTCCCTTCCCCGCACTCTCCCACCGTTCCTCCCATCGACCTCTCCCTCTTTAAATAACGATCCGTTCAGCCGCTTATTGTGGTCCGTTGGGGGTGCATCTAACGAATACCTAATAATTTCAACCCCCTTGCTTTTCCCCCTTTAGGGATGATTTTGCAAAAAAGCTGAAACCCGTATTTATTTATTTAGTACCAAAAGCCTTAATAAGAATTTTCAGATCCCTAACTTGAAGAATTATGGATTCCCCATACAAACTTTCAACCCCTATTTCATCCCCTTCGAGATTATTTTTTGAGACAAAAGATAGCCTATGTCCGTCTCATAGGTTCAATCTACCCCTATACCAAATTTCATCGAAATCGGTACAGCCGTTTGAGCGTGAAGAAGTAACAAACATACACACATACACACACACTCACAAACTTTCGGCTTTATAATATTAGTAAGACTAGGTACTTTACGAAAACAGCCTACTTTGCGTGCGTAAAATTTCATTGGATTTTAAACATACCTACAATTAGGACATACTAATACTAAGGGGTTAGTTTAATTTGGTCATGGATTAATTTGGACACACATTTTCGGCTTCATACATGGATTGGAATTTGGTCACATGCCAAGTTTAATGTAAGCGTAGGTACATTATTGTGTGTGAGTTACGTACTATGCATTACCTACTAAGGAGTTCCATGTAATACCTACGTATTATACCAAGGACTTCGAAGCTTATGTAGTTCTCACCTCGAGAGCGGCTCACGAAGTTTAATACTGTATTGATCGGAAACGCTGCAGGCAGGATCGCCGGCGTCAGCTAGTTTCGTGATTAGCTTTTGCTGTTTATTCCACTTTGTTCATCTGGGTGTACGGAGTGGAAAAAAGTGTTCTCATTTCACCTTGGACCATTTCATCTAGGTGATATAGTTATTATCACTTGGGTACAATCAGGATACTTAGGTGCTCACTAAAATTTAGTGTGTACATTGTTCCCCCAGGGGAAAAAGACTTGGTCCTCGTATTCTATAAAAAAACCACTGTCAATATTTCTAAGAATTGAGCAATACCTGTAACGAAGAACTAGTAGTCAATAGGTATTTCATAACTGTCTTCGAGTTGTCATCATCATCATCATCAGTTGGAAGAGATCCACTGCTGCTTATAATGATTGACATCGTTCAAATGGGAGTTAAAACCAGCAGAAAATCTATCGCAATTGCCACCAATTTTCGGGGCATTGCGGCAACAGCTCCCTCCTGTTTTCGCATGCACAGGGGAAAAATGGAAAAAAGTTCAGAAATCGCCTGCGTAGGGGATACTGCCAGGGGATTTCTGGAATAAGCCCTAAGCTTAGCAACACCACCATCCATCACATCGTCTAAAACGAGACGGTGGTCAAATTGAACATAACACTAACCCCTCATACACAAAACTTTGGTGGTCTTACCATAAAACATTAGACCAGAGTTAAACAGAGGTTTCTAAAATTTCGTTCGACAAAATCGACGTCTATCACTCGCGTTTTCTTACTCAACCCTGCCAACCTGATTATTTTACTTGTAAATTCGTTATTGAGTTAGAAAAGGCGAGGGTTGGACTTCGATTTGTGGAGAAAATATTTAGTGTCATCTGTTAGACTCTACTTTAATTTTGTTGTGGTAAGACCGTGTTAGTTTGCTACAAACAGTGCTAAGTAGACGGAATATAGGTCACCTACACGTATAAATCTCTGTCCAACTCGATCCCAACTTTGCTCTTGTATTTTATTAGCTGTTCCAAGCCGGAGTTGATAAGTTGTTTATGTGTGTCAAATAAATAAGCTTCGGGGAAGAAAGAAGTTGTTAGTTGAACAATTACCTATCTTTTTAGAGGAGGTTTTATAATTAACGCATTCGATGCTGCGAGCTGATGATAATGAGCTCAAACTCCAGTACCTAGTCAAACTGTAAGCCACTGAAGAGATGTGTTGTCTTAGACAAGAATCCGACAAAATAGCCAACTTGTCGATCTTCTTTTCAAACAGCCAGACTACGTTTGCGTATCGCGGAAGGTCCTAAAAACCAGTTAAGTGCTAAACGGACTCGGACACTAAGGGTTCCGTGCCATTATCTATAAAAACGGCAATAAACTTACGTTTGTTGTATGGCAGCCCCCATACCTATTTATTTTATTATGACTTCTAGTATTTATTGTTATAGCGGCAACAGAAATGCATCATTTGTGAAAATGACTAAAAAAGAAACCCGAGGGAATGAAAAGTTATAAGGGAATAATACGCGGGCGTGGCGCCGGCTACAGATAATCCTCTCTATTCCCGGTTAAATGCACGTAAATTGCACCAAATGAAAGCTTCAATAAAATGTAGGGTTTATTATGCGCAAATTGCTTAACATCTGGGGCTGTGCTAACGCGAATATCCGAGCTCGAGGAGCGAGGGATACCATTTACACGGTGCGGGACGGAACCGGGTCGGGATTTTTTTTCCAAAATCAGAGAACAGAGGTGTTAGAACGGTCTTACCACATAACATTTAAACCAGAGTTCAACAGATGAGTCTAAAATATTTTGTCCACAAATCGACGTCTAACCCTCGCTTTTTAGCAGGATTGAGTAAGTAAATGCGAGTGATAGACGTCGATTTTGTCGAACGAAATTTTAGAAACCTCTGTTTAACTCCGGTCTAATCTTTTGTCATAAGACGGGTAGTGTTCTGGCTAGACTTATTAGGGTCTTCCGCCGACAATTCTTGGAAGCGGTCACATGGCTTTTTTTAAACGTCCCACATCAGGCCAAGTCTCCCTCCGCGTTTTCTTTTCTTTATGATTGAGAGAGTTTGTAGTCCAACTAATACTTATAATAGTCCTCGCTGAAATATCTCTCAGTACGCCGAAGTAACAATCTATACCAATACCTATACCTACCTACCTACTTTTAAACAAACAGTGCATAAAGTAGGTACCAACTACAATAAACTTCACAGCTGTGGTAAGCTAACCGTTATCCCGTCGGACTCTGCCCGGGCCCGTCTCTGAGAAACGCGTTTAACTTCAAACTGCTAATTGCTTTGTAACTGCAAAGTAAGTCGACCGTTTAGCGTTTGTTATACAAGTGCCTAGTTAGAGGAACCTTTGTAAATTACAGAGCTTCTGCGAAAAACATTAGGAAAACTTTTGACTTTAGCTTGTTTTATATGAAACTTGCTGATAAACGTTAAAGTTTGAAGCGAAAACTGCGGTTGGTTTGACGTTTTAAGTGGGTTTCAAACTTACTGTAATTAAAGTCTTATTACTAAAGCACAGGTAGGGTAGACCCTCATTAGGTGTTCAATAGGAAAATGCTGATACCTCAACAGGGACCATGTTTGAACGCAGTGGGAATATGTACGCTGTGTGGCCATCTAAATCTTTGCCGAAGACACCTCCCTATTTACTAGGTATAATGGATTTAAATTGCAGAAAAATTTTAATCCCCTTAGGTACCTACTCTTACGTTGTTACTTTATTTTAAGTGTGGGAATATTTATTGATTGACTGATAGTATGTTCATTGGTAGGTAGGTTTGTTGTGTGACTTGATTTAATAATCTTCGCTGGCATTATCTAGTCTGTTTAAGTAGTCGATTATGGTTTGAGAGCAGCTCAGCTTGGCCACGATGACTCATGAACATGCGACCTACATCACTTTAGCAGTCTACTTATCTTAAACTTTTTTTAATTATGCTATCGACCATTATTGGGGACTCGGCTCGTATCTTCGTTGCGGCGCTTGCGGTCAAAGTGTGCCATACTCATAGATTTTATGTACCTATTACCGTGGTGTTGTACTATGATGGTCATCCAAGACAACTTCACCTCCAAACTTGGTAACCAGTCTACCATTCGTGCCACCTTGCTCTATTCGACCGTTACGAAGAGAACTTTCTTGCTATATGTATAGTATACAGGTCATTTATGATAGGTATACATTTTTCCAGAATTAAACGACGCCCTTCGAATAGCGAAAACACAAGAGATCAAGATACCGTTCGGGGTCGGCGTGGCCGGGCTCGCCGCGCAGACGAAACATCCTATCAATATAAGGAACGCGTATGCTGACCCTAGGTAAATACGCTTTCGGCTTTTTGTTATCTGTTAAACTTATTAGAAGAGTAACGCAAAGATGGTTAATTATAATGTTAGTATAGGTATATAGGTTAATTGTTTCAATCAAAAGTGAAGCCACTTTTCTATAAATGGGTGCGTAATTATTTTCTCCAGCACGCACACAAGCGCAATGATGTCGCATGTGGGTTGGTATTTAGTCCAAAAGTAGGGAAATTGATTTAATCTATATTATTATTCTGTGCTTATAAATGTAAAGCTTTGACTTCGAGCAGAGGTGAGTCAATGGGATGGACCAGGCCCAAAAAGTCTCAGTAAAAACTGTTCCGTTTCTGTGATTTTCCTTTAGTAGATAAATTAATCTTTGCAAAGGCCACTACATCCGATAGTATTCTTTAATCTGTAGCCACTACTGCTTGGTGAACGATGATGCATTGTAAGTTTTATATCATTTCAGGTTTAACAGTGAAATAGACGCGAGAACAGGCTATAAAACGGAACTGATACTGTGCATGCCGATCTGCAACTATGAGGGCGATGTGGTCGGAGTTGCCCAGATTATCAACAAAACAGATGGTAGGTCTTTTTATTTTTAATACTGAAAGTGCGTCTGCTTAAAACTGTGTCTTTCATCATCACCATCATCACAACTCGTCACAACGTTTCACTCTCATTCACTATTTTCCTGAAAACATATGGAAAGACAAGCGGAAAACCCCTGCAGTTGCCGGACGTTCCACCCATTCTTTAGAGTAAGCAATCGTCCCTTCAAAAAGGCTGATGATGACGATGATGAGCAGTTCCCACGTTCCAGGAACCAAGGAGTTCTCGAACAGAGACGTGGAGGTGTTCCGGCGGTACCTCACCTTCTGCGGCATCGGGATCCAGAACGCGCAGCTCTTCGAGTCTTCGGTGCTAGAGTACAAGCGTAACCAGATCCTGCTAGCCCTCGCCAGGAGCATCTTCGAGGAGCAGAACAACCTGGAGTGTCTCGTGACGAAGATCATGACGGAGGCTCGGGAACTGCTCAAATGTGAACGGTGCGCGGTCTTCATTCTGGATACGGATCATTGTGAGTCGGTAAGTTTTATAATTATCACTTGAAACTTGTTCAACGTTGTCGTGAAACTATAACGTAAACATACCGACAGACGTAAGAACTGCACACCTCTGTTAACAGATTTTTATGACTGTTACCATGCCGATTAGGATCGTAGTCGAGTGCAAAACATGAAAATTTAGCCGTGGTTCCAAATATTTATGTTTGACTAGCTGCAACTGCAGTCATATTTTACCTATGATATCCGTGATTTCCATGAACAGCCTATCGGTGGAACCGTTACCGCATGAAGAGGGAACACGCGCAAAGTTCCGCATCGCATTCTCTCGAGTGTCCAATGTCCCCAGAGCTGTGGCGAACCTCAACCGCCACACTAGACAAACCGCCACGTAGCGGGTATTCTAACTATCCTGCATCGCGCAAACGATATACTTACGGGCGTATAAGTAGAAGTTTCATAGAGGAACAATCGGACAGCTGTCCCCGAGCAATATCACCTGGCTCGGTCGGAACTAGGGTTGCCACCGTTTTGTTTAACAGTTAAAGTACATTTAGTTATTATAGATGAGCAAAAAGTAGGTAGGTATATAGTATCAAAATAAAGTACAATTTATTTCTCGTTATTATAATGTTGGAAAACGTATTGTTTATTGCTTTTTCCGTTATGTATCAAAATAAGCATCTTTACTAAACAATTGGACGGCATCTCTACACGACCGTTTAACGAAAAACACTTACGACTTCCAAATTAATCAAATCATGGGAAATAAAGTTATTTTTGTCTACTTCATTGTTCTCATATAGTATAGAGTACAATTACCTGAAATAATACACAATACTTTATCATAAAGTACGGGTGGCAACCCTACGAACACTCCCTGGAATGATGGAGGCGTTTCTCAAGTGGATCAGCACCTTCCACTCCACACCTTGTGCCTCCACAGAGCCACCTGGAGCGCATAGTGCAGCGGCCGGGCGCGCCGGCGTCGGAGCTGCCCGCGCTGCCGCCGCCCGCGCCCACGCGCTTCCACACGCTGTTCGAGCTCGGCGCGCAGCAGTCGCGCACCACGCTCACGCCGCGGCACGACAACAACTCCACGCTCGCCTGCATCGCTCTAGCTGTACGTATGCTGCTAGCCTAGTGGGCGGACGTCCGCCTTCCAAAGCGGAGGAGAGTTCAAATCCCAGTGCGGGCAGTGGGCAGTTGGGCACGTAACGATGTGTTTCTTGTTAAACATATTATATGGTAGTTATCAGTCGTTCCGGTAAAGGAAAACATCGTGAGGAAACCAACATGCCCGAGAATTATTTCAGAGGATTATGGCCTAATCCTCCTCACGAAAGTGTGGGGAGGCCTCTGCCCAGCAGGGGGACAGTTACAGACTGAATTTATATTATTATTATTATTATTATGAAGTCCCGATGAGAGGAGAAATAGTGGATCGGTTACTTGTACGCTTTAGAATCCAGCGATACCGGGTTAGGTGTTCGGCCCCCTAAATGACTTTTCGTAGATCACGTCCAGATTTCCATCGTTCCATGTTTACAGTTAATTAAGCCAAAACATTCACATTGCTAGGTACATGTACTAAAGTAAAATAACAAGTAAGTAATTACTTACATTTTTCAGTAAGAATGTCGGCGTCATGGATCTCATTCAAAAAATGGTTGATAAGGATAACAGCCCTAGCTGTAGCTGCATTAAGTGCCATTATCTAAGCCAAATCCAGCAATAAAACAGTCTGCCCCCTCCAGGTAGCCCAGTCGAACAAGGCTCTGAACATATCGGACGTGGAGGAGTGGCGGAGGGACAACGGCATGGTCGTGGTGGACGTGGACGACGCCGCCAACGTCCGCACCATGCTGTGCATGCCCATCGTCAACGCCAACAAGGACGTCATCGGCGTGGCTCAGCTGATCAACAAGGTAAACGTCACTCGCCAACTCGAGATTCTGGTCGGTTTTTGTCGACTGCTATCAGAATAATTTCGATCATAATTTACCTTACATTAGTGCTATTCTAGCAGGATAATAATGTTTTTTTTTTAATTAAATGTCGCATACCAGGATAATACCAGCGAAATTAAGTTAAAAGGAACATCTACTTACTGCGCAAAGCGATTATTTTGCGTGACGTAGTTTCATTCGTATAATTATTATTAATAACGTGTTTGTTTCTGGTCTGGGTGTGATGTGTATGTGAAATTGTATGTCTGTAAGCGGTACCCACGATACAGGAGCAATCCTAGATTGGGGCTACATTTATTAAAGAAATACTTACCATCGGCGTTACATAATAATGTGAATAATGACTATACCTACCGAATATACGTTCTAATGTATTGATCTGACCCCTAACTGGGAATCTTTGTAATAAGGGCATCAGAAAATACAAGGATCAGACCCAGAGTAGATTATCACACGTTTTGGACCCGTGAAATTAAATGACATTATTTATGTAGGTACATGAAACATGGTGCAACAATCATGGCTTACGAAGTTCGCGGACCATCAAATACACAATATGATTGCCGCTGTCGGCTCATGACTAATTTATACCACGAAAGCCGCATATCCACGGTCTCTTGGTAGTAATTGCCTTATTCACGTTAGTTTGTGTTTTCAGGAGAACAGCTCCCAATTCACAGATGGCGACATTTCCATATTCGAGGCGTTCGCCATATTCTGCGGTCTCGGCATCCACAACACGCAGATGTATGAGAACGCGTGTAAGCTGATGGCGAAGCAAAAGGTAACCTGTTGCTTGGTCTGCCGTTCAACCATTGTGCTTAGACTGCTTTGTATAGCTATTGTGGTGGCACGATGGCCATCTTGTTCACCCTAGATAGAAGTAGTGTGGTAGGCAGTAGACCAAGAGGCAACTAGAAGTTGAGTGCACGAGAATCTTTGCTGAAGCTTAACCACTCACAGTGTCATTCTAAAGACCAGTCTTACGGCTTGGCTACACATAATTGTCATCGTCAACGGCCGACATAGCTTAAACCACGCGGAAATTGGCTCGATGAATTGTCGCCACAAATTAGACTGGCCACACTATCGTCATCGTCAACAGCCAAATCCAAAATAAACCAAAATCAAAAAACAAGTGAACGTCAAAATCTGGATATTCAACGGCAATGTCAATGCCATATCCCAATTATGTGGCTTCACTTACGGGGAACGTCAAAAAACGATACTTACGGGATAGTCAATGGGATATCATGATAGGTGTGGCCCGCCCATTACAGTATTGATTAAAAATTGCAGGTCGCATTAGAATGCCTCTCGTACCACGCGACCGCATCCACCGACGACACCAGCAAGCTGTGCCAGGACTTCATACCCACGGCGGAGACATACAACCTGTACAGTTTCCAATTCCATGGTGAGAAACACCATCTCACTACCTCGAGTCTGTTTTTATTAGTCACATTTTTTTATAACTGTTCGGCCACTTCCGATCACCACTCGACCTCTATACCGTCACCGAAATCAAGCAGCCGTCGGTCCTGATTGATAGCAGTCGTTAAGTCGCGACAGAGATCCCTGGGCGGATTGATTAACTCTGACACTAGAGGCCGGCACTCCTTCATTTGACAAACAAACAACAACTGAAATCAATTTATGGTTCTACATAGATCTCGGAATATTAGAATGCATATTGTAGGTGTTGTTTAAATTATGTCTCTTTCAGACTTCGACTTAACGGATGAAGACACGTGCAGAGCGACGCTCCGAATGTTCCTGCAGTGCAACCTTGTCGAGAAGTTCCATGTACCTTATGATGTAAGTGCCTTTTTGATATTGGATATGCTCACGGTGGTCCACTTTTCCCCTATCTGATGATGAGCAAAGTTCGGGTGCGCACCCTTTATTATTCCCCCCTCGGAATATCTTCAGGAAATCTAATGAAAAGTTGCAGCAGCAGACCTTAAAAGCAACCCTCATTATAGGACTTGTTGCACCACATAGTCTCTACACCAGGTGCCATATCAAACGCAATTAACAAACCATACAATTTCCAGGTCCTCTGCAGGTGGACTTTGAGCGTGAAGAAGAACTACCGTCCTGTGAAGTACCACAACTGGAGGCACGCCCTGAACGTAGCCCAGACCATGTTCGCCATGCTCAAGACAGGCAAGATGGAGCGGTTCATGTCGGACCTGGAAATCCTGGGGCTCCTCGTGGCTTGCCTCTGCCACGACCTGGACCATAGGGGGACGAACAACGCATTCCAGACGAAGACGGAGAGCCCTCTGGCCATTTTGTATACGACTTCTACGATGGAGCATCACCATTTCGATCAGTGCGTGATGATCTTGAATAGTGAGAGTAATAATATTTTTCAGGTTAGTTGAACTTTTTCTTTGTCATCATTATAAGGTCACCGTATCAATGGGGTTTTAAGTAACGGCTGGTGGACAAAACCGGCCGCGCAATCATCGCTACAAAATGTATTGTTATGGGTGAAATAATTACAACCAGCCAGAACTGTGAATCGGTAATTTTTTCAAAAGGTTTCAGGTTCTTTCACGATTCTGGATGTAGGATCATCAAGGCGGATATAATTCAAGCTGATATAAGGCAATTGTGTTTTTTACAAAACACTATAGGCACCACGAATCGCCCTAAATAACATATATTGTAAATTATGCTTTTAGGCTCTATCGCCATGCGACTACAAAAACGTTATGAGGGTAGTGGAAACCGCTATCTTATCGACCGACCTAGCGATGTACTTTAAGAAGAAGTCCAAGTTCTTGGATCTGGTTGACAATGGGGAATTCGATTGGCAGAGCCAGGAGAAGAAAGAATGTGAGTAACTTCATCGTATAGGAGATATAGGAGAACGTACACACTACAATCTAATATTTAACTCAAAAATGAAGTCTCCGTTAATCACAAGTACCTACCCAAAGTGCTACAAATAAATATGTGGTAGACTTCTTATAGTGCTAGGGTTCTTCTACAAGAGTTCGTCTTGAGTTTAACCACACCATTCCTTGCTAATCATCCGCCAAGCATAAGCACCTTTGGCTAATGATTAGATCAGATCGCTGTCGCTATAACATATTGTCGCCAGATGTGCATGTACAATTTCAATTTAATTCAACAAAGGCACTAGATCAAAATGTACCTACTTGTCAAAGATTGATGAATTTAAATAGGCACGAGAAGAAGCTAATAATAAAACCGATGCTTCCAGTGCTGTGCGGCATGATGATGACGGCGTGCGACGTGTCGGCGATCGCGAAGCCGTGGGAGGTTCAGCACAAGGTGGCCAAGCTGGTCGCAGACGAATTCTTCGACCAGGGAGACCTGGAGCGCCTGCAGCTGAACCAGCAGCCCATCGCCATGATGGACAGGTGCGGGCTATATATCGAGCGTTCATTGGATGGGATCATAGGCGTGCACTAAGCGATCAAAAGAGGGAATTATGGGTGGATTTCTATCACTATTATGCCGGTGGTTTCAGTTGTTATTGGTTGGCAGACGTTAAGCCACGTCGGTGGTCTCCGAGCATCTTGAAAAACTTATATAGAGGTGTGACAAACGGATACCAGAGACTACACCATCGCACCGTCTCCATGTACTTACCACAGATGATATATAGGTTGTAAATATACGATCTCAATAATGACATAGGTTTTATTAGGTAGGTAAACGATCTCAATTATGACACTAAATTTTCCGTTTCAGAGAAAAAAAGGACGAGCTACCCCAAATGCAAGTGGGTTTCATCGACATGATCTGCCTGCCCTTATACAAGGTGCTCTCGGACACGTTCCCCTGGATACACCCCCTGTACGCGGGCACGGCGGAGAACCGGAAGCGCTGGCAGGACCTCGCGGAGAAGGTGGAGATGGGGCTGACCTGGATCGACCATGACACCATCGACAAGCCTATAGAGGAGTTCACTGGTGAGTAAGGCTTTGTCAATTTATTTGACGAGAGAACAACAATGTCGCTAATGAGATACGTCGTCTAGAGGCGAGATCGGGACCAACTGTTTTAGTTACTTCTCTCATTCAATAAATTTAGGCTTCAGACTCAAATGTTTCATCAAGCATTCTTTGGTTCATTCATTTTTTTATCTACATGGATAGTTGATTATTTGTTAGCTAGCAGCCTAGCTAGCTAAGTTATATACGGCTCGTTTGGCGTAGGTTGTGAGCCATAGGACTGCTGCGCTAGGGGTCGCGGGTTCGACTCCCGCCTGGAACAAATATTTATACAAACCACAAATATTTGTCTCTGGTCTGGGTACATCACACCCAGAACAGAGACAAATATTCGTGGATTGCACATTGTGAAATTATTGACATTGACATATTATGTGAAATTATATGTCTGTAAGCGGTACCCACGATACAGGAGCAATCCTAGTGTGGTGCTATGTTTTTTAAAGAAATCTGTAATTGATAGAAGATTAACTCCAACGCCTTTGCTCAGCAGCATCCAACGAGCCAATCAAGGATGTGGAGCTGACGGTGACCACGCTGAACTGCTCCAAGACGGCTGAGGCCAGCATGGCGCTGGTGAAGCCGCTGAAGTCCACCTTCCACTCCCTGAGGAGGGGGAAGAGCGGCAACTTCACGTCCAGGTCGGCGCGGAACAAGTTGACCAGGTAAATCAGCTGATCGAGTTATAAGGGTTCTACTTACAGCTGCCTGCCCGTCAGAAGTGTGCGAGGAATATGAACGGTCGGTTAGGTGGAAATCATCAAAAAGTCTTGAAATAAGACATAACAGTGTTCGTTAGCCAATGAACTTATAATGCAAGTTTCGGTCGGATGCTCGCAAAGACATTTTTTTAACATTTCTTACTTTTATGACAATACTAACTGTTGCACGCGGCTTCGTTCGCAAGGACTAAATTATATCGCGTTAGAAAGCATCCTGCTGTGTCCTCCAAGATCCAATAATTATCTCTATACTAGAATTCCTCAAAAACGGTTCAGCCATTAGTCGAGAAAAGTTTCAAAGAAACCGAGTTACTTTCACATTTATAATATTAGTATGGATGTATAGTCGTGTGGTGCTGTGGTAGGGCCATATTATAGAACGCCACACCTAAATGTTGCTAGCTGTTCGTAGAGCGGCTCCCCACTCCTCGCACCAGGGGGTTTTCCCAACAAGTCACAACAAATCCGGTCACAGTTTGACTCGTTGGAAGTTTTTTCCCCTCGTTGGATCCATCCCTGGATCCTTCGCTACGTCACCGCCGCTATTACAATACAAACATGAAACATCCGCTAATTACTGAATCGGTTCACGCTCCGACAAGCGCTCGGTCGGTTTATGTTTCGTTTTCCGTTTACATAATCCAAGTACAACGAAAGCCTGTTGCAGATCAATGTACGCGGCTCCAAACGCGCACCGGGACAGCCTGAGAGAGAAGGTGCCGAAGGAGACGGTGGTGACGGGCGGCCGCAGCCCCACCACGCTGCTGGCGGAGCCGGGCCCGCCGCAGGGCACTAGGGCGAAGCACAAAGGCAGGCTGTGCCACATGTTGTGACGGTTAAGTTTCAACTGGTGAGTCTCCGCTTCTTTCTTCTATCTTCTCGCTGCTTCTGCTTTCTCCTACCCGCTTCTGCTTTGTTGGGGTTCCGTACCCAAAGGGTAAAACGGGATCCTATTAATAAGACTCCGCTGTCTGTCCGTCCGTCCGTCTGTCTGTCTGCCTGAACCGTGATAGACAGTGGAAATCTTCACAGATGATGTATTTTTGTTGCCGCTATAGCAACAAATACTTACTAAAACAAAACAGAATAAAATAAATATATTTAAGGACCTGTAGGCAGCGAGCTTCCGTAAAATGGGCGGTTTTTTGTCAAAAAGTTAAGCTGTAATTACAAATAATTATAAGCCAGAAAAAATACAGTGAATAGTCAAGTGTTTCAGTTAGGTAATAAATCAATAATATTGGGCTAAAGTTGTCTAGTATCTTGAGAAAAAAATTCACGAGAAAGGACCCGAAAAAAATCTTTCGTCACATATTGCTCAACATTTTCAGCGACAACTATCATATTTTTTGGAACCATAAAAAAGGCAATTTTATTTTCCAATGAAATTTGAATTTTCCAATGAACTGAATCGATTCCGTTCTTCTAAATTAATAAAAACGACGAGAATATGATCAGTTTGAGCGCGTACTAGGCGGCTCAGTACCCGCTACGGCGTTTCAGAGAGAGGACGTATGTCGCTGTTCCTCAAAATTTTCTCGTCGAATTTACTGTTTGTTCTCCAAAAAAATAAAGCAAACAGAATCTCTACATGGTATACAACTGGTTTATTTACTTAGTTGCCGTAAATGACTTCCTTCGACGATTACTAAACTTTTATTATAACCTATAATACTTTGTATTTATTCTCCATTGTGTGTAAAGAATAATGGCTAATATGACTATTCTTGCACCACCTGTAACTGAAATTAGCAGCAAAAACGCGTTTTTAGATAGTTCACTTAAATAAAACTGGGATTTCTTATGATAGTTTGGAGTAACTTATTTAGGTGTGACTCCAATAATTCGTGCGGCATTCTAAATTTGATAGGATTATAGTCAAGGAGGTAATAATTTATGTAATGCTGGCGGTAATGTTGGTGCTTGGTGCGTACGCCAACAAAGATAAAACATTTAATTAATACATTATTTACCTACTACAGATTGTGTTTATTTTTCATTGTAACAAACTACTTATATACATACACCAAAACAAAAATCATACACAAAAAGTTTCCCGGCAGCAGGTTTCGAAACTTCGAAACTACGTCTTTAGGAACGGAACGTAGCATCTCAGACCGCTCGGCCAATCTGACATGTCATTACAGTGTCGAAATAATTGAATGCTTCAGACTAAAGCCTACGTAGTAACTATCTAGTAATCTGTGCTAAGGCCACGTGATGCCGTTAGTAAGAGTATAATATTATGAATTAGCGTTTTCGACTTGCCGTGAGCGCGGAGCCAGCGTGGCGCGCGGCCCGGCCAGGTAACTTTCATCTTCTAAAATACATGAATCGCTCCTATATTAGCGCCTTAAGGGGGCTCTCATACAACAAACATGATTTATTGCCGTTTTGTTTTCATAGACGGTACGGAACCCTTCGGTTGCGACTTGGCCGGTTTTTTTTATGTTTTGGCTTTGCATGTTTCTTTATTTCGCCAATGTCGATTATTAAGTACTAGGTTATTGTGATGTTTTTGGATATACCTAGTTCAAATGTGTCAGTCAGTATGACTCATCGTGAAAGTAGTATACCTACGCCACGCTCAGCTGGGAGTTTTCGAGACCCCTTTTTGTATCATTTGCCCGTACCTACCTACTACACTTTTCATGCATTTTCCCTGCTTATTTTAACTATGTGTCTATTTTCAAACAATATTGATCTACAGGAGCAGGCAGGAAAGCAATGAAAGAGCTGACAAGCCTGACAGAGTGAAGCCGTCCAAATCCATCGACTAGTTCACTCGGCCTGCTCCAAGGCACTTCCTACACGAAGAGAGGTGTCTAATTATGGTGGTTATGTGATGACCACTTCATTCCGACCTTCCCCGCGATACTTCTTCATTGAGGACACGTGTCTAATTATGATAGTTGATGTTGTATATTTCTACTATTAGTAACTTCGTATTAGGTGGACTTTATGTCGAACTTCTGTCTCTTGGCCAATAATAATAGTATACGCAAAAATTACAGAAGTAACATGATTATTATAAGTGACAAACTTAAGTTTTCACGGATTGGTATATACCTACCGTAGCGTCTGAACTGTGACGTCACGATCGCAAAGATTAATTCGATTATCCGTGATATTTTACGTGTAGACATTAGTTAAGTTACTATAAAATTGGCATTTTAAAAGTCGTCATACTGATGTTCAGTTTTAATAACTTATTTATTTACAAAAAAAGATACTATCACTTTGTCTCTCTTTCAAGTTTCAAGCCACCGATTCTTTACCACTCTTTCCAATTCATTAGCAAGTTGGTTGCTTTTTTAGATGTCTTCGTTCCTAGGACATGTTATTATTTCGTGGAGAAATGGACTTTTTCACGAACATTCCCTTCAAGTAAATTGGCCAAGGGGACTTAATTAAATAAAAAAGTATGAACATGTTGTAGTATACCTTTACGTCATTTTGACGTCAACGAGTTTCCTATGAAACGACTATAGTGAAATGTTTTATCTTAATAAATGTAGGTATTATTTACATAGACTGTGATCTAGTATTACTTCACGATATTCTATTTTAAAACTTCTTTTAAATACATAACTTTATATCACTTTTGTTAAATAAATAAATATTATTGTCTGCATACTCCGTACAAAATGGATTTCGAAATTATATTTCAGTATTATAAAATAATATAAATTAAATTAAACTTTTAAAATAGAATATTCGTCTCTTGGCCTGTTAGTAAGGTGTATGGTATAATGTAATTATGTATGAAACTAAGACATTATTCATGAGTTGTCAATACGAGCTATTTCAATTAAATTATTTATGTAATTTATAAAAAAGATAAAGTATTATGATGCTAGTCGAGAGTTTATTTGTTTACAATAATTATGGTTATTTCTGTGTGAAAAAACATCACTTTACTTCGCTTTTTTAATATTAGATTATCTGTAGTCTAAAGCAATGCTTGATAGCAGGCTAGGCTACTGCCAGATATTTCATGCATTTCGACAGTATTTTATTTAAATACTCTAATAAAAGGCGAATCACAAAGAAAATACGACAACATATGATTAATTTATAAAGTAAATGCTGTATACTATCGGCACTTTCTACGTAAAATTAATTAAAATATATTTTAATGTGAATTATTTTTAAAAAGCTTTATATCTGTTACGTAAAGAGTTACGTCCATATTGCTTATGAAGCTAAAATATGTGCAATATAATTAATAAATGTAGAATATTTGTATTATATTTTAAAATTAGTTTGCGGTGACATCGAACGCCTTATTTACATAAAAAATGTGCAATAATTATTTTGTCTGCAAAATGACGGTAGTCTGTACGTAACGTTCAAAAACCGTTTTGATGAGGCGACACCATTGTAATTATTATTATCGCAGAAGACCGTTGTTTAGCAGAGAGGTATCCGAAACATTTGCACAGTATTTTGCTCTTTTAATTATTATTATACATTTATTATTGTGCTCCTTTTTTATGAAATAGTTTTTTTTTTATTTCATTGGAATGGTGTAAGAGAAATGTGAATGGAATTTATCGATGTCAAAATTTGTGCATTTTTACTGTCCGTAGTGGATTTTACTTTTGTGTTAGCAGATTGAAATGTGCTTGTTTTTCATAGATTGTGTTAAGGTTGTATAATAGGTATATTATAGGCCGTGTATAGGTACGTAATCTGTTTTTTTTTTATAACGGCAGATTGAGGTAATTATCCTGGTTTATTAAAATCTCCATGATAGTAGTCTGTCAGGTTTAATACAACAATCATATTATCATACAGTAATAATAATATATTTTAGCATTCATTGTTATTTTATATAAGTTAGACTACGTCAGATTTTCATATCTTCTGCGAGACAATAAAACCCACCACATACAAATATTGCACCATAGACTGCATTGCTTTCGAGTTGATGCTAAGATGGCTTCATGGAAGTTGGTTAGAAATACGGCACTTACGGTAATAACACCAATAACAAAATTTCAGTTCTTGTTAGGTACCTACGAACTAAACTAAATTTTAGTTTAGTCCTGGCAAATGGTATTTTGATACACTATTCAACCTTATGAAAACAAAAGGGACGGCTCTATGACTTTAAGAACTGTCAAATTAGAATTTAGTTTGTAACAGAATAGGTAACCAAATAACTTACATAATAAGTAGGAAGCTAGACGTACCTAGTATGATTATTGTATTATCTCAGCTCTATCTGCGAGGAGCGATTATGGATTTTAAATACCTAAAATGATAATTGCAATAGAATATCCGTAATCGGTCCACAGATGTCAATCTGCTTACACTCAAGTAATACTTATACTTTACATAGATAATGGTGCTCTTTCTGCTGGCACAAACAAATCTAATTTAGTTATCGCTGTTATAAGATTTTCTGTTACTTTCTTACTGTGAAAAATTAAAGGGATAGCAATAATAGGTAACCTTAGAGCGATCAAATTTAGGTCTACCAAGAGCCGATACTTTAGTTTGCGTCATCAGAAATAGTGCCCAAATGTTGTGAGAATAGAAAAAAAACTTAATAAATAGAAGTTGTGACTACTCTTTACTATGAATTTGACATAAAAATGTTTAAATATTTCGTGTGATTTGTTTAATTTTCCTTAAATACTACTTAGGTACTAGTGCCCTCCGGAGCGCGGCTGTTTGTGATCAACGTTTACCATTTTAAATTTAATTAAAATTAAAAGGTCTGTCTACTTTGGTTTAAATAGCTACCTGCCTACTAATAATATTATATTTTTTTAATTTGATCCACACCTTTCATGTCGGTTCTAGGAACTCCAATTCGTAAATTTCATCGAAATCTGCAGGGTATGAAAGGTAGAGTAAAGTAGATTTAGCTTAAGGGCCGAGATCTTGAGGTTTATAATCCCCACTTCCTGTGGTCGTCATCGATGACCCCGTGGTCGGCCGAGTATAGAAGACATCAGTATCGGGGCTAGAATGCACGTCGTACTCCGCCCCTTCGTACCCGTATCCGGGGCCGAAGACGGGGCCGGGGCTGGGGCCGGGGCCGGCGCCGGAGCCCGACCCGGACCCGGAGCCCCATTCCTTGCTCTGGTCGACGCCCGGTCCCTCGGGTGGAAAAACGTAGGATTGGCTCACGCTAGGCGGAGGCGGGGGGCGAGTCGGGGGCGTCGGGCGCGTCAACGGCGGGTAGGTCCATTCAGGGACGCAGCGAGGGTCCGGCGGAGGAGTGCCCACCAGCTGCCCAGGCACTGCCACGCCGGGGATCTGACCGAAAAATCCGGACATATCGGATAGCGCGATGTCCGGCAGCGTGAACCCCTCCGGGAACGTGAGTCCCGCCGGGATTTCCAATCCCGGTGGCATCGTGAATCCCGGCGGGAGCGTGAATCCCGACGGCAACGCAAAAGTAGGACGTGTAAAGTTGAACGCGGAGAAGTCTGCCCAAGGCAATGACGACACGAAGTCGGGGAATTTGAAATTGAGCAAGTTCAGTACGTCGCTCCAGTTCGGTGTCATGAATGCCGGTGTGGTGTGGTACTGGTACGTCGCGAACGTGCCGAACACGGCCAACACAGTCACCAAGCTGAAACACATTTGAATCTTTCATTAATTCATCAACTACCATTTGCCTGTGACTGTGGCCACGTGGTGTGTGTGGGCCCCAAAATCACTCGAGAGTTTATGTTGATGAGTCTGGAAATATCAATTATTCAACTCCTCCCCTACGGTAGGTAAAATGTTGCAGAATCTAAAGCCTAAAACAATTAGAGCGCACTCGCGAGTTCCACGATCGCTACAGTTGACGATCAACTCAATTAATCATGGATCATTCCCAGTTGTCCCCTCATTAATGCCCCCAGTGGTGACAGCTGGGAATTACTTTTAGAACATGCCCTCATTCTCACAACTGGTGATGTTGCACTGCTGACAAATGGGAGTTGTTTTTAAAGCGCGTTCCATTTCTTACCACTGGCCACATAATATTGTTATGAATAGTAATAAATTAAGAAGAGACTTACAGACCAAACATCGTATTGCAATTCCCTTTGTTTTAATGATTCGCCAGTCAGCCGACTGTCACAGAGGAAGTTGAGATGCGTATGTTCGGTGGGCACGATCAAATCCTTTTTATGAATGAAATGTAAAGAACGTCGTCCAGTTTTTCCATAAGATATGAAAATAAGTATAATGATATTACGCCCTCTCTCGATATACCTACCAACTCCGCAACTTCACCTAGGTACCTACATCTACAATGACGAAACATATAGGTACATGCAACATAACAACAACAAATATTATAAACAATGGCCTTCTAGAAAGGACGGTTTAACGTTTTTTTAATTAAGAATGAATTTATGTTTTTATGTAGGTACCTATGTATTACTTATGTTTTATGTAGATAGCAGTGCTACAAATTAATTTTTAGTTTATTATGAAAATTATTTGTTATAAATAATTCAATTTCATCAGTAGGTACCTAAGTCTAGTTAATTTCAGATTAAGTATGTAGGGTAGTGGAACCAATAAATGAACGTTTAAGCGTTTTTGTCAACTTTGAACCACTTTTACTCAGTTATCTCGTGACATTGACGTTTCCTGGTATTTTTATAAGAGTCAGTATATCCTCAAGTATTAACCAATGAATCAAAATACTTTCTATATCTACCAGGAATTTTATAAAAAATCATTATTTGAAAAAAATAGCGTTTTATCCCAATAGTTGAACGCTGTGCCTTAATTATGAACATTTTGTACCCAATAGCTGAACTAATATTTTGAGAGGAATTATGGGATGAATTGTAATGAAATTGAAGAATAAAATAGTAGCAGTGTTAATAAATTATTTTTACTATTCATTTAGAAGAATGTAAATAATATCTAACATATTTTTAGGCTTCTTCGAGAGTACTCCGTAATTATAATTTTTCATTTTTCGCAGTGTCACCTACACTGCGAAAAATGCTTCTCAAAGAGAGACTTAGAAATCTCGAAGAAACTTGAACCTATCCCTTAATTGCGAAAAACAAGACCAAAAATCATAACTACAATAATTCAATTGGTTCATGTTTTGGATACTAATTTACCATAAAATGAACGAACAAAATTTTAGTGTATTTCTTAGTTCAAATTTTGGGCATGGAACCTAAAGCTGAATATTGAAGGATTTCATACTAAAATAAAGCTCTTAAAATAGCATTTAACACTGAAAACATGTGTTCAACTTTTGGTAAATATCTTTATACATTAAACAAAATTAATTTGAGCGATTTTGTTTTTGTCTATAGAGTCAAGTTTAGGATTTACGATGCTTGTAAAAAAATGCCTTTTCTCCAGAAGATGACCACCGGTCACTTAATGGATCAAGCAAACTAAATTTGAACCATTACTTGAACGGTAAATATCTCGAAAAATACGGCTAATAATGTTAATAAGTATCAACATTATCAAAGCTGAGTAGATGAAGATTTCATTAGAACAAACAAAACTCAGATCCATCATTAATTTATTTATTTAATCTGACACAATGCTTAAATTGGAGGTCACCTTTCTTAAGTAGGTTTTCATAGAAACGTAACTTTTGGTGGACACCACTCACGTAACGAATTACCGAGGGCTCATCTGAGCCGTCACTGTCGATCTGTTTAAAGCACTAGCTAGAAAAAATGTTGCGAGATACGGAAAAAAATATCCCACATGCGTATGTAGCGTAGTATTTTGTATTTTCCTATTTTTCGGTCGATCGTTCATCTAATGGGGGTCAGTCATCTTTTGGTGCCACTACCCTACCTAACTACGAGTATAAGTATCTAATGTACCTACTAAATACCTATTAATGTATTAACCTTATAATTTCTTAATAATAATTAACTTTTAATGGTATGTTTAGGTACTAATAATGCCAATTAAAACTGAACCAAACTAAAATAGCTTGACTTTCATGCAGCTATGAAACAGTGTTAGCTAACCTAACACTAACAATGGCGGGTATTGATCAAACAAGACTTGCACTCTGTGCTCCGTTTTCCATCTACAGGAACTTACTACGTAAATAAACAAATAATGACTCCTATTTAAGCCTTAGTGGATGTCCGGGACCGTTAGTAGGTATAACCGTATAGATCGGTTTGCAAATACATGCAGCAATGACTCAATGAATGCCGGTTGATCTAAGTATTACAAATAAATAAAATTGAAGGATATTTTTGTAAAAACATAGCATATTATTATATAACTATATTATAGTCCTACGTCTTTGGTCATGTTATCACTTCTGTAGTTTAGATAGTAGGTAGTTAGAGCTTAGGTGAGTTTGTAATCATATAAATCAGTTCTACATTTGTTTTAGACTTTCTACTAGCGAACCATAAATTTATGAATTTTTCTGAGGTATGCTCTCTCAATCCGCACGGACACCAGCTTTTTTACTAATTGAATATGAGTAATATAGGTGCGGTACTTCGTGACAAACACTCAATTTCTTAAAATGTTTTATGTGTCGGTTTGTTCCGGCCTATCTCCGAAACAGCAGCCAAGCTAGACTGATTTTGACAGAACTTTTACTGGTAGCTGATGTTGTTTGGAGTAACTTTGGCTACTTTCCCGCGAGATAACACTCAACGCGGATATACCCGCGGGGCACAGCTAGTATTGCCATAAACGTAATCAGTCCTGGCCAACTCAGAGTAATCAGAATAAAATAAAATAAAAACAACAACTAAAGGATACAAATAAAACAACCGAAGAGAGAGGACACTCTTTTATTCACACCGTTCCACGAGAGATAATAAATTAACATTAATTTACACTTTGCCTTGACAATCCACACATCGGACTGACAACAGGGAATGTATAAAATAACTATGAAATGGCGATTCATAAAACTCCGGACCGACGATAGGGAATGTATAAGAATTTATAAAATCAATATGCAACCCATACATTCTAATTTGTATTATGTTTTTGCATGAACATTAACTATTTGATAACTAAAACAAACACTTTTTCACACAAATCTAGTTACATTTTACTTATCTATTCAGTGTATGAACACAGTTACAGAGAACATTATATCGTATACATTCCCGGAGACGTCCGGCATTCCATACATTCCCCGGGGACCGTGCAGGGAACCCTTGCGTTACACACATTGCCGGTAACATTTATATCACATACTAATGTTATCATATTATTATGTGCAGTCATTATAATTAGCGATCACTAATGAAAATAGATGAGGCCGAGCCTTAATATAACTCGCAGGCGAATCCGTCTCAAGCGACAAGTCAAGCCCCCAGCAATCCGCTGCCGCCGCGCTGCCGCTACATACATTACGCTGCGATATTTATTTACAATTTATGCAATTATTATACATTATAAATTATTATAAATAGATTTGAATATATCTTAAAGTATCTCAAATTACGGAGCGATCGGCGCGACGGACGCCGTTGCGGCTAATTGCGGAAACTACGCATTCTGAATACGTTCACAGATCATGGATCTACTGAGAATATTTTGTCTCACTAGATCTATGACGGATCTGAACAATGGATCTACTGAGATTGGTCCTTTTTATGCTGAGTATCTACGGGTAATGAGGTATGAAGTGCAGCTAGACACAGTAGCTGCAAATGTGAAGACCGCACGAGAAATTCGAACCGGCGGGCCAGCCGCACTCGCGACGTTATAATGTCAAAACTGAAGCGCGCCTCGCTCCGTAATCGGCCTTACGCGTAATCAATGTTTAATATTTAAAAGCACAATCTTCGCCCCCCCACTACGCAACCGCAGCCGGCGCCGCCCCCGGCCGCCGCCCCCGGCCGCCGCCTCCGGCCGCCGCGGGGCTCCGCGTCCGCGTCCACACACGTCAATAGTAAAAATAAAACATTTCGTTCAATAACAAAACTAATGTGTAATATGATGATGTTGAGGAAGGGCCGGCTAGAAGAGCCGGGCGCGGCGCTTGAGTTCGTTGCGGCGCCACTGCGGGAGGCGGTAGAACTCCTGCCGCGAGATCTGCAGGATGGCCTCGAACTCCGCGTCCGCCAGGTGCCGCTGCGGGGGACAACACGATGCTTCGTAAACATTTTCTATTTCTAACATTTACACCGACAATTTAAGTCTTAAAAAGTGAAACGAGCTCTCGACGCCGTACTACAAAATCCAGTTTTAGAACAGTAATCTGACGGTCAAAAAGTTACTTGGCAATGCAAGGTATAACAATGTAACCATAGAGATCAAAGGAGACGACTGAACCGCTATGGGCTCGTGCGACGTCACCATGTTGGGCAGCGAGCGCCGCACGCCGCCCCCGCCGCCGCCCCCCGCGGGTCGAGCGCCGCCCCCTGCGGTTACCTCCAGGTTGAGGCGGTCGACGTCGGGCGGCAGGCGGTAGTTGGAGATGAGCAGCAGATGGTAGGGGTAGAGCTTGGCGGGCTCGTGCAGCAGGTGCGACGTCGCCATGTTGGGCAGCGAGCGCCGCACGCCGCCCCCGCCGCCGCCCCCCAGCGCGCGCCGCAGCGCCCCCGGCCCGCCCTCCGTCTGCAGCAAGGGAGAAACGCACGGCTACAGTGTTAGTTCTCCCGCTTCCCGCCAATCCGCAGTCCGATTGCGTGAAACGGAACGTGATGTCGAAGCAGTTTGATTGATGGTTCAGATTACATTAGATAAAAAAAATGCCTTTATCAATCTACAAGTGATTATTGTAACGCGTTATGGCGCGCAAAACAGTATCTTATCTTCATAAACAATTTCTAAATCAATACAGCAGCTATTTTAATTATGTCTATTAGATATAAACAATACGGCCATATCTCAAAAAATTTACAATTTAGTCTGAACAGGTAAGTATCGCGAGAGATAATTATTATATATATATTAATTAATAAAAGAAAGTCGTGTTAGTTACACTTTTTATAACTCAAGAACGGCTGACTGATTCGGCTGAAAATTCGTAGAAAGGTAGCTGAGAACCAGGAGAAGTATATAGGATACTATTTATCTCGTTACCACGGGAACAATTTTGAAACTGGGCAAAATATATCTGATAAAATCGGGTTGTACAGTTGTGTACTGTCACTAATTTTGACAGTTGAGAGCTGTCACTCACTTTGACAGTTGACAGCTTTCATTCACTTTACAGTTGACAGCTGTCACTCGGTTTGACAGAAGGAGAGGAAGCTTTTTTCCCATAGAGACAATGACAGGACGGAGTTTTGGCGGGAATCCGATAGTGAGACGTTGTTGGTTTTATATTATTAGCTCAAACTTGTGTTTCTTCGAGTGTTAATGTGTAATATTGGTGGAATATTAACCATTAAGTGTTCGTTAACGTGCACGAGTGTAGGCGAATGATATAAACTTAAAAAACGTGTCATTTCGCATTTTTACCAAAACTCCCAGGAAGTTTCAGTAAAGCATCCACTACTTTACTGAATCGTGACTTTGACGATGTAAATAATTGACTTGACTACTTGACCACGATTGCTATAACATTGCTGTGTCTTTTTAATGTGAAATTAAGAAATACTTAAAATAAAATACTTGACACTGGCTATATGCACAAACCGTGCGAAGCCATAACTAAAACAAAAAAAAAAAAAATGACAGGACAACGTAATATGTCGGGTCAGCTAGTTATTATACAAATGATTATAAAACCGGGTTTAATTTGCCAGATAGACTCACCATGGCACTTCGATCCACGTCGGTGATGGAGCCGGCAGATACTGAAACGGAGGCGTCGGATTAGTCCATTATCGCTTTTCCCATCCGCCCCGGCCTTGCCGTCCATCGGGGCAGATGGCACCGATAACAACTCGATCCTTTATTTTATGCAATCAATCGATAGCACATTGAGGAATTATATAAGGAGTCAAAAGTCGGCGCACACGCTGCCGGCAGTCAGTGCGCCGACTGTTTGTTTGGTTGCATACAAGCGACATTGAACGTTAACAGAACGAAATAAGGTCTATATTTGGGAAAATGTGCCAACTCAATTATATCTCATGACAACAGCACACGGACAACTTTTGACTGTTGTCACATAATTCCTCAACAGGGCGCAATGCGTCGCGATCGCGCTCCGCCAGCGCCGCCGGAGCCCGGCGCTCCGCCCCGGCTCACCGTCGGATTTGCCGCTGCTGAAGTCCGTGCTGTGCGTGTGCTCGCCCATCGCGGAGAATGTGAAGTCACCCTGCGGGTAGGGGACTCTTTGTAATGTCACTATATCAACATTGTACTAAACTCGTATGAAAATATGTACGACATGTATCTATAACAAATAATAATCAATTTATTTGCCATTTGTCTGTCTGTCTGTGTGCTCTGGCTAACCTATGAAACAGGCGGATTGATAACGCCACATCTACTGGCAGAGTGCCGATGTAACAAGAAGTAACATGGGCTACTTCTGTTTTCGAACTAACTGCATCGCGCAGTTTCACCCGCAATAGTGAACGCGCGTACGTGTGCGTGTGCGTGTGTGCGTGTGCGTGTGTGCGTGTGTGCGTGTGTGCGTGTGTGCGTGTGTGCGTGTGTGCGTGTGCGTGTGTGCGTGTGCGTGTGCGTGTGTGCGTGTGTGCGTGTGTGCGTGTGTGTGTGCGTGCGTGTGCGTGTGTGCGTGTGTGCGTGTGTGCGTGTGTGTGCGTGTGTGCGTGTGTGTGTGCGTGCGTGTGCGTGTGTGCGTGTGTGCGTGTGTGTGCGTGTGTGCGTGTGTGCGTGTGTGTGTGCGTGCGTGTGCGTGTGCGTGTGTGCGTGTGCGTGTGTGCGTGTGCGCGTGTGTGTGTGTGTGTGTGTGTGTGTGCGTGTGCGTGTGCGTGTACTCACGGCGGTGCTGGAGGAGAAGGTGTGCGAGCGGTTGGCGAGCCCGTAGCCCGGCCGCGGCGCCGCGCGCAGGGACGACACCACTGCAACACCGAGGGGCATGTTCGTACATACTTTGTTGGTACATTATTCATATGTGTAATACAAACCCTTTATGAAAAAGGCAATGGGGCAGATGGGAAATAAAATTCTTATCTGCCCCCTTACTCCAGGCCAAAAAAGCAGATGGGAATTAAAATTCTCAATTGCCCCCTTACTCACGCCAAGGGGGCAGATGGGAATTGAAATTCCCAACTGCCCCATGATGGAGAGGTTAAGAGAGGAAGGGGGCTCACCGTGGTAGGAGGCGCGCGTGTCCCGGCCTGCGGGCGAGGGCTCGGAGCGGCGCGCGCGGCGCTCCTGGCGCGAGGGCGAAGCCCCCGCCGGCGACGAGTAGCGTAGGCGCGGCGCCGCCTCGCGCGCCGCCGAGGGCGTGCTGGGGGAGAGGGAGGGGGACTCAATATTAATTAAAAACGAAGCTTTCACCGTAGCGATTGTACAGTCGGCCTCAAAAGTAGCTGAACATGACCACACTCAAATTTAAATAAAAAATGTTTATATAAAACTAGGTGTTACGCGCGACTTTAACGAATAGGCTAATAAGAATACATTTTGTAAACTTTGTATGCTATTTTAAATCCATCGGACACGACGTCATTTCTGTCGATATCTACAACATCTCTCTTAAATCTCTCTGCCTTTCCAACATCTCCCATCGCCACCCCTCCATCATTTTCCCATGCCTACTTTACCATTTTCCCATCATTTCCCCTCCATATTCCCATCTTCTCTTTATTTTCCCATCTCCACTACATTTTCCCGTTCCTTTTTTCACATTCCTATTTCCCCATTTTCCCACCTGCCTATTTCTCCATCTCCATATTTTCAAATTTTCCCATCTACAATCTACATCATAAACTTACTACGGTTGATATAAAAAAGTTACTAACCGGCTAGCGTTTCTGGGGTCCAAGTTTTGCTTCTTCCATTGTTGCAGTTTTTCTCTCTCTTTCACTTCTTTGAGGAACACCTGAAACCGACCGACTACACTTTTCAGATAATTATACAGAAAAAATGTACATATACATATTTCCATGAACCCGTAGTATACCGCTTGGGTTGTTTATAAACATACAACTCCTTTTTAAGCAGCAGAACTGTAGTACAGAATTTTTATACAAAATTGTTAGGGAATTTTCTTCAGCGTTGTGTCATCATTATCAGCGTAGCCGTCTTCAGCGTCAGCATCTTTAGTGTCAAAATTGTTAGCTTCTACGTCGTTAGCGTCGTCAGCGTCAGAGTCATTAGGGTCGTCAGCGTTGGCGTCATAAACGTCGCCGTCGTTAGCGTCAGCGTCGCCGTCGTTAGCGTCAGCGTCAGCGTCGTTAGCGTCAGCGTCGGCGTCTGTAGCGTCAGCACAAGCAGCGAGGTAAGGCGGGCGGGGCGCACCTGCGCGATGCCGGAGTCGATCTTGGCCAGCTCCTGCTCCTCGCGCCGCAGCTGGCGGTGCGCCGCACACTCGCCGTTGCCGTTCACGGCGTCCGGCCGCGCCTCGCCCTCCGAGTCCGAGTCCACGCCGCGGTACGTGTCCGACCAGCGCCGGCGCCGCTCTGCGGGCCAGGGGAGGGGGCGTCAGTGGGGGCGTCGCCGGGGACTCGCCCGGGTCGGTGTGGGGTAGGGCGGCACACACTCACCCGGGTCGGTGTAGGGGTAGGGCGGCGCGGGGAAGTCGTCGCGCTCGATCTTGGGCTCCGTGCCGGGGGGCGGCTTGTACGCCGCGGGGTAGTGCGACAGCTCGATGGGCTCCTACAGACAAACCAACACATTACTATTCACTGGTACCAGTTTCTCAATTTCTTATTTGTCTTTCTTACGCCCGAATTTATATTTAACCATAATTAAATATATATTATAATAATAATACATATTAATTAATTATAAATTAATTAAATATATATTATATAATAATAATTCAGCCTGTAACTGTCCCACTGCTGGGCAAAGGCCTCCCCTCACTATCGTGAGGAGGGTTAGGCCATAATCTATATTAATAAATATATATTAATTAATTAATATTCTTATTTGTTTAATTTGGGTTGGTTTTTGTCTACATTACGTAGGATTAAAATTATATTTGTTGGATTACGAAAAAAAAAAATTTCATAAAAGTACTTATAAAACTGCTCATACTAATAAAATAAAAAAAACCGGCCAAGTGCAAGTCGGACTCGCGCACGAAGGGTTCCGTACCATTTTCTATAAAAACAGCAAAAAAAAAAAAACAAACACAATTTTATTGTTGTATGGGAGCCTGTTTTTTTTTCAGTATTTACTGTTAAAGGGGTAACAGAAACACATCATCTGTGAAAATTTCAACTGTCTAACTATCGGTTCATGAGATACAGCCTGGTGACAGACGAACAGCGAAGCCTTAGTGAGAGGGTCCCGTTTTACCCTTAAAAAATAGGGTCCCGTTTTACCCTTTAAAACAAAGTCCCTCACCTCGTTATTCATGTGCGGCGACTTGGGCCTCGGCGTCTCCGCGCGGATGGAGTCCACCAGCGCCGCCATGCCGGGCCGCCCCGCCTTGCTCTGCCGCGAGGAGGCGCGCGAGCCCCCGCCCCCGCCGCCGCCGGCCTCGGGCGGGCGGTGGAAGTGCGGCGAGGCGGGCGGGCGGTCGTACGGCTGCAGCGGGCGGCGCAGGTACAGCGGCTCCGTGGTGAGGTAGGAGTAGGTGGTGATGCGGTGCGGGGAGCAGGCGCCCAGGTCCCGGTACTCGCGCAGGATCAGCCCCGGCGACGCGCAGCGGTACCCGTACTGTGCCAGTGGGAGCGGGACGTCACTACGCGGCGCAGCTCCGTCTCTCTCTGTCGCCCGTCGAGCGCGCTCTAGCGAACGGCTCGCAGCGACAGGGAGGGAAGTAGCGGACGGGTGGACGCCCCCGTCATGCCCCGGGGTGAAGTGAGTTGGGGGCGTCCGTTTTATTACGATATTATCTTAGTCTGACGTCCCGACGCGTCTGCCGAGCTTTGAATGCGGTATCGTAAACCATCGTCGATAAAACCTCACTTAAAAAATAAACTTCGACTCTGGAACATTTCTCAACGTTTTAAAAATGCGAATAAAGAAAGATTCCGTAGTAAAAAATCGGGGAGGGCATCGTCACTTTACATCATTTGACTTGTAGCTTATAATCGACTACAGGGATTCATGAGAAATGTATACTTACTTACTTATAAAATTCATAGTTAACACATCCACAAGCCGACGAGCGTGTACGACCACAGATATACATCACAACGACCATGGCAAAAAAATACTGCATGAAAACTTAACAAAACGAATTAAAAATATAAATGTGTCAACTAAAATTAAACTAAAGCCCTGGAACGACGACGTGGCACATAATATGAGTCATAGTAAAAACCATAAAATCATGGTTAGTTTAAAGTCTTGGCATGTTTGCTACTTTCGACTACATCGTCACTCAATACAAAAACTAAACAAAAACATTCGGGGTGTTGTGGCATAAAGACGACCAATTCGACTGAAAACTCGTCTATGTCACCCTTCGTTTTTACGATAGGTACCATCAGTTGGCACTTCTTTGGAGATTTGCTTATTTAGTTAAAATTGACAGCAGGGATAAATAAAAATAAACCTTACTGCATCGACACAAAGTCCTATTTTAAACGCAATTAAAACCTCCCCAAGTTGACGCGAAAAGATCCCTGTGTGCCTCGCGTCGCCCGGGCGGGGCGAATAAAGAAAGAAACAAAATAAAAAGTGTGGTCACCTTCCTGGTGAGGCTACTGTAGGGGCTGCAGTAGGAGCCGTTCGCGCTCGGCGTGCGGGAGGCCAGGGAGAACTGCGGAACGGGACTATGCGGTACTGCGCGGTACTGCGCGGTACTGCGCGGTACTGCGCGGTACTGCGCGGTACTGCGCGGTACTGCGCGGTACTGTGCGGTACTGCGCGGTACTGTGCGCCGGCCGCGCGCGCAAACTTACCGCGGTCCGATATACTCGTAGATGGCGTTATAATCAAGCAGACGACCCCGACTATTATCGTTTATAATTATAGAAATATATGCAAATTATGTATACTAAATTGCGGGAGATCTTTGCCCAGCGCTGGTACGGTACATGTTACGGTAAAAAAGAAAATAAAATCAAAAAATGCCAACGCATTGTAATCGAAAATACCATCGATCGACTAGAAAAGAATCGGAATAGTTATTTAAATAACAAATAATAGTACATTAAATTATTTGAAATTATTTAGTTTCTTATTAACGCCATCTATCGAGCCCGGTAGGACAACTTATTTTTTTAATGTGTCTTCGAAACCTGTGGCTTTCTCTGTTTTGCGCGCGCGTCCGGCTAATTGCATGATCCGGATTGTGTGGCGAGTGTTGTCGGCGATTGAGCGCTTCGCATACAGAACCGACGCGACGACTCGAATAATGTCCCCACTAATCGGTCCAGCGGTGGGGACAATAGGAATTTTTAGGGCGTCCCCACTCCTAAATATGTTAGTGGGGCCATTTGTTTGGAGACGACGCGTCGATTATGTAGGTTTTGCGCTTAAGCCCGGCGTTCACTTCAGTAACTCGACGCCCGTTTTGACTTCTGTGTGAGATTGATCAAGCGTAACTTATCACTAGTCAATTTTCACAGCAAATGTGTCAAATCACACGTTAGGTTACCAAGGTGGACACCGGTCCGATCCACATCTGCAAAGGTGGCTTTAGCACTAGAAAATACGACAAAAAAAAGTAAAGCAAAATTATAGTGCGATGATTGACTTCTTTGTTCTTTGTTCATTTTATCAGCAATTATTGTATATTTTACTTTTATTTTCATTATACAAATAAACAAGAACAACGATGAAATAAGAAATTCATTTGAAAACAATGAGGCCGGAACTAACGAAATGTAAAAAGATTACAAAAACAGGTATTCGTAAATATCGAAATAACTAGTGGTTGGATGTGTAATAAGGTTGAACAAGGCGGTTTCTCAATCGAGTCTTCTTCTTTCAGAAGGACCGTTTCTCTCTCTCTCTCTCTCTGTCTCTCTCTCTCTCTCGCACGCACCTGCAGCTCGGCGTCGTCGGCGGCGGCGGAGGCGGCGGAGGCGGGCGCGGCGGGCGCGGCGGAGTCCGGGCGCGGCGCCGGGCCGCAGCGCGGGTGCCAGATGGCGGCGCCCTGCAGGAACATCTCCTCGCCGTCCCCGAAGGGCTCCCCGCACTTGGAGCAGCGCGCGCACGTGGGGTGGAAGTGGTGCGCGGCGCCCGCCTGCAGCACCTTGCCGGAGATGTAGCGGCGGCAGTAGGCGCAGCGCACGCCGAACAGCCGCTGGTAGTCCCGCTCGCAGTACGGCGCGCCGCCGCGGCCCATGTACTCGCCCGCCAGCGCCGCGCCGCACGCGCCGCACGAGAAGCACGAGGGGTGCCACTGTCTGCATTGTTTTGATACAGATATATGATATACTAGCTGATACCCGCAACTTCATTTGCATTTTTATATAAAATGTAAACTGTTTAGAAAATCAATTGATGTCGCGGGGAACAGCTAGGTAAGAATATATCTGTCTCTTTCTCTCTCCCTTTTCCTGTATCTTTCTCCCTCTCTAGCTCTCTTTCTATTTTTCTCCCTCTTTAGCTCTTTCTATCTCTCTTCCTCTACCTCTATCTCTTTCCCTCTCCTTATATCTCTATATGTTTCCCTATCTTTCTATCATTAATATCCCTCTCCACTCTGAATCTCTAGCCTTCTCTCTCCCTGTCCATCTCATCCATTATATTTATTTCCCTCACCCTCTCCGTCTATATCTCTTCCTTTCCCTTCTTCGCTCACACCCTTTCCCTCTATTTCTATATATATCGCACTCAATTTATCTCCCCCCTCACTCCTATTTCCCCCCCTCTCCCCTCCTTCTACCCTCACTCTCCCCTCTTTTCTCCCACTCTACCCTCTTTCTCATCCCACTCTTCTCTCTTTCTCCCCCCACTCTCCCCCTTTCTCCCCCCACTCTACCCTCTTTCTTTCCCCACTCTCCCCTCTTTCTCCCCACTCTCCCCTCTTTCTCCTCACGCTACCCTCTTTCTCACCCCACTCTCCCCTCTTTCTCCCCACTTTACCCTCTTCACCCCTCACTCTACCACCTACTTCCCCTTTCCCCCCCCCCACTCTCCCCTCTTTCTCCACACTCTTCCCTCTCTTTCTCCCCACTCTACCCTCTTCTCCCCTCACTCTACCACGTACTCCCCCTTTCCCCCCACTCTCCCCTCTTTCTCTCTTTCTCCCCACTCTACCCTCTTCTCCCCTCACTCTAACATCTACTCCCCCTTTCCCCCCACTCTCCCTCTTTCTCCCCCCTCTACTCCCATCGCACCCTCCCTCTTTAATTACTTGCCAAATTAAATTACGATCCGTACAGCCGTTTATTGTGGTCCGTAGGGGGTGCATCTAAAGAATACCTCATAATTTCAACCCCCTTGCTTTTCCTCCTTTAGGGATGATTTTGCAAAAAAGCTAAAACCCGTATTTATTTATTTCTTACCAAAAAGCCTAAATAAGAATTTTCAGATCCCTAACTTGAGGAATTATGGATTCCCCATACAAACTTTCAACCCCTATTTCATCCCCTTCGAGATTATTTTTTGAGACGAAAGATAGCCTATGTCCGTCTCATAGCTCTAATCTACCCCTATACCAAATTTCATAGAAATCGGTTCAGCCGTTTAGCCGTGAAAAGGTAACAAACAAACAAATAAACAGAGTTACTTTCACATTTATAATATTAGTATGGATTATCCAAACGCGGGTGAAACTGCGGGGCGCAGTTAGTATAAAATACGATAGTCGAGGAGGCGGACGCGCTCACCTGTCCAGTGCCACTAAGGCTTGCCCTTCTGATAACTCTTGACCGCATCCCGCACATTCTGAAACACATCGAGGTAAATATACATTTCTTTACTATCCATTTTCCAATCAGTCGGAGAGATCTATATTTATCGGTCACAAAATTGTACAGCTGGGACACATTCCCCGGCAGTAATGGTTCGTAATCCAAACAGTATAAAGCAAATTTCCTATGACAATGAATAAGCAATGCTCCCAGACTAATGTGCCTCCGAGGCCGACGTATGTCAAGGGTCGCACGGATCCCGCACGAAAGTTACGCTCATGCATTATTCAAACTTTTGTTCCGCAAATTGCCGCCGTCGAGAAATGGACGCGAGTTTCGCCGGCTTCTGCGCTAATCCGGAACGCGAAACAATGTTCGCTAATGAGGCGTTTAAAATGACAAGACAAGGTCGACGACCTGTCTCCGCGGTCACGTGGCGCACGGTGACCGAATCAAAACTACAACGACTTGCCGACGGTCGATACCCCTGTCGATACAAAAAGCTACAAAAACAATGATGTATTCCTAAATCCTCACTATCCATCGAGCGTCCGCGCCTGCAGAGACCGTGCGTCGGTTCACCTATAGGGTAGGGTGCCCGTATAGAGTATGCGGGCAAAAGGTCCCTATATTACGTTCTGATATCCAGGTAGATGGAAGGTGCAAGAGGAATAGGTGGTGATGTAAAACCCACAGGAACTAACGATGGAATATATTACATTAGGGGAAGACACAGGCACTATACACAATAGGGTAAAGGATGATTTTACATGCAAAAAGCTGGTAAATAAAGAACTCAACAATAAAATAGCGAGCAGTATTGCAATAAAAATCTTGACATAGAATATCAGTAAGTCACTGTGACAAATCGTAGGTATATATTTTTCTGCGGTGGCCGGTGTGCATCTCCGTATGAAACCTTTGCAAGTTGGTAACCGATGCGACTATCGACATCGACCAGCTGACATTCATCGTATGAAACTATAGTAGAATGATTGAATGAACGCGAACGAGTAGGAAGGCGTACGCACCGTTCTGGTCTGGCGGCGGGCGCTCGGGCTTGGGCGGCGCGGGCTCCTGCAGCGGCGCGGCGGCGCGGGCCGTCTGCCGCTGCGGCGCCGCCACGCACGCCGAGCACACCACCTCCGCGCCCGTGTACGTCACCTTCTCGCCCGACGGGAACGCCCGTCTGCGAACACGACACTGCTGCTGTACTGTCCGTCTGTATACATGCACCATGCATGGATCCAGTGAAGATCGGAAGCGAGAGTGACTGATCGGTCGCTCGAGCGACTAGGCAGTCGCTTTAGTAGGTAACTCTAAATGCACACGCGATTATAGTCAGCCTCAGGGTGATAAGAAAATGTAGGGCCTGTTTTTAAGCTTTAGCTTCTGGCCGTTCAGCGACTACTATTTCTAATGATATTATTGATTTTTCGCTTTCATACTTTTAAAAGCCATATTATTGCAAAAAAATAATGATATCTATTACACTCTAACGGCGAAGACGGGTCGACTAACACCTCGTTTGTCAAAATCGACTGATGACACTAAGAGGAAACATCTACACAAACATAAAACCCCCTACATTTCCGTGTAAAAAATAAGTAGTTATACTGACTTGCAGCGTGCGCAAGTGAAGCATTTCTGGTGGTAGGTGTTCCCGAGCGCCGACACCACCTCCCCCTCCACGTACTGGCTGCAGGCGGCGCAGCGCGTGCCGAACGCGCGCTGGTAGTCCTGCACAGCGCACAAGCAACAATCTAACATTCTGCAATGCCACGCACGGTCGGGGTGGCACTGCAACTGGGCAGAAATATGGACAGGCGATCGGCTGTAGTATGGCCGACTATCGCTTAGGTATACTTAGGAACTGGGGCCAAAACACTATATCGTTAGATAAAGGTTCCTACTGCTGCTTGAGCATTGACTTTGGTAAGAACAATTTGGTAAGAACAAGACAGAAAGATAGCTTTCAGCATTGTACAAAATATAGTCGTATAAGATCAAATGGATCACCAACAAACCTTACAAATCTTAGATACTTTTTGCCCAACAGTACACACAACATTTTCGGAACCATCGTCACAACAAAGAAACGTGCAACATCCCGGTCTGAGCCAGCTGTGCCGCTACACCGCCGGCGCGGGAAGTCAAGGTC
Source organism: Hylaea fasciaria (assembly GCA_905147375.1). Taxonomy (NCBI): domain Eukaryota; kingdom Metazoa; phylum Arthropoda; class Insecta; order Lepidoptera; family Geometridae; genus Hylaea; species Hylaea fasciaria. The sequence goes on from LR990214.1 coordinate 7,501,175, forward strand.
AAAGCATTTATTGTAAATAGGCAATAAAATCGCACTTTTACATGTCTAAAAGCTAATTCTCGTTAACAAAAAGAACCAGAAAACATAAAATATGATAAATTTAACTAAACAGTATAAGTAATTGATTTATGGTTTGAGTTTGAAAAAGGATGTTTCCCTCTCAAGCACCGTACCAAAATTATGGACAGGAAAAGGAAACTCCGTTGACTCCACCAGTGCTTCGGAATACGCCCGTTAAAGAAGACAGTAGGGAGCTAGAGGGCAGAGACTCGCCTGCGGGCAGTAGTAATATCCATCCTTGCAGAAGAAGCCTCCCTTGGCGAGCGAGGCGGCGCACGTGCGGCACGTGAAGCAAGCCGTGTGGAAGTACTTGTCAGACACGCGCAGCACCTCGCCGCTGCACTTGCCGCCGCACGCGCCGCACACCACCTTCCCTGCAACACATGGGCTGTCGGTTCACAATGGTTCCCCTGACAAAAGAATGTCGGGGTTGAGGAGAATTCAACCACCTATCCATCTCCACTACTGTTATAAAGAGGAAAAGTTTGTATTGTTGTGTGTATGTTTGTAATGAATAAACTCAAAAACGATTATGCCGATTTCAAAAATTCTTTCACCTTTGGAAAGCTACATTCACCCTGAGTAACATAGGCTACTTTTATCCCGTAAAAAATAAAACGGTTCCCGCGGGATAATAGTTAACTCGGGTGAAACCGCGAGGCGCTTTTAGTCGTCTATACATAATGGGGAATCCGATTATTAGCAGTACCTATGACCTTATGTACAGAGCGATTTATCTTCGAGTGTATCTGCTAGATAAATCGCGCTGTATCTACACACACTATCTCCGACTACTACTAGTGTGGTGTGTCGTGATAGTTATGTTGTACAAGACCAAACGCGGGTAGTTGGAACCGTCACGCGCCGCTCCCAACGGTGACATCTACCCGCACTCTCCAGTCTCCTCATGCCCCCGGTCAATGCATTTGCTAGAAATACTGAGGTACTATGTCAACTATTAGCCCCGTTTTTAGGTACGAAATAAAATGGGGCATATAAAAAGTACAACAAAATCGGTGTTTACATTCCTCGATCGTGACGTAACGCGCCGTGGGGAGATCGAGTCCCCAATGTAATGGGCAATAAAGGCGATTGTCATAAATTAGAATGACTATGAGGTCAATTGGGGGCCACCGGGGCAGCGGGGCTGGCGAGGGGCCACTAATAAGGTCCTGCGAATGCACCGGCATAACTCGCCGCGCGCGCTCTTATGGCGTCATAGTTAGGTAATAAAGACGGGAGGGGAGTTCCCTAACCGACACGGATTTGCTGCTAGTGATAATAATATTGCTAATGGATTGCGTCGAGAAATATCTTATACCGACCAAGTTATATGCGGTCTCCCCGCTTCGGAGTGTGGTGGTTGGTGATGACGAGTTGAGTGAAAGAGCGGAGTTAAGGACGTACGTTTATTGCTAGGTGTCTACATGATGACTGCCTTAGTAACACTATTAATATTAATAACTTCACCTAATGTTAAGTCGGCGGTTCCTATAATTAGGGGGTTTACAAACTACAGGAGGGCTAGTATCGTGGGTGATATCGATTCAAAGCAGTCGTTAAGCCACGTCAGAAACCCATGGGCGGGCAGCATGAAAAACTGATACGAAAGGCCGACAGTACCTCACTCGACAGACAACAGTAAACCACATCGCGTCATGCTAACCGCGCAAGACACCTGAAAACAAGGGCACCTTATCAGCCTAATCGATTTTTCAGTACTTTAAATTCACTCGTACATTTCACAACGTCAGCTATCAATCTTATCAGTGCGTTGTATCGCCGTGAACGGCACGAGCGGAGCCTCGCCGCCGGGTCAGCAACCCGTATAGAAACTAATCAATAGGTAAGGTCAGCGTTTCAATTTCCACTAAACGTGACATCATCGTGGCTTACAGCTCAGTGATGGAGGCGATAAACTTCACTTCGAATCCAGCAAATACAAGGTGCTATAATGTATACTTACCTAAGGGAACAACGCTGACTGACAGGATTCAAATCTGTAAATGCTCTGAAGCAAGTGAGCTATTGCTAGGATGCAAGCGGCAATTTGTCGTTCGGTGTGGCGGTCTAAGGGGGAGGCCTATGTTCAGCAATGGACGTCTTCAGGCTGATGATGATGCTATTGAATAAGCAGGTACCGACTAAAATCAATGACCAGTTTAATAGCGACGGTATCGGCTATGGCCAGTTTTGGTGAACTTTGGTCACAGGTTCGTGTCCCGTCAAAGAATACCTGTAATTTTATAACACAGCAGACGCTGATGTCACAGCTAACCAGGATGACGTTGTGTCACTGCGTTACCGGCCAACAGGCGTGTGCACACACCTAATAGGAAATTGAGTGTGGGAGGCGTCAGCCACCGCCGACTCTATGCAGGTGATGTCATTTGCATAATGTGACACAAGGATGAATGGATCCCAGACCATAAAGCCGTATCCCGACCCCGTTCAGACTAAACTCTGTGCTCAACTAAATGCACCAGTCTGTCCCAAAACGTGGCGAGCCCATCGTCATCAGTTCTCGCGCTCATGCTCTGTAGTCACTAGATTCCTAATCATCTCATCATCATCATTATCATCATCAACAACATAGAACGCCACAACGGCTAGAAACTGTTTGCATCCAGCGACTCTCGGTGACTTGTTCCAGATCCTCGGTACTCCTCGCGCAGTCTTCTCACGTTACGTCTTCCGGTCCCTAGTCAACAGTCAATCTTCCACAACGGTTATCGGTTTCTACAAATAGTACGATTAGTGGCACACGCACGCTGTGGCACATGTGGCGCGCATTACTTCCCTCGTGCAGTCAAACGCACACCCGCACCGCGCTCCGTACCTTTATATTCTGGGCTTGTACTGTGTGCCGATCTAATTAGCGGGCTTGGCGCAAGCGCCGGCATCACACTCCATTACACGCATGTGTAGGTTTCATGCATTATCTTGATCTCGACGAACATCGGCATCTTTGAAATGTGATCAATCAAAATCACACGCGTAAGACGGACACCAGCGAATTTACGTTTATGAAGTAATTTGTTTACATCCAATTTCCAAGGATGAAGACATCAAACGATATCGAAACCAAATCGAACGTCACTCGAGGAGCGTAGCTGTCAGTAGCTGATCCCTCTAAGTGCCATCATTAACTGACAGATGACGTTAGTAAAGTGCAGGGTCTCAAGGCGCCGGATACGTCATTAGTTTAACTGCCGCTTTAGATAAACGCAAGAGTGTGGTCTCTCTAGGCTAGGACATAGGCTAGGAGGTACCGACGACTGACGTACTTGCGGATTCCTTCGCGGGAATGCGGTACAAAAATACCGGCGTGTTGGCGCGCCGCCAGCTCCAGGAGCGCTGGAGCCGCGCGGCGCGCCCTGCACCACACGTGCGCAGGCGCCGCCCGCCCGTGTCGTCTCTCTACACGTACATACCTACCTACATACATACTGCCCATTTGGTCACAAACCTAAAACATCACTCGAAATACAGATGTTAGGTTAGAGGTAAGTATGGTTAAGGTATGGGTTCCATTTTTAAACGCCCGCCCACGAAATCAAACATGACAAGACATGATACGACTATTAGGTACAACACAAAGCCCGATCAGTGACAACTTCTCGAAGCACGACGAGGAAAACGCATATTTCCATGAAATATCTGTATTACTGCTAAAAAAATCACGAGATCAGATAAAACGACAAGGAAAATAAACAACAAATAAAGATCAGCCCAACCATTAACCACCAAACGACAAACAAAGTATAATTCCCCCAATCACAATCCTACATCTTGTGTTCTGATTCGCCAAATTCAAAGTAAATAGAGCAATTGGCACCGCGGCCCGCGGCCGCGAATCAAACTCAAATAAAAACCAATTACTACTCCGAGAGGAACGAGAACATCGGGAAACAAGTAATACGCCAATTGGAAGACAAAAAATGTCTATGATATAAGGTGAGTCATGGATATAGACAAAAAACTAGCAACCAGTATTATACTGTGTAGTTAGTAAGTGATTACAAGTAGAATTCTGTGTCATTAGTGGTAACGTTGGGCACACATACACTATACGTCATCCTGGGCTGAACAGTCTTGGTGAAATAGAACAGAGAAGAGGGTGCCCGACTCTGCCCACACCCCGCGTTTTGCAACTAAGCGTTGGCCACCATCATAGCCTAAACATTTCGCATAGAGCGGTTAGCAAAAAAGTTCGCAGTTACATAATTAGGAACAAATGTCCGTGAATCATCATAATTCTCTTTTTGCTACTGCATCCTGAAGTGTACATCATTAGTATCTATTATTTGAATGCTGGTGGACAGTCGGTTAAAGTATGCTGGACATGACATATCGTGTTCATTAAGAGACAAAAATTGCTTTAGCATTCTTCTTTGACGCCATTATCGTTGGTACGTCTGTTAGTGATCGGTGTATCTTCAACGACCTCTTGAGGTCATATTCACATATCACATTTGTTTTGAAGAGAAGATGATTCAACACGATGCAGGGATCCAATTCGATAGGTGAGAAACGGCAGAATAATGTCCAGTAACAAAATATTTTTATTCCGAGATTTCACAGAAAGTTCAGAATGTTATTAGATAATAATTACTTCTATGCTTGAGAAATTGCGAATCGTGTGCCTCTGGTATATCGAATCTGATGTGGACTTTCAGTAAGAGCTTAGAATACCTATATTTGTATGTCAGACTCAAAACCCCGAGGTCAACGACCGAAGCCAATTCAACTGTCAAATTACATCGTCAAATATTTGTTATAATTACTGTCAGAGGAGCTCAACATACAACAATAATGATACACTCAACGCGATGCAAGTTTTGCTCTAGTGCCTTAAGATTGTCTATCGTTCACATTACTTAACAATTCGTTTTTGTAAGTGGCTTCTGTGGAAGGACCATATTTCGCCAATGGCACCAATTCTGCTAACTAAATCAAGGAATAAACGTGATAACATACTTTGAAAACGTTTTAGGGGAAAGCAGGACCAAGTTTGCTTGGGCAAGAAACCAGATATGTCAACCAGCTGTCATCTCGTGCATCCATTACCTCGTCACAGACTGAAATTACATATCATCACGCCTGGATGTGGTTTTTGTATCACGTCATTAGCACAAGTCATTGCCATGGATTTGCTAAGGTCCCGAAGCAATAATTATCACAAAATCAAATAAGATACAGATAAAATAAGTTATTTTACTATAATTGTTGTAACGTATAATATGACGTCCACACAGCGATGTGTCTGTGCACATTACTTCTCTATAATTATAATATCTAAAAACATATTCAAACCAAAGACTGCTCTACGGATCGAAATCAAATTGTAGTTCACAAACATAATTGTATCCAAGGCCTAGAATGCCCAATGCCAATGCCCATAAAAACATTAGAAAACCGACACAAATGCGATGTGAAAAAGTGACACTAAATATGGAGCCAGGTAAGGTGTTAGTTAAAAAAGCAGGGTCTGATCTGGAGAAACCCGACGGAAGCCGGCTTCCTCAGCCCCGGCGAAGAACCATAACCATATAACCATTTAAGCCCATTGCAGAGCAATATCTGTCTTGCTTTTAAATGCCGTCAATGTGATTAATGAGCAAAGTGATACCTGATAGAATCAGGCATTGCATTGCGGAAATCGATATTCGAAAAATTAATGGATCCGATTTCATTTTTAATCGTGGAACAATAATATTCACCTTACGTAACATGCTCTACATCTTACAATCGATTTCATATCGACAATCATCGTTCATATCAAAGTATCGGAGTCGTGAGACGTCTATAACGCGTTATCGGCAGAGCAATTAGCATCAGCCGATGTCTGGAACGGACCCCAAGAGCTTTCCCTCAGAGATGGTAATTGGTTACACAATCGAAGATATTAAGCTTTATTACTTCCGCAGTACAGAGTCAATAAAGCCAATTATAGAGGTTTTTAAATTCAAACGGAAGCATTATACTTAAAGTTACATCATTTACGCTTATGTAAAAAGCAGTACATTGAAGACTGCTACCTGCTACTGTAGAATGAACTTAGGAAGATGAAGTTATAGCAACCTATCTATATGATAAGTAATTCAAGTCAGAGCTGCAAGACAACAGTCAAGGGGTATTCCCAGATAGCTGGGCCTTTGTAAAGCAAAACCGCTAGACATGTAGAGAAACGCCCAGTTAAGGAGAAACCCCCAGCTCCAGCATCCACTTTCAGTCGCTAATGTCCACATGCGGGTCGGCGGGTCATGCGACGGTTTCCACGAGCCGGCATCGTCATCCATCATATCTACGATCTCTAATGCAGGGTAATAGGGGTTATTTTTCCAAGAGAGGGAAGACAAATTGCTGTGTCAATCAAACTTTCTACCTCGATGTAGATAAATAGTCGAAGCTTGTTCGGGACGTCGACGCGGCACGTCTTATAGCGAGGATGTTACGGGGAGCTAATTTGAGCTTTATAGCGATAGCCCTAAAGCCCCTCAAGGTAAACAACTTTACAGCTAGATGATAATGTCTTAGAGTTAATGGTGTATGTAGTCAATTAATCTAATTGCGCCTAGCGCCATTGTTTCGGTTCCGAGTACAGGCGTGGCCCTGTGAACGCAAACAGATCACTCGAGATTAATTACCAGAATACCTCTTTTTAATGGTACAAGAAACTGGTGACTAAGTTGATAGATAGGAATGCTAATGCGAATCAAGAACAGCTATAATGCCGTGTGATATCAGACACATTGTCGATGACCACGATAATCTTATTTCTAGCACAAATGTCTTTATAATGGCAACAATTCCCATGAATGTAGCAGCAGCAGTGGTGGCTGCAGTGCCGGGGCGCCAGCCCTAACACAATAAGCGCGCCCTAGAAGAATCATCTTAAGACGAAGAGTCTTCCTGATTAAGCTTAATTCGAATTTATTTGAATGATGTTTACGACAAATCCGTACAACTTAGGAATGTGGAAAAAATATATGTTAATTTTGATCATATACTTTAATTTGTGACGGTTAGTGAAACACAATTAAAATATATTTTCTCGATAGAAAAAAATTACAAAGTAACCTCTAGAAAATAGCTATTTAAATTAAATCTCACTAATTTATGAGAGAACATTATTCAAATCGAAAGAACTTGAAACCATTGTACAATAATAAAGGTTTTTGGTGTTTAATATAGCAACAATGCGCCAATTTTCATTCAAGAAAACATATTTGATTGAATTTTCGTTCAAGTAGAATGACGCGCCAGCCGCCATGTTGTGTCCTCTCTATCATTTCCATACGATTCGACAGTAGTCGCTGCGGCGCGCCGCTAGACGGACCTGTGTCACTTTTTTCAATTATTTTTTTACGTAATCATATTTTTCCAAAATACTGGACCGCATCCATCTCCTGTCATGTTTGGTCTGTCAAGGCACTGATTAAGCAAAACAAGCATTGGATGAAGCGCGGCCAGTGGCCGCTGTGTTTTGTTTTTCTAGCCCGTTTATTACAATAGAATTTAAATAGAAGTGCCAAACAGTCACGTTGCTCCCGTTCTTACTTACATAACGAGACAATCTTTGTGTAGGCCATCTTGATGATTCAATCTAAGTACATGCGTGTGAGCTTCGTAATGACCACGTAGTTCTTATAGCATCATCGTCATTGGTGCTTATTATAGGTATTGTTATAAAAAAGTCTGGTGTCGCTAAGCAAGAGATTTCCAAGAGTACCTGTATTTGCGAGAGGTAAACTTAATTTAGGTAGTTTCTCCGGTTTTCAAACTTGGTCTCAGCACATATCAAACATTTGGACCTATTCATTCATGCCTACACTTTTGAGAATAGCTCACACTTCACGCACACGTCAACACTGAAGTACTCGTATATTATACGAGTACTTCAGTGTTGACGTGTGCTTGTCATTCGTGTTCATTTACCTATATAGGATTAGGTTTTGATTATGTACATCAAAATTTGACGGTCTTTAAAATTGCAATATAGCATAGTTGCAACTATGATAGATTTATGATACGACGAGCCGGAGTTCGGTTCTCAATCGCCGTAGTTTGGTTTTGTTGGAAAATATTTTTCTAGACCTTTTGGTTATCCATTGCGCCTAGATTACCCACCTAGTTTTTCTGCTTATTAGAACCACAATCAATACGCTTTCTAACAGCAAGCCAATGAGAATATTTTGACAGTCATCGTGCAGTGGGGTGCATCGTGGTGCAGCCCGAAACTCAATAAGTTCGGGCTATGACTGCGTATTATACTATAGATCGATTAGTGAAATGAAAGATTACATTAGGTTCAAAAATATTTATTAACAGATATCCTATATTAAAAATCTATGCATTTTGCATTTTTTTATCCCTTCTCAGAACAAGTTCTGGTAGGTATAGGTTCCACTGGTGAAATGAAGTATACAAAGTAACATTTTTTCTTTCTTGCGATTCTTAGCTGCCCTTGTACCTGTAATCCAAATTAACACCATAACTTTTAAATTCCTAAACAAATTTGTATGTACTATAGGGCTTCGTTATTTGCTAAGTTTGGTACCTACTACACCACCCCTATTCATTTTTGTAGTAGCGTATGTCTTGAGTAGAGGTACATAACAACTGAACATAAATAATCACAGGTTTACATTACAATCATTTCATCTCGTCTGTATAAAAGAAATAACAATCTGCACAGTACAGAATTTTCAGGTTGGTCTTTGTACCAAGAAATTTGTTGCACGTTAACAATGGGTTCAATACTTACGAAACATCTTCGCCATGGAAACGCTTGAGCGGAGAACGCATGGAAACGCTTCAGCTACATACAGGTCCAGAATAACTGTGAGCTCGTTTTTGATGTTTTTGCTCTAGGTATACATTTTTAGCATCGTCCGTGAAAACAGAAACTCTCCGACCCAACCTAAAAATCAAAATAATTATATTTAAAATGTTCGTATGTGATAGAAAAATAAAACGGTTTTCACGGTTCACAACACTGAACATAATATGAAATATCGTCAACTCTTGAATCTTACAATTTTTATTTACCCCAAAGCCGGTGACTACAGAGAACGAAACGTGACAGTCTGACACTGACAGACAGTGTCGCGTCACGATCAAGGAGGTACCAGTTGATAATTACTGTATTGCCTTGCCAGTGCACAACAGTCAAAAGTACTGTACCAGTTGTACCACAATTGTACTCTGCTTTGATTGAACACGTCTTATCGTCATCGCGTCGTCTTTGTCGTCGGGAACCAATCGTGTAATTGCTATAATTATTTAAATATATTTAATAAAATTACGTAGGTATTTAAAATAAAATACTTATTTCATTATTTAAGTCTCTTTTGCTCTTATCTGTTTACTGGTATACCTTGCTCATTAGTTTTCTTTGTTGATGATATCGTTGGAAACTTGAAACCCATATAATTAATTAACTTGTTCAAAGTAAACACGTTCTACAATACATATTATTCATATCTGTTAAGAAAAAATGTCCAAAATTACATTCGGCTATAGTATAGTACGAGAGTAAATGTGATAATGTAGTAAGTGACACAAAATCTACCACGTGCAAGATTCTGGCAGCACTGAATTGGATACGTCACCTGGCGCTTATTTTATTATTTTGAATTACATATTATTTAATTACATTATACGAAACGGCAACGCCCGATTACGCTGCGATTATATCGCGGATATGCTCACACAAAGTAATGTCTTCTTGCTCCCACAGGCCTAGTGTGTCAACGTCGCATAGTGTCAATCTTTTTGAGACACAAGATAGCCTATGTCCGTCTTATAGGTCCAATCTATACCTATACCTACCAAATTTCATCGAAATCCGTTCAGCCGTTTAGCCGTGAAAAGGCAACAAACAGACAATAAACAGAGTGACTTTCACATTTCTAATATTAGTAGTATGGATTATAATATTATTTAAGAACTTTTATATTTTGGTCTCTGGGATTTTATCACTTAAATAATAAAACTGTTAATGTACCTAGTAGGTGGATCGTTCATCTAATTTAGCTTTTTAATATAGTGGGTTGGAATGAGAAAATAAAATTTCACATCTAAATACGAGTACCTACATTGATTGTATAATATTTTATTTAAGTCTAAACGGTTATGTCCCTACATATTTTTCTTACAATAAAATAATGACCAGCTTTTATTAGATAAACCGCTTATTTAACAGATCGCTGGTGCGTAACTTCTTTACGTTCTAATAGTTCAATATTCTTTGGTAGTGAGAGATGGTAGTTGAAGGTCACGTAGCTGAAACTTTTATTACGCCGTTTCCCCGCTGTTTCTTCGTGCGCTGCAGTCGGATTGTGAAATGTCAGTAGCTCTTGTATGGCTCTTAATGATTGGAAGTAGCTAAGCTTAGATGACATTAGTCAATTTAGTCCTCTGATAATGTATAGAACATAGAACTTAAGGACCGCACAGGTTGGACGCAAACTCAGTTTAGTCGGTTCGCGCTGAATCGGCGACCTATTTGAATATTTGGCGTGACTTGTTTTCTGATCACAGTGCACTGCACCATTACTGCTGTGTCATACATAGTACCCGCGTCTGACTGACACCCGACACGTTGGAACATCTTGCCACAGTCGCGGTACTGCTCCCATGGCTTCAACCCCCAGTAGCGCCCCAGCGTCGCAGTTTCCATACTCGAGCCGGCCCTGCGGCAATGCCCGCGGCCCCTACATTACAGGATGATACAATCCAGCGGCCTCGCTCCCACATTTATTTGCAGTAATGAGCGCTCGCCTATTGTGTATCACGCGCCTAAATATAACGCTCTTTAGATTAAAAGTGACGCGGCGAAAGAGTCGTGTACACAAAGTTAAAGAATTCAAAGGAAAGATTTATTTGACACAACATAAACTGCTTCTGTATACAACAAAGGCACCCGGTTCCAATTTCTAATCCCTCGTATAAGTTACGTGTTTGAGCTGAATTCGATGCCGTCCCTCGAGGACGGTGAAGAATAACATCTTGGGAAAAATCGGCATATCCAATAATATTGTGGCATGGCATCCGCCAACCTGGTGCCGCCAGCGTGGTAGGTTATGACACATCCTCTCTATCCACATATTGCATAGTGAGGGTGTGTCACTGGTGTTCACCAGTGGGAAAGAAATAGGCTGATAAATGAATGCCCCAAAAACGGTACGTAAGTCACAGCGCACAAATAAAAACCTAGTGTGCCCAATGCAATCCCTTAGTTTGTAGTAAATGGTTTACGAAACAGTAATTGACCGCTTTTTCCCAGTCACAATGCAATCAACGGGAAAACTCTACGTTCCTACAAAGAAGTTGATTAACAAAAGCTTCGTCGCAAGAAACAAGCCCTCAAGCATTTGCGATCCCGGGCGCATTTCACCGCTAATGTTATTGTACTACATTTCCTGAAAATAACAAATACAACTAACCAACCGGTGCTTTAAGGTACCTCGTCATACTACAACTTCCAGCTGGTTTATACAAACGTATTGTGAGAGAGTTGCGTGCCAGTATTACCATACCAATACATCGGTATCATAATTTATACAATGTTGTAAATAAGTACTCACAAAAGAATTAACAACCGCAGCGCTGAATGCGACATTAATTCCTATATTCAACTCTATACACTCCAAGTGCTTACAATATAGTACCCGCAAAAGTTAATGGCTAGCTCAGTAACGATCAGCTACTTGGTCGCAGACTGTACATAGCAAATCTTCAATGGCCAGCTCAAAGTAAGTTTGGGTCAGCCGTAGGCCAATAGGAAATGGGTCCATGTACAGAGAAACTCTGTTCTAACAAAACAATGGCCGGCTGTGTGGTTATTTTAGATTCAGTTCCCAATTCGAAGGAATTTTGTTATTGCAATCGCATAAAGGAGACTCTGTTTATGTTGCACCAAATAACACACCCGAGAGAATTGTGAAACCACATAAGAATTTCCTACACTGACACGTACACCAAGTCACACGGGAACCTCTTGTAATAATAAACATTTTTTACGCCGAAAGAAATAAACGATGATGGAAATGAGGACATGAAAAAGTTACCGGAAGCTAATATTAGGTAACTGCAGTAACTACTGTGATGCGTGTGATTAAACCAGTCATTATTTCGAGACGAGTTGTGATAGTAATACATCCAATTCCATCTGTCAAACAACGGTCAAAGTAACGCATTTCATTAACAAAGGCCTTACTGAGCACTACTTCCAGCAACTGAGCATTATTGAGCAGGAACATACAAGTGATTAGTGGTTACATTAGAGCTGCGCCCGCGCCGTTTTCCGACAAGCTTTCACGCCTTACTGAGCTGAGACTATTAGCTGGAGGAAATTTAACGAATGCTTTGGAGGAACCCTCATTGAGTTTGAACATGAAGGTGTACTAAGGTATAATGATAACTTTCGAAAAACATTAAAAGCTAATTTGTTCGCAAGATAGACTTGTCTCTAACTCTGCCTCAAAGCAATCACAATTCAAAGTCTGATATAAAAGGTTGTATGATTTGCCCAATTTCAATACGCAAAATTACGTGTACTAATTTGTCGTAAGCAACATTGGACAAGCAGAGAAAGTACCACATTGCATTTAATTTGACAATCTAACTGGATAGTAGCCAGATACCATTCCACGAGAGATCACGGATGCGACAGCTAATCAACTCGGCACAATCAATAATGCGGCGCCTAATTTCTGACACGAAGTAATTACTCCCACTTTCTAGAGATGCCATTTACATTGCCGCATTACACCAATTTCAAATAGAGATGTAACAAACGAAAAGGCGATGTATGCAAAAAATAGAAAGCGAGATGCCAACGCGTGGAGATGCAATCTGCGATGCGAGTGGGACCCTACCGGCCTTTCTCTGCAGCGTTATGATTGAGGCAAATTGCTTTGCGTGTAGCTATTTGTATTATTAGATTAACGGCTTGAATGGAGAAGCCTTTTATTATTACTTCCTCGAATTAAAGAAGAGTAATGTTGCCGCATGAATGTGACACGCGACGGTTCTGGGATTCGACGTTTTAACTAGTTTAAAGCAAAACTTGAAATGTGTAATCCTTGACATTGGTTAAATGCACAAGCGCAGGGACAAGTGCGCAGAGTAACTTTTCCATAAAACTAAAGTTATCATTGATCTCAAATAGAGAAGTCAGAGTACTAGGATTTAGAATTACTACTCGTACATTATTATGTTTGGTTGAGAGGTCATGGATATTGAATATGGATATTAAATATTTTTTCCCAATTCCAAATAAGATGTGTGAAGATTTAAGAATAACAGACGATTTTTGTACCGTGTTTCTCGTGCTATACCATCGCTGTAGTTACGGCAGACTTGGATTGCTTACCTGAAAAGAGAAGAGAAAAGTAAATTAATATACGTAACATCAACGACATCAACGACAAATCCTCCGGTTCGAGAGAGTGACATACAAGTCCACGGCAGATGCTGCATAAGATAAATTACAAGAGTCATATTATAGCAGCACAATCTGCGCAAGATCAATATTGACTGAGGAAAACGTAAACACATGACATAAAGGTGGGATAACAATGCGCGGGCGGCGCGACGCGTGACGAGCGTGCCGCGCGCGTAATGTTTGTATCCCGCCGACGTATTGTCACATCGCCGATGTTTACCGCTTCACTGATCGTATAACTGTCCGTCGCTAGTATAATGCCCCGTGGAATGCGGCCCTTTGGTTTAGAAAAGAAAACAATGGCATTCATATGTGGCTAGTCGCTACCTGCAGCTTTGTTGGGAAACACATACCTAAAGGGAATTTTAATTGAACGCTGCAATTGCTATGGATCTGAATTCACGAGCATGCAAAATATAACGCTCATTAGCATTGTTAATGAAAACGTAACGTAATGATTGTGCCATAGTGTGCACATTTTCATTAATGCTGTTGGCTGGTACCGATGACACAGTGAGATAGAGGCGGTCGGCTGGCTCCTTTGTGGCGTCGGCATTGTGTCGGCATTTGATACAAATTGGACGAGCCAGTACAGCCCTTTCAACAGTTAATGCGGCCGCGACACCATCAGATCTATTGGCCACGTGTGTTGACATCCGGCATTGGTTCACTGTCACTTCCTTCTCTGCTTCCTGTTGGTTTATAATTACATCACTTACGACCGATGTTAAAACTATGTTGCATTTCGGTCGCATAGTTTCAACTTTGTTGGAAAGGGAAAGCTGACTAGTGTAATGTCCATTCCTGTCGTCTTAATTGAAAATTGTAAATGAAAAAAACCCATAATACTTAATAAATTAGCTTCAGTCGCCGAAATCACAAGGTGATTTGTGCCATCTAATGACTTCCTTAAATTAAGCCCTCATTAGCATTTCATCGCATCATTTTATTGCGTACGATTCCATGTTTATACAGTCATTAATTCATCATAAGCATTAAACTTCAACATAACCTTGGATTTCTCATGTTGTCCAAATGATAAGTCATTATGCCATTCAAAATAATAGCATCTCTCTTCAGTATCGTGTCAAATAAAAATGTTTACAGATGAGTCATCAAGCCGCCAGTAACCTTGGCCTTCCTAAACCTGACGCTAATTAAATGCTAATCAACACTTCCCATGCGAGTGATTATGTTGCATCATTAGTACATCCTGCTATAAACACTGCCACTGTGGAGTTTTCAGTTCCTCGCGCTTTACGTGCATTAATGACATCATTAAAGCTCGAAAGTTGAGTTATTAGCTTTCTAGTGGTAGAGTTTATAAGCGAAGCGCTCATTGGCATAGTATGATTGAGGGATTCCAATCGATCATAAAAATTAAACCACGTCATTGGTAGGTAGCATACATTTGGGTGATCACGTAGTAGCATAACATCTGAGCGTTTTCGTATGCTTTAGGTCTCGGATGTTAGCCGTGAATTCAGAGAAGACACCTCTACCTCATGCGAGATGAATCGATGAATTTACTGAATATCATTTGAATGTACTTACATTGAGACTTGAAATAGAGTCCGTCGATATCACAGATCAATGTAGATTTATGGTTGTTGTTCAAATTGAAAATGGTCTCATGTTTTTTAATGAGATAGGCGATGTAGCCATTTATCTAAGTAACTAGGCAATCATAGAAGTAAATGGCGCGCCAGGGAACCGGTCTTAACACTGTTTGATACACCACAGGTTCGTAAATCCTAAACTTACAAGAAACCCAACTGCTCACCGGTCCGCAAGAGGGCGATTCATAAAATGCTAATAAGAACCGATTAGCTAAACATTTCCTTTGAAGCAACCATTGTAGCCATGCCGAAGTAAGAATATCCAACAACTGGAAGTGTGTGGACAGTGAACACCCAGGCGATGACACAACCACTGGATGCCGTGGTAATGTCGTAATCTTAGATTAGCCGCAGCAATGCTGCGAAGGTCGCTAACCTACCGCCATGGTAATCAGATAACTTGACACCTATCAGGAATGAGTTTATCAGAGGCGATGTAAACATAGCTAACTGCTTTGGTAAAATGTTGAAAGAGTTATTTCACCTTGTGATTCGGACCAATTTTTACCCAGTACCCGTTGTTCAATAAGTCTTTCAAGTTAAATATTTCCGTTTGTCAAGTTCCGGTGACATTACCAATGTCAGGTAGGTACCTGATCTGATAAATGTGATCTGATTGAAACGGAAGCATTCCGTTCCCGTCGGAAGGTACACAACGAAACTCTTTTGACTAACAGTAGCCTTATTTTGAGAAGCTTATCTGGAAAACATAATATAGTGTATAGGTTCTAAATCCTAATGTGTCCTTAACATACTACAGTAGTAGCAGTGACGATTGACGGAGTTCATTCCTACGGTGGCATTGTCAGCGAGCCCCAGCGAGTAATCTCGATGGTCGACATAGATTAAACAATGTAACCGAACGGAACGGAGAAAGGGGGACTTTTCACATACAGGATATAAAACGAGCAGAATTTATTTTAGTTCTATCGGACGGAACCTAGGCTATTCTGAGCTCCGTAAGTATATCTGCAGTTACACCCCTCAATTTGTTGGTTTTCTTGGGATTTTTTTTTGCTTAGAACTGAACTTAGAACTTTCTAACTTCTAATCATGTCGATATCATGAACATGCCACATGGCCTGAAATACTTATGTACCAACTGGTCGTCCCCATTGTATAGTTGTGTTGTAAAAACAAACTTTTGGTCTAGCTAGAATTGATTCAGAAACTGATATCATTTTAAGTAGAAGCATGTAGCTGTTGCTGCATTAAAGAAAAAATCCAATCAAAATTCAATATCAACTGCGAATCGATCTTCTACATAAATAGAGCGAAGTTATCGATTGTAACGGATCAAATTGTCAAATAGTCGACGCAAACGAGACAATTCGCGCGTGAAATACGCAGTACAGTCAGCGACAAAATGCTTTGAAGCATTTTAAACTTTCAAATTACTTTTGTCGCAAAATGTTGATCATTTTCGCGTGCGTAACGCTAAATAGTAAATGAGAACATGTCGCAACTTCTGTTGTAGACTGTACGTACAGCACACAATAGTAATATACAGTTCGACGTAGAGCGTGGCGCGATTGTCGATTTCGACACAAAAGAACCAATAAACGGCCAATAATTCCAATTCGGAACACGCCAGCTGCGCGGGGGACTAATCTCACAGACTGTGACGTCAGACTGCAGCTCCATGTAGGAGCGGCACTCATTCTTGCCAGTCATGATTTTTGGAAGCCCAACACTCTTGAATTCTTATCAACCACGAAGCTATTGAAACAAGATATCACAGAAATTATGGGACAAGAAACATTTCAAAAACCAATTGAAACTTCAGAAGCAGAAGGTAACGAAACATTATTTGCAAACGGCATTACTTTTTTTAATATTATAGTAAGTAAAAGATGGAAATGAAATTACTCTACAATACACTGAACAAGTCGATTAACAGAGAATGAAAGTGCTTGAAACAAAACGAGATGGCATCGTTAGGGATAGGGACGCACGTCACGATAGCTCCCGCGATGGCATCAGCTGATGGCAAAGAATCGCAGCCTAATCCCCGAGCAAACTTGGTGCTTCCTTTACGAACCGCGGTCAAGAGTGAACGAAGACAGATTGAAACAAATTGAGCAATTACCGAGTTTAATTTGTCTACAATTCTCGATCGGAAGATTATAGCGACAAGTGACAATGAATGAATCAACATGAAGCCATTAACGAGAGTGCGAGCCTTGCGCTCCGGTGGAATAGCATCCAATACCGTTACATTGCCGATGGTAAGCATGGTAACGGTGGCGGTAGTACGTACAGACAGACTGATGGTCGTAGACCGCGGTGGAGACAAGACGGACATATAAACAGAAATAGAGCCATTCCCACCTTTGGTTGGTGTAATGGATGGAAAAGAAATCAATAGATGTAATTTTTTCACAACTTTACCTGACATCACAATCAGATAAGTAACTAAGGAGGAAAAGTTAGGCGCACTCACATACGGCATCTTGACAAAGATTTGTGTGAGTTACAGATATTTGGTCTAATTCCGTCCCTGAAAGTTTTGTACTAAACACTATGTAGAGTCCCCTAATAGGAAAACCTATAGTTAGTACAGTAGTGTGAGTGCCGCTAGATGAGCCTAGGCCGTGAGACATGTGCGCGTGCGCTGATGTCACCGCGGCCGCGGCACAGCGCAGGCGCGCTAATAATGCCAAGGGCAACGCGTCATGCCATCTCGCGCGGCTCGCGGCTGCCGCTAACAGACATTTTTTGGGAATATTATGACTTATTATCGGTAGTTCCGCTTCATTTACAGTATGGATATTATTATTTGGGTTAATTAGTTTCTGGAATATTTCACTTTGGAAATTGTCGTCTTGAAGACAGTAAATTGTCTTGGCTTGATAGAGGAGTTAAACGATACCACTGCATTTTAGAAAATATACAAAAAACTAACAGATTATAGTACTACTGTTTAATTTGAATATTTATATGTAGGTGGTAGAGTTGAAGTTTGTAAATTATATTATTATGCTTAAACTTAATTTTCACTGCGAGCAAAATTGTCTTGATGGCGAATCTTATAAAAATTTGTAAGTTTGTGTGTGATTTTTTTTACCAATCAAGCTGAAAACGCTAAACGAAGTCTTATAAAATTTACCACACATCTACTTCATCACTTAGAACAAAAACGGATCATCATCATAACCATCATCCACAAGTTATCACATAGTGAAAACGTGGCGCTATTAACTTCATAAACACTCGGCTGGGGTCTAGAAAATGTTCACATGTACGAATTCCGATGCGCCAGCAACACAAGTCATATTATAGTATAGTCGGTCGGACAGGCCCCCGGAGGCCGGTCGAATGTGGCACAGTTCACGAGGTCTACACACTGTTACATCAGCGGAGATCGAAAGTGGTCGCAAGACTGTAGGGGTACCTACTCGTACCCGCTGACGCAACGCATTTACTACACCGCCGTGCCAGAAACCAACTTCCAATCTTCAACAAAGGGCATAACGACTTCAAGATGCCGCTGTAAGGTATTAAAGTACCAAGTAGTTTTTATTCTTTTGTATAACCTTTTTGCTTGTACAAATATACGAGTGAGATAAAAATATAACGTGATGGATTGTTTACAGAACACGCGGCGAATAGAGATGTTTAACCTAACGTTACGATGCGAAATTCTTTATTGTATCCCTACTAATAAAGAAGAAAGAAATGGAGAAAGAAGTGTCGTATGGACGAGAGTTGAGTTGACTTAAGACCAAAAAAGTCGATCATGAAAACTGAAGGGAGCTGAATAGTTCGGTTTCCTAAATCTTGTCAACATGAGAAAAAAAATAAAAACTATCATTGACGAACCATTCAGCTAACAGAGCCACAAGGAAAACAGTTAAAATCCAAAATACAAACCGCCATCGCAAGAAACGTGATTTCAAAGACATCGAATGGTTTTAAAGTAGCGCGAGACGAATCGGAAACATGCTGTGGAAACTCTACAACAATAGCTGCGATGACGCGAAACAAATATAGAATACAATCTCATCACGCAATGAACACATCACCGAGTAAAACTACAATTGGCGATATACTATAATAGTGTGTGCTTCAGTGCTCTCATCCTATTCGTTATTTATTGGCACGGGCACTGTAATACTTGGACGAAAGGGCTGCACAGACAGCTGACAATAAAGCAGTGACAGAATGCTTGGAGATACTACATTTCAAATTAACTCCGAGTATGCGACAGAAACAACAAAAAGTATATAGGAGCAATTTGTGCCAGTGGAGAATTTAATGGGCGTCGTAATGCGTATTTTCGGAGCTAAATTAGATTTTAATGTCGAAACAACTTAATGAATTTGGAATATGGAACGATGTAGCATTACGGTGGTCCGAGCATGCAGTGAAGGAACATCTTTAGACCACGACGTGACGAGGTAAATATCAACAAGTGTCCGATAGCATTCTAAAGCTAAGAGTTATGAACATCGCACGGGACGACTTCGAATTAAGTCCATGATGCTTTCGGTTGGAAACTAGCTCGTAGCATCAATATAAAAGAAATAGCACCGTTCAGCGTGAAAGAAGTCGCGGTTAACATACTAGTCAGTCGAGAATGGATTGATACAATTAGTCAAGTTGCTCCACAAAGCGTAATCTCTGGCAGCCGTGAGTCATGGCCACATGTTCGTCTATTAGAACAAAAGCAAAAGTCGATGATGGCAACAGCAGGCGCAGTCACGTCACGGGTCAACGTCCGGAGTGACAACACAGACGGGGGCGTTGCAGACGGGTGACCGGCGGCGGCTGCACGCGACGCCATGCGCCGCACTGCACGAGTATTATTAGATCTTGGTGATGGCAATAACATACTGCTCAGTGGGACGGATGGCTCCGCGTGAGATCTCACCCCGGTGGTGTAAACTAATGGGGCGATCTCACCTGGCTACGCTTCTCCATATACAAAATGGCGGTCAGTTGAGTGTTGCTTTCATTATCAGTCGATAGGTTCTCCAAGAGACACTCCATTGGCGTGCCCATTAACATGCGTTTACTCACTTCTTTTGTATCTTTACAATACATTCACAATATCCATCGGTCAGGGATCTGATACGTGTTGGACTTTCACATAATATTTATATTTTAATACATTTTTACCATAAATACATGGCCCATATATACCGTTTTTAACGTTAATTCTCACGGCATAGATAATATTCCAAACTATGCCGAGTCGAGTCTGATCCAGTAGTACATACCATTACCAGTGGCAATTCCTAACAGGACTGCAGTAAGTAGCCGCGTCGCGTGTCGGCGGATGTACTCGTATACAGTGCATTTCCGCAGGCCGCGAGTGCGAGCGAACTACTAATAAAACCGCTAGGCGGACTATGGCATGCTACGGCGGCCGCTTCCTTTTCCACCATTCGAGAAACTCGGCGAGACGCACCTTTCCAGTGCAGGTAGCAGGTTTAGAAAACATTAATCATATGAAAATAAACGCGAGAGGAATATTTGGCAGAGAACACAACGCTTCAACATAAATATGATAACACAGTTGTTAATGAAAGTGACTGGAATCGTGGCAGTGACGCAAATGTAGGTACTTAGGTGGTTAAGAAAGCAGTCAAATAATGTTGACACGGACCGAACAAACATGAACGAACTGATGAAATACCACTAAAAGCAGGTGATAGAGACGCGGCAGCAATTAAAAGTAATGGCGCGATCGGAGCACTTACTTTTGAACGATGCAAATAACATCAACACATTAAGCATTCATAATGTAGCTCGCTTATACACTAACAGCACGCCGGAATGAGTCATGGTTAATTTTGCTTTGCAAATTATACTGAGATGCCGGTCAGAGGTTAGATAGATATGAAGATTTATTCTAAGAACCTTGAAAACAGTATTGCGATACATTTCAATGAAATTGTAGAGAAGTGTGTTAAAACTTGTCCAACTGATGGGGGATGCAATTAATCAATACCTGTTAATTAACCATAACAATCATATAGAACTAAAAAGCGGCAGCAATCACCGACTCTCAACACAATTGATCCGCGAGGTTTGCAGCCGTCGCGATTGCTCGAAGGCAAATCGTTCTCGTGCTATAAGACTGGATATAATTTACAATCTGCCTCATTAATCTCTCAGATAAGCGGTTTCTGTACAATCGGCGTGCCTGTTGCAATCTACGGGCTCTACAGCGACATTACCGTAACTAAGTACCCTTTCTCTAATGCACGTAGCATCAGATCATTCATTCGTTATTCAGGCAAAGATGGAATTTGCGAATGTGTTCTGTGGAATAATGTGCACGTCACTACTATGTACGCAGATACAATGTACCAATTTATATTTATTTGTGGGATTTACTGTTACTTTATCTTCCATCTTGTGTCGGCTAATAATCTCTTACTACATGTGTGTTATCTTTTCGGAATTCACGCACGTAGGCAATTTGTTACACTTGCGCCGTCGAGCCGTAATTATTATGTTTGAAATGGTAATCCCGAGCGTGAGAGAAATAATGTTTTTATTTGTACCTAATTGACGCATCACCTACAATAATCCAAAGACATGAGAACAATAGACGGACAATAACAAAAGCCAAATTCCCAGCAGCATACAAATATCAATTAGAAGCGGGAAGTCACTTCAAAAGTTACGACATGGCCGCTGTCGAGACAATTAAAGCGTTGTTTGTGGCGGCCGCTGGAGCGAGCCATGAACTTGCTTGTGACGAGAACAAAGAGAAGGCAGAGTCTTTCCGTAGCCTCTGACTATGAAGCAATAACATGCCATACAACAGTTTATAGATATAAATCTATAAACCCCCCATTTGATACGAATCACGATAGGTCAGTAGTACAAAGAGAAACTAAAACGTAAACAAATGACAATCCTTGACTTTACATTTTCCCATACACCGCCGTTATGCACGGAAACAGTATCCGACACGGTGGCCGGCTCAGTAGGGCGGTTCACACGCTCCTAGTGTTACGGAGCATTGTGCTGCTAATGCACGTGCTAATGAAGGTGCCGACACTTCGCACGTGGATGCAAATGCTACTTATGAAAGATATGACCTGTTCTGTAGTTGAAATGAAGAAAAGAAGGAACCGTCATATAGGCTCTACTAACGAACCCCTAATCAAATTATGTAACAACGCTAGCAAACCGTTGAAACACAATGGAGCCAAACCTGCCCACCTATTTCCAAGTCCTAATTGGGCGTAGGTGTTCGAAACTGGAACTCCAACACATACACAGGCACCGAACATTGTAGGAAGCATAGATCACCTAATGGCTGATTTCCCCACGACCCTGCACACATTCTCACTTGCTCTCGCACAGACTCGATAAACCAGTGATTGCACTTTTGTGGACTCGAATAAGGGCCAACAAATTACTGTCAACTGAATGTGGAGAATTCATTACAAATCTTTCTCCAGAATTATTACAATTAGTTTTGCTTACCACACTTAGTGTGCTGAACCCACACATACAGACAGTAAGGCAGCAAACACACGAGCAAGTGACATCTATTACATAACTGTCACAATTGACCCAGATGACGCGGCATATGGGAGTGACCAGTACAAGAAATTATGTGTGCTTGAGCTAAGCCTGTTTGAAGATGTATGATGGACTTTTAGCAATAGAATTTGAGACTAACATTAAGCGGTCGTTTGGTGAAATATTTGTTTCCCATATTTAAGCTGAACGCGTGACACTAGGAATGGATCTAAAAATAAAATCGACAAAGGAAGCAACTCCATACATAACTGTTATATCTAAATGGCGATCCTCACCTCATTACGATTTATAGCCCGTGTGTATCCCATGTTGAATCACGCCTCTCAGGAAGCAAGTCACGTATATTTTTAGAGATTCTGTCCAACGTCGCGTTAGTCAACCTAATACTTTATGCCATGCACACTGCTCATTTGCAGTCTTCTTTCCAAAGTACGTTATGATTTAGAGTATTTTGGAGACTTCATTTTCCCTTGATTTACGAACCAGTCCATTATAGACAGTCAACATTAAATCGCAATAAATTGGCACTAAGTTTGAATTACTGCAACATTATGCGCGATATCGGCGCAAATCGAATTAGTAATAAACCCAGCGGTTACGTGGAATACGTAAATGAGAACTTCAATTCACAGCTAGGTGGGATATTAAAGATTGACCAATTTTCTAACAGTCTTCCTTAGAGCACTTAGTTACCTATCCTTTTTTGTTGAAATGAGCAACCACTAGTTTTATTATTGTCGCAATATTATCACGAAAGGTACAATAATTCCATGGTATATCTCCTATCCAGCCATGAAAGAGGATACACGATATAATGATAATGACACGCGAAGCGGGCGCGGCGCGGGTGATCAAAAGTAACGACAGGCAACTGGCTCTGAAAGCATATTACGTAATGTACTTTCCTTTAGAACTATACGTAATGCAAGGTGCGTATGTACTGTCACATTATGTAATTCAGGCCAGGCGTCCAGGAACATCGCACACATATACCAGGGACTGCCGTGTCACTGCTGCAATCGAAGAAAAATAACCGTGTAAAATTAGGCAGGTGATTGTCTTCTTTGATCAAATCTGTCTAATTAAGTTAAGCTTTTGGATGCTTTTGCTCAACGTGTCACAGTGAACCTAGAGTTTATCTATATTGTTAATCATGTAGAGTCGACATCGGTTGATACGATCCCTGCGAGCGAGTTTTGTAATCGATCCAGAAATCGTTCAAATCATCAACTTGCCGGATCGAGATCCACATCACTCTTGGGATTAGGTGCCCTGAGGTCCAATCGTATTGCGCACCTCGTCGCTCGCGTCATTCCACAACCGTCGCTTTACTCTGTGGGGATCTGCCCCATTTACTCATTATACGAGGTTACGCGATACATGAGCGCGTTCAATGTGAAACACGGTTAGTGGAACACTGGCCTCGCGTTAATACAATGCTCGGGACGGGTATTTGCGTAGGCATCATCTTAATTACGCAGGAATGCTGTTGGATTTTGAATTGAAAAAGGATATGGCTAAAACGGGAATTCATCCAAACGAGAGTCAAATATAAGAAGGAGTGACACGGAATCTTGATCGTATAAAAACAGTCAGTAGCTGTCAACACACACGACAAATTATGAACGGTGTTCAGGGAAAGGGGAACGATGCCGTCCCACGGACGACCGGCGGCAGTACCGGCACTGAAGAATTGAGCAACAGCAGACGCGCCGCCGACTGACACTCGACAGATCGCATGCCAGGAGGAATTCCGTAAAAATAACGCCCAATGAAAACAAACATCCGCGTCATACCTATATTTTATTCGTACAACCGTTTTGGTAGAGTGGAAGATCTTGTTTCTATGGAGATGGAATTCATGTTATCGTCTATTTAAAATGTTTGTGAGCAATGTGCGTGCGCATGCGTAGAGTACACTTTAGAAATAATGAGCATAACAAAGATAACATCTTAAAAGCTTACTTCCCTTTGGTTTGGAATAGACGATGCCAATAAGAATAAAAATGTTTTAAGTGAAAATCAAAATAAAACACTATTAATTGTAAATTAAACCTTGAATCCATGTGAGAATTTGTAACCCTTTAGTTGCCATTGTCCGTGTGTACAACGGAATCATATCAAAGCATTAATCAAACGAATCCGGTCACACAAGCGGGGCAAAAAATGTTAATAAAACAGGTATGCACGAAACAATACATAAACGGAGTAAAGATACGAAAGAAAAACAACATGGCAGTTCTTTTGATGCGTTCCCACAATACAAAGTTAATTGTTAATAAACAAGCGTGCGCGCGCGCAGCCAAACAGCGGAAGGAACGAGATCATGAACTGTAGCGTGCGCACGATCACGCCGCCACAGCTGCTCACTGCACCACAGTTAGTGCTTGTCGGAGGGCGGAATATTAGTTTCTCTATCGAACTAGCACGTTCTCCGAGGCTGTTGATTGACGGAGCACTATCCGAGTGCGCCTTTGAACTTCCCATTACTGAAAAAGCCTTTTACCGTCTGACTCACAGTGGTACCGAATCAAGGCTGGTAAATTGTTGTTGATGAAAACACCACACTATCCTCCCAACAGAAAAACACAAAATTAAGACAGTATTATTCGGATTGGAATTAGAAGTAACGTCGATCAAGACAAGAAAAAGTAGAGCGATGCTAAAGATACAGACAGTTCTTTTAACGTGTCAGCAGTTCATCAGTTATCAGACGCATGCGACAGTCTTAGCGCCAGTGCGTTACTACTGCAGATAATTTAGGTAAAATGGTCTCCTCTACCATTCACGACGACCGCTTCGATGCCAGCGTCAACGACTTGAACGTTAACGGCCCCGTAGTGCAAACGCGAGAACGCAGCGGTACTGACGATGCACGACTGACAGTTGACACTTTGACTGAGAGCCCACCTAACAGAAGATTTGTCAATTAGTGTGACATGAGAGGAAGTGCAGGAATAGAAACAAATGGGGCAAGCTGGCCTTCGGTCGGAGCGGAGGTGGACGCGCGGCACGCGAGGGGACCGCGGCATCCTTTTTGCGAGAATTAACCATCCGAGAACAAGGTCATTCGAATGGCCTGGGCCTTGATTACCTGCAGGCCTCTGATTCGCATGTACAGTCAACTTTCGATTTAGAATAATTATAAGCAAAATTTGTGAATTTTGCGTGCGATGAACTTAATAAGAATATAGGGCATGTTCAAGATCACTGAGGTACATTATAATACATTAACCGTTCATCCTGTCGCGTCAGCAACCGAAATGTTTGCTTTAGCAAGGTACTCACATTAATTTCCATTTAAGCCCTTTCAGAAGTTTCCGCGTTGATTGAATCATTTACGTTCGTACGCCTCTCATGCGAAACATCCGGCTCGACTGTAAACACGAACTAATTTCAGAACAATTTGGCTTCTTTTCCATTTATTTGTGGAAGTGCGAGTTCAATTTTTACTTCCAGCTGTAATTTACTTGTGCTCGATTTTTTTTTTTTGCTCCGAATAGATGTTTTAATTCACTTTAGAATGTGTAGGGAAGTGTAGAAATTAATCGATAATGATAAGATAAGACTAGTTGTTCTATGAACAGTAGTCCTCGCGTTCAGAAAGATTAACCAACATCATGGTGATAGGCATCCCCTTTTGATGCCCCTGTTTGGCCTCCACTTTAACACCTTTTAGTCGTAAAAACTTGTTCAGAATTGCGTAGGTACTTAAGGTTTTCATTTGCACCAAATTTGATAACCCTAATAAATAAGCCAATAAATGGTGCTATAGCAAACTTCCCCCCTTTTTGCCCTCTTCGCTCATTTCGGTCGCTAGGTCAATAATAACATTGTGATACTATCAAATGATGATAATAACGCTGCGATTTTATCAACTGACGATATAAAGCTGCGACTTTAACGAGCGATAATAGTAACGCTGCGATTTTATCGACCGATAAGTTAACGCAAATTTTGTTTAGTAGGTAGACTCAGTAGTAAAACTAGTAAATAATGTAGACGCCGATTGTGTTAGAGTTGAAACATACTTAGTAAGAACTATACATAACCCATCGCAGAGTGGTTGAACGACACGTCGACAAGCAAGAAACTAAATGTGTACATTTGAATGTCAATAATACTGAAACGGCGTTTGAGTAGCCCGTGGAAGCAAACAATCGTGCAAATTATTCTATGCGCACGGTGCAAGCAAGGACTCTAATTTATTCATGTGAACATATTCCAGGCATTTTCTCCGTGTCGCTCTTAAAGCTGTTTACTTTCTGCGGACGTTTATCTTCATCTAAATGTGCGCCTCAGGAGCCCAGGGCAAACAGACACGCGCGTTGACACAATCCCCTCTATAATAATGTATGCGGTCGTTACCACACTAGAGCCGTTAATACAAATGCCCTTGCCATACGGCAACATAGGGTTGTTAACTGCTACATGCATTGTCGTGTTTGAGTTTTGCAAATGCAGCAGGAAACCTAAAGACGATACATTTTTACCGGTATATATATCGATACAAAATATAAGATACCAATACGAATACAAAATATCAGGATGGATCCGTGGAATGCTTATTGAATGAGGGCAGCCGTAGATACAACCCTCCCCACCTGATGCACGATGCGTGCTAGCACACATATTATATAGGACGTCTTTACATGCCAGTTCGACGGTAGAGGGTTCTCTCAGTGGTGCAAATCGGTGCAATATCGCATACAAGTCACCTTTTAGCACTAATTAGTAGGCAATACACGGCTAATGAGTACGCAATACTAGATATTGTCCTTATTACAATGCAAAAGCATGCAGTTAATCTTAAAGAGGCGAATAAAGTATTATTAGGAATGTTATCATGATGTAAGTAAAATGTAATAAATAAAATGTAATACTTGATGCAATCGATTTCAATTCAATGATAATATAAAGTAACGTTCATTGTGATGTAACGAGCTGTAATGCAAAACTGCGTCCATGATAGCAGATTTAAATAATTTCATTGCCGCTAAAGTTCCTCCACCCAAACATATCCTTACATTGGAACTAATGCTAGTGCTAAAGTTACTTTCCGATAAGGATTGCTGCGATAAGCCGGTTTTATAATGGTTTTTGTAAATACGATAATAAGATAAGAGGAAATTCCAAACACAAGAGATATTATTATTACGCAGCCTAGGCAGCTTAGCGAATCCACCAAAACAGGCCAACTCGAAGCACAACGACCAAAACATCGACACGAAAACGATTATAAAAAACCACTCAAGACACCAAAAATCGCCAAACAGCAATATAAATATAGACCACAACAATCATGCTCCAAAAATAGCCGTGAGTCACAACGCGGGGTGCAGTGAGTACATGCAGTGGACACAAGGTGATACGGCAACAGCGGACATAAACAAACATTGGCGAGCGCCGGCGTGGAGACAGGAGTAACCTTGACCTTGGCACGAGACTTATCTCCAAGATGCAGAGACAGGTGCGCCTACACGGAAGGCCACATTGTGCTTACGAGGATATCTCCCACGTGAGCATTGATCTTTGCGAGACAATAGACGTTGCTTTAGCTGCACCTCAAATCGAAATTCCAGAGCTAAGCTTCTTCGCACTGCCGAAACCAGCTACGACGAAACTTCAGGAATTTTCGATAAGCTGCTAGTTTATCGCTGGACGCGGGAATTCCGATAACAATACCGTAAGCGCTGTATTGTGCAATGGAATGAATGACTGACACGTCAATGTCACAGCCGTTATCTTTGTAGCACAAGTAAGTGTGCCACAAGTGTTTCACAGTAGACCCTTTTAGCAATGAATTATTAGCGCTATCCTACTAATATTATAAGCGCGAAAGTTTGTAAGTATGGATGGATGGATGGATGGATGGATATTTGTTACTCTTACACGTACAAACTACTGAATGGATTTTAATGAAACTTTACAATAATGTAGCTTACATATCAGAATAACACATAGGCTACATTTAATAAAGATATATCGTATATTATCCAAACGCGGGTGAAACCGCGGGGCGCAGCTAGTTAGGTTATAATATTGAGGGAAGTGGGATATCCAGGATTTGAATGTTTGAAGATATTATAGTGCATGATGAAAAATGAAGCAATGTAAATAGCATTGGTGGCATGGCAGCTGTGAAGCTGTTTCACGCAAAACTTACCTCTAACCAACGTCGCGCTTCTCATATAAGATTTACTATTGCTTGCACCGATCACTTCACACCTATAAACTTTGAGTCCTATTTACGAATATCCTTGACGTAAAGATATGAATAGTCCCAGTAATAAGAGAATACGTTAAACACGTGCTCCATATAGAGAGTATTTAAGCCCCCCTCGGCATGCAGACGGCAGCTGGTCTCCGACCTTCCAACCCCTGTTTATAAATACCCACGCACTCAATGGAGCGTGTTCGATCTATTTTGGGGCTCTAAACAACTTTACGATTCACATATAATAATTTTACTAGCAGTATAGTTTTTATGACTGTAACTTTAGAGCATCCGAGAAGACCGAGACGATTTGAGTGAATATGATTATTTGTATAACAATATGCTGCTCCCCCAAGTGTTAGAGATTGTCAGACTACCAAAGAAAATCAGCCGCAATCAATCGAAAACCATTGACACTATCGAATTAGTAGGCATATCAATAACTGGAAAGGTGTCGTCATGAAAGCCAAGGTGAGGCAAGGTGAGGTCCACAATATCAAGTGTCGGAATAAATGAAACACGAGCTCTCTAATGGAGAACCGAACGCGGAGCGAGCGATCACGCAAACGTGCCATAAATCTAAACACGGCGGCGCGGCTGACCAAACACGGCGAAGAAAACAAGTCAATGAACAGATTGCATCATAGCGTTAATCTTGTTGAATTGGAGCGTGTTACGAGTGGACGGGAGCGGTGATACTGGACGGAGACGATGATTTCTGACGTAGAATCTTAAGAAATCCATAAAAATACTTTCAAATAACATGGCATGGAGTGGCAGATGGAGGCGCAAATAAGACTGACGTGGCGGTTCTTACTATCGGAGGCCAAGACCCATGTTGCGTCACAGCACTGCGCTATCCTGGCTCACTCAAGCAATGATGCTGTCTGCGATGTGACGCGCTTGCCTAAAAGGTGCCACTTCGCTCTCACTTCAAAGGTACCTATCGGCTGAGCATTCCGCTCTATGGCCGAATGATGAATGCTGCTACAGGCGGGGTTTATCGAAAGTCCTTGTTCCTTTCCACGGTAGGTGTACAACAAGGAGAAGACTTCTTAAGATAATATTGGAGCCCTACACGGATTACCTAAACAGAGGTCGTTATCAACGCCGTGTCACGTGACCCCCGCGACCCGTCTATTCCCGTCGATGGCTAATTACAAGCATCCGGCACACCGCGCCGCACCCAACGGACGCAAGCCGAATTGACGCCTAACATGGAATATGAGTCTAATTGGTTCTCCTAATTACGCTCCATAGTGTTTCTAACTCCAATCACTTCGCACTAGGCATTAAAAATATCGATTAATGATTCAAATCTGTGTAGTGATCTTGCAACTTTTATATGGTGACATTCGTCCGTATTTACAATTTACAGTATTGCATAAGAAACTATAAATTTAAATGAACCAATAAACAACCAATTAACTGATTACGATATTTACGAGACATCCTCTTAATATAACCATTACGTTATTTAAAAAGTTGTCGTCTTTGATCCAACCGGTTTCTGAATCGATGACAAGTCGTGTCTCTTGGACAAGATTCGACTGTTTATGGTTTTGGTGTGACCTTACGATTACGGGCGCTTAAGGAAGGTCAAGATGTGCTCAAAAATATACGAATTGCTGAAGTGGTGTGAAGTTCACGAGTGGGTACAGGTACGGAGTTGCCGATTGTACATGATTTGCTTACCGTTTATTTAATGCCTCCCTGTTTATTACTTAGTAGTATGGACTATGAATTATTGAATGTGTGCTGGGCTGAGTATGTAGTAAGTATGTTGTGACCCAGTTTCCGTTGTAGCATGCCTGCCAAAACTCAAATTCCAATGACATTACAATATTAAATGAGACATTGCTGATCAGATGATAGAGAAGGAAACTGCAAGGTGCTTAGGCGGAACTCCTCAGTCACCACTGATGGTGTTTGGCCTGGTTTGATCAGATTGCAGTATACCGAATACTTATTTATAAAAACTCGTCAGGAGAATATATTTTATACAAAAACCTACAATATTTGATTTCATGCTCCAGAAAGGTATTTAAATGCCGGTCCCCAGACGCTATAATTTTCCAAACAATCAACTAACAATGCACAATCAGTGTAACAGGGTATTCAATTTTCGAGTCTGGCGCACTGTCAAGGTCACCGTCGGTGGTCACAATGTGAAGACTTAGTCGTGTTTCCATCAAAGTTAAATATTATAAATGTAAATCCCTAAAAGTTGATTGACAAGCCACTATGACCGTCTAGACTTCTAGACTCTAGACTCTATCTAGAGAATCACAGCTCACGAGTTCACTTCGGTCGATCTTCTGCTAATAAAGAATGAAACTACAAATCCACGTCTGATTTTAGATTTTAACAATATTTTTGGACAGCAAACAAACAAACCGGCTTTCTAAAAGATAGTGCTAGCAGTAGTTCGTCGCACTTAACTAGCGTAACAAAAAATCGTATAATTGTCTGCCTTCCCAATGGCTAAGCCTAGGCGAGATACACCTATAATCGGATGACTAATCGATAGTTACCGAGTAACAGATACGCGTATTATCAACGCCTCGGAAGGAGGCACAAACCCAATGTACACACACAGACAACACAATTACAAAGCAACAGCTGCTAATCTGACTGAGCGGTTTCTGAGCACGCAGCCAGCGAGTGAGTGATAGACGAATATCATCGATAATTGCTTTTCAAATTAAATATGAATGATATTGATTACAGCACTATAAGTTTTTTTGGAAGATATTATTCCTCAGTCAAGCTTCTATCGAATACGTAGAGAGCACAAGCTGACCCAAATGAGCGCTACCACTGTAAGCCACTGTAAGTCTTGTAGCGTACCCTCCGTCTCCATCAGATCAGCTCACTGTCATCATAATATCGAATGTCAACTGCACTTGACAGACATTTCAACTCAATTGAACAACGAAAACAGGGTCATATTCATTTGCAATGCAAGGTATGCATACATTCGCTCATCCGTAGATCCGTAGATACAGTGCTTATATAAAAAATCTTCATCAAATAAGAGGTCTAATGAACCGCAGATGTATTTATGACTACCGCAAAGTGGCATGATTGAACAGCCGTTGAAATTAAAGCCAAGATAGATGACAACGATAAGCTTGATATGTCAGAGACTATACTTTGCTAAAGCAATACTTTAGGGGCTCTAACATTTAATTGATTACTGTTCATAAGAAATAGATTGATGGTGATATTGAGAATAGGAGATATAGACAAAGCAGATTATCTGAAAACAACGGTATTTGTCAGCCTGGACGAATAATAATTAATCGCATCATATTGATTACTGTAAATTGTATTGTTGATATCCGCGCATTTGCCGACATGTACTAAAGGAGTAGCAAAAACCTTAACAAATGAAAAATAAACGAAGATAAAATACCTATGGATATAAGAGCTGGAATAAGTATAACAATAATAATTCTAGTACACCACAATAAACTTTTAAATTTAAAACGAACTAAGATAAATTATGATATGAATGGCTTGGAATTAAAGCACCAAATCTCTCGACACGTCGAGATCTCATGTCTCTCTCGATTCATCCAGTTACTTGCCGTGGTTCACAGCGAAATACCATCTTGCCATCTCTCTATTTTAGGTCTAATTCCAGATTATTTTAAATCTTCAACACGTACGAAAAATGTGGCGAAAATGATTAGGTACCTACGATATATCTTTTCTTGCATATTTAGATTCGAAATAAATGTGAAATTTCGATGTCTATGGCGCGATTTGACATTGGTCGGACTAACCAGACTGGTATTTCAACTAGTAATTATCGGTTCCCACAAAAACTAAAGTCAGAACGCGCAGTTTTCAAGTTTAAATCGGTGTAGTTGTAAGGCAAATTGTCACGCCATATAAGCCATATATTATAAGGTTTCATTCACCTGCTTTTAGGCAGATAGCAAAAATAATATAGCCTGAATCGCCCACTCTACAGCTAGAGCATCTCCCCTTTCCACGTTCAATAGCATCGTCGAACCGTGAAATGATAACGGAACCGTTCCTGGAATAGACGCCAATTACCTCTTCAACCCACGATTGAATCGAAATCTAAAACCACACACTAGTAATACAAAGTGCATAAATCGTTGTACACCCGTATCGATTAATAACGTATCCGGGTATCTTAGAGCAGATGGCCAAACGAGGTTAACAATGAAGTCATTACAGTGGGTATTCGGCGAGATATCAGCTTATTTACAAACGCCTCAGTCGAGGGTCACCTTGTCATTTTGGAAAAGCGCGAGACCATCTCTAACCACTTCCAAGATATAAAGGAATATTTCCTAAAGGATGCACCGAAATCAAGAATATAATATTATGATAATACACAAAAGCACCATAAATTACAATAATTTTGTACATTGAAGTCGTTTCTTATGCGATAAACATTATCATGATGTTTCCAAATAAGTCTCGTGTAACGAAATCTCCATAGACAAATCGGCAAAACACAAATCGACTTTCTACAAAGCTAAAAGCTATGATAGAAAACACGTTGAAACTGCTTATTTAGTCAGAATAGCTACTCTATGTCCAGCTTACTATTCATTTCGTTGGATCACCTGACAGCGCATTCGATTACGTGCTATCCGCAAATATTTATTACGGTTTAACATCAGAAACCGATGCAATTACGGTGTCTCGATTTCAGACGCGCCGAAGCTTCCCAACTCATCACGCTACAAATAGAGATATAGCATAGTTTAATTGTTATTAGCCCCTATAGTACATCCTCGGCGGGCATGCGGTCAGATTGATATCTGGAACAGCTTTGGAGCATAATTTTGGATGTCGGCTCACAACCGTGAAACATGTGGTAATTAGTACGGGCTTCTATTTAACAAAATGCTTGCACTACAAAATAATTGGCCTCGCTCTAGTTTTACCAACATGGCTATCCAAACCACGAAATTTAACCACGGTTATTGTTATGGAACGTGTTGGATTACAGATTTCGCCATTTCATTCAACACATTCGCAAGATACTCATGAATGGCAGAGACATAAATCACACGCCAGTTGATACAGAAATACGAAGAAATACATTTACATAAGTTCGGAGGACCTACCGCGGAGACGTGAGAGCAAATTACGCTAGCCAGATGATCATCTGGAAACAACTGAGAATATTGGAAACCGGAGGGAATGGAATAGACGAGAGGTTAGATCCGATAAAACGGGCCCTATAGGTACGAGATTGGATTGGCTTCCATAGCAACCGCTGCAATGCGAATTTCCCTGCAAGCTTTATTAAAATGCTAGCAACCCGTGACGTGCGCACTGAGTGACTTTTGTATGCTAAACAGTACGTAAATCTTCGGAGCCGACATGTTACTAACTTAAATGCACCGCTCGGTCACGCTCCGTTCGTTTGGAACACGAGAGAATTTGTAAACGTCCATAAATGTTTGAACGATTGATTGAAAGAGAAACCGCGTTGCAATAACACGGTGTTACGTGCTCGACAGAAATAAAATAGTAATAGGCAGCGGTAGTGTATTCGTAACAAGCTTTCAATTGAAATATGCGTATGCGTTGTGAGCGAGCCTGATCCCCGTCGAATCGGTAATGCCGGCGCGGAGTTCTCATGTGCAGAAGCACTAACTAACTAACTGCCACACCGAAAACATTTCGCAGCCACCTCGCCATCATATCATGAATTCTCAATATTATAGTGTAGGAGACGAACATAATATTACACTATCTTATAAAAATAGAGTTAATGATTGAACACATTCCGAGAAATACGGTGGAAACGTGTGCCAAAATGTCAGCGCATCGAGTACAAACAAACGAGTTGGCATTTTCGAAGAAATTTAGTTTTCTGAGAATATAAAGGTAAACGGCACGCGGTCTCGTATGACATTAGATACAGTTGATAAGGAATACTAAGAAACAAACTAAGTTGGACAGCTAGTTCTGTATAAAAATAATAAACGATGTGTATCAGGAAATGTCAAGTATAAATACACAAGGCTTGGGTAAAACGAGTTTAGATGACCTGTGTGTGACACCGCTGAATGTTAATACTAACATGGTCAAATATTCGAACACGAAATACAATTTGATTTCAAATCCTGAGCGTAAGGAAATTAAAAAGGTCATCAAGACTTCTAGAGTAATATAAATTGTTCAATATGTTGTTGACAAACCCCGCCAGCGTCAATGGATAATCGTACCCACTGTGTAATCAGCAAGAAATATTTAATGTAATAAATTACGTATCGTCAAGGTCAGCTAATGATGTAACCTCAACAACAATAGATTCCAATTCTTACAAGATTCTGTTTAATCGCCGACCAACAACTACATTTTATAGCTTCGCCGGCTCCGACGTCAGACACCGTAATAATATGTACCTAACCTTTGGCCGCGAGATGACATCATGATAAAGATTTCACGATTAAATATGTTAGATCATATCGAGCTAACCTTTCTTTGATTGTTTCTCGCGTTCCTTTTCCTTCTCTCTCGCCTTTTTATCTCTCTTCTCCCGTTCCTGCTTCTCCTTCTCGAGCCTCTTCATCTCCTTCTTCATTTCCTTCTCGTTCTTCTTGGACTTGGTGTCGTCGATCTTCTCGGACAGTATGAAGGTCCCCGTCTGGACCTTCATCTCCTCCTCCTTGGGCCTCATCGTGCCGCTTCTACGTACCACTCAAGGACGATGCAAAGAAAGAGACAGAATTCCGTGTAAACGCACTCGCGAAGGTTTCTATCGACGTTTCTTCACCGTGAAGAATTTCGATTCGGCACAGGTCGGCGCGGCTGCCGCAGCCGACGTCTGTTTATCGCGCACGTAGGTACGCGCGGAGCTCGCTATTGGCGAAGCGGTATCGACGTTATCACAGGCACTCTTGTCGATTTGAGCAATGAAGAGCGCGATGATAATTATGAAGTTCGACACGGACGCGACGCGACGAAGCACCGACCGTGACTGCGTCTCGGAGAGCACTGCGCGCGGCGCGCGGCGCGGGACTCGCGCTGCGCAGGCGTCGCGGCGCAGACGCGCGCTACACACGGACTCTATAAATAAAGCCTCACTTCCTACACTGTATGGAATCAGAAAACGATTTATGGCCATTGAACCCATGAAAGCTTTTTCGCGCTCGATGACTAAGCCGAGTTTTGTGATCGATTGTAATGTGGTCCAATTTGCTCCGGCGCGAGCGCGAGCCGCCGTGTTTACATACGACATGGTTTCGATGCCAAGGTCTCGATTTAGCGGTTATTGGTGAATGTGGCGCGGCGCTTGGGCAATTTTTGTTTCACAAAAACGCTCTTTATCCTGCCAGTCGGCAGCCTTGATGTTACTGAAATGACCAAGTGACCAGTCGACGGAAATGAGCGGCATTGAACTGGCTAATTCGTATTTTCAATGAAACGCGTTCGGTTCGACACAAAAACGAGGTGGTCTCCATACTGTAAAGGAAGAGCTTACATTTAATTTTGGTCGGCAATTCCGACAATCCATGCCCATAGATGGTGCTGTGTGCGGCGGCGGTCAATGAAAGACAAAAAGCCGCTTTCGAAAGCTCGCCCGGGCTCCGACTAAAAAACGACACGAAAAGCGCCGTGAGAAAGACAACTTTCGGGAACATAATTTACTAGCAGGTACCTGCGACTTGAACGATTACCAAGTACGCAAAAATTTTGACCGACATAACATAAACCGGTGTTATTAAGTAATCGATTCTTATTGGAAACCGCCATTGTCAACTTGTCAAGCGGTTCAATTAAAATACTAGTAGCTCAATGAAAACAAAGGTGTTTTACGACCATTCTTTTGAAGTCTTGGTCAATGGTCAACCCTCTAGCGGCAATTGATTGCTGATAGGCACAGTTATTAGCTCTAAATGTCGATCAGTATCGATCGCAGTGTTGAACAAATCACATCGCAAGTAAGCTATTCCCTGCAGCCGGCCACGCGTGACGGCGGCCTCGGTCGAGCGCGCGGGCGCGGCTCTTGCAACGACCGGAGCCAACGACCACCCTGTGAAAGTGCGAGAGTCTGACGCGGCGTCTGGACGAACGGCGAGCATGCATCTAGTCGTGTCAGTCACGAGCCCTTAGGTATGCCACGGGGTACTGCACAGCGCGCTCCATAGATAATCCATAGATATTATGGCGTGCTATTATGGCATAGGATAGGAGTCGAGCGAGTGGATGTAACTCAATTGCTGGATTCGACTCTACCGACTAGGATCTGTACGAGAAACAATTGTTGTGGCATAAAACGCTGTGCCAGCTACAACTCACTGGAAGGTGATTACGTAATATACTATATCCAGATGAATGAAGCAGGTTCTACTGTAAATTTACTGCGAAAATTGATGGCAATATTGTTTCTACATAGTTGCGTACAGCATTGCTAGTGCAGTGGTCGCTACTCGCCAATCACGCAGTTTGCGGTCTGAAGGCCTAGTAACTAATTTGCCCTACAATTTTGCTCATCTCCTCGGAAGTTTTGACAAAAAACTAGGAAATCAACGAAATTCGGTAACGAAAGACGAACTTAGTCATTTCTATTCTGGACGAACCTTGGCCATTACTTAGCAGCTCGCACCCATAAACATCAAGCCCCTTTCGAAGCTAATCAAATTAATACCAACATGAAAGCCGATAACAAATCGAATCACGCAGCGAAAAGGGGCTCAGTACTCAAGCAACAGACACAAAGTCGAACTCGACGTCATCGAGGCAACAAATGGGTAAATGTAATACCGATCGATAACCAATTCCACATCATTCACGTGGTATAGAGAACAGTCTAGCTAGAGGTAAAAAATCCACCTGGTTATGACCTATTGAAGTGAACTCTGCATTAGTTACCATAAAAGGCTCAGGTTTTAAAAGCAGCTTGATTTCTACGCTTTTTTTTTACGTTGTCGAAGTGAACTCTGCTTGAGATATAGGGCTCAGTTCACGTTCCCGAGGTCGCATAGGCCTCGGCCACAGCGACATTTCCCGTCGCGACAGGAACCGGGGGAGAAAGCGCGCGGCCCACCGCGCCTGCTGAGCCTCGGAGCGGGAACTAAAATTACACGTATAATTACACCCGCTTTACTACCTACTGCCTAAGGAAAGTAGACTAATTTCACGCACAACTAATTAACTGAAAGTCGTACTTGATTAATCTCATTTTACGAGGACGCTAAAGTGCGTTTCACGGTGCGTTCCAATTTATAACATCACATCCGTGTTCGTTGAATTCGTACATAAGGGCTCGGCATAACAGTTCGGGTAGAGGCTGGTTAGCAGCTTCCGCCTGATCTAAGTGGAAGGAGGGAAGTTGCGTAACTCGAAACTTACTGTTTGGAAGCAGTTTCAATTCCGTATTGTTGAATTGTTGAAAGGCAGTGCCTGTACAATGTGCATTAGTAAGGTATTGTATGCAATGCGGAAATTATGTAAGAACATTGGGTGACTTCGAGAGCTAAGTTAAAAAGCTATTTGTACATTCATGTAAGTACTTGTGATTGGATTTTGAAAAGACAAGAAACGAGGTCTTTTGGAACATGAAGGTCATTAAAATTTGTAGAAGGCATTAGAGCTAAGTTAACTTATGCCCTATAAGTGAATCCAGAAACCGGGCATAAAAGATCTAATAAAGCCTCTCGGTAGCGTGCCTATAGACAGAAAAATTATTGGGTTTTTTTTCTTTTATAGCTCTCTATTTTACTCTCTGGACGATTTATTCACATTTCATTATGATTGACGCCTCGGCGAGCCGACAAGGTCGACCTAATAACGCGAGGAGGCACTTCAGGCATCCAGTATCCATGTCGTGAGTGGTAAACACGATTCTCAATATTTATACGGATACAACACCAGATAACGTAACAAATATTACTAGGTTGCAATCACGACGAACTAAAAGCAGAAGAATCGATTATATAAAAAAAAAACAATCGTTTTGCTATAAATAATTGCTCAATGGTTTCTGCATATCGATTTTCGAATCAGTGCGCTGCAGGGCGAAATTTGAATTACTTTCTAGAAGCAAGGAAAAAGCCTCATTGAGAAAGCCCTACCTATCTTTAAAACCGAAAGGCAACTATATCGAATTCTTAGATATTGTAATGATCGGTGGTCGCCTAGCAAGGTGCACCTTGCCTCCTAAAAAAACCGGGTTCGAAATATAATATGATAACTATGTTCTAGCGCTCCGTGCTTTGGAGGCACTATTAATGATAGAGGTCCTAGAGTGGCCTGACTAACTACGACACTGAGGCTGACACTACCCGATTCAAAGTGTGCCTAGTGCAATACGCGGCGTGTTTGTATTCTAATGCGCCATGTAAGCTACAGTGTCGTCCCTCGTTCTATATACGGAATTTCCGGGATCGGCGACCTGCATACCATTCCCGGTGACATTTCGCCTAAGCCCGGACACGCACAATTTAAAGCTCGCTTTAACCTGTTACTACCTATTCAAAAGTGATGAAATACGGCAACTTTAATAACAGGCGATCCTGATAAATTCACAAATACGACACGAACAACGAATGGAATGTGGAAATAGCTAAAACAACTGTTTATTACCAACAACATTCCAGTTGGATTTGATTTTAAATCAAATTGATCATAAAAATCTAAACAGACCAATTTTCCGCATGCGAAACGTATAATAAACTCTATCGATAAATTGAGTGAAATTGGACGTGAACCCATGACCGAATCGAGTCACGGACTAGCGAACTTATCGAATTGAATCATTTAGCGAATTTCCGCGTCCATTGCTCGGCATACGCCGGGTATTCTGCAGCACAGCCGTGCTGGGTGTGTAATAGATCATCCATTAGTACGAGGTGGTATGCGTCGTATCTGGTGAAGTGTGGCAGGTTATCTTATCGACAGCCATGTCATGTGCGGTTTGGTGCGCGAACGCCGCGCGTCCAATCACAGCGCGATGTGATGGAACATTGCGCTTGCGCTATTCAATATAGTATTATTATACAGTCATACATAAGTCTACAACATTTAGATGATAATAATTTTACTGATAGCGCATGATAAACCGTACCGTAATAATAAAATGTGTATGAAAATGTAACCGAAAAACCTACGAGTTTCAATCGACTAAACTTATTTATATGCATTACAAATACGAGCAGATAACCTCGAAGTCACCTCCGCGGTTTAAAAACCACTGAGGCATTATCTTAGCAGGCGGCGCGCACAACGCTGCTATCAGTTTCATTATTAAAGGAGCCAAATTCGAACAGGCCCGCACGCCTGTTTACCTTCACCCGCTTCTACAAATTCACAAGAACACTGAGTCATCGTAGACGTGATATGGGCCATAAATCTCAGCTGACGAGACTTGAACCAGTCCAGAGACCTACCGGCAATCAACCAACCAGCTGGCTATCGACGAATCTGTGCCGTGCTTGGTGCCGTCGCCAGGATGAGAGAAAAAGTGAATTTATGACTACCGACCAGATTAGGGGCAATGTGATACGACGTGTTATTTCAAGATATAAAGCAGGGTATATAATTACCTAAGCGTGACGTTGGCTATCAACAGAAAGCTTTGCAACGAACCGTATAACAGCTGTAACTGGGTATTTTCTTTACATTTCAACATACAAGTAGGAAGTACCAAATCGGCCCAAGTAGGTAGATGTAAAATTGTAAACGCTAACATAACCTTAAGACCTAACGTGACCTAATTAGGTAAATTCTCGGTGATGAGTCTAGCCGATTAAATATTGCTAAGAATTTCTGGATCTGTTGTACAACACTAGTTTCAACAAAACTTACCAACGAAGCAGAAGTACTGTCGCCGAGCCCCAATCGGGAGGTTATGGCCATAGACTTACAGCTTATATCGCTTTTAAGACTTGTGTCTCTTACATCGGGTGAGATTGAAATAAGACTCAAGAACTAGAGCGACTTATCTCAGTCCTTTTAGTTCCTACGTTAAACATTCGACCCACAATGAACGTTAATATCAAAATTAACCTCTAAAAACGTAACAGTGGCCTACTAAACTTGGGTCAGCTATTTATAACCAGGCCAAATATTTAGATAACAACTAGACGGTGTCGCCTAGGTACCTATCAACATAGTCTATGGTAATATAACAATTATACAGGACCTTCTAATAAAAGATGACAGAATATACTATAAGTACAGAAATGCCTGGTGAAGACTTGCAAAATATTAACAAGTTTGTTCCAAGTTGAGTTTTGGCGGGAATTCGATAGTGAAACTTTGTTGGTTTTGTATTTTTTTCTCAAACTTGTGTTTCTTATGGTGATAATGTGTAAAATTAGTGAAATATTAATCATTATGTGTTCGCAATTTTCCAAAACTCCCAGGAAGTTTTAGTAGAGCATCCACCACTTTACTGAATCATGACTAATATGGCTGTATATTGACTTGACTACTTGACCACGAGGATTGCTATTATGCTATGACTTCCCTATTGTGAAAATATGAAATATTTTAATATGTACTTGACACTGGTTAAAAAAAAAAATTAACAAAAAAAACTCCCCAGTTGTCAGACCTTGAGTAGCGTATAATTTAAGTATTGCCTACCTATTGCTTTCAGTTAAACAATCGTTCCGTCGTTTAGTGGCACATGGCTTCATTGTTCCTTCAGTATTGTTAGCAGCTAGCAAACATTGAGCATGCTAGCCCAATATGAATGAACAAACAAACTCAAGTTTCCTCAATTCGCGTTACACAGTCAGTGGTTGAACAATCTTTACGTAACTACACCGATAGCCAATTCGGTTTAGCAAGATAACCTTTACTGTAATCTAGAAGTGAAGGCTGCGAAAACATATAATTTGTGAACGAGCAATTCAATTGCGATTGATAGAGGTACAATATATAAATTTACAAGTGGACCTAGATCCGCCCAAAGCCTGAGGGTCGCCAGACATGGTATATAAAACAGTCACGCCTAGTTACACCACACGCTTAGAAGAATAACACATGAAACTAAGTCCTCGCTAGCGCCGTGTAGCCATTTTTACTGAGACTTTTTGAGCCTAGTTCGGACTTTGACTCGTTATTGCTCGAAATCAAAGCTATTATGGTAAATATTTATGAAGTAATCCCTGTTTTTGGGCTAAACACCAACACGCATGCGACATTTTCATTGCGCTTGTGTGTGTTTTGGAGAAGATAATTACATGGCACTCACGCACACATTGAGAAAAAAGTGGCTTCACTTTTGAGTGACTACGCATGGAACAATCCTCTGCGTTATTATTCTAAGACCACACGTAATTCCAAGTTATGGTGCACATCGTCATCTATCATTAGTATCATTACGGGTCCCGTGCTGAGATTCAAAGTAATTACGTTCGTCTCTTTACGATTATTATTGGTAAAAGGATTTAGTTGAATTTAAACTTTGCCTGTCAAGTTCTGATGGCAACAAAATGTCATGATGACAGCAAGATCTGGTGAGGAGGTAGGAGTTACGGAAGGTAGACAGCGGAACTATTCAATGACTAACAGAAGATTGGTGTTCGGGCATAATTTTGATCAGGTTGCAGTAAACTGAATACGTACCTATGTACTTATTTTATAAAAGCTTGTCAGTATTTTTTTTTTATAAAAACTTATTGTTTCTATGACTACGGTTTCGGCCCACCCATGGACTCCACAATCTGGGGCATCGTACTCCACGTCTAATGTGGTGGTTTCGGTGATCGTCCGAGCTGCGGCCGAGTTATGCAATGGCGGTTTCCTATAATTTGGACATGAAATTACCATCCACAGATACAAATTAAAGTACATTAGACACGGGGAGCTTAATGTTTGGTAGTTTGTAGGTAAAATTATCCGTATCCAGTGAAAGTCGGAACCATAGTCGGAATAGGACGCGGATAACGTGCGATGGAAAAGCTTAGCAGATTGAATTATTTTGCGAACAGGCGGCCGGAGAGCCGGTAATTCAGCGAAGCCTAGGTAATAAACCGGCGTCGTAGTGGCGGCCGGGGAAGTAACTAAACTGAATCTGATCTCGAGGTGTCTTGGTAACACAATCGGCGTGACAAAGTAGATTAGTGGACACTTTCTCGGCTTTTATGAAAGTGCAAAGGTCCAATGGGAGCAAAACTTTAACTAGAACATTTCATTGACATGGAAAATTTAAGAAGCTTGTAGTATTTTTCTTTCAACTTGTCTTTAGCTTTCATCATCTCAGTTTACATAGCTATCAAATCTAATATCTGTTGATAGTAAAATGATCCTTATATCAAAGAAAAAGGGGAAACCTTGGCGTACATGTAACGCGTAAGAATGGTTAGGTTAGTATATATATATACCTACGTACCGCATTGCTGTTGCCATCGTTTCAACTTTTATTAGGTTTCCGGCCTCCAAGATCCGCTCTTATTCTCCAGCTGTGCGAGGCGTGGCAGCGCAGAGCATTTATAGGTTTCTCCCGGGAGCTTCCGTGTTTTGCACTGTATAAGGAATCTTGTGCCACTGGTAACACGGCTAACCAAAATCCGTGTGATATTTTAAACTCACACCATTTCACTTTGATTTTAAACATGTATTTGTTAAACTGCATTTACGACATGTGTTTCGCAACTGCACGCTACGAAACTAGGCATCCTAGAGATATTTACTACGTTTACCGAGAAGTCGGCCAAATACTGAGCCAATTACGTTTTATGATTTTCGACGGTTGTACGATCGAATAGTATAATATCCGCTGGCTACTCTATAACCTCTACATTCGGTAGGTTATTAATTATTGAACTCTCTAGAGGAGCAGTTCGCCCACCAAATGGTAAACGCCACGCCAGTCATATCACTGGAAATAGTGGTCGTCAATACGGAACTCATTAATGTTTGTACATTATTACATGGCAGATGCTGCAGTACTTTCGCAGGCGGACTCTTGCACAAGCCTACCACTAACATCGATAACCTATGATGCTTGTGACCTTGACTATGTGTCAAAAAAGTCATTGTATCCCTTTGTAGGCCCAGTTAGGTGTAACCGAAGG
This sequence comes from Hylaea fasciaria, assembly GCA_905147375.1. Taxonomy (NCBI): domain Eukaryota; kingdom Metazoa; phylum Arthropoda; class Insecta; order Lepidoptera; family Geometridae; genus Hylaea; species Hylaea fasciaria. Next base: position 7,545,068 of record LR990214.1, read on the forward strand.
GCTAGATAGCGAGCCAAGCGACCGGGGCAGGCGGCGGAGCATGCGACACCGGCATCGACACCGCCGCCGCCACCGGACACCGTGCCGCTCCACCGGTCGCCTTCACTGCAGCCTCACCACCCTTCTGGTGTAAGTACTTCTACTCTAGTGACTATCAAGTAGGTAAAGTTGAGAGCAACGGGTATTTTCTGAGTATGTGCTTGTGGGAGCAAGGAGTACTATTTCCCCATTCCATAGACACAATTAATCCTAGTTATGACAGTCACAGGCCAGGGTTTATGTGTGTAATTGTGACACATCATATTTGTTATTGGCATTTAACTAATATTGTACTTCTGTCAAGATTAACAACATCACTATAGTCATAGGTAACAAAACAATGACCTATTAGTTACCTACAACTGGGCACTAATCAAACAATATTGGATTGATTAATGACTAAACTGACCTAGTTCACATCTAATGTCTATCTACTCCTGTAACACAGTACAGATGACCCACTGGGCTATGTATTGGTATCATGCATAAACCAGAGTTTTGGTAGAAAACGATAACTGACGAGTAGGTATAATAGTCATCTAACATCTAAGTAAAGATGGTTAGTTATAGCATAAGAATCATAATTTATAGTCCATGTAAAACTCTCTTAGCTGGGAATTGTCAGGACCAAATTAATCGGAAATGGGGCAGCAATGAAACAAATAAGTACTTCATTAGGTTCATACCTACATTATCATGATTTATCCTATTACAGGGATCAAATCCAACATTATTTACTTAGCAGATGGGTCCACAAGATTTGAAATTTCATTTATAACCCTTTAAATTTTAATGCAACTTGGTCTCAGTGTTTCTTGTGTTAGCTTTTTGTTGTTTTTTTTGTTTCTTTTTGGTGTATGTCCAACAAAAAATATATATTATACACTGGTAAGACGGAAGGAAAATCTAGTGTGCGGTATGTGATAAGCAATTTGATTACAACTGAAGTGCTGATAAGATTAGTGGACTTACACAGTTTGTTCGAGCCGATGCAACGACCACCAACGGAGCTAGAACCAATCACAGCACCGGCACATGACGTGATACGCGATCGCGTCATGTGCCCAGTCGCCCATTGGCCAACTTGTTGCATTGTACTGACACTTAAAGAAATTACACGTAGCAGTAAACACGCTCTCGTCCTTTTTATTTTACAAATAGAAAACCTTCCATATAATAGCTAAAAGTACCATATCAGGAGCACACTGGCTCCAACATTTGGACCTTCAGATCCGGACATAACAATTTGGCGCATCAGATCCAGACCCGACGTAATCCAACGTCAGGAATCAACGACCTCAACACTAACGCGGTACTTTGGAAGTTTGGAAGAAATACGCAAACCTCAATCAGGAGCAGGAGGCCAAGCGCACCAGGAATAATTACGCAGGATTGGCAACATCAGGAAGCGCTATCTGGTGGGACCATCCAAGTATTCCCTTCACCTTCTGTTCCTAGTGTTTATATTTCCGAGAGTGAGTGTTGAATTAAGTGAATACCGACCTATTACAGTGTTCTTCACATCAACCGTAAGTACTCCTGATTCTCCTAAACACCAAAATGCTATTTGACAAATCACGCGACCCATCTCCTAATTTACTAGGCGTAGAACCCGTAACGGTAGAAAGTAATGCCAAAGTTCGTGAGTTAGTGAGAAAACGGGGTATCATAAAAGGCAGGCTTACAAAATTTACTAAATATTTACATACATTGGAAGAAAATGGTCATGAGCTAGTAGGTCAAAGTCGCATCGATTTGAAACTAAGGGTTCAAGGGGCTACTAGTTTATTTAGTGAGTTCAACGAGATTCAAACCAAAATCGAGGAGAGTGTATCTGAGGTTGAAGTACCTGATCAGTTGAACCAACGCGAAAAGTTTGAAGATAGTTACTATAGCACTATGGCTCATGCTGAATCTATGCTTGACTCAGGAGAGGCCACCGATTGTTCGCATAATAAATCATGTCACAAATCTTATGTACAATCAGTCAAATTGCCCACTATTGCTATGCCCACCTTTGACGGTTCTTATGAGCGCTGGCTCGAGTTTAGGGACACGTTCATGTCGTTGGTGCATAATCAAGATATTAGCGATATTCAAAAGTTCCATTATTTGAAATCTGCTTTAAAGGGAAGCGCACAGCTGATAATTGAGTCTATTGAATTTTCAGCCAACAACTATCGTGTTGCATGGCAGCTCTTGCTAGATAGGTACAACAATACTAGACTGCTGGTCAACAACCATGTCAAGGCCTTATTTACTCTTACTCCACTAACCAAAGAGTCATCGACTCTTATCAGAACGCTCATTGACACCATACTAAAAAATATGCGTGCACTAAAAATCTTAGGTGAACCTACAGACACCTGGGATACGCTAGTTAATTACATCATCGTATCTAAGTTAGATAAAACAACTGAACGTGAATGGGAATCGCATAAGTCGTCATTGTTTTCGAATGATTCAAACAAGTCGATCAAAGTTGATGATTTAATTCAATTTCTAAAACGCAGGGCTGACATGTTAGAAACGTTGCAATTGTCACACAGTAAAGATGCACTAGGTACCGAAGTAAAAAAATCTAAATTCACTTCTAACTCACAATCCACTTCACATTGCAATGTTTCATCTAATGGCAAGCTGTCGTGCTATAAATGTAAGGGTGATCATCCAATATATTCTTGTAAAAAATTCATCGACAGCGACTTAAAATCGAAATTTCAATTAGTACGTGAGCACCACCTATGCGCTAATTGTTTACGATCAGGACACTCGAGTGACAACTGTAAATTCGGTACGTGCAAAAAATGCAATTCCAAACATAATTCATTATTACATCACGATAACGCTAATACCGTTGCATTTCATTCATCCCGGCCGGCTGGAGCTCAGAGTGAGAGGTCCGACGAGAGTGCAGCCTTATCAGTTGCTCCTCCCGTCCCCGCTACCCGCGCGCCCTCCTCTACTGACGTCCTTCCCATTCAGGTAAATAAATCACATTTTATTCAAAACCAGTCTACAGAGTGCGTTCTGTTATCAACAGCTGTAGTTGAGGTTGCAGATAAACAAGGTGTTTATCACAAGGCTCGCGCTCTTCTCGACAACGGCAGCCAGAGCTGTTTTGTGACTGAATCCTTATGTCAGCTTTTAAACACGCAACTAATACAGTCCACTCTCGAAATAAGAGGCGTAGGTAATTCAGTCGTAAATTGCTCGAAAACTTGCAGTATTGAGATTAAATCTTGCGTTGATAAAACTTATGCTACAATTTTGAAATGCTTTGTGCTACGTGAAATAACCTCCCCTATGCCGAACGCATTTCATTTACATGCAAGGCTGAGCATTCCGGCTAATATTCAATTAGCCGATCCGCATTTTGTAGAATCAAAGCAGGTTGATATATTGATAGGCGCAGACAAGTTCTGGGAACTTTTAGGCGAAGGGATCATCAGATTACCTACGGGACCATTCCTGCAAAACACAAGATTAGGATGGATTATTTCTGGCCCTGTTCACAACAATTTTAAATCACGGCATTCTGCTAAACAAATTCAATGCAACTTTTCCAGTGCTCTTGAGTCGCAACTTCGGAGGTTCTGGGAGCTGGAGGAGGTGCCTAAGGTCAGAGACACGCAGACTGAAGAGGAACGTGCATGTGAGGATCATTTCATTCGCACTACTACGCGCATGAGCGATGGAAGATTCTGTGTACGTATTCCTTTAAAACAGTCACCTGACGTATTAGGCGATACGCACACCAATGCAGAACGACAGTTCCTCGCATTGGAAAAGCGACTTCAGCGCTCACCAGAGTACAAGTCGTTATACGCTAATTTCATGCAGGAGTATCTCGATCTAGGGCACATGACCAAGATAGATACTTATTCTACGCCATATTATGTCATGCCGCATCACGGTGTGTACCGCGAGCATAGCACGACGACGAAGCTGCGCGTCGTGTTCAATGCGAGTGCTGCGTCGAGCACGGGTAAATCGCTCAATGATTTACAGCTGGTCGGGCCGCCCATTCAAGGCGACTTAATTGCTATTTTACTGCGTTTCAGGCAGCACAAATATGTAATATGCGCCGACGTATGCAAAATGTATAGGCAATGTTTAGTCGACGTTTCGCAACGGAACCTACAGCTGGTCCTGTGGCGTGAAAATCCGTCGCAAGAAATCGGTATTTATCAGCTTAATACAGTGACCTACGGTACCGCTTCAGCGCCATTTCTCAGCGTTAGGTGCCTTAAGCAATTGGCCATTGAATCTCAAGACCCGGAAATACAGAGAGTAATCAATGAAGACATGTATGTGGATGACGTCATCACTGGTCTGGATGATAAGCGCGAGTTGCTGAGGCTATGCAGCGAACTTAAAAGCACGCTGGCTCGAGGTTGTTTACCACTACGCAAGTGGATTTACAATTTTCCATGCTGTGAAGACGAGACGCTCTCTGACTTATCTAAAGAATTAACGCTAGATGATAACGTCAGTTCAAAAACCTTAGGCTTAGGCTGGTCTAATTTGTCAGACGAATTCTTTTTCAGTTCGCAATGTCAGAGCAATAAAAATACCGCTACAGTAACTAAAAGGTCAATTTTATCAAACGTGTCACAAATATTTGACCCTTTGGGCTTTTTAAGTCCTGTTATAATTGTCGCAAAAACACTGTTACAACAATTATGGTTGTTGAAATTGGACTGGGATGACGCGGTCCCGCCTAGTGTCAACAACGCGTGGAACCGGTTTGTTATTTCTCTGCGCGATCTCAGTGATGCTCGCGTTCCTCGGCACGCTATAGGTGCCCAGCCCATGTATATTGAACTGCATGTTTTCACAGATGCGTCTCAAACAGCCTACGGCGCGTGCATTTATATACGCACAGTTAATCAGGATTGTACTGTCTCGGTGCACTTATTGATTTCTAAAGCAAAGGTTGCACCTTTGAAACCAATAAGCGTGCCTCGACTTGAACTTTGTGGTGCTTTACTGGGTGCTAGGCTGTATGACAAAGTACGAAACTCACTACACCTAAAATTTGCTAGTATTGTATTCTGGACGGACTCGACTATAGTGTTGGGCTGGTTGAAAATGTCACCCAATCGATTAAAACCGTTCGTTCAGAATAGGACAGCCGAGATACACGAATTAACGCAAGACACTCCGTGGTACCACGTAAGCACCAAGCATAACCCAGCTGACATTGCGTCACGTGGGGCTAATCTGAATGACCTGTCCTGTTCTACTTTATGGTGGCAGGGCCCAGAATTTTTACGCAATCCCGAGTTTTAACTCGACGAATTTAAGAAATCAGACACGTCCTTACTCCAGTCCGACGACCAGCTGCCTGAACTTAAGTCAGCTGTTACGGCGTTAGTGACTCAGAAGCTGAGTGACGCATCTCTGTTTCCATTCAGTCGGTTTTCACAATTCAAGCGCATGCTGCGCTCCATGGCGTATGTGATGCGATTTATACATAATACACGGAACAAGCTTAATAAACTCGATGGACTTTTGAGTGTTGATGAGTTACAACAAGCTCAAACTGTACTGGTTAGGTTTTCACAGAGGGAATCGTTCCCCACAGAATATGATTCATTAAAAGAAGGGAAAAGTGTAAAGGCTAAATCAATTCTATCAAAACTAAATATATTTCTAGATGATAATGCAATCATGCGAGTAGGCGGTCGTTTAGAATATTCTGATGAATTTGACTACAATAAAAAACACCCAACCTTAATTTCTAGCAAACATCACTTTGCGTGTTTATTATTTCGCCATGAACATACGCAACTGCTCCATGCAGGGCCGCAGGCATTACTTTTTCATATACGCGAATCATGGTGGCCCATGAGTGGTAGAAATTTGGCGCGGCAAGTGATGCATCAATGCGTCACGTGCACGCGTCTGAAAGGTAGGACTCTCACGCCTCTAATGGGCAACTTGCCTAAAGAACGTATCACCCCAGGTTTTCCCTTCATACGATGCGGAGTGGACTATGCTGGGCCAGTACTTATATTAAACCGAAAAGGTAGGGGCGCGAGAACTATTAAATGTTATATATGTTTATTTATATGTTTCGTAACGCGAGCTATTCATTTGGAGCTGGTCAGTGACCTCTCCAGTCAGGCATATTTATTAGCGCTAAAAAGGTTTATATCGCGACGGGGCAAACCGTTAGATATATTCTCGGATAATGGTCGGAATTTCGTTGGCCTCATGAACGAATTTTCAGTTTTTTTACGCAAGTGTAGTTCAGACATAATAGACTACGCAACTAGTCAACAGATTAAATTTCATTTCATTCCTAGCTACGCAAGTCATTTTGGTGGTTTATGGGAATCAGGAATAAAATCGTGTAAGCACCATATCCGGCGTGTGATAGGAAACGCGCATCTCACGTTTGAGGAACTGAGTACGGTATTGATCCAAATAGAGGCAATTCTCAACTCTCGTCCATTGTCCCCACTCTCCTCTGATCCAAAAGACCTTTCTCCTCTTACACCTGCCCATTTCTTGGTTGGTCGACCACTTACAGCACCAGTCAGCGACGACCTGCGTGAAGTTCCATGCACCAGGCTACAACGTTTCCAGAGAGTGGAACAACTTCGCCAGCATTTCTGGGCCCGTTGGGCCAAAGAGTACGTATCGCAGCTACAAATCCGGACCAAGTGGACGGAGACCAAAGATGAGCTGAAACCAGACTCGCTCGTTGTCATCAAGGACGACAACTTGCCGCCGTTGAAATGGCTGATGGGCCGCGTGCTACGGACCATCCCAGGCAAGGACGGCGTCTCGCGAGTGGCAGATATTCGCACCGCCACCGGTGTCATCAGGCGAGCCTACGTCAAGATATGCCCCTTGTTCCAAGATACGCACGAGAGTCAAGACAGAGTCGCGGTTCCAACTGTTCATTGAAAGCCACTGCTTCACTGCTTTCAAGGCCGGGGGCATGTTCGAGCCGATGCAACGACCACCAACGGAGCTAGAACCAATCACAGCACCGGCACATGACGTGATACGCGATCGCGTCATGTGCCCAGTCGCCCATTGGCCAACTTGTTGCATTGTACTGACACTTAAAGAAATTACACGTAGCAGTAAACACGCTCTCGTCCTTTTTATTTTACAAATAGAAAACCTTCCATATAATAGCTAAAAGTACCATATCAGGAGCACACTGGCTCCAACACAGTTACTGAATTCATTACATAGTGCTTGCTATTTATCTTTAGTTTTTTTATCTGTTTTTCAAGCATTAAATTTATGGAGAAACTATAACTTGACGTGACTGTTGGTTAGAGACGGTGATGCAAGTCTTTCACTGTTGTAAAATTTAAAGGGTAGTTCACAGATCTGGACAGGAAATATTACATGCTGTTAATGAGACATACAAGGGGATTACAAATTTTACAACCATTTAGAGGAGTAGTTAAAATATTCACAATTAAAATTAATTGATAAAAATAATTATTGTTACGAAAGTATACAACATTAGTTGCTCAAGGTTTGCAAATTGGAATGGTCTACATATTATACAGCCAGCAGCCATAACAAGCAGACAAGTGATTAGAGCCCCAGGTGATATCACAGCTACAAGCCTCCGCTAACTATTCACACGCCCAACGTTAACAGGTTGCATGTCGGATACACTCAAGGATTTCTTTTCATACTCTAATTAGCAGGTTACAGACGACTGTACGTAGGTATCCGAACGTTTCGTGCTAACTTTTCATACAATATTTTACAACTTTAGTTTCGGAGTTAGATCTTGACAGAAATTCTAGTTTTTAGCTGATGGTCAGTTATTAATTATTCGTATTTTTTTAATGGATAGTGTGTAAAGTTTGCTGTGGTAAAGTGCCGCGTAAACCCGACGGTTGCATTTTAGGCCGCATGAGAAAAAATCGATAATCAGGCACGCCAATAAATATGTAAGACTGCGCCCGCACCACCACAATTCTAACTAGACTGGATACCTAGCTCGCGAAATAATTATTCCAGCTGTGAAATAAGTCAATCTATAGAGATTCTGCAATTTAAAGGCGACAAATAAAAACAAATGGAATATAACCGGCGTACTAAACTCACCCATTTTGTTTAGTTCGGGTCGCTCCGATTGAATAACACGATGATTTCGGACTATCTCCTTGTCATTATCACACTTACACTTAAAACTAAACACACACCATATAATTTATCATAAATTATTTAAAAAAAGACAATATCCAAATGGATAAAATAAACTGCAAACTGCAATGAATAAATCGCGGCGCACACCACACAGCGCACGCAGCCAATAGCAGTGTTACCACTGTTGTCTGTTGCCAGCACTTAATAAAACGTGAAAAGGACTAAGTAGAAAGATCTGAATAGGTATGAAACGAATCATTTTACTAACTACTAACTAGGCCTTTGTTATTCAAATTGTGTGCTTTCACGGTCAACAATTTCAAAGTTACTAACTAAGTACCTAACTACCTACCTACCTACTCCATACTTAAATAATAACAATAAGTGCTATCGAAAGTAGCCTACATGGCAATGTATTATTATTATTATAAGTAGCTATTGTTTTGAGAAGTAGCTCTACTTTAATGGCAGCATTCTCAGATGTTGGGCTCATGCCCAACTAGAATGCTCAACTAGATATCAAACTTCATCGTAATAGACATATACTTAAATAAATCATTAAGTATAAATTTTATTATTATCGGCACCAAAATTTAAGAAATGTATAGAGCACAGAAAAGACAAACTAATAATACGTAGGTACAATGCGTGGTCAATGCGTGTTTCAATTTATATTTATAAAATTATTTTTGTCAGTGGTGGGTACTGCGATGTAACTATAATTAAGTGATTATTTTGAGAAAAATAAGTTGATTTTGATGTAGGTCAGACATCCGCAGAGGACACACTGAACTCCAAACTGATCTAAAGTTAGACATAAATATTTATGCTGGCAATGCTAGCCATCAGCTGTCACAAGTCTGTGCCCAGCGTGCGCTAGGTAGGTACAGAAAAACCAGTGTTGCCAAGAAATCAACGCTTATTTAAGTTTGCGTTCGAAATAATTGTGTATTTCCCTACGAATAAGTATTAAGTCGGGAACTCTAATTATTCAGAACAAATTCCACACAAAAAGTGTGGCCCTACTTCAAACCAAAACGTGATTCAAAATACGAATCACTTCTGATGTACCTATGGACATGATTGGCGATTGATTTAAAGAAAGCAGGGATTAGTTAGCGCGCGTTCTGCTGTCTGCTATCATGCTGACACCTGAGTCATGGCGACATGAACGATGTTATACAATAAATAAGTGCACCAAGTCAATATTAAAACATTATTATTGTACAATTTTTTTATTATAATTATATTTATGTAGGTAAGGTACCTGCGGGTTACAAGGGCCGGCGTCTAACAAGGGCCACTATTATAAAAACACACTTTTTACGGTTTTATACGGTTCCTCTCATGCACACATATAAAGGGCCAATAGGGAAGCTAATATGCTCGGGTGTGTCGCTTTGCGATCTGCCATCTTGTCAGTCGCAACTAATCCGCCCAGGCGGTTAACCTGCATCGCTCCACTATAAAACTTCTAAGAAAAAAAAAAATTGTGAGTGATACAGCTTTCTGTTTATAAAATTTGCTGTTGTACCGTTCTTATTAGTAATTTGAGCTGCCTTATCATGCTTTTTAACAATTTTACATTTAATCTTTTAAAATATGTCTCATGGCCTAATAAGGGCCACTCATAAGTCGTGTAAATAGAGCCGACCCTTATTAGGCTCTTAGATTTACTAGATATTAGCACCAAAAATCGTCTAAATCGATCCCACAGAAAAACCGTCGTGGACTTTGGATAATGCAACAATTACAAAACGCAATGTCAGCTGTTCAAAGTGGTTCTATGTCCCAACAGTTAGAAGCAGCGCGTTATTCTATTCCCAGAAAGACTTTGTCAAACCATTTCAAAGTTGGAAAAGTTGATAAACAAAGGGCGTCAAACAATTGTTACCGTCGAGCAAGAAAATGATTTGGCATCAAGAATGCAAAGGCTTGCTGCCATAAGATTTACTACTAAAATAGTGTTTATTAAAAGCTAATTGTCATACTATGCGATCTCATTAGTGTAATAAGGGCCACAATTTTTGTACAAAAAAATAAATTGCTTTGATTTTTTTGCAGGTAAAGATTTATTTTCTGATATGAATAATTTGTTTAGAAATATAGTAATATGGTCGGTATTAAGTCATTGAATACATTTTAAAATACAGTTTTGTTGCCTTAGTTTAATTAGGCCCATTATAGTTTTTCTCTTGAATTAACGTTCATACAAAGCGTGAGTTAGTACGAAACGATAAATAAAATAAGATAAAAATAGAAAACTTCGCGTTAAGAGTGATTTATCTAAAAAAATAATAATTTCATGCGGTCCTTATTATCGTACCTATGTTTAATAAGGGACACAGAGAGGGTTTTCTTAAATACTGAAAATGTTTAAGAACTGTGAATGAAACCCCAAAAATTGCACTTTTTCGGACTAGGAATAAAGTTAATCTTCTATAAATGTACTGTTTTATATTCCTATTTCTCAATTATGGAAATTACATAAATTTTAATTAAGGTGGCCCTTGTTTACCGCAGGTACCTTATATCTTTTTAAATTGAAGCAGTACACGCCCCAGAATTTGGTAGCAACCAATAGGTATATACCTACAACACGTCCGTAAAGATATTGCGTTTTCAGAAATATTCATACACAATTTTCCCTATTCTATTCACTTAAAAAATGGCACCTCAATACTGATTTGCTGAATTGAGATGCCACCTTTATAGTAACAGAACTATTTATGCATAACACCTACCAAAGTCTGCTTTTGGCTACAATTTTATTGACACTCCTACATTTACAAATGCGTGATATTCCTTTTAGAATTTCTATTTTTTCAAAAGTGGCACCTCTATCCTTACGGACATTATAATTATAGCAGGTATTATCATTATATTATACGAACAATAGTATAGTCTTCCTAATTCAAATTTGAATTTATTACCAGTCTAATGGTAGGTAATATTAATAATATTTGATCTGGCTGCTAAAATCCTCAAATATAATTCTGTTTCTGAAAGCCAGCTAGCTGGTCTAATCAAATCTCATAACTCAGCCTTACATTCTTTTTTTATGTCACCAACGGACTGTTCCGAAATCAATACACTCATAGCAAGTTTAAAAACGAGTTTTGGCGGGAATCCGATAGTGAGACGTTGTTGGTTTTGTATTATTAGCTCAAACTTGTGTTTCTTCGAGTGTTAATGTGTAATATTGGTGGAATATTGACCATTAAGTGTTCGTTAACGTGCACGAGTGTGGGCGAATGATACAAACTCAAAAAGGGTGTCATTTCGTATTTTTTCCAAAACTCCCAGGAAGTTTCAGTAAAGCATCCACCACTTTACTGAATCGTGACTTTGACTATGTAAATAATTGACTTGACTACTTGACCACGAGGATTGCTTTAAAGCTATTACTTTCCTAATGTGAAAATTAAAAGATTATGTACTTACGTTATTATTATAATACTTGACACTGGCTATATGCACAAACCGTGCGAAGCCATAATTAAACAAAAAAAAAAAAAAAGTTTAAAAACTGACAGTGCTCCTGGTTTGGATGGCTACACTACTGCACTAGTTAAACACGTCAGGCACCTCATTCTTATTTATTTATTTATTTATTCATCATATAACTGTAACATCACAGAGTACTCCATTACGCTACATTTATCACAGAAATTAACTAAGTCTAGGAATAACAATAAGAATTTTACAATAGGTAGGTATACCTACCTACTTATTTTTTCTGAATTCTTTTCTACAATAATTCTTGAACCCTTGACTTATAATATTTGCAATCTTAGCTTAGAAACGGGGTGTTTTCCTGACAGCTGGAAACTTGCTGTGGTGGTGCCCATACACAAAGACGGAGCTAAAGACTCCCCCAATAATTACCGGCCAATTTCTCTACTAAGCGTTTTCTCAAAACTATTAGAAAAAGTTGTCAACAGAAGGTTGGTTGTTTATCTTGAAGACCAGCTGTATTTATCGGAAAGACAGTTCGGCTTTAGAAATGGCAGGTCTGCTGAGGATGCAGTAGTCCTTCTGACAAATACTATCTCAGCCGCCGTGGACCAAAACCTCCGTTGTATAGGGGTTTTTCTTGATCTCGCCAAGGCTTTCGACACTGTATCGATTACTATCCTAGTACGAAAGCTGGAAGCCATTGGAATCCGAGGTATTGAACTTGAATGGTTTCGGAGCTATCTCACAAGCCGTAGGCAATGTGTTAGGGTAGGATCCACCATAAGTGATGATTCTGTGGTGGGATATGGAGTTCCACAAGGTAGTATACTTGGGCCTACGCTATTTGCTGTCTACATTAATGAGATTTTAGACCTATCTATCCCTGGAGCTGATATTGTCTGTTACGCAGATGATACTGTTGTTATCTCCCGGGATGTTTCGTGGGAAAAAGTTGTCAAAGTAGCAGAGTCAGGACTAAATAGGGTTGCCGATTGCTTAAATAGAAATTTATTAACGCTCAATACCAAGAAAACTAAATTTATCCCTTTTTACAAAACCTCACACTCTAGGCCTACGATTAATCTGTCTATCCAAAACCATTCTTGCAGTTTACTGCCCATAAAAACTTCCACGCCCTGCAGTTGCGACCAGATTGGTCAAGTTGCGCATATTAGATACCTTGGTGTGGAGGTGGACGAAACCTTGAACGAGCACAACGGGCAGTCTTAAAGGTAATGTTGGGCAAGCCTTTTAGGTACCCGACAGACGATCTGTATAGGGAAGCTGAGGTCCTTAGAGTAAGACAACTATTTATATTAAAAGCATTTGCTACGGTGCACCGTAATACTCGCAATTCCTGTGTTTATGCAGAACTTAAAAAAAACGCGTGTTCAGAGTTCCAATACCCTCCGTAAACTCAGCTTTTGCCAATCGTCATCCAAACTATCCCCTTCCATGCATCTTCAACAAAATACTCAAGGTATGTGACGTTAAGTATGAAAGCACCCTGAAAGCCCAACAAACGGTCAAAAAATTGTTACTGACGCTGTCGTATAATGATACTGAAAATATAATTTACCTCTGAGCAATCAAACACACACTCACGCATACACACACACCTTCTCATGCACATTTTTCACTCTTTCACTCACAAACAACACAACACACTTACACTTACTCAGCTTATACAAGCAAGCATATCTATAAGTAACACTCACCTAACTACATAACCTAGCACACACTTTTATAAGTTTATAACTCTTTACTTTTACACTAAATGGAACTTTCAAAGGATGCCCTCAAATGTTAACATCATTATAATTAAATTTATTTAATCTCGTGTCATAATGTTTGGTTTCCACGATACGGGCCCAGAGCCTAGTGTGGGACCGCTGTCATTTGTTTGGGAATTGTACCAGCTTAATTTAATAATATCAGTCATATGTAGGTATATTGTGATGTATTTTCTTCCAATGTATTTTCTTTGTGTTCTGGAAATAAACCTTATTATTATTTTATGGGCGAGTTCCCTACATACCTGCATTCACCCCTCGCGCGTCCTCCAGCGGCACTTTTTGCCAGGCGTTCATGCAGGTCTGCAGGGAACTCTCCCATAAATTATTAATACTTACCTATTATTTTTTGGCGACTACTCCAGAGCACCGCGGAGTTGAACCTTCCTACGTTGTTGACTGAAAAAGCCCGCTGCGCAGACTTGTTTTAGCCAACAACGCCGGACTGTTCATTCGTAAAATGATTAAGGGGATTTGTGGACTGTTTGTCCATTTTTCCCCTGCGCGTACAGTTATCGCAGGGGATAATGCCAGGGCATTTCTGGAATAAGCCAAAATATCCAACGGAAAGGGTAAATTAAACAAGAAAATATCTGAACAGCTTCATAAAATAAGTGCTTTATTGATTAAAATTAGTAGGTAGGTATAGGTACATATCTGAAGAAAACGTTAGGTGATTAACAAACAAAAATCTAGGTTATAATAATATATTAGGTAGGTAAAGTGTTCACTATGAGAATGGAAGAGTGGTACCGGTAGGTACCTAGTCTTGTACCAACGAGTTATTTACAAAAATTGAGAAAAAATAAACGAAACAAATTATATCTACTTACTTAGTTATTACAGTTTAATTATCGTAAGCCATTGATAGTTTGGCTCACTTCAGTTGCATTACCGGGATCAGATCAGATCAGATGTAAATAGTACCCAGTGAAATGTTTAAAAAGAAGACTGGAGAAAACCGCTACGTATAATAAAAACATTAAAAGTGCGATTTTCTGATTAAAAAATAAAGTAATTATTATGTAACACTAGGCGGATGCTTAATTTGTCACCATTGTTATCCAACCCCGAATAAGCAACAGACTATACAAAACCCGTTACCGCTTGGAGTTGACCGAATAACGTTGCCGTAATTTAGCGGACGCTTTATAGCGTCGAATTAAGGCTGAGAACCCACTGCGGTTAGCCGCGCGCGTCTAACCGAAGGGTCCCAATTCTCAACAATTTTTACTCGTGGGTTTTGTACAGACTAAATAATATTCGTCTCTGCCAAGACACGTTCCGTTTTTATCGATTGTCTTTATTACCTATATCTTCAAATAATTTTTGCTGGTTATTATTGCCATTAAATCAAACTGTGTATGTGAAATTATATGTCTGTAAGCGGTACCCACGATACGGGAGCAATCCTAGTGTGGGGCTACGTTAAAGAAACAAATAAAATACTCAAAATTATTATTGATAGTACCTATAGATAAAATAAAGACAATTGATAAACAAGGAACGTTTCTTGGCAGAGACGAAAACTATTTATTCTGTGCAAAAACCGTGATTTAACATAGAATTGAGAATTGGGACCCTGAGATAAACCGCGCGCGTGTACCCGCAGTGGGCGCTCGGCCTAAGGCACTGTGACGTTAAGTAGGTAGGTTACCTCCTACCTACCACAAACCCCGTTTTTGGACGACCCGACGTCAAAATATGCTGGTTGGTATAGCTATCTGTAGGAAACGGATGAAGTAGGAAACCACACCTTGTTCCAATAGAGGTAGGTACGTTTCTGTGACGTATAATTCGACGTTATAAATCACCGTTATTGGAGAAGACCTCAAGCTTTACAATACCGCTTCACTGTTTTGCAGACAAGCGTAATACCTACTAATTCTATAGGTAAGTTTCACGCTTATCTCCAAAACTCCGTTCTCAGCTCCGATTCCGTCTGGTTCTAGTAGGAACTCGATTACTACCTACTCTACATGTCAGAGTTGAGAGTATTGCTGCAGTTTGGAACGCGAAATTCATAAAAATCTGCGAAGTTAACCTTAGACCAAGGTAGGGGACGATTTGCATGGTCTAACATAGTGCATTAAGTGAAAATCGTGACGTCACGGCGGCCTATTTAAAATCAGCAGAAGAATTCTCCCACACGCACATCTCGCTCTCTCGCCCAACTCCAAACTAGCAGATAACTTGAACGATGTACAAATCTATTCTAATCAAACTATTCCTCGTTAGAAAGAAACCTCACGTGAGCTTATCCATCCATATAGAAGACATGCACAATACTTTTAACTTTTATTTAAAAACTATGAGAAGTCAAACGAATTAAACAGCATAATATTCACTAAGCGGCTCAATAAAATCTATACATCTATGTAAGTAAACGTTACTCGCAAACCGAACCCCTTTTATTTACAAACCAATTACAACTATATTAATATAAATATTAGAACCTTACACTCTCTGTACATTAATTTTAATAGACTCTTCGTATTTATGACCTCGAGGGACAGCGGGTGGGGGCGGGACGTCGACTGTACGTGAACAGTGGAAAACACACCGCCCACGCCCGGTATCTGTCAAGGCCTTAATTTTTTTCTCTTCAGTCTAGCGATTTACCTAATTTGTTTCTCGATAAGGCGTTATTACAGAATGTGTTTTACTAATTACAGCTCCAAATTTGGATACTACAGTCAGCAACATAAGCCAATTTGTGTCTCAAGCCAGGATCAATGTAATTATGTGATCTTGACGCGTTGCTACTCATTTCCAATACACTAAAATGGCTAGAATAGTAAATTAAAGTTTCGAAGTATTCGGCGACTTTTGTTGCTGATTGTACCTGCTTAAATAGGCTATAAGGCAACGGCTACTGACCCAACGGCGATACAGTAATGCAAGTCTCATTTGTCTAGTATTAAACATTCAAGTTTAGTTAGCTCCGGATTTCTAGTGCCAACCATAATAAATGATTAAGGGGATTTCTGGACTGCTTGTCCATTTTTCCCCTGCACGTACAGTTTTCGCATGCACAGGGGATTTCTGGAATAAGCCGGGTAAATTATTGCTGGTTGCTAGCTACCACCTTCAAGTGTCACATTAGCCTATCGGGGTGTTCCGGCGTCGGTCCGTCATTCGCCCGAAATTAATATTGTATCTTCTATCCAAGATTAAAATCTATCTTGGATTGCTGCCTATCGTTCGATCGATCTCCAACCTGCGTGCCTTTCTAAACCAATCTACGGTTCGGTTATTGGCACGATTGACCCTAAAATGGATTGTGATATCAATCCCAGATAGCAAAATTTGGATTAGGATTGATTATTAATTTCGGCCGAAAGCCAGCCCCATTCCAGGTGAGCATGTTTACCACCTTCAAACAAAGGAGAGATAGTGTTCAAAATACAATGCAATTGACTTATATTTAGAAACTGATTTTTAATGTCTTGCGTGGGGCACCAAAAGTGTGGGATTAGTCTTTATATCCTAAAAGTGTTGGAACATTAGCAAAATGTGTAGCATTCTATTCAGCGAGAGATAACATACTATGATAAATTAGCGGTAAAAAAAAATTTCTTCGTCTATCTCTCTCACATTGTATCGACGTGAGGGAGACAGCATGTGAAAAAATGGCATGTTCCAAATTGTTTCTAGGGGCGATTATAGCTCTAATAACCTAGACGTTGCTACGTGTCTATCTAGTTAGAATGTGGTTCTTGTAAAATGTAGACTGTAAAGCTAACACCACACAGGTGGATAATAACGGTCGATAATATTATTATAGCAGCGTTATTCAGATAAATTGTACTGGAGCAATCCTAGTGTTTTTCGACGTAGCCCCACGTCGAAAAAATAAAAAAAAGATTATCCAATCACTTCGATATCTTGCACCGAAACCCTGTGGGGTATATTTACAGAGTCGTAATGTTAGAAACATCGATACGACTGAAGATGCATATTGCGATGTCCAATAAATCGATTTCTCAAACGAGCGAGCTCACTCAAGATGGCGAGTTGATATCGACAAGTCTGCGGCATCATGATTCGATAACATAAGCGCAAGAATAGCTAGCATACCTACTAGGATTTTAACCCTGCTCCTCCTATTTTGGCAGAGATCGCTTTGAGCGATAAGACCGCTAATTGTAATTTTAAATATTACTGATTTGGTGTCAATGAAAATACTCGTATTGCATTTGTGGGAGATCTAATACAGGTCGGCAGACATATTGATATGTCGCTAATGCTGCCAAATACAAATTTTTTACATTTTACAAGCGTTAAATACCTTTGTATTTTTGGCCGTACGTAGCGTTAACGATTTTCTAAGCGTAGTTTAATGTGTAGACGGAACTAACGGTACCTCGATTCGTTTCTAAGAAAAAATTTTGGTACAATGCACTCTAATAAATTGACAATTCCATCGCGGAGATCGCACAATTTGGCGCAAGCATCGAAATCCGCACGTAATTTTGCGATTTTTATTTACGTCTTTATTTGTTTTTTCACCGTTTTAGTTACAAAAATATACCGCCGACGGCGGACGTCCGCCGCCGGCGTTCTGACGCTCCAGCCGGCACGGGATTTCACGAACGGAGCCGACGCGTCGCTCGGTCACGGCGAGGGCACGGGCGGGCGACGACGGGCACGGGCGGGCGCCGACGGGCACGAGCGGGCGCCGACGGGCACGAGCGGGCGCCGACGGGCACGGGCGGACACCGACAGGCACGAGTGGGCGCCGACGGGCACGAGCGGGCGCCGACGGGCACGGGCGGGCGCCGACGGGCACGGGCGGGCGCCGACGGGCACGGCGCGGGCGCCAACGGGCACGAGCGGGCGCCGACGGGCACGAGCGGGCGCCGCTACTCTTCGTCGGTGTCAGGATCGCTGCAGTAGTCGGCTGAGTGCAGCCGCGGCGGGAAGGGGCCCCGCGTCTGCTGCCTGCAACAGACGCCGGGTGAGCCACCGTGCGGGGCCGCCGTGTCCCCGACACGCCGGCTGGGGACACTCACGCGAGGCGGCGGTAGTGGTTGAGCCACTCCTCCAGCAGCTGCGCCTG
Source organism: Hylaea fasciaria (assembly GCA_905147375.1). Lineage (NCBI taxonomy): Eukaryota > Metazoa > Arthropoda > Insecta > Lepidoptera > Geometridae > Hylaea > Hylaea fasciaria. Next base: position 7,563,557 of record LR990214.1, read on the forward strand.
CAGCAGCGGGCGCGCGTGCGGGGCCGCCGTGGCGCCGACACGCCGGCTGGGGACACTCACGCGGCTGGGGACACTCACGCGAGGCGGCGGTAGTGGTTGAGCCACTCCTCCAGCAGCTGCGCCTGCAGCAGCGGGCGCGCGTGCGGGGCCTGCAGCGCCGCCAGCACGCCGGCCCGCGTGACCCGGGCCCGCACCCAGCGCCGCACCACGCCCTCCGGGTCCGACAGCTGCGCCCAGAAGCGACACTAACTTAGCCTATTGCCGAATGTGCCAAGGAACGGTGCGAGAGAATGGCGCCGCTCCACATTATATTTGGTCTGTTCGCGATTTTCGGGACGAGGTTTGTATGGATGCAGTTTTTTGAAGTGAAACTTCTTTACGCGCATGAGGGTAAAATTTTTACAGATGAAACGTCACGCCGGTATGCAACGGAAGTGTCGGAAAAGAGAGAGAGAGTGATCGAGACCGATTGAGAGAGAGTAAGACAGGGCGAACGTAGCATGAGCAACTAGCCGTGGAGTGAGAGTAGGGAGCAAGCGAGTGAGAAAGATTGAGAGAAAAAGGTATAAATATAAACAAGATTTATAAATTAGTTCGCCAAAGAAGTTTCACTTCTGACATGTGTACTTTGTACGCACGCATGTTTTTTTTTTGGGAAATAGACCGAAATCTCAATATTAAAGTGTCGGGGGTTTACGAACAATTTAATCTTCTATATATATAAAAGCAAGAACTGACTGACTGATTGACTGACTGACTGACTGATCGATCAACGCACAGCCGAAACCACACGGTCTAGAACCATGAAGTTTCGCACAAATATTCCTTGTTACGTAGGCGTGCAAAAAAAGGATTTTTGAAAATTCAATCCCTAAGGGGGTGAAAAGGGGGTGCAAAGTTTGTATAGAGCAACGTGTTTTCTTGGTCTGATCAACTTCAAACTTGGCATTTATATTCTTTATAAGATTTAATTAAACACTTGTTTCATCGTTTTTTAATATTCAACCCCTAAAGTGAGAAAAAGGGGTTGCAACATATTTTCATCAGATTTAGTTCATAATTGAAATTTGGCTTAATTATGCCATAAGGGACCTAGGAGACACTAAAATGTGATTTTTGAAAATTCAACCCCTAAGTGGGTGAAAAGGGGTTGCAAAGTTTGGATGGAACAACGTGTTATATTAGTCTGATCAACGTCAAACTTAGCATCTAACTTCTTTAAAAAATTAATTTACTGGATTTAATATTCAACTCCTAAAATGTAAGTAGGAAGTGGTAGATTTTGGTAGAAAATGGTAGATTTTTGGTAGGAAATGGTAGATTTTTGGTTATAAAGGTATATTTTGGAAGGAATAGTAGCTTTTGGTAGATAATAGTGAATTTGGATTTAAAATGGTAGATTTTGGCAAAAAATGGTTATTTGGTAACGTTGATAAATTATAAAATTGGGCCGACGACATCAAAAGAGTCGCAGGCAACCGGTGGATGCAAGTGGCAAATTTTCGTTCGGTGTGGCGGCCTAAGGGGGAGGCCTATGTTCAGCAGTGGACGTCTTCAGGCTGATGATGATGATGATGATAACTTTGGTAGATTTTGATGAAATGGTAGATATTGGTAAAAAAGGAAGCTTTGGTTAAAAATGTTAGATTTAATTTAGGAAATGGTAGTTTTTGGTAGGAATTGGTAGCTTTTGGTATAACATGGTATTTTGGTAGATTTTAGTAGGAAATGGTAGATTTTTGTATGAAATGTTAGATTTTGTTATAAAATGCTAGATTTTTGTATAAAATGGTAATTTTGATAAAATATGGTGGATGTCGTACGAGCATGTTGGATATCGCATATCGGTTGTCGATGTCGAACTCGAGGTCATGGGCTATTTTTAGTTATTTAGAATTATGTGGTAAAATATAAATAGTCTGCGCGGACGAAGTCGCGGGCAACAGCTAGTTGTATTATAAACTTAATGTGGCCGACCTCATCGCAGTTGAGGAAGTGCACGGGCAGCAGTTTTCCGTCGGCGTCGGTCAACGGCAGGAATGTTACTTCTTCGTTCTCCTCTTCGCGCTCTCTGAAATGATAGTTTACGAGGAATATTTCAATATTTGCCATGGATCGGTCGGAGTCAAAATGTATAATGCTGAATATCCACTATACTGTATCCATTTCCAGAACCCATTCCTACACTTGTCAAAAAGTTAACAACATAACTTTGTAAAAGCGTCTAACAATTTATACCCCATACATATAAATATGTAGCCGAGGCACAGCGGGGACTTCGAGCGGAACCTGAGCCGGCGCGAGCCTCACCTGCAGATGTAGTGGCGCTGCGCGTAGGGCTCCAGCGGCACCAGCGCGGAGAAGTGTCCCCTGGTGTAGCCCAGGCACAGCGGGGACTTGGAGCAGAACGCGTGGTCCCACAGCAGCGGCAGGTAGATGCCTGCGACAACACGCACCGGTCAGCGTCCGCCGGCGGGCCGGGCGGGCCGGGGGCTCCGGGCCGCGCCGGGCGGGCCTACCTTGGAACCGCGCGTAGCCCAGCGCCTCGCCGCGGAAGGAGGTGACGACGTCGACGCCGTACACGATGAGCGGCCGCCGCATCACGTGCGCCAGCACGAACACGTGCAGCTGGAACCGGACAAGGTAACGTACGCTCCGTTACTAATTTTCCAACAGCATTCACACTCGAAAAAACACAAGTTTGAGAAAAACAATGTCTCCCTATCAGATTCCTGCCAAAACTCAAAGCTTTACTTGTAGCATCCGCACGATTCCGACGTTCATTTAGTTGACGGAGTCAGAGTTCCATCGACATTATTCTTATTAGATTCCCATTTTCTTCCTCAAGGCGGATTTCCAGGGAATAGTGGAATAAGCCAAGCGAAGTGAGGCTTCGCTTTGTTGTTTGGCAACGGCACGATTAGTTCTTGTAAAATAATCGGTCATCTCTTTTGCAAGGTAAAAAAAGTGGCGAAAGGCTGGCACATGACAATTTCTTTGTTTTGGTCGATGGGTTTAGCCGTCACTTTCAATGAGATTCCTGTAGGTGAAAAGGACTTTCAAAAAGTGGGGCTCCTGTGCTGCGTTTGACTCGTATGGAGTCTTCCGTAACCTTCGGACTGCGAAAAGCCGGTCGGACGTTCTATCTCTATTTTAAAGGGGCCTCATCTTCATAACCTAGATGTCAGCTTCGACTATTTGGATGATAGTTTAATATTTTCAGGTAATGCGGATGAACACATGAGAGGCCATTCAGTTAGGCACAGACAAATAGGACGCAGAGAAACCGAATACTCGCCAGCACTTTGTATTTAGACAAAATTCGTTTGTTCACTGTCCGTGACGGCGGCGGCGGATGCAAGTGGCAAACTATCGTTCGGTGTGGCGGCCTAAGGGGGAGGTTTATGTTCAGCAGGGAACGTGTTCAGGCTGATGAAACACTTTATACTTAGATAAAATTCGTTTGTTCGCTGTCCGTGACGGCGGCGGCGGATGCAAGGTGTGGCGGTGTAAGACGGAGGCCTGTGTCCAGCAGGGGGGAGTCACCTGGTGCAGCGGCGTCCCGGGCGCGGCCGCGGCGGCCACCAGGCGCGCCCACTCGGCCCGCAGCTGGCCCTCCTCCGGCACGTAGTGCAGCGGCGCCGCCTGCAGCCGCTCCCAAGCCTGCCAGCGCGCCTGGAAGCCGCGGCCCGCGTGCTGCAGCGTGTCGTGCAGCGCGGCCCGCAGCGTGTTGTGCCGGTCGAACACCCCGCAGGCCGCCTGGCACACCGCGTCGGGCAGGCAGTCCCCGGCCGAGCGGTTCCACAGCGCGTGCAGCCGGGAGCCCCGCTCCAGGCTCCAGTTGATGAGCGGGGGCTCCGCCTCCAGCGTCTGCTGCGCCTCCCGGTCCAGCAGCTCCGAGAACAGCTGCTCCTGGATCGGCGGCGGCAGCTCCTCGATATCTGCCGGGGAGGAGGGCGTGGGTGCCGGGGGCCGGGCTCGCGGGGTCCCGGGGTCCCGGGGGCCGCACACTCACCGCACGGCAGCGTGAAGGTGGAGAACTCGTTGATGTACCGACACGGGAACGTCCCCTTCTTGTACCGCACGCAGCCCGCTAGATGTCTCCGGATGGCGGCCGCCAGGTCCGGCGCTGCAACACACGGGCCGTCACCGGTCGGGGCACCACACTCACGGAGGCACGGCCAAGCTTAGCGCAACCGCATCAAACATCATCCACGTAGGGTGCTAATTGGCTTGCGCGGAATGAGATTGCACGATTGTTATGTATTTACGCGAGTATTTCTAAGGGAGTTATTTATATTATGTGCCCCCATGCGCTTTTATAGCGGCTTTATGACGAATGGCCGTGCGGTCATCGGGGACGTTTCTTTATGTAGATCGCATCTATTGTAATTGTAGCCCATATAAGCACTTTTCGTCTATAAGCTAAGTCACAATTTCCCACATTTATTATCCCTCCTTTATCATAAAATACTGCATTAGGACGCTCCCACCCCTGCGACGGTACATATTTAGCAAGATCTCCCGACATTATCCGCAGATATAAAATTCCTACATAATATGTTCGACTGCTAAAATACACCTTTTTGCTTTCGCTCTAATTACTATTTACCTATGTAGGAAGGAGATCTCTTGAGGCCGGGCCCGCCGCCCGATATCCGCGACAGCAACGTAGACAGAATCTCCTGCTGTTGGAATCTGAAATGAGGCAATGTTAGTGGGAGCCGGCGGTGCTTCTACACGAGGGTCCAGAACCTGAGCCTCGGGCCGCCGATGCCCCGGGGGCTCCAGACTCCTGCGCGACTGTGATAGTCGGGAACCGCGAGTGCGGAGGGCTCATGCGCCTGGTTCTCCGTCGTCGTTATTTCCTCCCGCGACAAAAGTTTCGCATAGCGTGAACCTGTCGTGAACAATTGCGAATGTGCGCTGATTTCGCGGAATCATGAAATCGCGCAACAGTCTGGAGGGCGCAGCAGATGAATCCGCCCCTGCCCGGCCCGCCCGGGCTCCGCCCCTGCTCCGCCCGGGCTCCGCCCGGGCTCCGCCCCTGCTCCGCCCGGGCTCCGCCCCGCCCCGCACCTGATGGCGAGGTGCACGAGCGTGTGTCCCGCGTCGAAGGCCGAGGCGCGGTTCAGCAGCTGCACCTCCGCCGCCGTCAGCGCGCGCGCCGCGTCCCCGCCCTGCGCCAGGTAGGCCTCCACGCACCGCGCCGAGCCCTCCACCACGCCTGAGGGGAGAGAGACACATCCTAGGGATCCTCGCAAGATAAAGCACAACTATACAGTTTTGACTTTTAATTACGCTCGCTTCGCTCGCCCCCGGCGACGACCGGGAGCGGAGCGAGCGTGAACGAGCGTTTTAGTCTTGGTCTTGTACGTAGCGCTCACCGAGACAAGCCTGCAGCCAGATCCAGTCGGCGGCGTTGTGCTCCCGCTTGGAGCGCCGCGGCTCGGGCTCCGCTTGCGCCCCGCCGCCGCCGCCGCCGCCGCAGATCTCGTTGATGCCTGCGCCGAGCATCATCACATGAGCCTCGCTAGACGTCGCTGCAGGAGCGCCGGCCGCCGGGGACAGGCGGCGCTCCGGCAAACAGGTAAGTAGATATAGATAAAATTTAGATAGGGACGTATTCGGAAAGGGGCACTTTGGAAAAGGGGTATTTTGGGAAAGGGGTGTTTTAGGTAAGGTATATAAACGGCTCCGGCTACCGCGGCCTGGCTGCTCACCCGCGGCGGGCCGGGCGCCGGGCGCGGCGGCGGGCCGGGCGCCGGGCGCGGGCGGCGCGCCGCACATGGCGCACTTCTGCGACTTGGGCCAGTTCTCGTACGTACACGTCTGCAATTGCAAATATTTACTGCTTTTACACGAAACGCAATATCGTCAAGACCGATATGGAGTCGAGACATTTTTACAAATCGATTGTTATACAGAAAATGACCTTATTGTAAACGGTGTTAAGTTGACATTTGCGTTATACAGAACGTTAATTCCGGGTGTTCCTAGTTGCAGTGGATACTCACGGGACACGGCCATTTATTGACAGAACAGCTGCTGGAGTGACCCTGCGGAGACGATATTCGCAGCGGCTTCAGTCGCTCCGCTATCGCTTCCGCACCTGAAAATTAAGCGAAAATTTTATTATTATTTACTACTCCAACAAGAAGCTTCACGAAAGCCAAACTCCAGTGAATAATCTGAGGAAACATATAAATGAAGCTTAAAACTAACTCCCTAAAGTTGACTGCATCAGGCTCCTTGATACTTGAAGTCAACTTATTACGGCTGCACTGCAAATTAGTCTTTGCTATGTACCTCATAATTAAATTGTGTGTTTTTGTCTGTTGTGTATATTGATTAATTTGGTAGCCATATATTACTATTGTGAAATGTAGTTTTAAATAACATAGTTTAATGCAAAGACTGCCTATCAACCCATATCGGCCCACTGCTTGGTATGGGTATCTCCTAAACTCGTGAGGAAGATTAGGCCATGATGCACTACACTGCCTATGGTGGATTGTGAAAACGAATACCCATCTTTCCCTACTCCCTGCGGATCAACGACTCACGGGGGGGGTTTTAGTGGGTTCTAGAACCCCCCTTGCCCTCGTAACGGAAGCATTAACCCCTCAGAAAAAATAATTGTGCATGTTACCGCAGGGCTCCGGCGGCGGCGGCAGCGCGCTGGCGCCGTCCTGCAGCCTGAAGATATCCTCGCCCAGCACCGGCTTCGGCGACCGGCACATCGTACACTGCAACCACAACGCGCGTTACATGTCTGCATGTACAAACTATACACATAATATCAACAGCACAAACCAGATTTATGTGTTATCTTTAAATTGATGCAAGCTTCATTAAGATTAATGATTGGAACCAAAAGCCGATTGATGAAGCAAAACAGTACAGAGCGAATTTGGCAATGGAGTTCATTGGCAGCAGTAATTAAATCTTTACGTTTCGATAACAACCAACTGCACAATCAAGAATTCTTGTACAATTAATAATGATATAGCTGCTGGTAGAATGTAATTTTATTATATCTAATAATATTGTTGTATTGTGTAGCAAATAACAACATTACGAGACATTCCTAGCATAATGTTGTCAACTTTTGAAGGTTTAAGAGTTTAAACTTTTCAACAGGAGCCTCATGTATTGTGAATCGGTAGATATGTATTTAGAGGATGGATTAATGGATTTCATTCATGTTTAAAAGACGAAAATATCTAATAATATATGTCAGGCATTAAGCATTATAATTTTGACAAAAGTCGACTCTTCATTTATTACACTGACCATGGCACGAGAAAACTAGAGGCATATAATCCCAAATTCACAGAAACTAAGAGTAAAGAATGCAGTGTAAAAAACTAGTTTATATTATGGCCTGACGCACGAATAAGAATCGCGATGCGAACACTAATTATCTGTACGCGAATATAACGTTTATGCCTTATAAACATGATAATTTCGATACAAAATAAACAACTAAATCATGCTTGTGAACATTTGTATCGAAACCCGACACCAATGACCTATCTCACAGCTTTCAAGTGAACAAAGCATCATTAGAGGTTGGGAAAGGCTAACAATGGCGCAATTACCGAGGCGGGGCGGAGCGATACCTTTCGAGACTGCATGTAGTTATCGTACGTGCACACCTCGCAGCACCACTTGCCCGCCTCCGCGGCCGGCGCGGGCGCCGCGCAGCCTGTCATCTGGAACACACCGGCTAATTACCACATATGCTAGTATGTGGTTCAAGCCCCACTGCGGGCATGACCTAATGTTTCTAGTTTAAGATAATGTTGGTGTATGAAAACATAGTGAGGAAACCAACCCGACTAACAGTGCCCGAGCATTATTTCAGAAGCATGTATACTCCAATCGGGATAAGGCTGGGTGGTGGAATATGCCCTAATCTTCCAAACGAAAGAGAAGAGACTGTGCTTACCAGTGAGCAGATAGAGGTTGATGATGATGACATAGAGGGATAACGTTGAAGACGCTGCCTGACTGCTAAATACTTTGCCTGAGCTATTTAAATTTGATCCAGACCATAGATATACAGTCAGTGCCTGGCACTCCTATGGTATTTCAGAACAATGTGCAGTCCCAACTTCATGGGCTCATAGCCAGCCACTGACTAATATAGACATATCATATTATTATTTATATAATTTCATCATTATACATAGTATTATTAATAAAACAAACTCATGTTAGTTACACCATTTATAACTCAAGAACGGCTGAACAAATTTTTATGATCTTTGCTTTGTCTTTATTTTGAATAGCAGTAAAACTGTTAATTAATGGGAAAAATCATGCAAAAGAGAGATATTATATCATTATAATAATTTATTATCTAATGTTTTTGACAGGACGTCTGTCAGGTCAGAATGTTGTTTATGAAATTAAGTATATATAAACATAAAAACTAGTTTACACTATTTACAAACAGGATTGGCCTATTTTCGAGTTTATCAGCCACATGCTATTATGAGGTCAATATCAAGTGAACCTCTAGTGATAACATTGAGTAGAAAAAATATTACTCTATAAACTTTGGATGAATCACATGAAACAAACATTGTGAGCACCTATTAAATTATCTTATTTTAAAAGATTTTCCGTCCACCTTTTCAATGCATATTTTTACATGTCTCTCTCTCTCTCTCTCTCTCTCTGTGTGTGAAGTGTCTTAGCTCAGACCCAGTAGTACAATTATTGTAGTATGGCAATGATGATGTCGAAAGCAAAAATAAACTTCCATCGTTGTATTTTAATGATGGAGTTAACTCCAGTTTTTTGTTATGCTGGCGGTTAGTTCTATGAGATGTCAATTTATATTATTTGACAAGTTTGAATCTACCCGGTAGGGTCAATCAAAATTAGTTATTATAAGTGAAGATAAATTAAAAAGCTGGCCAATTGAAATAAATTGTAAGGGGAGGCTAGATTACGATGGGTCTGTGACAAGAAGTTAGAGAAATGCCGTTTTATGTTCAGCGTCTGGTTATGGACTACCTGTGGGCTGTTGATCTGTGAGAGTGCGTCGGCGTCGAGCGGCACGGCGCAGTCCTGCGCGTGCACCAGCTCGGCGCCCTCAGCCGCGTCTTGCTTCGCATGGCTCGCGGCACCCTGACCTTCCTCGCTCATCCTCTTGTCTACACCATCGACGGCCACCGCCAACGCGCCCACGCGCGGCTCATTCACTCATCGCACAACACAGTTCACTCTTGTCTCTCGTTGTTTGCACAGCTGCGCGCTCCTGTCGTGATACTGACGACGTCGATGAAAGGCGTGTGTACAATTTCACTCAGACGATTTCTAATTGGTATTCTAGAACTTCCGATGCAAAGCTCGCGGCCGCTTAACCAACTCTATATAGATCGCGAGGTTCGCGAAATGAGACTTGGCAAGTCTCGCCTTAAAATTTTGGCGTCGTTACACAACATAAAACACTGGCGACGATGCCATAAGGTCAAGACTACTCGAGCGACACGATTCACAAGCTCGCTGATTCCGAAGGTTTGGTCCGAAGTGGTTTTTCTAGAACCGCTACGGTTTGGCAAATTAAATTACGACGGAGGAAACAAACCCGGGGGAGGCGGAGGAAAAATAAAAGAAACAATGAGGATGCGTAAGGGAGGACGGTGTTTAGAACGGTATTTTGACAAATTTTATGTCAAGTTAAGTCAAGTCAATTTTTAGAGAAATGTCAATTTTATGAAGGAATCGAGAGAGATCCATGGGTGGTTCGACTTCGGTACCAATCTGACAGTTCCGAGTTCTGACAGACACGAAACAATAATAATTTTTTTTTTCTTTCTCCTCATTCGAGGATATTGGCATCGCACAACAATAATAATTACTGATACTAAATGCTTATTGGTGCTAACAAATTATTGTTATTTTTTTCCCATTGGATCCAATCACAATAAATCAAATGTAATTCGAACCAATAGTAGAGTAGACAACAGCTTGTTGTCTTTGCTAATATTGTATTGACCAAAGAGTCAAATATTTCTTTTTTTAAATTTCGACTTCGCTGTTTTTTAAGAGTCAAGTTCGTCTGTTGATGAAACACAAGTAAGTTTATTGGAATAGAATAGAATAATTTTCACCGTCTTATCTGTGTACAATAATCTTTACTTTAGAGAATGTGCAGCTTTGCGTCATAGATGGTTTCTCTTTTTTACTTTTGGCTTACCCCGGTTTGTTTATTTAGACAGTGTGAAGTATAGTAGTACCCAACTGATATGGCTTACCGATGTACCTGCGCAGAAGATGAATTTTCAAAGCGCGGGAAATGCCATTGACCGCTATTGGTCGGCAGCCGCCGCCATCTTAGCGAGCTTAGAGTGAGATGGAACTAACAGCTGCAGTGTATTATGAACCTTATAATAGTGAGCTTAGGTTGATTGTAAGTTTTAAGCATTCTTTCGTTAATCTTCGGACCATACTTTCTTTTCTGCGCGAACGAAGATTCACGACGCGCCTTATAAGTTGGGTACTAGTATACCTAGGTACCTACCTACTTCAAGTTTTACATATTTGCACAATAGGAAAGGTAGGTATAAGGTAATAATAAATGCGAAATAACACGTTTTTGTTTTCATGTAATTTTTGTGTACACTCATGCACGCCAACGAACACTCCATGATTAATAATTATCCCACCGTTTTAATAACCAATGAATACTCGAAGTAGTACAAGTTGGAGAAATAATATACAAATCCAACAATGTCTTAATTTCGGATTACCGCCAAGCCAAAACTCCAGCGGTTTCTATTCTTCAATGAAAAAATAACGGGATTGCTGCCTATGTATGGCTTTCTGTGCTACCAGCTATACACGTTGCGATCTTCCATAATATTTGGGTACACTTCTTACTAACGGCAACGTTAAGTTATTTAATATAGTTATTTAATGTATTCTATACTATGATAACAATAAAATGTCAGTAAATTATAATAATATTAAGAATATAAATACATACTAATACTTAAACTTTTGCAACCCGAAAACATTTAATAACTAGATAGAAACGGCTTACGTAGGTAAATAAAATAAATAGACAGATAATTATAGCTATGTATCTATCTTGTATTGTACTTTGTATTGTGTCTATGTATTGTACCTATTTTAAGTTAGACATTTCTGTGTTCTGTACATTTTGGTGTCCATTAAGAGTTATCTATCTATATAGACATACAAGCTTGAACGATAAAATACTTCTCAAGGAATCCGGAAGGCTGAACAAAAGTTTTACCTAAGCTGGAGGGTATTACAAAATCGTATATTTAACGAGTTGAAAGCATGAAGAAACTCAAAGCATTCTTTGAACAAGATATTGTAGAGAAGTATAATATTATAATAATAGCAGATAGCAGATGATAGCTCCCTATTACAAAGTTAACGAAATCACAAAATAGGTTTTGTTTTTTAGTCTCAACATTATATTTCGTGGATAGGTTTATTGATTAAATTCACCGCTTTGTTATGCTGTATTCAGTATTGAATTTCTTTAATGCGTATGAATAGGTAGCACTATATTTGGTAATTTTTGCTGAATATAACAGCTGATGAAGCAGAAACCAAAAACACATACATAACACACAAATAATGTGTAGGTATGTTAAATCTTACCAAAATGTTTTTTATATTTTATTGATTATTTCTTTCCATTTATGTGCTGGCAGTTTGGTATAGTTATTAGCTGTTGGCCACTGCTGCTTTTAACGCGCGACGCTACTTACGAGTATTGTATAGGTATTATGTCAATAAATGGGAGGGAGTATGTTTTTTTTGGCGAAATAGAAGTACCTACCTATTGCTTTTTTGGAAGGGAACTTTAACTTTTGCGCTGGCAACATTTCGTTTATTCCGAGATTTGTGAGTGCCGGCATCGCACGTGAACGTGTCGCGATAATCGTAATAAATTAGTGAAATCGCCATGTCGGACGAATATTTCTATGGTAAGTAAGAATCTTTAAAGCTTATTTCACCCCATGGTAATGTTATTTACGAAATAAATGATGTACTTTATGAAGAATGTTCAAGTTCAAATTGAGCGTCAGCTCTGACACCCGGCTCGCCATTTTACTTCTCTGATCTCTCCAATGTTAATATTCTCTCATGACGAGTGTCTTGTTTCTAGATACACCTCACATTGTAAGCTAGAACGTTACCCATCTTTAGAGTCACGCGTAATTGTGCTAATAACCAACTTGCCGCCATTTTCGAGTCGTACCCGTACCTACGAAATGGCCCATTTCTGCCAATGTATCGTAATGGCGTTTAGGAGATCTCAAAATAAATTACTTGTGCAAGGGCAATTTACTTACCTACATTTATTGATTTTTCGGCGATGGCATGGTCTGCTCAAATGTGCGGAGTCAGTGTCGTTGGCGGGTATTTCAAACGGACGTTCAAAAGCGGCGTCTGTAGTTCTGTAGCGTACTCTATCCGGCGGCGTTTCATTTCAAAATATACCATAATACAAAAACACGTTTTGTGTATTGAGTCGTTGTTTATTCTGGCGTAAGGCGGCGGCGTCGATGATAGCTTTCCTTTTAGAGGTTATAAGTCAGGGCCCAGACATACTAAACACCGAGTTCAACGGCTGCGCCTTATGTGAGAGGCGGGCGGGGTGAACTTGGCTAATTCGACACGGTAACAATACTTAAAACCTGATGATTTCTACTTTGTTTAGAAACATAAATACATGAATGATGATAAACAAATTACCATGTGTAATATTGATTGGTGTGTGATGGTCGTTTTGATTGTTGCATAGCTGTCCAATGATTTTCTTGAGGCATTTGTCTGACATAAAGTGACAAACTATTTTAGCTCCCTGTTAAAAGAATGCAGATGGTTCTATTCAAATTTGTTTGTAATTTCAGGTTTTACCCTGTCATCGTCACATCCAGTACAGACATGGGACCCCGAGGCGAAGCTGGATATGGCCCGCGGCAACAAGCTCCTCATACGCCAGGCCCTGCTTGGCCCGGATGCTAAACCAAATGAACTTAACGTGGTTCAGGCAAGAATACATAATACTTACAAATTGCATTAATATTTTGATGTTAGTGCCTAAAGATAAAACAATGAATCACAATGGAAAGTTGTGTTTTATTTGGTAATGACATTTTGTTTTTAAATTGTGTAAGTGTAGTACATACACACTTCTGAATATGATGGGGATTTAAAGCCTCCTTAATGTATTACTTAGAACAAAATTTAATATAGGTTTCACTATGACTAAAGGCTTGATAATTAATGACAACTCTAATCTTGTTCATTTGGCTGACACAATGGGTTAAATGAACCTAAACCTTACTATACAGCACACAAATGCGAGGAGCTAGGTCCAGTGTAGCCCTGAACTGAAGTTTTTCATGGGTGACATCAAAAGTCCATCCTTTTAGACTGATGTACTAGTTGTTTACACAGGTAACTGTTCCACAGGTAGAAGCGATGGGACTGCAGGAGACTTTCAAGATCCCTATAGCAGTGCTGAAGGTAGGCGAGACGCGGCACTCTCGTCTCGACATTGAATTCCCAGATGCTCCAGTCACATTCAACCTTATCCAGGTATGGGTCTACTGGATTACTTTGTAATAATGTAATCAAAGGAATAATGGGGACACACACTAACTTTATTCAAATGCCAGTACCAAGAAAATGTTAACAAATAGAGATACATAGAGAATATTTTTGATAGATTCATGCATTATTTTACTTTTTTTTATTGAGTATATCCATTGTCGGTTGATCTGTGCTATCCGCCTTGTTAACCCTCTCCAGATGATGATAAATTAATTACCATGTGTAATATTGAAGGGCACGCGACGTCGTTTTGATTGTTGTACTGCCTTCCAGTGATGTCTCGAGGCATTTGTCTGATTTCACACGAACAGAACTGTCTATCGCTCGCTGAGCTTTGTTTGTGCAACATATTGTTTCCTCGTCAGGGTTCGGGGCCCGTTCATATGATTGGACAGCACCATCTCGGTGGCATGGTGGAGGAGTTTGAGGATATGGAAGAGATGGAGGAGGAGATGCTGGATGAAGAAGAAGGTGACGACTCACAGTTCAAGGTTGGTTGATTCACTACTATGCAATACAACTCACTTGCTATCCATATGCACTCTAAAAAACAAAACCATTAGTGTTCCATTTCTTCAGCTAATTTTAATTTACTTTTCATATTATTCAAATAAAGATATCGCCATTACATTGGGTTAACTTGATCCTATTTCATTATTTTTCCTGGTTAAAAAATAAGTTTGCCTAGATAGGTAAAAGTAAGGTGCCAAATTTTTTAAGTATTATTCGTAAATATAAATAATCCATGATTTAAATCTGTATTGATACTATAAAATGAGTTTTAAAGTAGAGAATACATTTACAGGAAGATAAGAATCAAAGAAAAGCACCTGCAGAAAAGCGCAAGCCGAATGAGGTACTGAAAACCTTCAACTTATAAAAACACAGGTTTTGCACCTTCAGAGGATACCCCCGGCATGCAATGACAGACAACACTTCAAGTTCTACACTTTTAAGTGGTTTCTGTCTAATAATCTTTTATTATAGAGGCTGGAGGGCTAATAATCCATACAGATATTGGCATATTTGTAGGCGTAGATATAAAACTGTAATGGTAGCTGGTGTTGTCAATGTATGTACTTATTGGGCTCTTACACGTTTATTGACTGTTGGTTTTCTGTACCCATTCTGTCCTATAGCAAGTCTGTTGTCATTATACACCAAATCTTAAAAATTTGTAAACCTGGAACATTGCCATGATGCACAAAAATGATTGCAAATGTGTGGAAGTCTAAAAGTCAGATATTTCAAAATATTGGTAATTTGTGTTTGGTAACATTCTATCAACTCGTACACTGTTGAACAGCGGTATAAAAAGTACTGTTTGTCAACATACTGTTCTATTTGAAGAGCCAAGATGTCAAATAGTGGATTAAGATAAAAAGTAAACCTTATCAAATGGATATTCCATACTAGCTTAGTTCTTCCAGTGCAGTGGTAAGGTAGGGGGGAAAAATATGTATGATCTTTTCTTCCCACAATCATTGTTAGACAGACTTGCTATAAATGCTAATCCTCATTATCCATCTAATTCTAATGTATGTAGTCTGGTCTATAGGTACTTTAGTTGTTATTGTGTTTGGAGGTAGTGTAGTGTCGGTCTGTATTTACAAAGGTATGTTTTGTTCATAGGATGAAGACGACGAGGAGGGCGAGCCCAAGGGCAAGAAGTCGAAAATGTCAAACAATGCTAAAGGCAAGGCTCCGTCGCCTAAGAAGAACGCCAAGAAGTGAACCGCCTGATCCCCCTCCCGCTCCGCCGCGCCGCGCTCGCCCGCCCTCGCTCGCAGACCAATGACGCGCCGTAGGTAGGCGCTGGTGCCTAACCGCACGCGGCGACGTCAGCGGCGCGCGGCGCCGCGGCCGGCGGAGCCTAGTTGTACGTCATAGTGTGGTAAAACCTAGGTTTAGCGTTGTATCGACTCGCGTGATTGGAGAGTGAGTGTGAGCGTGTATACGTGATAGTTCTTACCGGTCGAGGTATCTGCAAACAAATCGATCCGTTCCCGCGCGGATCCACGATCGAGTGATTCTCTTCACTATTATTTTTATTTTTTCTAAACTATTTTTTCCATTCCTTACTGTGGTATAGAGTAATTGATGTCAAATTTAATATTAATAAGTCTTAAATTCACACACGTATTTTTAAGTTAAGACATAAATTAAGCATAATCAGTGTACTGTAAGACATTGATCGTTTTGTATCGAGTAGTTGTGCCCGTTTACATGTCATTGAATTTGCTAACGATTTCTCATTTCAGAATGAAAAAAAAAACTGATTATCTATTATAGTTTGTTTGTACATATACATTATAAAAGCATAAGAACGGTAACAATAAAATTAAACAATTTCTAAACATAATCATAGGTTTGATTTCCTACCCTTACCTACCCAAAACATACATAACCAACACAAAAAAGCGAGTAAGTATAGGTAGGTACTCATCAATAATAGTGTATCCATACTATATTATTATTATAGATTGTACTTATACATTATTATAGATTGGGCTCTTTCAATTTATGCGTTTCCTATCGGACCGCTGCCGCACGTTTTCCATGCTGCTAGTTATAACCCGCTGCCGTGCCGTTGCAGTACGGTAGAAGTCCGTTACCAAACGCTTAAATTGAAAGCGTATCTGACTGCCGTGCGTTTGTATGCTAGTGCTGTTTCCACTTCTTAACTTAATAGTTAGACAGTTGCGATTTTCACAGATGATATAGGTACTTATATTCTGTTGCCGTTATAACACAAAAAATACCGTAAGATGGGGTTATTTGACTTTCAGTAGACTATTTGGAATTTTTCAAATAAAAGATTTGACTTCATACATTTTTTAATTCTGCAACGTTAGGTGTTTTTCTTTGAAAATTCATGGAGTATAATTTGTCTGCATTAACTTTTTCTGTCAAGTAGTGTCTGAAGTATTCTGTTTCTCTCCCTTTGAATATCATTAGACTCTTGTATGGCACCTATGAGTCTTTCAAACTTATCGTCGTCCTTTTTGGCTTGCAGCTGATACATAACTCTCTTTATTTCAGGCAAAGACATTTCATCTATATTGTTTCTGTAACTAATTCTATTCTCGGAAATCAGCGGCTCATCGAAAATTCTCTCAAAGTAGCTAAAGTATGGCCATCGAATTACTTTTCCAGTTAGTTTTTTCTTTTCTGCAAGTCTTAAATAAGTCTGTTTCAAATTGCGGAACTTCCTATCACAACCTTCTGAAGTCAAGCCAAGTTTTGGGCCGAGCAATCTCCACACATGTTTCTTCTTGTTCTTGGGATCCCTGAACTTTTCTTTGTTTTCTACATAGAATTGTAAAAGTTGCTTGATGTAGTCTTCACTCTGAACCCTAGCACCGGTACCCCAGTATGAGCTGTATATAGTTTCGAAATCTTTGTAATATCGCCATTTTGTGATGGATTGACCCGAGTCTGCTCTCATTTTCAGCTTAAGATATGTTTGTTTTAAATTTCTGAACTTTTTGTCACAACTGTGTGCATCTTCATCTACAATTATTGATATTTCTTTCCAGAGATCCTTTTTCTGGAATCGAGGGTCCTTAAATTTATCTGCCATTTGAATGTATGCATCCATCAATCTGCGAGTTTTTGTTCTGTTCCATGCCCCAGAGTTAGGACTGTAATCGTAAAATATTCTTTCAAAATACTGGTGATATGGCCACTTCATTGGTTTCCCTGTGTCGCTGCTGCGCTGCAACCAGTTGAAGTAAGCCCTTTTTAAATTTCTAAACTTGTGATAACAGTTGTACTCGGTTGTACCAATCTGTGAAGCGATATCTTTCCACACATCTTTCTGCATACAATCTGAGCTTTTAAATCTGTTTATGTTTTCTATGTAAATATTGAGCAGATTCCTAATTTTGTAGTCATCCCACGGCTCTAGCACAGAAGAGGGCAACAGTTTGCACTCATTGAAAACTTTCTCGCAAATGTTGTAATGCACCCATTTAATTTCCTTGCCTTGTCTTCTTTTTTTCAGCAGTCTTATAAATGTGCGTCTCAAGTTCTTGTACTTATTGCTGCACTCATCTGGAGAAGTGCCGAGATGTGCGGCAATAGCTTCCAGGAGATCTTTATCTTTAATTGTGTTTTTGAAATTGTTATCTAAACATAGGGTGAGGAAGAGTTTTATTTGATTTCTATCCCAAAAATTGTTATCATCTTTTGCTTTTGTTTCGGTGTCTGCTGGTTGTACTGCGACTATCTGTGCAGCCACAGGTGGCTCATTGACTTGTATCAACTGTCTGTCTCCAGCGTCGACAATATACCTTGCCTCTTGACCTGGAACTAAAGAAAAGCTGTTAAAGTACGGTATACAGATAGTGTTACCTACCTATCAGCAGTAGGTATTCTTAGTATTACCTAGATAATTAGATAAGTACCTAGGTATCTACCTCTCCTACTCTTTCATATCACTTGTGCCCCTTTTCTTTCTCGAAAATTTCACGTGGTTCCATAAAATCCACAATTACAGTAATGTTTGAGGAAACTTCAACGAAACTGCCTGAGATGTAGGAAGTAGGAAAATGAGGGGCCCAGAAAACATGTAGTAAGTTTGAGGAATAAATGAGGAAATTTCAAAATACTTACTCTGCTGTTGTATGCTGAAGTTGTTACTACTGAATATAACATTGCTTTGGTCCTCTCTGACGACAAACCAATAGCTTTGATTGTGGGAATTCATTTTCTCAAGATCACAGACCAAGTAGTAGCTCAAGATATTTGAATGTGACAGAAATATAAGTGTTCTGTGGACTGTGGACAGAAAGCTCTTTCCGTAGGTACCTACCTACCTACCTAGTTTCCGTCAAAGAATACAAACGCTACGCTAGAGTTTCCGTAGGTAGATAAGAAGCAAAGAGAATACAAACGCTACGCTAGATAGGAAGTAGGAAGGCACCATTAGACCAAAGATTCATACACTATCTATAATATGTACCTATGTAGGTACCTACCTACCAATGTATTTATTTACTAGTTTTTTTTTGTTTGTGTTAGTAATGGCTTCGCACGGTTTGTGCATATAGCCAGTTTCAAGTATTTTATTATAATAAGTATTTATTTATCGTCAGTCACGATTCAGTAAAGTAGTGGATGCTTTACTGAAACTTCCTGGGAGTTTTGGAAAAATGCGAAATGACACGTTTTTTGAGTTTATATCATTCGCCTACACTCGTGCACGTTAACGAACACTTAATGGTTAATATTCCACTAATATTACACATTAACACTCGAAGAAACACAAGTTTGAGCTCATAATACAAAACCAACAAAGTCTCACTATCGGATTCCCGCCAAAACTCCTTTACTAGTTTTTTTTTTTTATTATTTAGTTATGGCTTCGCACGGTTTGTGCATATATCCAGTGTCAAGTATTTTATTTTAAGTATTTCTTTATTTCACATTAAGAAAGTCACAGAAGTATTATAGCAATCGTGGTCAAGTAGTTTAGTCAATTATTTACATCGTCAGTCACGATTCAGTAAAGTAGTGGATGCTCTACTGAAACTTCCTGGGAGTTTTGGAAAAAATGCGAAATGACACGCTTTTTGAGTTTATATCATTTGCCTATACTCGTGCACGTTAACGAACACTTAATGATTAATATTCCACCAATATTACACATTAACACTCGAAGAAACACAAGTTTGAGAAAATAATATAAAACCAACAACGTCTCACTATCGGATTCCCGCCAAAACTCTTTACTAGTTTTACTACCACCTGGGAGTTTTGGCGGGAATCCGATAGTGAGACGTTGTTGGTTTTGTATTATTAGCTCAAACTTGTGTTTCTTCGAGTGTTAATGTGTAATATTGGTGGAATATTAACCATTAAGTGTTCGTTAACGTGCACGATTGTGGGCGAATGATATAAACTCAAAAAGCGTGTCATTTCGCATTTTTTCCAAAACTCCCAGGAAGTTTCAGTAAAGCATCCACTACTTTACTGAATCGTGACTGACGATGTAAATAATTGACTCGACTACTTGACCACGATTGCTATAACATTGCTGTGACTTTCTTTATGTGAAATTAAGAAATTTAATACAATAAAATACTTGACACTGGCTATATGCACAAACCGTGCGAAGCCATAACTAAAACAAAAAAAAAAAAAAAAAATACTACCACCTATTTATTTATTTCATCCCAGTGTGACCAACTTTGCAATGACAAATCTACTGTAACGTTAGGTTTTTTTAGTTATGGTTTCACACGGTTTGTGCATATTGCCAGTGTCAAGTATTTTATTTTAAATATTTCTTAATTCCACATTGCACATTTCACACAATTCACACACAGCAATATTATAGCAATCGTGGTCAAGTAGTCAAGTCAATTATTTACATCGTCAAAGTCACGATTCAGTAAAGTAGTGGATGCTTTACTGAAACTTCCTGGGAGTTTTGGAAAAAATGCGAAATGACACGTTTTTTGAGTTCATATTATTCGCCTACACTCGTGCACGTTAACGAACACTTAATGATTAATATTCCACCAACATTACACATTAACACTCGAAGAAACACAAGTTTGAGAAAATAATACAAAACAACAATGTCTCACTATCGGATTCCCGCCAAAACTCTAACGTTAGATTGAAAACTTACCAAATTCTACTAGCAATGTGCTAGAATCTAATAAAAATCTACTGTAAATGAACTGGGCTAGTAATGAATTAAACATAAAAAATCCAAATACCCAATGGTAAGTACCTACCTATTACCTACCTATCGTTGTTATCCCAGTTTATTAAAAAAATAATCAAATAAAATATTCTTCGGTACATAGGTAGGTTACCTATTATTACCCACTTACGTATTCTCTGCTTTCAATTTTAATATCTTCTGTGGAGTTTCTATCATAGGTTTTCATGTAGGTTTTGAACACGCCAACTACGGGGTACCGTTGCGTGTTCTGGTGTTGGTAAGCTATGTACCGTTATCCTTAAAATTTAGTTGAAGACATTAACGTTGAATCAAAGAGTTAACATGTTTCAAAGATAAACACCTAACGTTGCCGAATAAAAAATGTATGAAGTCAAATCTTTTATTGCAAAAATTCCAAATAGGCTACTGAAAGTCAAATAGCCCCATCTTACAGTATTTTCTGTTATAACGGCAACAGAATATAAGTACCTACATCATCTGTGAAAATCGCAACTGTCTAACTATTAAGTTAAGAAGTGGAAACAGCACTAGCATACAAACGCACGGCAGTCAGATACGCTTTCAATTTAAGCGTTTGGTAACGGACTTCTACCGTACTGCAACGGCACGGCAGCGGGTTATAACTAGCAGCATGGAAAACGTGCGGCAGCGGTTCGATAGGAAACGCATAAATTGAAAGAGCCCTTAGTATGTACGTATTTACAAGTTTTAGTAATCGGTATTGTCATAGACAAAACGTTGATATCGGTTCCTGCTTGATAATGGTTGGCTAAATGCACAATACGTGTGAAGCCAAACCATAACAAAACAGAAAAACAAAACACTACCACCATTTTCAATTCTGGCAAGTGGCATTTGATTTGGTTTTGGTTTTGGCGCCCGCCAGCCGCCATATTTATTTTTGTCCCTGCTGCTTAGCGTTTGTTGCTCAGTATTGTTGCGGCTTTGCACAAAATATTTATACTAATAACTGTGCAATTGTGCGGGATTTTGGTCGCCAGACTGTGATTGCTTCAATTAAAGGGAAAGTTTTGCTCTTTAAAGTGGGTTGGATATGCATATTCTACGTGAAGCGAGGCGAGAAACCTGACAGGTAATTTTTACAATTCCATTGCGCGCTGGTATTGTAAATAATAATTGCCGGCGTAAAATATCATTGTTTTACATGCAAATCACTGTTTCACAAATTTACTTTGACAAATATCAAACTGTTTTGCATCAAACAATTCATAACACGTCGGGACGTTGCTTGATAACAACTCTGCTTGGCGGGAAACCTAATCTATTCATCCAATTCCGAAAATTCTTTCACTAAAGAAATATGACTGCTATGGGATATCTTTTCATCCCGGGGCGGGGGAAATGCAGAGTTCGTGCTGGTCTAATATGAATATTATTACTGTCTAACTTGAAGTTTCATTCACGGGCAGAATAATTAATGGTTCCGAAAACGCAGCGGTGTGTACTATCAGTTGGCTATTGTCCTAAGAACATAATGTAACGATAAGTTAGCCAGTTAAGCCAGCTCGGAGGTCATTGGGCAACCTGATAAACACTGGCTCGAGAAGCTAGCAAAAGCTCAGAAGACACAAACAAACACCAGAAAAGATAGTCCCTGTTTTGTTGGTGCAGATGTCGGGCGGTCGTCTGGTCGTGCTAGACCGGCTGGGGCGCCCTCGGAAGCAGTTTACTCTGCTGTCGGGGCTGGCCACGCTGGGGAGCCACCCGGGCTGTGACGTCTGCGTGCTGCAGGACCAAGTGAGCCCACACCACGCCACCATCGTTGTGCACACCACACAGGTATGTACATCACCTTATGCTCTGTGTTACCTGTACCACCACATTCAACGGAATACTGTACATGAATCTGAGATGTATGTAATATAATAGGCTAGGTTTATTTTCTAATTGTTTAGTGAATAGATTTAGGCTTTCCTAGAAAATTTTGGTTTGGCTAGTTTTTGTGTTGTTTATTAAGTTACATCAATGTGCAGTTATTATCAATGCTAAAAATTAAATACATATAAACATTATTCATTATGAAAAGGGTAGTTAGTTTGTATGTGCTCCCTAGACACAAATTAGCATAAAACAGTTTAACTGCTCATATTGTTCCTATTGCATAGGACCCTCTTTGATTTCTCCAATAAAAAGTTCAATGTTCAAATAAAGTCAGAATCATTGTTTAAAAGTTAATAACTTGACTTTTTTAAACCGTCGCTTGTAATTACAGACGTTGATCCGTAACGTGGGCGACGGCGAGACGTTGGTGAACGGCGCGCCGGTGTCGGTGGCGGCGCTCCACCACGGCGACGTGGTGTCGCTGGGGCGCCGCGAGCTGCGCTGGGAGTACAGCGACCCGAGCCGCGGGCCGCAGCACGGTCAGTGGAACCCCCCACCATAGAATACCTTTTAACACTACTTTTACAAAGTCAAAGTCAAAGCATATATTGTAAATAGGCAATAAAATCGCACTTTTACAAGTCAAACAGCTAATTCTCGTTAACAAAGAGAATCATAAAACAAAGTATGATAAATTAAATTAAACAGTAATTGATTATGGTTTGAGTTTGAATAAGGATGTTTCCCTACACTAGGAGGGACTCTATTCGATTTCGCCATCTATATGGAGTGTCCCGCCACTACAGAGTGGTTTGGGAACTCAGACTTCAACAATACATTAACCTAACCTACTTTGGTGGTTATAACCTTGGTGCTAGGGTACTGAAGTGCCAGCCTGGCTAGCTACCAACCTCAAGTAGAATGTCTGTCGCCATATTTCTAGTGGAGTGTTCTCTGGCAGTCTTTGAACGCCAGTCCCGTGCTAGGCTGAGCTTTACCACTTTCCCCCATATCCCCACTTAGGACTAGGATAGTGGTCAAAGCATTAAAAAGCCCTTAATTTGGTTTAGCCCTAAAGCGTTTGCTCCTCTCTAACTTTCATTGTTCTGCAGTGATAGAAACCTTTCTATTTAAATATCTGTCGCATCCTACGCCCTACCTGTATGGCGGAAAATGAAAACTGTTATTTGAATGGGTTAATCGATAGCGCTGTAGATCTAGATTTCTTTAGCAGCATATATTTAGATCGTTTGTGGGTCCGTGTGCAGGTCCTGCGCCGGCGCTGGCGCTGCCGGCGCGGCGCGGGGCGGGCGCGGCGCGGCGCGGCGGCAGCCTGGCGGCGGCGGCGGCGCGGGACCGCGACGTGCAGCTGGCGCTGGAGCTGCGCCACCGCGCCTCCATGCCAGGTCGGCGCCGCAGCTTCTACCTATAAAGCCGGCTCCTCTGCGTTTGTTTTTACGGAACATTACACATGTACATTTGGTTTCATACACATGCTGTCTCCTGCAATTTGCGGCCGGTTGAAAATAAAACAAACCCAGCGCCCTCTTCACCATGCACCACGGGAAACATTAAAACATTGTTTGCTCATAGACAAGGGAAGTCTTCTACCGTTTGCATAGACCTAGTAAATGTGTAAAGCCACGCCTCTTTGTTTTGACGTTTCTATGTTTTTTTTTTGCGTTGTTTTATGTAATGTTCCGTAAAAATACGCGCAGGAAACCCAGCTTAACGAACACTCCCCGTCTCAACATTATTATAATATACACTCCCAATTCTAACACTTGATAAAGGTTCCTCGGCCCTTTCAGATACTGCCATTCATTTTTTTAATTTAAATTTGTAAAATTCATCTAACTCTCCATCTGCTCACTAACAAACACCTCTCCATCCCCATCTGGAATCGTGAAAACGTGACCTACAAACATGCACTTTCCCATTCACAGCCAGATCCAATTTTAATATTGGTATAAAATATAGATGACTGAGCAATCTGAAAATGCACCAACTGTGTTGACGTGTCTTATGCATGCAGGTAGTACTGGAGGCAAGCAGGTAGCGGTAGTGCAACCACAGAGACGAGACACCAACTATCAAGCTGGTGAGTTGCATGATAGTCATCAGTGATCATCACCAAAAATGAAGTTTAGTTGAAGGTCATGAAGTAACTACCATCACGAGACAAAATTGAGTAACATAGATTTATATCTTATTTAATTAAATCGTGGCTGATCAATATGATATCGTCATTATAATGGCTGATCAATATGATATCGTCATTATAATTGCATGGTCTAGTTCTGCTCGACAACATGTTGGAATTAAATGTTCTTGATAGAAAGAAGGCCGAAAATCACTTGTGTTCCTTGCGGTACTTGAGAGCCAGCCCTGTTCTAAGCTGAGCAGTGAGCATGTTTACCAGAACGGACACAATCATCACTAAACACCAGTTGTGATAGCGATCAAATGCTAGACCATTAATGTCCACTTTCTGAACTATTTCTGAACTTTGACCAACCCATATCTGTATCTATCTGACACTGAACAGATGACAGGAGTGTCAAAGTTAACTAGAAATTCATAAACTCGGGGTAAATTAGACAAAAAAATCAATAAATAAAAAGGTGCGCTTGCGCGTGTAGCCTTTACTATATCTATATTCGCTTTGTCGGTAACTTATAAATGTTAACCACTACCAAAACCACCCATCGGCAACGGTGGCCGATATCTTCCGTTTGCCGTTAAAGTGATATCATATTATTTATATGCACACAAATAAACCGAGTGACGTCAGGGCGTCGCCTGCGAAGCGTAGGGACCTACAACCTGCGAGCGTGACTCACGGCGCGCGGGTTGGTAAAGTTAGTTTCAGTCAGTTGCATTGCATTTAGTTATTTATGCAAATCGTATTCGTTTCGACGTGTTTTTGCGCCACATTTATCGCCTTTGAGTTTGAACCAGTAGATGTTTCCTTGGCAATTGTTTTACCGAGTATCAGTCGGTAAAGTTGAATCGTGTACAAATCGACAAAATGTAATAATATAACTTGATGAGAGTGCTCCGTGCGTGTCAATTTGATACGGTAATGTAAAAAGTTGAGTGAGAAATTGAGTGATATTTTTATTATTGGCTAGCTAAACTACTTTGTGGCCCTAGGTGGTGAGCATGCTCCGAGTGGGTTAAACGCAAGGTCTGAAGTGCCCACCTGTCGCCTAGCCACAGTCGGGGTGTTCCGACGCAGCTGTGGTTTGGCGACAGGTGGGCATTAGAATTTAACTCCACCGAGGACCTACTTCAGTTTATGCAGCCAGTTCAACCACAATCTTCTTCGCAGACTTCCGGCCGGGGCGCGCGTCACCCCCCGGCGCGGGCCGCCGCCGCCCCGCCTCGCCGCCCCCCGGCGCGCGCGCCGCCCCCGCCCCGCGCGCCGCCCCCGCCGTGCGTGTCGTGTTCACTCCGCGCGCCTCCTCCGCCCCGCGCGCGGGCTCCGCCCCCCGCGCGGCCTCCGCCCCCCGCGCCTCCGCCCCCCGCGCCTCCGCCCCGCACACGACGCAGGCGACGCTGTGGATAGAGTCTCGGAAGCCGAGCCCGCGGACGCGGACCAGGAACAGCGTCCCCGCGAGGAAGGCCACGTCGCTGCGGCTGACCGTACTGAAGAGGGTACAGAGTGCGCACAGAGTTGTCAAGATAGAAGACCCGCTGAAGATTGGTAAGTCGATTTCTAGGTACATTTCCTCCTGTAGAGAGGTTTCGAAGGTGCAGAAAGCATATTTCCCCAGAACACCTCGGCCAAGGATGTAGAATTGTGAAGTGATGTATGGATAAAACTACAAGTGTTGTGTGAAAATGTGATGTTGATTTTGAATTCTATTCTCAAACAGTAAAGCATGAATGAACAGCTTCTCTGGGTCGCGACGATGTCCACGACTTCGGTAGATAATTTACTATTACTTCCCGATATTTAAAAGGAAAATATCATTTATAACACGACTAAGAAAACGTATCCTTCGCAGACCACACCAAGCAAGCGGCTATAATGCTGATGACGGGCCACACGCCCAAATCCAAACTGACTATAAGTGGTCCGAGCCGGTCGAGCAAGAAGTCGCCTTCGTACGTCGCCAAGCGATCCAGCCCGGCGGCTAGAGCCGGCGCGGCGGCTAGAGCCAGCGCGGCGGCTAGAGCCGGCGCGGCGGCTAGAGCCGGCGCGGCGGCTAGAGCCGGCGCGGCGGGCCGGGCGGGGCGGCGGGCCGGGGGGAGCGGAGCCGACATCGTGGTCACGCCGTCTAGAGGCAGTTCCTTTGCGCATAGCACTTCCAATAGGCGGAGCAGTAAGAGACATTCCGCCACTCCCTCTGTGAGTGTTGCCTGACAATGTATTATTTTTATTTTCTTAGGAAAAGAACTAATGGATTTAATATGAATATTGATTGGATATATGAATATTACATAGATGTTTGGGACTTTATTGAGAAGGTAATCTCCGAAAATATCGACTGATCCAATTGAACATTCTATAACATTACTATGAAGCTACAATATCTCTGACTGATATGAGCTGTTTTATTCCGAAAAAACACAGGGAAAACCTCGTGGTGCAGCCACCAGTTATAGCCACCAGTAAGAGTTTATAAAAGATACAAATTCCTTTAAAACCATCCATGTTCAACTTGTAAGCTGTTGCACAACTGATCATCTAAACTGTCCACAGATCTCCGTTCTCGAAATAACGGACTCGACACAGAACTCGTCCCGCGGCTCCGTCTCCCGGCGCTCCCGGCGCTCCCCCGCGCTGCCGAGCCCCAAGAAGTCTGCCATGAAGGACCTGTCCAAGAAGAAGACACGCAAGATGGAGTCCATCACGTTCGACCTCAGCAACCTGGAGGGCAGCCGCGGGGCCGGCGCGCGGGCGGAGGCCGGGGGCAGCGCCTCCGAGGAGGACCTCACTCTGCACTACTCGGAGTCCAGCGCCTCCCCGTCGCCGCGGCGCCCGAGCCACTCCCGGAGCGCCCGGATGCTGGAGCGGCTCGGGGCGCCGCGCGCGTCCGCCGCGGGGTCGCGCGCGACTCTGACCCCGGAGTCGCCTCGAGGCCGGAAGTCGATCCGCGGCGGCATGCTCGTGCAGAGAGCGCTGGACGCCTCCGCCTCCTCCGCCGCCTCCGCCTCCAGCAAGCGGAGCGCGTCGGTCGCGTCCGCGTTCAGGACCCGCACGCTGAGCCCGCGCGCCGGGGCGGACCTGGAACAGTATTCCGTCGTCGACTTGGTCTCCCTCGACTCGAACGATTTGTCCAAGTCTGTGTACAACTCCGCCGACTCGAGCGGCAGCGCCGCGTTCGGCACCCCGAGCGCCGGCGGGCGCCGCACGCGCTCCACGATGGACCCCACGCTGCTGGGGTCCAGCACCCCGTACGCGGGCCCCCGCGGCGCGCGCTCACATTCCAGCTCGACGACACGGAACAGAAGCACCGGGGGTTCCGTGGCGACGAGGCGATCTAAATCTCTCTCTACGCCGGAGAATAAGCAGATTTCGGTGAACAACACCCGGCGCTCGCGGGCCTCCCGCAGCCGCTCCCGGATAAACGACAGCGACCTGCTGCTCTTGGACGAGACCGAGGTGGAAGACTCGTCTCCGAAGACGTCCAAACGCGCCAGGGCCACTAAATCCGCCACGAAAGACGCCTCTAACGGCAACATGACGGCGAACAGTCCCGATAACCGAGGTGTAGTCACCCCGGAGAACAGATGCAGCCCGGAAGCGGCCCGGACGCCCGTCCTCAGCATTCAAAGCTTGCTGGACTCGAGCCGAAGCTCTCCGAACTCTCGAGGCTCCGGCGGCAGACGGAAGCCAGTCGACTACAAGAGAAAGACAATTGGAGCTCTCTCCGAACGAAAGCGGAGCCAGGACTGGAAGTCCCGATCGCTCGGCGGGACGGTGAGGAAGACGCTGCTGCGACTGAGCGGAGAGTCCGACGGAACCGACGAGGGCGCCCCCCGGCCCGACGACGGGGAGCAGGTCACTCCGAAGAGCGCGGTCAAAATAAGCCCCGAGGACGTGAAGAACAAGCACTCCTCGGCGAAGAAGCCGCAGTCCAAGCGCTCCATCATCGACCACCTCGACCGCTGCGACGTCGTGCAACAGCTGTTCTACAGCCCCGTCAAGCGGAGGCTGTCGCGGAGCATGACGGAGTTCTCGAGGAACCGACTGTTCGACGACGAGGAACGTGACGCGCCGGCCCGGCGGCCCCAGCGGCACACGGTCGCCGTGTCGGGGAGGAGCCCGGACCGCTCGGCCGCGGAGCGCACCCCCGCGATCACGCCCGAGAGGTTCGTGAGCCCCCTCGGCTCCCCCCGCGGCGCCCCCGGGAGCGCCCGGCGCGGGGGACCGCGGCCCGGGAGGGCGGCAGCCGCCCAGTCTCCCCCCGACCGGGTGTCCGGCGTCAAGGCGCTGTTCCAGCGGCACACGGAGCCCGAGAACGACTTGCGGGACGTGCGCGGCGTGCGGAGGATGTTCCAGAGGAAGTCCCCCGAGAACGACCTCAGGAACGTGTCGGGCGTCAAGCGCACGCTGCGGAACCCGACGCCGCGGGACGACCTCACCGACGTCAGCGGCGTGCGACGCATGTTCTACCACGACGTCAGCGGCGTGGAGGAGCTGGCGGAGGCGGAGGCGGAGGCGGGGGCGTCGGGCTCCGCGACCCGCTCCGAGTCGCTGTTTGACGCCTTCGTCGGTAAGCCGGCCGTCAGGGCGGTCTACTCGAAGACGTTCTCGGCGAGGGCTGTTCCGAAACCGAAGGGTAGGAAGGGGAAGTCGCTGCACAACTCTATAGATGTATCGACGCACAACGTGGAGCGGTGGCTGGAGTCGGAGCTGCAGAGGCGGCTGCACGGAGGCGAGGCTGCGGCGGCGAGGGACAGCGGCGCTGCGGCGAGGTCCAGGAACAGTTCCCGCGGCTCGGGGCCGGCCCCGGGGCCCGCCTCGCGGGCGTACGGCGCGCACACGCTGCCGCTGAAGAAGCGGTCGCTGGAGCCCTGCCGGCCGCGGCTGTCGCTGCAGAGGCGGTCCCCGGAGCCCTGCGGGGCGCGGCTGCCGCTCAAGAAGCGGCAGGTGGCGCACTCCACGCCCGTGAAGGGGCGCGGCGGGGCGCGCGCGGCGCCCGAGCTGGCGCGCGTGTCGCCCATCGCGGCGCTGCACCACACGAGGTGGGTGCACTACTCAATTTTTTCAGAAATATAGGGAAATTCTTTTTGAAACACCACACGACAGTGCAAAACTAAAATAAATTACAAATACCTTAACGGATGGTCTTAGATACAAAGTTTTACAATTTCCCAGCACATTAATTCAACTGTTCGTTAACTTCCAGGTCCACTCCGGTTATCACCGAAGAGCCGAAAGCGGCGCCCGCCAGAGCGAGAACTCCTCGGAAACAGGAGACTCCCAAAAAGATCGACATCTCCAAACAGTCTCCGAGGTCGGCGGAGCGGCCGCCCGCGCCGCGCCGCACGACCAGAAACAGAAGACCCGCCAACGTGTCGGCGACCAACGCGAAGAAGCGCAGGGCTTCGCTGGTCATCACGAAGAAGGCGCCGGGGATGAGCCCGCGCGCGGCGGCCGCTAGAGCCAGCCCGAAGAGACCTCGCGCCGCTCGAACCAAAAAGGAAGTGAAAGTACAAACGCCGAAAAGGACGAGAACTCGCGCGGTCAAAGCCACCGTCGTCGCCGAACCCGCTCCTAAACCTAAACCGCGATCGAACAGGAAACCCGCTGGGGAGCCTCGAGAGAAGACGATCGTCGCCACGGCCAAAGTGGAATCTCCAAAGAACACGAGAAAGACTCGAGCGAATACAACCGCGAAATCCAAAGCCGGGGGTCAAACGAGCCCCGAACCCGCGCAGGCTAAGAGGGGCCGCCGGGCGGCCGAGGCAGAGCAGCCCGCCCCTAAGAGAGGTCGCAAGGCGAAATCGGTACAGGCCCCTGTTGAAGGAAACACTAAAACTCGCGGCAGAAAACCGGCTGCCGTTGCGGAATCCGAGTCTCAGGCCAAACGGCCTAGAGCTAACAGGAACCAGATTGAAACCCCAGAGAGCCCCCGATCGGAGCCCGGGAGAAGACGCGCCAAAGCGGAACCCGTCGCAGAAAAACCCAGAACCCGGCAGCTCGAGAAAGCCAAGTCCGACGAAACCCAAGCCAGAACGCGAGGGAAGAAGGTTGCGCCTCAGACGAGCGCGGAGTCCGAGCCGGCGCGCCGCAGGAACCGCGCCGAAGCCGCGGGCGGCGCCGCCACGGATGGCCGCAAACGGAGGGGCGCCGCTATCGAAGAGGTGTCTCCGATAGTAGCCAAAACCAGACGCGGCAGAAAGGTGGATGCGACAGAGGCGACTGGCAAGCAAAAAGCAGTCGTATCTAAAGACGATACAGTCGATAACAGTAAGCGAGCGAAGCCGACGCGGGCGACGAGGGGGAGGCCAGCTGCAGAACTGAAGGAAGCTGTGGAGGAGGAAGCAAAGCCGGCGAGGGGGCGGAAGGTGAGAGAACTACTCGTTATTGGGGCATTCGATCATTAGGTCCAACAACTTCCTTGTCTTGTCTTGTCTAATGGGTTGTCTTCTCTAATGTTGTCTTCTCTAATGGGGAATGCCGAAGCTTTTTGATACAGGCGTTTCTTTTCTTCATGTCAAGAATCAACCTAAATTGACCTTTCTGTGTTGAAAGTATAATCAGTTAACTAAATACTACACCGTTTGTACTTGAAAAACTGCAAGTATAGAAAATGCTTTGACATCGACTTCAAAGTCGATACATCCTGACAATGTTGTATGTAGTGAAAAAGAAATTAATCTAATATAATAATTATCGTTTCAGGCGACAGCACCTAAAGAAATAGTTGTTGCGCCAGCCAAAGGAAAAAGGAAAGCCCCTGTAGAACCCTCTCCAGCCAAAGGTAACGTTATTAAAATATGCATTGAACGGTTAATTATCGGTTCTAACGATAAATCGTAGGCGTTTTGCGATTATTCTTTTTAGTACATTTTCTTACAAAGCCTTGCAATCTTGCACATAGCTGCGGTTATATCACAAGTAGGACGCTATTATTAAAACGAAAAAGATCGGATAAGTAGAGAACATACAAATTATAGATGACTTTTTTTATGACATTTTTTCTACAAATATTTATCTAAAGACAAACGCCGCTATGTGGCAATGACGCGGGACGCATCGAAATAGGCCACTGCGCGATAATATTGCTCCTGTGAGAAAGAAGCTTCATTTATTTCAATGGCCAATAACAGAACTGGAACCGAACTAAAAAAAAACTAAACTAGGTAACTGCGCAGAAAGTGCTTGCAGTAAATTATTTCCTACCTTTTTAGTTGCGGCCAAAAAGCCGGCGACGCGCGGGCGCCCCGCACGCGGGAAAACCCAACCTGAAGGTATGTCCCTATATACATACATACAGTGCCACGCCCTTTTCCCTTTGGGGTAGCCAGAGACTACATCTTTCCACCTGCTACGATACTGACACCTCTTTCGCTTCTTCTACTTTCATGACTTGCTTCATGCATGCTCTCCGGTTATGGGTACTCTTGACTTGGCCTGCTCTTATAATATGCCGTTTACACTCGGCAGTAGTGAGCAGGGAAGTGAGCAGTGTGCCTAGTGCGAGTTTTGACAATTTATTTACGCGCTCGGTCCGTTTGGCGTAAACTTGAAATTGTATGGAATAAAAGCAGCGCCATCTAGCGTCAGTGAATCAGTCAGTATAGATGGCGCTGCTATTATTCCATACAATTTCAAGTTTACGTAGCGTAAATAAATTGACAAAACTCGCACTAGGCACACAGGTGTACGTAAACACGATACTTGTAATGATTCTAATACTTCTAATGAAGTTGAGCTATCTCTCGTCTCCAACTTATTTGTTCTATGTGTTAATCCAGGGTGGTTACTACCTCCATACCAAATTTCATGCAAATCGGTCTAACCGTTTGAGCGTGAAGAACTACCAAACGCAAACTTTCGGATTTATAATATTCGTAAGAAGTAAGATGAGATTGAGGAGGCTTTTAGTTGAAAGAAATTGTATTTTCCAGCTCCGGTGAAGGCGGTCGGGCGCAGCCGCAGGCGGTAAAGTTCCCTGACACGCACAATTGCAGTACAAATTGTAAATTAAGGTGAGGAGATTTTCGCTGACAACAATTTTATTATTATCTTGTTACACAAAGCTAAATTTGGTACCTAGCTATCTTTTGACAGTAAACTATAGTAAACTATAGCTGTGAAGTACAGACGCGCTCGTTATATTATGCCACTAAACTTTAACCCATAAGTAATGTGCTACTGGAGACGCTAACTTTGCTAATTGTGTAGTTTCTCAGTAAAATAAAGGCAAACAAGAGTATATTTACGTAAATATGTAGGTACTTTGATTCGAAGCAATACTAAAATTAATGTTTCATTGTTCACAGATGAAGTGATATCGATATTTCGTGAAGATGTTAGAAAATAACGTTATGATGTTAGTTGTAACTTAAGATTTTGTGACCCCGTCCAGGGCACTATTATGGGGGTCATACACATAAAAGAGGTGCGATAAAATGACCTCGGTCAAGCTAAAGGAAATCGTTCAAAAATGGTGTTGCGTTTGTCCCCCCGCCAGGCGGCGTCGACGATTGTCATCGCATCGCACTTTCGTAAGGGTGGCTCAAAATAATTATATATTCCGAGACGGAAAATGGAATTGTACAATGTGTGACAATTTAGGCCAAAATAAACAGGTTGTTATGAACTAGGGGCATGTAGAGATAATGTGGTGGGTTCCCAACGAGTCACCAAGTTGAGTCGCACTGGGAATAATTGGAATTCTTCCCCCACTGGTTACACTGAGATAGGTGAGTCGTTGGGAGTATTCTTGAAAACATTTTGTCAGTGTGACACGGTTGAGTGAGTCTCAATAAAACCTTTTCTTTAGCCATAGTTAGAGTAGATTTTTTACCTGTATTGTGTTTAGTCGTGGGATTTAGTTGACCCATCGAATGTCGCGCGGACCGTGTAAACTAAATAAGTCACTTGGTCACCGTGCCATTTTAAATTACGCCTTATTTTCATGTTGCATAAATTGACATTTGATAGGCGTCCCTATGTCTGACATATTATCATCTGCGCCCAAGAAGCTAGCTATATCGTGTTAGGGTTGCAAGAACGCTAACATATATTTATTTTCTAACAAGAAGAGCCATTCTTTATCGTCAACAACGGTTCAACCCGTTCCTAAGCGCGGTTTCGGTTGAAACACGTGATCAAGGCTGATGATGGCTTGCGAATTATGTGAATATTGAGAATTATTTAAATGGATTTTATTATAACGTCATTTAGGGGGTTTGTGCACCCCAGTGCTGACACAAGAGCGTCGAGTTTGAGCAACTTGCGTCAACTATCGAAAATAAATGCTTATTTCTCCATTTATCTCAATTTTTTTATACAGTATTTTTTTTCTAATTTCCGGTGCTTTTAATAATTTACTAGTACTTTGCGTCTTGCAACTTTTTTGACTTTATGACAAATATTATTAATGACTTTTTTTTATTAGTTGTAACAATGATGGCGATGATCGCAAGATTGTGTAATGATTTTGTTTGATTTAAAAGTTTACTTTAGGTTTTATTAGTATTGTAATTTGATTGTTGTATTATGGCTTTCTTGGTTTAGCGTTTAGTGTTTGCTCGATGATGTGTGTAGTGTGTACACTAACATGTAATACATGTTATTTTGAACTGTTTAAAATATTGATTATTAGTAGGTTATGTATTATTATTTCACTTACGAGTTACAAATTCTAAAATTTAGGAAAGTTTGAAAGTGCATTATGCACAATACCGCTCAGTCGTTAAGATAATAGTTATTATAGTTGCTTCAAGAAATAGAGAATTTAGGTGCTTTCTTTTGACAGAAGTTTTGTAAGTCTTGCTGCATAATATTTTAGGCCGGAAACATTTAAGTGCACAATGCCGCGGAACGTATATTTTAGCGTTTTTAAGCGTCAAAGTGGAGCAATTCGCGCGATTTAATGTGGTAACTGTAAACTGGCGGTATTTTCGCCGATAATATCGCAGATAATAATTATCTGTTTTAGTACATTTTGTATTAGGACACGTGCGATCTTACTGCTGCTGCCATATCGCCGCCACAGAAGTGGGACGATATTAATATCATTGCGATATTATCGACTAATATGTCGCCTATACCTCATTATTTTTACTAAACCGAAAATTGTGTCAGTTTACTTTTAAACAGTGCTTTTAGAATAATAATTATGTAG
This sequence comes from Hylaea fasciaria, assembly GCA_905147375.1. Lineage (NCBI taxonomy): Eukaryota > Metazoa > Arthropoda > Insecta > Lepidoptera > Geometridae > Hylaea > Hylaea fasciaria. The sequence goes on from LR990214.1 coordinate 7,598,036, forward strand.
TTTTATGTTTCATGGTTATGTATTTCGAACATATTTTTTATTAAGGATCTGAGCCCCTGTGTTTTATGTAGTTATTCGTAATTAATTAGAGTTTTGGGTTTCCAGTATCCATACGTTTTATTAATGAGAAATTAGCGTTCTCTCACAAAGGGTATAGAACGTTTGTGGCGTATCCGACCCTCCGCCATGTTGTTTTAGCGCGCGGAAAGATGGCGGAGGGTGGATAATGGGGATATGCCAACTTACACACCAAAAAGTTTGGACTCCTTTGACATGAAAATGGCTCATATTATGCGACTTTCCAAAATAATAGTAGGAACTGCAAAAACTGAAATTTGCTATTTATAATATAAATATCGGTAAAATATAGTTTAATAAATTGTGTTTATATGCATTAATTTGTTCTTTTATTTTTATCTATCGCGCATATATTATTATAGTAGGTACGCGCGGTTTATGGTGTAAACTTCGAAAAAATATGAACAAAAAAGTATTACTCTATGCTTTTAATTTATTGCATGTTTAAAGGTAGGTACTTACTATATTTTTTATTTACATATTCATACACGCTATTCAAAGTAAAAGTATCAACGTCGTACAGTCGCCGATAAAAAGTTTGATAAACCGCAGTCCACGCAATAAACCGCGTAGGATCATTACTGATATCCCTAGCATCATTAAACTATCTATTTAGAGGTGGTCGATGAAAAAGCATCGCTAAAGTTGTGGAGAGATGGTCGATACACATTATTTGGGAATATAAAAGGTATCAACACGGGTAAATTGAAAGTTTGTTTAGTATTATATATGTTTGCTGCAAACTGTACATGGAATGTGTCTCATACGGTAGCAATGCTAATGATGGGTTATTAATTTCGTTTCCCAATACTACGTCTATCTGTATAGTCGTCCGACTCGAGCTCTCGTGTAGAGCAGCGGGCAACGAGGGAGGGATCGGGCAGGGGACGGGGAGCGAGTGAGGCAGCCGGCAGCCGTTCACGCGCGGTTGGAGATCTTGAGCGGGTTGGAGAGGCGGAACACTGTGGGCAGCAGCGCCGCCAGCGCCGCGAACAGCCGCGGCGGCGTCCGCGGCGGCAGCGCCACGCTCAGCGTGCGCAGCTCGGCGCCGCCGCAGCCCGCCGTCTCCAGCACGAACCCCTTCACGCACTTCAGCACCAGCTCCGCGCGCCGCACGCACCAGCCCACCGTCATCTCCTGCGAGGAGCGAGGGATCACGAGACACGATCGGTACCCCTACTATGAGTTTTTTCTAGCTCAACATAGCGAGCGTTAACTAGCGCTTTTGTATGAAGATCCTATAACTCTACCGGCGCGTTTATAAACGAATAATCTTCATACAAAGCGCTAGTTGTCGCGTACTATGTCGAGAGTAAAAACTCATACTCGGGGCACTGTATCGGAACCGCTGTCGCCGAAAAGTTATTATGTCCATAAAGTTTTATAAGTCAACTGCCGTTTATTTGAAAATGTGCCTTATGTGTTCGTCACGGAGCAGTGGTTGAATAGTCGACGTTTGAGCGACGCTATACAGCGACCGCTAACTGTCACCAGCCAAGAGAAAAACTACATTCAAAAGTGAACTGTAATGAGTACCTCTGAGAGTTCATGTCGCAGCAGCAGCGGCAGCGTGATGTTGGTGATGTCGTTGCAGCACGCGGTCTTCAGAATGTTGCGGAGGCCGAGGATGGCGGGGTGCCGGGACGTCATTTCTGCGGAGAACACTCACTTTTCGACAGACGAACAGCTTACATGGCCATTTCCGGATAGCTAACAGACATTGTAGGGACAAATCTACCCGACAACTACCTACCTACCTACTGGATTTTTACATAGGTTTATAGAAACTATTTTTTTTAGTTTTAATGATATAGAACAAAAATGGACGATAATAGTTGAAATAAAGCAATAAAATTTAAGAACATACATACTTCTCATAAATATGCATACTACTTTGTAGCAAAATGCTACAATACCAAGTCCATTTATGTTTCAATAACCTACCCATAGCTAGATATCGATTCCAATTATCAATATATTGAAAAGACATAATTAAATTGTAGCTGCAGGACAGGGTGGACACTGGACACTCTATACAAACGGCTGAATTGGACAAAAGACAAGCGAAACTGTAATAACTCGAAGCAATAATGTCGTCCGTGTCGATACTGCGTCGGCACTCAAAAGGTCACCCGACACGCCCAAAATGTCAAACTGCTGACTTGTAACCTCACTTTAATTTAAAAATAAAGTGTCTACTTTTAGGGTGTTAATCTAGACCCATGCTTTGTCAAGGATCCTGCCGAGACAAGTATTTTTTTAATGCAGCCCCAAACTAAGATTGCTCCTGTATCATGGGTACCGCTTACAGACATATAATTTCACATACACATCACATGCAAACCAGACACATTTGTGAATTGAAAAAGTTTTGTGTCTTGAATTGCAGCAGTGGAGAGGTTAATAGGTATTGTATGGGCACAGTAAAGCGCTGACCCGTGCTGCGGTGCGAGTCCACGATGAGGTGGAACACCACGTGCACGTCGGGCAGGTTCCCGTGCCGCGTCAGGAACACGTCCCCCGCCGCCAGCGTGCGCTTGTTGCGGAACCTGCCGCCGCCGCCGCTGCCGCTGTTGCCGCTGTTGCCGCCGCCGCCGCTGTTGCCGCTGCCGCTGTCGAAGCTCGCTTGCTCCTGTACGCGTCGCGCGTAGCGTATCTCCACCTGAACGGATACAGGGGTCAATGTTGCGCTAGATGTTTTCCGCGCTTGAAAACGAAGCAGAGTTCGAGGTACTTACGAATATTATTTTGTGCTGAGTTCTAACACAACCACAATTTCCTATAACCCACCAAACAACTACCTCAAACTCCTGCAACTCCCCAAAACTACCCCAAACTCCCGCAACCCACCAAACAACTCCCCCAAACCCCCGCACCCCAGCAAACAACTACCCCAAACTCCCGCAACCCACCAAACAACTACCCCAAACTCCCGCAACTCACCAAACAACTACACTCAACTCCCGCAACCCACCAAACAACTACCCCAAACTCCCGCAACTCACCAAACAACTACCCCAAACTCCCGCAACTCCGTCTACAACTCACCGGCTCCTTGACCTTCTCCGCGATGTGCCGGAGCTGCGCGTCCACGTGGGGGAAGTGGTGGTCGGTGTGCGCCGCCGCCGCCTCCGCCAGCAGCGAGGTGGGGGGCGCGGGCCGGGCCGGCGGGGACTCGCAGGCCAGCACGACGCCGCACAGCTCCGCGCCGTACAGCGACAGCGCCGTCTGCAGCCGCCGGGACGTCTCCGTGCTGCTGCGGGGACATACCTCCGATATCATTCTTGGCCATGTGGTTTCTATGTGAGTGATTTATCTTCGGTGTAGTTTGTTGTTTATTCAATGTAGCTTCTCTATTCTATTTCATTAAACACTTTGGAAACTTAATCCCTATGCTTGCCAAGCGGTTCTCCCTACCTTTCCTACTACGCTATCACTGCTTGAGGGGATATCCGACAACCCTTGATGGAAAGTATAACTTTTGACATTCTGGAGAAAATTAGAACAATGGAAAAAATTAAACCTGACAATGGAACCTTGAACTCGTATTCAGGGTTCCAGTATCAGGTTCAATTGCGAGAAGAACTCACTTATCCAAGTTGTCAGCGGTGCAGAGATCCAGCAGATCCGCCGCCACGATGCGGATGTTGTGCGTCTGCTTGAGCTGGCTGCCGAGGTGGATGGTGAAGCTCTCCTCGAGGCGGGGGCGGGGCGCGGGGGGCGGCGGCGCGGGGGGCGGGGCGGGGGGCGGCCCGTGGCTGAACGTCGCCAGCGGGGAGTTGCTGCAATCCCAGTAGCTATTACGGACCTACTATCAGTTTCTTGTATTATGCCTGGGAGATACTCTATACAAACATCAGGAGTTCCGTGTTCTTCTGTACCATTATCTATGAAAACGGCAAATAAAACACGTTTGTGATATGGCAGGCATATATAATTGGTTCTGCTTTTAGTATTTGTTGTTATAGCGGCCACAGAAATACATTATCTGTGAATATTTCAACTGTCTAACTGTCACGGTTCATGAGATACAGCCTGGTGACAGACGGACAGACAGACGGACTGACAGCGGAGCCTTTGTGATAGGTCCCCTTTTACCCTTTGGGTACTGAACCCAGAAAAATAGCTTAAACACTTAGTAAACTTATCATACCAAATTATAAATGTATGTTAGGATTTTGCGTTACATGTGATCTCGGGATGTAAAATCACTCACCTAGGAGTGTTCAGCTCAGTGCTGCTCTGGTACTCGTCCAGTGTGCTCATCAGCCAGGCCCGGAACTGTGTCCGCTGCGTCTGCCACAGCGCATCCAGCTGGGAGCCCCAGCGGCCCGCCACCAGCGCCTGCTCCTCGAAGTGCTGGGTGGCCAACTCGTTGATGTCCTCTTCGGTGGTGGTGATGTTCAGCTGGCGGACCTTCTCCTCCATTTCCTCGGTTTGTCTGCGAGCCAAATTGAAAATAAAATACAACTTTTATTTTATTTGATTGCTGGGTGCACCCCGTGATGATAGCTGCTATTTTCGCAATAAATATGCGCCTATGTGTTAATCCTGGGTGTTAGCTTCCTCCAGACCAAGTTTTAACAAAATTGGTCCAGCCATTTAAGCGCAAAGAAGTAACAAACATGCAAACACACAAACTTGCACATTTATAATATTAAGTAGGATAGTAGCCCATCATAATTTCTTTCAGTACTTTGTTACAACAGTATCATCTAAATTGTAACACAATACATACAATAATGTTTGCACACTACTGCTTCGCAGACTCACAATGTCACGTTAAAACTAAATATAAGTTAAAAGTTCCAAAAAGATTCAGTAACTCACTTAGCAGTAAGTTGCTTGATATCCAGATCCTTATTTTTTCTCAACTCTACAAAAGTTTTAGCATAAGAGTTTTCAACGGACAGTATAGTCTCGCACGCCGGCGAATGCACCAATTTGTGGTATGCGACCGCAAACACCTCCTCGTCCGACGTGCCTTTCTGCTCGGCAAACTCCATTACGTTGTCCTTGAAGGACTTCTCCCAGTTCTTCACTATGCCTTCTACATTGAGCTCACTGTTTTTGAGCTGGTTTATAAGTTTTTCATCTCGGTCATCATGAAAGTTTTTCGTTTCTTCAGATACAAATTGTGCTAGCTTCTCATTTAATTCTGTAATGAGAGATCAAATAAATGCTGTGTAATTTATTTTACGACTGTACTACCAGTCATCAATATCATCATCTAAGACAGAGCACAGAGTTCACATCACATTGAGGAGAATTACCGTAATCTTAATAATTTTCCTAACTATTCTTTTACAGAACTGAGGGAGCAGGTTAGGGTCTGATCGTAACACTTGCCGTGCGAACCAGAAACAAGAACTCGCCCTACTATATAATACTACCCCTCTCTACCTTGCTCTTTATGAAATTAGAACTATTTCATTATTGTAACCATTATTAGTTTAGTTGTGTAAAATGGACAAAATGTTTTAAAATTACCGCAACAATCTCTAAAGTGGGCGGATGCTTGGGGGTGCTACTTATATACAATTAATTCATTCTTAATTATTACTGTAGGTAAGTAAGTCTTATACAAAAACTTGAAGAAGAGTGAAGAGTGGATAGTAGAACGTATAATTAGAGGAAATACTGATGGATGATGGACGTACCATCCTCCAAATAAACAGGTATGTGGAACATGTTGATAACTCGCTGCACCAGCTCTCTGGTGGAGCCATCGTGCGGTATTTCCACTGGGACCTCTAGCTTGAACAGGACATCTTCGTTGGTGCATGTTGGAAAGGAATATTTAAACGTTCTTGTAGTATTTTTTACAGTTTGCGAGTCTGCGATCATTTTTGTTGTTTATTTTATTTTTGTTTTGACATAAATATGACAGAGGACTGGACTTGCACTTTTTGACATTTCACTGAAAGTCAGCGAGATGACATTGACTGATAGTTGACTTGACATTGACATTTCGTTCAAATATGTTTTGCGTTCCGTAATACTCTGTCCCAGATCGATACTGGTGACTGGGTACGTATTCATTTTGCTGTTATTTAATTTTATTTCAATTAAGTTGATAATAATTAGTAAGACAGATCATTGTACCTATGCAAAAGCAAAAAATACCTGCCAACTTATTTCAATGCCTGTTAACTTTAAATGGAAAGCAAGATAAGCCTTTGTGGGACAATGTTTTGAAATTACCTACCTATGTTCCTACTGTATCACTAATAATGTCATGCCTGTATTGATAGATTCTCAAGGACTGACCTAATCTTTATTTTTGTAAGCTATGAAGGGCTATTAAGTCTAACTTTACTGATTCTAGTTCGGCCTTAGAACCTACCAGTAAGGTGTATAAGAGGTGTATCAATATGTAATAGGGGTCTATGGGTGTGTGTTATGTGTTGTAATGACAAAGTCCACGTTTGTATAAAACTGTGACCCACTGGGCCCATGTCATTTCATTCAGACTTCTTCAACATTTATTTTGTAATCGAAATAATATGAATACATAGTATCCTTTACAAAATATATTAAAAACGATCAGTTATTCGATCAATACAATAGTCGGGGACAGTACTACACATTTTTGGAAATAGTACTATATTTATATAAATAAAAAAATGGAAATTATAAATTATATTATAGAGAAATTAAAATAAAAAAGTTTGTTGGGTTCACTCAGGTTTTAATGAACCTCGTCGGCCGGGTGGAGCGTCGACTGCCGGAGCGTGGTGGTGATGGTGTTACGCGGCCTCGCCGCCCTCCTCCTCCTCAGCGCTGGCGGTGAGCATGGTGATGAGCTTGGTGGTGTCGATGAAGCCCTTGTCGTCGATATCCATCTGGTCGTACGCCTCGTCGACCTCATCGGCGGAGAACTTGTCTCCCCAGGTCATGAGCGCGTGTCTGAGCCTCTCGGAGTCGATCCTGCCTTCGTCGTCGAAGGTCTTGAAGGCGTTGATGACGACGTCGTCCTCGTCGGAGCCACCGGACATGCGGTTGGCGAACAGGGTCAGCAGCTGGGTGAAGTTGATGGGGCCGGACGCTTCGCCGACCATTTCGTCGAGCTCCTTCTCGGAGGCGAGCCTGCCGAGGGAGTCGAAGGTGGCGCGCAAGTCGTTCTTGCCGATGATGCCGTCCTTGTCGTGGTCCATTAGCTGGAAAGCCTGGGGGAGAGAGACAGACATCATTGTAATAACACGGAAAGTTAACTATCCCATCATTCAAAATTATAGTTATCATCCTCAAATGCATTCTAGGCGATTTTGAATATGGTTTCAATAGTAGGGCAAGTAAGAATTGCATCGATGATGTCACAGTGTCGTAATTTAGGTAACGAAAACACCGCATTGCATCTAATGTTTACAAAATAAACGATGCGCACGAGCTAAACATTCAACAATGTCTGACACAATTCAATTCCTACTGAAGTGACGCACTCGAGCTTGGGTTCTGAGAACCATATTTTTCTTATGTCTACGGTTTCTAACAGCATCCTTAGGAAATAGCCAGTCAATAATGTGTTGGTCTTAGTATGCTGCCATGTGGGACTCCTACAATAATGGTTGCAAAATCTGGATATTTTGCTTAGTAGGTACACTTTCAACTTAACTTGTTCCAACTATCTACTGAACTATATATTCTGATTTCTACATGTTTTCTTGGTTACGAAAACCTATGAATTTCTCAATATCTTCGCGCAAACAATGTCAAAGGCTTCAGCGCAGTCTTTAAACCGTTCTTGATGATTTATAAAGAACTCTGGTACTTACTTCTTTGAACTCAGCGACCTGCTTCTGTGAGAACATAGAGAAGACATTGGATCCGGTGCGCTTGGCCTTGCGGCTTCCGCGGGAGGACTGCCTGTCGCCGGTGGCGGCGGGCGCGGCTGCGGGGGCTTCCTCCGCAGGTGCGTCCTCCTTTACCTTCTTCTTCTTGATCTTCTTTTCCTTATCCGCCTGCAAATAAAGGATGTTATTGAATGACCAATAATAGATGTATGTATGTGTGTGTTGTGTAATGACTTGTAGATAAAAAAACACGTCATTTGGTGTACCTCAATCTTCATGTGCATTTCTATCAATGTTAAAGGAAGTGATTTTCAAACGGATTTTAATTTTTGTTCGGAAAATCGAAAACATTTAAAAGCTTAATGAGTTCCTATTAAACTTGCGATGTTTTCATCTAATCTTTTTCTTTATTGCTTCCTACGATGCACATGTATAAGCATTCGATACCTTATTGTGATCCAGCTTATTTTTTGTAGTTGCGGTCAAGTTTATTTAATGTTGACGTCTCCAGATCAAATATATCTCATTGTTATAAAGGTCGCATTAAATTCAGCTTTGATTATTTGTCTCCGATTTTGTTAATTTGCATTATACGCATGCATGCTTAGTGTGCATCTAAGTTGGAGTACGTATTTTCTTTTTCTTAAAATGTACTACATAGAGTTCATTTTCACGTTTATAGTTTGCCAGTTTCCGTGGCACCATTCTGGAGTTTATTTTTATCTAAACTCCATCAAATTACGATATTTCAGCACCAGCGTCCAGTTTAGGCGTGGCTGGCCGGCGGCGCCGCCTCTATATTTAGCACCGGCGTTTTCTTACGGTGCTGGATCGGAACCAACAATTTCGTTACGTAAAATTTTATTTATAGACACATACTGCGCTCCAATTTCTTTAGCTTCACTGATTGTGAGCTGTTTTTGTTGCTATGTGTCTGATTTGGTGTCATAATATTTAATTTTCGATATTATGATCATACAATTTAGTGGTTTAATTAATGTAGCGTTTTCTAAGTTGTAATGTGTAGTGCGCTGACTTTTATCAATTAGAGGTGTTTTAGTTTTGTTTCAAGACTTTGAAGTTATACTTTTCATAACGTATCAGGTAGGTACTTATCTAGATGTTTCGGATATTTCTAATCAACCATAATAATTTATGGGGGTCAGTGTTTCCATCAGTTAGGCCTTGAGCTTTTTTGAGATTTATAGTAGTACCTTAGTGATAATTATTTTAGACGTGTTATTGTATATTCATGTTTGATTTGAAATCTTTATCACCGGTTTATTCCAGTCAGGCTATTGATTATTTATTTGATTTGTGTTTGATGTTCATTTCTTTGTTAAATCTTTGGCCATTATTATTTGTTTACGATAGGATATCCATTTATTTTGATATATAGATTTCTGCGATTTCACAGTTATTGACACACGTTGATTTGAAATTTGCTTCACTGTATAGGTTTCGGCACTGTTCGATCCGCGAATTTAAGGTCCATTGTTAAAGTTATTTTTGAATTATTCATCGTTTATTCCACCATTAGCTTTCTCCTCCGTATCTTCGTGAACAATCACTTCCTTCACATTTCACTAGGTTGTCACAACACTTCACTGACTTACCATTGTGTTGTGTGTTGGACGATCGACGAAGGAGAGACTGGTTCGCTCGGCAGTCCCACCCTGACTCCGAGACTTCGTTCCCACTCACGGATCCAGGAGTTTCCCCCTCCCCCACCATTTCCCGACCACTGCGCCCGATTCCATATTTAGTTCGACAAATCCGAGCAGAAGTCGATACGGCATCACAACGGTCCGGTCCTCCCGTGGACTCAGCCGCTCCGCCTTTTGATTTATTTTTAAATATAATCAGCTCACCTGCACTGGTTTTAGTTTTCTGGGTTTCCATGCCGGCCGGAATGCTGTCGATGTATTTTAAATCGATCCCCTTGGACGGAGCTTCGAGCTTTCCAGAAGTAGTCAAGTGAAACTGATTGATTGCTGCCTCTGCCGCGACATTGTCGTCCTTCGGATTTAAATCTCTAATTGAGACGTCTTCTGCAGTATCGACGTTAGGTCTTCTGTTTTCATTAAATTTTTGGAACTTTAATCTTCGAATGTATTTATATCTTCAGGAACAGATGTCTGAGACAGACTAGCTCGAGGTCGCCGGGACGTTCAACCTCAGATGTAATCGGGAAGATGCTTTATGATTTGCTCTTAGTCATGTGTTTATATTTTAATTTCATGATTCTCGTGTATGTCCACGCTAGTCTTCCGCCGGCTTATTACATGTTTTATTGTTTATGATATTTGGATTATTTTTGACAAAATAAATTATGAGTGAAATAAAATAAAAACCCAATAAATAAACATTTCAGTAGGTACTACGAGCTACACAGATGTGGAGGTGGCAATCAATAGAGTTGTTTTCTATTTTAGAAGTTATTGGGTTTACGCCAATAAACGCAAAGTATTTAATTATAAAGCTTCACACATAATCACATAGCATTCCGTACCTAATCGTAGATCTTTCTCTTTATCTAAGGCATTACGAACTATGGGGTACTCCGTACTAAGGGCACCATTGTAGTTCTACGAAAATTACAATTTAGACCACATTGCTGTGTGGTCCACGCCAAATCTTTACCCTTATCATTATCAATATTTCATTTGTGTGGAAATTGAACCCTCACGCTTTGCAGTTGGCTCATGGACACTAGACAGACATAACACTTTAGGTAACTCTCAAGTACAACGACTGTTCAATTAAGTATAATTGACTTATGTTATGTTTCTAGCTACCTATCACTATACTTCGTCTATGCTATCACTATAAGTTTGAGAAGTCGCTGGCATGAAGTTTGGATGAATTACCAAAAATTAGATACATGAACTAATTAAATAATCGATAGGTACTACGTCTGTACCTAAACTATGTATATACCTACATATAACTACCACCAAAACCTGTTCAGATATTACAGGAGTGGTAACACTGGTAATCAACGCTCTTCCGAATTCTTTGTAACAAACACACGTAGAATTTCTAATGACATTTATTTTTGTTGGCTTAGATTAGATCTTTAACTACTGTGTAATGAGGTGACGTCACACTGACATAGTTTCTCATTTATAATAGTAAGTAGTTCTACCTCTGATAGAGCGCGGAATTTCTTCATCGACTACTGCAGAGATATCGCAGCCGGCAACAAGCGTTAGTATGCAATCGATTCGTCACATGACAATTTAACTGTTTTTTGGCACTGGCCACGGTAGCTGTTGTGGTGACAATGAGTATATAGTTAGGTACCGCCATTCCCCTATGTGTTGATAAATGTAAATAAAATTGGGAAGAGTCTTCTAGGTGTAGGTACTACTACTGTTGTGCTGGTTGTAGACCATCGTTGTTTTTGTCTAATAAGGTGTTGGCCTCTAGTGCAAGAGCTTGTATGATCACCGTCGGGCATTTGACGTGGTTAAAATTGATCTGGATCCTTTGAATGGATTGATTCGGATGGCATTCCGAAGCACGGACCGACCGATGGAAATCCGCACAGAACTTCGAGAACAAGACGTCATAAGCACACGGCCGAGGATCGAAGCCCCTGTTGTTGTTTTGCAAATCGCACAGTTTACCATTCTTACTATATTTCAGTAGACAATAAATCAATGCACCTCACCAAGGCTACAGTTCATACAAACACAACGCGTGACGTCACAGACTCCCGCGCACCCGTCGCGCTATATCCGTGCCGCTGATTCACGAAACTGAAATAAGGTCACTGTAATCCACACCGAACGTACCAGGGTACGATTCCTAACCCGAGAACTCTTCAATTCTGAACTAAAATACTTGTGACTAATTATTACAATGCATTGAAGATATTTTTGCGTCAATCGCCAATTAATCTGCGATTAAAGAAAATCGCAACGTTTATCACGTTGCGTCCGAAATCTAGACGAACCTGGCGGCTTGCCAGCTGATGTGGTAGTTGATGCAACTCTAAAGTGTTGAAGATCTAAGTCAAGTACAAAATCTGTCACCTAATCCCTATCGTGATGTTCCGGCAGCTGTCCTTGGGAGCCAGTCCCACTACAGGCTGAGCATGTTCACCACCTTCGACACTTAAGACCAGGGGCATTACTGTTAACGAGCGCCACAACCTACGCCTAAGTAATTGATATAAGTAGTAGATATATGAATATGGCATTAGTATGTAGCCATTAGAGATTTGATACATGTATGTAATAGTATGTAAAACACCGCGTACATCGTCTCCTAGATATGACCGCGCCGCCGTGCGAAAGAGGCAGGATGGGTGCATGCCAGATGTACGCGGCAATTGTATTAGGTTTAGTTTTATCTATTGTATTTCGGCTCTATTGTATTGGCGAGCCAGAATGTATTGATTGCCGTAATAGAAGTTTGCTTTAGTAGTAAGATATTTTTGTTAGTCTTTACTACGGCCTTTATTGTACAAGCCAGGCAGAATGTCTTATTGCTGTAATATAAGTTAACTTTAATAGTTTACAACTGGCCATTATATTTAGGCCCTATTGTGTTAGGGCAGCTGCATGTATCATTTACTGTAATAATAGTTTACATTAAGAATACGATACTTTGGGAAAGGGCAGTCCACTGAGAATCGTGATAGCGTCAACACGTTGTTTAGCTAGCATACAAAGCTAAACCCGCGAACAAGCCAAGTCCTGATAAATAACCTCCAGTAATCTCTCAGTACAAAGTTGTTTTCTTTCAACACTTCCTCGTCGTTGTCATCGTCGTCGTCGTCAATAGAAGCGCTCGTTTCGTCAGTACCCTGCACCTGAATAATTAGTCGTCTACAAAATTCCTTCGAGCCGGATCTCTGACGAAAATGAGCGTGAAGAGCTCGGTGACAACACGCACTTAGTTGAAGAAGAAGACTGAGAAGACTTCAACCAGAACCGACCCGGGGCTGCGATCCGAAGAGCCGCCCGGGTTATCCAGCGACGTTTCTGTGATGTCGTCGATGGTCACGCAGGTCATTCCCTTGGCCGGACCTGGTGGTCGTTTCAGCGACCACAGTGTCTTGGTGCCGGGTAGGGATGATAAAATGACTGGCAGACCGCGGCATCACAGCATCCGCCCCTGTTCGAACCGCACTTCGGGTTGGCTGCGATCCGAAGAGGCGCCCGGGTCATCCAGCGACGTTTCTGCGATGTCGTCGATGGTCACGCAGGTCATTCCCTTGGCCGGACCTGGTGGTCGTTTCATCGACCACAGTGTCTTGGTGCCGGATAGGGATGATAAAATGACTGGCAGACCGCGGCATCACAGCGTCCGATCCTGTTCGAGCCGCGCTTCAAAAGCTTGCGCGAGTAGGATCGAGCATTTGCGACTACTCGCGGAGTATGAGGCGGAACAGCAAGTGGCGCACATAAAAGAAAATCTGGTGAGGAAGAAGCTGTTGGTAGACTTGGCTCGTATCGACGCAATGGCTGACAAAGCTAGGTCAGATCATGGTATGGTCAGACACGTGGAAGAGTGGATGGATACGAAGCCGCAGGAAGTCGCGGCAATCCATCCACAGTCGCAAGTGCCGGGAGCGCCCCTCTCAAAGTTGGTGCTGTTAGAGCCCAGCGCACCGGTATGTAAAGCAAGCTCCGATAATGGCATTGTCGAACGAGTGGCAGAGGGGGTGGATATGATGACGCCGCAGGAAGTCGCGGCTATCCACCCGGAGCCGCCAGTGCCCGGAGCGCCCCTCCCGCGGTTGGCGTTACCAGAGCCCAGCGCGCCTGACGTACTTGTCATGACACCCACGCCAGATCGATCTTGCGGTGTCAGGCCGCATCACACTCCTGTCGCGGTCAGCAAGACTGCTGCGCCGCACAGGACAGCGAGTGTCATCGGAAGGCAAGTCGTTTCGTTAGCGATAAATAGTGTGCGTTGTGAAGAATTGTCCGACGAGTCAACGCGAATGCTAACTCCCGTCGCGGCCAGCAAGACTGCTGCGCCGCACGGGACAACGAGTGTCATCAGAAGGCAAGTCGTCTCGTTAGTGGTCAACAGTGCGCGTGGTGAAGATTTGTCCGACAAATCAGCGCGATTGCTAACTCCCGTCGCGGTCAGCAAGACTGCTGCGCCGCACGGGACAACGAGTAGCAGAGGAGGGCAAGTCGTCTCGTTAGCGGTCAACGGTGCGTGTGGTAAAAAGTTGTCGGACAAATCAGCGCGAGTGCTAACTCCCGTCGCGGCCAGCAAGACTGCTGCGCCGCACGGGACAACGAGTGTCATCGGAGGGCAAGTGGTGTCGTTAGCGGTCAACAGTGCGCGTGGTGAAGACTTGTCCGGCAAATCAGCGCGAGTGCTAACTCCCGTCGCGGTCAGCAAGACTGCTGCGCCGCACGGGATAGCGAGTGTCTTCGGAGGGCAAATCGTTTCGTTAGCGGTCAACAGTGCGCGTGGTGAAAAATTGTTCGACAAGTCAGCGCGAGTGCTAACTCCCGTCGCGGTCAGGAAGCCTGCCGAGCCGCACGGGATAGTGAGTCAAATCAAAGGGCAAGTCGCTTCGCTAGTAGGTAGCCAAGGTCGCGGCAACCAAGTGTTCGACGTGTCGTGGCGAGTGTCAAAAGTTCCCGCGTCGCGTCACCTGAAAGCGCTCTACAGACGGCTTCGGGCGCGAGGAAGAGTCAAGGCCCGTGTAGCATACGACCCAAAGCCCTACAGACAGCTACGGGCACGAGTAAAAATGAAAGCCCGTGAAGCGCTCGGCCTGAGGCGCTACAAACGTCTACGGGCACGAGAAAGAATGAGGTCCCGTAGAACGCTCCAGTCGACGCTCCGCAGATGTCTACGGGTACGAGAAAGAATGAAGGCACGTAGAGCGCTCGAGCCGATGTTCTACACTCGGCTACGAGCACGACGAGGAGCGAAGGCACGTAGAGCGCTCGAGCCGATGTTCTACACCCTACTACGGGCGCATGGGAGACTCAAGACTAGCAGAGCGCTCGAACCGCGGCGCTACAGGCTGCTACGGAGACGAGGAAGACTCAAGGTTAGCAGAGTGCACGAACCGCGGCGCTACAGGCTGCTACGGAGCCGCGGTAGACTCAAGACAAGCAGAGCGCATGAACCGCGGCGCTACAGGCTGCTGCGGAGACGAGGAAGACTCAAAATCTGCAGTGCGCCCGTTCCGAGGCGCCACAGACACACAGCGGTCGTCGTGTGTTAATTCCCTGCTTAGGCCAGTAGCAGAGGTTGTGGTGCTCTCAAACCATTGTGTAATCGGCGGAACCCTTTTACAGGGGGGAAAATGTTAACGAGCGCCACAACCTACGCCTAAGTAATTGATATAAGTAGTAGATATATGAATATGGCATTAGTATGTAGCCATTAGAGATTTGATACATGTATGTAATAGTATGTAAAACACCGCGTACATCGTCTCCTAGATATGACCGCGCCGCCGTGCGAAAGAGGCAGGATGGGTGCATGCCAGATGTACGCGGCAATTGTATTAGGTTTAGTTTTATCTATTGTATTTCGGCTCTATTGTATTGGCGAGCCAGAATGTATTGATTGCCGTAATAGAAGTTTGCTTTAGTAGTAAGATATTTTTGTTAGTCTTTACTACGGCCTTTATTGTACAAGCCAGGCAGAATGTCTTATTGCTGTAATATAAGTTAACTTTAATAGTTTACAACTGGCCATTATATTTAGGCCCTATTGTGTTAGGGCAGCTGCATGTATCATTTACTGTAATAATAGTGTTAGGTTCTAGATTTAATTTTTAATACTGACGTCACCCAAACCTATAAAACCAGTCAGCGCCAGGTACGAAGTTTCACTTTGCGCTTGGCGTTCACGGCGGCAACATCGGTTTGGGTGAGCGATCTGCTTGTATTTACCTACTTTGCTATGTTTGTGTGTAAATTCTTGTCTTGAGGTTGATTTGGTGATCTTTGTTTCAATTTGTCTTAATTTATGTTCGGTCCTATAAAAATTGTTGTTTAAATTTAATTAAAAGGTAATTTGGTTTTTGATGTTTTCTTTTTTTTAATCTAGTTTTGGACTAGTTCCTAAAATCAGAAGTGGGATTCAAACTCGTTGTGCTCACGTAATTCGTTAATTTGGGCAACAACAAAATCACAAATCTACCCTCAATTTCTTAAGAAAACAATTTTTTTCGAGATGTCTGACCGTGAAATGCGTTATGATCGTGACAAACGCAAGAAAAAATCAAGCAGGTCGCGTCACCGCGATCAAAGGGCTAAGTCTAGGTCTCGTAGTCGGTCACCGTTGTCCAAAACTACGGAATCGATGCAGAATACCTTAGCCGCAATTCTAACACGCTTGAATCAGCTCGAAAACAACCAGAATAGTCCCGCGTCAACTTCAAGGGAATGCGAACCCCCAGCGGCTATTTCAAATGTCCCTCGGCATAGTGATGGTGAGATAAACGCATCAGTTGTGGAAAATTCCGCGTTCCCACAGAGTGCAGGCGGTTTTAAATCAAGTGAATGCGACCGTCAAAGTGAAGCTTCCGCCACAACTCAAACACTTCTACAGGCTATGAAGGCTCTCCCTAACAGATCACAGCATTACTTTGTGTCGAATTTCGATCCATCCTTCCATAACATAGATGCCTGGTGCGAAGAAGTGGATCGAGCACAGCGTTCTAATGCATGGGAGGACTGTGAGTGCCTTTCGCGCGTAGCTGGCTGTTTGAGAGGTGACGCGAAGACTTGGCTCAATGAGTGGGTGACGCCTGATAGGTCGTGGTCAAATTTTAAGCGAGATTTTCGGCCGCTTTGTTCTCGCAAGCTAGATTATGCGAATATCCTCTTTGAGGTCATGACTAAAACGTCGGATAAGTACGTCTCGTATGCCGAGTATGCTCGACGTAGTTTGCTGCGTTTGCGAATTGTCAAGGGACTTAGTGAGGAACTGATAGCCCAAATAGTAATCCGTGGCATCACCGACGCGCAGGTGCACGCAGCCGCCACTAACGCTAACCTGACGACAGAAAATTTAGTCTCGTTCCTGTCCATTTATTCAAAGCCGGGCCGTTCATCAAACACTGCCCGTGCACCGTTGCAGAAACCGCGAGTACATAATAACCCAACGAATAACACCAACAGTATTAAGTGTTTTACTTGCGGTCAGATGGGTCATAAAAGTCAAACTTGTACCAAACGACTGAAAGTGGCTCAAACTTGCACGTTCTGTAAAAAAACAGGTCACTCTGAATCAACATGCTTCGCAAAGAATAGGTCTGAACCGCGCAATCAAAGAAATATTAATTTATGTCGGGAAAACAACGATTCACTAACGACCGATAACAACATCACCTCAGCGGTAGTCCAAGGTATACCTGTTGATGTACTCATAGACAGTGGGGCTTTAGAGGTTTCCTTGATTTCATCGGATGTTTTGAAGCATTTCTCTTGTAAAGCAAAACATTTGCAATGCGACCTGAAAGGTTTCGGTAGAGATGAAATAAAAGCCGATAGCTACGTCACGCTAGACGTTGAATTTCCTAACATCACGGTCGAAGTAGACTTAGTTGTCGTCCCCGCTGACTGTATGAGTACTCCAATCATAATTGGAACAGATGTGCTTAACCGCGAGGGCGTTGTTTACTTGCGAACAAAAGATAGTCAGTATCTAACACACGCGAACGTTAATAATGTTGCCGTCGTACCAAGCTCCTGTAGGGACGAGGAACTCGAGATAAAGACTCCACTTCAAGGCCATGACCGACAAAAACTCATGTCAGTAATAAAAGAATTTTCTGAGTTCCTTATCTCGGGTACCGCTGCAACAACCGTATCTACGGGCAAAATGCACATTAGTCTCACTAGTGATACTCCCGTAGCCTACAGACCATATAGGCAGTCTTACCAAGAGAAGATCAAAGTGCGTGAAATTGTTAAAGACCTTCTAGACAAGGGAGTCATACGAGAATCCGAGTCCCCGTACTCTAGTCCGATTCTTCTTGTCAAAAAGAAGGACGGGTCGGACAGGATGTGCGTGGATTTTCGAGCACTAAATAGAATTACAGTTAGGGATCGATATCCGTTACCTTTGATCGACGATCACATTGATCGACTTGGAACCCACAAATTCTTTAGTAGTCTAGACATGGCTACTGGGTTCCACCAGATCCAATTAGATGAGGAGTCTATTCCTAAAACTGGTTTCGTCACGCCAGAAGGACATTATGAGTACATCAAAATGCCTTATGGTTTGGCGAACAGTCCCATTGTCTACCAAAGAATAATAAATGACACTCTGCGTAGCTTGATAGACGAGGGGCATGTGCTAGTTTACATTGATGATGTACTCATTATGTCCTCTACTATAGAAGAAGGGCTAGACAGGCTTCATAAAGTCTTGAAAACCTTAACAGTCGCAGGGTTTTCGATTAACCTACGAAAATGCTCGTTTCTGGCAACGGAAGTTGAGTATTTAGGTCGAGTGGTTAGCAAAGGTAAGGTTAGGCCAAGCCCTCAAAAAATTCAAGCACTTGTCAATTCGCCGATTCCGTCAAACGTCAGGAACGTTAGGCAGTTCTTAGGATTAGCCGGCTACTTTAGGAGGTACATAAAAGATTACGCATCAAGGACTGCAAGCATTGCGCGCTTAACCAAAAAGGATGTTAAATTTGAGTGGGGCTCTGAGCAGGAGGCAGCACGCCAAGACATTGTTAAATGTCTGACGAGCGAACCAATACTTGCAGTCTTTGACCCAGACCTACCCACAGAATTACACACTGACGCTAGTAGTGCGGGATACGGTGCGGTTCTCATACAGACTCACGACGATGACAAAAAACACGTTATCTCATACTTTAGCAAGGTCACACAAGGAGCAGAGAGTAGGTACCACTCTTATGAGTTGGAGACTCTGGCTGTCGTTAGAGCATTGCAAAAATTCCGACATTACCTGATAGGTTTACAGTTCAAACTCGTCACAGACTGCAATGCTCTAAAGTCGACAGAGCGTAAGAAGGACCTACTGCCAAGGGTGGCAAGGTGGTGGGTGTATCTCCAAGACTTCACTTTCACTATAGAGTACAGGAAGGGTCAAATGATGTCTCACGCTGACTATTTGAGCCGTAACCCGCCGGTTCACATTATTAATCAAGTCATTAAACCTCGAAACTGGGCTCAAATAGCTCAAGCTGCAGACGATGAGACTCAAAACCTTGTTCAAAAGCTTAACGATGGGCAACTAGACCCCCAACGTTATGTTTTTCAAAATGACACGCTATACTACAAGTATACTCCAGTAGGCGAACGACCCCGACTGCTATGCTATGTTCCTAAGGGTCATAGATTAAGTCTTTTAAGGGCTTTTCACGATGAGCATCAACATATCAGTGCTGAAAAAACCCAAGATCTCATACTAAAACACTTTTGGTTCCCTGGTCTTCGACCGTTTATAACCAAATATGTCACGCACTGTCTTGTGTGCATTTCAAAGAAACGTGTGCCTCGCGCCCCCCACCAATTGATAACTTCATGGGAAAAACCCGACGAACCTTTTAGCACGGTTCATGTTGATGCTCTCGGTCCCCTCCCTGAGTCTAACGGTTTCAAATTCGTGCTAATAATCGTGGATGCTTTTACCAAATTTGCGTTACTGTATCCCATATACCGCCAAGACGTCACTGAGCTCATTCGAGTTTTCAAACGCGCCATATCTATGTTCGGTGTGCCGAAGCTCATGGTAACCGATCGCGCACGTATGTTCGAGTCAGCTCCGTTCGTACAGTGGGTGCATGAGTTAGGTAGTGACGTTCATTATGTTACTCCGGAAATGCACCACTCTAACGGTCAGGTAGAAAGATATGCGCGTACTGTCCTGAACATGGTCCGAATCGAGGTCGGACATAATAACTCGTCTTGGTCCGATGCCTTGTGGAGGTTGCAGCTAGTCTTAAATATAACGAAGCAGAAGACGACGCAGACTTCCCCGCTTAACTTACTCATTGGAGTTGAAGCCAGCACTCCAGTCATCAGTTCTCTGGTGCGTGATCTAGTTCGTGAGGAGTGTGGCACGAACAGAGAATCGTGGCGGGAGTTATGTCGTAGCAGAGCCAGAGGTCTACTTGCAGAAAACCGAGCTCGACAAGACGCCTACGCCAACCAGCAAAGACGACCACCGAAGTCCTATAACGTTAACGATTTGGTCTTCGTCATAAAATACTCTCAGTCCACAGGCAAGTTAGATCCTGGGATGCGTGGCCCCTACAAAGTCATTAGGGTGTTGCCCAGCGGACGTTATGTGTTGAAGCTTTTGAGCGGCGCGTATGGGAAAACTACGCAAGCCGCTGCTGAGTATATGGTGCTGTGGAAAGGAGAGTGGTGCCCCGAAACGTGTGCTGCTTTCTTTGAGAGTAAGTTCTCATCTTTTATGAGAAGTTGTAGCGCTGATACTCGATGGATTGAAATCTATTCGAGTTGTGCAGCATCTAAATGTTGGTTACTTGGGCGTACAATTCAGCTTTGTAATTGCCTAGCGACACCATTACCTATAGCATCTACAGATGTGAGGTTATCTGAAAGATATTGGACTGGCTAGCAGCCCAGTCTAATAATGTGTTGATTGCTTTTGCCTCCAACTCGGCTTTGAATTTGCTTTCAGTAGCCTAAGATGGTGGGTGACACTCCATTGGTCTAGCGGGCGTACAATTCAGCTTTGTATCTGCCTAGCGACACCATTACCTGCGGCATCTACAGATGTGAAGTTAACTGAAAGATATTAGTCTGGTTATCAACCTGGTTTAATAGTGTGTTGGTTGCTTGGGCTTACAATTCAGCTTTGTATTGGCCTCCAGTAGCCTTAGATGATGGGTGATGAGACGTCTCTTGTGGATGGATGAAAGAATTGCAAAACGAGTAGGAGATTGTGTGAACATGGTTGAATGTACATGGTGTGGATGATGTATGGAAGTATGCTAACGAAAATCCATTTCAGATAATGAGACTGACGACTCTGAGGCAGGCACGTCTTCACAAACGCCAGCGCCAACCTCCGCTATCGCTGTGGACGAGGCGAGACCGTCAAGCCAGAATAGCCGAGCCAGTTTACCAGATGCTGTCGAGGACGACACATGTTCAGGATAGGCCGTGTTAGGTTCTAGATTTAATTTTTAATACTGACGTCACCCAAACCTATAAAACCAGTCAGCGCCAGGTACGAAGTTTCACTTTGCGCTTGGCGTTCACGGCGGCAACATCGGTTTGGGTGAGCGATCTGCTTGTATTTACCTACTTTGCTATGTTTGTGTGTAAATTCTTGTCTTGAGGTTGATTTGGTGATCTTTGTTTCAATTTGTCTTAATTTATGTTCGGTCCTATAAAAATTGTTGTTTAAATTTAATTAAAAGGTAATTTGGTTTTTGATGTTTTCTTTTTTTTAATCTAGTTTTGGACTAGTTCCTAAAAATAGTTTACATTAAGAATACGATACTTTGGGAAAGGGCAGTCCACTGAGAATCGTGATAGCGTCAACACGTTGTTTAGCTAGCATACAAAGCTAAACCCGCGAACAAGCCAAGTCCTGATAAATAACCTCCAGTAATCTCTCAGTACAAAGTTGTTTTCTTTCAACACTTCCTCGTCGTTGTCATCGTCGTCGTCGTCAATAGAAGCGCTCGTTTCGTCAGTACCCTGCACCTGAATAATTAGTCGTCTACAATTACCATGAAGTCTTATTACGATCCAATTGAGGACCTAAACAGAATCGTTGCACTTTAAATGATAGTAATACATGGCTTTCGATAGCAATGAGGTAGGCGGTAGGCGTCAATCCCTTTAGATTTAAAATCCAAGATGTCCAAACTAGACATCATGGTACGAATAAGTAGTAAAACAATTATGTTTAGGTCCTCAATTGGATCGCAATAAGACGTCATGATTTAAGGCCCCTGGTGTGATAGTGGTCCAATGCTAGCCTAAGTATAAAGTATTATTAAAAAAAAGGCCGCATAACTTAGTCTTCCGAAATTCTTACATCGCAGGACTGAAGCGATATATCATATTTTTTCAGGAAATGTGTCGTGTATAAAGCGACTAGCACTACGGTGAAATAGTGAGAGTAGTGGTGAGAGAGCAAAACATTATAGGGAAAAAGACACATAGGGTATAGCTAGGCACCTAATAATGGGCGATCGTAATAATGTGACAGTATGAAATGAGAACATTTTATTTGTGGAACTGCTATGTCACGCCAGGTTAGTGCTGGTATGACTCTCCAATCCTTACTTAGCGTAACTTTGTTTCGGCTCCAGCTCATAATTTGAACATTTGCACATTCCCAAATTTAAAAATAATGTGTAACTTGGCTCTACGCTAATGTTTACAACTTTATCAATCAAGTCATGCGCACGCAACCGGTCGTAGGAACCGGCCTTCGTGACGACACATCGGTTGTCTCCTTCTAACATCAGGCCATCCCCCCTTCAAGTTACTCTTGAGGCGCCTTTCACTTCAGAACCGAAGGAGAAACCGCGCGCAATGTCCCCAGCTTAAACGTACATCAGTGATTGTTTTCGAAAAATGTGAATGAAATACTGACAATGTGCAACTCTATTAGTCAACGGATACCAAAGTTATTGTGTTTAGTTTACTTAGTTTTGTTATGTAGTGGTGAGTTTACTTGTTTTAACTGCTAAGTTAAAGTTTGTCATCGAAATGCCTCTGTTAGAATCGCAAGAATAGAACTATAAAGTTTGGAAGCTGTTTTTATCATTGGGTGGTACCTTTAGTATAGTATCACAGTAAGACCGGATGTATAGGTACCTACACCTTAGTACCTAGGCACTAAGGTGTAAGGTGGTAGAGTCCTCTAACTTTTATAAGTGTCCTTCCTGAAGAGCATGTGATTTGGCCATGGAAAAAATATTTAGAAGGTTTTCCTGACTACTATAACCTAGTATAAAAGTAGTAAATTACCTACTGTAAATAGTTAAGGCTCTATAATATTATTATAATAATGTTAAGTAAATTCTAATTCTAATATACCAGATATTATAGTTATAACCAATCAACTACGATTACGAGTATAATTATTTTCCGTATTTTGTCGAAATTATTCAATGTTTACCGATGTCTTGATAGCGGTTGAAATGGAAAGTTGAGGCGACTAAGGTGTTAACAACAAACAGCAATTATTAAATTGTTAATTACTTAACTATAATTATGCAATCGCATAAAATCATCGTAATCATGAACTAAGACAGCTCCCCCCCCCCTCCCCTCCCTCCCCCCCTCACATACTTGACTCTACGGCAACAACTGCTTAATTGTCTACAATTAAATTGGTAGTATGATTATCAGTAAATGTAGGTCCATCTTCTAAAAACTGGCTTTTATAGCCACCTTCAACGCAATAATTCCTTGAACATGTACTATTACTAAATAGGGCTATTACTTAAAATGTGTCATTAGCCAACATTATGCGTGTACGTTTATTAGCTAATTTAATTATCACAGCTGTACATGATTAATAGTATTATATTGACCTTCTTGAAATGTTTACAGAAGCATCACACAGTCTCGTCCTCCGAGCCTACATCTCCCAGTACGGGCTCCACGGCGAAATAGAATTCTCCCACAAAAATGAGACCATCATCGGCATCCGGACCAACCTCAAGACGACCCTCCAGTACCCCGACGGCGTCTTCCGCTGGACCATCCACGAGTTCCCCGTCGACTACAGGGACCTGTCCGACGATAGATGCTCCGAAGCCAGCTTAGGACGCGAGCTCATCGACCTCACCGAAGAATTGGGATTTCTGATCATACCGGGCAAAGACCACGCAGAATTCGAAAGCCAAAACAGTCTGACTGGCAGTAACGGATTGTGGGGAAAGAGCATCGTCTTAGAAACTGCAGAGAGAGACAGAGTGATATGCGCATCCATTTTATCAACGGATCAGATGTACGAAAAGCATGCCATCGCTAAATTCTCAGCCCCTGTAGCAGGCACGCTGCATTTCCGGTGGTTGGCAGCGAGAGAGATCGACGAAACTGACTCCTATATCCAAGCAGATTTGTATCACGCCAAAGCTGTCACAGATAAGACTGAATACACACAACATAGCTGGAAGCTATTCGTGACCGATATTTTCGATTCCGATAGAGGTAACTACGAAGATAACTGTAACGTTTTGCAGTTGGTATTTGATCCAGAGAACAGTGGAGATGGAATGAGCGTTGGAGACTTGGACACCAGGCTTGGGTTGATAAAGGTGGCGACAGACGCGAGCAAGGTGAAGGTGAAGACGTTGTATAAGAATGAAGTGATAAACGTGCTCAGACATGACATGGAAGTGACGAAGAGAAGCCTGTATGTAGTGATCTATGACAATAAGCACGCGGACAGTTTCCTGGCATGCGCAAAATTGAGGCTGATCCAGCCGAAAAATATGCAGTAAGTAAGGTTTTGATACTACATTACATGCTTTGTCCTATCGGATATTTCTAGAAAACCAGATCTTTTGCTATATAATCATGATTCGGGTTTTTTTGTTATAAAACCATCAGTTCCGTTGCTATTTATTCAAGAAACCAACTATTTAATATTAGCTAACATGGAGTATCGATTCTCGATGTCATCCACAATTTCACAGAACCTCGTATACCTTTTAGTTGCCAACTACTAAACTATATTGATAGTAGATTCCTATGATACATTTGATGTCCTAAAAACTGACTGAACATTTCCCAGGGTGCTAATCAACATGGATGGTATCCGGGGATCGGTGGACTTCACGCAGCGGTCGCCCTTCGACCCGACCTGGTCCAACTTCCAGCTAGCCACGGCTGACCAGGACTACGAATCCAACCTGCGGTTTGTGAGTTCCATGCTGACTTACAGCATCAGGGAGCTGCCACCGAAGATGGCGCTGCAAAATAACGCAGCCAAGATTTGCAATACAACTGGAGCCTTGTACAACCCCATGAATTTGGATATGATGAAAATTCCACCTCCAGGTGAGCTGGATTGCTATTGACTTCTTTATTTTTATTGATCTGCGCTGACGATAAGATACGCAAGATAAATAGTCGAAGAAGTCTTTATTCTAAAAAGAATGCGGTCTTAAAAGCACAGAAAAATACGGATAAGATATTGTTTAAAAGTTTAATAGGTTTACAACTACACAAATAGCGGATCATTTAGCAGACAGGGCTACGACAAAATGTACCCACAAAGAAGACAACAAAACTCCAAAAGTGAATGACATGACGAATCTACAGAATAATTTTGAGAAATTTCATGAATCACGCTACGATCTTGATAGACGATTATAAAAATATAAACACATTCTTTTAAATAACTGAAACTCGAGTAAACATTCCCAAAAATAGATCCAGCGTTATGTATAAGCAGGTAGGTAACTATTACGTTTGTATCAGGCCTGACATTCGACAAAGCCATAAGTGAACTAAGAAATGAAAAATGCCATATTTTACATTATCTCTTTTTATACACTTTGCTACAAGATGGACAGTTTGGCCTTCTATTGAGATACGCCACTTCTGCCCGTAACAATATCATGCTCTAAAAGTTATGAATGTGAATTTTTGCGCACTCGTCTCTTTGAGGGACTTAGTCAGTTTACACATAGTTATTCCGTTGGATGGTTCCGTAATCTAAAACGCAATACGCTATGGAATCTGCCCGTAACATCTCAGCAACGTAGCGTCACACATCTCCACTTCTTGGTACTTCGCCAGTGGTTGTTTACGTCGGACTAACAATACTTAGCTCGGATTCCAATGAAATTCCAATGTTTGGCAATAGTTTTGATTGATGATTTCTATTTTGATGTCTTATCAATGGTTTTCTTTATTACTTCTATCAACTCGCTATATTATCTCTTTTTCTTATTTCCTGTCAATATTTTATCCTTTGTGTTCTAAAATAAGTTGTTATGTCTGAAACAACGTGGTACCAGGATTAGGTAAGGCAGTCTCGTTTTTAGAATCACTAATTCAATGAATTAAAATGTCACTAACGAGGGGTCTGTTTATAGATGTCGCTAATTTCATAATTAACGTAACCACCCAATGTATTTCTTTCCAGGGTTGAGCACCCAAGACCAATACCCCGTCGGAGATCTCTTCGGGAAGTACAAGGAGCGCACAGAGTACCTGAACCACAAGTACTTACTACCAGGACTCGCCAACGAGCTCAGTGGCTCCTATTGGGATGTTTATCTTCCGCTGCAGGGTGTGCACAGCGTGGTGCATCGAGCGTTGGTGTTGGAGAGGCAAGTTACTGTATAACTGTATTATCTGTATAACTGTACAACTGTATTTGCTACCAAGTCTGGTTGTAGTAGGTATTTGAAATTAGTTTTCTTAAAGAGCTGGTTGATTTCTACCGTGAAAGAAACTCTTGTATCATCATCATCCGTCCAATATTGCAAACATCTCTCATAAGAAAACTCAATATTTTAGTAGATAGCAAAATCCGAAAGTTTCACCACATAATAACAATTCTTACGCGTCAACTTTTATTTCTAGGCGGACTCCGAAACGTGACGTGTGCGGAACGATCCTGTCATACGAGTTCGACACGGGGTACCAGACGCAGATGACGTCGGCCCTGGTCACCTTCCGGTACCCACTGGTGGGTCGCATCATCTTCCGGCAGCCATTGGAGAGACCCTGGGAGGACACTACTGTCATTATAGAGAGCTTGGTACGATCCATTTCCAACAATCTGTTTTTAATGCTCCTCTGTTGACTGAAAATTCAGATCCATGATCTGGAAATTGGCTGCAGTCAGTTTTGGATCTAATCACAAGAAGTAAGGTTCCAAGCATCCAAGATTGCGGTTATTTCAGACTTTTCAACTATTGTTCTGTACACCTACTGGTAGATAATATAAACCAAGTTGAAGAGCTAGACATAACGTAAGTTGGTTCCAGGTCCACGCCGACGGAGCCAGCATCAACAACACGCGCGAGCACCGCTGGGCCATCCACGAGAACCCTCCAGGCCGCGACTACTACAATTGGACGGCGCGGTGCCTTAGCGCTGGGAAGGTGTACGAGCCGTACAACCTGGACATCGACACCAGGCACCCGGAGACCTACTGCCGGGTCGGCTTGGAGGGCTTGTGTCGGCTGGGAGACTTCACCACTAGGTGAGGTATCATTGACCGGGGCATTAATGGGGGTAATTCTACCTGTTCCAAAATAAGCAGAAGTTCACTACCGCAGACTTCACCATCATGTGATTGTGGAGGCTATTCAGCTTCTTGAGAAGACTCAAAGAATAAAACCGTTCAAGTTAGTGTAGTGTTTAGTGTTACTGAATTAAAACAATTTAGGACAAGAACTACCTATAAAGAACACGATATCAATGCTAGGTTGTAATAAGATTAGGGTGCAACTTAAGTATGCTCTCTAGGACAAAAAAACCCTTACCGTGGTCTTGTCAGGATAGTAGCCTCAAACTTTGGTCTTTGGGTTTCCAGACACGGCACGCTCTCGGTGGCGGGCAAGAAGCGCGACAGTGACGCTCTGACGCGGCGGCTGTTCACGGACACGGCGGTGGCGTTGGACGGGAAGTACTCCATCCTGAGGAAGTCGCTGGTGGTGTACGACGACCACGGGCCCGTGGCGCGGGGCGAGCGGATGGCCTGCTCCATGTGAGTGTTATTTGTGGGCATAGTGATAAAGTCAAAGTCAAGGCATTTATTGCAAATAGACAATAATATCGCACTATTACAAGTCAAACAGCTAATTCTCGTTAACAAAGAGAATCATAAAACATAAAGTATGATAAATTAAATTAAACAGTAATTGATTATGGTTTGAGTTTGATGTGTGTGGTATGTTTAAACCTTTTGTGAACTGAACAACTGTGATGAGACTTTGCAGGCTGTCTCATTATAATGGTTTCTTTCCAGCGTGACCGGCCTCCACAGGCGGAAGGCCGTGGTGAGGGACTGGTTCGGGAACGGCGAGAACATCGCGATGAAGGGGAGGATCGAGTTCACACAACAGTCCGAGTATGACCTCACTAATGCGCACGTCACCTTCGAAGGGCTCGACGATGTCAAAAACTATAAAATTCATGTGGTAAGTAATGATGCCATAATTACCTTAATTTCTATGGTTTATAAAAGCGATTTCATTAGTATGATTCATAAAACCAGTTGTTAGATATTACTATAGATGAAACAGTGGGTCGTTAGTATGTTTATCGTTTTATTTTTTGCAGGCTCCAGTAGAAAAAGACCTCGAGTTCCCCTGTGAGAGTACCACTCTCTACGACACCTACAATCCTTTCAACGTCAGCAAGTCCTCGATTCCTCCTCCTTTAAAAGGCAAGTTATAATCCATCATCATCCATCGCCAGTCCACGCGCGTACTCATACGTTCAGTCATTCTTCATTATAATAGGTAACGAATACCGCTGTTAGAGCAAGGATAGCTAAGATAATGTGCTGATCATCATACTGAAACGTCCATAAAAATAATCCAATTTCTATATTACAGGATCAGCAGATCAGTATGAGCTGGGAGACTTAGGAGACAAGTACGGCTTGGTGGAGACCAGGACCTTCAACACGAACTTTAACGAGACGCAGATCTCTCTGTTCGGGCCCTACAGCATTCTGGGTCGATCAGTAGTGCTGCATAAGAAGGTATTTCTCTCCACTCCACTAAGACAAGCGTCTTAGTGGAGTTCACGAAGCGGTTTTGTACACGCCATATTGACACATCCATAAAGAAGCAGATGGTTTTATACTCTGTGGGCACCAAACTGAACTGACAATTATGTTCATTTAATGAACTTCACCTCGTTTAAACATTACAGTGCCTTCCACAACTCTCCCAGAACTTAGACACTGTGCTATGCTCGTAACGATAAAACATTGATTTAAGGTGTCGTATGAGAATACAATATTAACTTCTGGATCGATCCCCCTACGGGATCCTCTGTCCGAAATAAAAATCATTTTGTTCTAAAGCTCACTACGAGTTTTAAATCAGACACGCTTAGACGCGTCCAAGGAAAAGTGGCAAGTTTTTCTAGGGGCCTTTTCCACTATGCCGTTCCCGTCGGCATGCTCTAATCTGATATCTGATAAGAGTTTGATGTATCTCTTCCCTAATCCCCGTGTCCGTCGTTCCAGACTCGCGACCGGCGCTGGGCTTGCTCCAGCATCGAGCGCGGCTACAGCCCGTCGGAGGCGCGCGAGATCCGCGGCATCGCCTCCTTCCACCACCCCGGGGGGTTCGCGTGGGGGTTCGTGCGCATGACGCAGCTCATACACAACGACGGCAGCGCCAGCGACACCATCCTCGAGGTCAAGCTCCGGCACCCGGGGGTCCGGGACCGGAATCTGGTGAGTGGGTTCTGAGCAGTATGGAATTGGCGTAGGACGCCTCACTCGTGCGGATGTCGTTTACGGCTACAGTCTTCTGGTTCGAGCTGCAGCGTTCAAGATCATTGTGGTATATTATTAGAAGCAATAGGGATTATTACCAGAAATTGATTTGTTGTCAAGATAAATAATAGATGGACATGACAGTACGGTTGATTAACTTAAGTAATCCAATGTCATCGTAAAATTTCGCACAATTCCAGACTCACAACCACAACTGGGCGATATTCGTGAACCCTGTGGGCGTGGACGCGGCCGTGCAGGTCACCAACACCCGCTGCGTGGCCGGGGGGTACCGCTGGAACCCTTACTTCACACAACTCGCCGATCCTCTCAACGTACGTACCTGTCAGACCTCACTGTACTCCACATTCCGTGTGGACCAAAACACCGTTCAGTAACCCACATCATGTATTTCAGTTCGATCTGTACCACCAAGAATGCGGCGCAGACAACCCGCTGCGCTGTGACGTTGGAGATCTGGGCGCAAGACTCGGCCCCATCTGTGAGTCCTTATTATATGCTAACCAGACGGGCACAGTAGGGTAAGCAGCAACCTCTATCGAGAAAGTATTCGATACGTTAACTGTCAGGTTTTGATTTGATTTTGATTGAATTTGGTTTAGATTTGATCATCGCCTTGCAATATCGACAAGATGCGTGCGCGAACGGTCACCTTGAACGATACTGGAGTACTGATCAAATCTAAAACAAAGTTGACAGTTAACGTATTGAATACTTTCTCGATAGAGGTTCCTGCCCACCCTACTGTACTGCTCTACCACCAAGTTATTGGATTTGCTTTGAAAGTGTTGTTTTGAACACAGGCCTCTACTTCATGTATCCAGCAATAAGAACTTGCGCGAACTCTAGGAAAGGCAGGTGGCACAACACAGGCCGAAGTGGAGGCTCTTATTATCACTGCCCTATCCTAGATAGACTGTGATCTCCTATAAGCGCCATCGCCCCCTTACGCGTCACGATGCTTACAATGTACCGTTGTGGTCTTTCACACATTTTATAGTACAGCGTGACGCGACGTATGGCGTGTGATTTAAACGGCCGATGGTGTTTATAGGAGACCGCAGCGTTACTGAGTCAGTTTAGAGTGTTCAGTTATTAATATAGTCTCTGGTAGCTGTGGGTGGCGAGCGGCAAGTGTTCGTGGACAGTAACTTCCCCCTGGAGGGCACGGTGACGGCGATGGGCCGCTCGCTCGTCCTGTTCGGCCCCGAGCGCAGCGGCGAGCGCTTCGCCTGCGCCAACATCGAGCCCGACAAGGACATCATCAAGTTCGTCAATATCATGAAGCCGCCGCGATTTGTGCTGTGAGTGCTTTGCGACAGGTATCAATCTTTGAGATCGGTCGAGGTCCGTCGCTCTGTCGCAGTCGGTGTGGTACCTACTTTTCCACAGACACCAATTTTTTGGATCGATCGATCATTCCGTTTGGTTGCTGATTGATCGATTAGAGGAGGAACTCAATCCAACTGTAGATATTTTACCGTTTTATATGGGTTATCTGGATGTTCCGACATAAACTGGCTATCTGCTAATGGCGATAAATTTTACCAACCGATAATAACTGTACCTTTTGCTATTTTCTAGTTATTGATCAACCCATAAGTAATCGAGTAACCAATAAGTGTTGCCGTCTTTGTCATGTGTTCAGTGACATATAGAGACAACGATAGACTTATTGGTCGGTCATAGTTTCAATAGAGGTTCAGAAACCGGGCGTAAGCAGGAATAACAGCTTAAAAGTTACAGTTCTTATATTTACAACGGCTTGATTGATGGCATGTTTTATGATTGGGTTCGAGCCACCACCAGTGGTGGTAGTTTAAGTGTGGCTCTTTGATCACCCTGGGGCAGAATCAGGGGTGGTGGTTGGGAATATACCGTTCGCGATGCAGGGGCCAGTTCCTGGCGGCGGTGCGGCGCGTGCTGGGCGTGCCGGAGTGGATGCTGGGCGTGGACTCGCGCCGCACGCGCTCGCTGCACGCCGCCTCCTGCGTGCAGGTGCTGCTGCACTTCAGCGGCCCGCACGCCAACAGGCTCGAGCTGGACTTTACCAAGTGAGTCGCGCGTGCCAGCTGAACGAACCCTTACTCATGTCTTTTAAGAACCTTGATAGTAATGATCCAATATAAAAAAAAAACTTCCTTTATGTTCTCAATTCTAAAATCTCCAGAGGACAATCATGGAACTTAGCTGACTACTACGACATTTTGCAATAATATCTATCAGTTCGAGAACAACTGTCAAAAACGCTATGGGTTAAATTTTCATGTGGACGCTAAATTTATTAGGTATGGGTTCCATCGAGGCTGTGACGACGACAGAAATAAAAATAACATCTAGTGTTTCCGAATCGAGCTATATATATATATGATCCAATCCGTAAGTTATATTGCACGATGCTAAACTAGCATTTGACGAGCATCTCTTGCAGTTAACAAACCCTGAGTCTAAATCGTCATCTGCCAATCATCTCAAACGTGTTCCTCGATCAGGTTGCTGGCAACGAATGATCTTAAACGTGTTCCTCGATCAGGTTGCTGGCAACGAATGATCTTAAACGTGTTCCTCGATCAGGTTGCTGGCAACGGGGCGGCTGGACTCCCCCAGCATCGCCATCCCAGGGTTCATAAACACCAAACGGAAACCCACCATCTCCTACCGCCTCTGTGGGGTCACCGATCCCAACGATAGGAACAGTAAGTAATCTTTAGATATTTTGGTACAAACTATACAAAGAATGAAAAGAATCCTGCTCTCGTTACCATGACATTTTGTTGGTTCAACTCTTCACTGTCCATGATTTCATTGTATCAATTTCTTTTATATGTGTGGGCTTGACGTCTTATTGCGATTCAATTGTGGAACTAAACTGAATCGTTTCAAAATAATACATGGCTTTCGATATCATTTAGGTAGGCGTCAATCCCTTTAGATTTAAAATCAACCTAAATTGAGCGTCAAGATGTCACAAAAAGATGTCATTTTACGAATAAGTAGTAAAACTATTCTGTTTAGATCCTCAATTGGATCGCGATGACACGTCATTGTACGGCCCCAGAACATGAGAGATGGTGGCAGAGCGGTAACTTGGACGTTTTAGAATCCA
Source organism: Hylaea fasciaria (assembly GCA_905147375.1). Taxonomy (NCBI): domain Eukaryota; kingdom Metazoa; phylum Arthropoda; class Insecta; order Lepidoptera; family Geometridae; genus Hylaea; species Hylaea fasciaria. The sequence continues at coordinate 7,630,439 of LR990214.1, forward strand.
GCGATACCGGGTTCGATCCTCGGCCCACATCAATGACTTTTCGTAAGTTATGTGCGATTTTCCATCACTCCGTGCTTCGGAGGGGACGCTAAGCCATCGGTCCCGGTTGTTGTCGATTGATGTCAGCCGTTAAGTCACGTCAGAGGCCCTTCTATGGCCTGATATACTCTGACACTAGAGGCTAGGTCAACCTCATATGACAAATAACAACAACAACAACATATTTAAATAATGTTAACTTGTTTTCTTACAAATAAATTATTATATCTTTTAATATAGAGCATAAAGCAGTTTAATATAGAGCCACTTCCTGGATTGACTCTCGTAGAAGACACAAATTAAATAACTTGAGTTTATTTCCTTCCAGAAAACACGTTTTTCTTCTCGTCGAGTGCATCATCAGCGACCACAATCAGCCTGTCTCTGAGCTTGGCTTCTCTCCTACTAGTAACTCTAAGGCTACTGTGTAAATAAAGTTATTTGTAATGGTACAATAAATAATTTGTTACATAAGTTTTAGCTGTTTTTTTATGATAATTACCTTACTAAGCTATAGTAAAGTATTCAACGACATTGAATTGATAAATTTTATTCTCGTGTCCAGCGGTTACGTTATGTATTCAGTCTGTTGTAGTAATTGTGCAAAAATAGTATCGCGAAGAATAAGTGTTCATTTTGTATACGTATATATTTATAATATGTATATATAGTATACTTTATTTTACGCTATAGATAATTTTCTAACCCCTCTGGTGTTTTCTTTAGTTGCCTTGTGTAAATTCTATCCTAAAGTGAATTTTTAATCAAGAACATAATATGATTTCTAATAGTAGGTCCGTATATGAAAAAAAAATAGCTTTTTTCAGACTTTTCATTTTTGAAATCTTGGTTTTATGACTGTATACCGTTGTAAACAATGTTTCGGCATATATGATTATTACCTACATAATGAAATCGTAGTTTCGTGTAATTAAGTTTTTTTTTATTAGTAAACGCGAGCTATCTCTTTAAACTTTATAACTAACATCAACAAGTAAAACTGACTGCCGCCTCCACCGCAACCACAGAACAAACAGTAGCATCTTCAGTAAATGCTCTTCATCCCTTACCTCCGTACGAAACGCATGCGCGACAAAAATCAATACCAACACCCACCCGTAGTCACTAACCAGAATACGTATCCTAAACATCCGAAAATGCGTTTCGAAATGCATCTCTTGCTACTGTTCTCTGCATTTTATCTGGCCAACGCAAACCTGGAAGGTCCTTTCCTGTTTTTCGGGCCTAAAATCGTGGAGAAATACCGACGTCCAGCTATGAGGTCTTTGGGGCAAGACGGCCTGATGAAGATCTATGAACAGCAAGCGGCTATAGTGGTGTTCAACAACCAGGACTCTGTGCCGCTGTCGAGTGGGTACTTCCCCAGGCTGAGGAAGATGTTGGAGGGGAAGCCTTCGATGATCCTGTCGCAGGACTTCTTGGACGTCCATCCTGATTATATCAGTAATGAGACTCAGGTAAGTACCTACACTGGTGACAGTAGAAGAGATGTTTCCGTAACATAATCGGATATGGTTGTTAGATGTAATTATTAATAATTATAATTAGTGAAATGAGTAGTATTGTTTGTTCACTAATTTAGTTATTCGTAGCAGCTAATCGGGTTTCAATTCAAACAAAGAGTTACTAAACTGCATACCAATGCAGTTAGTAATTCTTTGGTCAAAGTGCTCTCGGATGGGTATCTCGGGGAAAAGATAGAAGGATATTTTTTCTCAATTTACAACGATACTCTGTCGTATGGATGACATAAAAGATAATGATAAAAATAAGTGCACAAATTTACAAGATACCAGAATAAGTGAGATAGTGAATTAGAGAGTACGAGTATTAATTCTAATTTCGATTGCCCAAGAAAACAAATCAACCGAATTTATTTTAATATAGACCGTGGCGAAACAAGACTGTAGTATACCTACAGTCTACTCTACGGTTAACTCGTAAATTTTGTATTGCCAGGTGTTAACCCTGCAAGGTCCGTGGTCAGAGCGCGACGCGCAGATGACGGAGACTTTCGCTCGGCTGCAGGACATCTACGGCGCTGGTCGCGTGCTCGGCATACTTGGTGCGTGGTTTCTTTGTCATCATAATCATCATTATCATCACCATCACCATCACCATCACCATCACCATCACCATCACCATCACCATCACCATCACCATCACCATCACCATCACCATCACCATCACCATCACCATCACCATCACCATCACCATCACCATCACCATCACCATCACCATCACCATCACCATCACCATCACCATAATCATTATCACGAAATAACGGCATGAAATAACGAAGTCTATAGCTGCCAAAACTGCGCCCGACGCTTCCAAGGCCAGATTTATCAAAACGCAGTCAGGGTTCCCCGTTTTTACCCACCTTCTTGTTAACTGCAGGTAACTCCGTGTCCGACAGCCAAGTACTGGACGCGGGGGAGCGCGAGTGGCTGCGGCAGCGGCGCGAGATCATGGACGCGGAGACTTCCACCACGCTGCCTCCGGAAGACGACAAGCCCCTGCGCGTGCTTCCGAAATACGCGCTCTATAACGCTACTAGTATGGCCATTTAACACTTAATTTTTTTACTAACTTATGACTTCAAATTCATCCGCGCGAACTACGCCTGATTGCGACATAAACCTACTATGTCCTTCTCCATTGTTCTATCTATCTCTAACCAAACATCAAAATTGTTCCTTAAAGCTCATAGATCTCTTTATATCGTAATGGTTTGAGCATCTATTCAGCATACAAAACTGTATCGACATCAGAACGTTCCTGAGGGACTACGGATGGAATATTGGCAGTGATATAAAATGAAATACTAATCTGAGCGGTGGAGAATATCCAGTCAGACAGAAAAACCTCACAATCAAGAGTGGAAGAGCATTTATTATAAATACCACTTTTACAAGTCAATAATTAAAATCTAATTCACAAAGAGAACCATAAAACATAAAATATGATAAGAGTAAAGGATTACAGTTTGAGTTTGAAAAAGGATGTTTCCCTTTCATGCGCTGATCCAAGATTGAATCTCTGACAAGAAAAATATACTTCGTTGAGTCTACCAGTGCTTCGGAATACGCCCGGGAGAGAAGACAGCACCAAGAAACTCAACGAGCAACCTTTTTTTTTTAATATTAGTTTTTTTTCTTTTTTTTTTCAAAAATCAGTTAGTTCTTTACGTATTCAAAAATGCATACATAAAATTACATAAACATGCATAGTAATACATATAAATGCGTAGTAAATTTTGTTCACATTGTTGTGTAAGCTTCCTTTACTATGAGATTAACCTGAATAAAAGTTTTAAAACTTTGCATGGGTAATTATTTATCTATTCCCTCTATTAACCTTTTATAAAAGTGTTACAGTTTTTATAAAACCTACAGTTCCCCATAAACGAACCATTAAGCTACTGCAATCCAAATCTAGGTACATTGAGTTAATTTTTATTTGTAGTGTTGAAATTATACACGTCACTATTTTTAGCTTATTTTTGCCGGTTTGATTTGATGGATAATTATGGTGGTATTCTTGTTAACTTGACCTCAATAAGGTATGGTGTTGTTAAATTTTACTTAAATATAAAAATTAACTTCCTCTCCAGTTCATCAGTTTAGGAAGAAAGGAATTGAGTTACTTGACGCTCTGTATTGGGTCAACATTACACTTAAATAGGGTAAAGTAGGTTTCACAATATAAAAATAGGGTAACTTAGTTTTATATCGTTTGTTTACGGTTTTGTTAGTTAGAATACCATACCACATAGGTAGGTACCTAAAGACCTAGGGTTACACTATGCGGATCACTGCGCATAGTGCACTAGACTAATCATTTGGCCATAGTTGATATGATCATAACATTATGTGCGAAACGTATTTGTTAATTTAATGAACCACTATTTAATTAGGCAGATTAGGTAGACATTCATGGTTACTGTTTGGTCTTAGAGACATGGTTGTGGTTTAGGTAGGTTGCAGAGTGGGTTGTTACAGTACCTAGTATATTTAACTGGCTGTATGTGTGTTTGTACATTACAGTATTTGCAATTATATTCTAGTTAGGGCGAACTATTTCTAGTGGCGATGTCTAGTCTATTGTGCTCTGTGATGAACGGATTTGGTTGAACCATCTTGGCCACAAGAGGATCCAGCTAGCCACCGAGTGTGCTGAGTTTTTTAGAGGAATCGAAGATCACCACTCAGGAGGGTTTCCCTTGGACTCCGAAGAAACATACCTGTTTTTGTTTCAGTACAAGGCAAGGGAGCTCTACTGTACTCCTCGGGATGGCCGGTGCTGCGTTTAGCTAACGGAACCACCTTCGCGCTGTCCAGCCCCGTGGGAGACCAGACCATGAAGAGCACCCGCCTCTACGACTTCCTCGTCGTGCGGTTCGCGGTCGATGGACAGTCAAAGGACAAGGTTAGATTGACTATCCTCACAGGATCCTCTATTTTAAGCCCCTCGACAAATCAAAGGACCAGTTCCAGGCTGACAATGGTTTCAGGTGCATGTTATTGTTTCACATCAGCTTCTTCAGTAAACATTTCGTCTTCTTAGAAACTGGATGATTATAATAAGTATTTGTTTTGTGTTCCCGATTTAGGCAACGAAGCTGGCACCATAATGTCGAGTAAACACCTGATGTTATTGGTAGCAATAATATTCCTGCTATTCACTATATCTGTCAGCTAATTGTTTTATATCCCAACACTTTCAAGTAGGTATCGGTTTATCTGCAGTCGCTAATTAGTGAAAATAGAAAATAATACGAATGGCCTGTTTCAGAAGTGGCTCTACATTCTTTAACAGTGTATGAGATTTATGACTGTCATCAGATGGTGAATAAAGTTCCTTTACTTCTGGTTAGTTAGTTTCTTTCTGGTTCAAAATGTTTAAGTACATACTTCTACTGGTCAAGCTGCGGCAGTACTTGACCATGTTGAAATGTTTTCACAGATAACTTTGGAGTTCAGTTTCAAACAGTCAGCTGGGTGGTGGACAGCAGTCGGCGTGGAAATCAAGTTTGGCCTCGAATTGACAGGTACGTGGCAATGGAATTCCAAACTGTAAAATGTCTGGAGACATTACAACTAGGTATGTAGCAAAATTCTTTAGTACCCTTTGTACAAACTGATTATCTGGCAACCCTCGGATTGAGCGTGAAAGATGTAGTATCATCTTCTCCCCAAGATTTTTGCCCCTGAAAAGAGAGTCCTCTCTAAAAAGGCTGGGCAACGCAACGACATTGCATCTGGTGTTGCTGATGTCCATAGGCGGCTTTGACTATATTCACTTTCCTTAGTCAGTTGTAAAAGAAAACCAATCACAAGCGCCTTAGCGTCTTCTAAGCATTTAATGTTGATTGGACCTGTTTATTCTTCAGGTATGAACCTCAAGGCTCCAGCACCTCCAGATGCGCCCTCTGCTGTGATGGGCAAGTCCTACCTCTGCTCGTTACCTCTCGTCTACTCTTCCGATGAAGCCACCTTGACTCTACCCGACGTGCAGGTAAAATGATACTTGGGTTGTAAATTGATATTCCTATAAACTTTGAAAGCTAACCATATCTGATTGCCTGTCTTGTTCCAGATGCAAGCTTTTATGGACAGTACGGAGCGCTTCGCGGATTCCTTCGACTGCATTGGGTTTACGACTGTGCCAATATGGTGAGTCAGATACTTTAAAACAGCAAATATGCATGTTATGGTGAATCTACCATCGTGTAATGCAAGAACCACTTAAGAAGCATCAGCAGTAAGCCCACAAGACTGTGTCAAGATTTGGAGGCACTTGTGTTGTTGTTCCGAGGCGGATTACGTTTTAAGGTTCCGTATCCAAAGGGCAAAACGGGATCCTATTACTAAGGCTCCACTGTCTGTCTGTCCGTCTGTAACCAGGCTGTATCTCGTGAACCGTGATAGTTATAAAGTAGACATTTTTACAGTATGATGTATTTCTATTGCTGCTATAACAACAAATAAGTACTGAAAACCAGAATAAAATAAATATTTAAGGATAATAAATAAAAATAAAAAATAAAAAAAATAATAAATAATAATAATAATAAATAAAAAAATCACGTTTGTTGTATGGGAGCCCCCATACAACAAACGTGATTTTTTTTTACTTTTAAAGATAATGGTAAGTACATAACCCTAAGTGCGCGAGTCCGACTTGCACTTGGCTGATTTTTTCATTGCTGATACTTACAAGGCAAGTGAGACATTTGATCGCAGTCTCGCGGTAAGATAGTGCCGGTCTGTTGTGATGTTACCGGCGAATAGTTATCAAAGTTTTTAGTCCGCCTAAATGATGAGCCCCATTTCTCTTCAGGTCAGGGTTGATGGTGTCCTGCATAATGCTGCTCGGCCTCTCCATTTCCATCATCATGATCCTGGACATCAAGACCATGGACCGGTTCGAGACCAGCCGCAGCAAGCAGCTGACCATCACAGTCAGCGAATAGAAAACCAGCCTCATGATGGACATATCAGGCTAAGGCGGGCGTCCTTAATAAAATCGTGATGGGTCTCATACCACGAATCCACTTTGTTAAACTTCACGCCGCAAACTCTTCAAACTATTTTTCGTTCCATAGCGAACTGTGCGTTTTGCAAAAAGTGATTATTATAATCTAAAGTAGGTTCTTGGAATACGCCCCAGTTATTGGCTAATTTAACAGTCAGTAGTTATGTTTGTGGCGACTTAATTGCCACGTTGAATTTAACGCCATCTAGGACACTCGAACTAAAACTACAGGCAACTCACAGATTCTGATGCGACCGTGTTTGGCTGCCGAAATCTTTCATAAGTGCTATCAGTACAGTACACCTAGCTTGAGTTTTTACTAGCTCGACATAGTACGCGTCATCTAGCGCTTTTGTATGAAGATCCTGTACAGCGAGCCTAACGGCGCGTTCATGAACGATAAATCTTCATACAAAGAACTACTCGAGCTAGTAAAAACTCATACTCAGGGCACAATTCTCTATGGCACGGTATTTTCAGTCTTATAGTAATATTAATGGAACATAGCTTAGATTTGCGACTTAAAGCGTTCTGAACAATATTGTCGGGATTTACATTAAATAAAACAAAAAGGGGTTGAACTAGATTTAGCCGCAACCATTCCAATAAGTCGACTGAACAACCTAAGTATAACCCTTAGAAAGTTTGGAACGGTTTGGACACCGTCATAAAATATTATTATTAGCCGTTGATAATAATTGAAGTGTTCGCGCAAATATCATAAACCTAGTATTATCAGGTGTAATTTATATCAGTTATACATATAATGTAGATGTTTATTAACCATTTGTTTCCGTGTTAATCTTGTTAATTAATGTAACCTAATGATCGTATGTACAAAATATGTGAATGTAATAAATGAAATACATACCTATCTCCGATATCTAAAAATTGGTTTTTATTTGGTTAGAATAAAGTTTTTAATTAGAATAGATTAAAATAAAATGTACTAATTTATTCTTATAATACTATATGGTAGTAATATTCAAACTGAAGTGGCTAATAAATCCAACATTCCATATAAGTGTGCTATCCTAATCTACATAGGCCGGGCCACGGCGGCTTTCTATATAATATATTATACGTACACATAATCCTACTTTATGGGATGGTGTACTAGTTCACAGTATACAAGATATGCGTCTATACGTCATACGTATATACGTCAAGAATAATTTGCAAAACAACTGTTAAATTATTATACTTAAATAATATTTATTTAATTATTATCAAATAAAATTATTATAAATAATATGTATTTACAACAATTATTAAAAAAAATATTTTATTTCATCAAAAAATTTACCAGAGAAAATAGTTCTACAGAAAACACATTTCATTTCTATGTGTGTAACAGGTAGGTAAAAAAATTCTTTAATTAGAAAAATACTATGTCGTAATAGCATCTAAAAATATTTTAATAAATAATTAATTTCACAATTTTGCTTTCAATATGATTAGAACGAAGATGAACTACTGTCCAGGCTTATAACGTGTAACCGACCACTTTAATGCCAATACCTAAATAAGATAATTTAATTATTGTATTCTGGTTTAGAGCTAAACTACTTTTACTTTTAAAAAAGTATACGATACTCAGCTATGTGGAGCGAACGTAATACGTACCGTAGACTTTAAAAGTAACAGTTGATATGCCATTGCAATAATACTTGTAGACAAAAGAAGAAAACAATGTTGATTAAAATATAAATTACTTTCAATATTGTATGCTTGCAAATACGTAGGCTAATTAGTAGGATACGATAATAATTACAGACGTCTAAAGTGGTAAATCGAAAACTTTTAGCATAGGTATATATTTTTTTTGCAATATGTATTACTAGCGGCCCGCTCCGTCTTCGTACGGGTATCACTACGTTATTATACATAAAATAAACCTTCCTCTTTAATCATTCTATCTAATAAAAAAAACCGCATCTAAATCCGTTGCGTAGTTTTAAAGATTTAAGCATACATAGCGATATAGGGACAAAGAAAGGGACTTTGTTTTATACTCTGTAGTGATGCCCATAGCAAACGCTTGTGTATGAGCAATAAAAAAATTACAAAAAAGATAAAGCAAAGCTGATATCAATAGATAATACGCAATGGTTACGTGGACTTGGCACCCATTCAACCAGCACGCCTTTGTCAACCTGCCTAAAATAACAGAGGTAATCTGATTCATTGTGCTAAATTTAAACAACGGAAAACTACTAGGTATTATTGTCGGGTCAAGTATTCGGTTCATTAGGTCATTATACTAGGCCTCCCCTCACTTTTGTGAGGAGGATTAGGCTATATGTTAATTAGTATTTAAACGGGTCTAATACGCGCACAAACTAATATCAAAATATATAATTTTGACATACCTCGACGTTTCGACCAAGTTACATCGGCCGTGGTCACGAGAAGACTGAAGAATGCGGGTGTCACCGTCCGGAGCGGCAGGTGTTGTTTCCAACTACCCGCGTTTGGTCTTGCAAAATATAACCGTCACTACATACAACACTAACAGTATCCGAAGTCCCACTCGAACACAAATCGCGCCGTACACATTTGCTAATAACTGGATTCCAGGAACCAGACAACCTGAACCCATCTTCCCGATTGAAATTTCGGTATTTCTAGATTTCAATCGCTTCCCGTACAATTCTAGGATAGAAATGACGATCAGTGGAAAGGATCTTCGGACCGAAGATTATCCAGTTATTAGCAAATGTGTACGGCGCGATTTGTGTTCGAGTGGGACTTCGGATACTGTTAGTGTTGTATGTAGTGACGGTTATATTTTGCAAGACCAAACGCGGGTAGTTGGAAACAACACCTGCCGCTCCGGACGGTGACACCCGCATTCTTCAGTCTTCTCGTGACCACGGCCGATGTAACTTGGTCGAAACGTCGAGGTATGTCAAAATTATATATTTTGATATTAGTTTGTGCGCGTATTAGACCCGTTTAAATACTAATTAACATGTATTCAGTTCGCGAAAGATTAGGCTATAATCCACCACAGGGGCCCGTCCAGATTAGTGGATAACAAACCTCCGAAATTATTCTCGGGCATGTTGGTTTTCTCACTGTGTTCTCCTTCACCGAAAAGCGAGTGATAATTACGTACACAGATTGGTATGTGTGGGATTTGAACTCGCCACCCTACATAGATAGATAATTATGTAGATAGATAAACTTTTTGTTGAAACTCCACAGAACGAAGAGAACTACATTATATACATAATTATATATTATATATTTTTTGCATACGAATTGTTTTAAATCTCATTATGTGCGTGAGATGAGATCCGGCCGTACGCGGTTATGGTACATACACTCACTCAGCATGATAATTTGTTAGGTAGTGGCTTCGCATTTTTAAACTCGTTTCAAGTAAAGCCCTGAATATCAATTTTTTTGTCATATTACTCATAAATATATCGATGAGATCGCACTAAAACGAAGTTACATCTGCAGTGTGGAAGCGTCTTAGATTTCCCGTCCTCTCTCTGAGAGAAGGCTTATACCCACCCCATCAGTGGGGATATAATAGGCTGATGACATAGATCTATTTATTAGCAACATAATACATAAGGCATTTTGGTCATACCTACTCGTATCTACAAAAAGTACGTACTTAAGACAAGGAGCGCGTTTCAAGACAAAAGGGAAAGTTGATGGGTCACTCTCAACGGCGAATGAGTGATAGCATGGCTTCGGGACCACATAGCACCGTGTATGGTGCGCTGGGTGGTGTATGGTACAAGTGAAAAGACTACAGTAAGCCGATTCTGTACAAAACTCACTTACACGGCACAGCTGAATCCGCGCTGCGGTACGCCAGTGTCAGATTGGTGACGTACCGCAGCGCGGATTCAGCGCGGACACGTAAGTGAGTTTTGTACAGAATCGCCTTACTGTACTTACTAACCCTGGCGCACTGTGGATTGCCGGTAGGGTTGCCACACATACTTTAAAAAAAAGTATTGTACTTTATTTCAGGTAATTGTACTCTATACTTTATAAGAACTATAAAGTAAACGAAAATACTTTATTTCGCATGATTTGATTTCTTTGGAAGTCGTAAGTATTTTTTCGTATATAGATGCCGTGCCAATTGTTTAGTAAAAATGTTTATTTCATACAAACTGCAAAAAGCAAAAAAAATATTTTTTCAAACGTTTGAATACTGACAAATATATTGAACTTTCTTTTGATAAGTACTATGTAACTTTTTTTCTTACCTATAATAACTTAATGTACTTACTTTAACTGATAAATAAAAAAGTGGCAGCTCAATTGCCAGTCATAAATCACCGGTCTCCGACCTACGTAGGGCACAGAGTGGCTTGAATATGTATATACGATTAATTGTAGTCTATATAGTAGATACTCCACCGGAGCTCGGACCCGTGGCATACTTGGGTGCAATAGCGTGGGTGTTGCGACCTTAAAAGGTGTAAATTTTTGCAATACCAACAAGGTTGTGCCTTTTGATGACCCTATGTCAAGCGAGCGATAGCGGAATACTAGTAATTTAATAGTTTCATCGGCTCCGACTAATATCCCGAGAACCATACATATTCTTACAGTAGAAAATGGTCTGTGTCACTGTCCATCCTTTTTATTATCTCTATGCAAAAATACAAGTTAACGCGTTGCTCCGCTGCGGGAAAAAGGACAAATGAATAAATTATACACTTTCTTATTCATAACTATTCAAGTTAGATTGGGTTTAAGATACTTACTTATCCACTGTGTTATAATATTAATTATTGAATACTCATTGGGATCTTTTGATATCGACTAGCTAAAAACACGTCTAATTCGCGCGCAAATAATTATAAAAATATTTTATTTAAGAACTTCTTTTGACACTGTGTAAACTAAGGTCACGCCTCGGGAAATGGGAGTTGAGTTGGTGAAAAACATTGGTGAGAAGGTCAGTGGGAAGTTGAAAATAATTTTCGATTACAAAAATCATTCACTGATAAAAGTCTACTATATTCCCGATTCACATTAAATAAGTTTCATACCGAAAAAATATTGAGTTCCTCCAGGAAAATCGGAATTACGCGGGTCGAACTAGTCGCAGTCACTAGTTCGTTTTAAAAGCGCGCGTAAACCGCGACATATTCATGATAGCATCTAACACACACCAGTTATTTGCTCAGAAAACTACACGTCAGAATAACTGCGTCAGCCATAACTAACCGTTTCAAAGGCTGTTTGTACGCAAATTACAAAACAGTGAGAATTATAAACGCAACAGTGGTGAGCGGAGCCGCCTGCGCACCGCTTGTATAGCGGTATCGCACAGTTGTTCCAGATGAAACTGGTATTATCTGGTCTCTCATTTTCTTGTTAGTAGTTATAAACATACAAACGCTACATACATTATTTACAATGATACTACAATATTAAAATGATTGTTAGGTACGAAATAATAAAACGTTGTGACCAAAATGCCCTAGCCCCATTGACAGTTATTGTTAAAAAGGGTCAAGATCATTTAAATTAATGACAAAAGTTACTACTTAAAACTATTATTATTACGATAATGATAGTTTCTAATAGTGATCAAGACAAAGTATGTATAATTACTCGTATAGATAGACGTTCATGCTGTTAAAGTATCTTCACAGTCGTCGGAAGTGTGTCACTTTATACCGAAGTATCGAGTGTCGATTGGATTCTAATTGGCGGTTGAAAGTTAAGAGCAATTGTTACTCTCTATCGGCCGAAATTAATAGGTATTGTATCTTCTATCCAAGGTTAAAACCGATCTTAGATTGCTGCCTATCGTTCGATCAATCTCCAACCTGCGTGCCTTCATAAACCAATCCACGGATCGGTTATTGGCACGTTTGACCCTAAAAATTGATTGAGATATCAATCCCAGATAGCAAAATTTGGATTGGATTGATTATTAATTTCGGCCGTATAAGACTACTACCATCAGTAGTCTCTACACTGTGCTACTATCGCCCAATCAGCAACTAGAATACGATTACAATAATAATTTTAAGATTAAGATTGACGGTAAAGAGGTTTCAGTTTGAAAGTAGAAAATCAAAACCTCCGTCTTACCACAAAATATTTAAACTTGATTTAAACAGATGAGTCTAAATATTTTCTTCAAAATTAAATTTTTTTATTAAATTTTTCTGATTCAATAATAAAATTACAAATAGATAATATTATCTTCAGGAATACCAAGGAATAATCAGGAATGCCAAGGTTGAGTAAGAAAACGCGAGTGATAGATGTCGATTTTGTCGGACGAAATTTTAGAAACCTCTAAACTGTGTTTAACTTTGGTCTAATTTTTTGTGGTAAGAAGAATAAACGTCGAAGACAAGGTCTTACTTTTAGATAAGAGCTTTGTTGCCCTAATTCTTGTTGGTACATTTAACTACTAAAGTAGCTAAACATTTTCAAACCTCCAATGAATCCCTCGCGTTTAGGGCGGGCCACGTTTGGCCAGAATTTAATACATAAACCGGACTATTCACTGCGGCCCGCACGGTACGGGTATATGCATGCATCCAATATACTGAAATAGGGTAAAACAGTATTCTAAACTTTATACTGTCGACTGTACCACCGCGTCCTATACAGTCATTATATCAAAATGAGCCATAAAGTGCATCATCAGCAGTACCATCAGAGGCGTAGAAAGTCAGAGGTCGTCCGTGCTGCGTCACAAACGTGACCGAGTGGTCCGTTAAGAGATAATATGTAGGGTTCCGTAGTCATGTGGTAGAAGGGAAGGAGACCCTATTCTCAAAAAAAATTGCAAAAGTTATTCGATTCACGTGATTTGTGGATCTATAGATTTGTAATTGTGAAAGCCACGATATCTACTCGCGGAAACTGAGCAAGATAATTTTGGTAGGATATTTCTTGCGGCCATAGACCTACAAATCTTACTAAAATACATCGAAATAATAATAACATAATAGTTCACTTACTGCACAAGTCCAGGGTAGGAATGATTAATGATAGAATAGAATGATTAACAATGATAATGATAGAAAGGATTTAATTAATTAGGTGATTATTATTATTTCAGTCAGAAGGGCGTTTCTTTTTCTTATGAGCAATTTAGAACTTCGTCAACACAAAAGAAACGTAGGATTTTTATGATACTCTACTGAACCCCATCTACAAAGCGTCAACTCGCACCCAAAATCCACGGTTTATCTAGTTACATAACTATCCGCATTCTGCATTTATTAGCTTTAAACGAAAGCTATTACAGTTAGGTAATACAATTCAACGATTATGTAGATACACGTATCTATTTGTACCCGTTGAGTGATACTTGTATCGGTAGGCGGTCACGGAGCTATTTGGAGTAAGTATCATTAAAATACAAGTTTTATTAAAATTTCTTTTTCCATTTATAAGCTAGCATTTCCTCGCAGTCTCATGCTAAACGAAGACGCGTCGAATATGGTGCATACTTGCTTATAAAACACCTATTTACTTTCGACTTGAAAAGTTCCCAATCATGGTCATCGAAGAACAAAGACGCTGGTAAGGTGTTCCATTTCTTTGTAAATAAGTTTGGTTTGCATAAAGCACTACGAACTAGGTTACTAAGATTACGCGATAAGCGAGCGTAAGCTTCTAAATCATCTGACGCGTGCCTTGCATAACTGAGAGGAACACGTCTGCGGAACGATTTAGTAGTCTGTAATAGAACATCAAAGCGTCAGCGCTAACTGATTAGCTGATAAGAGCATCAGCTGTTGAGCACTGTGCTAGCGGGACACTGTGAAAAGCTGACAGCGTTTCCAATAGGCCGAAATGTGGAAGCCTTTAGTTTCGACGTGTCCGTGCGTCCGTACTGAGGAATGTCTAGTTTTCTGTTTTCGTTCTCTAAATTATTATTACCACTTAGTAGGGAATCCTCACAAACAGCATTCTTAAAGTAGCGAAGTGTTTTAACACTGCTTGGCTTTTTTTAGTTAACAATAATTTAATCGCTGTAATATCTAAAATGTTAGGTAACCATGGAATAGTCAGTAGGCATAATTTATTTAGTTACAGTTTGCACCTACTTTGTATTAAGTTGTATCAATTTATCTTATTTTTATAATATGTACTTGTATCTGCTAATTAACATAATAATTATAAAAGTGACGACGAACTAACTTTTTGCCACATAAAGGTTAGATGTTTGCTACGAAAAGGCAAATAAAAAAAAACTTAATAAAATAAAATCGAAGTAAAGATACAAGTTTTTAAACATTTATTTTTATTTGCAAATTCACAGTAGCCCCCACTGTAACCTGTACCCGCGGCGAACCTTATCGGAACTTGATCCAAACCTTTCACTAAGATTTATTATTATAATTAATTGACGTCCACCCGCTTTCACATTCTAACATCTGCTTAAATTATTATTAGTAAGGCTGTACGACAACCAAATCAAATAGCACTGAAAAGAGCCATGTTATTTTACTGTTAATAATTTAGCAATGTTTAACTATCAAGATGCTGTGAAGCAACGCCCATCTGCTAGGAGCTAAACTAACTGTTCCTATGAAGATAGTATCGGTACATGACGGTAGCTATCTCTCCATCACTCCGTCTTGGGAACCTCATTGTGGTTTCGCGCCCAAGACTGGGCTTTGAATGACGACCACAGATACTACATAGTAAAGCGTCGGTAGCGACGTCCTATTGAAAGTGTTCACTCATTAGCACCTCCACCACAGCACAGAATAATAAACTAGTATGACCACAGATAACATAGAAGTTGGAACCTCCGTTCAGAAAGCTAAAAAGTTTACATAACTTTTGTTTAACTTGTGACGTTGTGTCTGGCAGGTCATATTATAAAAGAGGAATAAAGCTGGAGTTTGCAAACATTTTAACGGTGCTTATGCTACCTATATAACTAACTATTTACAGAGCTATGTTCGTGAACCATTATGTTTTTGCTCTGAGTGTAACTTGGTTTCAAAAATACTTAAGCTACATTAAATTAGCTGGTCAGAGTAGTCAGTTTTAATTGGTTGTATCTTAGAATGATAAATGATTTTTTGTTGCCAAAAAGATTACTTATAGGTTATTATATATATAGGGTATATAGTTGTAATTAAATTTGTCACACGTGTGACAAATTTAATTACAAGTTAAAAACAAAGAAGTATCTATTTCTCTTGTTTTTCTAAAGTGTGGTCATAATTACACAGCGATCCCGAGGCATACTAGTAGATTTACCCCCAGTTTCTAGAACGTTTGTTGGCATTGACAGTAGATTAAAACTATCGTTGTCTCTATCTAACACTAAACAAATGACAAGGATGGCAACACAATTAATCTGTAGTCAAAGTTGACTGACGTTTCAGAAACCGGGTGTTAGGATATGCTGAGTACAAAAAAAATCTTCTCATTAACTAATTTCTGGACACAATAGTTAAAACATAGACACAAAAGCAAAAAAAAAAATACAGATAAATTTGATGAAAACCTCTAATAAACAAAAAACTTACATTACTTCCTTGTTTTGAACATATATTTCCGCAAAGTAACGCCCGATTCAATAAACTAATGAAAAAGATTTCAACGCGCGCTGTTTTCCACTGACCTATGCCGTAATATTAAATTCCCTTGGATAGTAATGCAGCTTTAAAGACTGTGTTTAAACTCGCATCAGACGTGCAATGATACCTTTACACGCGTTATCGCACAAAATGTGGCGATTATGGGGGTTTGGGGTGATCCAGTCACTTGTTTACTGTCTATCCAGTTACTTGTTCATTTTCTCAAGGGCGATGCTTCATGTATTATCTAAAATAGGTTATTTTTGGTTGAAAAGTTAAATTATTTTTAATCTATTTCCTATCTATTGACTGCTGGGTTGCCTATTTTGTATATCCCCGTGAATGCCTACTCACTAGGCCTAAGCGAAACTGATTTTATTTCTTGAAACCTTGAATCAGCTTTTGTAGTGGCAGATAGATAAGTTAAATCCCGCTCACAAGTTGTAGTTATTGTCATACGAATGTTTATAATATGAAATACTGATAATTGAAAACTAATTTAATATGTAGCGAACATTTCATTCATAAATAATTCTACTAATACATGTCTAAAAGACATCCTAATCTTCAAAATGAGATACATGTAACACACCAAGTAATTTTCAAGAAGTTAAAATCCCTCATGTCTTACTTACATCTTTTCTTTGTAGGCAGCTACTAGATCGAGCTACTATCCTCGCATGAAGGCGGCATTACTGTATAATTTGTTATTACGTGTCGGTCGGGACCATGAGAAGCTTTGTTTGGGAATCCAAATAGTGGTGGACTAGCCTGGATATTATGCTAAGTGAGTGCAAATACCGTAATGTTATAATAAGCTTTTAAGGCTACATTTTGGTCAAGACCCTAGATTCTAGGACATTTTATAGTCTCGCCTACATAAGGTATACATATAAATGAATCTATAGACTATTTTCAAGTTCAAATAGGAATGTATGTTTGGAAATTTGGACCCTTTTGTCATTGTTAAAATGAGGTGAAAATTGGCATTTCTGTCAAGTTCTGATGACAATACAATGTTATGGTGACAGCGAGTTGATCTGATGATGGAGACGGAAGGTAGACAGTGGAGCTTCTCACTGACTAAGAGTAGTTTGAACATAGACAAACTTAGAGTTAGTTAAAATTGTCTTTGAACTAACCCTTGCGCAGTTTGGATTAAGACCGCTGTATGGGTTGGTGGTTGTAGGCGACTGACTCACGTACGTAGTGACGAAGTGATCGATGGTGGTAACCATGATAAGGCTAAAATAGGACTGGCCGGAACACCCCGCTGTTGTAAAGTGCGCACTAAACATTGTTATTTTCTTTAATTACTTTTGAAGAGTCAAATATGCCAATGCTTCCTCCGCATCATCCGACCGGCGGATGTAGGAACTAAGAACAGACATAACATCATACATAACTATTTACATTACTCATACATTATCCATACAAGATTACAAGTATGAACCTATTAAAAAGGAGGACGGTGCGATGCCCAATACGATAGTGAAGCGTAGGTAATAGCGGATGCAGGTACGTGTATAATTATTTTTAAAATTCAGGTGTATTATCTTACGTGACGTCATCAGTTTCATTAAAATTGTCACAGCAAATGAAGATGACACAAGAGTGTTTGGGAGTGGGGAACTCATAGAAAATACCTCGAGAGAGGCAAGTGTCGGCGGTGTAGCCTTTATCCTCAGACGGGCCGTTAGCACGTGTGCTTGTTTATCACATAGAAAATCTGAACATTGTGATCGTGCGGCTTGTTTACAAGTGGCATATAATGACAGCTTCACTTTCGCATGTAGCGTTGGGCCGTCCTCGTTGTTTTTATAGGTTTAAGCATTTTTTACAATGTTTATAGCCTCGCTACAAGGCTACGTGTCTGATTTGTATGTTATGTAATGGATGCGCTTCGCTGGTCATAGCAGGGTTAGGGAGCACTTCCGAAACCAACAATTAAAATGTTAGTATTAATAAATGTGAATATTTGAATGTAGGCAACTTCTAAAGAAGCGTCGCGAACGCGTGTCTTTTTGATACTTGATATTTTTCATGTTAAATGAAAGAATGTTTCATAAAATATATAAAACACAGACAACATACAACAACATATAATTTTGTATGGTTAGCAACTCATGTCCTTGTAGGTTTATATGCACCTTGCATATATTTATTACAGTACTTAATTCATTTTATTTCATTATTTTATGCTACGGGCAAAACAAGTTTTTACTAAACCATGTCAAGAAAGTGTTTAAAATGGGGTAACAAAATATAATTTTTATATGAAAAACAGTTAACTCTACGGTAATTTTGCATAAAAAAAAAATTCAACTTTATCTCATTGGGTAAATCATAGATTAGTTTATGCCAATGATTCTAAATCGTCATCACAATGGTTCAACTAAAACATCCTCTCAGGCCCAATGGTTCAACCATCATAGGCATGAAACCTCACCACATAATAACTGTGTAATAATCTGTGGCCCTAGAAGCATGAAATAAATCAAGCGCAGAGAATGAACCGCAGCTTCCACCCAGACCACCTGTCGCTGGGGCAGCCTCATGCAACATGTAGCCAGCCGGTCACTGATCAAAATGTGTTTTTTACGTTGCATATTTTGTCAATTATTATGCCAGGCAGTCATTGATATAATATTTTGTCTGTAAATTACTCTTGCGAGGAGTAATGTCTTGATTTATCAACAGATCAAAATAATTTATTAAAGAATCACAGTTATACTTAGTGCTTTTTAGGATCTGATGACTGATGCATTGCAAATCCAGTGTTATTTTTTTCAGAAATCAAACCGATATAATTTTATCTCCCCAACGGACCTATATTTTTAAGATATTTCATGAAGTAACCAAATCATTATAAAAATAAAAATAACGACGCCCTCTCACTAAACTACTTATACTAATTATCATAACACACCCATATCTGCCCACTTCTGCGCACGGGTCTCTCCTCACTTTTGTGAGGAGGATTAGGCCATAATCAGGAGACCTCCACCACAGGGGACCGACTCTAAGTACAAAAACAACACTGTTTTTTTTTTAATATCTTTTGATCTACCACACCACAGGAATACAAAAACAATACTGATTTTTTTTTAATTTATTTTGAAAATAGCTGGATAGTTCACTCTTGCGCGCCACCGTCCGCAAGCTTTCACGCCGGCTTCCTCCGAATTCATCGCATTTCACGATCGCCCGCCGCGCCCGACGCACGCGCGTGACCGTCCGTTGCACAATAATTACACCCCTTATGTCATTCGCACTCTATTACACTGTTGTGGGTTTGTTGTCATTGGGGTTGTCAGAGATCTGTTGAACTATTAGTGTTGTGTAAACGCTTGGACGCTTATTAAGTTGTGTTGTGTTGTGTCGTTTCTTGGATTGCTTTTATGCAAGTGGTAAGTTTTATAAACTTAATTTGATTGGATATAATGGAAAACTTTAGAATTTACACTATAAAGGAAACAACAAAGTAATATTTAAGGTAATAACATAACCATTTATCACTTGGGGTGGTTTCTACCAGACATCGATAAAGTACCGATGTTTCAGAAAAAGTTGAATAAAGAAATTAAAAATAATGCCCCCGAAATATGATTCAAAGTTTTGACATGGTTTCATTTGGTCTGAGTTCATAAATTTTTTCAGTATTCGATACTGAGGAAGACTGCGTCCCATTTCACACTCTCCAATTCCCATTTTACATTTATCAGTACAAATTAAGGTCCAAATTCGGTGGTTTCAACGATTGTCAAGATGCTTGTGCAGGTAGACTACATCACCGCAGACTTGCTAGCTAATCCTATCACTGCGATGTTTCAATCAAACATAGGCGTGTATGAATTCAAAGTGGAATAGATGCTACATCCAAAGTTCAAAACGGAAGGAGAAAACAGGGGTGGATTCGACCCGTGAGGCGGAATAGGGGCGAACCCACAAAGAAACTCCTGGTTCCATTGACTATCAAAAAAACAAGCATAATAGGGGTCGACTGGTAGGCTCCCGACTTACACCGCAAAAACAAAGCGTGACTGCTGGCGATGGTGGGATACTGGCTTAAAAATTAATTATGCCATGTATTTGATGACTTAAATAAGTAGTAGTAAGTAAAATAAATAAGCACAGATATATAAAAAATATAAAAACAAGTTCAAATCTGTCGCCCAAACCTATTTCTACTATTTCCTTACGCAGCTCATGTAACGCAGACATAGGTAGGTAACACCATTCGCGAACCATAAACTTACCAAGACGAAAAAAAAAAGCCATAAATTCCGTAAAAACCTCTTTTATTAGCCATAACGTGCGAACGCCCAGACAATAACGGCGTTAAACTAATTGCAGACAAACCATGATATAATGCTGTTGGGGTTGCATAACTATATTCATATTTGATGATTTTTTCCAACTCTCTCACAGTGATGTAAGTCTGGGAAAATCTACAACGAGCAATACTTTCTATCCGCGGGAAAACATGTCCGCATAAATATATTTTTAAAATGTATATTTTCTTGTTATTCGATGCATATATTATATAGTAAGCGGTTATAGTGCAATGGTAGAATGTGAGCTTTCCAAGTAGTTCTCATCTCAGTGCGAGCACGTACCAATGTGTTTCTTGGAAAAACATACATTTTTATTATGTACGTACTAGCGGCGCCCTGCGGTGTTTCTCACTGTTTTCAGGATAAAATGTGACCTAAGTGTTAATCCAGGGTGCTAGCTAACTCCATACTAAATTTCATCTATATTAGTCCAGCCGTTTGAACAAGTAGCAAAGATACAAACACATTTACAAAATTTCGCCTTTGTAATATAAGGTAACACTCGTTTTTCGGTGAAGGAAAACATCGTGAGGTAACTTAAATTACCGGTCCGAAATATTTACTATTATCTCAGCTATGTTGATGAAGGTGGTAACCATGCTTAGAATAGCTGGCTATCAAGGGCCGGTGCCGCAACACCTTGGATTTGGCGAGAGATCTTCTAATCGAGTTACTCCCTGAGTACCCCGATCCCCGAGGACCCCGTCCCGGAGGACCCCGAATACTCAAGGGTAGTTAGTAGGATGGTAGTTAAGTAGCCGGCAGACACTATATAGTGTGCCATCACCAAGTATTTTAGCGATGTTATCCTTCTTCGCAAGTTTATGCTCAATTTTCAGTCGGCTGGTTTATAACCTATGCGCTGCGGCGTGCTATCTGAAGACGAAACCTACTAAGATATCATAGCCTCAATATTGAAATAGTGTAAATATGGTGTAGATTAGTAAGATCTAAGTGATAAGGAGAGGTGAAATTCGCGACAAACTTGTCTAACTGGCAGGAACTGTGCCAACTTTCGCGCTTCTGCATCTTGGAAGGCATTTTTCTAGCCGCGGGAGAGATCGCTTAGACGCTATTTTTATAGACTTGTATGGACGTTGGACAGTTTGAACACGTTAGGGGTTTTTACTGTGGCTGAGAAAATCCAGAGTATTTAAAGGTGTTGGTCATAATCGAGGATTTTTGAAGATTGTCTTTGGATTGCAGCAGTAGGGAATGGAACAGTTGTGAAAGTTTCATAAATTTTATGAACTTTTTGCAATAGGCACTGTGCAGTGGTTACTTGGGCAGTGGTCTTGTCTTCTTAATTATGTACATTTTCAATTTCAACTTTTCAGACATATTCAGTCAAAAGACTTCAAGTAGGTACCGGTTTTATTATACATCAAAACATAAATAATATGTATGTATATTATACACTTAAGTCACAGAATCAGGCGTTATTTTCCGGAGTTTTTTTTTTACATTTTTCTTATTTTTTTTCATCTTTTATTTTGTTTAGATTTCTCTTTGATGAAAAATCACGCATTTTATTATTCTATTCACCCCGCGGACACAGTTTCGAGCGAGCTCAGTTGACGTAAGAGCCCATTTAACACAACACAACATTTTCATTCTTTTTTAAGTTTTCTGCGATCCATCCCAGCAGATAACACATGGCTGGGTCACCGAGGTGTTGCCTAACTGTGAAGTAGATTTAGATAATGGTATTCAAATAGAAAACTCAGGTTAATGCCATAACGGTGAGCGTTGGTAAATATAGCACGTCTCCGCTGTCGGCCCGGACACGTGAGCTAATCGATAGACACCTAGAGGTCATATACATGTACACAATAGTGACACTTGCGGCTTTACCCGCGTTTGCCGGACCTCCCAAGTTCTTCTGATTCGGCGTTGGACTAACAGACCACGGAAGGGTTCTCACGCGTTGACTATAATAATGAAATCGTGGGTGATGATGAAAATTATCAATATTATTTTTGCAGAACCTATTAAAGTTAAAAAAAGGGATAATAAATGTTTATCAGAACTCGTTCAGCCATTTTATGCATTGAATGGTAACAAAACACAAAAACTTTTGCTTCTTACCAGCCTTATTCTAGACAGATCGATTGACTAATAAAACGATAATTGAAACAAGCCACAAAGGTGTGTCAGAATCGTAGTAGGTACGTGGAAAGATGTAGCCTCTGCTTACCCTAACGGCAAAAACCCGTAACAACAATGTAGGCATTTATCCAAGTAGATATAAACTAGAAGCGCCTCGCGGTTCCCGCGGGAACCGATAATTTTTACAAGATAAAAAGTAGCCTACGTCAGGATAGTGTAGCTTCCCAACAGTGAAAGAATATTCAAATCGGGTCAGTAGTTTCGGAGTCTATTTAATGCAACCAAACAAACAAACAAACATTCAAATCTCTCCTCTTTATAATATTTTATAGTATAGACAAAGAGAAGAACAAAAAAAACATCACGGAACACTTTGAGTTTGTTCCAATAGTTTCCTTCCGGAGCAACTTATACAAGTGTATAATATTCCAATTAATATTATGATTATATTATCTGCTTCCTACCTCACTATCTCCACCTATCCGCTCTGTAGGTTAATGTATTTCTAAGCCGCACTGTTAACCTAAAAATGAACCTTCGAAACTGACCGGTTACATTTCTAATTCGTAAACGCATTGACGTTCTACGTTGTTTTATAAAATGGAATCCGATATTTGGTGTTATGGGACGTGAAAGTGTGTATCGGTGTCGGTTACTTCACTAGAACGGAATCTATGTACAACTATTTCGAGGTGTGTTTTTATCACAGACATAAAGGAAACAGACCGTACCTTAGGTACCAGATTAACCCCCAGTTTCTGAAACGTCAGTCAGCGTTGACAACAGATTAATTCTATTGCCATCCTTGTCATTTGTTTATAGTTAGATAGAGGCAACGATAGTTTTAATCTACTGTCAACGCCAACAAACGTTCTAGAAACCGGGGGATAATAGTGAAGCCAGAAAAGTTTGTCACCGAGGCAGGGCCGAACTGCGGCTCAAAAGCCAACTACAGCAGACGTTCTTAAAATTTAACTCAGATAAAAATTCGTACTGAATCCGACCTAATATTTTTATAAGTAGAATGAGCTGTCAATATGAAGCTAGCGTCACGCATCAGTATGACGGGCGAGCTTCACGATTGGCTTCACTAGATATCTGTAATGTTAAGTCTGCTTCTTCTTAATGTCTGTGGTTTTAATCAATCTTTCAGCCACTACCACACTGGCGTGATAGTTTTATTTTCTCATAATATTTGTATGTATTTGTCATTCAAAATAAAATGAATAGCAAGTTTCAAAACGTTCAGCAATTTTTTTGCTGGCTGTATAATGTATATAAGTACGTCTAATATCAATATCGACGAAACAAACGAATGTCAGAGACAGATTATGTCAGATTTCAGTTATATTTATGTCTTTCCTTGCTTTTTGTAACGCTAAGATAAAAGTAAACGTCACTTTTAAGGGCAGCTGGTGGCATTTACCATTAGGAAACCGTTTACTCGTCTTGTTACTCAGTAATATAGAAAATTGGTGTATCCATAGAGAACCGACATAAATAATAACACTACATTATTCTATTAAATATGGAATCGCGCGTTCAGAAGTTGATGTTAAATACACACTAAACTTCACATTTGAAACATTTTTGTGTTTAACTCATTCTATCTGGCATAATCTAGTTTGTTTAGGGTTGCCACTCGATACCTATTCAAAATAATATTTGTGAGCCAAGAAAATATCGTAACTGCGATAAAATAATTTATTGTATCGCTTTGTGTCGTGTTTATTACTACTGTTTACTACTACCGTTTACTACTACTGTGGCGTTTAAAAATATAGCTCTCTTCGTCTTCCGTCTCTCTCTGTCATGTCTTTCTTCGTTCTCGTATATAAAAATGGGTCTAAACGTGTCGTTAAATTTTTGCCCTAATTCTCCTTCACATAATATCGGGTCGCCGCGCCGAGTGCGTAATTTTGGCTCGTACGTCAACTCAGCCCACTCCAAACTTATCCCGCGGGATCAGTTGACCTATTCGTTAATTTTATTACATATCTTTGGTAGACTGAGCCCGCTCTATTTTAGTTCGAATTACAATTATTAATGACCTATGAACGCCGGGCGGCGCCCTCTAAGAAGTTTCAAGACATTTTTATCAGACGTGTCAACCCTACCATCTCAAACATCGTAGTCATTGTTCATACAAAAACTGTGACCAATTTCCCATCAGTCCCCGTTAGCGATGGTAAGTGGTAACGGGTGATCTCCATTCTACCACACGATGGTATGAATCGCGATGTGCCACCGCTGGGGCAGTGGGCCACTAAGCAGGTGTTTGATATTCGACACATGCAAATTATATGAGATGTTCATTGCAAGTCGATGAGTCATTGCTGATAATGGGAATAATACGTCTACTTGTATGGGGGTTATTACATACCTACATACAGTCATACATATATAGTTACGTTTTCCCGTTAGGGTAGACAGAGACTACATCTTCCTAACACACCTCTTTCGCTTCTTCCACTTTCATGAGGCCCTTCGTATGTATGTACGTTTTATGGTTTTTATTGTTTGACTTGTAAAAGCGCGATTTTATTACCCATTTACAATAAATGATGTCAATATCAAAGCATTTATTGTAAATAGGCAATAAAATCGCACTTTTACAAGTCAAACAGCTAATTCTTGTTAACAAAGAGAATCATAAAATGTAAAGTATGATAAATTAAATTGAACAGTAATTGATTATGGTTGAGTTGTTGATTATGATTTGAAGATGTTTCCCTTTCCATTTGTTGAAACTTTGATTGTACCAAGATGTGACTTTGACTTTGACGTGCTCGCCGGTCATATAAAGGTACTTTTGACTTGGTCTGTCTTTAGGACGTCCTTGATTTGATCGTGATACGTCCGCCTACGGAGACTCCTACTGTCAATTTTTTAATGTTTTTTAATATTTTTTAATGCCTCAACATTCATTATAAGTAAAGTGTTCAGAGTGTAATCAGTTTCATTGGAAACAGCAAAGGAATTTCGGCGATCCAAAAGCAAGCAAGTTAATACACCATTAAGTTTGGTGAGTCAGGCGCCGCATTGTTGTTTTTCTTCAGTGGTAGATGACCGCCGGTCGATAATGGCAACAGTTATAATCAACCGCTGACCGTGTGGTGCCAGTGATAAGACGCCGCGGTGGTCTGTAGGGCTAGCAGGAACCTCTATCGAGAAAGTATTCGATACGTTAACTGTCAAATTTGTTTTAAATTTGATCAGTACTCCTACAATAGGGCCAGCACAAATCGTTAACGTATCGAAGGTAACCGTTCGCGTACGCATCTTGTCGATATTGGAAGGCGTTGATCAATATCTAAAACAAATTTGACAGGTAACGTATCGAATACTTTCTCGATGGAGGTTTCTGCTCGCCGTACTCGTTGTGGTGAATGTTGATCATGCCATATATAAATGTGCTTGTACTTCGATACTAATATTGTAAAGAGGTAAAGTTTGTCAGCTTGGTTTTGTAGGAGGTACATGCATAGTACGTCTTCCTCATGTAAGTAATGGAGGTAACCATTTTGGTTGCATTGCAGTATTGCAGTAAGTGTTGGTCTGAATAAAATTTGGTTAACTTTGAATATATTAATAACTACGTAAAAGTTTTTATAAACAGACCGACAACATCTACCGAGCAACATGTACATTTCTCTAAAAAGTAAAGTGAGCTCGACCACCTCTCATGTTTCAGTATAAATGTTTCTTCTAAAGTCTTCCCATCGAACAACGCGTGGACCAACTCTTGAAAGGGGAAAATCATTTTACAAACTCAAACCATAATAAGAGTTACTGTTTAGTTAAATTTATCAGATTTTAATTTATATTTTTTTATTTTTTTTCTATGACTTGTAAAAGTATGATTTTATTGCCTACTTACAATATACTTTGACTTTGACTTAAACGAACCCAACACGCTGCCTCTTATGCCTTGCACCAACCATTTCTCTAGAACACCTGTCGCTCTCATTGAGTCTGCAAAACTGTTGTTACTCCAAATTCCAACTGTAATGATTTATTTGTTAGTTACAATTTAATCCGTAACTGTGAGTTACGAAACGCGGGCAACGGCACGGGAGGAATGTAAGATTTGGAAAAATAGATTAAGAAAAAGCCAACAATCAGTTCTTCTTCTTATTTAAGATCATAGCTCTTGTCGGTGGAGTAACCGCCAGCGTTCTCTATCTTCAGCCAAAGCTTGGGCTTGACATTTGTCTTTCCTTTTATTTGATCTCTGAATACCTATCGCGGGGAACCGGTCGGTCTTTGAAGGTCAATCTCATTGTAGGATCTCCAAACGCAATGTCACTTTCGACGTAATATTATGGTGGTTAAATGCTAGCCCAGAGAACAAAAAAGAACTTTCAGCGTCAGACATTATTCTATTTCGTAAAGACCTACCAAAATCATTCATGAAATTCGACTTATGCAACGCAACGGCTGAAAAGTAACATTTTAGCATATTTAACATAATTAGCACCTTTGCAGACTTACTCGCATGTCGGATTGCCAAATGTGTTAATGGGCGTATAATGAGTGGGTGACAGTTTTCCATTTTGCAAGAGTATACGGAAAGTGGCACAAGTCTAGGTGTTTGCTAGTTTTTATTTTATTCTGAAGAACGCGGCGCGTCCGTTGTCTGACAAAACAAAGGCTATTCGCTAGATCTAGGGAGGTAATCTAGGTTACCTGGGTTGGATGTGGTTGTACAATCGTTATTGAAGAGTAACTTTAATTTCACGGATTCGAATGCCCCTTATTCTGTATGGTTTAATTGCTCTTAAGCGACACTAAAGTTCAATTTTTTCAGTTGGATGACGAGCCTGTTTTTCAGACAATTTCGCCTTTGATGGGGTTTGTGTTTATTAACCAGCACCACAAGTAGTCTAGTTAGAGATACCACGACTAAAAAAGATAGCCCCTGTATAATCAATTAACCACCTATTCCTCCCTTTTGCAGGTCACCACTCTCATCGCACCATCTATAATGGGCTAGCGCTACCACGTGAACTCGACAACATGAACGAAAGTCGAGAGCGGATTCGGCGCGAGCGGGAGAGGGAGAAGAACACATACACCTCTCCCCGTCTTGCGTTGCGTCGCGTGCTCCTATTGGCGGAGGGGCGGCAGTTCCGAGAAGCAGCCGCCATCTTGGCGAGGCTGGGGCCTGGAGTTCTGCAGAGCGTGGCTACTGAACTGCCGATAGACTTGCTGGTGGAAGCTTTG
The DNA here is from genome assembly GCA_905147375.1 of Hylaea fasciaria. Taxonomy (NCBI): domain Eukaryota; kingdom Metazoa; phylum Arthropoda; class Insecta; order Lepidoptera; family Geometridae; genus Hylaea; species Hylaea fasciaria. The sequence continues at coordinate 7,658,265 of LR990214.1, forward strand.
CCGCATTCCGCGCATCTGATTGAGACGCTTTTGAACAGGTGACTCCCTCATTTACTTTTTATTGACACTTTTGACTCGTGCAGCTTACGAATTGGGTAATAGAAGTGATAGCAAATATTATTATTCATCAGCTGATTATGCTCTGTCTCAATAACAAAATTTTTACAAGGAAGTTCGCAAATGCGTTCTTTCGAAAATATTGATTGTGTCACAGTACGGAAAGGGAAACACAATTTGCATATCTAGGTACTTATAATACTTGAGGCTTGATCTATGACCCTTGATGTCAGTTGGTTTTGACAAGTCATTGTATGTAACAATATTATGTATTGTAATGTTACATCATATTGACAGCTTCTGATTTAAAATTTTCTCACATGTTGGATGGTTTAGAAATTATGGTTTAGTAATTGAATTGTAAGTAAGAAATTACCCTATACGGTAAGATGGGACGGTAATGTTAATTAAAACTTATAGCTACAATATACATACTCGTAGTAAATAAATAAATACTATTATAAAGTTTATAGATAGAAAACAAACTGATTTATTATAAAATATACCCATCAACCAGTAACATGAAACGGCGTCAGGCAAAGCCATTTAACTGAAACAAAAAAATCGAGATAAGATATTCCGTTTACCAAAGTATAGTTGGTAGGTAGGTAAGAGCTGCGGCAAGAAGTTTTTAATTATAATATATCTGCATGATTAATTACGCATAATAACGTCCTTGGGTAAAATAAAATAGCAACGTAATTTAATACATTACGCCAAGGTTATAAATCACGAGAAAGTAGAATGAAGCCTGGATTCCCAGACCGGTCTTCTTAGCACTTTCTTACTTCCCGTCGGCACTCCCCGCACTTGTACAGAAACTTGAACTTTGAAACAAAGGTGCAAAGCTTAATTTCGAATAAAGCGAGGAAAAATAACTCGATAGTCTGATTTATTACTTGAAGGAAAGTATTTCTAGAAAAAAAAATGTTGTTACACATGTTTTATTTCGAGCGAAAGTAATTTTCAATTATCTCGAACAGTTGCTACCATTTGTTCTCGGTTACAACTCGAATATGGGCAAAGGCGGTGACGAATTAAAATGTATAGTAAGTAGGAACAGTAATTTTCGAAGCATGAAGCCAACTACATAAATAAACGAATAAAGTCAACGGAAATAGAGCGATCTTGTTTTACCAAAATTATAGATTTTACGAGCGGATGTTTTGTTAAATAAGTTTAAAAATAATGTGTATGTAAGATAACTTTAACAAAATATAATTATAATGCTATAATTTATGTTGTTTTTCTTTGTGGCCAGTGCTAGTTCTGGTTATTTGCAAAGTATAATTTCACGTAAAGTTATGTACTATAGGTACATAGTTCAAGTTCATGACAAGAATTATGTTCAAGATTATGGTATGTTCTTCAAGTCATTATACCTAGTTCAGAGACAGATTAGACAAAATCGAAAAGATTAGGGTCTAACCAAAGCTAAAGCGAGTCTAACGCGTTATAATTTCCACCACAAAATAATTTTCTTGATTACATCTCTATGTTAAAACGCCATAAATAACAATCTACAATCAAAATACACTTAACATACCGTATAGAACATTATAGAAAGCTCAATCATCTATACGATAAGTATTAATTACAAGTCTCTGCTCGGATGAACTCGGATTACAGATCATCGATGTGTTATAGATCCGCCATCTTGATTTATGTCTAATGAGATAATGGCTAAGTATAGTCAGTCATTCAGCCAATGACATTTAGTTTAAACTTCGGTTGGACATTGAACCCTATTAATTACAATTTAGAAAACAGTAATGCAGCTGAAAGCGTTTCATAATTTCCAAGTAGCAGTATACAGAAACTTCAAGACGCTATATTGGTTTCCCAGTTTGAAAAATAATACAAATAAAACATCACTAAATCCTGCAAAACCACTAAAAAGGTTTGTTAAAAATACCTTACCGGTAGCGTCATCTCATCAACTTGGACAGCCTTGTCCTAGCTTAGAAAAAGCCAATCGGTTTTTCCTGCATTCTGCTTGATCGCACTTTGATTTCTGCTTCAATGCTTCTTGCATATGGATGCATGCTTCTTGCATATTATACATAAGTTTGCTTAGTTTTTGCGAAGGCAATACTATATCTTTTAATCTGCAGTTCCGCACGTTACCACAGAATAACAAAATATAGAACGTAGTGTGGCGTGTATTATGTGTATTCTAGAACATGCGTGAGAGGTATTGATAAATAAGACTTGTGGGTAAACGAACTCATTGCGCTTTGCGAAGAAATGCAGGAAAAACGCCGACGGAAATGCTTGAAGTTTATGAACGTTGAAGAATTGAAAGTGACATTCAAGGAATGAACTGTGCAGCTTTCGCTAGTGAACTCTTTTGAAAGAAAAGAGTAAACAAAATAAACATAGTTCAATCACAACTATGTCGATAATCTCGTAGGAATCAAATAGATCATTTAACTTCATGAGTCAGATCGCGGTGTAATTGATTCTATGTACAGTTCCACCCACCTACTAACAATTTCTATTTAATTTAGAGACAACACGAAAGTTTATTTGGAAAATATCATGACTATAAGTTTTAGTTTATGAGTTTTGTGACGCGTTGTAGAAGTTTCTAATAGGTTGTTAGCAAAAATCAACTTTATCTAATAATATTTCCAAATAGCTCTCTATTATGAGCGATCAAGGACCGATTACCATTATAGTCTTTTATTGATACGAAATTCTACTTTATATTTTTTCTTATCGAATCTTTTTTTCATTGATTTCTCCGACAGCCTTTGCATCAACGACTAACATATTTATTAAGATCGCATTGCTCATTAGCGGTGATATTTACATACTATTTTTCTACAAAGAGGTACGAAAAATTCAAAAAAATGACTAATATATAAGGTATGTTTATTAACCAGGAAAAAACAGTATTACAGTGCAACGGCACTAAAACACACTTGAGAAAAACAAAATACATTATATATTAATATGTTTTTTGTCTAAAATTAATTTGTAAATTAGGACCATGTTTAGTAGGCACTTCTGAGGCCAACTGTACCCACTGCCACCTGTGACCAGCACGTCGCGTGTCGAACGGCACTGTAAAGCCGTGAAATTGCGCGCGGACATCATAATCCCCGTGACGAGTTCACTTAGAGAATGTCGCCTGGGGACGGAAACTTAGCTCGAAATACATAAAAAATATAGTGTTAAAGATAGACGCGTTTCTTTGAATGTTTATTACAGCTAGTGTCAGTTTGTTCCCTATGTATCAAGTTTTAAATAATAATCTGGGGTATGTATTACCACAAAAGTTTTAAAATAGAGTTGAACAGATGTGTCTATATATTTTCTCCACAAATGGACGCTTAAACTTCGCTTTTTCTTACTCAATAATAAATTTATAAGTAAAATAATTAGGAATGCCAGAATTGGCAATTGCTAGATTAAAGAGGTATAATTATTATGAAGGAAATAAATATACAAATACAAAAAGAAGTTCTAAATTTTACTACCAGCTTATTAAAAACAATTTGGTACAATTAATAGAACTCATATCAATAATTTAAGAGATAATAATTTAGTTATCCCTCACGAAAAACGTCGCGTTCAAAATCATTCATCAGAACATGACGATATTACATAATTAAAAAGTGATACCCGCACGCAAAATATCAAAGAGATTTTTATGAAACATATTTCTTATCTTGGTGTTTAATCTGAGATCTTTTGAGGATCTCGAACGCAGACAGACGGGCAGACTTGACTGTCTGCCTTTCATATTACCGAGCGCCGACGCTACACTGCATAACTTTACTGCTTTTTCATAATACGATACGATACGTAACCAGTTTTGGGCGTGAAATTATGATCCAGTATTGAGTACTGATTAAAAAGTATTTAGTATTAAAACATATAATATTTTGGTTTGTGTAAAAAATAACAGAAAATTATTATACCTGTGTAAATGTTATAATAAAGCTGGTTTGTGGCAGTAAAACGAGTGACGTTGATTATGATTTTTTTCTTAACCTCGTGTTTCTATGCTGCTGTGTGATATTGGTGGACCATTAATCATTAGTAACGCGTTACCGCGCTCAAGTGTGTGCAAATTATCATCATTATCTCAAAAACATTACACTTCGTGAGTTTTCCAAAGCTCTCGGAAAGTTTCAGTTAAGCATCCACTACTTTACTAAATCTTGAAGTTGACTGCGACTCAAAATATACGAAATTTGAATGTTTGTTGTGAAGGTATGTTCGTTCATTCATTAGCCCGGTATGACTGAACGGGTTTTGATAAAATTTTGCATACATTATAGGCTAGGGTTTTATAGATACTCTATCGTTATCTATAGTCATGTTAGGTCTTACAATAACACAATACATGTTTTCATCTTTCTTTGGATGAATCCGGGAATAGCTTCTATCGATTCTGACTAAGGTACCAAAGAGTATGGAAACAGGTAGATATGAATGAGTTCTTATTTCGGGTAATTATAATCCTGTGTAAGACCGGTCCGTCCACTTTCACCGCGCCGCCGCCGAAACTGAGTTATGTGAATCCAATCGAATGCAATCCACTGCCGGTGTTTGAGAATGAAATTGTAAGTTTGTTACGTTCTGACGTCTAAACTAATTTTGATAAATTTTATCTTGGAATACATAATAGTACAAAAGTCTTGAAGAAGGGTATAGGAAATTGTTTATGGTTAAAGATAGATAGATAAATAACTATATTGACGGAGTTTTGGCGGGAATCCGATATGTGAAATTAATAAATACTTTTATAATAAAATACTTGACACTGGCTATATGCACAAAACGTGCGAAGCCATAACTAAAACAAAAAAAAACTATATTGACACCAAAGCGTAAGAACATAGGAAGTACAAACTTAAAAATTTAATAACAATAACAGTGCAACCTGTAACTGTCCCACTGGTGGGCAAAAGCCTCCCCTCACTTTTTGTGAGGTGGATTATGCCATAATCCATCACGGGGGCCTAGTCCAAATTGGTGGATAGCATACATCTGAATTTTAATAATTCTCGGACATGTTTGGTTTCCTCACGATGTTTTCCTTCACCGAAAAGCGAGTGATAATTACGTACATATTTTATGTTTCACAAGAACACATTGGTACGTGCCCGCACTGGGATTTAAACTCACTACCCTTTGTTTCCAAGGCGGACGTTCTAAACTTAAAAAAGGCTATAATTATGTCAGTTCGCGCAGCAAGGTCACGGGCAAAGCTAGTATTCCATTAAACTTAATGTTCCATGTTCATATCACCCTCGATCACAGTTTATCACTAATTAACAAAAAGCTTAATATACAGTAAGTGTAGCGGGTACCATTGGTGCTGGTTTGATTCCCACAACACGGTTTCCATGTTTAGCAGCTACAGTGGTAATTGACTAATGGGATTTAAAAAAATATGAATAGATATGAATCTCAGCTATTTTATGACTCTGTTCAGATTGTATGACTGAGTGTGTTCGTGTAACTTTTAGTTTCGTTTTTTTAATTAATTACAAGTACATAATATGAACAGTTAAATAAAGTTGCACGCAGCCACGGATAACAAACAAAGCGGAGGCAAATACGGCGATTCTTGCTTATTAGAAAAAAATATATTGTAATTGGTAGGATTGTTGTTGATTTTTTTCAAAATAATGCACATTTTGTTGTTATGTAAGTTGTTATAAGGTATATTTTGTATGAACTTTTATACAGTTTAATGCTATCGGCTGTCATTGAGCGTGATAGTCATTAACGCGCTTTATCTATATCGAATTCTTAATTCAAATAGCGAAATAAGCATGACCCAAGCACGTGCTAATGCTCCAATGCTATTTCCTAATTAGCGCACTACGTATGCCAAAAGGTCATCGACATCAAAAATCCAGTGCTCTTCCGTAAGAAGCCCAATTACCAACCGCTGCCCACCGATGCGTGCTCGCTAGCCTTGCGAGAGGACTAACGAAATTGTTGGTAAACATAGCGACTCATGCATTCTTGCTAAAATACAATAAAATTCGCTCTGTACTAGTTATATGGCCGATGCCATAATCGCTGTATAGGTTCGTTAGCTGTTCGAGTCTTTATAACTCTACTGTTTAGACTATAAAGTCTAAGTCAAAGCATTTATTGTAAATAGGCACTAAAGTCGCACTTTAACAAATCAAACAGCTAATTCTCGTTAACAAAGAGAATCATCAAAAATAACATATGACTAAACAGTAATTGATTTATGGTTTGAGTTTGAAAAAAGATGTTTCCCTTTCAAGCACTGTACCAAGATTCTGGACAGGAGAAGGAAAATCCGTTGACTCTACCAGTGCTTCGGAATACGCCCGTTAGAGAAGACAGCACCAAGATACCCTACATATTTATACATGATGTATTTACAATACAACAAACATCGACCGTCATAACAATTTATGGATGTGTAAGAACATAATGTACTAGCGGCCTGGCGACGTAGGAGATTCAAATCGCCAAATTGTAGCTTTAAGTTCATTGCTTATCCAAATACGAGTATAATAATATTATCATAGAGGTAGGAAAATAACTCCGGTCAGCTTCACACTGTGACGTCACAGTTAATGCTTTCTACATATTAGTAAATTAAACTTTAGAGATCGATTTCGGAAGCCGATCAAAGAGGTTCGCCGCAAAGTTCAACGAACTCATAATATTTATATTGGAAACGACTTATGGTGTCGTAAAGTTACATAAGTGTGACGCAACGATACATTTCATTGGGCCCATTTCTTTTGACCGGGATTTGATAGTTTTCACTTCCTGTGATACAGATGCAAGTAATTCGATGCTCGTGTGATCATGGCTTATGACGAACGTCCTTTTATTCGTTACGTCCATTCGAACGACCAAGTTACGATTCGTAAAATCGTATTCAATGTTCAGTGTGCCTAGTGCGAGTTTTGTCAATTTATTTACGCGCTCGGTCCGTTTGGCGTAAACTTGAAATTGTATGGAATAGTAGCAGCGCCATCTAGTGACTGATTCACTGACGCTAGATGGCGCTACTCTTATTCCATACAATTTCAAGTTTACGCCAAACGGACCGAGCGCGTAAATAAATTGACAAAACTCGCACTAGGCACTCAGTATTCAGTTCGCGAAAGTTTAAGAACTTCTATCGTATTCGAAGACAAAACAAAATCGTCAACTAAATTGGTTTCTATTGTCCTCAGACTAATATCCCTGGATGTGTCCCCCCGGCCGGAGGTCCAATGCGAGGCCGTGGCGTGGAGGCTGGTGGGCCTCCTCGGAGCGGACCAGGGGTCTGGTCTGCGCGCCAGGACCACGCGGCTGGCTGGCGCACTGGTGCACTACACGCCTGACGCGAGAGACGCGATCGATGCGAGACGGAGACAGCTGGACGCCGCCGTGCAAGGTGAGAGCGGGATGCCAGACCATTAACTTCATCATCAGAACTCATATCCAGTCAATGCTGAGCTCATATTATTGTCTCACTTTAGTGAGGAGGATTAGGCCATAATGCACCAGAGGCGAGGATTGTTGGATCACAATATATCTCCCAAATAATTATTGGGTGTGGATAATTGTGGGTTGTGGTACGTTATGACTTACCGCCATAATTATGAAACGTTAATAATTGATAATTAACTGGAGTATTACAGTCGTTAAAATATTCATGTTACGATTATTGTGTTAATTAGCATTGTTTTTTAGAATTCAATTACACTTTTTGATGATCGTTGCTTCGCATTCTCAAAAATTAAATGGCGTGATCGTGTATAATTTTGTGTCTGTGTATTGCAATGTTGCATTATTTTATGTTTTGGCTTCGCACCAACAGTGCATTTTGTTGATGATGATGAGGAAATTGAGTTTATTCAAACTATTTGTTTAGTCATAACTTTAGTAACAATATATCCTGATGACTCTTCTTGTGACCACGGTCGATGTAGAGGATTGTCGAAATTATATATTTTGATATTAACTTGTATGCGAGTTAGCATTTTCATTTCCATTCATAACTAGTAAACGCCATACAACTCGCATTACGCTCTATAATACGCAATGCCTGACAACAGTTTTCATAAGCTTTCGCCTCGCAGGAAGTCAAAGCAATTACAGTAATGTCGCTTCCGCTCTGAGATCTAAATCATGGCGTCCGCCCGAGAAGGAAACCACCATTACCCCGCCGCCATATTGCCGCTAGAGTTAAAAACATAATGCTCTTTATGGAGCTTGTAATTCTTAGGCCTTGTCAGATTGTATCCGTTAATTTCCATGGTACACAAACAATACATAACAAAGATAACAAAAGATTATAATGTTGCCAAATTGCACTCTCTATCCGTTTAAATATACAATTAAATATGATTACTTACAGTTGTGACTAATTTACGAGTGAATCGTTTACGTTTACAGATTTATTACTCACTAGCTGACCCGACATTGCCTCTATCTTTCTCTCTCTCCTTCTATCTCTCTCCCTCTCCATCTATCTACCTCCCTCTATCTTTTTTCCTACTCTAAGTGAACATGGTCGCTAAGTTTTCTCAAATTTTTCATAATCCGCGAAACTTTACTAATTTTTTTCTTTCATAAAGAACCTTCTCCTGCAAATAGCAAACACAACAAAAATTAGCAAAATTGGTCCAGCCGTTCACGCGTGATGCCGTGACCAAGGGAAATTGGGTTTCATTTTTATACATAGAGGTAGAATAGAATTTCAGGTTCAACGAAACTACAAATTATTTCTACATAAAAAACTGCGTTGATTAAAACTTTTTTAATCATCCTATTAACATGCTTTTAAAATCCCCGCTAATGCAACATTTAAGCTAAATTTCTCCGTATAACTGAGCGCTAAAGTTCAATATCTGATTGCCCATTTTAATTGGCCAGTGATTACTATAATTATAGTAATTAGCGCGTAAAGACTCACTTTCATCGTCACTGCCAAGTTGATCGGAGCTAGTGATGCGTCCCAAACGTCTATTTAAGATCTCTTTTACAAATTTATACCCAATTTTTTTTAAATAATCCCATAAATTATAGTATATAAATACATTAAACATGGTATTATGATCAAAATGAAACGCTATGATTTACGGCGAGCTAAAGTCGTAAAGTAAAGTTTTCTGAAATTCGGCAAAATTCTTTACACTATCCAAATGACTACAACTAAAGAAGAATACAAATTAGAACAGAAGCTCAGTTGGTTGATCGATATAATGGCATTTCCAAAGCTACAGGTTCAAGTGCTAGTGATCTTAGTCTATTCCGAAAAACACACGTTCTGAACAGTCTTGCGATATTCTTGATACATTTTTATACTTCTGGACACTGCCTGACATATCTAGGTCACATCTTGTTAATCAGTTTTAAGCCTTATTTCTTCTAAACCTAAGCATATAATTGGTTACAGGGTTAGGGACCCATGGACTGACGGCGGACTCGTCTGGTACCCTGATCTCTCTCCACGTCGCCATGAAGAACGAGCTCCAGAGGCACGTGGATGTCTACAAGCAGGCTCTGCATAAGATGGAGGAGCTGGTATGCTGGTGTCTTGTCTTATACTTCATATTATTATTAATGAAAATGAGAGGAGATGATGGGGTCTTCTTTAACGGATACCTGTCGTTAGGAAACCTTTTTAGTTATGGTGTCATGAGGTTGTGGTGAATAGAGATAGAATAGACGTCTCCACACTCTTTCCACATGCAACGGAGTGTCATAGAATCTTTGCTTACTAAGATGGTGCGGTATGGACCTGTCCTTGCTCCAACGGCTTCTTTATTCCCCATTACTTTAAAACGGTCAAATCTTCGTAGTAAAACTGGCCTCATCTGGCCGATTGTGTCTGAGCATGCCCTATTATCTTTCTCTGAGAGAAGGCCTTTTTCTTAGCTGTGAGAACTGAATTGACTTATTATGAGTCAGACATCTGGCTACCTTGTCTACAAATACGGTAAACGAATCAGTCTGCTAAAATGCATTGACTTTGTAATTAATTTCTTGGACGCTTTAAATAGTTAATTAGTTTCAGTTCAGCCGGCTTACTCACCCTATTAGAAACCTAAGTTCTGAAAATAATACGTCGGAATTGATGCCACTGCAAAGCTTCGGGTTACTGGTTTGACTCTTGGCCAGCGCAAATGTTTGGGCAAACCACAGGTTTTTTGCTCAGTCTGGTTAATCCTGAGATCACGTTTTCTTAGTTCCTGCCTCCTAGATACAGGAAATCCTAGTAAAGGCAAATATGATTAAAATCGTTTGGGTAGGTAGTTTAGGAGTGCATCGCGGACAAACACCGTAACGTTTAATTTATATTACGATAAGCTGTTCCAAAGAAATTAATTGTCCACAGTCACCAGTCACCATCAACCAGGATCCAGCGTCGTCGTCCCACCAGCGCCTCCTGGCGCTGTCCCACGCGGACGTGGAGCGGCGGCTCATCGACAACAAGTCACTACTTACCATCGTGGACAAGCCTGCTCTGAGGCAGCTGCCGACGCTGGTCGCGGCGCTGTCTGCCAGGGTGGAGAGCGACAAGGCGGTCCTGGCGTGCGTCGGCCAGATCAAGAGGAGCGACCCTACCTTAGACCTAAGTGATACCAGGTCAGTCCTGTTCTTTTGGGAATATTTTCATTCTTTTTTGAATAAAAAAAACAACGAAAATTTTAAAAATATTACTTATCATATCCACGTCGAGTTTCTACGTGTCTTCTTTAACGCGTATTTCCAAACCGCTGGTATAGTTAATGGAGTTTCATTTTCCTATACGAGATTCGATCCTGACTCAGAAAAACAAAGTCACTCCATCACAAAAGAAACATTATTTGGATAACAGCAATCAGTGTCATTATTACTTACTACGTGATCACATGCATGATGCATCGAGTAATGTCGCTGATAACAAGAGTATACCGTAACGTTTTCGCAGTACCTAAGTACTGTTTAGTGGTTCAATATCTGGTAAAGTTGTTATATTAGAATAACTAGATGATACAATATCAAATATGGTAAATCATCCCTCTCATAATTGCTTTGATATACAATGTATCACGTATATCGTAAACTAGCTGTTGCCCGCGACTTCGTCCACGCGGACTACATTATATCGCGATGTATCCTATGTCTGACTCCAAGCTCCAATTTATCTCTATACCAAATATCAGCAAGATCAGTTCAGCTGTATCACCGCGAAAAGATGATACCCAGTATCACAAATTAAAATCACTCCTCTCATTATTTGCTTTGATATCCATTGTATCGCGTATTTATCATAGATGATAATAATCAGTATCGCAAACATTATGACGTTACCCGTTATCTCCAAGACGGATCATGCCATAACCCTGAGCATAACAGAAGCATTACCAGAGCGATTATTTAGCCAGCAGTAGGAAACACAGATACCATCGGAGGAAAAGGAAATGTTGCACATAATATTATTTCTCAAGTTAGTGGCGTGATGTTTCCTACTTAACCCGTGGCTAATTATGGTTATGAGATCTTAACATGCGAGGTCTGAGGGCTTTGTAGAGGCTTGTGGATAGTTATGTCAATGCATAATAGGTGGTAGTACATCTTAATTTGTGAAAGAGAGATTATTTTCGCTGCCTGTTGTCGAAAATTTAGTTAATGTATAAATTATTTTTATTATGATGTGTGCTGTCTAATTAGGAATGTATAACTCAGTAACTTTATTGTTCTGTATTCGTCATGGCTCTTTTTTCGGATAAAGAGGTTGATGTTATAAAAACGATATTAAAAAGTATGAATACTGAAAAAACCGGCCATGTACGAGTCGGACTCTTGCACGAAGTGTTCCGTACCATTATCTATAAAAACAGTAAAAAATAAAACACGTTTGTTGTATGGGAGCCCGTTTTAATATTTATTTAATTCTGTTTTTAGTACCTATTGAATTTGTTGTTATAGCGGCGACAGAAATACATCATTAATTTTGTGAAAACTTCAACTGTATAACTATCACGGCGCATGAGATACAGCCTGGTGACAGACGGACGGACAGCGGAACCTTAGCAATAGGGTTCCCGTTTTACCCTTCGGGTACGGAACCCTAAAATATCTCTGACGATTAAGTTACCTACTCAGTGAAAATTTGTTCATACGAATATATCCAGGCCTTCACGGTGTACACATTCAATTTAAAAGTAAAAGTGACGTTCAATCACATCATACAATTATCGTAATTCACATTTGCACCCAGTTATTACGAAAACGCATATCTGCAAATGCTATTATTAGCAGCCATAACATTACGTTATTCAACCAAAATACTCGTTACACTAATGATTGGTTAAACGTTACAATCTTTAATGCCCCAGGAAGTGTGTAACCGTGTCAAGTCTATAATACTACAATTAGTGTCATTAAATTAAATTGAAATAAAAATTGCTTTGCGTTGTGATAATTATTTACTAGATGTAGAAATAAATAATGTAGATCAAAACCACCTTTTAATACCCTAGCTCCTAGCTAGATACGAGTATGTCGACTTATTGTTATGATTATCTTTTACTAAAATCAAAGAAATTATGAACTCCTTCAAAGCAATGGAATGCGAAAAACTCAACGCAAATTACTTGAAACTGGCACAATGTGTTAAAAGCAACACGGCTAAAGAAGAAAAAAAAACTCCGCAGACGACCCTATCGCGTTGCCACAATATCGTTTGTCTTTTGTCAAATTCAGCCGTTTGCACGGAGTCTGTCTACCCTGTCCCAATAAAAAAATGATTGAGCTTGCAACAGCATTTTGCAAAATAGCAATTATCACTGTGACATGAAAGGTTGTTTTCTTTAATCGTTATAGGTACGTTATTTAATAACGTGATGTAATATTTGAGTGAAAGCTTTCGAAAGCTCGTCTCGCGTTGCACAATATTTTTGTGTTCGATTGATGATGTATAGAAAAGCTGTAAATTGTTCAGTGTAGTTGTAAATCACCATTTTGTTATGTCATTTGAGTTTTGACGCACTCTATTGCCTATATTATAATGATTGTTGAAAACTTATTACGTACTTTTAGAATTATGCCTAAATTATTGTAATGTACGAATAAGTATTAGAGAGGGAGTTTTGGCGGGAATCCGATAGTGAGACGTTGTTGGTTTTGTATTATTAGCTCAAACTTGTGTTTCTTCGAGTGTTAATGTGTAATATTAACCATTAAGTGTTCGTTCACGTGCACGAGTGTAGGCGAATGATATAAACTCAAAAAGCGTGTCATTTCGCATTTTTTCCAAAACTCCCAGGAAGTTTCAGTAAAGCATCCACTACTTTACTGAATCGTGACTGACGATGTAAATAATTGACTTGACTACTTGAGCACGATTGCTATAACATTGTTGTGACTTTCTTAATGTGAAATTAAGAAATACTTAAAATAAAATACTTGACACTGGCTATATGCACAAACCGTGCGAAGCCATAACTAAAACAAAAAAAAAGTATTAGAGAAATTACAGTAGGTAATTAAAGTTTCCAGTAAATAAGGATTCCCTGTAAATGGGAGGGAATCAGAGGGCCATACCTCACCTTGATAATAATAAAACCCAGACATTTAGGCCCAGTATATAATTACCGTAACTGCTTTGGGAACGCGCATTTCGCCTTTGAACTGTTACCGCATAATAACTAAAAATACGAGCCACGGTGAGCACATTAGCATTCACAAATTATAACAATAGACATCTCTAAATTGCTCCACGGCAATTAAATTTGAACCTGTGAGTTATCAACACCCTTATGACGAAATACTTACACAATATAATTTTATTATGATTACAAGTAGAAGCCTAACTTCGAAGATATAATCACTATGCCTCAGAATTATCTCTATTAGAGAGATAATATTTGAGGAAAACAATCGTCTTCTGCAAAGCCCTCTTGCTGTGATAATAAGTAGCAGATGTACGGAAAATAAACAGTTTAGTAATTTTAGTATGTTCACATAGTCGGATCACATGAAATTATTTAGAAAAATAATTTATAACTAGACATAAAGTTAATCACATAAGGTTAATTTAAACAATAATCATGCTATTAGTTCCGAACGTTGGTTGCGAAATTAAATCCTTAACATTGGCCTTGATATAGGCTACGAGTATAATATTTATCTGTGTATTATAATAATAATTTGTCTTTGTTTATAATAAGTTATTTCTTGTAAGAAGCTTGGTTACTGACTAGTTTTACTTTAACACAGCTTCAGACAAAGTTTTTTTTTCCCACGTCCATTTCTGTGTATTTGTTGTAAGAAAGCCGTTATGTAACTCGTTATATTAACGATTTATCATAGATATAACGTTATAACCGTTGAAAATGTCCCACAATTGTTTTTGTAACCGAGCCGAGTCTCGATTTCTTCTTAGGTACTTATCGATTATTTCTTATCGAATGAATCGATCGTGGGAATAAGAATTGAATGTGATGAAGTATGAAGTTTGAAAAATGGTTGCTTGTTACCGAGATTGTGGTGGTTTTTGCCGCATAACTGTCATAAATATAGATGAAAAATTATATATTTTAATTGAAAGTTATAGTTTCATACAAACGTTCCCCATCGTGCTTTTTTATAAGGAAGCGCTTTTATAAATCTTTAGAACTTTCTCACAAGCACTTATAATAATAGGTATATATTGGTTACTTGATCACATAAGTATCATTGTAATACTTACAACCTTAAGAACTTAACGATCGAATAAAATCGATTTCATCATGACCCAGAATGTCGAACTAAAAACTTATGTAACACAATCGATTGCATCTTCAACCTTCCAGGCCAGTAGCCGGAGTGCTGATGAGCTACTCCCGGGGCTGCGCCGCGGTCCTCTCGCAGATGTCGGAGGGCGAAGCCACCAGCCCGGGGGCGGCCGCCCCGCGCTCCCCCACCGACTCCGCCAGCGACGGGTACCACTCGGACAGTGACGACTCACAGAACTCACCGGACAGGTGAGCAGTAGACATTCACGATGATATCAGTGTGCCTAGTGTGAGTTTTAAACATTTCTTTACGTGCTCGGTCCGGTTAGTTTAAACTTGAAATTGTATGGAATAAGAGCAGCGCCATCTAGTGACTGACTGACTGACTGACACTGACACACAAAAGACATACAAAAATCATACCATACCATAACACTGTATTTGTTTGTTTCCTTGTCGAATAGGTTAGGTAAAAGTGCACTGGCCTCTATCTAGTATCTGAGTATGTCAGGCCGTGCCTCTGACGTGGCTTTCATGACTGCCATTAATCGATAACAACTGGGACCAGCAGCTTTAAACTCATAAATGATTTAAATGTTTGAATTTGCCGACAGGCTAAGACGCAGAATACATACATACGGGTATTATACACGCAGGGACACATCCTGCCCAATTCTCAAAAAGGCACACAAGACAATTCATTCTCAAAATTACCAACCTCTACATCTACATAGAACCTGGTACCGTTGGGTTGTAAAGCAAACAAACTAATGATAGCTCAATATGACACGTTTACATTGTGAAATTCCTGATGTTCCAGGAGTAAGCTGGTGTCGCAGTACGCGGCTGTCTGGGCGAGAGCAGCCGAGGAGGCGCTCCCGGCGCTGGCGGCGATGGAACAGCTGCGGCAGACACCGCATCTCAAGTACAAGATCATCTTCTCTGTCGTTGTTGTAAGTATTGAGTTTGATAATAATTGAAGTACCGTCACAACTCTTCACTGCACTCGAAGACAAAAAAGAAGAAGATATGTAAACAGATTGGGACCAAGCTCGTATTTATTTGCAAACAACAAGTTCTTGTAACTTTACGCTGGTGACGAAGATTTAATAGGTAATGCCAGGGGTTTGCAAGAGCCCGCGGGGATATTCCACTGAGTCGAAAAGTCTCTGTATCACCAGAATAAAGTAAAGAACGGTGCGGTTCTGTGAAGGTGTCAGCTATGATTCACAACAATAAGAAGTTTGAGTACGGAGCGAACGCCTCGATGGAAGGTGTTAAATCCGCTGTACTAGGGACGCAGACTAATTAGGAACCTCGTAGCACTGGTAGCACTTGGTACATCATTTCACCTGTTTACGTCCACAGCTGTCATTCCGCGCCGCCATCAGCCTCCGCGACCGGCGCTTGAGCGAGGTGAAGGCTCTGCTGGGCGTCAGCGATGACGTCACCGGCACCGAGCCCGGCGTCGCGCGGCTGCTGGCCGCAGCCGCGCGCGTGCTGCGCGACACTGCGCACTGCTTCCCGCTCGGGGAAGCCGAGCGCACCGTCGTCAACCAGGTTGGTGACGTCACCCTTCAGCCCAACTCTCTAAACCTCTCGGGGAGATGACCAGTAACCTTCACGTGGACGCACTCTTCACCCCCACCCTCTAAACCTGATACTGAGATACCACCAGCATCCTTCACGCTGACGTAGCCTCACCCCTTATCTGGGTCCCTTTGGTCTTTAGATTCTTATATTCCCCTCACTTAACGCACCTTTAGGTACATCTAATGTAGGAGATCCTCTATTGTTAGAAGATCCATATAGACAGTTAGCTAGCACGACTGATTTCCGCGTGGACAAGTCTTAATGCAAGCTGCAGAGGCTAGTGAGAGATAATCAATACTAATGTATCTTGAGGCTCAGAGACAGGGGAATATCCATTATTTTAGGTTTCTGTAACTGAAGCTAAACATTGGAGTCACTGACGCAATAAAAACCATTTTTCTAACCATGACGTGATTGGAAACTAAATGACGAGATTGGAAGTAGCATTGCTGAAGGAGTATCACCTCTATTCTCCAGGTATTAAGCACCCTGCGGGAGTACCCATGCCTTGCCGGCTGCGCACCTCTCCACGCTCTCGTGGCCGCGTCGTGTCGCGCTGCATGGACCATCAGCCTCCACTCGCCTCCGTTGAGGATCGATACGGACTTCACACCAGGTAAGCATTATATAAACAGCTTGATTCAGCATTGATCTACTACCACAGACCAGTGAACTGGATCTTAGGACCAGCAGGTCATAAGCCTCTTCTAATGTTTGCCATTGAATTCGATCTTCAGTTCTCCTCGTGTAATCATGGGCAAGTCTAGCACAACGTGAAAGTTTTCTAATAAGTCGCAATTTAATGATACGAGTCTCCGCAAAAACGGCCCAACAAAGGATATTATTATTACAATTTCCAAAGCAAGATCCAATGGGGACGAAAACTGTGATCTGTTGATGACGTAATCCAATCATGCTGATCCTTTAGAAATAATCCAAAATTTTTAGATACATCACTACTCCATAAGTTGGTGCGGGTCACCAGTATCAAATAGAACCTTTCATCAGCAATGTCTTTATATTCCAGTGGTGATGAACCCCGAGAAGCACGTGCGATTCTCTAATGAGGGTCGCGACCGGCGCTCGGACCTTATCAAGTCCTTCGTGTGGCCAGCGCTGATGGACGGCAACCGCTGCGTCTTCCGAGCAGTGGTGCTCACATGAAACCAGTCCAAGAAGAACGAGATAGCTTACTTCATCACCATCAGTTTGTCTCACTCTACTGCGTAGAAGCGGTTACGTATTTATTTGAGTATATTATTGGTCTACTTATTTGAATAGTTGTTAGGTTATATATAACCTAACCTCTATTTCTATATTCTCGAACAATGTCGAAGCTTATCGGTTCTTGGGTTTGCTCAATTGACAGTATCCCACTTCTGATGAGAAAGGAAGAGCCCGTCTTTAATCTGACTATTTATTATATTAGTACCTATTAGGTATATTGGTACTTTTCAGTGTCATAATATTCGACCATATTTAAATGAAAGGGGTGCCTACTTGGTGCGTATTTATAAGATAAGGTCCATACACATTAGACAACACAATTTTCTACAACAAGAAATCACTCTACCGCATAATATTGGATTGGATTTGGAATACATAATTAATATTCATTCGTGAAGAACATAACTCCCAGTGATATCGAAATATTATTGAAGTGATAAATATTGGTGAATATTTAACAGAATCCGTATTCATGTATGGATTGTGCTTGTCATAATGAGATAGTTATATCTGATAAACCTAAAAATAAGCTACATTCTGAATCATAAAATCACCTCAATGACTATTCATTGAGGGGATTTTATGATTATATGATAAAGAAAAAAAAACTATCGCTCACAAACTGACACATCATTATTATTGACTTTCATGTCTACAACATTCCGTTCAGTTATGTATAGGTACTTAACTTTAGTCTTAACCTTATTTTAAGCATCTGTACAAAACGATCGCATTCCATGTATAAGTTATACTTAGAATATTTTAAATTATTCGTAATTCCAATAAATCTTAATCAGGAAAATCGTTGTTTTTGTGAGTAATACATGATTCACCCGCAGATAAGATAAGGAGTTATCGTACGATATAATAATCAACATTTCACCGCGGCTTCAGTAGTCGAAGAGTTACTTTCATCGTCACAAGACGTGGAAAGTTTAGCAGTGCTTAAATCTCCAGTGATTAAACGCAGTATCGCAATGAGTGGTTACGGAGGACCTCCACCATACTACGGGCATGGGCCACCACCACCGCCACCGCACGGATGGCACCACTACCCGCCGCACTACCCGCCGCCGCCACCACACCACCACCAGCACCCGCCGCCCCCGGACGGTGGCCAAGTCACCGCTCCACCGCCCTACCCTTACTACGTGCCCGGGGCCATGATGATCCCCGTACCCATGGCGCCTGCACCCCCACCGGCCCAACCTGAATCCCAGCCTACCTACGTCACCAACTACATCTACCACGGCGACAATTCCAACCAGAACCAGGTGTCGGTGGTGGAGACTTCTGGAGAGTTCGACTGGGTGCCGACTACTGCCTCCAACGCTCACACCCTGACTGGCAGAGCCGTGGTTGGAGGCCACGAGGGTTGGGACGGGAGTCCTCTATGGGTGATCAGAGCCTGGCACAGTGGAGACCTCGTCCCCGGCAAGCTGTCCATCAGACACAACTCCGCCTCCATCATGTACGACGGGAAAGAAGTTCCAGTGCAGAATATAGAAGTTTTGTGCTCAGTTCCGGAGAATTTGAGATGGGTGCCAGCGTCCAATGGAAACGTGCCGCCTGGCGCGATTCCTGGTGGGAGGACGTCCTCGGGGGAGACCTTGTACGTCGGCAGGGCGAGGTACCAGCTCTCCATCACCCCCGGGAAGGTCCACCCGAGCCACAACGCGTGCTATATCGGCTTCGGAGGGGCGGAGGTTGCGCACAAAATGTACGACGTTTTATGCAGAATCAGCTAGTCTACCTCGCGACTTCAAACTGTGATTGAGACTTATGATTATTTAAGTGGATAAGGACTGGATTTCCAATGGTGGTACATTGGTGCTAGGGGCATCAGCTGCAATAGAGTCATCGACAGCAACGCCGTTCAGTAATTTGTGAGTTATCATGAATATTTCGAGTATAGTGTCGTAATTATTAAAGTTTTTGTCGAACTTGCGAAATAAAATGATATTTGTCACACGTACGTTGTTTTAATCTCGTGACGCCAATGGACGGACTCAATTGATAACACATCGGGCAGGTATCCGCGATTCTCTTTGTTATTGGACCTTATCGGTGTTATCACCGATATGTGCCACAATTAGATAGCGTTTGAAGCGAACGAAGCAAACGATCTAGGTGTTTTTAATCGCAAATTGAGGGGACTGCTCTATTACTTCAGTGATCAGTGCAAGCAGAAGACTAAAGAGCAAAGTGCAGAAGTCTGCTCCTCATACGTGCCATATTTAATAGTCAAAATAGGTACAACCTGGAGTGTTAAAGCGTACGAAATGCTTATATAGGTACACAAGTCAATTGGCGGCATTCAATTTTCGAGGCGACTTTGATGTTTTTTTTCTGTAGCCTTTTTAATAAAATATAATGTTATGTTATTAACTGCAGCATCAAAATAATATTTTCGTGTGGCAACACTGACAGTTCAGCCATGCGACGTTAGCGATGGCATTAGGTACCTGTCGTCGCATTTTCTTATAGACTTATTTAAGAAAAGCTTAAGACTAATTTGAATACTAAGATACAAACAGCTCATGCACTTTTTAATTAAGATGCACTACAGTGAGAGAGTTCACCCAACCAACCATGATGAGATCACTTCACCAATTGACTCTCATTTGTGCTAACAAACTTTTAACATCACTACCACACGCTAAAACCAACCTTAATTCCTCTATACAAGTCTTAAACCATCTTAACTGAACAAAATTGCAATTACAATAGGTGACAAATATTCTACGAAGAACTTGAAACCTTATTGCAAAGGAATAAGGTATGATGAAGGGTGTGTCGTGGTAGCAACAGGTAGGTAGTGTAAGATCGCTAATAATTCTATTTAACCTCGTCAAATACGGTCTGGGCACTATTTAGTCATCTGTGGTCTGGGTAAGTTAAGGTGCGGTACGAGTGACAGCGGGGTGACAAGCGGAAGCGGGAAAGTTCTTATAAGAGCCGGCAGTTGGTTATAGCACCAAACACCTTGTTTTAAAAACTCATCATAATCGTACTCGGAAACGTGACGTACTTTAGGTAGGTATATTTAATTTAAATTGTAAGCGATTTGTATTACCTACTATCGGCTGATTTTAAGTTGCTGTTGCAGTTAGTTTGCAGTTTCGGTTGCAATAAAGATACCTAATCGCCAGGCCCCTATTACGACATACTCAGTATACATATTATTACAATTTACGCAGTTACATAATTTTTTTCTTTTAATTTTTGTATTTATTTACTTTCATTTAATAATTATAATTATTCTATTTGACGAAGGCTGCTTGACCAATGATGTAGTAGTATGAAATGTCGAGTATACGTATAGAAAATCGTGTCTGTGTGCGTGACGCGACGACGCCAGCTCACGCACACTACAACAACGTGTACGTACACGCCACTACAACCATAGCCGAATAGCCTTTGTGAAATAGAATATCTGTTACAATAGAGATTTCTGTTTCGCATTTCCGGGACAATAGTGCCCGCTGCAATCTATCCCTGTCGATACGAAATGCAAATCCTGAACGGAGTTGACGTGAAATATGGGACGGGGTTACCACAAGCCCCACATCGCTCTCGGTAACACTGCATTTAGGAAGTGAGCCTTTATAAATGGTGGAAATATTCCACTATTACTATAAAATACATTAAAATCTATACATAAATAAATAAAATCGCAGTTTTTAGTCTTTATTACGTAAGTCAACTCATCCCGCGGACACAGCTTGCAGCGGGTTCAGATGGCGAAAAGCCCTTTCAGTAATGTCCAAATCATTTTTTTACTAAGTATGAAAGTTTATACGTTTGGTAAGTATAAGAAAGAACACATTTTTTATAATTTTTGTCGTTTTTATAAATGGTACGGAACTCTTCGTGGGCGAGTCCGACTCGCACTTGGCTGGTAGTTATTACAGTGTTATTACTATCGCTATTCACTGGTTAAAACTTACCATAGATTGAACGGTTTGGTCCCATTCTCAAAGAAAACGTCTACCTAAAGATACTACTACCTAAAAATACCTACCTAAAGAGCACTCATGAAAGTTTCAGCGGATTGAAAATACAATTGGTACAAGAAAAGCAGTAAGAAATTCGATACTAACAGGTGAAAACCACGACCCGCACTCCCAGCCTAAGTAAATATTAGCTAGCACACACTTGGATAGTTTAACACCTCCTGATACGTTTAATAACTAATAACTTTACATTGATAACCACGGGTTGTTTAGGCATAGTTTGGGAATGAGTTGAGTAGGGTGCGAATGTTAGCGAGTTCCTATTACCTTAGTGTTATAAAACTACCCATTCTAGGCTGAGCACGTTTATCACCTTCGACCTCATCGTCATCAAGTGAGATAGTACGCAACGGCTCATAATGATACAATTTATCGGCGTCAATCATACATACATACATTCATTCATTCATTCATTCATACATCAATTCTTACATCCTCCATACTAATATTACAAATTTTAATGCAATAGTGCGTCAGGTCTGTTTGTTCATCACGTCTAAACTGCCGAACGAATTTTGATAAATTTTGGTATAGATAAATAGATGGAACCTTGAAGAAAGAGATAGAATACTCTTTATTGCGATAATCTGTTCTTAGCCTGGACAAAGTTGTTGGCAAATACTACTTTGAAAACATAATATAACTAATCATTTATATAATTATTGTCTTTTAGTATCGGTCCGTGGTGTATTATACTTGTTATAAGATAAAGCCATAATGTCCACATACTGTGTGTTATCATCTAATACAATGTCCAAATATACATAGGTTCCGCCAATAAAGGCAATTAGAGCCATCAGAGTTCGGACTGTCCACCATTTTGCAGTCCAATTGGACCGTGACGTCCTGGCGGCCGTGCGGATATATTCGGTTGATTGTCCTTTGTGATAAAGAAACGAGTAAAAAGTGAAAACCTTTTGTGTGTCATTGGCTAGAGGTCAATTTTGTAAAAAAAAAACATAAAAAACTTTTTTTTTCGTTTTTTTTTTCTAATATTTTGTTACATACCTAATTGACTTTCGGCGTGAATGTTCGTGTTTTGATGTAAAACACGGCACGATTAAAGTTGTAATGTTTGCCTTTGTGAAGTTGTGAAGTGAAATAACAAACTTAAATTCAGAGAGGTGCCAACAACAAAAGAAAATTTTGGAACAAACAACTATTCAAAAACAATTCATTTATAACTAACACTTTGACCTAAATAAAGACAACCGTGCGACAATACAAAAATAGCTACTAGGAATACAATCCTTATTAAAAAAACAATAAATGTTCTGCGTGGAAAATTTTCACAAAAATATTGTGTAGCTCCGTCTCAGACAACCCATAGGGTAATGTTACACAATCACCCGGTGAGGTGATGCGTGAGCCCTCACGGATTGACAAAATTAAATGAAAGCATTAATTTGCGTCAGACGGGGCCCTAACGGCAGGGTCAGCTTGTTAGCCGTGTAAATACGGCCTTATTAGGAGCCCGCTCAGATCCGGGTAAATGTACGCGACGCTTTAAATAATGCCTTGTTTTTGTTATAAATTGGGTGACAGGGTTTAGAAAAAATTAAGTAATAAAAAGAGGCTGAAGTTTTTCTCGTTACAAGCCAAAAATATTTTCAGTTAATGCATTTTTTTTATTGTGCCGATGAGCTCGTGATAGTTACGTCTTTACGAACGACGTAACGTTGTTACATTATATTTTTGATGCTGAATATTAAATTGACAGTTTGTAAACTTTTGGTGGTAATTGTACCTAGTATTATACTCTCAAAGGACACAGCTTCGACTAATAGTACTCATACCTACCTATAGTATGGTGGGTACAATGGTGCACATTGTTCAAGCTGAAGCACAGTGAGTCAAGGGAACGAACACGACCATGGCGTCATCGGCTCATTGTCATCAGAGAACACAAATCAATCGCATGTGATTTGTGTACGAGTGATCACTGTCAATAAGGCTCCTAACGTCAATTATCGGGTTTTTGCGTAGTACCTATTAGTGATTGTTTTTTTATTTCCTAGATACAGTGAGTTCTAGTTAGGAGTCAGGAACTGTGATCGTGTGACGTATTATTTATTTGATTACATACTAGCTAACGTTAAATCGACAATAATTTTGTTATGGTAGTGGTACTATTAGTTTTTGAATGCCACCTTGTATGGATGGTATGTTGGTAGAATAATAATTGAATGTGTAATGTGTGTACGTATATTATTTTGATGGTGTGTGAATAAATAATTATTATTATTGGACTGCCATTCAAAAATGTAATAATTAAAGAGGAAAGAAAGTTTTTTTTTGAAAAGGTAAGACTTAAGGTGCATAATTTACTCGTGGGATGCACTGAAAATTTGGTAGATAAACCAGTTTTTTTTTAATTAGTGTGGCTTGTGAAATAGTGAAAATGGACCAAATAGACAAGAAGATGAGTAAAAGAGTGGAAGACTTGGATACTGACAGTATTGTGGCGGTATTGGAGGCATGGGGGATGTCAGAGTTCGAAGACTTTGTGAAGGAGAGGCAGTTGGATGGGAGAAAACTGGTGGTGAGTTTTTTTTTTAATAATTTATATTATAAAAAGTAGACAAAAATGAAGTTATCCTACCTTCGTTAACATTGTCTGTTGAAAGTCCTACAAAGTGCAATATAGTGACGTCAAACGTCATACTTTGCAATATCCCACTAAAGTGCAATGCGTGCAAAGTCACGGATTAGTATCTATTATATTCGTGGTCTTACCTAACCCTAAACCTGAGTGGGAACTAAACTTCAACACTCAGAATGTCAAAATATAAAATAAAATATCATCACCAAATACTCGACTCGATAAAATTGGTCCAGTCGTTTGAGCGTGAAGAGGTTACAAACATGTAAACACAAACTTTTGCCTTTATAATATTAGTAGAATTGTAGGGTATAACATAGTATTTATTCTAATTTAGTATAGGAAGTAGAATTACGGGATATATTGTAGCTTTTCTATTTATCTTTCTACTTGTCTCAAAGCTTTAATGTCTTCGTGGCCTTTATTTAGTAATCACAAGACTTTTCGACATGATCAATTGATCATGTTCAGGGCTACAATTTAGTGGGAATTTCGAAAGGACATTGTTAAGGCTTCAATTTCAATTTACAAGTTTACAGGGCGACCTTTAAATTATTCGAAATTGTTGTTTTGGGGTAACTAGTTTATCGGAATGAAGAACTGTAGAAATTAGAATTTGTGAGACACGAGATCAAACTAAGGAATTGTTTTATCAAACAAACAGTTCGAAGAGTTTACTACAATTATAGTAATTTCAATCTATTCGTTCAAGTGCTTTCTTGGAATATATAAATGTAAATTACTTTGTTAGAGAGAGTTTCAACTTGACTTTTGTAATCCTTAGAGCATGTAATTGGAGAAATGCCAAAACTGTTCAAACAAGTAAATTTTCCAAAAAAATACTATAGCTCTAACAACCAAACTTTCGCTTCATCCATTTCCCATAACCCACTTGTGGACACAACTTTTATTCCCCCGACATAAAGTTCGACACGGCTCGAGATTTAAATAATTTGATTTATAATTTCAGAATGTCACAGAGGGCATAGTGAAATTATGGCGACCAAAAAGCAACGCGAATAAACTAATATTATTCGTGCAAAACTTGAAAGGTGACCCCGAAAAATATCTCAACTATTCCAAAAAAGACCCCGACAAAGTCCTCAAAGCCAAAGAAGCTGATGATGTAAAAACGGAAGAAAAATTATTAGAGGCAGTTGAAAAAGATACTACATCTGCGATAGACGTAGAAGCGAAAACATCCATTGAAACCATTGAGAGCCAATACCAGACAGTCAAAAAAACAAAAGACAACAGTTTAACAGCATTCAGTAATGTCGAAGAGTTATTAAAAAAGATAGTGCCAGCGAAAAGCTTTCTCTATAGAAATCAACCCAAGCAAGGAGCACCTTCATATTTACCCATGGATGCTGGCACCCCAAAGAGAAGAAATTTCTTCAGAATCAGCGGTTATGACTACCCAAATTTGAATTTAAGAAGATTCTCAAAGCAAGACACGGGCGATAGAGGTTACTATCCGATGAAGAGAAATAGCAAATATTTTGTTCAAAAGTCAAAGCCACCAGACTCCAGGCCAAAATATAAATCCCTGTCGAGCACAGAAGAGTTGAAATATCCAGAAGATCACCTTTACGAAGATCTATGTTATAACGAGGTCGAGAAGGAAGCAAGACATTCTGTTCCAAATCAAAATGTTAAACCTTATAGAGTGAAAATCCAAGAACTATTCCAATCTTTTAAGATGCCATTCTTTAAAAGAAACGAAGATGTAATGCAAGAGGATAAAAGAGTGGAAGTCAATGATAAGGAAGTTAATTATTACGAGAATAGTGATGGTGCGGCTAATATGTACGATTCGGTACATGTAAAAGTTCAAGCGGAAGAGCCTACCAAATCGGTTGAAAAGGTACGTCGTAACCTTATTGTTTAAAAACATACAATATACATTTTATGGGACATTGCTCAGGTAGCAGACACTTGAGACAACATTACTACAGATAATTCTTTTGATATTCCAGCCAAAGCTCCCAGTAGAAGAGTACTTAGAGCCAGTGCAGTTGAGTAAAGATTACTGCGACGTGAACTACCACCGGCAGAAGGAAGAGTCGCTGCTGGGCTACATCATGAGCATCTTTGAGAACAGATTCGGAATCAGACGAGGTGAAGTACAAAATAGAACTCAACACCGCTAGGCTTCGCACCGTCTATAATGTAAAGCTTAGCAGGACTAGAGAGGGCAATTTTGTACCTGTCTTCTGAGTAAGCGTGAAAGATCAAAAGAAATATAAAACAATAACCAACACAATACAACTAACACAAAGACACACAGTTGAATCAAAAGACAGCATTATTTTGAATCATTATACTGGTAGAGTCTGAAATTCTGTGTTAATGTTTATTTAAGACCTATCTGAATTGTAAAACTGTTATATATAGGTATTCAGTGATCGGCCGATCTCGAATTCAGATTACGGAAACTTGAATGAGGTAGTGGCGTCTTCTGGTATCAGAATTAGTCAGTCTGGCATGGCTTAACAACAGTTACACATATTCTATGTCAGTCTGAATAGTGTACCGATATAATCACACGTCTGTGTGCGTGTCGGGACTGTGAGATCGAGAAGTTACGCACACTAAAACAATGTGCATGTAGTATTTGAACCTCACTACAGCCATAGCCAAACAATCTAGTGAAACAGAATATCTGTATCAGCCGATGACAGTCGTGACCGTCTCGGCTTGACATGCCTTCCGAAAAACACGGTGTCAGGGTTTTAATCTATTAAACTGTGTCTGTGTTAAGTAGCCTATTATGACAGTGTTTTTGTAGGAAAACTATCAAAACAGCTACATTGACAGCTGATTTGAGGCCGCAATGTAGGCCATTAAACGGATCACCCATTCAAGCAACACACGTTTGGATGGGTCTTGGTTGAATGGTTCGCCATAAAAGGTGTTTATGGCGATCGGTGGAGATTTTTTTATGGGGGGTATTATGGTTGGTCCTTCGCATTATCTCTCTATTCTCTATTCTATTCTATTCGCACCGGGGTGGCAGAAGGGGGGCGTGTGGGACTTGAACCCACTATACCCCCGTGAGCCGTCGATTTGCCTGGTGTGAGGCGAGATGGGGTATTCTTGCCATTCCCCATCCTGAAATCGGTGGAGATACCTCAACCAAATTATGCCAACGAAAGCATCAGTAATTCAGTTTTTCATTAATTAAATTCTCTATTTACATAATTATTCTTTAATTAAATTATAATTTAAATATATTCTGTAATCAAATTATTCTAATTCAACACGCTTCAGTAATTCAGTTTTTCAGTAATTAATAAAGTTGGGTAACATTATACGCTGCGAGGGCGTCGCAAATAGTTAGTAAACGGTTCGCTAAATTTTGATTATTTTCAGCAAAATTATTGTTATCATAATTATTATTCAAACTTGTGTTTTCAGTATAACGAAGGATATTAGAGGTAGTCTACGGTATAATGTAGGTACCGTAATTTAGAGTAACTTGCCAAGCTAAACAGTCTTGCTATGCATTACCAATTTGCATTTTGTTTACTGAGTCATAGAAAATACATAGTCTTTGGTGTATTAATTGATAGATACAAAATTTCGTCTATAAATAGTTGGAACCGAAAATATTACTTTAAAGTTATATAAGTTGGGCAGTGTTTGAAGCATTTCAAACTGTGGAAAGTCGAGAACTTATGAATCTTTTCCACATCGCTGCTTCCCCATACTTATTCTAGTGCTAGGTATACAAATAATTTGTGCCTCATATCTGGTAATGCGTCATCCAGATCCTCATGAGCCTCATATCTAGTATAAGGCTCATGTGCCTCATGACAGTGAGTAACGCGGTATTATAATATGACGAAACAAGAATCTTCATAATAACGAATAATCTCATTCGCGTCGCTTCCGACGCCGATTCAATGCGGTCGCTGTTGACACCGGGATGAATGGCGAGATTTATCTTGGACCCCTATTTGTCCCATATTTATCCAAGGGTAGTGCAGTGCAAAGCATTGTAAACATTAATTTTATGAATGAGTCAAATTCGCTCTTAGTAGAGTTAAATTACTCATCCACTGATAACACTGATAGAGTGTTTACACTACATATAATTACTTTTCTTTTCTTGAAACGTAGGGCATAGTTGAGGTAAAATAACTTTGTAGGAGCATTATATTAAAGCGATTCAAATTTGGTGGTAGGTAGGTACACAGCAAAATAGGTACTTGCAGCAAGTAGCGTCAATTTTAATGATTGAACATAATAATATTCAGCTACTTTTGTGACTGTCTGTACGTCTTCTGACCCCACTACGCATTTCAATATTTTGCTGGCAAGTCCGCGCGTATTCCCTGTCTGTACCTGTGCCTTTCGTAAAAGCGTCGTAGTGTTATGTGCTAACGTTACACAACGGTGTAATATGCAGACTTAATTCGCCAGCTGCCAATGGGATTACCTAATCCAATAAGTCCCGCTCGGTTTGGTGCGAATCCTGGACGGATGACGAATTAAAATCATTACTCGATCCGACTGCGCCATGTTAGATCGCGCGCTGTCGTTTCACTTCGAAATACGATTAACGCGTCAATGCCAGCTTCTCAAGGTCATATTATTAACCCATCGCTCGTCGTACGTTTAATTTTGTGGAATATTTTGTCCACCCGATGTTCGAAGGGTTACATACGAGGTGAATCAAAAAATTCTTGGAATCAATATTAAAAAATGCAAAGATTTAAATAATAATATTTTATTTTTCTACATAATCTCCCTCCAATGCAATGCATTTAGAATAACGCGTTTCTAACTTCCTTATTCCTTGTGAAAAAAAATTATTTTCTTGACTCTCGAAAAAGTCCTCTACGGCAGCTATAACCGCGTCATTATCGTGAAATTTTGTTCCACGAATTTCCTCTTTTAATTTTGGAAATAAGTGAAAATCACTTGGGGCTAAGTCCGGAGAATATGGTGGGTGGTCAAGGAGATTGAAGCCAGCACAGCGGATTGCGTTGAGCGCAACTTCCGATCGATGAGCAGGAGCGTTATCTTGAAGGAACAACACGCCCAACGACAGTTTTCCACGACGTTTTTCTTTAATCGCTTCACGCACTTTCGGGATTAAATTTGCATAATAGGGTCCAGTAATCGTCTGGCCTTTTGGCATGTAATCAATAAAAAGGATTCCTTCACTATCCCAGAACACAGAGGCCATAACTTTGCCAGCGGTAGGAGCAACTCGAAATTTCTTAATGGATGGAGAGGATGGTCGTTTCCAAGACATGCTTTGTCTTTTAGTTTCAGGATCAAAATGGTGGACCCACGTTTCATCCATGGTGACAAGACGACGGCAAAAATTATCCGAATCACGCTGGAACATTTCGAGATTACGCTTGGAAATTTCCAAACGTCGCTTTTTGTTTTCGTCGGTTAACATTCGTGGCACCCATCTTGCAGACACTTTTTTGAACCCCAGTGAATCAATTAAAATGGATTGAACGCTACCAAAAGATATCTTTAGGATCTCAGCTATATGTTTTATAGTCATTCTTCTGTCTTCCAAAACCAGATTCTCAACCTTTTTGACATTTTCTTCTGTAACGGAGGTTGAAGGCCGCCCAGAACGCGGGTCATCTTTACAGCTTGATCTACCTCTTTTAAATTCAGCCACCCAGTACGCAACCGTAGAATAGGGTACAGCATCACCCCCTAATGTCTGCTGAATGTCCAAAAAAATTTCCTTCGTAGACATTTTTTTCAAACTGAGATATTTTATCACCGCACGTAACTCACTTTTATCCATAATTTTGACTTTTTAGCAACTCGTTGCACAAAAAAATTTATTACATGCGAACGAACTGACAAAAACAAGTGACAGTCTGCATAAATATAGTGTGATAGACACTCTTTAATTTGAATATCGAACTTGATCCAAAAAGGTTTCATATATATGCACTTCTAAGAACTTTTTGATTCACCCTCGTAATACCATAAAACCATAAATAATAATTCGATTTTTGCTATATTTTCATTTCAGATCATAGTCTGATTTTTTGCGTTTTTAGTCATTATTCTCAATCAATATCAGCCGTCCATTTGTTTTTGCTTTCAATGCCATAGTGGTTATTTATGCAAAATTCTCCGCCTGAATGGCAATAACATATTTTTGCAACAATATCATTATTTACTACATGATAAAATACTTTTTTACTAAAATGAAATAAAAAAACACGCACACTCACATGAGTAGGTACATCCCAGTTACAATTTCTCATACAACTGTTCGCAGTTTTGTTTGTTTTTATGTCAACGACACAACATGCCTCACGGATGACATGTGTGTAGTGACGTGACGTCATGAGAGACAGCTTATCGGTTTATCGATAAGCTTGCATGGCTACTGGCTAGCCCGTAGTGGAAGCTTTTATTATTGGGGTTAACATTAATTTTGGATCACTTCGACACCTCACTTAGTTCTGTTTTGTATAAGCTATATAGCTGTTTAAGTATACCAATATTTCGTTAACCGTGGCAATTTTTTAAATCGATATTAGGAGACGAAAGTGAATGTGGCCTTATCATCAGTTTTTTAGCAATAGTTCTGCTTATTATGCTCTTATTAGATTAACATGTAATGGTATGTCGTAGCACAAGTTAGATTCTAAGCTACAACACAGTAAAAACCACATTACAATCGATTCAGTACTTTTTACGTTAGGCAAAAATAAACAGACTGACACTATTTATTATTTGTTTGTTTAGCAGTTTATGTTATATTCTAGCTAAATATTTTTAGAACCGGCGACCTTCTGGAAAGTTTTGTACCTATGTATAGAATCTCACCTGTTGAATTATCGAATAAAATTATAGACATTTAATTATTTCGAAATATAAACTTTGAAAATATCGATAACACGATATTGCCATCACTATTCAAAATCTTTTTATTGTTTTCAGCCATGAAATAAAAATAAAAGGCGTTGTTTTGTTCAGACAATATGACAAGCATCTCCCTTCTCTAGTTACTACATAACTTTCGTTCACTGTGCACTGATAAGAACTGAAAACTTTTTAAATTTATTTAAAAACAGATTGACAGACAATTTTGTGAAAAGTTTAGTGAACATTTATAGAATAATTTGTAAACTTGTGACAGTGGATAAAAATTAATAATCTCAATTCTCTGGATTCTTATGAACACAAGTTTTAATGATGCTGTCTAAAGTTTAAAATAAATAACAATAGTTACTGAGGATTAGGCGTTATTTTATTCGGTACAAACAAAATAACGGCTAAAAACAATCGAATGAACTTGTTGAAGTGCTAAATTACATCTATTCAAGCTATCTTGGATTCGTTGTGCACTATATTGTGTTAATTTTTTGTCAGATTAAATAGTTTATTTTTAGTGTTGATTAATACGAATTCGGTTTGGATAGTAGCCGACGCCCTTTAGTAGAATGTGGCTAGTGTCTCGACTGCAAGCAGGCTTCAATTATAACAGCGTCAATTAAACGTCGCCAACAGTGAGTCACGCGTGATTCACGCTTGAATTAGTTTCAATTATCTCCATACAGCACAGCTATGTCTTTAGTTATGATATGATTTCAAATGAGCTTATTGAATGGGTAGGTACTGTTAGAGTTTTGTTTGGATTATATTTTTGAATTATTTTTGAATGCAATCATCGGAGATGGAGTCTCGCCGATGAATAGTAGGTATAAGAGTTGACGTGCGTTAATTTCACAACGTTATGTCAAACGTTAATTTAGTGTTTATCCTTGCACATTTTTACAATAATCAACGCTTATGGAGTAGGTAGAGTGTTAATCGAAAACCAAGACAATTTTTCATGTCGTATCAAAGATTTGACAACCATAGATAGTGTCCTGAAATGGGATTGTTTTGGTTGAAACATCGTAGTGATACGGTTATCCGACACAAATAAGTTGAGCAACTAGATTGTACAAACACATGTATCCAGGTAGCGCTGAACTGATTATAAATGTCATCAAAGGAAGCTTCCAAAAAAAAAAGTTTTTTTTTTTTATAAAAAAATGGGGATTAATGAAATAAAGAAAGAATGATGTGATCGCAATGTGCTGGTACATGAAAGTGAGCGGCCCACTGATGTACAATTTGGGCAAACGCGTGGGCGACCACGTGGCGGACTTCCTGTGTCGGGCGCTGCACTGTCTCACGGACGTAGTCGCAGGTATGATTACAATTACATTATATAATTAGCCTGTGTTGGCTTCGAAAAATAGACCAGGTTTTACAATGAATTCTGGCCCACCGTGGTCCGCCCCACACGCGAACGTCTGGTGGGAAGCGGTTACCGAAATCCAAGCGAAGCGGTCTGTCGCCGAACGACGAAGTTTCAGAAGCGGTCTGTCGCCGAACGACGAAGTTTCAGAAGCGGTCTTTGAAAGCCAGTCCTATTCTAAGCTGAGCATGTACTATCATCATTTCCACAATGTCAGTTTATAGTAAGATAATATAGAGATACTAGTCTTTAGAATATGTATAAAAAAGACACCTGAAACGCCTGTGTCAGTATTACTGACGCGTTTATTTATTTGATTGGAAGACCAAAAAGAACCAACAGCAGTTGGCCTACTTTTAGAAGACTATTTTTAATTATCTATGGAAGCACCAAATCAAGAGACTTTTTAAACCAATGCTTAGCAATATTTCAATGAAAATATCTCAAAATTGCAATGTGAACATTTATTGTTGATTACAAAAGTGTTTTCTAAGTGAAACGGAACGTAATCTGAAACACCAATCAGTGACTGATCATTCGGTTAGGTACCTATTGATGTTTCGAATTCCGTTCCATGGTGTGACGTTTGAGAACTCTTTGTTAATTTTGACAGATCATAGCTGGGACTGTCACTTATCACTGTCTGTGAATGTGGTACTTTGATATTTGGAAGTTGTCCAGCGGTTTGAAATCTCTATTATGGGTTCAGTCCACCTACAGTAATCGTACACGATCCAATTTTATAGTTATCTAGATATACAAACCAAAATATAAACGCTTCATAAACAGCCTGCGCCTAACTACTTATGACTCGTCAATCTGGTCGCATAGAAATAAATCCAATCACTATTACGAGTACTTGTATGTGCGATAGTTTCATAAAATCGATTAATTTCGGTATGTCGGTCAGCAGTTTTCAATTCGGTTTATGCATGCAAATTGCAAATTGGTCCAGTTTGAACATCGTCACGTACTACGGTATTAACTAACTTATAAGCGGGTTTTAGTCGCTTTCGGTGGGTTTAGGCTGACTTATCTGCGTGCCTACTGCACCATCTAGTGACTGATTCACTGACGCTAGATGGCGCTGCTCTTATTCCATACAATTTCAAGTTTACGCCAAACGGACCGAGCGCGTAAATAAATTGACAAAACTCGCACTAGGCACACTGTGGAGTGTAGAGTGGCGCCACCATCGTAATCGTAACACATGAACCTAGTGTCAGAAGTGGACTTGAGTAACGGCCAACATTAGTAACCAATCCAATCCAAATTTTGCTATCTGGCATTGATATCACAATCCATTTTTAGGGTCAATCGTGCCAATAACCAATCCGTGGATTGGTTTATGAAGGCACGCAGGTTGGAGATCGATCGAACGATAGGCAGCAATCCAAGATCGATTTTAATCTTGGATAGACGATACAATATTAATTTCGGGCGTTAAGCGTATAGGTACCCGAAAGGGACTCACTTGGCTACAACCCTTATAAATCGAATAAATTTAATACACGTTATTTAGGTGGTGCTCCAATCATTCGTGCGACATTCTAAATTGTCAAGATTGGTTTGCTTCTGAGCAAAAAAAGAGTGTTAATTATTTATTATCATATCTTTCTTATGTTTTATGATTCTTTTTGGCAACGAGAATTAGCTGATGACTTCTAAAAGTGCGATTTTATTGCCTATTTACACTAAATGCTTTGACTTTGACTTTATTTCGCAGAAACAAACGACGACGCACACTCCGAAGCTTCCGAGGATGAGAAGACCAACGCTGACACAGAAGTACGAAGATGGAGCGAAGACCAGAAAACCAAGACCAACATGGCTGATCGACCGCTGCCCGTGCCAGTCGAAAACGAACCTTACTACATGGACATAGACAGGACTGAAGCTGTGAATCTGCTGAGGGGCCACCCTGATGGCACTTTTGTGCTACGACCTTCTAGTCAGGTAAGCATTAATCTGCTTTTCTTGGATCTCTGAATTTTTGAATCACTCAAATTTCTCCATTAAACTATTAATACCTAAATAATATGTATAAAGGACACGCCGACACGGTCAAGGTATCTATCATCTATCATCTAACAGTAGATTGATTCTAACAAATGCACCAGAAGTGCGATGGCCAAAATTCTCGTAACTAACAAGGTGAAAAATCCAGTAGGTTGACAATATGTTGGACTCATTTTGCTCACCTTGTAGTACCAAGTTTAGTACATATTTTATGTAAGTATGTTTATCTGAAAAAAATAGTTATATTGTAATATATATTTGAACAAAAGCTTATTATCTCGGGATGTTTTTCATCCCTAACAGTTGTGGAGAAGTAATCAACTTCTCCTGCAACGATACAGAAAGTTATTACTAATCTCTAATAGGCTGGCTAATATTGTACCGGGAACCCTCGCATGTGTGCTGTAATTACTGACCATACTTAGGGGTCCGTAGCGATACGTGAATTTTCGCTTTCATACAACCCTACATTTGCGCAAGAAAATTAAAGGAAAAGGCGAAAAAAAGGCGAAACTAAAGTAAGTTTAGGTAAAGTAAAACTTTATATTTTCCAAAGTTTCAAGTTTTCTTTGATGATGGAGTTTTGTAGTGTCTGTGTGGCAATATTCTCCTCAAACATAAAATTGTTACAGCTGACGACTCCTTTGTGTTTTTTTCGGAAGCACTTTAGGAAAACTAGTCGTAGTTAAGTCTTAATTTGTTTGCCATTTTCGACTACATCGTCTCCTAACTAGACAGTGCTCCCATGCCATAACCAAATGAAAAATTATAAATGTTTAAACTAAATGCTTAATTAAAACATTTTTCGGGTGACATTGCCGTCAAATAATTAACTACCGTGTCACCCACACATTACAGAAAACTTACAAAATACTTATTTTAAAACGTCACTTGAAGAACATACTGCTTACAGGTTATTAATTGTCGTGGATTAACTAACATTTTATCTTAATCACATAACATTTATGTTAAAAACAAAGCCCGAAACTCAACATCGCGTAGAAAGTAATATTTGAACATCCTCACGATCGGAACGCTGACATGTCGGAAGCCTTTCCACTTTGGCAGGTCTATTAAAAACTAATCTACCGTGAAATTATGCGGAACCATTAGCGTATAATGGCTCTCTCGTAATCCTTTCGGATGAACTTATCTCTTTATTAGGAATATTCATTGCGGGGAGGCAGGGGAAGGCCTGAGACAAGATTGGGAAAAGAGGATGTGTAGCTTCATTGTTATCTTTGCGATTGAATTTGCTTGGAGGTTTTTAATTCTCTTTTACTTTTGGTTGGCGAATGATACTGAAACGACTTACTGTTGACTCGTGGCTTGAAGGTTTTTTATGTATTTTTACAGTAGAGTAGAAATAAAGGCGAACATTTCTCAAGCAGATTCCGATTGCTCTCCTTCTTTCTGATACTTTCTTCTTTCTTTTTTTTTTCTTTTTATTACAAACGTAGCCCCACACTAGGATTGCTCCTGTATCGTGGGTACCGCTTACATACATATAATTTCACATACACATCACACCCAGACCAGAAACGGATATTTAATGATCGCACAAATATTTGTCCCAGGCGGGAATCGAACCCGCAACCCCTAGCGCAGCAGTCCGGTTGCTCAGCCACTACGCCAAACGAGCCAAACGCGAAACTCTGATGAGATATATCGAAAATAACAACGCTATGAACCATAAACTCGATTTCTAATGGGTTTGCTAAACAAGCGACGAATAAGTTTCCATTAAAACATAGGCAAGTATCGCGGTGAACATTGGTGTTATAAAACCGGTACAAAGCATTTGTCTTTCAACAAAACTATTTCTCTCTTTCACAGCCAAACCACGCCTACACTCTCAGTGTCTCTTGCACCGGCTCGGTACACAACGTAGGGGTGCGCCGGCGCCCGGACGGCCGCCTCGCTCTCGGCTTCGCTCGCCGAGGGGAGAGAAGCTTCGCCGACGTGACAGCCCTGCTACGTCACCATCGGAAGAGGAGGCTACTCCTGGTAGCCAATGGAAACGTCATCGGAGCAACCACGCTGAACGAGAGTCCGCAGTATTACCAGACCCCTTGCAGTATCCCCGTTAAGGTTCATTTGTGATCTGAACTGTGGATTTTCTCGTTTGCTGTATAATCATTGTGTCGGTACCTCCACTGTCTACTGTGACGTCATAACAAGAAGTAGATTGCACTGCTGGTAGCCTATTGATTTGTGATAGAAGCCTCTACGCTGATGTCCAGACCAAGGGATCTGAGAGATAACTGGTACTTTGTTAGAAGCGCAACTAAAGGTTCGATGAAGCTAATACCTTGCTCTGTTAGTGACAAAGATTTCACGAAAGCTTTTTATCTAGTACAACGTTCTTATTGAGTTTAAATGTGACTAAGTTAGGGTTGCACATAGAAGAATCGGCACGGTGCCCGAATTAGGCACGAATCGCGTATTATTCGTGCAAGCAAGCCTCTTCGTGCAAGCTTCTTGGCAAAAACGGCCGAGTTCGAAGCACACGGATGATAATATGGTACCTACTTAACTCTGCCACGACAAATATTTGACGACTTTGAATTTCATTTGAACTCGATGTAGCTTAGGTTTAAATTAGTTTTTAATGCAGTTTTAATGTAGAGTTTATTTATTAAGGATCACCCCCACCCCACTATCGCTAGATTTACTATAGGTACTTTAGTTAAGAACTATCTAACATTATTGTGTTGAATTTCTAAACAAAAAATGTTTTCTAAAACAAAATGTAAGTAAAGGAAAACCCAACTGTCAGTATTGAGCACGATGATTTTAGTAACATACCTACCCCATGCGTGAAGAATAATTTTGTGTCGACTTAAATTTGGTCTTATAAAGATAAATGTAAGATTTTTTTCGTATCTGTTAATAAATGAATTATTAGGCAATCGAAACTAGTAATTATCAATAAGTAGTACACGAATATTATTATGTGGAAAGTTCAGCTCTTACTGGCTCTTGCTGGTGACAGATTTTCTACTTGAGCGTGGTTGCTAGCCAGCGGGTGTCAAGTTGTTTAACGATGTTTTCTTTCATCGTAAGCTCAACCTCAGTTTTGCGGTCAGCTGGGTATTGAATTCACTCAAGTTCGAACTCAGGTTGATTGTTTGATCTTCAATTTAGTCTACGTTATTTTTAATCTTTTCTTACTACCTTTTCTTTTTATCCATTAACCGAATGGTCACTTTTTAACAAATTAATTAACAGAATACATTACAATGCATAAACCAAGCGCCTGTTAAAATAATTATATCAATAATTTACTAACTCTTTGCTAACATGTTTCATGAGGCGTTAATTTTATTTTACGAATTTACCTAATTATTACACCTCCTGTTAAAGTAATTAAGTTCAAACGTTCACCGCGCGCCTGTTAAAATAATATTATCAATAAGTTAGCAGTGCTCTGCTATTTGGTCTTCATCAGGCGCTAACTTTACAGAGTTCGTTTTGCAAGTTGTGAACAAAGTTAGCGCAACAAATAAAGATATAGAACGAGATCGCTGCTGTTTCATTGATTTCTTGCTTGATTAGCATTCCTTGTAACTTCCCCTTTGGTATGCCGGGTTCCGGCTCACGCCAGGGATGGGTCGAGGGACTATAAATTATCAACTGGGTAGTCAACCGATGGTAGGCGCTGTTTAAAACCTGATAAAAGCTCGGGTTTACACAGGCTATTAATTATTATTCTAAATACAGAAGATAAAAATGATTGTCTACGAAAAAATAGTTCAATTTATGATATTTAAGTATATACAAACGAATGTGGGCGAACGTGCGCCTTCGAAAACGGAGGTGGCGAGTTCAAATCCCAGTGCGGGCACGTACCAATGTGTTTCTTGTTAAAACATATGTACGTAATTATTATTATCACTCGCTTTTCGGTGAAGGAAAACATCGTGAGGAAACCAACATGCCCGAGAATTATTTCGGAGGCATGTTATCCACCAACCCGGACTAGGCCCCCGTGGTGGATTATGGCCTAACCCTCCTCACGATAGTGAGGGGAGGCCTTTGCCCAGCAGTGGGACAGTTACAGGCTGAATTATTATTATATATTATTATTATAAGTATATACAAGGTACAGTATCTGAAAAAGTCAAACAAATAAACGGATGGTTTTCCAATTTAGATCTTATGGTCATGAATCAGGCTGTTATGAACAGGCGTGCTAGAGGCACTTGCCATAAGGCGAATAATTCTGCTCCTCTCTTTAAAAAAATTTTAAAAGTAGGTAATGGTAAGCATTTCAATATTTTCTTATTTCAATACCGTCTTATTTTTTAAACTTGAACCTTTGAAAATAGAGGTAGGTATGGAGGCAGGTAGATATTCAAATTTTGGTTAATATTATGTAAATGATTTCTTACCAGTTCGCCAGCGAATAATTTCATTTCAACCCCTCTCGCCTTCACTATTTCTTATTCTGTGACGACAATACGGACGAAGAAGGTCTAATTATATCATTTCTACAATTTAAGGGATCTGGGTTTAATTGATCACAATCCGTCCCAGCCACCGCTCAGAGGCGGATCAAGTGCGCTTAGCGCAGGTCGGGGAAATAATTGGAATACAATTTTCAAGTCTAGTGTTCCGGTAGTTAATGCATGTTTACCTACGTCCTTCGGCCACGATAATTATGATTAAAAAGATAAATAGAACAACGCCATTTAAATTCAGGTGAGATAAGTGGTTCAAAATTAAACCTACATTATTTTTAATAATTGTTATTATCATATTTTTCATCATGGTCTGCTCACATTACACCAAATTTACTTTCTGAAAATAATTAAGCTTATAAGCCCCGCGACAAATAAATTTGTCGTGGGGCAAAAAAAAAACCCCAAATACTTAGGCCCTAGATGCGCCCCTGGCGGTAACAAAGACGCCCTAATTAGCAACGTGCCTCTCGCCTTAAACTCTCTAATGGCCGCCTCTCGAACAATATCCAATTCTTTATCTCCCAGCCCGAGTCAATGGGACGGAATTTCAGTCACCTTATGAAAGTTTCGTAAAGTTGTATTTACATTTAGGAGTCTCTTTCAAATTGATGTTTTAACCGTTCAACGAGCTTTCAGCTATTGTGCTAACTGAGGGCTGATTTGGTTCTAACATGGAAGTGGCAGAATCAGTCAGCTTGATTTTTAAAGACACACAGGAGCGTGTTATGCATGGCAGCCCTATGTAACTGCACCCTTGCAATCCTGCTATTGACGTCAACGCATAGCCACGAGGTGCTGATGCAGCCCCCGCCACTTCGGCCCGCGTTTACCTCATCCGCGGCATTATTATTCGATTCACTTTATGACCTTTTTGGGATCCTCGCTGCGACCATATATTTTTAGCGAGGTTACCGCAATATAACAATAGTTGTGTGCAAGACAAGCCCCCTAATAATAAAAAAAATAATGCAAATAAATATTTAAAAAACGCAAAGACACAGCTTACTGCTATCACAACATGCTATTGACGCATTAGTGTGTAAATTCGCGTAGCTTAAAACATTAACTACTAAAATGAGATATCGTAAGATTTTCTGCGATATTTTTGTGTGATAATATCGTGCCAGTGTTGCACAGTTTACCGTTTCAAACAGTTCTGACAAAATCGATTGCAAGAAATATAATCGCTACAGATGGTTTTCCATTACGTGGCAGATATAAAAAAGCACCTAGGTGCCTACTTGGTTTATAGAATACGCCGATTATCGACATCTTCTATTCACACATAAATTCAAAGGACAATTTGTGTTTTTCGTGGCAAATGAACGCGGAAGGTCTTTTACGAACGATGAATATTCATCCGTGGTAGCAGGGGGCGTTTTAAACTTGGCGGAGGCATTAAGGGCGGGGGCCTTAAGGGAGGGGGTAATTCGGTTTGCGACGTCAACGCCGAAATGTATATAAAAAACATAATTATAGTAGGGTTAACTCCATTTGGTTCTATAGGAATCAACTGAAACTAGGTACCTCTGCTTAGTTAATACATTTATAATCAAAATACAACGTCTTAACTACGAGGTCCGACAAACAATCATCTGCTACCTGTAAAGCAGGGCCTCTTATGCCCCTTTTGTTATTGTTTCCATCTTGAAATTTGACCACGTCGTCCGGGGCCTTACTTACTTATAATAATAGATGCCACGAAAAAAAAACCAAGACGACGTAGGTAAAGTCTCAAGAAACAACCATCTCCCTAACTTTATAAAATCGGTAAACTTTATAAAACGGTATACAAGACACATTCAAAAGAACTACCAATAGTAAGTATCCTGAAGCAGACCCTTTGCCAAAGGCCGTGAATCAGTAAAGGACATTACAATATTTCATATTTTCTACTCTCCACATTATCTGTGGAGTCGGGAATAAATATAAAGGCATCTATGAGGTTTCTATTCAGCGGGCACAGATGAAGTCGCGTAGAGATCGTTGGTTTCAAGAGACAGGACATTGTTTTCATTGTTTTCAAGTTTCCTATGCTTTTGGTGGAGTGCTTCTCAAACTGGGATTATGATACACGGTATTGTTCAAATAATCACTACGTTGCGTAGCTCTATTAGTGGAGAGTAGACTTGAGCTGGTGGTATTCATGGAGATGATTTATGATGGCAACCCAGACCAAAATGGCGGCGGAGTGGTAGCTTGTGCGCTTTAGAATCCAGCGATACCGAGTTCGATCCTCGGCCCTGCAGCAATGATTTTTCGTAAGTTGTGTGCGGATTTCCATTGCCCCGTGCTTCAGACGGCATGGTCGGTTGTTATCGTTTAATAGCAGTCGTTAAGACACCACAGAGGCCCTTGCTTGGGCACCTTATCACTTCTGCTTCTGCGGTCTCACCACAAAAGATTTAAACCAGAGTTGAACACATGAGTCTAAATATTTTCTTCACAAATCGACTTTTGAAACTAAACGAAATTTTAGAAACATCTGTATATCTTTACTCTGGTTTAAATTTTTGTTGTAAGACGGCTAGAGTCTGAGGCTAGCACAACCTCATACGACAAACAACATTTTAATTAGAATATTCAACAACAACAACGTTTCACAGCACGGTCGACGCGCATCTGATCCCTATAGGTAGTGCTACTCTTTGCCCCCGGTCCAATTCCCAGCATCGATCGCTGGCTCCGTGCGGCGACATTGCAGCCGGTTGATTTGTAATGAGCAGCCTATTCATTATTTATTTCATGTACGAAGGTCGGGATCGAGAGGAAGTGGCGGAGATGAGACGTGGACCGTTGCGAGGGTTTACCGTGGTATGGAATAGCATAGAAAATGGCATAAAGGTTTTTGTAGTGCACTAAAAAACAATACGGAATAGCAACGGAGTCGAGGAATAGAATAGGGATTGTAAGCTGAAGTGGTAATGGGCGGGCCACATCGCTCGTAGAACTGATAACCGATGGGGAAGAAAGGTTCTAGAGTGGCGACCACGGACTGGAAGACGCAGTGTAGGCAGGCCTCCAACTAGATAGGGCGACGACATCAAAAGAGTCGCAGGCAACCGGTCGATGCAAGCGGCAAATTGTCGTTCGGTGTGGCGGTCTAAGGGGGAGGTCCATTTTCAGCAGTGGAAGTTTTAAGTGTAAATCTTTAATGAAACACCACAGATCCAAAAATCATTAAGTTATTTTATCCAATAATCATTAGTTATAAGTTATATAACAATATGCGGTCTTATCAACCATGCATTTGAAAGAATAACAAGATGTGTTTAGTATTTATTTATCTAGTTGCCTGGTTAATTTGTAGCTGTATTTTAGACCTAAAGTGAGAGACATCTAGTTCTTTAAAGACTTTTCCCGTCCCTAACCTAGCACGTAAGTACGATGATCCCGTTTATTGTGTTAGCACACTTGATTCTATGTCGCGATCGCTGTTTAATACTTTTGCGGGATCCTGTGTGATTCTCGGCTCACGGCTCCTGCCACCTTTCATATTTACCTGATAAAAGAGTAGGCTTTGGTGTAAAACACGGAACAATTCAATATTTTAGTGCATTATAGATCAGACTAGTGACGACCCAAGAAAGCCTTGGGATATTAGTAAAGTCATAAGTACCTACTTAATCCCGCTTGCTGTCGCTCAAACTTATTTATCTCATCTCACCTCACCTCACCTCACCTGACTTCATCTCATCTTATACTAGGTATAAGCAGTAAGTACTACATAGGAAGGCATCGCACGTCCCTATTACGTTCATTTACAGTTAACAATAACTTGGTGAGATAGAATCTGAGGAGTTTCATTGGACAGAGTGTGGCAATACTAAATAATCTCGAGCTTGCCCGTCCGCCGCGGGCGACCAAACACAATGTCGTCCGCAAATACGGGCGTAAAGCCCGCTATACACTGTGGCGAAAAATTATTAAAATAACATGAAAAATTATAACCGTTTTCTTCGTAACCGGTTTCTTCATTCGTGCAACAGTCAACGTTGAACAGGATTCTCTTTCCAGCTTATTAACTTAGATTAAATTTATTGCTGTCCTTGTCATTTTTTTAGTGCCAGATAGAGACAGCACTAGGCTCCATCTGCTGTCAAAGATAGCAACCGTTCCAGAAACCAGTAGATATTAAAAATGCGCGCTTGAAATCAAAATGGTACCTATGAACTTTGTAGTTCTTTATTTGATACGGTCAAAGCTAAACTTGATTTTATTACAGTGACATAAATATATAATACGGCAAGCAATTTTTTTATCAGCAAATATTAATTAGAACTGTTCATTAAAAAGTCTACCCTGAACTCTAATCGTGCTATGTTGTGTGTTGTCGCTTAAAAATTTTTTTTTTTCTATTTCTTTTTTTCTTTCAAAGCAGTGGCCACGATACCTTACCTAAACTCAAACGAACTGGCGGTAAGACGGACTTGGCTAATCGAAAATCGACAACCGCCGCCGCCGCGACCGCCGCAGTTTGATACAGTTTTTATAAAGTGTATAAGTTAAATTGATATCTGCCGCAAGCTGGCTTAGGAGCCTTTACAAATTCAATATTGCTTTCTAAAAGGTTGACCTTATTTGAACTGCTACGACTTAAAGTAGAAAGTAGTTTTTAATCGACTTCCAAAGAGCAGGAGGTTCTCAATTCGAGTGTATTTTAAAGAATATTTGTTACGCAATTTCTCCGCCAATTGGGCGCTGCTTTTTCAAGCTCGATTCGCACGATATCAGCATTTAGCCAGTACATTTTTAATAATTACAGTCATAAAAAACATACTGTCAAGTCACAGGCACTCGGGTAGTCAGTCAGTCAAGTTGCAGTAATGTCACGATTTGGAACCAAGCATAAGCTTCTGATGAAGAAAAACACCGTCAAAATCCTTGGTGGTAGCTCCAACGCCCGTGGCTAGCTTCCACCTTCAAGCAGCCTTCCTTCTTCCAGCTTCCTTCTGCCGCCACACCCCTATCGAGGTGTTCCAGCAGGCTGACCACGTTTCCCATCTTCTAGCACATCGTCACAAAACTACTAGGGTGAGCACGAATCACTAATGAGAAAGTATTCGTTCAGATTGAATGGGGGATGTGATCTTGCTATTGTCAATGTGCGT
Source organism: Hylaea fasciaria (assembly GCA_905147375.1). Taxonomy (NCBI): domain Eukaryota; kingdom Metazoa; phylum Arthropoda; class Insecta; order Lepidoptera; family Geometridae; genus Hylaea; species Hylaea fasciaria. The sequence goes on from LR990214.1 coordinate 7,702,315, forward strand.
ATACGGTTAACTTGATCGATACGTTAACGATACGAACCGTTAAAATTTTCGTGCTTGCCCTAATAGTATAGTATAGTATAGTATAATATATAATAATTATAAAAGTACTGATCAAATCTAAAACAATTTTTTACGTTACCTATAAGAATACTTTCTCTATAGTGATTCGTGCTCGCCCTTCAGGCGAGATAATGGTCTAATGCCTTGTACAGTATTAAAAAAATACACGTAATTAGAGCTTAGATCTAGTTAAAAACTCCTTATTTGTAGTATAGTTTACAAAAAGTCGAGCGCATTTAGAGATATCGCGGTGCCGCGAGTGTCTCGCGACGTTCCGGCTTGTTAGTTTCCACTAATTGGGTCAGGTCAGCCCGCGTTCACCTTAATGTTTTAACGGTTACGGTGGCGTTAAATATAATACCTACTTGCCTTAAATGGAGACTTTTTCTCTATTCTTAAACTAAGGTTCGTATTAATAAATGAACCTCAATAGCGCTACCAAGTGCGCTACCAGCCAATCCACACTCAAAATGTAATCTGCATCTTGAGGTCGTTGCTATTTAATAAATGGATATTGAGATGTAGCACTGGCTACTAGATACTGTCTTGTATGTGTCAATTATTATTGTGTCATAATCGGATAGCACTTAACCGCTGAGTGTCATTTATTTATTTGCCAGAGATCATGTAAGTTTCTGTTCCTAATCTACAACTTAAGATGTATTTATTAAATAGAACAAAAGAGCAAGTGCACACTGAAGATAGCTCTCAGAGCTAAGTTTGATTTATTAATACGGACCTAAGACGACACGATTCGGAGAAAAAGTTTTTAGATTAGGAACCGCGTGGCCAACGGCCTTAAACGCATACGTCACTCAATTCGCCCAGATAGCTGAAGAGCACTTAAATGTAAGCAGCCGTTAGATTGAAGTGGAATTCTCAAACGCCATTCAATCAGTGTTATAGCTCAATGCACAGGAGCTATGGTCACCCGTCAGTATTTTGTACGATTTAGTCATTTTTATGGAAACGTGTCAGAGTTTGATCATTAAACTTATTTTTACCATTATTTATTTTGGGACACGGAAGTTTGAAGTTGGCTAAGAATTCCTTCGGCTAAAAGTAGATGGTGCAGTGTCTCGGCATCGAAGCCGGTGTCAGAAACGTCGTCTTTATTTTTTTTATGCGAGAGAATAAAATGCTCTACAGGTAGGAACCTACCAAACATTCAAATAATAAAAATATATACGCATTAATTTGATTTTTTATTATGCAACAGAAAAAAGTCTCAATATGTTAATGAGTTCCATTTTTGCCATTTAACCACGGAACCCGCACTAGCGATATCGAACAATTAATCAGAAGTTTATAGCCATGTTTGTCGGTTATTAAAACTAATTAGTTCTCATTAATAATTGTATGATAAGTATAAACAGGAAAGTTAGATAATGTTCATTACGTTGTAGGTATAATGTTCAGTTGAAAGTCCAATAGTGCTACAGACAACCGCTCTTATGAAATGATAGGAAAACCGTAGATAATGGTTTAATAGCTTACGTTAATTAAATACTTATAACTTATTAACGATTTGGCAAACTAAAGATTATAGTGCTACTAATTAATAAATAATTTAACATTCACACAAGGTCTCACAGTTTCATGAAAATCCGTATCTAGCCGTTGGTTATAATGAAAGTCACACATACAGACGAACATACGAAACATAAAGACTAGCTAAAAACGGGTCTAAATTAAACGGGTCTACGTTGAGATACGTCAAAATTACATATTTTGATACTATCATACACTCTTTCATGTTATTATAATAGTTAAGATAGACTACCATTATATTATTATAGTGTCTTACAACAAATTGGTAGTAAGTTAAGGTAGTTTAGCTAAGTTACCCTTTTACAGCATTCTAGCTAAGAAATGCTCGTGAGCATAGTTTGACTGAAGAACCATAATGGATTACCAAAGTTAAGCAACGTTTCGAGTATCACATACTTGAATTGGTGACCGTTTAGTGACATACCATCAGCCCATTCTGTTCTACCCATGAAAGGCAGTTTAGTTGTGTTTGCTACCCTATGTTACACACACATTTGACGCGTGTACAAACGTCATAATCATGTATGAGTAATCGAATCAGCTATTTATTCACGGCCGAAATTAATAATCAATCCAATCCATATTTTGCTATCTGGGATTGATATCACAATCCATTCTTAGGATCAAACGTGCCAATAACCGATCCGTGGATTGGTTTATGAAGGCACGCAGATTGGAAATCAATCGAACGATAGGCAGAAATCCAAGATCGATTTCAATCTTGGATAGGAGATACAATATTAATTTCGGCTGTTAGATGGAGTACCAGCCGGTCAATATAGGACGTACCACGGTCAAGGACGTCCAAAGGAAAACCCATGTCAAAAGTATCTAACCAGCGAGCATGTATGAGACTCATGAAAGTGTAAGTAGCGAAAGGGGTGTGTCAGGATCGTAGCACGTGGAAAGATATAGTATCTGCTTAAAACGAGAAAAAAGCACGACAGTATGCGTGTGGAAGTTCTTAAACTTTCGCAAAATGAAAACATATTGATAAGCTAAAAACGGGTCTAGTTCGAAGGGGTCTACGTCGCGGTAATGTCACAATTATATATTTTGATATTGGCTTGTGTGCGAGTGGCCCGTTTAAAGCTAGTCATAGCGCTCTTGCACCCTTACTAGCTAACTTTTCTGTGTCTACACAAAACTATTCATTGATTGTTTATTTTTATACTCATATTTTTATATTTTAATAGGCCTCCTGAGCTTCAAAAACCTCGAAATTCAGTGCAACGTGTCGCAAGGTCGCAAGCGTACGAATTGACTTTCAGCCACAGTTTCTCAAACGTTATCCGACACGTTCACAACAATCTGCCGTCTACACAGCGCGTTGTCGGACGGAAGCAGATAAGGGTGCACCCACACGAGGTCAAGGCGTTGCAGCAGACTAAACAAGTTGCGCAAGAACGGCCCTTATCTTATGCCATGACTTCTATTCTTTAATAGACGTGCTGATAAGCTATGCCGTGTCACAAACAGAACAAGAAGGTGGTATAACGTAGCTAGTGCAAATATAAGTGCACCAAAGTCTTTATTGGAACACCATAAATCAAAAACAAATTCAGATTAGAGTTAGATCTCAATAATGACGAAATGGATGCAAGTGGGAAATTGTCGTTCGGTGTGGCGGTCTAAGGGGGAGGCCTATGTTCAGGAGTGGACGTCTTCAGGCTGATGATGACGATGATGATGAATGACGAAATGTTTCATACCATCCCTATTACTGATTCTTGAAATCGTTTCTATCAAGAAAGCAATAGGTACAGCAAGGTTTTGTTTTTTCGGTTTTACGTGCGGTAAAAGAAAGAACGATTTGTTACAGTCTTTTTTTTCATAGTACCAAATAATTATAAGAACTTGAAACGAAAATTGTTTTCTTTTAAACAATATTTAAACTTCAGAGTAGGCCATCTAGATGGTTACTAGATACGAGTACTATACATAGAACTAATTACAAAACCAAGCCCAGCAACGCCGGCTACCTGCGACATTAATTTCTGCTATATTTATGTAAAGAAGATCAACAGTAATGAAATGAAATGATACCGACAATAACAAATTTCCATAACAGGTAAGTATGCACATTGCACATTATTTGAAATCTGAACAAAAACTCCATTGTTATAACATTATTTTATTATAAAACCATGCCCATTGTCCATCAATTAAAATATCGGATAAGATCCGCCCACAGTGGTAGCCTGGTAACCCATCGGCGTGTAATTGTCCGAACTTCGCCAACACTAACGAGTTGCGAACACTCGACTTACTAAGTCGGCACTGCTTATTGCGCGTAGTAATACGTGAAGTTGGTAAGATCCATCGCACTCTTTCAACTGTAGTCCCGATTTGTTTCTAGGCATTGAAGGGTGAATGAATATTATGCCCAGAGTGTTACAGAAGTAGTTACTCTAATGACAAACTTTATTTTTCAAAAAAGTGCATTAGTTTTGAAACTAAGTAATGATGCCCAATTCGATGCCTACTAACTTCAATCTTTGTAGAATAATAATATACAATTAATAAATTACCTAGGTTTCAGTTTACTAAATATTTGATTTGTATTTTTATAAAAATATTGTAAAAAATAGAAATATGAGTATAATATAAATAAATGAGTGAATAATAATTGTACTTTTTATTTCGAGTAACTTAAGTATTAGTATAGTATAGTCTAGTGGCTATATTTTTTAGTATTAATTGTATGTATTATATTTTAGTATACGGGATAATTATTCTAGGTAATATTTTATTTTATGTTATGTTTTTATTGTGTTTGTGTCAATATGCTTTTGTTTGCTGATTATATAAATATTTATATAAAAAAACCTGTTATGTTTCCGAACAGCTACCAATAATTATATAGGCAGTTAGCCATAATAAATGTTATTGTAGTGGAGCGTAGCTAGTAAAGTACCCTTTCTATAACCTATGCGTATTGCGTAATTGCGTATCCGCCGTAGAGTTTTGACATCCAACACAACAGTTGCTCCACTAATAGTGCTGAGTATACGCGAGACCTTATTCTACTACTTATTTCCCGTTCGATCAAGTGGATACGTTCCGATAACGAGTGTGGAGTGTGGAGTTCGGATATCGACATCAATAAAGCGATAGTTGTAAGTGTGTAGACTACACTTAGTTGCCAAAGAAACATTAGTCTAGATTGGTTTTAGTAAGTCTCCTTTTAGTTTGTTTTGTATTCGCTTTTGTGCTCATACGCGGTTGTTTTTAGTTGCTGCATGTCAGAAAACTCGAAGTAAGTTAGGCTAGTTAGAGAACGTCTGTCTTCGAAGCAAATTCATTGCAAAGTTCAAATTCCAATACTGACACGTAGGGTAAAACCGGGATAGATGCCACACTTTTTGAAATCGCCTTCTAATTTTGAAAATATTAATTTACCTAGAATAATTTCTATGAATATAGCTAGATTAATCTTTTATCTTACGTTATGACTTGTTATAGTTTACCTAACAATTACAGATTTTGCAGAAATTACATTTTTGCAGAACCTTTTATTTGAGGATAGATGCCTACCTGTATGGATAGATGCCCCACCATGAAAATGTGAAGAAGGATAGATGCCTGCAGTGTAGTATAGATGCCCTACCAAACATAAACTACATAATATTATAGTTCTAAGATGTTTTATTAGTAATCTTTAGGTTTTAACGTGTAGGTACACTGCATAATCATACATTTCTAATGTTATTATATAATTACCTATTTAAATATCTCAGAAAAATAATATAATAGAAAGTCTTTGTTCTTTATCTTATATTACTTAATTGACGTTGAGCTGGAATGTGCTTTCTGATTTCCACATTCTGAGCAATAATTTCTGAAAAGTGTACAAGTTTCATGTAGCCACTTCTAGCACATTATACATTGAATCCAGTCGGATTTAGACTTTGTATTTTCATAGTTTTCAAAGCATTCTATGCAATAATCTTTGTTTGTATCTTTAGGGTTTTCTGGTTCATATCTCTTAGTTTTCTTTACATGCAAACCTTTAGTTTTCTTTCCTTTAGTTTTATATTCGTTAATGGGTAGATTTTCCTCATTTTCACTGTTTGAACTGTAAATAATACGTCGTTTTCTTGAGATTTGACTTTCATATACTTTTATAAAATGATCATTTTCTTTATCACAAAATATATCAGTCCTGTCGTCATCGTATTCTTTCCTAAAAAACTGTTTTTTTTATTGCTTTTATTTTTTTATCTTTGTTGCCTTGTCCTTTGTCTTTGGTTCCTTTGTTTACTTTGTTAAGTTCTCTTTTTTCTTTAGTAGTTTCAGTCTTGATTCTCTTGTCTAACTTAGTTTTTATTTGTATATTCTTCCTTTCAGCAATATCCTTCCTTTATTTTGTATTTTCGTAGCATGGTTCACCTACAATCTGAAGACATGAATAAAAAAAACAGTAGGTACAACATAATATTATTATAATATTTCCGATAAGCAGTAATAAAACACGCTAGCACTATCGGGGGGTAGATGCCCCTAAGGGCACCTATACCTCGAAAAATCGGGGCAACTATCCTTTTTGATGGGGATAGATGCCTTTTTAGCTCATAAATAAATTAAAAACAAAAGTGAGATTATTTACATGTAGGTGTACGCACATTGAACCAGTGTATTGACATAGTAAATAATATAACATAATTTATTACTAAATACAAAGTTATACAACGGAAAATACTTACCTCTGAAACTTTGACGTATTCGTCGCGTTCGCTGCGGAGATGTTACGCGCACAAGCGACACGAGTCCTTTCTGCACGCCAGTTTGCGTGGCACTTAGGTGTGGGACGCCTACGCTTCTTATATAAAGTATTAATTCTTTTTGGAGAGTTTGGGAAGTTAGGTTTTTAGAACACGAGGCGACTATCCCACTGCGGCATCTATCCCGGTTTTACCCTATTGATGTGTTTTGTGTTTATTATAAAAACACAATTATGTAAATAAAATTACAGAATACAATAAAACAGTTAATTATGAATAAACATATCCATGTATTTTAATAATACAATTATTCCTGTAGGTAAATACAACTGCAGATGATTATAAATTTTCGAAAAAAAAAACAACTCTGATTTTTTTAATGACGTTTACAGTAATCTAAGTAACAGTTCGAATGTAGGTAGGACTAGGCGTTTACTAGAAAAATGTGCCCCCAAAAAGTCTTGGAACGTTCTATTATCTTGAAAATGGAACTTTGGATGACGACATAATCTATGGAAGCCCCAAAGGCATAATTTCAAAGTTTAATCAAAAACGGCGAAGGGCCTTATTTATCAGCTTTATCTCCGCTAATAAACTCCCTTGCAATGCGAGATAAAATTGTTTTTCTTTTTTCGTCGGCGCGGACACAGAATATCCAGTTAGGATGCTTTACAAGTACTTAAGTAGAAATAATAGGCGCATGGAAGAATAACTCTTCGCTTATAAAACGATTTCCGAATAAAATACAATGAATGTTATATTAGACATTCTGTTGAGTATAAGACGAGTGTTCTGTGTATTTTATTTTGACACAATTTTTATTGCTATTTAGTGATAGTGACTTCGTTAACTGATAGTGTACTGTAGAGATTTTGAATTTATTAGTGTAACTGAATATGCCCGGTTTCTGGACCCCTAGTAAACTTTGACCATCAGTGTGCCTAGTGCGAGTATTGTCAATTTATTTACGCGCTCGGTCCGTTTGGCGTAAACTTGAAATTGTATGGAATAAGAGCAGCGCCATCTAGCGTCAGTGAATCAGTCACTAGATGGCGCTGCTCTTATTCCATACAATTTCAAGGCACACTGATAAGGCTATTGTTGTCTCACTCTGGCACTAAACAAAATTGACAAATACACTTATCGGTTGGTCAGACGTTAAAAAAAACTAGGGGTTCAGAAATTGCAATATTGGGAGGACATATTAATAAGTGAGCTAATGACACTGAAAATAATTTATCGACTGTATTACTATAGTTCGAAGTGTTAAATCTCGTTGTACGCCCAATGGATGCTGTAATAAACGAACCAAAACGAATGAACTTAACTGAAACTTCGAGGTATGTCAAAATTATAATGATGTAAAAATATAATATACGTTTCGGCCGAGTTACATCGACCGTGGTCACGAGAAGTCGAGGCGAGTTTAAATTCTAGTTATCATGTAATTTAGTTCGCGAAAGTTTAAGAACTATAGTTATTATGTTTCCGTTCGCGAAAGTTTAAGAACGCTAGAAAGTTTAAGAACTGGATACTAGCTCCACTGTGACGTAGATAAGGTTGGCGTCACAGGCGGGCCGGTCGTTTGGGCGGTTACACCTTAGATAAGGCAACGCGGCTTCAGGGAGTGTGTCGACGAGATATCGGGGACACAATATTGTGTTATAAGCTTAAAGGAACTGTGAATGAACTCTCATATATTGCCCTCAGTATCCTTACGCCCTTACTCCCTGATGCAAAGGTACATGTCACCCACTATAGCGGCATTTTAAATCGAATTCTATGATTGGGAAAATAAACGATTCTTTTTCTAAAAGTCTAGATCAATTTTCTCAAACAGAATATAAGTTAGAGCTTCTTCGAGTGAAAGTTACTCAATGTAATTTTTTAATTTTCATTAATTTTTTTCTATTTATACCACACTATGAAAACGTCATTCAACTGATAACACAGTGTCGTGTATGCCCATAACAGCTGCCAAACTGTAAGATAAATAATAGATAATAAAATTTCTCGAATAGGCAATAATGTTTAATTGTAAAGATAATTATACGTTACATACTTACATATAATACGAGATAGTGTTCCAAGGTCACTAGCTAATAAAAATTCATTAAAAAACTCCTTATCATCATCAAAATGAGACAAATCCTCCCACTGCTAAGCACGGCTCTCCCCTCACATTTGTGAGGAGGATTAGGCCGCAATCTGCGATATGCCTGCACGTATTAATAATCCTTCAGCACGGGATTTTCCTCACCTGGTTTTCCTTCACCGAAAAGGGTTTGATAATTTATGTTTATTTTTTTACTGTCACGTGCCCCGTGCTTAGCTGTGGGCGTCCTATGTATTCTGATGATGGTTTATGATGATGATGATAGAAAATTAACGCGTCAGAGCATACGTGCAGTTTATCATGTTATGGACTCTTTGCTGAGATACGCTGAGGTTATGAGACAGGCCGCGGTATCAAGGCAGGGGTTGCGCACTGTCGGCTGACTTTTAAATTAGTTTTCAGAATGCCGTCAAATGATTAAAACTTGTTGAAAAAAAATAGGGGGCTTTATATAAAGTGAAAAACTTTATTTACAGATACATAACCTATGCCAGATATTGGACTGCCATGGACGGTGTGTTTGTGTGAACAGCCAAGTAGCAGTGTGCAAACATTATTAGATTCCAACTTGAGAGGCATTGGTTGCAAAATTATTGAATCGTCTCAGGTGTGCCACATTATGGAATGCAAATTATTGAGTAGCATTACAATTTTATATATACCTAGTCACAGGGTGGACACTCCATACAAACGGCTGAATCAAATCAAAGACAAGAAATCTGTATGCGAAGCAAAAGCATAGTCCGCATTGATACTGTGTTGGTACTCAAAATGTCATAGTAACTCCCGATTTGCCAACTCGCTTCAGTATAGTAAGTTTCCCTTTTTCTAGGGCATTAATAGGTATTCTATACGACCTTGGTGTGCGCTTACCATCCAGGAAATGCCTTGCGCTACTCACGCTCTCAGTTGTATAAAAGTACACGTGTGAAGAAGGTAAAGCTATAAATATACTGATCCAATTTGTCTACCTCCATCAAGAGATTTACCGGAGAAAAAAAGAAGCGTATGATTTGCGGAGTTACAACCTACGCCCCTATTACCGCGCCATCGATATGAACAACGAAACATAAAATTAAAAACGTCCGAAAAAGTGGATTGTAGTGTCGGTTTGTTTCTCGTTCATTCGAAAACAACAACAACTAAACAAAAAAAGAAACCGCAATCGCGACAACATGCAATATAATGGAATTTTATTGTAGGTTTCATATTTTACTCAATTTAAGAGCGGGTTCAGTCGACAAAAGATAAATGATAAAATTAATGAATATTTCAACTCATCCCGCGGACTCAGTTGACGTAATAGCCATTTTATTGCTCATTATAAGTGATATGAAATAGATTTTCAATCGACAATTTTTGTCATGTAGGTAGAAATTTCCTTAATGTTGCGATATTCGACATCATGTCTACAGTAGGAGAATTGGGGCTCTAGACACAATTTTGTTTATGGAATTACGCGTTTTCCTCCATATCACCTAGGGTTGCTCTTCTGACTTTTATGTATCGTTATAGCAATATATTTAGTTTTACTAGCTGCGTTCCATGGTTTTACCCGCGTGGATAGTTATTATCCCACAAGAATCCCACAACGTACCATCCTTAGCGTAAGTATTTGATGAGCCGATTAAAGAGTATGTGCTTTGTGATATCTTATCCCTCAAAAATACTTTTAATTTTGTGAAAAACTTATAGGCTTAAAAGACAATAGTTTTCTACAAAATAAACAAGAAACGCGAAATTTCCTCTAATATCATAAATGCTACAGTTTTTATCTGTGTTAATTCCATCTTAAGCCACAACGACTGAACGTTTTTTGATCAAAATTGATACACATGGTCTTACCACAGAAGATTTAAACTAGAGTTGAACAGGTGTCTAAATATTTTCTCCACATATCGACGTCTAACCTTCGCTTTTTTAACTCGATAACAAATTCACAACTAAAATAATTAATAATGTGAGGATTCATTAAGACAACGCGAGTGATAGACGTTGAATTTATCTATCGACATTTTAGAAACATCTGTTTAACTCTGGTCTAAACTTTGATGGTAAGACGGCTAAAGCCTTGAAATGATACATAAACATTTTTCAGCCCGTAAAAATTAACAAATCCCGTGTGATAGTCGCCAATGCGAATGAAACTACGCGACGCAGCTAGTAAACTATCAAATAACATCCCAGTCTCGGCTTCGTTCAACTGTAAACACAATTAAACACAGCCTTATTGTCTTCTCGTCGCGGCCGAAATAAACGTAATTATCGTTTCTTTAGTAAAACAAATTTATCTGAAGTTACGATCTCGACGCAAATTGAGGTTCAAAGCGTTTGCAAATATAATTATTGGAAGTCAACAGGCGACGAGATTTATAGCGTGCTAGCTTAAGCTTGCGGTTTCGTCCGCGCTGACCACATTTTTATCTCTTTAAAAAATATTTTACGCCATTTTAGAAAGTTTAATCTATCTCAACACCAAATTTCATGGAGGTCGGCTTAGCTGTGACAACGTACAAACAAAAAGACACTTTGCATTTATAATATATTAGTATTATATATTTTAATATGGGGTTGGTGAAATATGATATTGGGTTGACTGGAAGTTTATAAAACTTATTATGGGGTTACTGGTGGCAATTATCGATTGTGAATTATTATGAGACGTGACTGGAAGACTTGGTTGAGTGAATCTGATGGTGACTAAGTTTCGACACCATTACCACTTTCACAATATGGTTTTATAAAACCATGTGAAATGATGTACATAAAATTACATTTAACATTACAAACAGTAAAAAACTCGTGTCACAAATTATGTTAATACTACCTATAAAGTGAGTTTTCGGTTATTATTTCCTGTACTGTTACTTTTTATTATGGTGTCAATAAATAAATTATTGTAATTGTATTGCATTGTATATAATTTATAAAAAATAAAAATATTAAAAAAAAAGTGTGGAATAACATTGTTGATTTACGGTTACATCCTTTGTTATTTTTACTATGTGTGGTTGACTGGAAGAAAATACTTTTGACATTAAGTCCGCCATATTAATAGGTATAGTTTTTTGTGCAATAAAGTATCAAATAGTAATAATAATAATAATAACAAAAGCAGCTGGTTGAAAGGTTAGTTGGTTCAAAGGTAGTTATTCCTCGATACGGCACATATAGTCAGAAGTTTCCTCTCTCTGCAGCCTTGGACCACCGGTAGCTTGAGTAGGTGCACAGACACACTAGGTTATTATAAAAATAATGATAAAAAATTTAACTTAACATTGTAAAATAAGAGATAAGAATAAAATAAATGTAACATTGTTTAATTAGCCCCGCGACTCGCGGTGGGCTAAAATGTTGCATACTCAATACGATTTCCATCAAACAAACTTTCAGCAAAACAAACAGTACCTACGTTTCAATTCGAACGGCGCGGCTTACTCTGAACGGTACTATATTTTTCATGAAGTCTCATCACTCACTAGATGGGAAATGAATGCTGGAAGCACTCAGCGGACGCGATCGCAAATGCTTTCTATTCGGTGCAGAGCGACTGTGCAAATACGTCGGGATACCCAGCCCTATAGATCTAATGTCGAACTAAGGCACTTTTCAGACGACTCTACTAAAACTACGTATGCTTATATCAAATTCCAGTGCGGGCACGTACCCATGTATGTTGCTTGTAAAAACCTAATGTACGTAGTAATCACTCGATTTTCGGTGAAGGGTAATATCATGAGGAAACCCACATACCCGAGAATGATTTTTGTGTGTTATGCACCATTATGGTGGATTATGGCCTAATCCTCCTCACTAAAGTGAGAGGACACCCGTGCTCTGCGGTGGAAGGATATGTATTGATATTGATGCTGCTTATTTTCTTCTGTAAATTATTGCTGACTATTCAAGTTGTAAAGTTCGTAAAGTTGAATAAAAATCAGAAAATAAATGCAGAGGGTGGCAGGTTGAAATCCAATCATGTTTTTTGTAAAATTAAACATAACTGTACACAATTATCGTTCGCTTGTTTACAAAAAATATATGCAGTAAAAGGATAATTCAAGTCTGAATTAGAAAATTATGCTTTATTGTTGCACTTCAAAAAATGAAAACAAATTGATGTGTGACCAATTTACATTGGTTTTTCGTGTGACCAAATTACTCTTATCTAAATCCAAATTACACTAACCCCTATCTAAATCGCACGGTATAAACCCCGCCTAATACCAATATCAAATCGTATTTACCGAGTCACCGACTGTAAACACGATCTGTTTTACGTATAAACAGGCGTCTTATGAATATTATTACGTGCACGTATTATTACGTATATCTGTATTCGGGAAAATGTGTGCCGGGATTCCGTAACTTATGTAGAGATGTTTTGAACCGCTGTATTTAAACCGACACTATCGGATTTTTAAAAGATACAACTGCGACCAAACGGGAGCCTCAATGAATGACATTTTAATAAATCGATAAGTAGGTACGTAAGTTTCTATAAATGTTCAGCGTACCCTCGGAGTTAAGAATGTTACGGACTTGCTGACTAATCCGGAAAGAAGGAGGACAGAATAAGATTCGGAGTATTTTCTTTCGGCGTAGTTATCTTAGGATCTAAGCACCATACTTAATGGTAAATTGTCGCGATTAGCCTGGAAAGGATATCCGTAAACGAATCATAATGTTGTCATACTCGTAGTATGTTTCCATGGAAAAAATTCTGTATACATAAATAAAGTGTCCGTAAACATTGTAATACTAAGGAAGTGCCTTTAATAATAAACTAATCTGTAAACCAATACTTTAGTATCCGTAACTATCCGTACAACCGTAACTGAAACTTAAAATCCGTAACATGCCTAGTTATGAATTTTGAATATTTTGGGAATAAGATGATTTGTGGGCGACAAATTTATGAACAGGCGCGGGAATTACAAGACTTTAGCTATCGAATTTAAATTTCTGACTAATATATCAAGAGCATTCAGATTTATTTCGCAATAAATCTGAATGCTCTTGATATATTAGTCAACTATGATCGGGCTTTTAATCGCATGGAGTAAAATTGATAATCGTTATGACATGAGATGAGATAAGAGAGAGAGAGAGATTTTTACTCTATGAGATTAAAATTCCGACTAGAGTCCGTTTCACGAAAGAAGTCTCGCGGCGTTGAAGAACTACATTCAACCCCTACATATTTTCAGCTTTCGCATAGAAACTAGCGCCGCGTCTGCGGGACTTCTTTCGTGAAATAGACTCTATAGTTGCGGCCCGCGCGCTACCCGCTTTTTTGTAATAAAAATTGGCCTATCTGTTCATCTAGAGTGTTAGCTACCAAAATTCATCCAAATAAACTCAGCCGTTTCGTTTAGAAGTAACACACTCAAACTGTCGTCTTTATAATGTTAGTAGGAAGTAGAATTCAAAGAGTTCTCTCTACCCCGAAACGCGACGCCGTCGACGGTAGTGCCGTTGATATGATTTATAAGTGGTGGTGACCAAAGGGACCATTTACAATCAGATGGATGGGGCTAATAAATAGATGTTTTCAATACTCAATTACTCAATAGTTTATTGCAACATATTATTATGTTTCAACGTCGAGGTCTTATAAAATGTCGTGAGTGTATATAATATTGACACTGTCAGAGTATGCAACAAGTGTAGTGTGGACATCACAAAAATCAAACACGGTTTTGTTTCTTTCTTACTAAAATATAACATTGTTTTGTCATAAAAATGTTGTCAACCCCTCGACATATCGTGTGATGTCCCGAGCGCGCGCCGTCATCACGATAGTGTGACCGTCGACCGTCCGCCGCAGATGCGCGTGCTTGCAACAACAACAGATTATAATACTGTTGTTTTTGATTTCCAGTTGTAATATTATAGTGTGAAGTGCTTGAAGGGAGGTGAAAGTAAGTGATGCTTTTTATAAATTTTACTTTACTTAATTTGTGTGAAAGTTTGCAAGTTTGTGCACTATTCATTCATCATCGAAATTCATCGAAAGCTCAAGTTCAGTTTTTGTGGTCAGTCGGTCTCGAACCCACGTCCTGCGGCGTGTGATCCGATGATGGAACCAACTGAGCTTTGATCGAGATATTATTGTTATTTAATTTTCAGTCACAATAATACTTTTGCTCTACGGTAGTATTTTTGACATGACTATACAACTGGTTAAACATTACTCTATTTAAACACAGAACTGTCAGAGAGTAAAGCACTGTAAACAATTATATTATGATTTAAAAAAATACTGATAAAGACTTGTATTGTCCGTGAACTCTGCTCACATTTGACTGTTTTGTTGCGATTAAAATTATTGTAATATTGCTTTGTGCCATTTTTGTAACATCAAGCCAGATTGGGCCGAGGTGGATTATGGCCTAATCCTCCTCACGAAAGTGAGATCCGTGTTCAGGAGTAAATAATAATTAAAAAACGGATATAAATTGTGAATGTTATGATGATGATGATAGAAATTACTTTGAGCGAAGTTAAACTTGGCACATGTTCAACTGTATAATGTAATAATTTTAGGGAATTATTACACTCCTCATGCCGTAAAGAAATCGACGCGGGTGAAACCGCGTGGCTCAGTAAACTTAGATCTCTCACACATTTCAAAACACAAATCATCCAATGTGCCACAGACACAATCAGTTGTTAATAAACATGATAACATCTATCAGGAATCTGCAGGTCACAGCCGCGACACCAACTGATATACGGAATCATCAACTACGTCGAGCCCTTCACTCCCGACAGCCTTATCGACGACAAATTGGTCATTCGTTTTTTATTAATTGCAGCGGCGATAGTTTCCACAGATACATCAGTTGGTAAAGCAATGAAACCGCATACATACCAGTTAAAGGTACTCTAGACGAGGCAGTATTTCGGAGCTCTAAACATATTATGTGGATACGCATAATCAACGTTCAAGCTTATAAGTAGGTGTGACCAAAAAACACTAAAAAAATTAAAAAATAATTACAAGTGACCAAATTGCATTAATTTTATTAATTGAAATAACAATATTAATACAAGTGTAACCAAATTTCACTCCTAAGTTGAAAAGAAATGTATGTAATTATGTATTACCAAACACTATATTTACAATATGACCAAAATGTCCTAACCCACAGGTTCAAGTAGGCATAGTTATTCGTGGACGTTTCTTCTTATGTGTGTCAGAGTTCGTTAGGCCGGCAGGAGCGTCTGCCGTAGAATATCGACTGCTATCAATCGATAACTATCCGGATTAAAACCAATCATAAAGGCTTAACGTGATTTCCGAAGCACAGAGCAAATTAGCACATACCTAACTTGTGAAATTTAGTCATTGGTGCGGCACCAATGTTTCGAACCCAGTGTCATTGGGTTGGAAAGCGCGCATATCACCACACCCACCACTTAAGTTGCCTATTACATTACTTGCAATGTTTATTGGAAGGCATCGGGCGCTTACCATTAGAAGAAAGACTGTATGTCTTGTTACTCTGTTTTATATTATGAAAATGGTTGGTTCTCCATACAATACATCTCGCGCGCTGCCGCCGGTGTTCAATTACCGTGATGGATAGCGGGTTTAAATCTAGCACCGCCACAGATGTAGAAGGAATAGACATAGCAAGTCGTCAATGCGTGGCGGAAAGTGGAGCTGTACTGTGGGCGGTCTGTGTCAGTCTTCTCGTGACCACGGCCGATGTAACTCGGTCGAAACGTCGAGGTATGTCAAAATTATATATTTTGATATTTGTTTGTGCGCGAATTAGACCCGTTTTTAGCTAGTTAATATGTACTGTGGGCTCTGTATAAACGTTAGCAAACGTATACAGCTTCACGCCGTACGCGTCTTGTTTTTAAAATGACCTTGTCGTTTATCATGGTATTTCCCTAAACGTGCCGCTCTGGGATTTCGCAACACCGTTTTTTTGCTTGTGCTTAGGCAACGTTCTCCCACAGCTTCGTCTTCACCTTGAGATATCCATTCCGTGTATATCTGCGGGTGCGGGAGTAACTGCTGACACATTGACGTATCTCCTTGAAACAAAGTTAGAGTACTATTCGTTTTATGGGAACGGAGCGGAAGGTACTTTAATGTTCAGATAAAGGATGTTTGTTTCGTTTATATTTGGGAAAGTAACTGAGTGGTTGGTTGTAATCTCGACCGCAATTAACTCGTTCATGCGGTCGAGTCGCCACTTTTAATTTAGTAGTAGTGAACTCGGCTCCACTTGCAAAGTACAGTCAGTCGAAAAAGTGATATCAATCAAATGATTATTAAATATAAATGGATCTTATCTAAGCAATGGAACCGGCTGGCTAGCTAACGCGCTGAAAATCCGTCAACAAGCCTTAGTTTGAGAGCCGTAGTTTGAGAGCCAGTGTTTACCATGTTCCACCATATCATCCTACAAGCACCTATCTATGGTTAACACGAATATTGTCCCGGTGCGGTATTCGAAGGCGCTACCTCACGCTTCACAGCATAACCAACAGGCCACGGAATCCGTCGGATGTTATCCAAATGTTTTAGTTTCATAGTAAAAAATAAACGAAATAGGTTATTACTTCAATACTTATTACGTTAATTACTTCAGTCCTTGTATTCTATGGGATACGGAATCCTGAAACCAATTTGATTGCTCAGCAACTCAATAGAGAACCTTTCAAAAACCTTAACAGTATCCGAACCCAAAAGCCCAAAGCCAAGACTAGCTTCCAATAAAATTAAATATAAGGCCATATTCCGTGGTTTTACAGAAACAAGTTTGGACCTTAGAACCGACCGGGGCTTGTGAACCCACCGGAAATACTACTTCCACTGAATGTAGACTTAACAACTTGTAGAGCTGGCAAACACTACCTATACTTTTGTAGGAAAAGCTTAGCTTGACGAGCGCAGCGCAGTGTTGTTACTAATTAACGAAGCAATTACTTAGTGGCACCGCAACTGTTTGTTTGTTGGATGAGATTGCGCTAGCCTCTTGTGTTAGAGTTTATAAGGCTGCCTAATGGCTGACGTGGCTTAACGACTGTTAACTTAACTGCAACAGTTATGGTTTGCAACAGTCAGGGTTTGCAAGCTGAAGTGGCAATGGGCAGGCCACATCGCTCGTAGAACTGGCAACCAATGGGGATTGGATGAGGTTTTAGAGTGGCGACCACGGATTAGAAGACGCAGTGATCAAATCTACAACAAATTTGACAGTTAACGTATCGAATACTTTCTCGATAGAGGTTCCTGTTCACCCTACTGCTCCCTGCTCACTTGCCTGCTGAGTGTAAACTAGGTATAACATTAGAAAAAGCTAGGCAGTACGCGCAGCTTTTTTCCACCGCTATATCAGTCGTTATATTCTCGTTTTGTAGTGGAAAAACAAACAATAGGGTCAATATTGTAGTTAATTAATTGTATTTTGCGTAATAGTATACTGCAGAAGTTTCAAAAGATAACCTGCAATCTTGCAGTCATGGCATCTCGTATCGCCCCGCGCGGTCACGACATTGCATACTATGGCACGGTAACGCAAGTTTGTTTTTATGTTTCGATACATTAAGATAGTTGTAATTATAAACACGGAGAAAAAGTTATATAACAATATTATGTTTTATTTTTGGGCCTCATTTCGTTATGTGATAATATATAGTGAGAAATTTCAAAGACATGCTTTTAGATTGAAACGACATATGTAGCCATTTCTGTTGTGTATAATGCAGCCATATAACACCTACCTATAGTTTTCTATTAGCTATTGTTTTTTAAATATTAATAGGTTGGTGATTTACAAGTGACTTGAAGACTACCAGGTTGTGAATCGGAAACATAGACTCCGGCAAGGAGTTACATTTCTTTTTTAGCGTTCCGTACCTAAAGGGTGAAACGGGACCCTATTGCTAAGAATTCGCTATACCTCCGTGTCTGCCTGTCCGTCTGTCAGCAGGCTGTATCTCTGTATATTTGAAGCGACTGTCTTAATATAGAAGGCGCGATACATGAGGAGGATTAACATGCTTATATATTTACATAATACTTCGAATACATGTTGGCACTGTCCATATTAGCCACGGCTTTTTCCCGTTAGCTGGTAGGCAGGGACTAAATTTTTCCACACTCTTTTCTAACGGGCGTATTCCGAAGCACTGGTAGAGTCAACGGAGTTTCCTTTTCCTGTCCGATATCCTGGACCAGTGCTTGAAAGGGATACATCCTTTTTTTTAATTAAAACCATAAATCTATTAATTATTTTTATTGTCTTTTATGGTTTTATTAATTTGTTTATTAGATTGAAGTGTTTGACTTGTAAAAGTGCGTTTTTATTGCCTATTTACAATAAATGTTTTGACTTTGACACATGCTACGGTCCTGAATACACCGCTTTCATTAAAATTACCTTTCTGTACATTCGACGCTCTACTATTAGCATAGTAGGGGCACGTACTATGGTGGGCTGTGTTCGCAAATAGTTACCGCGTACAACGCCCCTACGAAAAAGGGAGAGTTTCAAGAGACTGGGTTTATTTAATACATTCTTGGGATATTTAAAGGGTTGGTTTTCATAATATTAGCTTCGTTCAAAAACTTGAGGTATTTGGGTGCCTTTTAGGAGTAAATAGTTTTAATGGTAAGAATTGGGGTTTACTTCTTCTCCAAAACCAAACCGGCTGGAAACGAATTGTTTTGAATGAAAATTGAAGTGAATTATTATTATTATTATTTTTATTTTCCTCCTCAGTGGACGAACAAAGCACTTCGACACTAGATGCCGAAGCACTGAGCAACGGGCAGGCCGAACAACAGGCGAACAACAATGGGCAGGCCGATCAACAGGCGAACAACAATGGGCACAGCAAGCAGCTGCGGCGGCTGGACACTGTCCCGGACATCAAGCGGGACACCAGCGGGATCACCACTCAGTATATTGCAACCGGGATAGGTAAATAAAAAACCCAAAACAAAAAATTCTAAAACATGCGTAAGAATATCGTCACCTTAAAAAAATCCAAATTTAAAAGACTTTTGGTGAAGATGAGATTATCAGACTATTTTTTTCAACCTGTTAAGTCCCACTGCTGGGCAAAGGTCTCCCCCGATTCCTCCCACCTTTTTCTATCTTGGGCTAACTCCTTTCAATCTTTTTCAAAAGAGACAATGTCGTCGTGCTATCTGTCCGTGGACGACCTCGACGCTTTCGACTGTTTTTATTTATTGAAAATATCTACTTATAAGCAGTATTTTACAATGTTAAAGACACACATTTTAAATCCAGCTGCAACATTGCAGTCCCGAGGCCACAGATAAAAGTCACAAATAACTGGAACCAAGCTCCGATAAACTTTCCAAGTAAGGACCGATAAATGACAAGATTATTTGCAAAAAGGGTGGAACTTCCTTCCGCGGTCAATGCCAGGGTATTTTTAGAAGCAAACAAAAGTATGGTAATAGCCATAGAATGTACGGTCCAGGGTTTTTAAACACAGACAAAACAAATAATTTGAATTAAGAATAAACCCCTGACACCGCGCAATTCACTACATTACTAATTGTTGGCGACAGTACTTTAATTGACCACAATTATTAGTGATGGCGACAGTACTGGCCATTACGTCGCCTTCTCTTTTTGAAAATATTTTACTTTAAATTTTATATTGTTTTTGAAATATAATACAGTCTTCGATAAACAAAAGATAAAAAAGTAACATATTTTCAAAAAGAGAAGACGACGAAAGGCCAACACTAATCGTGGTTAATTTGTTGACAGTGAACCTTGGAGCTTATGCTGCCGGAGTCTGCGTCGCCTGGTCAGCGTCAGCACTACCAGCCATTACCTTAAGCCACACTGCGCTAGAAGAGGTAAGCATCAATCTAGTGCAAATTATAAACAATCGAGTGCAAATTACAATCGAGTCTACGAACATCCCTTGAAAAAGTATTAAGAAAATAACACAAAACTAACAACGTCTCTCTTTCGGATTCCCGCCAAAACTCAGCTCTCTCTAAACTCGAGTCAAACTCAAAATGGGGTCCTACCACAAAATATTTAAACAAGAGTTGAACAGATGTGTCTAAAATTACGTTCTAAAACAAAGTTCTTAGAAATACAAAAAGTAATAATGGTGATGATTATTCTTCAAAAACCCCCATTATCCACGCAAATGTTATCCCTTACGCAGGATCCCAACTCTAAATGTCTCATTAACTTCCGATAAGAACACACACGCTAAGGGTAGATTTATACGCGGCGGCCGCAGCGCCCGTCCTTGTGGCACATAAATAACGCTTTCATTAACGACCGCGGATGAATTAACTCTATGGACAGGTTGGGGTGAGCAGGCTAGCGGTGTAACTGCTGTTGTCATCATCATCATCATCATTATTCAGATCCACTTGACTGTTGGACATAATATTATAAGTCTTTTCCTTTGTGCCAATTTTTTATTCTGGTACAGATTCAGGACATACACCAGGCGAAGGTACCGAACTATCAAAATTGCATTGAAATTGTTTCAGTATTTTTATATGAGTAAACAAACAGGCAAAATCTCAAATGTTATAATTATTGTTCATTAATATCATTTTGATATTTTTTTTTGTTCTATACAACTGAAACTAGGTTACTATATTCACGAGTTAAATAATAATTATTAAATAAGTAAATAAATAAATGATATTAGAAGTTACCCCAAGCCCTATCGAAACCCTTAACTGAACAAATTGGGTGTAAAATTATTTAAACGCCCTAAGTCGTAAGCTCATTTTACAACGATCCTTCCGTCAACCTAATTAGGCTGCGTTAGTTAACAGTACTTTAGTTTCTGGGAGATACGATTGAGGCCATTAAAGCACTTCGAAAGTGATTAACTAGCTTTTAATGGGTTTAATTCGCGCACTAACTAATATCAAAATATGTAATTTTGCATACCTCGACGTTTCGGCCGAGTTACATCGACCGTGGTCACGAGAAGACTGGAGAATGCGGGTATCACCGTCCGGAGGGGCGGGTGTTGTTTCCAACTACCCGCAATTGGTCATGCAAAACATAACATAACACAAACAAAACATGTTGGTCTTCCAATTAAATAAATAAATAAATAAATAAATAAATAAATAACCGTCAAGGCTTAGAACACTTTGAAACACTTTAAATGACAATCTATACTAATATTATAACTATTTGATTATTTGTTTGTTTGCACTGAATAGGCTCCGATACTACTGAACCGATTTGGAAAGTTCTTTCGCTGTTGGGAAGCTACACTATCCCCGGGTGACATAGGCTACTTTTTATCCCGTAAAAATGAACGGTTAGCGCGGGATAGTAGTTAACGCGGGTGAAACTGCGGGGCGCTTCTAGTGTTGTATAAGTTTGTTAATACGCACTTTATTGTACAATATAATTGTGTGTTGTGTTTGCATTTGTATTGTATTACTTCCCAGTCCATTTTTATACAGTGCAAGCGTCTAAAATGCTTGTTGTTTCGTCAGAAACAATGCTGTAAAAAAGAAAAGAGACAGTCCTAAGAGACGAACTAAAGTTTACTTTTTAATTTTTGTCTGCACTACTTGTCCTATTGTCACGCAAGTGACTTTAGTGTGGCATTACTGAGGATAATTGGAGTATTTTTTTTCCGGTGTCAATAATTTCAATGGGGACACTGATAGAAATCCCAGCGCAGTGGGAATTTCAGTAGGTCAGTTTAGTGGGGACGTAGGGAATGTAGCAAAATACATAGTAGGTATTATGTAATTACTAATATTATCGGTTTTTAGGATTTGATGCGATATTTTCGTTGTTAGCTCTACTTCTGTGCGACACGGTAATAAGCGTTAAATACCATCTTGTCAAAGAGCGATGTTTCAAAGCCGACGCGAACTAGCCACGGGCTTAATATTCGAACGAAACTCCTAAACTTCACTAATTTAAGGCGCTCCGCACACCATGCAACTTCAGTTGAACTATCAACTTTGTTGAAAATCTTTAAGTTGCAGCAACCAAAAGGTCTTGTTTACGGTTGCAGCAACTGAAAACTGTTGCGATCACCGAAACGCACAACTAGAGTTGCTATGTCTACGCAGTTTCTGAATATTATACAAATATCATAATAATAGCTAGTTGCGAGTTGCCGGTTGTCGCAACTGGGAGCAAAAGTTTCACGTGTGTTGAGCGCCTTATATTCGAACGAAACTTCTGAACCTCATGTATAAAACGTGGTTAGGAAAGATTTATAAACTGCCACATTATTATTTATAGGTAAAGTTTTGAAGTTATTGTTAATTAAAAACTGATTTGGGGTTGCCCTATTGGCGCTGATATTAAATTTCTAAATTAAAAACTCGAATTCAAGTCGTATTAAAACACTCCAGAAGTATTTTTCATAAAATGTATACCTAAGTTAGTAACAAATTTGACTTCTATCTTTATCCACAACAAAGTTACAGAATGGGGGTTTAAAATGGCCTGAAACTGCCACTCGTGCTTGTGACGAGCATAATACAAAGTTTCTCTTAGTTTAACCAATAACTACAAACAAATTATGAATTAATTAAATAAATGAGATTGTAAATTATTATTCATTGATAGATTGTAATTCATTTGTTGATTCCATTTCTGACTGACATTGAATAACATTTAGTAACATTGTTGCTAATTGCAAGTAATCAGTGCACCTTTTGTAAATGAAATAATTATCATATTTATCATACGTTTGCAAATAATATTTTCTTTTGATAATCTAGAATCAATGTTTAAATAACATCAACTTATCAAACATGATGCAGCTACATTATTAATATTTTAATGATTATAATAATTAACGTTCTTATTGTTATTGTTTTATATTATATTATTTTTGCACTAATGATAAATATTTAGAAAATGTCACACCACCAAGCACAACTCTTGATAAAAAAAAACAATTAAAAGAAATCACACAAGCCTAACAAGTAAAACCCAAAAAAAGCAATGAACCGATAGCGATGCAACAAATAAACATTATAGATAGAGAGACAAACTCTTTATTGAAACACCAAAGAAAACTAAAAGCTAGAAACAATAATTATTGCCACAATATGCCAATATTACAGATAACAATATTCATAAAGGAATCGATAAAGATATTACAACACTAGTCCTTACCAAGTATCACGCCACTGAGGACAGACGCAATAAATGTGGGCCAATCACCGACCCCTTTAGATAGAGGGCAGACGCGTCTGCCTCTGATATAGACGAATAAATTACAGTTATTTCCGATGAACATTACCCTGTGCTGATAACGGCTAGACAATAGACATGTGAGAAATAACAGGTTCTTGAATATGTAATTTAGTCATAAAATAAACAAGAGTTAACAACGCTTACGTGAGTATAGAAAAGAAGAGAGAATCTAATTCATTTTCTGCAGGACTATGATTTGATTCTCAATCGATTTTGGTATAGCTTTTGATACAGTAGGAACATAGATTTACCTCGAATTTAATGTTTAATGTAACAAGTATTAATATAGGTTAAAGAGAAAGTAATGAAAAACCTATTGAACATCGAGTCCTTGACTTGTATTTTGGTGTGAGTAATTGACAATTAATGAGTGTTCGTCAAGGCGCCAACCTTGAGCCCCTTCTCTATTTTATACTAATTGAAAACGAAAACCATTGTCACGTCCATTTAACATTTTCTATATAGATTTCGTTGCCTGCTAACAAAGTATTAACCAATCCACTTATCGAACAACTAGGCTTGAAACTATCGTAACTCGGTACATTAACTTCGTCGAACTTTCGCGAAGTTTTCCAACCACGTGACAGCTCGCTGCATGCGGTGAAATTCTGACTTATGATATTGCGACTTTTACATAGTTTATCGTACACTTGCTAACAACCTTACTCATATAACTTTAGAGTCAAGTTTTGTTTGTCTGGGATGTAGAGTGATGTTGTTTATTGTTTTAAGCGGTAAAATGCGCAATGCAGGTAGCATTGTTGTGTTCCAGCCTATGCACCCGTTGTTCTTAATTTTCTCGGGTTATTGAGCTTGTTCTATTCAATTATAATGAGGAACCTACCTACGCTATTTAGACAAATACTCAGACAGAAGTTATATGGAGTTGATCAATAATTACTTAATTTAATATTTTTTTTGGCACTGGCTTATTTAATAAAAAGCGGTGGTGGTTTAATTAGAAGCCTAGTGGGCAAACGTCCACATTCCAAATGAAGGGTAGCGAGTTCAAATCCCAGTGCGGGCACGAACCAATGAGTTTCTTGTTAAACATTTGTATAAATTCTTGTTATACATCAAAACCAAAAAACACAAAGGTCGATATTATTGTTTACTAGACAAAAACGAGTGTAGCTTGCGCACAGAAATAATAATGACCGCCCATATAGCTAGAATTAAACCAGACTTGGTCTAGTAAAAACAAATTCAATTCGCTCAAGTTTAAGAACACCTATTTTTATACCTACTTGAATACTGTAAGCTTCAACTTTTCTCTAACTTATCACATTTTTTATTGTATTTTTGTTTTTCAACTGGCTAATTTACAAAGTCCACTCAGTCCATAAATACTTAATAAAGTTCTGTGTTGAACATCAAAACAAACCAGTTTTCGATGATATACAGAGTTCTGCCTCGTCTAATAATATACACATCAAAAAAGTCTAAGCAACATGCATGCATAACACGGACCCAGGAACAATGGGATAAAATTATGTTTTCCGATGAGTCGCGATTCGGGTTTAGGCCTGATACAAGAAGGGTGCGAGTGTACCGTCGGCCCGGAAATACTGAAAGGCTCAGGTGCGTTCAGGAAGTTCATCCAGACAGCGGCTCAACAGTTATGGTATGGGCGGGTCTTATGAATAACAGGCGAACTACGAGGTTTTTGTAAATGGAAACATGAACGCTGAAAATTACGTTGAGGATATTCTCAGACCTTATGTCCATCCATTTGCACAAACCTTTGGCTCCGATTTTACGTTAATGCACGACAATGCGCGTCCACATACAGCTCGGCGAACCAGAAAAGAACCAGAAATTAGTACATGTTGCTTAGACTTTTTTGATGTGTGTATATAACTGGCCGCAACTCCGCCGCCCACACAAACTGCTAACATTTCAAACGCTATTAAACTTAAGTACGTAAAAGTCTATTAAATTACAAAGGTTTTTATCACTGTACAAACTCTAGTGAAGTTCACTAACCGCGCGTTTACAGTATACGATATTTTTTTCAAGATGGTAAAAAACGTTCTGTTAAAAATTCGTTTGTAAAGATCATAATGTAAAGTCATTATAACTTGACAGGTACCAATGAAAAGATTTGCCTCAATTGAACAACTAAATACTAAATTGAGAATACAACTAAAAGCTTCTTACAATATTTTCAGCGCAACCACACTATGCGGTTTCCCCACGTTTGCGTTTAGAAAACGCAAAACCCGCAACATCGCGTCTAAACGTCCGCAAAGTCTACGGGAAATTACCGCAAGCCGTTTTAATCCCAAACGCACGGGCTACCAGACCCTTAGGTAGCCGTATGGGCAAAAACCACGCCGTTTGTTTCCTTACACTGTGTGACGACACGTATGGCCTAGTGGCTGCGCACTCGGACTGCTGGGCTTGGTGTCGCGTATTCGATTCCCGCCCGGAACAAATATTTGTGCGATCCACAGATATTTGTTTCTGGTCTGGGTGCGATGTGTATGTGAAATGATATGTCTGTAAACAGCACCCACGATACAGGAGCAATCCTAGTGTGGTCTACATTTAAAAAAAAAGAAAGAAAACTCGTTCCATAGGTTACGGAATTCACTGACATGCTTACTAGTTAGGTACCGTGGAGTATGTCCTACTAAAAAAAAAAAAAATTCGGTTATCATTTAGTTCTCGAATATTATACGATTTCAGATCACACAATAATGTCGTGTGTCGATCGTGTCGCACGGTGTAAAGGGCTCCAGGCTTGCGGCTGGTTTGAAATTTTACCGAGGCGGCCAAAGTTGAGAATTTATGACATCTTGGATTGCGATACCGCTCTCTGGTAGATTTTATAGGACATGTGTTAATTTAAGTATTTCAAGCAGTAAAATTAGGGGAAGCGTTCTGTGGGCTGTCAAATTTGATAGCGATGAGTACAGGTGGTGGTTATTGCCTACGTATGTAGGTTGGTAGACTGTGTTACTGTAGTTCGAAGTATGAAATCATGATGTACGCTACATCGAAAGTACAAGAGTTCGATGTCTGTTAGTTCGAAAATATTGTGTATGTGTGTGGGGTTTGGTGTTATACACCTTTTGAATTTTTTAAATACTCTTCTAGTTTTCATTTTCAATTGAAATGTTTGCTATGGTTATGCTAATGTTTCTTAGGCCGTTTAAACCTGAAATATATCCACAAATTTATTCTCCCCGTAATCCCGAAACTTATCCCACTTGTAAGGCCTTAAATACTTCCCCCCCTACCGCTAACGAACGCTTTCATTATACTGTTACTAGCTTTGTTCGTGTAAGTTAAGGAATACGTCCGCTATTTTCTTCTATACTGTATTTAGAACAATGAGACGGCCTTTCTATAGGACTTTGTCATTGAAGTATATCGGGACGATTCATAAGAAAACTCATTTAACACTATTGTGGAAAGACAATTCATTGCCCAAGATACACTAGTAGTTGTAGCCTAGACTGAACGTCACGAATCAGTAAAGTGACGGATGCTTCAGTGAGTGATGTTGCCCCGCTCGACCATGTTAGTGTTAGCCTAGTGGGCGAACGTCCGCCTCCCAAACGAAGGGTGGCGAGTTCAAATCCCAGTGCGGGCACATACCAATGTGTTTCTTGTTAAACATAATTATGTACTTAATTATCACTCGTTTTTCGGTGAAGGAAAACATCATAATTTCACACCAATATCACAGTTAACAACCGAAGAAACGTCACTTCAAAATAATTAAAAGTCTCACTTCCCCGGTCTCTTGCCATATGAATAAGTACATTTTAAGAACTGTCTAGATAAAGTTGTGATTTTATTGCCACAGGGTCTTCCAGAAAACGGGACGCAGGTAGCACCAAATCATCAGCTAATGGTGAGTTTGCATATGTAAGGAGTAAATCTAAGTTCGAGCACTCGAATTTACTAGCAAAAGATACCTAATGTTCAAATTTGCAATTTGCCCTTTCAAATAATAAAGAAATGCTATCGTCGATTCCTGGCTATAACTCCGATGTGACGTCAGTTTTTTTTTCCAGTTGATGCCGTTTCAAGCACCCTGGGTAGCATCTCTCTTATGCCTCGGGGCAGTCTTCGGTGCGGTGCCAGCTGGTCTGATCTCCGAATACTTCGGAAGGAAGAAAACGTTGCTGTACTTGGCACTGCCACTGGTCGTGTCTTGGATCCTAGTAGCTTCCAGGTAAGGTTCTAGAAGGATGGTATTAATTATCTCTGAGAATCTTTATGTTGTTTCTGTTTTACTTGTTGTTCTGCTTGCTATCAATAGATAACAATCAGGGCCGACGGCTTAACGTTTCTTCCGAAGCACGGAGTACGGAAAACGGCACGTAACTTACGAAAAGCCATTGGCGGAGAATTGAACCGGCTACAGTTGGATTCTCGAACGCACTAGTTACCGCACGGTCACCATCACTCAAAGTCAATTATTATGGTTCTCTTTCAGCCCTAACGTCTACGGTCTCTACGTAGGGCGGTTCGTGGGCGGCATAGCGGTGGGCGCGTTCAGTGTCGGGATACCTCCCTACGTGGAAGACATAGCTGAGAAACAGGTGCTGCCAACCCTAGCGAACTTTTTCCACGTGCACTTCAGCTGTGGCGTGCTTTTTGGGTATATTATTGGTGAGTCCTCCAAATCTATGGTTCTTGAAAAAGGGAATCGCGATCCTAATGGGCGATTTTACTTTTTATCTATCTTTGTTATACTATTTACCTGCAAGACCAGAGGAGTTAAGAGTGACGACTTCTCTTTTAGGAATGTTATCGGTTAGGTTCATCTTTTTGAACATGTAGGGAGATATATTCATAATGAAAAAGGCATCTTTGGCTTCTTCATTTTCCGGCAGTTCATTATGATTCAAACTTTGGACTAGAGCATGAAATGGAAACGTCCTATTCCAACTTCAACCATAATAAATTACTCTATAACATAATGTTATTGTCTACTTACAATAAACGCTTTGACTTTGACAATGACTATTATTACGGTTGTCGCCAACTTGACTAAATGTAAGATTGTAAAGTTGGTTTTTCTTTTTGCAGGATTGGTGGAAAGCTCAACATGGTTCTCCATCTTATGCGCTGCAATACCTATTGCGTTCTTCGTGTCTTTTATATTTCTTCCCGAGTCGCCTGCCTACCTTATGTACCAAGGGAAGTTCCACGAAGCCAAAACCGCCTTGCGCTACTTCCGAGGGATCGACAACGATGTTGACTCAGAAATGAAGGCCTTGAAAGAGTATCTAAGGAGTTCTATTAAGACCAAAGTGACATTCAAAGAGCTGTTCGGGACTAGAGCATCAGTGAAAGCTCTGTTTGTCTCTTTCGGACTTATGATCTTCCAACAGCTGAGCGGGATCTACCCTATCCTTTTTAACGCTAGGGATATCTTCCAGAAATTCGCCATTAAGTTGACCCCCGCACATGCCGCCATCATCTTAGGCTTCTTCTTAGTCACGTCCACTTACTTCGCCACCATGCTTTTAAAAGCTGTGAGACGACGAGTGTTGCTATTGTCTTCGTTCTTCTCATTGGCTGTAAGTTTAGGTTGCTTAGGTATCTACTACAATATGAAAGCTCCGAGTTTGAATGAATCGTGGATCCCTCTGTTATGTCTATGCTTGCACGTCAGCTCGTATGCAGTCGGTGCTGGGCCTA
The DNA here is from genome assembly GCA_905147375.1 of Hylaea fasciaria. Classification (NCBI taxonomy): domain Eukaryota; kingdom Metazoa; phylum Arthropoda; class Insecta; order Lepidoptera; family Geometridae; genus Hylaea; species Hylaea fasciaria. The sequence continues at coordinate 7,731,663 of LR990214.1, forward strand.
TACCGTGGCTGATGTTACGGGAAATATTCCCACATCACATGACTAGAAGGGCCACAGCTATCACGGCTGGTTTCCATTGGTTCCTCGCCTTTGGAGTCATCAAGCTGTACCAGAACCTCATTGACATGGTTCAGCCAGGGTGGGCATTAATGCATTTTGCCGTATCTTGCCTGCTCGGAGCTATGTTTGTGTATTTCTTCGTGCCCGAAACTAAAGATAGGACTTTAGAAGAGATACAGAATGAGTTTGAAGGAATTCATAAAAAGAAGAAGCATACACATGTAATAGAGGTAGAGAGCTTGTCGGAAGCTTGATTTAAATAAGACTGGATTAGGTTTGAATCAAAAGTTTTGTGTATCAAGCAATATGGTAGTTTGGTGTTTGAGTCGACCTTTTTTTATTTGGTCGCATTAATCACTTATTTAATGACGTCATCCAAGCAATAATAAATTATTATACAAAATGTTTGATTTAAATCTACATTATTTTTATTGTATCGGGACCAAAGAAAGTTAGATGTGTTCAAAGGCTTACTATTATTAGTTTTATGAAATAGTTTGTATTTATTTTATACCTATTTAATTAGAATAAAACATTTTGATTTGTATGAACCCAGCTTTTTATTCTTGTACTTACATTTCAACTTGAACTTATTTACTCAATTTTCATCATTTACTGACCTTCTCTCAGATTCGGCTTAAAATCATAGTATGTTTGAATCTAAACCGACTTTTTATGTATTTCAGGACGTCTTAACTGTATGTACGAGTATTTCAGGTTTTCAGGTGAGATAAAGGCTTCAGGCGTGGTCCAAATAAAAGAAAACCATCACGCTTCGACGCCAAAGGGGTTGTTAGCCTACGTGACTTAAATGTTAATAGAATGTATTTTTAGAACCAACTACGTGCTTGCGTTCTGTTTTTTCTATTTATGTTTTGGATACCAGAAGGTTACCTTCGACCCTTTTCAAAATATTTTCAGTATCTTTATATGGCGGGAATCTGTTTGGTCAGATTGTGCTCAACAATACAAAATACTTCTGCGGATAACTAAGCGCAATGTCTGTGTTGTCTGCGGATGCTTCTCGGTGGCATTGATGGCGCGATGTGGACTAATTATTTTTTTCTCTTTTCATATTTTATAATATATATATTTGTTACTTTGAATTGTCTGGCTGCATGATCCTTGCCGTGATGTGACCTGAAGATCCTAAAGGAAGACCAGCGCTGGTTACCCACAGCCAGCATCATGCTGAGTTAGGACCTTTTTGTAGCAATATGTTAGGTTTAGTAATTGTTATGTTTATTGTTTTTTGTGTTTTATTGTTTCACTTAAATATTGTGTTTCTTCTTCGTTTTCTTCTACAATGACGTACGATGTTTCTACAAATATAAAACTATAACTAGACTACATACCTTTACGTCCAATTCGATCCACACCGAATTTATAAGTCAAACGTATAAATATCTTATACAAAGATAATAATAAAAAAGAACATAATATTTACGATAATTTACACTGAACAGTAACTAATCATGGTAGGTATAGGTTGGATATATAATGTTTTCCATTCATCAGAATGGAAGTTCTGTCAAAGATTCAGCCATGATGATTCATGGCTGAATCTTTGACAGGAAGATGAAAATGCAGAACTGAAAGAAACTGAAGAAACTGTGCAATAACTTTACCAGTGCTTCGGAAAAACGACAGCTGTAGAAGATAGCACCAAGAAACTCTACGCTGTACGGTAACTCAAATTGTGTATGTGCGGGCCTTTCATACACGTTCAAAGCCACTCATAGCTACTATTGTGTCTTATTGGATTAGCTTGACTGCGACTACGCAGTTTAACCGCCCACAGACTGCGGCACGCATCGGAATAGTAAGTCTCCCAGTACAGTATCGGCTGTCATTAGTATGCGCCGCGCGGCACAAAAGTTTTCCGTACTAAGAAATGGCTAATTCCTACGGTTCACTATTCCACGCGCGTGGCGCCTCCGAATTCCGAGGTTCCGCTGGATTGTTACAAAGGAAACGAGGAATCTTTTTATATCCATCATTAAAAGAAATAGTGGAAATTAACTCGTGAAAAAAATGGTGAGAGCGTGCCCACAATATAAGAATTGTCAAGGGTGCAATTATCTTGCATTTCAAAATGTATCTTGTTTTATAGTTACAGGATAGTTTTGTTTAATATCTCATGTATTCTAAGGCCTGGTTACACATTAGGTGTTTTGAAGCGCACGCTTTGGTAACGCGCGTTTTAAGAATAAAGAGGTTGTTCGAAGGTGTACACACGCAAACGCGCGCTTCTGATCAAGCGCGAGCAAAACGCCTAATGTCTACCGCCTAAATAGTCTCGATTAATCATAATATTAATTATGGTGAGAGGTAGAAAACATACGAAACCTAGATTAAGACGGACTTTTTGCTTGCAGAAGTTCCAGAACTCCCCTGGGTTCAACGACAGATTTTATACTGAGTTTCTTGTCCTTAACGCCTTAACTCTCATTTGAACTCTTTGTTTTCCATTACCATCGATAGAAGAAGGTCGTAATTATTATCGTGCTTGATGCAGTGCTGATTCGAGTACAAATACCTGAACAGTTTCACATATTGTTGTGTCCATAGAAAATCCACCCCGACACCGACATAGAGGGAATACGCTGTTCCCAAAATATAGCTTAAATGCTCCAAGCGTTTTAAAAGTTCCCTTTCTTGTGGTAATGCGGTCAGTTTTCCCACATTTCTCTATTCGAAAGTATTCCATCGGCAGAAGTGGTAAGTTTTGTAAGGCGGCTCAAGTTATATTCGATTCTAGTACTCCTCACATAATATCCAATTTACTTTGACCTTTGGAAGCCGCCTACGCCGAAAAGTTTATTTATATAGTGCTTTTTATTAGAGTAGCGATGGGAGGTGGATTGGCCGGATATGCCGGATAGAAAAAGTTATCCGGATGTTTTAGAAAGTCAGCAAGACTAAACGAATATACGATATGGTATACAATTTGCGCTCGGAAATTTAGTGGAACTGACACTTAATTAGGTCACTTTCTTGTCGCCGATCCAGTAAAAAAAGTGCTGAACATTATTGTTGTAATTACTTTTACGATTCGTGTGCCAAAGAAGCGTAATAATACACATTCATCCGATAATAATAATTCAAATCAGAGTGTCAACTAGATTTGGCCGGACATTTGCCGCATATAAATTCCCACTCTAGTGCCGGAATAGTTTACCAAACTTTATTTTATTTTCCCACAGCCCCTAACTTTGTGCATACGACGTTTTAACGAATCCTGAGTGATTTGCATGCCTTTGATCATGCGTAAGTTTAAAGGGTGCGTAAATGTATGGGCTTTGTAATGCCGGTAGAGTTTTTGAGTGGAATAAAAGTAGTTTGGCTTTCATATAGGCAGTTTTATAAGCCTCTCCTACACAACCTTGATATTATCGGTCCGTAAAATTATTTTCTTTTTTTTTAATGTAATAAATAGCCCTACCTAGGATTTCTCCTGTGTCTATGGCTATGTGTTTGATATTATCGGCGATATTATGGTCACGCGTCTTTCCACCCAGCTACGTTTCTGACTATAGATATTTGCAATGTGCCTCTCTAGTCAGAAAGTCAGATCGCACGCGGTCTAATACATAATGTACTAAAAAGAGGTGTCACTAAACGCTTGCTACAAGTTTTGATGACGACGGATAATATTACGAGTGTGTGGTGTATACTTTATTTTGTGAAGCTGAAGTGAAATCAATCAATAAAAAAAACATTTGTTACTCGTTTTTGTTTATTTCTACGGCCTCAGATGTCAGAGTATGTCAGTCCGCCCGAAAGCTTCTGACTTGGTAAGTTAAGTTGCTTGATCTATTCATATTTCTGAAAATCAGGCACTTCCGTTCTGAATTTGAGTGGAGATCTCCATAGAAACCAATACTCATATCTACTCTCAAGATGCAAACTAGGTATTGTTCTAGAATACGGGCCTATGTTCGATAAGATTAACTTTAGAATTCATAGTCAAAAGGTTAGGTGCATATTATTTAGAGTTATTTAAAAGAGTTTTATGTTAAAGGTGTTATTTTAAGATATAATTAGAGTGACAATATAATAATTCCGTTACCAACAGAATGGCCAATGTACCCGACATAATATCTATTATTTACTCGTATAGTTAAACAGTTTTCTCGCGTGAGCGACATTTTGTCACATTCTAGAAATATTAAAAAAAATACTAATCTGATAGGTATAGGTTGTCATGGAAAGAAACATTGGAAAGGGCGCGCGTAAAATGGGCAAATTCGGGAAATAGTGCAAGTATTTTTTTTATGAGGTTTGAGGTTATGATGTTTTTCTGAAGTTACTCACGATTCAAACTATGGACGTAGTTAATTTTTCTTACTTAATTTTCAATCACAGAAAACTTCGCTAGAAATCCATAGTGAGTTGAAGGTGGAACCAACTTGAAACCAACCCCATAACACCACCGGACGAAACTTTATTCCTCAAGTTTTTTACTTTTCAAGAGAAAATCAGGCCGTAATCTGTCCGCAACCCCATTCTAGATTGAGTATGTTGACCACTTTCAACCACATGGTCACGTAAAATAGTGGTCAAATGGTGGCACTACAAAGTACAAAAATTAAACATCTGTTGCAGAAAATTCTTACAATACATCCCCCTGTATTGGAACATTTAACTTGCAGAAGCATTTACATGCAAAAGGGGGAGTGTACACCTGCTTTTCATTTAGAGATAGCGGAAAGAAACTTACTTGCTGCCGGAGCTTTTTTCTTGAATTTTGATGAGCAGAGCGTCTCGCGTGACACACGGGCGAGTAGACTTGTGATCATCTAAAAAAATATTTTGTGTCAATTAAAAATTAATACTATAATAATTGTGAAAGTTAGTACTATTGGGTCTTTGTTGCTGTATTGTATTTAGTGAAAAAAAACTACACGATAAGTCAAAGCTTATAAACAAGTTTAGTATTAGAACTAAAAATATGTCAGAACCACGTTTTTACCAATACATTTAGAATGAACTTGTGAGTCCCCCTGAAAGTTTCAGCCGAATAACTTATCGGAAATTGCTCAAAATTTTAGTTGCAAGATTCGTACGACAGACAAACAAAATGAGTAATTCTCTATTATAGTTCAAAGTACGATATCCCAATATACGCTATAATATAAAATGTACCAGAGTTCGATCGATGTACGTTAGTTCGCAAGTGCGTGAGTACGATGTGCGCTATATCGAAAGTACAGGTGTTCGCTGTAACGTGGTAACGAACGGAAGCGCGCCACTCTACGCACCCGTGGGTGTCGCAAGTAGAGCGTTTGAAGGGGCCTATAAAATATTCCCGGTATATATTGCTCTGTAGGATATTGTTCCAGATATCCTTCTGATTTATCCCGGTTCGGCATTCGTTGGGCGCCGACGAAAAATGTGCTTAAAGTCGATAAAAAAACGTTATCTGTCATTGGGTGAAAGAGATAAGACGAACGACGTCTCGGACTTCCTTTTAAATTGGGTTTTTCCTGTTTTAAGATGCTTATTTTCTGTTGTTTCCAATGGACGATTCCATTTTCCGATTCAGTTCTCCGGATCGAATGAGCCTCGTATCCGTACTGATGACGCGCCGTGCTCAATATAGAATGTTCCATGGTACCACATGTGGTTCCGGATAAGAAATGTAATAAGCAATGTACTTACGGTGAACCTATTAACTTGCTATAATGCCTCACATATTTTTAAGCCTTATTCCACTTAAGTATATTGTATATCTCAAAGCGCTTAAAGCTCTCTAACAGGCCGTTTTAGTGCGTCTAACAACTTTCTGTGTTTTGTCTCTCTTGGAAAGAGACTATTTGGCAAAGGGACATACTCATGGACTTTCTCAATCACTGCATCCTTATGTATATTTTGTTATTACTATGTTGTTGATCATGATATGTTCCTGCCGAATGCCGCGAAGTTCGCTTAACTAACTCAATTAAAAAGAAAAAAGAAAAATAAAATATCGCCTCCGCGCCCCTCCATGCAATCAGCTAAGAGCGGTCTGCCTCAAGCGTTTACTTTAACGAACGCTTAGTTAGAAAAGTAGCTTTAAAAAGTACCAGACGAGTCATAGAAAAAATAACATTTGCACATGGCATTCGCAAAGAGATAACTTTCACTGAAGCAACTTTAAATAAACTTGTAAAATCAACTTGGCATGGAGGGGAGGCGAGTGTTTGCTACGTTAGGAATTCAGTTTTGTCGCACTATATTATGATGGCAGTATGGAGGATTTTAGATACTTTTTATATGAGAGTAACTAGTCAAAAATAGTCGATAAACTATCTGTCTATTGCGATCTATTTCAAACACTGTGTTGGTTCATTCCCAATGGAATCCTCTCGCTCTTGAGAGACTCGAATGAAAGTAATTTAAGTTTCATATAAAATTAAATGTTAATATATTAAATTAATTCAGGATAAGATCTAGAATCTTAAATCTCGGTTTAAGTACACGTCCAATGCAGCCGCTGACACTGAGGTAAGCTGACGTAATCTCAAAAGTTTAGATTTTATGGATTTGCTTGAGTGTCTACAAACTTTTTATACTGTGTATAGGTTTCCAATTTGTAGAGGTACCAAGCTGGAAGTTTCAGTGGATGTAAGATTAATTTGATGGAAGCGACCAATTTATTCTGTGTCCCCGATTCGGTCTAAATATCATCGGATTTATTAGCGCAACTTAGTTTTGACTTGGAGTCGTTTGAAGTAGAAATGGATAAGAGGCCGCGGGATTAAGGCAATGGGAATTTTGTTTGGTTATTATTATACCAGTCTAGAAGACTAGAAGTCTTCTTTCATCTTCTCTTCTTCTCATTTTCTATCAGCCTACGAGTATACCGACCCGGTGCTGAGCATGGGCCCCCATTTTCAAGAGAATCAGGCCGTAATTCACCACGGGGGCCCCGTCAGAATTGGTGGATACATGCCTCTGAATAATTTCGGGCATGTGTGCTGCCTCACAATGTTTGCCTTCACCGAATAACGAGTCATCATGACGTACATAGGATTAACAAGAAACATATTTGTCTGTGCCCGCACTGGGATTCGAACTCGACACCCTCTGCTTGGCAGCCAGACGTTCATCTACTAGCCTGTCGATGTCTTCCACGCTACTGTAAGGAGTTGGTGTTCCTACCTCATCTACATAACCTTGTGGACATTTCCCTTTCAATATTATATGAGTATTACACAAATGTGTAGCGTAGAAGATTATACCACCAGCTATTTAGACGAGGTTCGTGTAGTCTGACCGCAAATTTGTAACCGGATTATTAAATTTAGTGTGACCGCTGCGGCTGGTATTTCGGATGCTCGGAATATGTTTAAAATGTGAAACGGTAATAGAATCACGTATCTTGTAGCAGGGTTTTTATTTTTGGTTTCAAAATACTGTTTAAGCGCATCAGTTACTCGTACTGTGAATTTTAATTATTGTGGTCGTGTGCCAATATTTAGGTATTTTCTATGGCTTTGCATATTTTTATGTTTATTTGAAGCTTGTGTTAAATATATGTTAAATTGTCAGTAGTCTAGTCACGGCACAGCTAACGTCACGATTCACGAGTCAGAAAAGTGGTGAATTTTCTATTTCAGATAATTTTGAAAAGAACACTTATTTAGATGTTTATTTTTGGTTTGTTTCATTTACCCACGCCCGTGCGTTGTAGTAACCTTACATTAATATAAACACAAACATAGGTTAGAGAAGAAAACAATACAAATTCAACATTATATTCCACCTGTCTCCAAAAGCCGACTCTAAAATTGTTTTTCATAACGTTGTCAATTTGTAGCCTCATACAATATCAGTTGGTTTGCATCTGCAACAACGAAATAGCCACACAGCTGGTAAAAAAAAGAAGTGTCAGACTTCGTTACCCAATTTACCATGGCTAAACGGTCGGCATACACATTACACATCATAAATCACAGTTTTTGTCGCGTTCGGCGCGATGTAACTAATATGTACCTAGCTATCAGGAAAATGATTAAATAACAACCCCGACCGGGAGATATTATGTATTTTGATGACAATAACACCTTGTATGATATGTTTAAAGCTTAAGACTCACTGCCATTCAATACACTGGCATGCGTGTATATAAAAAACCGGCCAAGTGCGAGTCGGACTCACGCACGAAACCGCCCGTTTTATAATGATAAAACGGGTAAAAATCACGTTTGTTTTATGGGAGCCCTATAATTCTGTTTTTTAGTATTTATTGTTATAGTTGAAAATTTCAACTGTTTAACAATCACGGTTCATGCGATACAGCCTGGTGACAGACGGACAGACAAACAGACGGTTACGGAACCGTAAAAACAAGTGATGGAAAAAGGTGTCTCGTTTTGTTCTATTTTTGGTATGCATTTTCATACAGCATAGAAAAAATACCCCCATTTATAATAATTATTTTATTTTATTTTACAGTATTTGGGGGGCTTACAGCTATAATTACAGAGTAGTTAACTTAAAAAAACTAAGAAAAGCCATTTACAAGCCTCCACATATAGTGAGAAAGTAACATTTACAGATGTCATATAAGTATATAGAACAAATAAGACAATAAAATATTAAGCGTACAGACACAAAACCGACTACCATAAAACAAACAAATAGTAATAACATAGGTAGTCATTTTTTAAAATACTTCTGGTTAATTACAGACGGTCTGCTGGTAAAGAGGTCGATATTGGAATAGTTGAATTTGATAAGCTTATTAAAGGCAAGTGATGATCTTATCATAAAGGAATTTTTGCGGTAGTTGGTACGTGCAAATGGTGTGTGGAGCAGCTTTCTAGTTCTAGTACATTTAGGAGGAACATAAAGACTGAGCTTACCCACTAGATCGGGACAATCAATTCTGGATTGAGCTATATTCATTAAAAATCTTATATCAGAAATAGTACGGCGAGTAGTAAGCGGTAACAGATGGAGACGGGTGCACCGGTCCTCGTATTTAGAGCGAGGAATTTTAAACTTGTAACCCAAGTACCTAGTAAATTTTTTCTGTATCCGTTCCAATCTATGCTCATGGAGGGCATAGCTAGGATTCCAAACTTGACTAGCATATTCCAGGTGACTACGGACATAAGCACAGTATACAATTTTCAAAGACTTCATATTCTTAAAAGTACAGGCATTGCGCATAATAAAACCTAGAGCCGAAGAAGCTTTTTTAGCAATGGTGTCAATGTGGCTGTCAAACAAGAGCTTACTATCAATATGAACACCAAGATCCCTTATAACATACACACGAGACAGTGGTTGGTTTGCTATAGAATACGCATGCTCTGCAACGTGCGATTTGCGACTGAAACTAATGACTGAACATTTAGATATATTAAGATCCAGGTTGTTAAGCTTACAATAGGAGGCAACCCTCTGTAGATCTTCTTGCAAAAGTGTTGAATCAGATGCATCAGTGATTGCCCTAAACATTTTCATGTCGTCCGCAAAAAGCAAAAAATTAGAATATTTAAAGCAGGTTCCAATATCGTTAATAAACAAAACAAATAACAGAGGACCCAGCAATGATCCCTGGGGAACTCCGGATGGTATAACAGCCCAAGCGGAAGTATAACCACCTAACACCACTGCCTGGGTTCTATTGAAAACATAGGAAGAGAACCATCTGAAAAGGTCACCCCGTATACCAAGATCAAACAGTTTCCTCAATAGAATGTCATGGTCAATTCGGTCGAAGGCCTTACTATAGTCAGTATATATAGCATCTACTTGACTCCCAGAATCCATTTTTTGTGTGATATAATCGGTAAAAAGAACCAGATTAGAGACCGTTGACCTTCCTTTTAAGAAACCGTGCTGCTGAGGGTAAGGTTGGGCAGAATACTGATATACAGCTGATTATAAATTATGCGCTCCAAGATTTTGGCTAATAGACAGAGCTTAGATATCGGTCTATAGTTTTCCACCACATCCTTAGCACCTTTCTTATGAATGGGCGAAATGAAAGCGGACTTCCACACAGTAGGAACGACACCCTCAGATAATGACCTCTTAAACAATAATGCCACAGGATAGGCTAGCTCATTAGCACACTTTACTAAGAATATTGCTGGAAGAGCATCAGGGCCAGCTGATTTATTTAAGTCTAGAGATTTGAGTTGCTTGGTGACAATATCAGGATTAATTTCTATTGAGTTAATGTGGCTATTGGAGTCGTCTTCAGAACCTGTTACGACGCTAGTAATGGGAGTACTTAGAAACGTTGAATGAAAATAATCAGAGAAAAGCTCACATATTCCTTGGCCCGTGTCACTAACATTGCCGTTATATGACATATTGGAAGGGAAGCTAGTACTCATTCGTCTACTCTTAACATAGGACCAGAAGAATTTAGGATTTGATGCTATAGAAGCCTCAATATTATCTGTGTATTTTAAGAAACAGGTCTGCTCAACGACATTAGCTCTATCACGCAAAGTCTGAAAAGACAGCTGATCAGATAAGTTGCCATATATTTTAAATTTGGTGAAATATTTGTATTTCTCTTTGAGAATTTTTATAAGCGCCGAGTTGTACCAACGAGGGTAGTTATTATTTTTAATTAGGCGCTGAGGAGCTGGAGGATAATGCTAATTGCTGTGAATGTACAAAATACTTTTTACAATTATTATGTAGTATATAATATTATGACTTAGTTTTTTACTTATATCTAGTTCTACGATAATGAAGTGCTCAATAATAACAATACTTATTTATGTCCTTTAACTTGTGACGATTTCATTTCATATTCATCAATCAACTAAAATAATTTCTCATTTACCTTTTTACCACCAACACGCAAAAATTTCCCCCATGAATAGCCCTTCCGTAACAGGTAATGGTGTTTACGGAGCGACGCTTGCTCCTCTTTAATGGCATATGAAAATTACAGTAATCAACTGACTGATAATAATTTTCCGACACGACCTTTTTAAGCGTGCGCGGGCGTGAATAGTCCGCTTTATCGGCGACATTATCTACATGACGCGCGACGCGTTATAACCGAGTGTTTTTGTAATTAGTCCAGTTTTTATTAATTCCAGGTAAATATAGGTTTGGTTGAGGTATTAGCGGGTTTGGGACTGATAGCGATCGCGAAAACTGAGACGAAACTGGGACGGGACAGGAAAGTATTTCCACTTTGATCAATTTTAAGGTGTTTAATGATTCTAATTTACCTATTTAAAAAAAGATGGGCCGAATGTCGAGACAAAAAGTGGGACCACACAAGAATTTTTAAAATAAAATATAATTTGGGCCGAATATGGCATACAATGAGGGACGAAAGCAGATTTTTTCACGTGGACGAACTCCCATGGTACGAGTGTGGCATAAATCGTTTTCCAATAATGACGCAAAAATACGTATTTTAATTTCCGTCTCGACATAATTCAACTGTGACCACAATTTCACACTGATATTTTCGTGTGACCAAATTACACTAACCCAACAGAACAGCGGGTCGCGTCCCAATACAAAACGTCTTAAAGACAGCTACTGCAAAAACGCTTTGGTCACGAAGTTGGACATGACAAATTAATAGGCCAAAAAAGTGTTCAATCAAGAGTAGAGAGGATAATTGGAGTCTCATTTGGCGCACCGGAAGTATAATTACAAGTAGGTGGTGGACACGCTATAACGAAGCGTTGGTGTGCGGTGGGCGTCTTTCCCGCACGCTTTGTATGAGCCACCGCGCTCGTGGGGAGTGGGTTTATAATGTAGAGTCGGCTTTTTGAGTTGTGGATTTACCTTATATCTTATTAAATTTCATGTATAATTCTAAGTTGAAAACGCTGTGATGACGTTTCGAGAATTCGGGATTCATGACTGCAGCGGTTAGATCACGCAATATATTTCTTAGGTAATTGAAAAGTCTGTTTTCAGTAAATTATGTACACTGGTTTTAGTTTCAGTTTTTAGTTTTAATTTTATTTTTATATTACCCAATGATTTGTTGAAATAAAAACATTTTTCTACACTGGTATATTTTAAAGTATTTTCTATTAAAATTCTAATTATTTTTTTACTTCAAGTTTGTACAACGATCCTACAGTATCTAACCAATATAAAAAAGCCCCAAACGCGTCATCAAGTAGCACCGACAATCGTCCGGAAATATCAGATTTCTCGTTACCAAAACAGGCGCAAATAGAAACCTCAAATTTCAGATAAAATATATCCGTAAAGAAACCCATAACCACCATAAGGATATCGTATTCTAATCGCGTAAGAAGAAGAATATACGAAACCTACAGCTATATTTATATTTTATGCCGCAAGTTGGCGCGTACTATGCGCCAGATATACCTATAAACTGATTGCAGCTCGTAAAAGCCAAACTAATTTTACTTCAATAACTCGTAATTTATATATCGTATATACGGCTAAACAGATGTTCATAAAATTTAAGCGACCATTACATTCTACGATAAGCAGAGTACTCAATTAGTGCACTAGATAACCAACCGTGGCAGAGTTACTTATCAAAGTGTGTAATAAGGTACAATCGCAGTAGATTGGACCGCTTATTGGCTAACTATCTCTACACGATACAAATTTAGCAAGCTAGCTCACATAGTGATCTGCAATTTGGATAATGTAATAACTGCGTAAAGGGTAAAGATAGTTTGAGCTCTTAAGAAGTGCACTTTTTATTACACTGTAGTTTTTTCCGCGTGGACAAAGTCGTGTCCGAAATCTAGTAAGGAGCACAGATTTTTTGTCTGTACGCGTCACTACCAAAGCCAGGGCTGATCGGTCTTCGGCAACAGTATAAGTGGCAGTAGGTCATGGCATAGGGTGGCCCTTAAGCCAGCCTTATAAGCCGCATGTATTAATATCATGACTGTTCAAATTATGGCTAACAATATATGCGAATAAAAAGGGTAACAGGAAAATACCCCGTCTCCACACTTACCAACTACGCAATGAACGAAAATGAGCTTTTAATGATAGTCTATAAGGCTCAATCTCTGACAGCGCCCGATATTTGGGGTTATAATTATGGGTAAATTACCCCTTGCCTTTGTTTTGCCGCCTTAAAGTCGGGTTTAAGTCGCAACCAACCGTTAGTCGGTAGATGTAAATGGAAGTAATGGGGTTTTAAGGTAAATGTGTTCTGTAATCACGCCATGTCTATTCAGAACAGGGTTTTTGTTTTAGATGGGGATGCTACAACAAAAAACTAAAGCAAAAAGTTTTGATGGTAAGCGCTACAGAATCACTTTGGTCGTCGAAGGTCATAGATAATTATTATGTATGTAGATGACTTTGGTGCTATGCACATAATATATTAGGTTGGCATCCATTGCAGAAGGTTGAATATTTATTTATATTTTTTATTGTTTTACTTGTTGAATTAATAAAAGACTAATAAAATATTGTTTTCGTGAGCTCGCATAATAATGAAAATCTGTGCATAGTATATACTGTATTACATTTGTGTGTGTTTATATTATATGAAAGAAAAAAGAGAAACGCGACAACAGAACACAATATAAGTCTGTATTTGAAGTATTAACCTATTCCGTGTATGCCGATTTTGTATTAAATTCTTGCCCATCGTAGTCCGCCCCACACACGAGCGCTTAACGCAAGATTCGATAAAAAAAATATAAACAAAGCTGATAAAATCTTTTCAAAATATCCAACAAAAATAAAGCCCCACATTCCACCTACGCGAGGGGAAGTCGCCCACCGCTGTCACTACTAATCATCTTTTTACGCCAAAAGTCAGGCAGTTCACCCGCCACCCGCAAGAGGGCAGCACCTTCTTAGAATAACAAATTTACCCATCTCACCCGAAAGTAGGTAGAATGTGTGGGAAAAAACGTTACCCTCCTTCGGTAGTCGGGTAAAAACGTGACAAATGGCGGCCATGGTGAGGTAATATGGATGGTAATCTGGAGGTACGCCGCGATGAGTTTATTACAACGTTTTTAGTAGACTAATCGTTGTTGAAGTTATGAGAAAAGTTACTGATTAAGGAAAATATTGTTTTATTTTGTAGATCGAGGTTCTCAAAACATAATTAGGCTGTTATATAAATCACTACACAGTAATATTGCCACGAATGTTATTAAATCTTAACATATTATATAAATTACGCGTCACGTTGTTTGTCCGCGATGGACTCCTAAACTACTAAACCGATTTGAATCAAATTTGCACACCGTGTGCAGTTTAACCTAACTTGGAAGATAGTATAGCATAGATCTCAATTTATAGTCACAATAACAAAACCTTAGCCACAGCAACCCGTGGCCGTGTCTGCTAGTAGATTATAAAGTTTGTATGTTCATTCAGCAACTACTTACCTACCTATTATAGATTTTTATAAAGTGTAGTAAGTACTACCACCACTTGAGGTGGTAGGATGGTGGAAGGGTTTGTAGGTCGTTCATATAAGATACCTATCATTAAAATGCTTTAAGTATATGTTAACTGAGCTCGTATGAACACAATACTACACCCACGTATGCAAATTTAAACACGTCACCGATACCCTTTTAACCTTCTCAATTGAACTTCCCAAAAACAACATTACCGACGCTGCTTGGAAGCCGAAAACAATTGAAATGGATGCTCAATAAAACAACGTACAATGTAACTTGAAACAGCAACTTAAGTTCAGTTAAACATCGAAGCGAAGCTAACCAAACAACCTCCCTTAAATTTTCTCAAAATAACTCTAGGCATTAGGGATTTTAATAATTAGCCCTTTTACTATTGAATGAATATGACCTGAATATGTCTGTAACAATAGTGGAAGATGATATTTAAAAATGTATTTACTAAAACTTGCTGGATGATTCAAAACCTTGCGATAACTTAATTAACCATCGATTGATTTGGTTTGATGTCGTTTGGTGTCGTACACCCTACAGATATAGAATAGCAGAGAGATAGTATAGCATAATTTGTTGACTACGTTTCAGTTGGTGCACTACAATTTCCATACTTTGATCCCCAGTTTGTACACATAACCATAATATTCTTTGCATGAAATGTGCATAATTCAGATGTAGTAGATACTAACGTATGTACAGCAATTGTGTTTCGAACATGTCTAGAATAGAAGTTGTAATACGAAACGATATCAAACCGAATTGATACGGGTGTGTATAGTTCTGAATAGGTCAGCAGGCGAGCTTAGACACTGTCTCCCATTCTACTTTTAATCAGCTCAACGTAAAAAGGGTTGCACAAACATATATTTCAAGACATCTGAACAGAGACGTAGATAACAGTGAAATATCTTCCTGTTTGTACTGCGGACGAAAAAGCCTAAAGTAGGACGGGTAGGGATGGCAGAATGGGGAGCCATTGCTTTGGATATGGTATGGAGTATTTTCTAGTAGTAGATGAAGATATACGTTCTTAAAAATCTTCATTGGAGGTGTCCGTCTAGCTAGAAAACCTATCGCCAAGCTTCTTTTGGGGGTTTGAGGGCTATTTCTAGGCCTATATTCTAGGCCTAGCATGTACTACCTTGAACCACATTACAGGCCTAGGTAAGTAACTGTTTCATAGGTATCTAGGGCGATTAATGGTCAATATGTTACCAAATCACAGTCACTAATAGTTATATACATTTCTCTCCAGAATTTTACGGTCTTACCACAAAATGTTTAAACCAGAGTTAAACAGATGAGTCTAAATATTATTATATGCTCCACAAGACGACGAATAACTCTCGCTTTTTCTAACTCAATAACAAATGTACAAGTAAAATAATTATAAATGCCAGGATTGAGTACGCGAGTGATTGACGTCGATTTTGCCGAACGAAATTTTAGAACCTCTGTTTAACTCTGGTCCTAACTTTTGTGATACGACGGTCAATGTTTATGAGCTAACCTGCCCAACAACTCTACTGTAAAGCATGAAAGCCACCATTTAATATATCCATTCACCATTCACCATAATTATATCATATCCATTCATTCGGTTCTTACATCCAGCGGCAAGACATATGCTCGACGATGCAGCGAGAAACGGTGAAGACAAATGTGTTCGCGTTAAATTTTGGTTTCAGAACACATACCGACGTCACAAACTTCACACATACATACGATGTAACTGAATAGTTTCATGGACACATCACACAGCTACCTGGTATGTTAAACAAGCTTTCATGTTAGTGACCCACATGCCCGAGAATGATTTCGGAGGTACGTAATTCACCAATCTAGATCAGATTAATCTAGATCCCCCCTTGGTGGATTATCATGTAATCTTCTTCGCAAAAGTAAGGTAAGGTCCGTCGCTGAGCTGTGATAATGCTGATAACAATGATGCTAATGAGTACATTTTGAAAACTGCACTCTGCACAGTAAAATCTTACGGGGCATTGCACTGCTCTCCCCACATTAAGAAATAGGATTTTAAGTGTTGACTGGCAATTGTGGTTACTGGTTGCCTTAGTTAAGCGGTCAAATATCTGAAAAAAAATTCGTTAATTTCCCAGGCAGATCCTCACAAGACTTGGACTATTACATAATTGTTTACTGGCAACTTCAAATAATAAACAAGTTATGAATAAGTTATCGTATGGGGCGCGTTTACATGACGCCACAGTTATGCTTTGCAGAGCCATTCTGTTTACCCTTGGAATTATGTCTTTGCTCCGATAATGTATGACGCGACGCGGCGGCGCCCGAGTGTCTGCCTACCTCTGCCAATGTCTCGAGAGTGACCGCAGGAAGTTAGAACTTAAACTAAGAATAAAAATGTTACGTTGAAAAATATATGTATCCAGACAAGCTTTCTAAAACATGTAGCAGCAGTATCATGGTGACGCTAAGAATGGGATATCATAATTGAGTACGTATACAACATTTAAAAGTCTGTGCTGTTCACCGTTGAGGAGTTCTCTAGTCAGAACCCAACCATCAGTGCCGCATCAATACTATAGTAAAACCAATGCTTATGCAAAATTTAATGTCTGTGCTTTTGTCCATTGAAGAGTTCCTTGATCTGCAGCTATTACGTCGTCGATTGGCATTCTTATTATAAAAAAAACAGTGCCATTGAAACTGAACCAACATGAAAAAATTGAAATCCATATGGTAAGAGAAAGTGATTCTAAAAAAAGAGGAAAGCGTGACAGTGTGTACGTATTAAAAAAAATCTTAACTCCGCAGCTTCAGCCACCGCCGCCGTGATTGGTCGCGGCCGATTTTGGTCCAAACTCCTCCGACTTTGGCTCCTGCCCGAGGTTCCCATGCCGCCGATACGTCACGCCATTACTCATGGCATAACTCATACTTTATGGGACACCCGACCTTCGAGGCTTTTGGGCTATTGATTCACTCTAAGAATTTGTCTAGAGACCAAAGAATAATTCTAACAGCGTAGGCTAGATAGAGAAGATACTCACGTGGTGCGATGTTAATTTATGTTTAAGTTTTTTTAATACCAGTATTGCTGGTTTTACGATAAAAGAAGTTGTTTTTTTATATTGGCTAACAATGTTCTTTACTCAGAAAACCCACACACAACAGATTCACACACACCACACTCTTGGACCCCGAGCAAATACCTGTGGTACACCTCACAAATATTTCGCATACACATCGAACCTGCAAAATCACACTTTGCACTTGACTCATCACTTACGCTATAGAAGCCGTCAAAAACGTCAACAATGTGAGAGATATCGTATCGGAGGCAGTGAGTTCACCCTCGCACTAGATTAGCTGTATAGTCAGTAATACCTCATTTACACTCAGCAGCGATGAGCTGGGAAGTGGGCAAGGCAGTGAGCTGGACGAAGATGTAAACACGATACTTCTCTTACCTCTGCCACTGCTACTCTACTCGAGCTGTCAGCGAAAGTGAAAGCAAAGTGATTCGCATTCTGACCCACTGGTCAGAATGCGAATAGATACTTCTCTTGAAGAAATTATTGGCGGTACCGGGAGCAGCAGGAGCAAGGGCTGAGTGTAAGCGGGATATAAATGTGTTCTTTAGAAATCTTTGCCAAATGTAGTTGCCAACTGCTGTCAGCATTCCTTCAATTGCTCGACAATTTGGCGCACGCTCAGGCAACTCCATCCACGTAATGCGAAGTAGCTGTAGATTTGTGATCAACGCAAATATTTATTGGTATAACAACCACATTTTCATTTACTGTTAGGGTTTTATTTGGTAGAAATATTTAACAGCCAACTCCACTTATACTAACGTAAAAAAATCTATATAAATAGCTTTCTATGTTGGGCCTCTGCCCCAGCAGTGGGAGTAAAAGTATTGGAGACGCAACCATACACCATAGAGGCGCACAGGGCACTGTCAATAACTATGTTATTATGTAGGGTATCAGTTAATAGTCATATTATAAACTAGCGGCGCCCCGCGGTTTCACCCGCGTTACATTTACCTACAACACCTATAGGTAGCTATTTGAAAGGTTTGTGCATAATTATTATTATTGTGTCATCATAGTTAGCATCCGGGTACTGGGGCGACTGTCTGTACATTAGTTAGCTTCCGATATCGGTCGCTAAGTCATAACGTACCGAAAATGAAACAGTATGAAAGCCACATAATTATTAAAATTCTCAGATTAAACCGAGATCGAGGGACAAAGTTAAACGTACCTAATCTTACTACAACAATGTGAGTTAGTGTGTGTGTAATGTGTATGTATGTTTGTGAGTCACATAATAACATTTATGGTATAATCTTATCTATGATATATGCCATCTCTATCGCTTTCCCTCTCCTTCTATCTGTATATCTTTCCTTCTCCTTCTATCTCTACATAATATGTCCCTTTCTACTCTCAATCTCTATTTTTCTCCCTTTTCCTCTTTGGATTTCTCTCCCTCTATTTCTATACACTTCCCTCACAATATATCTCTTTCCCTCTCTCACTCTCTCTCTTCCTAGATCTCTCTTCCTTTATTTCTACATATTTTCCACTCCCTCTATATCGCCCTCTCACGCTCTCTCTCTACCTTTATCTCCTTTCCTCTTCCTTTTCTCTCTCCCTCTCCCTCTTTCGATCGCTCTCCCTCTATTTCGATAAATGTACCCTCTCAATCTATCTATCTCCCTCTCTCGCTCACTCTCTCTATCTCTCTCCCTCTGTCTCTCTCTTCCTAGAATCTATATATTTCCCACTTACTCTATCTCTCCGCCTCACTCTCTAACTCTCCCTTTATCTCCTTCCCTCTCCCTTTATCTCAATCTACATACTTCTCCCTCTATCTCTTTTTCTCTCACTCTATCTCTCTCTCTCTCTCTCTATCTCTTTCTTTATCGTGTATCCATTATTATCTATCCCCTTGCCAAATTGCATGACGATCCGTTCAGCCGTTTATTGTGGTCCGTAGGGGGTGCATCTAAAGAATACCTCATCATTTCAACCCCTTGCCTTGCCCCCTTTAGGGATGATTTTGCAAAAAAGCTGAAACCCGTATTTCTTTATTTCTTACCAAAAGCCTAAATATACATTTTCAGATTCCTAGCTTGAAGCATTATAAATCACTCATACAAACTTTCAACCCCTATTTCACCCCCTTAGAGATTATTTTTTGAGACAAAATATAGCTTATGTCCGTCTCATAGGTCCAGTCTACCCCTATACCAAATTTCATCGAAAACGGTCCAGCCGTTTGAGCGTGAAGAGCTAACAAACATACACACACACACACTCACAAACTTTCGGCTTTATAATATTAGTAAGATAAGATATATCTTGCATTATATATTACCTGGATATTAATGAGATGATGTACGCCACCGTCCATACTACTTGAATATAATTATGTTTTCTGTCCATCCAAAGGTTGTCTGGAAGAAATCGCCTAAAGTGATAACACCGCATATTGTACTTCTTTATTGCGTCTGTAGTTTTTTTTGTATTGTCTTCCTTATTGATGTATAGTAAAGAATTTGTATCCTATTCTATGCAATGTAAATGATTGTCAATAATCTATCTATCTTACTCGTATTACCACTTGCTAAACACGTTCTACTAAAAGATATACTACTTTGATTTCTCCATTTGATTTTTTACTCCCACCGATCAAATAACTTTAGCACAATATACCTGAAAGAAAGGTGTGTAATAAGCAAAATTATTTTAAAACACGAACAGGCTCGCATCGGAGCAGTGGACGATGTGCCGCGTCTATATAGTAAAGGTAACTCTGTCAAAACTCGCGACAGATGGCATTATAGCTTAAGCTACACCGAGAAATGGGATTTTAAATCCATTGCCTGTTGTACTTAAAAAAAAATCGGTTTGGTCTTCTACCTTACAATTTTGTGTATAACCTTCTTTATCAATAAATAGCAACTGGGGCCAATGATGGCATAATATAGTTTCGTTTCGTGTAGAGCTTTTGAAGTTATTGAAGATTGAGCTTTTGAATTTACAACATAGTGTTGTCCTATGATTTTACCCTTAACAAAGTTTGCGAGCAAATAAAAAGCTCGTACTAATAAAAGCGTGTAAATAAATAGGTACCAAAGATATCACGTCTGTTAAAAGTGCCTTTTAAGATAAAACTTTGACGCAAATAATATTACGACGCGCAATAGTCAGAAAATAGAAGGCATAAAAGCCGCGTTATGACTAAAAGCCTTTGAAATAAGACCATAATAACTAATGTACTTGAACAGAGGACTCTATAGAGAACTAAAATTTAATGTGAGATATTAGAATAAATGAATATTAGATAAAAAAAAATCTACATCACGACGACGTAGAAACCGCAGAATAACGACAACATCGTAGCAGCACGGCTACGGCGTAGTAAGTCTACGTATTTACGTAGCACTAAAAGCTACGAATTTCGTAGAACGCTAAAATTTTCGACATGCATAATTTAAGTTTACAATCTTACACGTAACACGTACGACAAGATTGTTACGCTAGAGGTGTCTTTGACATATTACTGTTCAAATATATTCGCTCCGTGTATTTCCCATGTGTGGGCCGTCCTTAGCTGCGAGGGTGGAATATTAATAAAAGTTAGTCGTAAGTTGCGCTTGGAGCAGATTCATAACATTCCTTCGCCAATTTCGGAAGTTTGAGCTTTGGTGAGATGCGGTGGTATATTTTTAAAAATAATGAAGTTGTGGCACGTTGTTAGGTGAATCTCACACGGCGACGGTCACAACACGATATTAAGAAGCGACTCGTTTAAAAAACAACACCAATAGTGATAAATCGATGGAAATTACGACGCGTTCCTATGCGTACGGCTCTGTGTCTCGATCGATTATCACTTATTCATATATCTTGACCCCAAACACAGATACTGTGCCTCTCAGGCATCGGGTATACTACGAGAACCACGGTCTTCCACAAACACTTGACTCAGAACAACACCGTTGAATTTAATACTTTACAAACACCCAAAACAAGTATTTGTTGGCCCAAATCTAGCAATACGTGCGAGCACAGTTTACAAGCGCTAAATTATTCATGGCGGGATAAGCAGCAGCGCTTACTATCAGCTCGATGGCAGGCTCGAAGCTCTGTGACCATTGCTCGGAGTAATGGGGCTGGCTGAATAAAGCTGATAAAGATTTTTATTTTTTACGGCGCTGGCTGAACGAACACGATAAGATATTTTACTTTTTTATTTATTTTTTTGTGTTAACTCATGAATTTTTTTTGTTTAGATGTTCTATAGTTGTATTCTCTTGTGGTTAAAATGAATAAAGGCACGATATTATTTGATAAACTGTATCCATCCATCCATCCATACATAAATTATTATAAATGCGAAAGTAAATCTGTTTGTTTTTCGTCTTTTCACAGCGAAAGGTTCAACCAATCTCTATGAAATTTGGTATGGGATATAGATTGATTTTTATTGTGGTAAGACTTCAGGCGGTCTGACAACCTCAGGCAATAGAAGCTGGGGATACCTCATTTGCCAAACAAACAAACAATATTGTAATTATATATTAATGGAAACATCTATAATAATACTCCCCTAACTGACCACCTACCAACGGAATTAGCCAGCGGTAACCACCAATAAATGTGTCGAACCGAATTGAAATATTAATGAGATTCCTTCCGGTAAATTATTCATGGTGGAGTCGCCGCCGCTGTCGATAGCGGCATCTTCCATATACAAAGAAATACAATTGAAATGTCTGTTTGTAACGCATTACGAAATCATACAACGGAACTTATGACAAAATGCAATTTTTATTTTTTGTCTGTCTGTTTTTTGTTGGTTCCGGCTAATCTGCGACACGGCTAGACCGATTTTGACGGGAGTTTCACTAACTGATGGTACAAGGAACTAGCTGTGCTCCGCGGTTTCACCCGCAATTAACGGAGTAATAGTAAACACGGGTGAAAACGTGGTGAGCAGCTAGGTAGTTGTATATAATATAAATATAACAGAACTATATGGGGTAATAAGCAGGTGTGCTGTTATTGTTATAAGGTAAACAAAGGGGTTGTAATGCTTATGGGGTAATTCTGACCATACAGTTAACCCCTACATTTGCCGCACAATGCTGTACGTAATTTTATTGAGTGCGTAATTTTAGTTCGACTTACAAAATATGTGTGAAAGAATGCCTGTGCCATAAACAATTTTGAGAAAGAACGCTTGTGTCAACAAATCCGCGCGATTTTCCGTGCGGAGCGATGCTGATTTGCCTTGATAAGCTGAGAAGATGTAGTAGGTTCCAAATGTCATCGGGCACCAACAACAGACATAATGTACGTGGAAGAGCATAAAAAGTTACGTGAGGATGCGAGAGGAGCTGCGCGGGTCAGTTGCGGCACTCCAAAATACTGAAAAGCGTTTAAAGACAAATAGATTAGGTAATAAAGCCGCGAGTGAAATCGACTCGGTGACAAAATCACTGAAAGTATTCCAACTTCCAATTTAGTTTAAGACGTGTAATAATTCATTTACGTACACGTTGTGTAGCCAGTAAGATGAAAGCGCATGTTCAGATACTTTTGTAGAAGCACTCGAATCACTCATGCTAATCTTAGCGCAGAATACCAAAGTTCACTTTGTATGTGAGAGAGTTACTTATGTAATAGGAATCCTATTTAGTCTACATTACTCCAGCATCCCCCCCCCCCGCCCCCTCCCCCCACTTTCCAATTTGCTTACTACTTTTATTCGTAAAACAGTGTATACCTTTTCCCTTACTTATTGAAAACGTAGTGGCGTCGAGACGATGCCTCGTAAATCTGAACCGACGTAAAACATCCTATGTAGGTACACGGGCCAAAAACAATCTCACACTCAGCACCTTAATCACAATAAGGTGTGCTCCAATCTTCTCCAGAATAGGAGGCGATGCGAAACTTTTCGTTGTGACAGAGTGTTTGACTGTTCACGTTTTCACGTTAACTTTACTGCGTACTTCACGTAGCTCTGTTCGATTTTATCGTGGACCGGCAATTTTTCTCCTATATAGTAAAATATTTGGATAGCAGATAGCGTTTTTTGCCATTCACCGAGCTTAGGTGCTTGTTGTAAATGTTTTATAAGATTTCATACGCGATCTGGAATTCGCTTTTTTGTAGTTCTTTATAGGGAGTTATTGGTTATTATGCCTTTTTTTTCTACATGTACATTCAAGTCATTTCACGGCTTTTATCTAGCTATATCTATATCTAGCTATCTAGCTGCCATTTAAATAATATTGCACGTAAATCTGCCATGGTTTCAAAAACCATAAATCACATCTGTATGATGTCCCATACGGTACCTAAAGATATAAACATTACGCAGAAATTTTGATACTTGAGAGTTTCAGCACTAAATAGTTCTCGGGTAGTCTCATTCCAAGCTTTGAAGTATACTGCAACTATATCGTCACATAAAACCAAGACAGATTAAAAGCAATCGCTATTAAAAGTAGCTTATTGTGAGGGAGAAAATTACGGGCAAAATAGAGGCAATTATAAACTCGACGTTCTAATTATTTCCTTGATGGGTACGCAGCAGCTAAAAATACTGGACTTGAAGGCTTTAAGAAAATTAAAAAACCCCTTCACGTTTATTATAGGTATTGGGGAAAATATTTTTTTTTTCATGTAAATTGCATTCACGCAGTGTCAAAGTTTTTTGTATGTTGATTGTTGAATAAGGTGGTATCAGCAACAACTATCATTATACTTTTATAATCATTTACATTATCATCTGTCTATCATATTATTAGGTACCTACCTTACTTATACTTCTAGGCAAGAATGTATCATCGAAGACAGAGTATTTGCTTGTCCCAGGCGAGATATAGCTCAAACGCGTACAAAAAAACATTACATCAAGACGACTAAACTTAACATGCTCAAAATTTGGAACTTTGGAAATCCGTTTGAATATAATGAAATGTTAACATCATTATAATTAAATTTATTTAATCTCGTGTCATAATGTTTGGTTTCCACGATACGGGCCCAGAGCCTAGTGTGGGACCGCTGTCATTTGTTTGGGAATTGTACCAGCTTAATTTAATAATATCAGTCATATGTATATTGTGATGCTTCCAATGTATTTTCTTTGTGTTCTGGAAATAAACCTTATTATTATTATTCACATCATTTATTATAATTCTTACATTTAATTTTTTTACAATATTTTTATAAAAACCTAAAAACATTATAAAAAACTTATTATTATTATTATTATTCACATCATTTATTATAATTCTTAAATTTAAATTTTTTACAATATTTTTATAAAAACCTAAAAACATTATAAAAAACTTAAACCTAGGGAGCCACCGATAGCGGAGCAAGGCCCAGGCTACCGGTGGTTAGGGTTGCAGAGAGAGGAACCTCCTGACGATTCGTGCCGTGTCGAGGAGTACTGCCTTCTGCATCCGACCCTTAATCCAGCCGTCTAGCGAGAGCCTCTTAAGATGTTGGTCGAGGCTCTTCGCTATAAGGCCGTTCGCCGTAACCACTATCGGGACAATTATCGTCGAGTCAACATCCCACATGGCGGTCACCTCATGGGCCAAGTCTAGGTACTTGCTGAGCTTGTCCTTCTCGGCCTTCACGAGGTTCTCGTCATGGGGGATGGTGATGTCGACGAGCACTGCCCGGCGCTGGGACCGATCTACTAACACGATATCAGGCTTATTGGCTACAATAGTCCTGTCCGTGATGACAGATCGGTCCCAGTAAAGCAACGCACGGCGATTCTCGAGAACCGGTGCTGGTGCGTACTTGTAGTACGGCACTTCAGACTCGACAAGGCCGTATCGAAGGGCAAGTTGCTGATGGATGATCCTGGCTACTTGGTTGTGTCTATGCAAGTACTCTCCGTTAGCAAGATGAGAACAACCAGAAATTATATGCCTGAGGGACTCCCCGGGACGGCGGCATGCCCGACAAATGTCGACCGTACCGTCCTTCATAATATATTTCCGGTAGTTGTTCGTCTTGATAACTTCGTCCGCAATTGCACAGACAAAGCCCTCAGTTTCCCCAAAGAGGTCACCGAAACGCAACCAGTTCACCGACGCGAGCAAGTCCACATCGGGCCCTGTTAAGGCCCGATAGAACCGCCCGTGCAGCTCCTTGCCCTTCCATACGTCCTTGCGATCATCAGTGGTCAGCACCGATGGTTTGCGCCAGTTCTCGTTTGCCAAGGAGAGCGGCGTGAGAGCCCTGTCAACTGCCACAACATCACGATGCATCCCGCACTCGCTGCTAAGGAAGTACTCCCTGAGGCTGCACACTTCGCGGTTATGGAGGTTCTTGGCATTTAAAAAGCCACGACCCCCCCATTTCCGCGGAATGTACAGTCTCATAACAGACGAGCGCGGGTGGAGCATGCGATGTAATGTTAGCTGTTGACGGACTTTCCTATCCAGGGCGTCTAACTCAGTCTGAGTCCACCTTAGTATACCAAAGGAGTATATAAGCAGAGGCATCACCCAACCGTTGAAAGCGCGCGCCTTGTTGCCACCAGACAAAAGACTCTTAAGTACTTTTGTCAGGCGACAGAAGAAGCGCTCCTTCACCGACTGCTTAATATCTCTGTCTACGATACCCAACGACTCTGACATACCAAGATATTTGTAGGTTTCGGCCTCAGAGAGAGATCTGAGAGACATTGTCTCAGAAAGCTGTAGATTTGATGAATTTACAACCTTCCCCCGCTGTACATGCATGACCGCACACTTATCTATCCCGAATTCCATGCTGATGGAATTACTGAAAACTTCAGTGGTTTTTAGTAATTTCATCAAATCTGGACGCTTCGGTGTAAACAGTTTGAGATCGTCCATGTACAGTAGATGAGAAATGTTCTCACCCTCTCTCCGCAGTCGACAGCCTAGTCCTGAATCCCGCAGCAGAGTGCTGAGAGGATTCAGGGCCAGACAGAACCACAAAGGACTCAAACTATCACCCTGAAATATGCCTCGCTCAATCCTTATGAAGTCCTGCGGGTCAGAGACGCCACCGCCACCTGGCTGACAAAGTACTGTGGTCCACTGCCTCATACATGTGCCTAAGAATGATCTTAGAGTTGCATCAATTTTATACAGCTCCAAGATCCTCTCCAGCCATGAATGAGGCACCGAATCATAGGCCTTTTTATAGTCAATCCAGGCAGTAGAAAGGGCCCCCCTGTTACGCCGGACTTGTTGGCAAATGGCCATGTCTATGAGGAGGAGCTCTTTAGTACCACGGGACCCAATCCTACATCCATTCTGAGCAGAAGCCAAAATATTGTTCGCAACAATGTGTGCGTTAATTTTTGTTCTCAGAATGGATGTAAGAAGCTTGTAGATAGTAGGTAAGCATGTAATGGGTCTGTAGTTCTTAGGATCCGTGGTACCACCGGACTTGTAGAGCAAGGAGGTGCATCCAGTAGTCATAAAACTAGGGAGGGAACCAACCTCGAGGGCTTCCTGAAATTGCATTGCCAAACATGAATGTGAGCATCGAATCCATTTTATCCAAAAGTTGTGCAATCCGTCCGGCCCAGGACTTTTCCAGTTCTGAGCCGTACGCATCGCACAACTAACGTCAACAGGGCTGATGGAGATAGCCTCCATGGCTTCGATGGGCTCACATGCCCGTTCCACAATATTCATCCATTCACCCTCCGTATGTTCAACGGGTACCGACCAAATGTTACGCCAGAAGTTAATCATAGCAGTAGCATCCGGTAGCCGCCCATCACACACACGTTGACCAGTTACCTCCCAGGTCCTATACACCTTCCTTTGATCGCTTTGGAAAAGGCGATTCTGCTGGAATCTATCCACACGCTCTCTGTAGCGCCGAATACGGTTTGCCCACGCATAAACTTTCTGTTTTAAAAAGTCAATGCGTTCTGTGACAGAGGTCGGATAGTCCCGGGGTCTAATGCCGGTCCCAGCAAAGGCCTGGTTCACAAAACGCATTACACGGGG
The DNA here is from genome assembly GCA_905147375.1 of Hylaea fasciaria. NCBI lineage: Eukaryota > Metazoa > Arthropoda > Insecta > Lepidoptera > Geometridae > Hylaea > Hylaea fasciaria. The sequence continues at coordinate 7,759,125 of LR990214.1, forward strand.
ACGATGGTTACCCCGACTAAAACAGATCAGTTTTGCAATGAGAGTCCTGAACGTGTTGATACGCCGCTCGATCCGTATTTGCCACGCAGGGGTGCATCCAGCGGTTCGCGGTGCTCGGACAGCGTTCGGAAACTTGACACGAGCCACGCGACATGCCGCAATAGCCCCGCAATATAGGATCGAGTGTGTATCAGTTAAATCTTCGCTAGTCCGTAGATACGGAGCTAGCAAAGCGTTCAAGGCTCCCATTAACGCTAGATTATGTCTATGAGTGGGCATACGTGGTAATCGTGGCCTAGAGTCGGGCGTGGACCGATACTGCTGAATCGCGTCGTCCAAGGCCCTCCTCAGTTGCTCATTATCCTGGGTACTTACACTAGTCGCACCAACTTCCTCGTCGGCCACGGGTTCCACCCGCGGCGCTACCGACGCCGGGGTCGTTACCGGCCCTGGTGCCGATATCGCGTCGGGCATTCCCCGCGCCGAGTCTGAAGTCGCACGAGTAGGAAGCGCTTCCAGGCGCAGCCGATCAAGCACACTCTGCTCCATCAGTTTGCACCGATGGATAGCACGCACTTGATCCGACAGTCGTTGGGCGGATACGGCGACGGTCGGCACGAGGGCCTGAAACAGAGACAGCATTCGAACACGATACGCTGTCAGGTTAGTTCCTCCCTCTGTAGCCCCATAGTATGCGCGCATGCAGTTCTCGTTCATTGTAGGTGTCCACCGCATGCGTTGCGCCTGGCTGCCGGTAGCGGGGGCTGAGCGCGGGGCAGATTGCCCCACAGGCCCCAAGCGTGCCGGCAGCGGTGGCCGCCCACGTCGCACAGGTCTTGGCGGCGACGGAGGTGACGGAGGCCCACTCTCGCCACTCGACGGGCTCGTGTCCGGGGGAGTTCCATACTCACTCCCCGACGACGATATGGAGCTCGGCGATGACGGAGCGGGCGCTGGTGGTGGTGGTTGCGCCTTTGTACCCGCTTTGCTTCTTGTAATCATCGTATTACTTCATTTTTTCTCTCTTTGGCGATATTTTTCTGTGTTTGACGTCTTGTGACATTGTCATCATTGGGGAAAATATTGCATATAAAAAATATATTTGTTTAAATGTGATCAAATGGCCGAATTTTATTGTGTAGATATTACTGCAACGTTTTGTGACTCATTTCAGGCTTTTTGGTTCAGATTTCGCACAAAGAAATACAAAATAAAAATAATCCAAAAAATTACGAGTGATCGTGACAGCGGTTGTCTATTATTATTATTATTATTATTATTATACCTTAGAAAAAGAGACACTGTCTATTTTTAAATTAAAGCATCGTTGTGATTTTGGGATGTCGTATGACATTTTGAGCGTGTTGGGTGACCTATTGAGTACCCAACTACCCACGCAGTATCAACGCGGACGACGCTAAAGCTCCGCATACAGTTTCGCTTGTATTTTGTTACACTCAACCGTTTGTATAGAGCGCCTAACCTTTGCCATAACATTAGTTTTAGGCTAAATATTCGAAATTAAACTTTATTACCTGTAGCGGTCGTAGAAAAAGAAAGCCCACTGTATCTCTACGTCTAGTTTGTGAAATTCTTACACGTTTTCTAACAAGTGCATCCAAAAATAGGTGATACAACGCCCGATATTCCGCGGCCGCCGCTCTGAATGCAACAACTCACGAACGCTAGATTTAGACGCCGCTTTGTATTGTGGCGACTTGTGCGGTACAGGTAAGAGCAGCAGTGTTACAGATATTTTTTTATGTAAATAATACTTTTGTCGTTCCAGAACTATGTGACCCACATTAGTAGCGGTTGGGCTCTTCTGCTCTGATTAGTTATCGCCTAGCAGTTGATTGCCATTTTGGTTATCGGTTTAGATCTATTGTCATTTTGAAACTTTCTAAAAAATTGTTCAAAACAGGAACAAAAACACAACAGGGGATGAAGTTTGACTGAAAGAGATTGCTTATAGCGATACGTCCACCCATTGCACTTTAGATTTAGCTAAAGCTCCTTCTGTCTTCTGTGTATTATAATAGGTAAGTGGTGTACGTATTTTCTATTATATTCTATTCTAAAGCAGTTATGTGCGCGAGCTTCCAGCGTGATGTTTCTGACTCCGCCACAATGGCGGCACACGCGAGACGCCGCCGCTTCCGCACGCTCGCGCATCTCATAACTTAGATTACCTTCCTTTGAACATGGTTGAGTTTTTCACTTTTTCAGAGACAATATGTTGAGAACGAGGCGTATGACAAGAATAGAATTTATATTGTGAAAAATCTGTGTTCAAAATTTCTTGAACCTATTCTTTTAAATATATCAGACACGTGTCAACAACCCTTAGATCTGCTCATTGCTGGGCCTCACCTCAGTTTTGTGAACAAGATTAGGCCATAATTCACCATGGGGGCCCGGCCCGGAATGGTGGATAACATACCTCCAAATAATTCTCGGACATAATGTAACTTTGAAATATCATTCACAGTTTATCTTTTAAATAAATAAGCGCAAGTATAGACAAGCAAATACAGTTATTCCATTAATTATTCCAATAAAGCTAATCGGCGAAAAGTAACCTATCCGAACAAAACTGAAAAGACAACACCTCAAAAGACAACATAAATTAACTTCCCGCACCAAATAAAGCACCCTAACGAGGTCGCATCGACATAACACCCCCTCGTTACCCTGAAGTAATATTATTTTTGCGAAACGCCGCCGTTACGAGCCTCGTCAGAGCAAAATAGGGAAGTCCAAGATGCTTTACTGAATTGTTTCGATCAAACACCGCGGTGGTTCTCGATGATTTTCTCTCGTATTCGAATTTAGATGAATCCGAGTTGTTTTTACATACACACACACATATCTACATTATAATTATAGTCGGGATCTCGACCACGCGAGACACGACCAAGCGCGTGAGAGCGAGCGAAGAACGCAGCGAGAAATCATCTCGATGGCCCAGTCAGGATCGAGATGTTAACAGAATCGATTGTTATTAGCATCGAATGTGATCCATTCGATTGTGTGCTTCGGACTCGCATAGTCAGGCAGCACAATTAGTGATCATTATGTGCCTTTGTTTCGCTGCCCGGGGCATGTCACAGGCTTCTTATAAATGATTAGCGACACTTTACTTGGCAACGCGTTATTTTTTAGATCTTACTGGCATGTTATATCTAGATAGATCACACCGCGAACGCACTGAGAAACAAATTGGTAAACATCGACGGCCTCCGTGACGTAAGTAAGAGATGCGACTGCGAACCGTGAGGTTGCGTTTCGATTCTCGCACAGGTAGACAAATTTTTGAATCAATGATTTGATGCCAACGTGGGCAATTTTTTTTTTTAATTATAGAATAGGACACAATTATGTGCTTGCCTGATAAGAAAGAGCCTGTGATATATTTTAATTATATTGGTAGATAAAGTATGAGACTCCAAATATCATTTTTTTCAGTGATGATAAATATGACGTCGCAATCACCAATGACTTTTATAAATCACCCCTCAGGCCAAAAATTTGCTAGAACCATAAAAATAGTAAAGAAAAAAATATAAACGCAAAATAATAAATACCTACCAACAAAATAATAACAAATAAAAAATAACAACATAACCGAAGTCATATCATCGTAATGATAAGTTGTTCACAACATGTTCAGATGCTTAATAGCGCCCTTGTTGACTTGGTATACCATTACTTGAGCTAAGTAACTGTATAATTAGATTTGAAATTAACATGTCTCCACTTGATGTGGCATCGGTTGTTTACTAATGAAGGGTTGATCTCAATGCCCTTTGCATGCCGTATGGTATTAATGACATGCTTGTACATGCTCAAACAAGTTTTCGTGATAGATCTGTCGGGTGCGAAAATAGATCTATTGCGGAATGTATTAGGGAATACTTTGATGTGTATATTGTATAATGAGCATTTCTATTTTGTAGAAATTCTATCGCCGAACCTCTGTGGGAGTGTTTCAGAAGCGGTTCTTGAGAGCCGTCCGGTTCTCGGATGTATTTGCCACCTACGATTACATCGTAGCAGGAGCGGGTGAAATAGTGATCAGATGATTTGTAGAAACTGAAATTTTTATTGATAATATACGATATAATATCTTTATGAATTGTAGCCTATGTGTTATTCTGATATGTAAGCTATATTATTGTGAAGTTTCATCAAAATACATTCAGTAGTTTTTGCGTGTAAGAGCAACAAACTTCTATACATACTCACAAACTTTCACGTTTATATACTTAATATTTAGTAGGGTATATTTTGTCAACAAAAAAAAACACTCCACCGTAAAACAATATTATCGAATACTTTTATACATAGATAGATGGATAGATAACTTTTTATATAATGTAACTCATTCCATTCATTTGATTTCGTTTAAAGCTGTTCGTCTAACGCCATTAGACCAGGAGCCATCATCATTATCACTCCACTTCGCAAATCTAAGACCAATTAGAGGGCGCTGCGAGCTGTGAAACCATCAATATTAGGCGAGATCCGCACGATGCGGTTCCGTACAGCCCAGCCGGGGTAGCGTTCGGAATTCACCAGAAGTGGCAATGGACTCTATTAAAGTTTCCGAATCACAGACATAATTAAGAGGATGCAGATCGTACATTACATATTATATATAGTGAACCCAGTCGTGATGCCGGCCGCCATATTGATGAGGGACTCAAGCGACATTTTGACAGCTCATTCTACCTGTAAAAAGGTTAGGGCGGATTTAGCACGAGTTTTAATCTTGAGATTTTATATACGTCTTCATAGTTGTCTTGTCAGCCTTAGTTCAGCCCTGTCTATATGTATTTTTTTTTTCTGACTTCACTAGATAAATTAAGTGTAAAACAATTAAGTGTAATTGTCCGGTCTGTTTCCTCTTATATGTCTGTGGTGCAAATAGTTTAATGACTTCTAGCATAACGTCTATTTCTCACAGTCTATCTTAATAAAATACTTATCATAAATTGAAAGGTTACACGCAAATTGGTTTCTTATAACTTACGCCACAAAGTGCGTTATTAGGGGTTAGTGTAATTTGGTCACTGTGTATAATTTATCACACGCAAAAACCAGAGTAAATTGGTCAGGACTTAGCTGTCGCCATTTGCGATAAAACTATCTATATTATTTTTTATTTTGGTATAAGTGTGCCCAATTTTCTACTATAATTATGAAAAACTGTAGGTAATTCTATCCCTTTCGACAGTCCCACTCCATTCGCTTAAATCGTCAGGGGTATTAATTCGAGGTGAAGTTTACATTCGCCGGTATTTAGCCTTTTCATTTAAGGGTAGCGGCTTGGTTTGTTATTTCTGGTGTTTTCGAACTAATTCTCCATCGTTAAGTTTACCTTTTCGAGTATATTTCGGTGTTCGAAAAGGGGTAAAAGGCGGTCTAGCATTATTCATAGGTTTTTCAATAATTAAACTATACATAAACATAATTTATCTTGCAAAATATAAAGAGGTGGACGGGATTCGAACTCACGCACGACTTTAATGTTTTTGATTTTGAACCTCAAATCAACTGAGCTAGCGCGCTGTCTAGTAACATATTCTAAAATTGTTCGTCGTGCTCTGCCGTAATCTATTATCAGGTTTATGAACTTATGAGCAATTTGATCTGCACAATTGCATTCGCCACCGCCACTGTATGCCCGTGCCTTCCTGACTGACGTAAAATATAAAATTCTTTTGAAACTACGAGATGAAAATATAATCTTAGTGAAAACCAACTGTTTCATCTTCTTTATTCTTAAGATTAAATAATTATACCAAAAGGTGGAATTTGCCTTCAAACTTGGCGTACAAAAGACGTAATTAAGGCGCTAATTTGTTATTTTCTGCGGCTTTTTAGGGTTCCATACCTAAAAGGTAAAACGGGACCCTATTATTAATACTTCGCTGTCTATCATTTTGTCACCAGGCTGTATCTCATGAACCGTAATATTTAGATAGTTGAAATTTTCACAGGTAATGTATTATGGTTGCCGTTATAACAACAATAAAAACAGAATAAAATAAATATCTAAGGGGGCTCCTATACAACAAACGTGATTATTTAGCTCGTTTTTATAGATAATGTACGGACCCCTTCATGCGCGAATCCGACTCGCACTTTGCCGGGTTTTCAGGACATCGCTGTTCGCCGGACAAAAGGCGCTTACAATAAAGGAGTTGATGAAATTAAATTCAGCTAAGGGCTTTGGGCCACGTCAGAGAATCTTTTTATTTTGCTGAGGGTTATACAATTCGAACACTCTGAAATGTAACCGTGTGATCTCGTGTTTTCAAATTTGACGTCTCTTTTCTTTCTTTGTTTCACTAGGTTTGCTCCTGTATCGTGGGTGCCGCTTACAGACGTATAATTTCACACGCACATCACACCCAGACCAGAAACAAGCATTTGTGGAACGCACAAATATTTGTTCCGGACGGGAATCGAACTCGCGACACCAAGTGCAGCAGTCCACTACGACAAACGTGCCGTGTGCTATCATTATAGCCCATATATTTATATATATTTATATATATTATACATCTACTGTTGCTGTAGCTTGTTTGTTTGTCGTATGTGGTTGTGTTAGGCTCTAGCTATCGTCAGAGTTTATCATTTAAATTTAATTATGCAATTATGAAATGCCAATTTTTTTTAATGTTTTCATCAACGAAGTTCTACTCATAATGTATGATAACCACCGACAGTTAAAAGTTAACCATCCAAATGTGTCATGCTAACAAAAGTATACAATACGTATTATTTGGTTAGTAACACTAGCTAAAAACGGGCCTAATTCGCGCCCAAACAAATATTAAAATATATAATTTTAACATATACCTCGACGTTTTTAGCTAGTTAATGTTTCCTGTTCGCGAAAGTTTAAGAACTTCTAGTAACATAACAGATTACTGTTAAATTGTCTAAAGCAGTCTTGTACTTTTGCAGTGCAGTGGGCGACCACCCTCTTTGAGCACTGGGCAGTTGAAGCGTAAATTATTTGTCCACAAATTAGAGGCAGTAGGTTCTTGTGATGGAAATTTATAATTTTCGACAAAAAGCGTTACAGGTGATGTGAAGTTGTTCAGTTCAATACAGTTGAAAGAAAAAAGTAACAAACATTAATGACATTGACAGATTAGACACTGACTTTTTAAGGTGGGACACTGGTCATAATGGTTGGAATACGCGACACACCCTTATAGCAAAAACAGGAGGACAGAGAGTTTTACTAACAAAGCTTTACATTACCATGAGATACGATAGCGACATGAATGAAACAAAATATATCCATTACAATTACACAAAGATCCATTCCTATTCATTCCCCGCGGATCTCCAGAACCAATTGCGTGAATCCCGGTTCACTCTTTAAAAGAAGCCATTTAATTCAATTGCGAGCCTTCGCCACGAGCATCGAATGAGTCATTAATAATTCATGGCTGTCCCGCGCCACCGGGAATCCACTCTGGAAAGTCTAAAAGACACTACGTATAAAACTTTTTGCGGTTTGATTCTTTGAATTTTATTGTTGGTCTGCTTTTGCCCTTGATCTTGGGCTGAATACAAATTGTTGTCGGTCTCACCGAGATCGAACTAGGTTCAACATGCCTTGATCCTTTGGGTCGTTTGAGCTAGTGGATCTACGTCACGAGGAGCAATATTATGCTCTCTCATGCATATACTACAACCCATATATTCTGTCCACTGCTGAGCAATCCTCAGTTTTCGTGAGGAGAAGGCTGAATCATGTCGGATTCTCGAGCTTTTGGGTTTGTTCACGATGTTTCCCTTCACCGATAAGGGGGCGACAAAATGGGGCATATTGAAAACGGATAATACGGCAAATATGACGTTTTGAAAATTGAATGCTGCAAGTGGGACGATTTTGATAACGGGATTTATAATTAAAGACGTATTGCAAGGGTTATTCTGCTATTGAATCATTTTAGAAACGAACACAGCAAATGGGACGTTATGAAAGTGGGACATTTTACTAACGGTATGTTTAAAAACGGGACATTCTACAAATGGGACATATTTAAGTAAAACAATTTGGCAAGTACTAAACGCATTTATATAATGTTAGCGAAATTCAGTTGCTATTTGGTGTTCTTCGTCTATTGTTAGTTCATGGAGTGAATGCTGACGTCACTGCACAGTAAGGGCGAGCGGCGGGTCAAGGGCGTTTGTTCCCGACATAGACCGCGCGAGCTATGCGAGCCAACCCACGTGATTAGCTTGTGCTTGTAACTTTTAGATATTTATATGTACCTTCTTATTGCTGGCGCTTAATGTTCTATCCTAAAGATAAATAGAGAATGTGTTTTGATATAAATAATAATTAAAAAAAATGTTGTGCGTTACTGTACTATTTTTTTTATTTTTTCAAGTTTTTTTGCCTAAAGGACAATGACAGACTTTGGACCAACAGGTATTTTCATAAAAATAATTACCATTTTTTTTATATTAGGAAAAATAATCGAATTTTAGAATTTTGCCCTCGCTGCGTCAGGTCGTCTAGTTATTCTTAGATTGGTGCATCCAAAACCGACACATCTGTTAATTACAACAACACCCAAGCTACAATTCAATTAACACCGTCATACCATTTTTTTTTTATTTTTTTTTTTTTTTTTTTTTTCGCTGGGAAAAATGCCTTACGCATCCCCCCCCATGGGGGATGGGGGGGGTATGTGGGACTCCCCGCCCTTGAAGAGGGCGGTATACCCACTAAACGACCCAGCGGCACTCCGGCATCGTCTTCTGGAGGAGGACTGGGAATCGGCCAAGCCTTTACGTCCAGTCCCCCGCCGACGACTGCCCGCCTTTACAGCGGGCCCACATGCCCCTCCAGTGGGAGGGGCCCGGGAATGACCAGGGGTGCTTGGTCATTCCCGCCCGACGGTGGTGGTGAAAACGTGCAATGCGGGAGAAGGCGCCCCCGCGCCTGTCTCCCGCTATTCACCACCGGGAAGGAGAGGGCGACGATTGTTCAGTCGCCCTCTCCGACCCGTTCTCCGCCTGCGCAGTGGCGCCGCGAGGGGGTCTTCTTCCCTCGCGCGCTCTGCCGCCTCCTTTTCCGACATCACATCTTCGCAAAAGGAGGCGACCGCTGTCCAAGCCTCCTCGCCCCCCAACATGGCGTTGACCACGCTGGGGAGCGAGAGGTCCGGCCCGACTGTGCCAACTAAGGTGCGGCGCTGTTCGGACCACGACGGGCACACCTCGAGGGTGTGCTGCGCCGTGTCCTCCGCCGCGCCGCAGTGGTGGCACGCCGGCGTCTCCTCCCTCCCGATCCGGTGCAGGCACGATCCGAAGCATCCGTGCCCGGATAGCACCTGCACCATTCGGAAGGAGAGGAAGCCGTGGGACCGCCCGAGCCAGTCTCGCAGAACTGGCCCCAGGGCGTCCAGCGTACGGCGGCCAAAAGTGGCGGTGGCGAGGTCCTCCGTCCAATGATGGACGACTGCGTCCCTCGCCTCCCGCCGGACGGCTTCTCGCTCCTCTGGGGCGGGGCACTCCCCGAGCGCCTTACGCCCCGCCGTCCATTCGTACACTCTGGCGAGCACCCCCGCCTCGAGCTCCCAAGGCGGGGTGCCGGCCAGAGCGCACGCCGCCGCGAAGCCTACCGAGCGGTAGGCCCTCGCCACCCGCTGTGCGATGGCCCTTTGGGGCCTGCGGAGTGCGGTTGCATTCTCCCTCCTCGGGAGGGAGTCCGCCCAGATAGGGGCCCCGTAAAGGGCCATACTCTTTAGTATGCCGGCATACAGGTGCCGGCACCGCGCCTTGGGCCCCCCCATGTTCGGGAGGAGCCATGAGAGGGCGCCCGCTGCTTTGAGCAGGCGCGTCGACAGCCCGCTGAGGTGTGGGCCGAAGCGCCACCTGCTGTCAAGCACTAGGCCCAGATATTTCATCTGGGCCTTCACCTGCACTCTGACGCCTTCCATAACGATGTGAGCGTCAGGGGGAACACGCTGCCGAGACCCGTGGAAAAAGACGGCCTCGGTCTTGTGCAGGGCCACCTTTAGGCCTAGCCGGCGGATCCTTCCCGCAACCAGGGATCCACCGACCGAGGCCAAACTTGCCGCCTCTCTGAAGCCCTTCCCCCGGGCGGTGAGAAGAGTGTCATCTGCATAGCAGATGACACTCGTGCCCCGGAGGAGGGTTCCCCGCAGGAGCCAGTTGAATCCGATGTTCCACAGGAGGGGTCCCAGGACAGACCCCTGTGGAACACCGGACTCCGCGCCGTACCGGCGGAGGTGCCCTGTGCGGTCCACCAGGAGGACCGCTCGGTCCCCCAGATAGTCGGCCATGAGGCGCCGCAAGTACTGAGGCGCTCCGTGGTAGCGGAGCGCCTCCAAAATTGTCGAGTGGGGGACGGAGTTGAAGGCGTTGGCTATGTCGAATGACACCGCCAGAACTCCGTCCCCTGCCTCCACAGCCTCTCGCACGTGGCCCTTGAGTCGGGCCAGCGCGTCCACCGTCGAACGCCCTCTTCGGAAGCCGAATTGAGCGTCCGACAGGTCTGGCCCAACCGTCCGCAGGTGGTTGGTTACCCGGCCGGCGATGATCCCCTCGAACAGTTTACCGACCTCATCGAGCAGAACGATGGGCCGGTATGCCGAGGGGGAGTCGGCCGGGCGCCCCTCCTTTCGGAGGAGGCACAACTGCCCCTCCTTCCATGGTTTCGGGAACCTACCAGACGTGAGACACGAGCTGAATAGGTCCCGAAACCTTTCCTCCATTTGGAGGGCGGCGATGGCCACCACCCGTGCGGGGACGCCGTCCGGCCCAGGGGCTGTCCTCTTTGCACGGAGGCGAAGAATCTCCCTATCCCATTCCGCCTGCGTGACCGGAGGAGGTTCCTCCTCCTCCTCCTCCTCCTCCCCCCCTAGCGGGGCCGCTCCCCGCGGGGGATCCATCGCTGGTGGGGTGAAGTCGGTCCCGGACGGGAAAAGGGACCGGACCACCCCATCCAGCAATGCCGGCTCGAGGGTCTCCGTCAGCGGGGGACCAAAGGGGCGCAGTTTATTCTGCGCCGCCTTATATGGTCTCCCATACGGGTCCCTATCGAGACCCTCCAGCATCTCGGCTCTCGCCGCATCCATGGCGGCGCCGATTGCCGATTTGAGGACTCTCTTTGCTTCCACGTAGGAAGCGTGGAGAGTCGCCTCGTCGGCCTCGTCCCGTCGGCTGCGCCGTCGGCTCCGCGTGTAGGCCCTCCTCGCCGCCACGCAAGCGGCCCGGAGCCCCGCCAGTTCCTCCGTCCACCAATAAACGGCGCGACGAGGAGGTGGACGGCGAGACCGAGGCATGCTGGCGTTGCACACCTCGGTCAGGGACCTTCGGAGGTGGACCGCTGCCGAGTCGACGTCCAGGGCCTCAGAGGGCGGCGTAAGCCAGTCCTGGCAGAACGCCGCCTCCATTGCCGCCTCACGGTCCAGGCGGGTGAGAGCCCACCGTGGAAAAGGAGAACGGCCCGGGGGGACCGTCCTCCGAGGGCTCTGGGTGGAGATGTCGAACCGCACATATCGGTGGTCCGACATGGTCTCCACCATCTCCACCCGCCAGTTCACGACGCGGGCGGCTAGCACGGGGGTGGCGAATGAAACGTCCACCACTGACCCTCCCTGTTGCCGCACACACGTCTGGACCGTCCCTCTGTTGAGGAGGGACACACCGGACGAGGCCGCCCAATATTCCAGGGCAAGCCCCCGGACGTTGCACGAGGTGGCCGGGTTGCCCCAGGCCACCGACTTGGCGTTTAGGTCGCCTAGGACGATGACCTGCCGCGGCGCCGCCCTACAGACAACCGCGGTTAGGATTTCGAGAAGTTTCTCGAAATCCGAAAGAGGGCGGTTTGGGGAGAAATATACTCCCACAAAGGCTATGTCTCCCCACGCGGCGGCCGCGTATCCCGATCCCCTTTCTAAAAGCGAAAGGGGAGGGGAGTCTGTGGAAGACCGCGACACGAGTGCCACCAAGCCGTCTCGGTCGCCCAGCCAGCGGCGAGGGACCGAATACGGCTCGGCGACTACCGCCACATCCACCAACCACTCAGCCATGGACTGTACTAGCAAGTCCTGGGCTGCCTTGCAGTGGTTGGTGTTCGCCTGGAGGATGCGATGTTCGACTCTATCCATCAATCGGACATCGCACCCCCCTCTTCAACCGCCAGCGTTCCTGTTTGAGGGACGGCGGTGGGCACGGTAGGCTGGGTCGGCGCCTGTGCCTTGCCCTTCTTAAGGGGAGGATTGCAGTTCCTCCCCTTCATAATGTGGTCCGCTGGGCGGCCGCTGGCGGCACACACTGCGCAATGCGGTTTGGCGGCCGTGCAAGCGACGGACTTGTGGCCCTCTTTGCCGCAGCGGTAGCAGTTGTCCGTCCTATCCACCTCGGACGAACAGAGGGCCCGCGTGTGCCCGATTCCGAAGCACCTGAAGCAGCGCAGAGGCTGAGCTTCAAGTGCTCGGACCCGGCAGGAGCCGAAACCCACCGTCAGCCGTCCCTTAGCGAGGACGGCTTTAGCCGCAGTGACCGGGCACTCAAGGCGGATGGTGCCCATGCCGCCGCGGCCAGGCCGGATGTCCCGACCTTGAACCGTCGCGACATCGCAGCCCCCGATTGCTGCGACCGCCGCCGCCACTTCCTCTTTGGTAACCGTATCGTCCAGATCGGTTACCTCCAAGGTCGCCGACTTTACGGGCCGGACCACCTTGGCCGCATCCGCGATGACCTCTTGCAACTTCGTTGCAAAGAGGTCCGCGCTGGTGCCACCTTGAGCCCCCGGGAACTCGAAAATTCGAGCCCCGGCTTGGGTCCTACGGCACGTGGCGACTCCGATCCCCAGTTGGGTGGGGTCGACGCTGGCACGAGCCCGCTTTAGGACGGACTCGTACGTCTCGCCTCGCTCTGCAGCCTCCGCGGTGAGCGTGACCACGACGGCTGCTGTCCGGGGGGAAACCAGGGGTTTCCTTCCACCGGCGGGGGCTCGTTTGGCTGCAGGTGCAGCGGCGGCGGGCTCCGGGGCCGACTTCTTCCCCTTCCCCTTCCCTTTTCCCTTGCCAGTCATCTGGGTCGGGCAGGGAGCGGTGGTCGCTGGGGTGGCAGTGGAGGTGGCCGCTCCCGCCTTTTTCTTGGCCTTGCCCTTGCCCTTCCTGACCACCTTCGTCCACGGCTGGTTGGACGGAGTGGTGGAGGGCAAGAGTGGGTCCTCTTTTTGGGAGGACGACCCCGGCTCGTTTAGCCTCTTTTCCGCCGCCAGTGGCGGGCGGAGGCGTCTCTCCAGTGGGAGCCTGCTTTCGACGCTGGCGATGCAGGCTCTCGTGAAGGCCCTTTCCTCCATAACAACCTTGCGGATGACATCCTCAAGGTTGGAGGGTGAGGGGGCCTCATCCGCTGGTTTGGCGACGGCCTGGGTTGGCCGGGCCGTGGCTTCAGCCAGCTTTTGGTGCAGCTGGCTGACCTCCGATTGCAGGCGATCCACCTTCGCCTGCAGTTGCCGCGTCTCTTCGGTTGCGGTGCGTTGCACCAGCTCCCGAATTATGCCGCGCATGCTCGCGGCCCTGCACTTCAGGGACTTTTGAAAAGTCCCTTTCAGGTTGGAGGACTTAGAGGCAACCTCCGTTATTTCCTCCTCGTCCTCCTGCGCCATGCGCTCCAGGTCGGCCAGGGAGTGGTCCGAGTAGAGGACGGTGGACGCACCGTACCCGGACTTGGCCCGCGCTGCCCGCGCCTGCTGCTCCTTTGCAGCGACCTTCTCCTCAAGGTCCTGCTGGAGCTGCGTCCGCCGCGCCAGGTTCAGCTGGCGCCGTGCGTCTGCGAGACCCACATCGTGGGTGTCGGCCACCACCGCCGCAGGGTTTTTAGCCTTCAGCTTTTTGGTCACGCTCTTCGTGGAGTCCGAAGAGCTAGACCCGGTCCTCATAAAAGCCCGCTTCTGTGCCGGCTGGCGATCTACCGCCATTGCCAACGACGCATCGGACTCAAACGCAACGGAGTCGTCTGAGTCCGAAAACTCGTCCGCCCAAGCGGGCGCGCTAGCTACGGATGGTGCGCGGCTAGCCTCCGACGCCGACAAGAATTCGTCGGCCCCCTGAGAAGGGTCGGGTTGGCCCTGAGAAGGGCCTTTGGGTTGGCCCTGAGAAGGGCCTTTGGGTTGGCCCTGAGAAGGGCCTTTTAGGAAACGCCCGGAGGCGTCCCGCGCTCCAAGCTCAACGTGTGTAACTCGCGTCAACGTCGACAATTCAGACGTCAACGCGTCAACCGCGTCACTCGTTAACTAAATACGAATCAAACGGCACTGGCATTATTAACGCTTAGGGGTGTTGATGTTTACAGCCAGTGTTATTTCTAGAGATAATTACGTTCTCGTAAGCGATTACGTTACGCAGACTACCAAAGGTGGGAAGATCAAAAGGTGTAAGTGTGCCTACTAATGGGTATTGAAATAATGAGTGTACTATAAATGAGGTGTCTGAATTTGTAATTATAATGTCTTGGGCATGACGGAATACAGATCTCACAGATTTCTACAGATCTTGAGGAGGATCTTGAGGTTGAATTCTCCAATTAATAATTTCATTCAGTATTATAATATAAGTCTTTATCATCTATGTAAAATGTTTAAGAGCGTCATTAGTAAATGACACGGCCCTTCCCACAAGTTTATATAAATTTTCGTTTCTGAAAATATGCCTGAAATACAAGGAATATGACGCAACAAAAAAAAACTTAGGCCCATAAAAAACAAAACAAAACTAAACTGTTGTCTAGAACAATACTCTGACGAACAACAATTATGAACAACCTTAGAACAAGTGCTATCAGTTAAACTGACGAGATCCGGGAACCGGGGAAGTTACACGAAAGTATGGAGGCGTGGATAGCCGTTACAGCTGAAAACTCTTGGAAAGCAATTTTTCTTCGATCACCTGAAAAAATATGGTTTCGACTTCGGCCCAGTTTTAGTTTATGGGTGCTCCGGGTTTGTTTACTTCGATTTAGTGGCGAGCTACTCGCGCTAGTTTTAGGTCAAGTTTAATTCGTGCTGGAAGCTAGTTTGGTTATTTAGTTTAGCAGTGTTTTACTAACGCAGCGTGCCTGAAGATTAAATGCTGTGAATTCAATGTATTGCTACGTCACAAAAAAAAGGTCCAGTAAAATATCAAGGCTTAAGTACTTCGATATCTTCTTCTATAGTGTAATATTGCATACGATATTAATTTTATTTACTTCACAATTTATTTGGTTGTTAATCAATTTATACGAGTTTGGATAACTTCCTTGTTGAAGTGAAAACTTGTAATGATTTCAATTTTGAAGTTTTGTAAATAATTAAGAGGTTGCAAGTTCACCTTATAAAATAAATGATATAAAACATGGTTTAGTAGACAAAGGGCCTATTCGCAATATACCTTATTCTGAAAATGCTCTATTCTGGAAATACCTTATTAAATTTTTACGTAAGACTTATTGTTAAATAGGCTTTGTTGCTCACGCCATGCAATTTTTTCCCCAGTAAGAGCACGGAGTTAGCCCGCGACCCCGACTATCCAGCCCACTATCCTAGTGTAAACGCTCAGGGCGCGCCAGTTTTCTTTACACATTTTATTGTTCACCTCTGGGAAATATTTTGCTTAATATTTTTCCTTTCATTGCTCCGCGTACCGTTATTGCTATTTACCTTTCGTTGACTTGGATAAATGTGACTTTTGGTTTTATTATATTTGTATAAATGCCTTTGGGATCATGAAAATGCCTTTTTATTGTATTGTTCGTGGCCGGCGGCATTACATTATAACGTTTTTATGCTTTTGTGTCATTGATAGGGTTGTGCTGGGCGATACTTTTATTTTTCTTTCATTTCTCATTTCCTCCTTTTTTGTTATAAAGTAACAAAATATTCTTTGTAGCGCCCACACTGCAGGCCTACGCCTTGCCGCCGCCCGCCTAGGCGGATTCTTTGTTTCTATCAAGATGAAACTTACTAGAATTATCTTTATTGTTCTGTATTTCTTATAAATTTATTCAAACGGGCCCAAAAGTTAATAAAGTTGCCTTATGCTGCCACCGGGCTTACCATCGGTATATATTTATTTGCGGAGAATCGGTAGGAAACTTATGGCGTTTTGTTCGGTTTTATTTATTTTATTTGCTTATATTCTTGTATAAAACTACCATTTATATTATTGTATAAATTACGCGTCACGTTGTTTGTCCGCGATTGAATCTTAAACTACTTAACCGATTTTAATCAAATTTACACACCGTGTGCAGTTTGATCTAACTTGAAAGATAAAATAGCTGCTGCTTACATCTCAATTTACAGTCGCAATAAATAAAACCTTACCAATAAATAAATAAAACTAACGCGTGACCGTGTCTGCTAGTAATAAATAATAATTCAGCCGGTAAGTGTTCCACTGCTGGGCAAAAGCCTCCCCTCACTTTCGTGACGAGGGTTAGGCCATAATCCACCACGGGGGCCTAGTCCAGATTGGTGAATAACATGCCTCCGAAATAATTCTCGGGCATGTTAGTTTCCTCACGATGTTTTCCTTCACCGAAAAGCGAGTGATACATTGGTACTGGTACATTGGTACATTGCCCGCACTGGGATATGAACTCGCCACCTGCGCTTTGGAAGGTGGGCGTGTGCCCACTAGGCTACCATTTTTATTATATTTGTTAATTGTTTACTTAATTTTTAACTAAACAACAAAAACAAAAACCACTTTCAGTTTAGATTTCGTGTGTTTGTCATGGTCAGTCAGGCAGTCAATACTTAAACCTACTTGGGTCGCAGCCAACATTATGATTTAGTAAAGTGGTGGATGCTTTACTGAAACTTCCTGGACAGTTTTGGAGAGAACATGAATTTACAAGTTTTTTGTGAATGTATAATGTTTGTATTTTCCCATATTTATGTACGTTCTAACAAAATAGGTAGGAATTGCACGAATATTGCATTTGATATTCTCAACTCACGAACAGAAAAATTGGAATAAAAGAAACAGTACAAAATTTACAACGTCATTTTCATTTCCCTGTCAGAACTTCCAAATAATAACTTACCTGTAAAACAAACAATAAACGTGAACTGCAAAAATAGCAGAATTTTTCGTTACCACAATAAGTGAGTCATCAAAAAAGTTCTTTATTCCACAAAAGTTTCATCCAAAGGTGTAATAAAGTACATCATCGTTCCCCACCGTTTTTAAGAACATTAAAAACAGCTTAGTGACTGTTTGCATCGCAACTTGTGTTAGCCGAAATATAATTTCTCCGGGGACCGGAATTTCGCATGTCCGAATTTTTATTCGCTCCCGTGAAATTCGGGCGAGTTTGCATTCTTTCTGGTAGATTTCCGTGGTTATGTTTATTGCAACGTTTCAACAACCGAATGACTAAATTTACCTACCTGTTCGTTGCCATGCTCGTAAGTTTCACGATAGAACTAGGTACCAAAAAAAAAGCAGCTATTCTCTATATTACATTATATATATTATAATTATGTCAAAATGAATCCCTTTTTCCTTTGGCCACGGCATCACGCGTGAACAGCTGGACCAATGTTGCTAATTCTTTTTTTGTTGTGTTTGTTATCGTCAGGCGAAGGTTCTTATGAAAGAAAACAATTAGAAAGTTTCGCGGAATGAAAGATTTAAAAAAGCTTAGCGACTAGTTAACTTAGATGTAGTAAAAGAGATAGAGGGAGATAGGTAGAAGAAGAGGGAGGGAGAAAGATAGAGACAATGACAGATCAACGTCTGCCGGGTCAGCTAGTTTGTATTATAGATATTATGTATTATAAGATATATGTTATAGTAAGGTATATGTATTGCCTCCTTCTTCACCCTAATGCTGTGATCTAATCTGTAGATCTGTGATCTGTGGGAAACATCCTTTTTCAAACTCAAACCATAATCAATTAATTATATTTAGTTTTCTTTTATGGATTTATTAATTTGTTAATTAGATTGAAGTGTTTGACTTGTAAAAGTACGATTTTATTGCCTATTTACAATACATCATTTGACTTTGACTTTGAAATCTATAAACGCCACCGGCCGCTTGCAGCGTCACGCTGTACGCCGCGTCACGATGTGAGTACTTTAGAAATGTACGCTGATATGAGCGTATGAAGAAACTACACTCGGTCACTTACTTCGTCAGTTTACCACTACCAAGCGCATAAATAGTGAGATCTACCCTCCCAACCGCGGGTCACCACTGGGACTTTTTATACATTTACAAATGATATTTCTGCGGGGCCAGAGCGACATTTAGTTCGGAAGTTTAACTGAATCCGCATCGATTTGGTTTTATTCGATTTGTTTTTTATCGGTCAGGTTTTCATTCGAATCGAAAGTGCCAATTTCGTTTTGTATCGTTTTAAAACAGCTATACAGAAAGTGAACTTGTTGATTGAACCTTTATACAATTTTTCCTTCCGCTATGTTATTTATAATTTGTCAAAAAATTACCATAACTTTTATTTTTTATTTGATATGTTGTAAGATTGTAGCTTTAACCCCTAGAATGTCGGTTGGACTGACAAACGACAAAAACCCCCAAAATATAATAATAATTAAGTGTGTCTTAATTAATTATAATGTAGACCTGTAAAAGTACACCCATCGATTTTTGTTCAGACTTCTAAACAGCACCAAAAAGCACCCATGCAATCCTTAAAATACCGCATACAACTTTCAGGCGCTCACTATCGCACGTAGACCCTGCTCGCACTATCGCACTGGTAAATAAAACTAGTAAACCTAACCGTCCTACTTTGCAGAGTGTATGCCGACCGCGCCGGCTCTCGTTGTAGAGATTTACTGACGGCACTATACAATTTTACAGCGCAGTCTCATAAAGGATTCCACATTAGACCCACATGTATCTGTTGCCCACGACTTCGTCTGCGCGTAGTATAGTAGTATCCTATATCCTACTCCAACGTCCAATCTATTTTCATAACAAACATAGTTACTTGGACGCTGACGCTGACGACGCTGACCCTGACGACACCGACGCCGATGCCACCGTTGACGACGCCGACACTGATGACACCGATGATAAACCAGACGATGATGACGCCGACGACAAGCCAGACGACGCGGACGCTGACGACGTTAACACCGACGCCAAACCTGATAACCCCGACGCTGATGACGTCGTCGCAGACGCTGACGCTGATGACGCTGAAGCTAACGTTGATGACGCCAACGACGCCGGTGAAAAGGTGACACATGTTTTTATTAATTATATTTGGCTACGCGCTGCACTCTCACGTCATCCACAACCACACTAAGCAACTGGCACCACAGTGCTAGTTTTGGAGCGTTCCCAGTCGCCAGTCTCCTCATTTCGGGTTCAATACTTGGTGCTAATACGAAGCTATGAGCTTCATATCTAAGTACATTACCGGGAGTTTAACGCGATCATTACTCGCCATGTCTCGTCTGAAACTAACGCCATAGTAGACTAACGCGGCGTTTCATTTTTATGAACACGGCTCCGGGCTGCGGCCACGCTTTGTACGCATCCAACTGGGGCGGAGGCCTAGATGCAGAATTGTCTGTGTTTCTGTCTGATAAGTTTATGCGGTATGAAGTATTACAAAAACGGAAACATTATAACATTTTAGCGTGCAACTATAACAGAAGACCGTGTGAGAGAATGTCTGATTCGTAGTTATTTTACCCGACTGCGTGACGTATGTGTTTTACAGCCTATATTGTACTCGTACTTCTGTATGTGCCACTCTAGAGACTAAACGCTTGGGCCGATTTTGATGATCCTTATGCTAACCGATTGGTTTTAATCTCGCTAGTATCACTAAAGACATTAATCCAAATTCAATATGGTGGCAACACGACACCATAAATGGGAAAAAAGATATTTTGTATCACCGAAATTGAGTCCTCAAAATAATCTACGATAAAGTCAACTTTGACTTTATCGTAGATTGACTACGAAACGTGATATTTATCAAGCTTGCGGAAATTCGTGTTTATAGTTTAATGATCTCCGTGGACAGGATTACCCCCGGGACAGTTAACTCAGTCCACTGGCGCGGAAACCCCCGTTTGTCGCGCGTCACGCTGAATTTGACAATTTGGACGCAGCCTTAGCTAATGTCGCGCTTACGCAGTAACGATTCTAGAAATGTTGATATCTCACTTGAGAATAAAGTCGCAGTGTGGACTCTCCGTACTCAATAGGTACTCAAAGCCACGGAAGAGAATCACCGCTCAAAATGTCACTCATAATCTCGATCGCGCTATTTCGCTTTAATAATTGAGAGTGTTCCTTCTTTTAGGCCTATTAATAATATAGGTATTCTGTGGTAAAGGAAAGGAACTTGAGGTGGTTAGTTAAGTCTATGGCATCATATTTTTTAATTACAAGGCTAGCGCTTGTTAATACTAGGTTAACTCGCAGTTGAAGGTGATATAATATACTTGCTCTGCTCGCTCAGCCTAAAATGGTAACCCTGTATTCGAATGATTCAGAATTTGTTTGTCACTATATATAGTGTAATCCAATAAGCCCTTTGTAGGCAACCAGTGAAATTGAAATCCCTAAAAATCCACGAATTCAGGACCGTTTCAGATTCTCCGCTCCCATTTATTTTCAGTGGAAGTGTCATTTTTTTCTATCCTCAATAACATAAAATTTTCTTCTAGCACCTGCAACAAAGGACGGTATAGTCAAATAAAAATTTATCTTCCTTTCAAAGGGGAGGGCTTATGGCTTAATGCCTGTCTTTTACTCGAAGCTGCAGGAGAAAATGCGATCTGAAATTATTGGTCTTTTTGCAAATTGCTCTGTATGATTGCAGAAAAAAAACTTTGGAAATTTATAGGGTCTGTTGCACTATACTCAAAAATGTTATCTATTGCAGTGGACCTAGTATCAAAATTGTTTTTGGCTAAAAATATCAATTGACACTTTTTTTTCGAGTTATGTATTTTTTACGCAATTATTTTTTTAGTTGTTTTATCAATCATTGAAAAACGATAAATCTTATGTTTGATTCCATACTTCAATAAAGCCTACCTATAAAAAAAATACAATATGCTACTACACAGTAACTTTACAAATTAAAATTAAATGCGTGTTATAAAACCTAATCATTTAAATAAAAATATGAAGTAAGCGTCAAACATAATACACTGCGCGTATGCCGTACACGGGCTATTGAAGAATTGACAGGTTTTCCAAATAAAATAAATAAACTGCCAAAGTTATCAATATTTTTCTCGACACGCTCCACTCGGAGACAGCTACCTCCCCATGATTAGGGTGAACGCCCACTGTAGGTACCGCGCCAAATATGGCGCAACCAACATCCTTTTCATATCACGTGACATTGGCCCGGATCACTTTAGTGGGTAATAGCACAAGCTAACTTATTCCACTACCACAACGGTAAAATACGTCACCCGTTCTGTCATTGCAGGTGTAGTTACGTCGCGTTAGTTCGGCATGATGTAGTATGGCACTAAAGCGGTCTCTTATTTTTGGGTGTAGAGTATAAAATTTTATACGATAAGAGCGGAACAGATCCTTATACGGATGGCCCATACAATAAACGTTGCATTTAATTTCATTTTAAAATCCTTGCTACTTTTTTTTTTTAATTTAGACGGGTTTGTATTTGGCGCGTTTGGCGCGCCGGGCACAGTGGGCGTTCACCCTTAACTCAAATAAAACCCAATTCTGTACATTCGCGTTCACTCCGCGACGTTTAGTACGTGTTTATTACCCTCCGCAAACAAAGTACGTATTATTTAGCGAGCGAACATGTCTATTTTGTACTCACAATTGTTTTCTGAGGAAATAAAGGAGGTTTTAGGCATAGGATGTGATGTGAATGAGACTTCGAGTATAAAGTGGAGTAAAAGTATCTTTTTTTACCAATATAAATGAAGCAAAATAAATTTCTAGGGGCCCCCGCACTAGGGTGAACAAGCTGAATCTCGACAAATAGCAGATCCGGCCAGTCCATACCGGCTCATATCTTATTCCTCGCAATCGGAACAGCTGAATAACGTAGCGGAGACAGTCTGCAAGGAGCTCGTTATATATACAAGCGGATCTACTACAGCCTATTTACAGCCTTCCCACAGCCAGAACTCCGTACCGGCGCTCCGCTGATGCAAACTTTTCAATATTGCAACAAACGGTTTCGCTCCGGTATGGGCGGAGACTAAGGAGTATTCAGACATGGCACTGGATATTTAAAAAAAAAAGATATTATTTCTGACTCCTTAAATCCATGTTCTATTTCCATCCATATAATATATATCACTTTTTATTAGTTTGTTCTCATTAAAAGTCCGTTCTTTCTCCCATTAGCTAGCTAAACAGCGGAACCAATTTTTTTTAATACTTTGTATCCTAGCATTACGATGTGGTCGAAGGGTGTAAACATGCTCAGCCTAGAATGGGACTAACACTCAAGGACCGCTGCCGGAACACCCCGATACGAGTTTAGCAACAGATATTCGTCTCTAACCCTCGCTAGGTCTACCAGCAGTTGGTGCCAAATATCGTTCCCCACAGTGGCATCGCTCTTTTATTGTAAACACTTGCTGTTTCCGCTGGCTTTCAACGCATTACTGTATACTGGAAGCTGTGGCAATTGTTTCCATGGCGTGTTGGTTCGTGTCTTCTTTATGTAAATTTTAGCTTTAGGCAGTATAAACATTCGAGTGGAGCAATCTCAACGTACAAAATATGTGAAAATATTTAATTTATAACACTACCAGCTGTATAGCACCCACAGGAATCGTTTATTTTTACTGAATAAAAAGTATCTTTTGTGTAACTTTCATCAAATTTCGATAGGCTGTTGCAGTGTAAATACAGAACATTGTTTTTTTGGTTAGACCATTCAATACAAGAATGGTCATTGGTCATGGTAGGACTAATGTAGATTGGGGAGCTTGAGGGCGTTCTCGCGCTGGTAGCCCAGTCTAAGACTACGCCGCCTTAGACCAGATGCTCCATTATATCGCACCTCATCGCTTACAGCCGAAATTAATAATAAATCCAATCCAAATTTTGCTATATCTGGGATTGATATCACAATCCACTATTAGGGTCAAACGTGATAATAACCGATCCGTGGATTGATTTATAAAGGCACGCAGTTTGGAAATCGATCGAATGATAGGCAGCAATCAAAGATCGATTTCAATCTTGGATAGGAGATACAATATTAATATCGGCTGTTAGTCCGGTAGCGGTAACGATCTTGGACTTTGACCGGGCTTACCACGAAAGATTAACCAGAGTTAAACAGTTCTAAAATTTCATTCGATAAAATCCACGTATTGCACTCGCGTTTTCTTACTCAATCCTGGCATATTATTTTACTTGTAAATTTGTTATTGAGTTAGAAAAAGCGAGTTCACAAATCGATTACACGTCGATTTGTGCAGAAAATATTGAGACTCATCAGTTCAACTCTGGTTTAAATATTTTGTGGTAACACCGTGAATGTGCGCGAACACCCTTATGGGATCTCCAAAACCTTACTAGTTTCGGTTTTGCATTTGACCTTTAAATATCAAATTTTCTACTTCTAATGTTGTTGTTGACAAACTTGCAAACGTTAGCTCATAGCAGTAATAAACGAGTATTTATGCACAATCGTTTCCTTTCCTTTACGAAGTGCGAATTGCTGCTAAAATGCCAGCTGTATTGTAACTAAAGTATAAACGTTCTGTTTCGTTCAGTTTTAGTGCGAAATCAAAGAGCCAATACAGATTCAAGGTGAAGTCTGTGACAGGCATCTGAGGTTTTTATCAATGGAAATAATATCCGATATTTATTCTATAGACGTAAAGAACAAAAATTCGTCCACGCGGCTGTTTGTAGAAGACGCGGGACGCATTTTCGAAAAACGTGTCAGTAATATCAGAGCCAATCAATGTTTAATAATAAAATTAAATAAATAAATAAACCTTGTAAATAATGAAAATAACTCTTCTCATCATTACGGCCCCGAAAATACCATAATGTATTCCGTCCTAGTAAAAAGAACTAAGTAAGTTAATAAAGGATCCGGGAGTCAACACAAACGCACTAATATTCGAGACTGATTTATTTATATGACGGTGTTCACAACTTTACAAAGTACCCACATTATATTATATTTCTAAATACATCTCAATTTTCCCCTCTTCGGAATCTAACGTAGGTACTTATCATAACCGATATAAATAAATACCGAACACAACGTAAGAGGTAACTTAAACTTACAAACTACAATTTGAGAATACCAAATAAGTACATTACTTCCTTAACTTCAAAACAATAGTAAGTTTAATGTTTAACTTATTCTATTTAGCTACAAAAAAAAACTGACTTAGGTATACAGGTATAGGTAGTTCCTTAATCTCTAATACATAAATACTCGTATCTATCAGTATTACTTATTATCATAAAACACACCCTGGAAATAGGAACTGACCGAGCCGTCTTGCATACCAAATTACCAATGCGTAAGATTGTTTACATTTTGTAGTTTGGTTTATTTTTGCGGGGACGCAAATTGTACCGTGGAGCCTTTTCAAGTTGTTCCCTAGGACTATGCTGTTTTAGGGCCGACTGATGAGAAGTAGACGGCAGTGGCGGCGGAGAATTTACGTCATTACGAAGAGGTCGTTCAGTAGACACCGAACCATTGGGTTCTGCCACTGAATCCACTAGTGTCTCAGTGACGTCATCGTCGGTGTCATTACGAACGGCCCTAGCCAATGATAGCCTATTATTTGTACGAATAATTTGATCTATATGCTTACTTTTAACGGTATCTCCAGACTGTACTTTATATGTGACAGCACCGGTGCGGTTTGTTACTACCCCTGGTTTCCATTTCGCGATATTTTGGGAAAAATCTTTGACGAGCACTTCGTCCCCCTCTTCTACCTGCCTGGCGACACCACCCGCGTTACGCACTTGCGCTTCCTGTGCCGCTTCCACGTAGTCGGCGGTGCGCGGGCGTAACATGTCGAGGCGTGACCGAAGCCTACGCCCCATCATAGCCACAGCTGGTTCACGCTGCGTGCTCGCATGCGCGGTGTTGCGATATTGAAAAAGGAATTTGCACAACGCTCGTTCCAAGTCTTCACCTTCCAGTGACGCTCTTTTTATAGCCTTTTTCACTGTCTTGACCGCATTCTCTGCGGCGCCGTTGCTGGCCGGATGGTAAGGTGCCGTGAAAATGTGTTTAATTCCGTTACCTTCCAGGAACTTTTCAAATTCTCGTGACGTATACGGGGGTCCTCCGTCGGTCACCAGGACCTTGGGAAGGCCAAATCTAGCGAAACACTCCCTCAACTTGGCCACAACTCTGATGGCGGAAGTGCCGGCTGACATCGCGAATACTTCTAGCCATTTTGAGTGAGAGTCTATTATTAAAAAATAACTTTTACCTCCAAATTGTAAAAAGTCTGCGTGGAGTCTTGACCATGGCTCCGTGGGCCACACGTAGGGCACGGGCGGTGCATGTGGTGGCGCGTCTCGCACGGCAGCGCACGCGGTACAGGCGCGCGCTCGCGCTTCGATATCGACGTCGATAAGCGGCCACCAAACATAGCCCCGCGCGATTTGCTTCATACGCACCACGCCCGGGTGTCCGCTATGAATCTCTTGTAATATTGATGTGCGCAGTGTGGACGGAATGACCACCCTGTACCCCCATACTATGCAACCGTGATCCAAATGAAGGTCTTCTTTTCTATGAAAGTACGGCTTTTCGTTCTCAATTTCCGTGCTCTGTGGCCAACCACTCATTATGTAACTATAAATTTTTCGTAGTACCATATCACTTTTTATGGCCTTTGCCACTTCTCTATGGCTGATTGGGAAGCTATCTTCCACGAAGTGTAAATAGGTTGCGTCATCCTGCTCCGATTCTCCTTTATCCCTGTCTAACGGCAACCTAGATAATCCATCAGCGTTACCATTGCGTTCGGACGAAACAAATTTAATATCGAAGTCGTAAGCGGCTAGCCTCACCGCATATCGTTGTAGTCGGCTAGCGGCGGTTTGAGGGATACCTTTCTTCGGCCCGAATATATGACTGAGTGCCATATGATCGGTCTTTAGAGTAAACCGCCGCCCGTAGACGTACTGGTGGTGACGGGTAACCCCGTACACAATCGCGAGCGCCTCTTTGTCTACCTGACTGTACTTCTGCTCGGCGGGAGACAGCGTGCGCGAGGCGCAGCACACGACGCGCTCGCTGCCGTCGGGGTAGGCGTGCGACAGCACCGCGCCCAGACCGAATGAGCTGCTGTCGACGGACAGCACCAGCGGCAGCGCGGGGTCGTAGTGCGCGAGCACCGGCTCGCACGTCAGCTTAGTCTTGATTGCCGCGTATGCCGCGTCGCACTCCCGCGGCCACCGCCATCTAGTTCCCTTTTTCAGTAACGCATACATGGGCTGTAACAGTGTACTCATATTAGGAATGAACCGCGCGTAGTAGTTGATGAGCCCTAGGGCGGCCCTGAGCTGTGAGACGTTTTGAGGCACGGGTGCCCTCGCGATCGCTTCAACTTTACTCTTATCGGTATGCAAGCCGTGCTTATCGATCCTATAGCCTAAATAACACACCTCGTCTTTGAAAAACTCGCATTTTTCGAACTTAACTCTCAGGCCTGCATCCTGTAGACGCGACAGCACTGCCCTTAAATTCAACAAATGCGACCTTTTATCGGGCCCCGTTAAACAAATATCATCTATGAAGGACACACAATTAAGGCCACTAAGCGTTTCCTCGATTAACTTTTGAAACATCTCAGGTAGACATTTTAAACCAAACGGGGCTCTTCGATATACAAATGTACCTACGTGTGTAGTTATGGCAGTCAACGGTTGTGAGCTTTCTTCTAAAATACACTGTAAATATGCGTGCTTGAGATCGATTTTACTGTACTGCTCCCCTCCACTCAGTGCGGCGAACAGCTGTTCCACCCGTGGAAGCGGATAATGAAAATCTTTTAAAACTTTATTAAGCGTTAATTTATAATCGCCACACAGTCTGATGGACCCGTCGCGTTTGACTACGGGCACGATCGGCGTGCCGTAGTCACTGCGCTCCACCTTGTAGACGACCTGCTCGCGCTGCAGACGCTCGAGCTCGCGCTCGACAGGCGCGCGCATGGCGAGGGGCAGCGGCCGGGCTTTGCAGAATATTGGCGTATTATCTTTCAAATGTAACTTAAGTTTCGTCTTACAACTACCTAAACCCGACATAAAAACCTCTGGAAAATCAAGTTTCAATTGTATTATTACGGGATCATTCTCTGTTGACAAATGATGCAAACTTATCGAGTTCAATTTTAATTCACGTAACCAGCTGCGTCCTAGTAACGGTGGACCGCCGTTATCAATGATAAACAAAGGCAGTGCAGCTGCGGCGTTGCCGCTCTGCACATTCACTGAGACGTGGCCCAGCGGGACGATCGCTTCGCCGGTATATGAATGGAATTTATTGTTATCTCGGGTTATAGGCAAATGCGAAAAATACCTATCGTAAAACGATTTACTGATAGCCGATATTCTACTGCCGGTATCAATTTCGAAATTGACGTTAACCCCTTCTACTAACAGTACATATCGATACGGTCCATCTTTAGAATTACTTTTTAACGCTACGACTTGATACAGATCATCATTCGACTCAGAATCGGAACTGTCCTTGTTAATAAAATTTTGGTACCTTGATCCGCGCGTATTGTCCTTATCACTTTTCGAACACACCGCAGACAGATGACCTTTAACACTACACTTATCACAAACATATGATTTATATCTGCATTTGTTAGGCGCGTGCGCTCCTTTCCCGCAGCGCCAGCAAGCGCCTGGCGGGCGGCGGCGCGCCGCCGTCGGTATGATATTTATATGACGGTGTTCACAACTTTACAAAGTACCCACATTATATTATATTTCTAAATACATCTCAGTTAATTATTTTCGAATCACCCTTGCCGGGACTAAGTTTGACGTCTCAAAGCATACGGCGGAAACTTTTTTATTTAAAGAAATTCAAACTTATCTCGCAGCAAGATGGAAGCACATTGTGAATTACATCCCTGGATATAATTTAACTTGCAAAGTAAATATTACACGAAGACGAAGAAGAGACTTTAGGGGTGTAGCGGTAGAGTATATTTTTGTTTGAGCTACGGAGTTCAAACAGCGTTGAATAGGGTTGTCTCATTGCGGAAGTTATACAGTATTTTATATAGTAATGATAATAAAACTCCGGTACTCGTATTAGTTCAAAAGTTTTTTTTAATAATGCGATGTAATAACTTTTAACTATATTGGAATAATGGAATGAACTTCATTCGGCGAAGTTCCAAAACAAGTAATTATTAACCATAAATAATTAACTTACGAGAAGATCATTAAATCTTAAGTTTAATTATCACCTGGCAGCTATAATTTGCAGGCACCTGGAAACTACAAAATATGATTAGTTTTGTATGTACGTAAAGCCGATAAAATATCTGATGGACTGGCAAAAGCATATCTTAACTGAACTTTCATTAATATTTATATGTATAAAGGTCCCTTAAATAAACAAATTTAAATTGATAATAACTATAACTGAACAAATTCGTCCCAGTGCGAGTTAGACTCGCGCATGAAGGGTTTCGTACTATTATGTATAAGAACGGCAATAAAATGTTGGTAGTATGGGAGCCCCCTTTAATTTTATTCTTCATTTTAGTATAATTTGTTGATATAGCGGCAACAGAAATACATCATCTGTGAAAATTTCCACTGTCTAACTATTTAATGAGATACAGACTGGTGGCAGGCGGACAAGAAAAAAAACAGGCGCACGGCCTGCGAAGCCTTAGTAAAATAGGGTCCCGTTTTACCCTTTGCGTACGAACCCTTAAAAAACGGCATTTTAAGCGATCTCAAAGTGAAAGTGGCAGCCCTACGTGGAAATAACGTAATACGTGACTGGATTTGAATATAACCGTGTTAGAAGCCGATATATGTATCGTAAGCGCCATCTCCCTGATTCCTGCCTTTTAGGATTCCAAGGGATTGTCCACGCAATCTTTTTACTTCGGCCTAAAATAGTAGGTGCTATTTTCTAACATTGCAAGTGATGTAACAGGTAGCCAATGAAAATAGAACTTCATTCCGCTGAGAACCGAGAGCGGTCTCTCTACGTTTTTAGGAATCGTTCATCATTAGCACTATCACAACCCTCTACTAGTGATAATATCCCACAGTTGGGCATGTGTCTCATTCTTGCCTTACTTTAGTGACGGTTTTCGGGGTTCTAATGGCTTTTTTGAGGTTATCGATGATGTAAATTGGTATCATAAGTCATTCTTATATATAAAAATGACTCTCTATGAAAGTCTTCTCTTATATATAAAAATGAATTGCTGTTCGTTAGTCTCGCTAAAACTCGAGAACGGCTGAACCGATTTGGATAATTTTGGTCTTTAATTATTTATGGAAGTCCAGGAAAGGTTTAAAAGGTGGGTTCCACGCGGACGAGGTCGCGGGCACAGCTAGTATTAGAATAAAAACGATAGTTTTTGTATTCTAATACACTCTGTGTAACAACATAAAAATATTTCAGAATTTTTCAGAATAAAAATATTTCAGAACTAGAAACAAACGCATTATATAATATTATGTCATTGTACGCAGTTATACAGACAACAAACTAAATAAATTTGTATTAAAAAATAGATTAAAGTATCGGTCATTTTGGAGACATCAAACCAAGACCGATGGCTTTTCTGTTGTCATAATGATATGATAGTCCACGCGTACGAAGTCACGAGAAAAGCCAGTATCAGATAAGAATCTCATTAAATCGCTGCAGGTTTGCTGCGGATGTGGTCAGACGGCCACACACGGCAGTATAAATTACAGTAAACGACCATGCAGCCACCGAAATGGCTGACAATGGAGAGATATTTTATTTGTTTGTGTTTTATGATGCAATTTTGGTAAAATATGTTTTGGGGTTTTTCGTTTGGAGCTTGCGTCTCGTCAGTATGTCGACTCCACGGATTTGTGATAATGTGCATAAAGATAATAAACAGTCTAATAATTACTAGAACTAACTTTTAATGAGACTTGACGTTAATTTTCTGCTCTTCTGGTATTACATTTAAAGCAATAAAATCAATGAAATTAAAAATAAGATGAGAGCGTTAATTTATTGTTCTTGAGTTAGTGAATGGTAAAGTGCTATTTTCATTTACGAATTTATAATTTTGGATTTTTAAACGATATAAATAACGTCTAAAATTATTATTATTTTTAAAAATTTCTAAAATAAATGATCATAAATTATAATTAAGCTTATTTCGCGCAAGCTACAAACGTAACCCAATAGAATTTAAACATCAAACGCATAAAAAATTATCTATTTTATTTACAGTAGGCCCTTTCCAAAGAGAATAATTAAAACGGTGTTAGTTCAATTGCTATGAAGAGCTAACATTAGTTTTACTCTTCAATAACAGCGATATCATGATAATCTACATACCTACCTATAAACGCTGGCCAGTGGTTCTGAAAAGTATATCGCCCGCCTCATGAAAACATCTTAATGAAATCCTTTTAGGAAATCTCGCAATAGATTGTATCTATTTTAGGTAGGTAGGTTAGACTTTGAGAATTTTATCGAGTTTGATAATATATATCTTCAGCATAAAGATTACCATTTTTGGAAGTGTTTTGTAGAATAAATAATATATTGATAACCTGATACCATAACTATCGTTTTCTTATAATAATGTATTGTACAATAAAAGAAATATCATCGAAATCATATTATGATGTAGGTATATTCATCATCCATTTCACTGAAAGCACCTTTTCCTTGTTACATCCTAGGTTACTAAAGAGTTGTGTATCTACATAGCCGGTTACGTCACCAGAGGGGCATATTCTCCCACTTTGAGAACCACAGACAATCATTTCAAGTAGCATTAGTATGCAAACGGTTCTTACGCACAATCGTGCCTTGGCACATGTTAATGTAATACTAGCTATCCGCCCGACTTCCCACTAAAATACATAGTATAATAATAATAATTCAGCCTGTAACTGTCCCACTGCTGGGCAAAGGCCTCCTCTCACTTTTGTGAGGAGGTTAGGCCATAATCCACCACAGGGGCCTAATCCGGGTTGGTGGAGAACATGCCTCAGAAATAATTTTCGGGCATGTTGGTTTCCTCACGATGTCTTCTTTCACTGAAAAGGGAGTGATAATTACGTACATACTCGTATGTTTAACAAGAAACGCATTGGTAAGTACACGCACTAGGATTTACCACCACCTCCGCTTCGGAAAGCGGACGTACGCCCACTAGGCTACCACCGATTGATAATTAAAATGATAATGAAGTAAAATAATTTTCCGTAATAAAAATATTTAAGTATTTTAAGTCAGTTTCTATTATATAACACAACTTCTGACAAACAGACAATATTAGCAGCACCTAGATTATTAATAGGGAGATTAAGATGAGGATGCATAATATATACGTACCTGTTTAAGTTCAACGAGATATGGCATAATGCTCAGCTATTGTCAGTCCAGATGCGCCAGTTTGCATAGAGCTAGACTACCTAGCTAGATCATATCTTAGTTGCAGACGGGACCGGTTAATTAGTATGCAGAGTAATTAATACACATTTATAAGGCTTGTATGGACAATTCGAGCACTACGTATATGTATATGAGTGTGTTGTAAATAGGTCAATCTTTATTGAAACCAAAAAGTTTAAAATCACAAAAATTACAACATTCTCGCGTTATTATCGATCAATAATAATCGTTCTAACCGATATCGTCAATTTGCCTGGGAGAAGGTTTATGCGTTCCGTGCGCTACACCACTTTTTACACGGCGATTTAATAAGTGTGAGATTGCGGGCGTCGTTATACATTATGTTAAAACACAATCTCAAAAGCGGGTGCGATATTGTCGATCGATAATTACGCGCCAGTGGGTAAGTTTAAATGCCTGGTTCGGGGCTGATGGGAAAGTACTTCAATATTCTCAATTCCGGTCCATTACCTAGGCCCAAATCTCCTAAACTGATGACTGTTTTATCTCGCTATGTTAGTCTAAATGGATAATCTTCTCAGTTGTTCTGTTGTTGGAATTTTGAATGCCATATCCAGTATCGATGTTATATTCCTATTATGCTGATAACGCATTAATCTGATACAGAATAAAAGTAAACGAACATTTATTGACTAGCTAAAAACGGGTCTATTTCGCGTAGAAACGAATATCGAAATGTGCAACCGAAATCAAGAGGTATCGGTATCTGGTAGAAGGAGAGGGAAAGTTTAAGAATTTCTATAGATTGTTTGACAATAGACTAAATAGATAATTATTATTATATACTAGTCCAGAAAAAACGTAATTACTCTTTTGTTAGTACTAGTTGTCAAACTTTAGTTTGTTTTCCTTTATGGTTTAATTTGTTTATTAGATTGAAGTGTTTGACTTCTAAAAGTGCGATTTTATTGCCTATTTACAATAAATGATTTGACTTTGACTTTGACTACCTTTTGGCACTTACGAGTATGTCATTAGAGAAGGCCACTACATCCATTTTTATGACATGCATGAAAGTACAAAAAAAATCTAATTGGTTGCATTACATATTATTAAATTATCGATCAAAGTTACAACGAACTACAAGAACTTTTATATTACGTTACTTGCTGCTTCGGAACCCTTAATGGGCGAGTCCGACTCGCATTTGGCCGCTTTTTTTTAAATAATGCATTGTTTTTCTGATAAAATAAGGGACATAAATTGCGTCCGTCATTATTCGCTAAGGTTCTTAGCTTGCATTATAGCCTGATGGTAATACTTTCATATTTGGCGTCATGCCATGAAGTTGCAAGTTACCCTGCAATAACGAAGTTGGTATCTCGCGACCTTCAGTCCTCAACTCCTCACTCTACGCTTCGCATCACCAAGTAGTCCATCAGTGCGAGTACATCAGACGCTCGCAATAATGCGACGTGCCGCTCAGAAGCGACTATGATTTGTCGCCGGAACCTTTTATATCTTAAGTACCACATTACAGGGCGCAGACGGGCGACTATCGTGATTCGATGTTTCTACACTGTTATTATAAATAGGGAAAGTTTGCTTGTCTTTGTGAGTTTGTAGAAGGCGATCTTGGAACTGCTCGTCTGCGTGAGACGCCGACTTAGACTTCTGCCGATGCCTAGGCTGACGCCGACCCCTGCGCTTACGCTGTCGCCTAGGCCAATGACTATGCCAGTACACCTACGTCTACGCCAATAACTACGCTACGCTAAGACCTACACCAACGCCTACGCTATCGCCTAGGCTAATGAGAAGCCGATACGCCTACGCCGATACCAATGCTGACGCCTACGTCGTCGCCTACGCCAATGACTACGCCGATACGGCTTACGTCTACGCCGACACCTACGCCAATACATTCGTATAAACCAACATTTTTGAACCGATTTCAATGTGAAAGTTACACCTTTAAGATGAATCGTAAAAATTCGAGAACATCGCTTTATTAGTTAGAGATTGTTATTAGTTGCTTTGTTGTCACTGTTTTATCAAAATATAATATATAGCTACGTGCAGCCGCCCGTCTGCGCGATCCTGCTATCTCAGCCCCGCCCTACACCGCCGGGCCGTCCCTAATTCTTCCGCTACATTTAATCTGTCCCTCGGATTTACGACGGACTCGGACAAACTTCACTCGTCATAAGAACCGATTCCTTACGCGTAATGGTGATCTGCCTTTTACGGGATTGGACTGCAATTTGTACTTTTGTAAGGGATTTATAGTGACGGCTGAGAGAGTAGATAATAATAGGGGGTAGAGATATCTCTTTATGGCTCTACCAGTTGAGTTGAGTCAGTTTTTCTTGATGGGTATTTTATATCAAAGTTGTCTTTCTTTAATTCTTTTCAACCTTTCACATTCTGTATGCTGTTAGAAAGCCTGGTGTTTATTTTGCCCAAAGGCTAAGCAGTTGCCTATTGGGACAGCGGTCTCTCGACTTATACTGGGCTAGGTAAATAATTGTATTGTTCTAATTATTAGATTATTTTCTCCGATCTCAGATAGAAATGTTGTTTGTCGTTTGAGGTTATGCTCGCCTCTAGTGTCAGCTTAAATTGAATGAACTAAGTTACATTTATTGTGATCCTACAATAAACTAAAATTATCTTCACAAAGTCGGTCCGTAGTTCGGCCTTCAAGTAACGTCTGAATGATCAATGTGCCGGAGCCAGCCGCCCGTGGCCACACTTCGTTAAAAGAGACAATAGTGGGCGCATGTCCAATATCCACGTTGTTTTCGTAGGCGTAGTTTTAATTTTCATTGATTGCCAAATTTGGTACTTCAGTTGAACAAAAATCGACAATAATTGTATAAAAAGTTTTGCTGCAGTTTTATTTCTGTAGTTCTCGTTTTACTGCAAGAACTATGTATTTTTCGAAATAACATTTATCGTAAATCACGATTATAAATCTTAAGTTACCCAAAGATAATCCAAATAGATCCCGCGGGAGTTAGCATCGTGACGCGGCGTACGGCGTGACGGTGTAAGCTGCCGACGGCGTTTATAGGAGACCACAGACTTACATCGACGCTACCAACTTAATGGTACTATGCATCATCATCATCATCTTCATCATCATCATCTTCATCATCATCATCATCATCATCATCTTCATCATCATCATCAGCCTGAAGACGTCCACTGCTGAACATAGGCCTCTCCCTTAGACCGCCGCACCGAACGACAATTTGCCACTTGCATCCACCAGTTGCCTGCGACTCTTTTGGTGTCGTCGGCCCATCTAGTGGGAGGCCTACCTACACTGCGTCTTCCAGTCCGTGGTCGCCACTCTAGAACCTTTCCTTGTACTATAAGTAATCCATCTTAAATCTAGATTTTATCACGTCGTTTGATAAGCCCTAATTAGGTACACAGTTTATTAGCAATTATTGTCTGCCATTGTTCATTTGTTTATCTGGAGGACATCAAAAACAAATGGAAAATTGAATGGAGCGTACGAAATGGCTGTTATTATGTCGAGGTCTTGACACAGTGAGGTTGCTGCGCTTGTAAGGCAAATCACACTCTGCTATGAACAATGGTGAAGAAAATCATTTATCCGGTAAATACAAGCTCGAAAGGAAAACATCCTTTTTCAAATTCAAACCATAATCAATTTAATTCTATTTTGTTTTCTTTTCTGGTTATTATTTGTTAATGAGATTTAAGTGTTTGACTTGTAAAGGTGCGATTTTATGGCCTATTTACAATAACTGATTTGAATTTGACTTTGTCTTGACATGATATACCTACTCGTACATAAAAAGCATGGTCACAGTTTATGGTGTTCGTGAGATGAATAGGGTCATTCACCAAACTCAAAATAGGTATCATTAGTTACTTCGTCAACCGGACACGCTCGGGTCTGTATGTGTCTAGACCAGATGGTAAATCTTCTGATGTGGGATGAAGCCGCGGATAGCCCATCTGTGTTCGAACTACAGAAGAGGACAATAATACGGCACGTTTGGCGTAGTGGCTGAGCAATAGGCTTGCTGCGCTTGGTGTCACGGGTTCTATTCCTGTCTGGAACAAATATTTGTGCGATCCAGAAATATCCAGATACAGGAGCAATCCTAGTATGGAGCTAAATTATAAAAAAAAACAAGAAAGAAAATAAAGAATAATATGAATCTTCGCCTACATTGTTATAATGAATTAATTAAGCGATTTTAAATAATTCGCAAAGCCGTAGGTATTCGTAGGTAGGTAGGTAGGTAGTTCACATATTTATATACGTATACTCGAAAATTTTTCAGCGCTGGTACCTAATGCATCTTTCTGATGTATGTTAATGAGATTTCAACGAATATGAATGTAAAATCTTCCGTGAATATTTATGTGTAGAAAATACCACCGTAACTTGAATAAAAAACTGGGCAAGTGCGAGTCGGACTCGCGCAAGAAGGGTTCCGTAATCCGTACCATTATCCATAAAAACGGCAAAAAATCGCGTTCGTTGTATGGGAGCCCGTTAAAGATAAATTTTATTGTTTTTTAGTATTTGTTGTTATAGCGGCAACAGAAATACATCATCTGTGAAAATATCAACTGTCGCGGTTCATGAGATACAGACTGGTGACAGACGCACAGACAGACAGATAGACAGACAGAAGGATGGGCAGCGAAGTCTTAGTAATATAGGCTTCCGTTTTATCCTTTGGTTACGGAACCCTAAAAACGAATGAAACTAGCGTGTAGAGCTCATTTCTTAATGGCTTTGCTCCATATTACTGCTCCATTCAAAGTTTAAATTCTGCAACCATTGCCGCTTTACTCTGTGTGGAAGTTTATTTTTAGAAATTAAACAGCAATGTATGACAAACATACCAGTTTTGCGTTCTCTGGAATGTGGTAGGTTTAACGGACTTTTTATTTAGGTTTCGCTTCTTTAACAGCGACTTTATAACGAAATGAGTAGGGTGTTTCTTAGATTAATTCACTTGAACGCCTTATACACCGTTTTAGAATAACTCTTACTAGTTTCCTTTCCGTTTAGTGTAGTGGTCAAGTGGCAATGTACGCTTTGCGACTCAACTACACTGGGCACGAAACCTCAGCAAATGACCTAATTATATCGCCTAATTTAATCTATGTGCGGATTTCCCTCGCTCTGAACTTCACAAGGCACGTCGCGGGCTGAAACTTGTCATGTTATAATAGACGTCTAAATATTGGATACAAGAATGTTAAGTTCAGGTATGCAATTAGCCAACTTACCGGGCCTTATAGGTCAAGTGTAACTGCCTGAAAATATCTACATATATTTATCAGACCAATTTACCACTTGAGTTCTCTGAAAAGTACAAGAAAATTCAGCTGAAAATATGTCGTCTGGGTCACCAGGTAGTACGTATTGTAAAACGCTAATACCTTTTATAATTGCTTTTCGTATCTCCAGGGGGCTTAGTACGTGCTAGTCAGGGAGCGCGTGACTTGTTTAACTACGAATCAGAACTTTTGATTATGCCCATTCGTGTTATAATAAATGCGGAAGTTCGGATATTTGTTTATGATTGTCGTCTAATGACGCCAAAACAACTGAACGGCCTATTGTTTTTAGTCCAAAAATATTGTTATTAAGGGCTGTAACTTATGGAATTTATAATTAGACAGATCTAGTCCTCTAAGGGTGATA
The DNA here is from genome assembly GCA_905147375.1 of Hylaea fasciaria. NCBI lineage: Eukaryota > Metazoa > Arthropoda > Insecta > Lepidoptera > Geometridae > Hylaea > Hylaea fasciaria. Next base: position 7,796,456 of record LR990214.1, read on the forward strand.
TCAAGGTCAAAGTGCATATGTGTAACAAGAATACGAAGCAGCTACTGACTAAATATTTTAATAATAGTATACAAAGGTAATATATAGTATTAATAAATAAATATATATAGTATTAGATAAAATCCTGGAATTTTATTACTTTAAATGTTAAATATTGTTCTTAAACAATACTATAAATTATTATCTACCAATGTTCAATAGAATTACAAATCAAAATAAAATAAATTACTATTTATAAATCAGTCCACATAAACGACGAGAGTTAATTTTGTGAATAAAATACAGTCGAATTAATAAAGAAAACACATTAACTGAAATATAGTTCAACGAACGACTGAAGTGCGTAGTGGTGCGAAGCGGAAATTGGTAGGCGGAGGAGGTGGCCATTCACTAATTTAGTCTTTAATGGTCACCACCATCCACCACCGGGATAATCTGTGTCATAAACTGCGTAATCCACTTTTTATACCGTTCGCGTGACGGTTGTCGCCGAATGGCGAGCTAATATAATGTTAATTCTGCCACACCATTACGTAAGTTTTACTAACTTGAGCTTAGCTTATTTCCAGATTTATGTGTAATTGAGACTAAGTATGGGCTTAAGCAAGATTTTTTTGACAATGATTCTTATCTTTATGTACCTAATACTAACTGCGCTTCGCGGTTTCACCCGCGTTATATCCGTTTTTCCACAGCAATTCTGCAATTTCATGCGATAAATTGTATATAGGTACCAAAGTTTATAATATATGTTACTTCGAAATAGTGAATGCTGCTATTAGTGAAAAAAAAACAGAATTGTTATTGCGTAAGGTAAAAAAAAAGTTCCACTTCATCTCGTAATTAACTAGACACACCCACTCTCTATCTATTTCGTTTAAAATTTATTGTTTCACCGTCTCAGAAATATTGTAGGAGAGGGCTAGGAAATATTAGGAGCTGAAATATTTTTTCAGCGAAAGCCAGCCAGTCTGCTTTATTAATAGTCGCAGAATTCTTCAGCGTAAGCCTAGAAAAACAATTTCGAGTAAACGAAGGCTTAGTTAGATACATTATTCCGTGAAAGTACATAATATTATATTGAATGAAAACATGGCTTTTTTTTATTGCCTCACTTGGGTATTATCAATCTGACTTCTAGTTGAATTAGTCAACCGGGCTAATGTGCCAGGTTGTTTCGATCGCATTCATGGATCAAATCAACGATATAATTTATTTTTTATGGTTCTCTTTGTTAACGAGAATTTAGCTGTTTGACTTGTAAAAGTGCGATTTAATTGCCTATTTACAATAAATGCTTTGACTTTGATCGCGATCTTGATTGTTCGCTTATGTCTAAAACTTATAGATTTGTAAACTTCGCTGTGTGTGATCAACTTGTGTTTCAGTGATAGAGGATGACGGTGGTAACAATAAAAAAAATCCATTGAAGATTAAAACAAAAAGTCAACAACAACAATTTAACTATTGAAAATAGTTGAATGTCGTTTCGTACCACTCAGTCTGAGTGCGGAAAGTCACCGTTTTACTGCCTAACCCATTTGTCCTAGTTTGTGGGTGATAAACGCGACAACAAGACGCCAAACGACACGACACAAACAATGACGAGTTACGAAATTGTATAATAATAAATATAGTTGCTTTGCTTTACTGGTGGAGGGAGACAATTACTCATAGGGGATGATTTTCAAAATACTTTAAAGTCGTCTGTTACCGTTAGCGGGACAAAATGCTAGCTCGCATAAAAAAATATTGTATACTAGCTGGTGTCCGCGACTTCGTCTGCGCAGGATTAGTATTTCGAGTAGCTATTTTGGCTATAATGGCTTACACATAAGATATGGATACATCCTTTTTCAAACTCAAACCATACCTAATCAATTAATTATAGTTTGTTTTCTTTTATGATTTTATTAATTTGTTTATTAGATTGAAGTGTTTGACTTGTAAAAGTGCGATTTTATTGCCTATTTACAATAAATGATTTGACTTTGACTTTGACTTTACTGTGCCGGGCTTTTTTGTAGGACTATTTAAGATAAACATTTCCATCATACGTTACACATGTGTAACTCAAGCGGTTTTGGCAGCGCACGCAAGAATAGCTCGCAGATGGTAGATTTTTCCTACTTAGGTACTTGACACTTATCGTCATATTTTGGACAATATAAACACAAAATCTTTACAAATTGTAGCTTATGTGTTATTCTGATGTATAAGCCATATTATTGTTAAGTTTCATTAAAATCCATTCAGTAGTTTTTACGTGAAAGAGTAACAAACATCCATCTATCCATCCATCCATCCATGCATCCATCCATACTAACAAACTTTCGCGTTTATAATATTAGTAGGATTAATTAGATAACTATTTTTCTTCTTGAGCCGAGCACCCAATAAGTGGAATAATATAGTTGCGATTTACTAGTCTCATATTCTCGAGGCACTTCAGCGAGCGGAAATGCACGGAGACGATATCTGTTTGAGAATTGGCAGCCAATCGTCCCGGGTGTAAAAATGCAAATCCCCCGAGTAACAACTGTAAATCAATACGGCACTAACCGAATCACGTCTGCCATCGTCTCGCTTGTAAACTCGGTTACGTGGGCCCTGGCCGTGGTAGGAATTAGGGCGAATCAATCGGAGCTACAGACTGAACAACTGAAAAATATCGGTATATTTCTGTTGTAGCGTTGACGTTGCAATAACTGCTATTTCAATTAACTCAAGGTGATAAACATTAAACACAGTGCCGTAAGATTTAGCAACATTAAGTTTTGCTACTACAATGCAACTAATATAGGAGGAAGTTACTTGAAGTACTTTCCATCAGAAAAATGTTGTTATCGTCTTGTCGTTCAATAGTACAGGAATAAAAATAGTACCCTCCTTTGGTAGGCTGGTAAAATAATCAAAGACAACAACACAAAAACGATTTCTCATTATTACCCAGTCCTTTTTGACCTGCAGTTTACGCTCCTATCTCTTTCAACAAAACCGTTATTTCATACCGGTTCTTGTACCGCTATCGGTCCTGGACTAGTATGGGCCACGTAGCCACAAAACGCCGTAAACCTCCGCACTTATTTATGGCTGACTTTAGGGCCCAAACGGGAGTGGAAGGGGTGATGAATGTTAATGGGGACTAAATAATTGTGATTGCTTGGAAATGAAATGCTAAGATGTGGAATTAGCTTCTTCTATTTCACCTAGATCGAGCTTCTGCACTTTCGATATAAGCATACTTTGCATGCGCCTTCTTTCGGCGTACCTACATCTGGACTTCTAATAGTTTTGGTACCTTTAGCATACCTCGGATTCACTATGTACTTTAACGTAAACCGAACTCCTACAGGTACTTTCGATATAGCGTACATCAAGATTCTATAATTCGAACTAGAACCAGTTAAAGTTAAAGTGAATTATTTATTGGTCTGAAAAGAAAAACAATATGTAATGTTGTCATAGTAACTTAGAGTAACTATGTATGACAATGAGGTGGTGACCTCTTCTAGTGTATTCAGTACGTCAGGCCACCAAAGGCCTCTGACATGACTTAACGACTGCTATCAAACGATAAAAGTTAAACAGCTCCTGTATTTACGAGTATGTATGAAATGAATTGAATCTTTTCATTCAATTTTGACCAACTTCCAGATGTCCGAAGCATTTTAAAAGAAAGATAATGCAAAAATTAAAAAAGTTTGAATCCGTGTTTTTTTAGTTTTTTTAACTATACATTGTAGTTTTTGTCATTTACTATTTTATAAGTACCTACCTATGAAAAGTATGGCTCAATAGCCTCTACTCCAGTGTGACTCACCCTTTCAGTCACTCGAAATAAATGATCTAAGTAAAACAAAACAAATTGGAAGTTTGGATGGAAAGCAATCAAAATTCTCTTCAATCAATGCTTATTTTGAATCATTACCGTTCCAGTGTGGAGATACAGTCGCATGCAGAAACCCCTTACATTTTGGAAAAATGCAGTCTTAAAATAATAGGTAAAAATGTAAAAAATTGGAACAGCTACTGATCTGATTTGGAATATTACTTCACTAATGCAAAGTTAGACTATTCTCGAGAAATATAATTAGTCTATTTTATCCTGGGAAAATGCTGAGTTCTTGCGAGAAAATGGAAATGCCCGGATGAAAATGCGGAGTACAGTTATTTACAAAGAAATGTATAGTTTAGTTTTTTTAAACGTAGCCCCACACTAGGATTGCTCCTGTATCGTGGGTACCGCATACAGACATATTACAATTTCCCATACACATCACACCCAGACCAGACACAAACATGTGGATTGCTCAAATATTTGTACAATATAATAAACATTCTTGCTGAATCTCCATATCTTTCTTTGTAGCAAAAGTTTTTAGAAAAATCTTCATCATGAGACTTACTATATTTACACGAAATATTGTTTGTTGAATTCGAAACATGAATGATTGATGAGTCTCTATGTTAAAATCGCGGTCAATATCGCAAACAACCCCCTTAATCGTAATTTAAACAAACCGCCATAATTGCCATGCCAATGGCCTAAGGTTCGACGCCCTAAACGTTACGCAGGCGACTGTACTCAGCAAACTCAGTTAGATATTGGTTTTTAATATCATTAATCACAGTACTTGGAGCCTGTTTCAACACAATCAGACTTAAATTTCACGGGGAGTATTCCGAGGTCGATCGGAAACCGTGTCGATCGCTCGAGTTAATGATGGCTATGAAGAATTTCGAACAGTTACCGGGGCAGGGCGAATTAGGTTGACGCTCGACCTGGATTTATGAATTAGTGGAGTTCGCTTCCGAAAATAATACAAACCTTTGTAATTTATGAGTTTGGCTTCGTAAAAGATTTTTATCACGGAAATGAGAAATGAAACATCCATGTTAGTAGGTACATGTTGTTTCCACGCGTTCTAACTTGATACTTTTAACTTAGGCAAATTTAACCCTATTGTGCAAAAAGTATGTAACATGAAATAAATAGGGTTTTATTTGAAAGATACTTTATGAGACATATTAAAAAAAATCTCGAGTGGCGATAGAAGGCGAAAACCTAATATATCTACACTAATATCTACCACCTACACTTATAATATAAATAAGTTAAGTTTATTAATTAGTATTATAGTAGAAAGAAATCTCGAGATAAAACATCGTACAGAGTATTTTCGATCGTATATTATGAGAATACACCCTACGATAAGATAAATAATTGCTGAGCCCGAAAGTGAATTTCAGAGCAACTGCTCAACTGATAGTACTCGAAGCCGGTTGCGGGTGTATTGTGTAGTAAATTTATAGTTATCTTGTAATAAGCGGTGATAGCCTAGTGGGAACGTCCGCCTTCCAAGCAGACCGTTGGAAGTTCAAATCCCAACGCATGTAGGTACCAATTTGTTTAATGTAAATGGTAATTACCACTCGCTTTTCAGCAAAGTAAAACAGCGTGATAAAACCCGACGCCCGTGATTTATTTCGGAGCTTTGTGATCTTTCAATTAAATTGAACGTTCTTGTATTTATTTATTGAGAAACAACCTTAACGCCATAACTGTACAAATACCGATGCATTGTTATGATGACTAGTAAAAAACTAACAATATATAAAAAATGTAAAATGAGCAAAAAAAAAATTACGAAAACATTTTACACAAATGTACTGCCACATTTCAATAGTTATGGCCTAATAATTTCTCATGAAAAGTGAGGGAGGGAGCCATGCTCAATAGTGGAGATGCGACTCGTCATGATGATTATGACGATCTCGTGTAGAACAGTTCCTTGTACACGTTTCGTGTAGTAAACCGTGTAGAAATCGCTTGCGTAGACCCGTAATACGTGTCTTTTGTACTCAAAATTGGGGTTTCTAGTTCGTAACTTGAGGTACCTAGGGTTGGATACGTGGACGGATTTTAGATAAATGTAATTATAGCTATGTACAAAGTTTGAATTTGCTAGTAATAGGTCTTCCGCACGAGTCTGTCTGAAGTTAGGGGAGATATTCAACCGCGGGTAGTGTGTAGAAATATATTGGGTTATGGAATTAAATAAAGGCACAGTTGAAATTTAGTAACTTCTTAGGCTGGTTGTACAAACAGTGTCATCAGTAACGAATGTGCTTAAATGGATGACACCGATTACTCAAGCGGTCAACAATTCAAAAACTCGATGAGAAATGTAAATAGCCCAGTATTGTTGAATTTTATCATAGCAAAGTCCAATTTACATAAAACCAGTTGGTTACCGATCACAATAAATGTTTGGAGTGAAATAATTTGGAGTTTTAATCACTGAGAGTGCCTTAACGGCTCTGAAGTTCGGAGGCGCTGATAACAAACCTAATAGAGACGAAATGGTTTCTAGCCCGTTGAAATCTAAAATGGCCAGAGATGGAGTAGTTTTACGGGTAGAAAATAGAGTGGAGTCGAAAAACACACAAAACACCTGGAATGTTGAAGTAACTTTTCATAGAAATCGGATTATTAGCAATAAACCAACTGATGAGGTTAAGAAACTAACATCCGCGGATAGATCAGCGTTAGATTACTGTCAGAATGTTTTCTCAGTTTTGGACAGTATCAATTACTCATACGTAGATCACCAGTGAAATAGGTTATAAATATATAGTCATAAATAAATTACTGGTAAATATATTTTTTTATGAGTGATAATGGGAAAATTGAATCTACACAGAGAAGAAGAAAGAAAGAGAGTGAGTGAGTATTGCCCCTCTATAAACCAAGTCCTCTATGTTCGGGGCATTACTTTGAGTTTTCGACTTTACTGATTCGTTTTGTTCGCACCTAATGTTTGGGAACGTGGTAAATAGTAGGTTCAGAGTTTTTTGTCGAGGCCTGCAGGTAATCTGCAGGAGGCTAAGCGCAATTACAAAGACTCAAATCATTTGTTTAAGGCATATATTCGAACGAGATCCAAAACACTGTGATCTAGGTGGTAGAATAATTGAAACATCCTTGTGTTCTATGCACCATGCACCCTTAGTTCTTTTGCATTGATCATTGTTCATCTTACATTTTTAAAGTACCATTTTTACCATCCGTAGGTATTCTCCATATAAAAAAATAATTGGTTTTTGTGCGAATCAACTCGGTCTCTTTTGGAAATAAGTCTTTTGCCCCACTATTATATTGCGGTGCGAAACGACTAAATGCAAAATGTGAAGTGGGTCGATTCGCACCGCGGTGCAAACCAGCCGTAGTGCGAAACGACCTATACTCATTCTACATGAACAATTTTAATGAGTAACTGATTATGGGTTTCCTTTGAACAAATCCCTTTTCATGCTGATTCATGGTTGAATTTCGCACAAAGTTTGGTAATACGCCCATTATAGAAGGACCCCGGAAATTCTACAGGGATGTCATTGTTTTAAATTTTCATCGTTAATGTTGTATTTTACTATACCTTCTGAATAATTTATAAATTACTAGCAGATACGGCCACGCGTCGCTGTGGCTAAGGTTTTTGTTATTGCGACTATAAATTGAGATGTAAGCTACCCTATCTTTCAAGTTAGATCAAACTGCACACGGTGTGCAAATTTGATTAAAATCGGTTGAGTAATTTAGGAGTCCATCGCGGACAAACAACGTGACGCGTAATTTATATACGAGTATATTATTATGAATATAATTATAATGACAACACAATAATAATTTATAGGTCATCTATAGGGCAGCGGGTTATTTACGCCCAGTGATTACACTGCCTCATTTTATATAATTTATATACAAGGCATACAATACATAATGTTGTTTGTTCATCGTTTTTCTTTCTTATTAGGAGTGATTTGTTAATATGCATCTAGTGTTCGGAAGACTGGTTGAGTGATTCATTTGTATATAAATACTGAACGAAATTGACGTATGAATGGAGTTATTAACGATCATTGTTTATAATAAATTATAAATAAGTTATGGACATCCAATTCACTGTCGTGGACATACATAGTTATGGACATACAGACCGAAGAGGGCAACGGTAGTGACGATCGATAAAAATAAAATGAAAGCGATACCACACGAGCGCGATATTATCGATACTAATCATGTCCAACGCAATGTACCATGTCTAAATAGCAGCGTTTTTATCGTCCGTTATTTCTAGTCTGCTAGCGTTGAATAAACCACAGAATGCCAACATTAACCCTACAAATATCCGTCCACTGTTGAGCACTGTTTCTTCACCGAAAAGCAACTGATAATAACTTGGGTAAATTTATTATATTTTTAATTAAAAATACATTGGGTCATGCCTGCACTGAGGTTTGAACTGGCTACTCTCTGCTTGGCAGGCGGACGTTCGCCCGCTAGGCTACCACCGCTATAGAATGTACTCAAAGCATTTATCGCAAAAATGACGGCGATGGTTATCGATCGATCTTTAATTGTCGAATGAAGTTGTGCCCTTTACGGCCTTACCACAAAAAAATTAAACCAGAGTTGAACAGATTAGTCTAAATATTTTCTCCACAAATAGACGTCTAACCCTCGCTTTTTCTAACTCAATAACAAACTCACAAGTAAAATAATTAGGAATGCCAGGATTGAGTAAAATAACGCGAGTGATAGACGTTAATTTTGTGGAACGAAATTTTAGAAACATCGGTTTAACTCTGCTCTAAACTCTTGTGGTAATTCGACAGTGTCAGAGTATGTGGAACCGCTCATAGGCCTCTGACGTCAATTAGTAACACACGGGACGACGGAAATGGTGATGGAAATCTGCACAAAGCTCACTAGTAGGTGGTGCGGGCTGAGGATGGAACCTGGTATCGCAACTATCCGATAGACCTATAATAACGCCACTGCGGAGTAGACTTAAGACAGTATACGATAATAATGCTAACACAGTAGCGAATTTGCCCCTACTAATGTATTAAATACTATAAACGCCTCGCGGTTTCACCCGCGTCAGCTAGTATCCCGCGGGATCTGTTAAGTTTTACGGGATAAAACGTAGCCTATATCACCCGGGGATAGTGTAGCTTCCCACCAGTGAAATAATTTTACAGATGTGTTCAGTAGTTTCTGAACCTATTCAATGCAAACAATCAAATCTTTTCTCTTTATAATATTAGTAGCATAGATAGTACAGATATCGATAATAAATTACGTATCCCATTTATTGAAAGTAACTTTTATTTTGTATTGGGTTAGGGCTAAAATTGAATGTTGCTAGTTAAGTGGCGATGTGGTCGATGGTGATAAACATGTTATGTTATGACTCTCAAGGATTTCTCAATCGACCTGAGACAGGCATATTTTCGTTTTAATAGTACTCCTTATTGCTGGAAGCTTACAGTGTATAGGTGTAGGTACATTTTAGACCTGGTGCTCGTTGCAATAATTCTTGTCTATGGAACCTCTTTATTACGAAAATCAAATTGCCATGAGTGTCGAATTGATATTGAATTCTTTTATTTTACTTGCCTCAATACAGAGCGGGATTAGAAAATAAATACTTTTACAAAACCCAAAGGAACAGCCGAAAAATAGACTTTTTTTCGGGACAGCTATTTATACTATACACCTGCCGCTACACTGTACGCGCAATTGCTTATAAAACAACCCAAAAAAAAACTCCCCCGAATAAACGAAACAATCCAATTACAACTAGCTTAATTACTTTACTTAATTTCAAGATCACTGAGTCGGTTGATTGAGTTCAGGTGGTTCAGGCTCCTTCAGACCTCATTCTGACTTTGTTGTAGATCCGATTTTTCATTTCGGGCTGCAATTGCTCCGGTATTATTTTTTTTCGTATCTGAGCTTCCGATGAAAGAAGATATTGGTAAAAATCTTAGTGCATCAAGAAACTGACAAATAATGTCTCCATTTATATGTGCAGTAAATAATTAACTTTTTTGTAAGCGATATACTTACCTACTTATGTTCATTTCATTTTTCAAACCCATATTATTGACCATTAATTTTACTTTATATTCCATAATGGTTGTACCCACCATAGTGAGGTTGTGCTGTAAAGTTACTAGAAACCAATTACTCGTTCAGATAGATTCGGTTAAGGTTTTAACTCAAACGGTCGGATTTTTTAAATAATATCACTAAACTGCAGTAGGTACTGTTATTTTCACTGCTTAACAAATAAAAAATAAATTAATAGTAACAGAAGTTTATAATTATTATATAATTATTATTAAGCAAAAAAGAGCAGAAATTTTAAAACGAAAGGGTTTTCGCGTATAAATAAATAAGTTTTGACTTTTACCCGAAGTTAGTTGTTTGTTTTGTTCTACCCAATAATAGAGATGTACAACGTACGTTCGACCACCGATCCGACGAGGCTGGAAGTGCTTACGCAGTCAAACCTATCCCAACAGACGTCATAGGCAGTCCATTCATGGCTAAAATCAATCCAAAGCCGCATCCAAAAGTGCAGGTGAAGATAAAATTAAACTAAATTCGAGCGTACGCATGCGTCGGCCACCATAGGCTCAGTGGCGGTAAACCGGCGGAGCGGATAGCGCGTATCGTGTAGAGCAGCTACCTCTTTACAACCACGATCGTATAAACTTTTTGAATTGCGAACTGTATTTCAATTTTGTGGCCAGTCCCAGAACTTCTTTTTTGCGATTAAAATAAGGTTGAACTTTTATTTGAAAACTTTTTTGAATTTATTTGGAGGATCTTATTAAAATTAAAGATTTATAAACGTTAGTGAGTATTGTTTAGATTGTTGTGTATTGTGTATTTCTTTTGTACAGTTACTAGTGTGAAAGTTCGGTATTAGTGAATTAATACTTTTTTGGAAAATAGTGAAAATACAATATCTCAGGTATGTAAGAATAGCAATATTTATACGCTTGTATAATTTATGTCCAGCCAAAATGTATCTTCAATGGTGTTAATTAAATATGGCTTTTGTTAAAACCATTCAAAGGCTGTATTTAAATGCAGCTGTTTAAAAACAAATATCAGGATAGTAGATATATGGCCAGCTGTGGCGGAAATTCGCAATATTTTAGTGAATATACCACACCTGAATTTTTCGAGAAGATTCATACCATGTCTATATACAAGAAAAGTATTTATTAAGCAAATAATATGACTACTATACTAATAAATAACAAATAAACCATCAGCTCTATAAACAATTTCCTGAATAAAAACGGTTCATACAACAAATCGTTTATTTAATTATGTATCTTTAATTTTATTTTTAGTCGTTCTAATAAAATAAATGCCTCATTGTTCGTGTCTTTACGGAATGAAGTTGGTTTCTAACTGTACGTAGAAATAACTAGGCATGTTGATTTTTTATCAACTATCGGATACTGATGGTAAGTGGGACCGGTTTATTCCATTTTGTACACCTGGACGTACACAATGGAAAAGGGGTAGGTATATTTATTTCACCTTCATCTTGGTGATAATATTATTAGGTATATATTTGCCATTACCAGCTGCGGTGTCCTTAAGTCATGTTTTAATTTAGAGTTTGGCACGTGCCTGTGGTTTTAGGCAAAGACATTTGATAGGTGCCACCTACTTTTATTATAACTTTATCATCTAATGCTGACGATTTGCAATATGATAAACCCCACGTAGTATGTATTTTTTTTGCGTAAGTAGATATAGTATCCAATAAGTAGGTATATAATTATTATTATGTACAATTTTATCACGCGTTCGCTATAAAACACAAAACTGCAGTTATTATTTCATTATATGATTAAGTTTATTAGTAGTAGCTCTAAAAATAATTATATTAACCAACTAACACGACTTTTACACAACAGATTTCTTATCAGTCATTATTAAAATATTTATGTGTAAGTGGTGCCATAAACCGTCCTAAAGTAACATTAATGGCTATAATAATAATTGAGGTACAAGATTTCAATTATGATTTTCTTTAATTTGATGAATAAACATTTAACACGTACCTAGTACCTATCGAATTATAGCTCAACTGCCGGAATGGGTAGACCTTTATAATATTGACCGTACACAAACATTTAATTAAATCCATAAAAAATACGAAAATAAGTAAATAATGGTCGTTTTATTGCCATTCATTGTACACGGACACAGTCAACACAGTCAACAAAACAATAATCGAATTTATTGCCAAAAAACAAATTGTTCAATCAGTATTTAAATATTCATCACTCTACACTGAAAATAGATGAAACATTTGCACTACAAACCGATATTTGATCCACACCGGATATACGTGTATTAATTAATGTACTGAAACACATACATTCTGAAATTCACCATCTGTTACCGAACTGCGGTTCTAAATTACCAGTGAATCACCGACCGACCATCCAAATTGTCACTGATTGTCGCTGAATAAATTACTAGCTGAATACGCCTCAATAGCATGGTACGTATTCTGTTTGTCCTTATAATAATATCATTGGAAGTAGATAGACAGTTTTAGGGCATTTTGTGCACGGATATGCTAAGGCGCGTGTTACACGGAATAGGCAATGTGGTCAGCAGTAATTCGCGCAGCAGTTGCCCGTCCGCCGTGGATTTTCGCGCGGACGGGCAGTATACCACGCGGACCGGTAATTCTCCGCGCGGACGGGCTAAATACAGCAAGACCGCGAAGTGTGTCAAAATCGGAATCATTTGGTAAACAAACCTACTGGTACAGTCATGTATGCTAAGCAAGTAGGCAATTAAAGCTGCCTCATATCTTTATTATTATCGTAAAATGTTTTTATTTTTGCAGAGAACAATACAACACTGTTTGTACAAACAAGTGGCAATTAGTTACAACGTCGTAAAATGGTCAACGATTTGTTTACTGTTCCATTTATGTTCTGCAATACTTCTTGCCCATCCAAAGGCTGCCTGTATGAAGTTGCTTAAGCGATAAGACCGCCCATTGCAAATCATATAATTATTAAAAAAAAATCTGAATTTGTGTTTATTGTGGGGTGTTCAATAAAGAGTTATTGTATTGTATGTTCACTGTACGGTTTTATATTAACTATCACCGCGTCCGCGTTTAAAGCGTTTAGGGCATGCCTAATCGCGATCCTAAAATCAGATCCACAAGTAATATGACGTCACACATCGAATAATCCGCGCGTACGAAGCCAGTACCCATACTATGACGTCACACAACGCTTAGTTCACACGTACGGAGCTGAAACACAATCCGGCTATCTTTAAAAGCGGTTAAATGAAATTGCGCCGGTGTTCAATAAATAAAAGTTAAATACGCCGCCGCCATGGCTTTAATTGCTGTAGCAATTACTGAAATTACGCTACTGTAGAGCCAACTAGCATTTTAATTAGACAATCCTTTTGACAATTAGCTAATTATATCTGTGTGTTAGTGTAACGATCCAACCAAGTGTGCTGGGGGCTTACCATGACGTCTTATTGTGATCTAATTGAGGACCTAAACAGAATCGGTTCACTTTAAATGATAGTAATACGTACGAGTACATGGCTTTCGATATAATTTAGCTACGTAGACATCAATCACTATAGATTTAAAATCAACCTAAATTGAGTGTCAAGATGTCAACAAGACGTCATGGTAAGAATAAGTAGTAAAACGATTCTGATTAGGTCCTCAAAATTGGATTGCAATAAGATGTCATGGTAAGCCCCCTGGAAGTATAAGTATTAGGTATAATACTCACACTATACACTACACACTTATCAGATATAGGATTTAATATCAGATATAGGACTTATAGGAAATTCCAGAAATAATTAGGTAAGATTTTTAACACACCTAATTTTCAGTGCAAGTTCTGAAATCGCGTACAAATTACTTACATCTCATTGATATAATCAGGCGTTACTTTGCGGAAATCCGTATTTAAAACGATGAAGTAAAATTATGTAGGTACCTACCCACCGGAAGTATATCTGAACTATGTAGGGTAGGAACACCACTGAAAATGTAATTCCTATACATACAGAAACCCCTGAAAATAAAACCCATAGCAACCATATATCGTATAATATGTAAAGTATATAATATTATACTGCATCTATTTCATTAATGTTGTAAATGAAATTGAAGTGTAGTTTCCCTGAACTTAAACGCTATAATTAATAAGTTTGAGGCGTGAAGGAGTGAAGGTGGCCGAGTGGTTACTTGTACGCCTTAGAAGCCAACGATACCCGGTTCAATCCTTGGCCCCGCACCTTTCATAAGTCATGTGCAGTTTCCAACACTCCGTGCTTCGGAGGGAACGTTAAGCCGTCGGTCCGGATCGTTATCGATCTGCAATCGTTAAGTCACGTCAGAGGCCCTTGTGCGGCCTGACAAACTCTGACACTAGAGGCTAACAAACCTCATACGACAAACAAAACAACTGAACAAGTTCCGCTTACCTACTGAACAGAGCACATAAATATTGTCACTGCGAACTTAGTTTAAAACGCCAGCACTTGAACAAATAAGTCTTTTAAACTATAGTTGTAACGGGTACAACACCACTGTGGAAGTTTAAAACCTACGTTACCCAACGTTCAGTAGAGTTTCTCCACAGGTGGATTAGTTACCTAGATTTTAGTAACTAAAGCGATTCAAATAAGAGATTCAAATAAGCACGTAGACAGTAAAAAGGTAATATAGACGTATAATCAAATTGCACCTACTATCCATCTAAATATTATTATATAACTACTAGCTGCGCCCCGCGGTTTCACCCGCGTTTGGATAATATACGATATATCTTTATGAATCGTAGCCTATGTGTTACTCTATGTAAGCTATATTATTGTGAAGTTTCATTAAAATCCATTCAACAGTTCTTACGTGAAAGAGTAACAAGCATCCATCCATCCATCCATACTTACAAACTTTCGCGTTTATAATATTAGTAGGATTACTTTAGGATTAGATTAGGTGTGATAAAATTACACTGATTTTTGCGTGTGACCAAATTACACGCCAAAGTACACACACTTTAAAGAGTTTCTATTTAAAAATACCCTTTTCATATATCGTGATACGCTATTTTTGATTTACATAAATGATCTACCTGACATCACTAGTTATAAGTGCACATTATTTGCAGATGACATCTCTATAATTTTGACATCTAATAATAAAATGAACTATGACATTGAAATAAATAATACAATTAAATCTGTTGTTCAATGGTTAGATCTTAATAATTTAAATGTAAATGTAAATAAAACAAATTATATTCAATTTAAAACCAAAGGCTCAAAGGCAATTACCAGAAACGTACTACATAATGAAATTAGGCTAAATGAAGTTAGTACTACTACATTTTTGGGAATAACTGTTGACAATTTCTGTGATTGGAAATCTCAAATAGATAATGTGTGCAAAAAAATTAATAGGTTTGTTTACGTTCTGTATAGACTCAGGAAAACCTCAACACGGCAGACTGTTCTGTTGGCGTATCATGGCTATGTAAGTTCTGTGCTGCGGTATGGGCTGCTGCTTTGGGGGAATTCCACGGATGTAAATAGAGCCTTCTTGTCGCAAAAAAGGTGTGTGCGTGCTATGGTTGGTGTCCCTCCCTACGTATCTTGTAAGCCTTTCTTCAGAGATTTTGGAATTTTGACTCTGCCTGGCATGTACATTTTTGAATTATGTATATTTGTGCGCAATCATCCTGATTTGTTTACTCGAGCGAAAGACTTGTTTCCTCGAAATACGAGAAACAGTGAAAGGTTGGTTCTTAATCTTGTACCAAAAACCACCTTGTTCAAAAGGAACTGCTACTCAATGTGCATAACTATCTTTAATAATATACCATCATCGATCCGAGAGCTCCCGTTCGGTATGTTCCGGAGGAAGTTGAGATTATGGCTAGTTGAAAAATCTTTTTATTCTGTAAATGACTTTTTGAAGGACAAACCCTTGGTATAAAATATTTTTGACTCGACATTGTAAATCTAGATTTGATTGACATTAATTTTACTATTACCTATATCTGACAATGTTATTTTATTTTTCTATTCTTATTTTTATTATATTTTGTTATTATTAGACATATAATTTGTATCTATACTAAAGACTTCACATGCCAGGAAATGGCAAAATAGAAGAACTAACTGTTGACTGAACACCTTATCTACTACTATCTATTTTCGTGAAATAAATTCATTTCATTTCATTTCGTGCTCGTAAATTGTGTCATATTAGCTCAGCTTAGCGGACCTAAACGAGATTGTTAGGCCCTAGTGAGTGAAGGTCGTTTCTTTTTAAATTTGTATTCGCTATTATCACCAGGCTGAACATTCGACTTCTCAGTGTTCCATTTTGACATAATTACTAAGAAAAATTTAAAGCTATCTTAATGCATAAACCATGCGATGCCAAAACAGATTATTTTTCACAATAGAACTGTTATTATTGATTTATATTTTTGGCAATTATTGGATGTACGTGTACACTGTACGTTTGCCGAAATTAGACTCAAACAATTATTGTTTGAGTCGTTTTCATCCCTTGTTAAACAAACCACTATTCGCAGTACTTTATTAAATATCTTCAATGTACATACATTTTGTCGTATACTGCTTTATGTAGATATAGAAGTAAGCTTTTATAGGCATATATATTATGTAGAATAGAAATGAAGTGAGTTGTTTACCCTTTTACATGTTTTTCCATAAATGTATTCCTTCATCCGAGATTCAATCAATTGAGCGACCACCCCGTGAAAAACAAACCTGAAATCCAAAACATGATTTATTTCTATGCAAAAATTATAATGTGAGTATGTCTATGCGTTTTTATGTGTATTATTACAGTCATATTCATCGTATTTCATGTTTGTTATATTTTCTTTTTATGTACTATAGATGTTACGCGTTTGACTTGTAATAGTATTTGGTATTGGAAACTTACATCACATTATTAAATTTAGCATTCGAGTATTCATTTGTCTTACCAAAATTACAGGTAACAGCTGGAATACAGATAATTATATCTGACACGCGTTACCAAGACCTGGTGCCTAACAACTAATTAATTAGTTTTGGGAAAGTAACAATCACGCTTAGAAGTATAGGTACTAATTTTGCGGTGGTATGGTACCTACTTCTAATGTGAGACTCGTGTAATATACGGTAACATTTATTTAGTAGGCTGAGATAATACGTAAAGAGGTCTCTCTCTGTGTCTCTTTCTCTCTCTTTCTCTCTCTCTCTCTCTCTCTTTCTTCTCTATGTGTGTATAGGTGTAAGGGCGTAGACCAACTCGGCTGCACGTACAAAATACAGTCTAATATACAATGAAATAAAACATTGATGCCATAATCCACCACGGAAGCCCGGATTGGTGGATCTCACACCTTCGAAATAGCTCTCGGGCATGTAAGTTTCCTCACGATGTTTTTCTTCCCCGAAAAGCGAGGGTTAATTATTATTATGTACATTTATTTTGTTTTTACAAGGAACGTATTGATACGTGCCCACACTGCGATTTGTATTTTAAACTCTCTCCTTGCATATGTTGTAAATATAGGTTATATCAATTCAACAATAATAACTCAGACATTATGATGGCTATATCGAATATAGCATTTGTAAAGTCTATGACTAAAACCCTACAGGAGACATCATGAATACTATATTTTTTCTCTACTTACCATTTTGGGAGCCTCTCCAAAACAATCAACCCTTTCTCTGCCAATTTGCGCCCCAAACCGGCGAGTCCATTTGCGGCCCCAAACCAATGGACGACCCCTCACCTCTGAAAAATGTAACTTCACCCAATTATACTACAATTTGAACCCTACAGTCTTGATAATACAGTTCACTTTAATTCAAAATAATGTGGGTGTTCACAAAATTATTTCTGACCACTAAATGAGAGAGCCGCTTTGATTTATTTAAGAGCGTTTTTAATACCTTTTCCAGGGGAAAATGTAAATTGAAGAGATATTTATGGCTTTTAATAGTGATTTTTGTACGTTTTCTGCTTCGCTGATTTATCAGAAAAATAGCATGTTAATTTTCACAGAATTTAAACGTAAAAAAAAACATTGTGTATTTAAAATATATCATGATCGTAAAGCGATAATTATGCGATCTTTATGTTTGTATTGGTTGTTAAGACAAATTAGAAAAAACCCAGTTTGAATAAATAGATCAAAATGTTTTCTACATCTACTTATCAACCCTCTCTTTGGATAAACATAATTGAGTAAAAACTACTAATATAAAAAGTAGCGAGCAATTCAGCTGTCTAAACACAACTCGCCTAGCTCGCGTGTGACCTTAACGTGTTACCGAGACCACAGAGTAACAACGCAGATGCTACATTCAGTATATTATATACAAACAATACACAACATAATAATGGAATGTACAAATTAATAACGGAATTTACAGATAACGTGCTTGCAATGTTGCTGATAATTAATAATTATACTGTATTGGAAACGCAAAACAAACATAATAATTGATACCACAAAATAAAATAGGTAGCACCACTCAGTACCACAGAACCCAAGCGGTAGGTACTCACGGAAAATGGAAAATTTATACCGTTTCCAAAGATAACACTTATATTTCAACACATTTAATAGTAGCGAAGTGGTAGGCAAGTTTGTTATTGTTCATCGAAAGCTGTCACACCAAAAGATATTAAATGTACAAATAAAGAGTGTTTCTTGAGGCACCTTATTTTTGTTGTCAAAGTTAAATAACGTTTCATAAGCCAGCCGTGAATGTGATCTACTGAATTTGACGTATCCTGCTTTTACATTTAAACTTTTCCTTTTGCATATGACATAAGAAATGGAACACTTTATCACGTCTTTGTTTCCCGATAGGTACTGAAATCTGGGCGATTTTAAATCGAGACTTTATAGCATCTTCTAGGCAAGCATGTGCCACCACCGACTGCGTAATCTCTTACCAGTTGAGACACCAGTCGAATACTTGCATATTCGCAATAATAAAAATGCCATATCTGTACCCCGCAAGTTTTTATTCTATGACGCAACACGACAGCTAAAGCACGCAATCAAAGCGGGGCGTAATCGATGGGAAGCCATGGTCTGAAATAGGGGCACTGAACGCCTACCGCTGAAACTGGCATGTTCGAGTAGCCTAGGGTATCGAGATAGCGTCCCTACCTAGATAGATGCATATGATAGATAGGTAGATATTTTATGATCTACATAGATTATTTATCTATAATATACACTTGACATGGTGTATCACTCAATAATTGCAGTTATTAACATCGATACCTACTTGAAATAGAAAATTTTGTTATTTTTTAAATATTTTGTGACTATTGTTGCCCTATGTATGATATATTTTCAAATTAAACGTTTTCATGTGTTTTATATGAATTGCCCCTACTTAATATCGATACATTGGAATACTTTTTGTATGTTAGTTTCCGGTGGAACATGCAGGGCTTCGTGAACATGACTGTCATCAATATTGTACCATGTTCTATGTAAGAAAGTAATTTTATTTCATTTCATTTCATATAGCAACAGCCTACCTAAATTCCGGTGGATTAGTGTGCCGATTTATTTTCATAAAGTTAGACTACACTATCGTCATCGTCAATGGCCGACATCGCTTTAAACAACGCGGAAATTGTCCCGATAATTTATCGCCATAAATATGAATGGTCACACTATCGTTGAGTTTGAAAAAGGATGTTTCCTTTTCAAGCGTCAATCCAGGATTGAATCACGGACAGGAAAAGGAAACTCCATTGACTGGCCACACTATCATCATCGTCAACAGCCACATCCAAAATGATTGCACTGGTAGAGACGATGTGTTTCGTAATACGCCGGATTCGGAATACGGAATACGCACGTTCATTAGTCCCCTTCATACATGCTAGCAGGTTGTAGGTACTTTTGACTTGGCCTGTCTTTAGTTTGTCCGCTTACGTCGACACCTACCGGCTGATCTTTCATACTAGATGTATTTTGTTTAGTCAATCTTCCTTCATCCTTCTCCATTGACGACGCGTTTGGCGTAGTGGCTGAGCAAACGCGCTTGCTGACTGCTGCGCTTGGTGTCGCGGGTACGATTCCCACCCGGAAAAATATTTGGGAGATCCACAGATATCGGTTTCTGGGCTGGGTGCTATGTGATTGTGAAATGATATGTCTGTAAACGGTACCCACGATACACGGAAAATCCTAGCGTGGGGCTACGTTTTAAAAAAAGATAGAAATAAGACGAATCTTCTGTAGATGTCCAAATCATCTAAACATCCATTACTCTTTTTTATTTCTACATCTTCCACCATTCCACTTCGTTCCCTCATCACGATGTTCTCCATTTGTCCCTTACAGTCACTCGAATCATACTTCTAAGAGTTCTTACTAGGTGCCAAGTATTTGATGCTGATATCTGCAAGCTATATATTTTACAGCTTTTCCTACACGATAGCCGCTTTAACCTTTGCTCATAATATTATATAACAAATAACACATTAATAACAATTTATTACTGTTATTAGCTAGTTTAGATAACGTTAATATAAATAATGATTGTAAAGTGAATTATTAGCAATACTGCTGATAGTGGAAGACGTTTTCAGTTAATTTGTTTCTGATATACAGGGCGTCTCACGGATATACCACATGGAGGGAAATTACCTTGAATATTGTAGATGGAACATTTAACTGAAAGACATTATTTGAATTTAAAAAACAATTTAAACTGCATTCATAGATATTTAAATAATTATATGGTTGAACCGGGAATCGAACCCGTTACACGAGAAAAGTAATCACCCTGTAGCTTTATCACACCGATTGAAAGGCTTCATCAGAAGGATCATTTTTTGTTAAATAACATAGTGTCAGAAATAAGGAAGAACATAACATCTTCCTTGTAACGGGTTCGATTCCCGGTTCAACCATGTAATTATTTAAATATATTAGAATGCCGTTTAAATTGTTTTTAAAATTCAAGTAATGTCTTGTTTCAGTAAAATGTTCCATCTACAATAGCCAATGTACTTTCCCTCCATGTGGCATATTCCGTGAGACGACCTGTAGGTATAACACGGATATATTTTTATTTAAAAACCTAAATAATTATGTACTTAGCCGACTTAAATGAAATTTATATGGGTACCAATCTGAAACTATATATCAATTTTAAACAGAAACAAAAAAATACATTAATAAATTACAAAGTTACGACGTGACAAACATTAAAAAAAATAAAGCTGAATTGAGAACCCCTACCTAAAATCCTACCTACCTAAAGTCCTCCCTGAAAACTCCTACCTACCTAAAGTCGCAAAAAAAATTAGTCCGGTCTGTAAATAGCCCTGCCACCTAGGCGACTTAGGTCTAATGGGCTATGAAAGTTAAGGCTCCACATCATAGACGGTCTGCAAAAAGGTTCTGCTATCGAAATGGAGAACTCCCTTGGGCGTGTTAATACTCCATCAATAACTGTCGGAGCGAGAAATTGTTAAGCCTCAGTATTTTTGGCTGTAATGTAAATTATGGGTATTATATTCTTTATGGTAACAGGACAGACATATAAGAGGATGCAGACCGAGCATTACAGATAGGCACCGACCTTTACGAGCATTACGAGCATTAGGGACCGAGCATTACGAGCATTACAGACCTACCTAGTGATTCCACTTGCGAAGCCTGTTGCCGTATTACCGTATTGATTGATGACTGACGACATTTGGACGGCTCGTTCTAGTTTTGAAAATATATAGGACGGATTCAGCACGAATTTTAATCTTATTTCAATTAAATGAACGCATGCATAGTTGTCTTGTGAGCCTTAGTTCAGCCCTGTCTGAATTACATTATATTCTGGATTCACTGGATATCTTTAATGCCCGGTCTGATTACTCTTGTATGTCTGTGGTATTGTGCCACTACCAGTCCTCCTGAGCTCGCGGAAGTCCAGTCCTGAGTCGCAACGCGTCGTGTGAGACACGCCTTATCCATAACGTTTGCTATCTAACAAGGACACTCAGCGACATATAAGCAAAACAATGTAATGTCACGTGATGTCGGCAAAATGAGGCATAACCAAGTTAGTCCATAAAACGAGGTATTAAAACCTAATCCGTGCCGCAGTAACCATTGGATTAATTACGCTCTTAAACGGTGACCCATGAACCCGTAAAATGAGATGCGACTTTCTGTTATGGACGGACGGAGAGACGGTGGCCGAGTCGTAGCTCGGACGCTTTAGAATCCAGCGATACCGGGATCGATCCTCGGCCCCGCATCGATGTACTTCAGTAAGTTATGTGCGAATTTCCATCGCGAAGGGCACGAAAAAAATATGGTGCCGTCGCCACATTGCTGATAGCAAAATTTTCCAGATTCATCGACCTACATAAAAATAGAAAATAAGTTTTCTTAGCTACAATGTTCTACCTACGTAATTACCTTGTTTACTGGCGATATGTTTATATTAGGTCCGACATCGTCTGGACTATCATAAACATATCAATCGTTTGATGTTCAAAATCTGGTATCTGGAAAACAAAACTGGCTTTGTAGATCGATGACCTACCATTACCTATGCCATTGGTTCTCAACTTTTGTCTTACAGCCTCCCATTACGTTTATTTACTATTCATTGTCGTTCATGAATCTGTTATATTATACTTTACTTCAGTAGGTACCTACGTGATTAGTGTTTTTTGTCCTTTTTAGACATTTTTTTTTAATTACCCACACCCCCCTTTCAGGCATTTCAACGCTCCTATTTTTTTGGGTATTAAACTGAAAGTCTCAAACAATCACAAAAGGGCGCCATCACCAACGTTGAGAATCTATGACCTATCTATGCCAAGCGATAAAGTATGCCATCACAGCATAACGCATAGTTTTATATTAAACTCTTTGTAGGCGATTCCAAAACTTTCGATAACTCAGTTATCGATCGATTCGGTAATACACATACCTATCGCCGAGAAGCCAAACAGTTATAGAATAAAAAATTAGGACCAATCAGTTCTTGAGCGACATATCATTTTATTCGCTAACTAAGTAATCGATACTAAAAAAGGGGGGAAAAATAGACAGTAGGTACCTATTGATAGTTATTTAAAGACAGTAGACTAAATCTAAACGAAAAGATAACTGTCAACAAAAGTTCCAAAATGAATCTTTGGATACAAAAACCACATCGAATCTAGTATCGATTTGGTGCCTTATTGAAGACTACTGAATTGCCTATCTAAGTAAATAAACTCAACTGTTTATTTACCCTGCGTCCGCTGAACTCAATATCTCGGTCGAACAAACATCTTGCATTTTATTACCTTCCGAAAGCAAATTGGAAGTAACTCCATTTTGGGCTCTAAAAAGTTCCGTGCACGCCTTATTAGGACCCCTGCGCTTAAATCTGCGTAATTTTTAGTCTTAAGTAGGCATTGTGCGCGCGTTTAGTGTATTTTAAACTAGCTGACCCGACAGAGGTTGTCCTGTCATTGTCTCTGAGTCAATCATGAGTGACAGTAGTCAACTGTACAACCCGATTTTGATCAGATATATCTTTCCCAGTTTCTAAATTTTTCCCGTGATAAACGGGACAAATAGTATCCTATATCCTTCTCCTGGTTCTCAGCTACTTTCCTACCAATTTTCAGCCAAATCGGATCAGCCGTTCTTGAGTTATAAAAAGTGTAACTAACACGACTTTCTTTTATTAATATAGATATAGCTACTAAGTTCCAGTTCTAATAAACCACAGATGTACAAAAAGAAGCAGACCGAACACTGCAGATATCTAATCTAGTGAACCGTGAAGCCGGTCGCCATTTTGATGAAGGACGCTGGCGATATTTTGAGAACTCATTCTACCTGTGCATAATAATATAGGTCGTATTTAGCACGGATTTAAATTTTAGTTAAATTTTATGACGCGCATAGTTGTCAGCCTTAGTTCGGCCTGAATGTCTGAATGTCATTTTTTCTGGCTTTATATTATAATTATCTGTTCGCTTGCTCTTATATTAATATGTCTGTGTAATAAAACATAAATGCACATGTTGTAGGTTGGCTGCTGAATTTTGTAGTATCTTATTTTTGCTTTATTTGTGTATCATTAATTCTTCTAGTCACGAGGTTACTTCTAAGTAAGCGTGCACCATCGTGGAGTGAAACTAAAAAATAAGTCTTAGTTATTTTTTCTATCAGACTGTAGTTTGTACCCGAGAAGTAGACCTTACAAAAATAGGTAAAATTTAGTGGGATCAGCTCGGCCGTTCGGCTGCCATTCTTTTGGTCGGGTTGCCCCGAACTCGTATTCTACTTCAAGTTTTTATTCAAAACGATAAACTAGTCAAAATGTCGAGTCACAATCGACATAACCTCAGTAAAGTTACGGATGGTTTACTGAACCTATCACGGAGTTTTGCGAAAATAAGTACAAGTGACACGTTATTGCGGTTTGTGTCATTTTTTCACACTAGACCCATTTTGATCTAGGTAGTATATTTCGTCATGTCATAGAATAATGAAAATTCCAGTCGTAACTAAGCCATTTTTGTGCCAACAGCGTGTGTTATTTATAGGCAATACTACCGTTCTTACAGCTCTGAAGCCACGGCAGTGCCTTTAAAGATTGCAATAAAAGGTCATTGCTTTCAATGGCCTTAGGGTTATTGCTTTTCGATTGTCTTTTCAATGGTTTTTTGATGTGCCATTATATTATCTGAGTTTCCTTTGTTATAGGACTTTTGATCTTTGTACGAAATGGGTTTACTGGGAATCGTCCTGATCGCTTACGCAACTTAATGGCAATCAATTGTAACCCATGTTACATGGTAGTAAGTATGTATTTTCAATGAAGGTGATAGCACTGTAATCAACTTAATTTTTTAATCACTCAGAGTAATGAAAGCACCTACTCACTGATTTCCAGCTCGTCTCTTCGAACAGACGGCGCCGTCCTTTATTGAAAAGTATGACACGTATTATTGTTGTTAATGTTCCACATTAAAGGTTCGGCTATTATTGTCGTGGCACCTCACTACCGGCGAAGCCCTACAACCGACGGGGCTGCAAACTTGAAGCGGCAGCTCGAGTAGGATGTTGCTGGGAGCAAGCCTGCTATATACAGGTCCAGCGTCGATCGACAACTGGTGGGTGTGCATTAGCGCGCGGCAAAACGAATCGAAACTACCCTCACTTGCATAAACTAATCTAAGTAAACCAAATTGGTTCCAACTACCCTCGAAACTTATCGATGATTTGTATACGTTCGAAAACTACGTAAGGTTATCAAAATTAATACTTATTTATTATTAGGCGAAAGATTATTTTTATCATAGTATTTGACTGTAATACTGTAGTTTGAAAATTGAAATTACGATGTTCGTAGTATCGAATGTACGTACAGGCGAGATCATGTAATGTACGTAAGTTCGATTGTACGCAATATCGATGTAAATACGACAATTTGGAAGGTGAAGTGAAATGGATATTGACTCCTGATTGATTGGATTGAGTCGAGAGTGAATAGGTATCTTCAAAGAAGCGTGCTTCACTCTCGACCGCGTCGTCACTTACCATCAGGTAAATGCTTGCCTATTCGCAATAAAAATAAGACCCAAGGTAAAACATAAAGCCGTGGATCAGTGGAGAACAAAATATGGGATTATTGAGTTTAATATTATTTTATGAGACGAGCAAGTCATCCATGTGATGGTAAGCGCTTCATTCACAGTGCCACAGAACTTTGCATAGAGTCACCTTCAGACGTTGAATTTGGTTCTAGGTCTCATGTGCTCAGTAATTTTGCTGGAAACAGTGCCCTTCAACGTTCCTCTGAATAATTCAGTTGTGGCCTCTTCTAGTTTAAATATTTTAAATTCGGTAGCAACAGCATGTTTTAACGCAGATTTATTCGTTAAAACCTTTTAAGTAATACCTAATACAGTACCTGTTAAGCGCAAGTACATATTAGGGCTATAGAAAAAAAAAGTTGTCTCCTATACGTTTTAGTTTACTTACGAGTAGATGACATCTTTTTTCCAGTTAAAAACCAAATAACCATAATACCGATTGAACGAAATTTATATGGGACTAATTTTGATCTAAAAATATGTATAATATCAACTAAATAAACTATTTTCTAATCTGTGCATTTAGATACGGAGTTTAGAGGCGACAGCATAAAAAAATACACCCGAATTGAGAACCTCTTTATTTTTAGTCGATTAAACAACGTCTACTCTATGAACACGTAAAAATCTCTCGCAAATCCCATCGGGGTGCCCTGGCGGCGATCCTGGGCAGTCAGCCACATTCTAACCCGAGCTTGTTTACCACCTACCACCACACAAGGTGCATGAGATACTGGTCAATTTGTAGCCTATAAAATGTATAAAAACCCGGCCAAGTGCAAGTCGGACTCGCGCACAACGGGTTCCGTACCATTATCTATAAAAACGGCCAAAAATCACGTTTGTCGTATGAGAACATGAGAGCCCCTTAATTTTTATTTGTATTTTTTTTTGTATTTGTTGTTATAGCAGCAACAGAAATACATCATTAAATATTTTCACTGTCTAGCTGTCACAGTTCATGAGATAAAGCCTGGTGAGAGACGGACAGACAAACAGATGGATGGACAGCGAAGTCTTAATAATAGGGTCCCGTTTTACCATTTGGGTACGGAACGCTAAAAACGAATGTAAGTTTGCAAATAACGCGCTAAATTTAGGTTTAGAAATAGCCCACTTTTATCGCTAGTGTAGAAGCACAAAGATATCTGAATGCCACTCGAGATAGCCCAGTAGAGAACATCACGTGGGCGAAGACTATAAATACATTAATCGCTTGACATCGGATGCGTCGAACTCACTCATGTAGCATTGAAATGATTATTGCAAAAATATAAATCAAAGCGAACGACTCATCGACTAACTAAAACAATTGATATTTTACTCAATTTAAGAGCGGGCTCAGTCTACCAAATATATATTATAATAAAAGTAACGAATAGGTCAACTGATCCCGCGGGATCAGTTTGGAGTGGGCTCAGTTGACGTAAGAGTCCTACTAACACTCGAGATAAGATTTGTAATGCTTTCGGAAAACATAATGATTTTAAATTATTATATTTTAAAATAGTGAAATAATTTGAATAATTTGATAGTATTTAAAGTTAAGAGGTTTTAGTAGTTGTTTGAAGACTTTGAACAAAATAAGATATTGACCGAAATCATACATAGGTACGTTGATGTTACTGCAAATTCTACAAAATTGAACTAAAGCAACCTGAATACATATTATGTATAAAAAGGTGAGCTACCTACTTCCCCGCCCCTACCCTCAAGGCTTTGCATCGACCTTCCTAACACGTTCGCATAACGTCAAATTTTGGACGTTTTATCTGGTTCAAAATAAATCGTTGAGTTTTATTTTCGACTCTCCACCACTAAACAGAGGAACTCCAAGCACTATTCAATCACTGAAATGGCTTTATATCTGTTACAAAAGCGAACCAGATCAAAGCTTATCCATGAATTCATCTTTCGTGGATCAAAAGTTGAATCACCGCCAAAATTATCCACTCGTAACAGGGAGTTTAGGCGTAAAACCGACAATGTAATGGTGATTTTTGTCTATTTTTTTCAACTGATAAAAAGAGGAGGTTATAATTCCGCTGTACTTATGTTTTTTTAATGTCTTTGTTACGTGATTACTCTATATACCTACTAAGTTGTACGTATTCAGAGTTGGTCCCATAGAAATTTCATCAAAATCGATTCAGTAGTAGCACCGACTAATGAATTATTGTTCAGTGGGTTTAGCTTAAATAACGATACGCATTAATTCATTTTATTTATTTTGGATTTTTCTTGAGTGCGCAATTTCAGTTCAAATCACAAATTACCTATGAACATTAGATAGTGCTAAAGAAACTGGTTTTGAAGGCAGTTTCATTTTTTTCCAAACTTGTATATATGCCTTGCAACTCTCAGGAATCTTGACAGTATATCCACTGCTTTACTGAATCGTGACGTCGACTGTGGCTTGAATAGGCTACCAACTGCCTAATGACTGCAAAATTTTGACTATTTTGTGAATTTATAAAATACTTTACTTAATATTTGAATACTTGGTACTGGCTAAATGTCCTATTCGAAACTAAAACGTAAAAATAGACGCCTCTTATGCTGTCTTTATGACTGTTTGAATCAACCAAATCCTCAGAAGTACCAGGGCAGCATAATACCTCAGTAGGTAACAATGACAGTCGCAGACTACAATGCGGCTTCGGATTGATACAAAACTCGGTTCATCCGCTGCCGGCCGCATCAGCATAACGCGGCTAGTGATGTGACTACACTACTGTTACTTCAATCAAGTGAGAAATAAAACACTATTATATTTATTTCTAAACAAAACGTAGCCCCACACTAGCATTTCTCCTGTGTCGTGGGTACCAAACATAATTTCTCGTACACATAACAATACCCAGACCAGAAACAAATATCTGTGGATCACACAAGTATTTATTCCCGGCCAGAATCGAACCCGATATTAGACTAAAACAAATGGTGTAAAACTGAATAACATCACTTGCAGAATCGAACCCGATATTATACTGAAACAAAACGTGTTAACCTAAATAATATTATCACTTGCTGTTATCACATGCCCGAGAGTTACTTCGGAAGTGGTATCTACCAATCCGGACCAGCCCCCGTGATGGATTACGGCCTAGTTCTCTTCAGGAAAGTGAGATGAAACCCTTGCTTAGCACTGCTATGTTAGCAGTAGGTGGATATGGGGTGTGGTGAGATAATAAACAGGGGCAAGGACTGAATGTAAAAGTAATCAATAAAAAAAAACAATCTAAAGTTTCACCCAACCATCACTTTGCCTTGTTCCGTATCTTGAAGGAGAAATATCATATTTTTCACAGACGTAATTTATAAGTGCCACATTTATCTTACTTTTTACAAGAAAAGTCCGAAGCGAACTGTCAACGGCCTGTCAGATTCTCAGTACCAAGCAAAGTCTTCGACATTCATTATAACAATTGGGGAATTTCTAGAAATCCGCGTAACAAAGTTCTGACAATACTTATCCAGGCTTCTCTACAAGTAAGGATGGGTGAATTTCGAGATTTTAAAATGATTGAAATAATTGCATTCGGTGCTAAATTAAAATCGAGTCACTAAACATTTCGATCCCGATCGATTTTGATTAACATTAAGATGTGTTTCATTCTTTGCTTGATAAGTATCTATAAACTGAAAAAAAATCGTAGGTGGCATTGTTCTTGATTATTTTCTTTCAGATGTTGAAAACCACTTAAATTTACTAAAATTCAAGGGCATGAGAAAATCGACGAACCATCGAGATGTTTGAACAATCGAAACAATCGACTAAACCGTCTCGCACTCACTTCACTATCTACAACTCACAATTCTGTGATAAGGGTCTGACGTCCAACTAGTTACAACTGCTTATAACTGCTTACAACCGGTTCGCGCTGGAGACTATTTCGGCATCTTCGTAGCCAATTTGCACCTAAAGATCTAAGTTTACCGCCATGTCGTCATAAACTGAGTTGGATTGTATTTAAGTAGTGAGGGAAATTCAAATTAGTTTTCCGAAATGTCGATATTTGCATTTCATAGCGTGTTTAATTGTATTCGGGAAGGTATAGTCAACTGGTATGGGCCAGTTAACTACCGTTTCCCCATTAACTGATTCGTACCACTTAACGACCTTTCCGTCCATAATGGATGGATAAGATACTGAAAATCACGCAAATTAATTTTTATCACATGTCTGTCTGGCTGTCTGGGTGTCAGAATTCGCGACACCTCCCTAGGGTCTTACGTGGCTTAAAGACAATTGATATCAACAGATTGATGAAACAGATGAAAGAACAATTGATGAAACAGTATGTGAACGCTAGCTACGAACATCACTAAAATGTAGCGCGCTGGATGGCTGACAATGCACTAAATATATCTGTATAATACTCGTATTATGATATATATACGTCTCAGAACGCAATCCTATACGTATTGTGATGTCGCTTACATCGTTTCGGCTTTTATGTCGATGCCATTACTGTACTAGAATCACAGAAAGATCTGTAGGTTCCCCCTAGTATGAGTTTTTACTAGCTCGACATAGTACACGTCAACTAACGCTTTCGTATGAAGATCCTGTACAGCGCCCCTACCGGTGCGTTTATGCACGAAAAATCTTCATACAAACAGCTAATTGACGCGATCCTACTAATCTCGAGCGAGTAAATACTCAGAGCACTGTTCGAAAGGAGCAATCCGTAATAATTTTAGTAGGCTGCGGGTATATAAAAGTCTATTGACAAGTCCTACATTGAAACCTTAATTCACCCTGACCTGCTAAAACACGAGGTCTAAGGGTGGGTGCACTTATCAGAACCCCCCCCCCCCCCCCCCCGAATCACTTTGCATGCCGCCCAGCGTGCGAGTTGCATGGGGGTGCATCTAGCTAGGCATGCATAAATTAGCGTTGTTGAGGAGAGGAAGTAAAAGTAGAGGGCTGATGCCCGGTTCCTGAAGCCCTTTGACTTTGGCCAACAGATAAGTATTATCGTTGTCTCTATCTGGCACTAACCAAATGACGAAGACAGCAATACTCTAGGGATTTAGAAACAGGGCAGTGTTCACACTTCTCAGTTGTGGTGATATTTCACTTGTACACTTATGAGTTCTATGAGAAAGTTACATTTCATTTCGAAGGCAAAGCCTAGTAAACAAATCATGTTCGTTATAACATTAAATACCGGTTGCCCACGACTTCGCTGGTAGGCTAAATTATAACGTGATAGAGGTTATTCTATGCCCTTCTCTAAAGATTATCTATTTCTATATATTTACCTATATAATAAGAAACATCGAGATCTGTTCAGTGAAAATGTTACAAATCAATAGACAGAGTTTCTTTCGCATTTATAGTACTAGTACCTATGGATAGTTAATAATGCTTAACTAAACTATAACCTATATATTACTTTAAAATGTTTATAATTGAAAGACTCTCAACCGCAAAGGAATAAAGATTGTTTCAATTAAGCACTCTTATAAGCAAAGTATTTATGTATTTTAACTAATTTCATGACATGTCTCCTCTAACAAGCTGTGTCCTCGACGGCACCAGGCAAGCGTGCATGTTAACACAGACTGCGGTCGCTGGTGACATTTTCTTGTGTAAATTCGTTAAGATCGCACGGAACTAACTTGGAGTGGCTTTTAACGTCAGGTTTTTACGTGCCTCCTACGAGTAAGTGTGCTTCTACGGTTAGGTAATGGCTATTTTAGTAGAATGTGCGCTTTCCTACGTTTGGGGGTGTCTTGTCCATCCCTAAATTTAGAGCGACTTGCAATAAAACCCAATGTGAACCTTGAACGTAGCTGTGAATTGTGATGCGCTTAGTAACAATCGGCAATCGTCTATCTACCTGAAAAAGGCTATGAAAAACAGATAAAATAATTAATAATAGGTACTGACGAAAAAATAGATTTAATAAAAAGTCCTTTATAAAAACAGGGTTGTACAGTGAATTTAATTTCGTTTTAGCTCTTCAAACCCAACAGGTACATAAATATTCAATAGACATGACCATTATGAACAGTCGGGGTACAAACATAAGCTCTACCTTTGCGAAACAATTCGCGCCAAATACAAAACATCCAAACGTAAACGACTTCGCATTTCCCTCTTCAGAATGGTTTCATTAAACCCCTCGAGCAGAGCATCCTTTGAATAACTCTCATTACATTCATAAAGATGCAAATGTAAAAACAACAACTATTTGAATTCACGCGGTCGCTCCGCGTGTGGAACTTTGGCCTTAGGATTCGGACCGGAGATGTTTTATTCATGGGAATCTGGGACTGATCGTGTAGCATGTTCTGTAGCTCCCGATTAACGCTGGGGCAAAATGTCATCAAAATGGTTGCATAGAATTTTTTAAATTAAATTTCGCGCTTTTTTGCTTATGCGTATTCTGTGGACAGCGAGAAAGAGACACCATAACAGTACATTAATTTTTTGACGGAATTCCGATAAATTACATTTATAATAATATTTGACAATGGCTATATGCACAAACCGTGCGAAGCCATAACTAAAACAAAAGAAACAGTAGGTACATTTCTATAGTAAGCATTGTGACACGCCGTACGGCGGGACGCTATGAGCAGCCAATGGCGTTTACAAAACCACAGAGTGAACTAGACGTGGTTTCTCAAATGAATTATACTTGCGGGAGTATCATCTCTTAGAATAATAACACAGAGAAGGATAGTTCCATGCGTAGTTTCACTCAAAATTTAAGCCATTTTTATATCTTTGTGTGCGTCAGTGCCATATTAATGATCTACTCCCAAACGCACACAAGCGCAATGAAAATTTCGCATGCGTATTTAGTCCAAAAGTAGGGAAAATTAATAAATATTTGTCATAAAAGCATTGATTTCGAGCAATAGCCGAAAAGTCCGAGCTAGGCCCAAAACGTCTCAGTAAAAATGGCTTCACGGCGCTAGCTAGTACCTACTTGGCTTCTATGTGTTATTTTTCAATGATAGATATATTATTTTATACTTAAATACCATCTATATTATTTCTATATTATCTACCTATACATTAGCTCCTCCCTCGATTTGGCATCCGCATAACCTAACATGGTTTTAGTTAACTTTTAACTTGGCACCACCACGTTTCATATTTACAATACAAAGCCAGTCGGTAATTTCAAATTTATATTTCAACCGATTCCAAGAAGGAAAAGGCTTTCAATTGATATTTTTTGTGTGTAGGATTTGTGTAAGTAGAATTTGAAATCTTAATTCTATACGCTTTTACTCTTATTAGCTTTACCTGTGTGCTGTAAAGGTAATGTATGATTTCAATTCAAGTTTCACCCTCTTCGAGACGTGTTGAGTTGTTAGATATTTTTTATGGATTCCTTAAAAAAATATTTTACGTTGACACATTTAGTTTTATATTTATTTAGAAAACGTAGATTAACCCCAATATAAACTTGCTCGATTAGTATAATATCTACGTAAGGTAACGTTATCAAACACTCGCAACTCACTAACAAAATTAAAAACTTAATCTAACTAAACTATTTTATTTGTATATAATAATAATATCTATTTATCAACGTTTAGTTTTCAACTAAACTAAAGCACACAGCTCACTCTCATTTAATCTAATATCCGACCTCCGCACAAGTAAATCGGAAACCGTATCTCTCAAAGCCGTTATCCATTACCACGACCGCGTTATCACCAAATGAAATTCAGTCACAAAAGGTCCGTAGCCCTGCTTAACGGCTAATCACGTAGGCAATGAGAAAATGGCCGTAAACCAGATACTGGCTCGTGATTTATCCGTCGTAAACGGACAATGGACTCGGACAATCTGTCGTTCGACACAATGTTGTTTAATTGTCGTCGGCTGCGGGAGTTATGGGGGATTGTTGTTAGCGGGTCATTGTTTGTAGCGCCTTGAAGACTACATTGTCGTTGCGATTGGCGACTTTGAATGAGGCTGTGCTGTTATCTGGTGCTCAAGTTTGTAAGTCTTTAGAGGTCTCTGATATGATTAACTGTTGCATTGAACTCAAAATAAAACAAAGGGCACTCGTGTCAGTTGACTGGCTCTACCATTCGAAACAAATCTTAGCGAGAAACCGGTAAGAAACGATAGCGTTACAATACAATACAATAACTCTCTAGTGAACACCATACAATAAACATAATATACAGAACAGAAAAAAAAACAAATAAATGCTGTACAATGGGCGGCCTTATGGCTCAACCTTGCTAAAATCGCTACCCTCAAGCAAAAAAAAATATCAAACCCTACGAATAAGTAATAAGTCTACTCATTCGTAGACCAAACCCCTATCGGGGCGTTCCGGAAGATATCCTTCAGAGCTAGTCCCATTCTAGGCTGAGCATGTTTATCAAGTGAGACCTCAGATTAATCATCTAATAGATATGACATTTCTCAAGATATGACATTAACTCAAGATCCGGGGAAGAAAAGAGACAAGTGTATACAAATAGACAAAGGACTAAGTAGTATACTGTACGATGATGTTTTGTCTTTGTCGGCGTATGCGTCTTTTTGCTGTGCTGCAGAAGCAAGCCAATGTTGACATTTAAGAATGTCGCAAGAATGATTAGTGCACCACCTAAATAACGTGTTTAAATTTATCCGATTTATAAGTTGTAGCCAAGGTGTGCCCCTTTCGGGTATACGCTTTTGTCAAGTCTATTTCTGGTACTTGGTCTATGAGTGAGACAGTATTGAAATGCTATCCCGTAAGTAAGCATATAAAAAGTATATATTTGACGTTTCTTATCCGGCTGCTGCCGTCGCAAACTGCCAAATATTGTCGTTTTCATTCTCCAAATTCTCGATAATATTCCGTGACAATTCGCAAAGAAGATAAAGCGCTCCTCGCTCAAATTAACGCACAAATATATCATTTTCAGTCGTTAGTCTGTCAGGGGGAGTAATGCGAGTTTAAATATACCTACATAGCTGTGAGTGTAGGTCGCTGCGTATGGAGTTATTGTTATATCTTTAGCGGATATAATGGTGCAAAGAAAATCCCAGAAATAGTGAAATTAGTTTAATTATAAATGTATGAGAAGTTACATTGTCGGAGGTTGTAAGTGAAGTGAGTTGCATAATAAAAATGTCAGTACAAAAAAGTTTACTCCTACATGGAACACTTTAGCAATAAGTAGGTTAATATTAGGTTGTAAACTATTGGAAGGCGTTACGCCTGAACATATTCCCGGCCGTTGAAAGACCACTTTCAACCCTGAAGATCCTCTGCCGTAGGAAGTTTGCAAAGCCGTACTAGAGAGCGTCGCACGCAGCCTTTGTTAGTGTGGATGTCGGCCACTCTGGATATTCCATCGGGTCCAGATATAAGGCGAAGAACGCGACCAAGCTTCCAAGCAAGGGGGGGCGCGTTGTCTTCTGCTAAGAGCACCATGTCTCCGATGCTCAGCTGAGCTGCATTAGCCCGCCACTTTGTCCTTTGTTGCAGTTCGCAGAGATATATCTTCTGCCATCTTCTCCAAAAATGCTGCCTCATCCTTTCTAGGCGTTGATAGCGTCGTAGCTGGGCTTCCTTGTAGTCTTCCAGATTTGGCGTTGGTATAGCAGTCAGCGGCCTCCCGATGATAAAGCTTCCTGGAGTAAGAGGAAGAAGGTCAGGAGAGGATGAGAGGGGGGTCAAGGGACGACTATTCAAAATAGCTTCCACCTGTGCAAACAAAGTGGAAATTTCCTCAAAAGTGAGGTGACTGTTGCCCATGACACGCTTAATTAAATGTTTCGCCGATTTGACACCAGCCTCCCAGATGCCACCGAAATGAGGAGTGTAAGCCGGAATGAACTTGAATTTAATTGATTGCTGACTCGCAAAGTCCGACAGAGGCTCATGAGTATCCTTAATGAATGATCCTATTTCCTTTGCGGCAGCCACGAACCCAGATCCGTTGTCGCTGAATATTTCCGTTGGCCGGCCTCGGCGCGAGATGAACCGTTTTAAAGTCATTATGAAAGCATCCTTTGTAAGGTCACTGACCGCTTCAAGATGGATACATTTGTAACGTAAGCAGACGAAAAGGCATAAATAGCATTTTATCAAACGGCTTCCACGACCTTTCCGATTTGTGATGTAAAATGGACCCGCAAAGTCCAAGCCAACGGATATGAATGGGTAGTCTGGGGTTACACGTTGGGGCGGTAGATTCCCCATTTTAGGTTGTAAGGTCTCGCCTCGGATGCGCCGACATCGCGCACAGTTGTTGACTGTGCGCCTCGCGAGGTGCCTACCATTAACTGGCCATACTGTTTCTCTCACAGTCGCCAACAACAACTGTGGACCAGCGTGCATATTGTTTATGTGCTCTCTTTCAAAATATAACTTAGTTAGCCTATGCGAAGAATGAAGTAAAATTGGATGCTTCTTTTCATAAGAAAGCATCGACGCATCAATCCGCCCACCAACACGAATTAGCTTATTGTTATCAAAGAATGGTGACAATGATAATAGTCGACTTTTATTGCTCAATGGCTTCCCCTTTGCCAGTAGCGCGTATTCAATAGGGAAGGAGTGACCTTGAGCGATAACGCATAGTGAGTGCAGTGACTCATGCAGCTCGCCCGCTGATAATGTACCTACGCGCTTGTCGTGTTTGTTTCTAAGGTTGTAAATGAATCTATGAACGAACGCGAACGATCTTTGCAGCCTGGAAAGAGATGAATATTTGTCAAAGTCAATGACGGGTTCGCTTATGACAGCAGAATGCACCTTTAGTTCTGGTAGAACTTCTGAGTTCTTTGCGTTCAACACTGGCCATTCAGTATCATTGTTCATTAAAAACTTAGGGCCTGACCACCACAAGGTCATGGACATAAGACGTTGAGCGTCTACTCCCCTGGATATTAAATCAGCGGGATTAGAATCCGTGGGAACATATCGCCACGCTGATGATGATGTCATTTCGGTAATTTCACTAATACGATTAGCCACAAATACTTTGAGTTTACTAACATCACTCTTAATCCATCCCAGTACCACGCTTGAATCACACCAGTGAACTATTCTTCCCGGCGTGTGCCTGAGTGATTCTACTACAGATTTTGTAAGTTTAGCGGCAAGCAGAGCGGCGCACAACTCTAAGCGAGGAATGGTGGTTGGTTTTAATGGCGCTACCTTTGACTTCGCGCACAATAACCGGACCATGACGTCACCATCGGAGCCGATTGTTTTCATATAAATGCATGCACCGTATGCGTATTGTGAAGAGTCACTAAATGAATGCAGTTCCATAGAAACTGGCGACTCACCTAACACCAATCTTGGCACTTGTAAATCAGATAAACATTTAATGCAATCAGAAAATTTTGTCCAATCGTCCTTAATTGGTTGAGGGACGGGCTGGTCCCAATCCACCTTTAGTTGCCACAACTTTTGTAGCATTACCTTTGGTTTGACTACTACGGGGCTTAAAATGCCTAATGGGTCGAATATTTTAAATGCGTTTGCCATAATGAACCGTTTCGTTATAATATTTTCATCATTGTTGTGTACAA
Source organism: Hylaea fasciaria (assembly GCA_905147375.1). Taxonomy (NCBI): domain Eukaryota; kingdom Metazoa; phylum Arthropoda; class Insecta; order Lepidoptera; family Geometridae; genus Hylaea; species Hylaea fasciaria. Next base: position 7,833,557 of record LR990214.1, read on the forward strand.
ATCCCTTTATAGGGAAGTGCAGGGTATCGCTGGAAGGAGTCCAGCCGAGCCCGAGCGTGCTAGAGGACTCGCTGAGTGTCAGATTGTCGTGTTCATTTATATCAATTTTTTCAAATATTGACGGATAGTTTGACTTATATTTTCTTAAATTAAAGCAACCAGCCTTTAATGCATTGGCTACAGAATTTTGTATGTATATCAATTGTTGCGGATCATTACTTCCCGTTATCAAATCGTCAACATAAAAATCATTTTGTATAATATTTTTAATCAGTTCATCATCCTGTTCCTTGCCTAATTGCCACAGACAGCGTGTGCTTAAGTAGCTCGCACTCGCTGTACCGTAAGTCAATGTATTGAGTGCCAACGTCTGAATAGGCTGAGACTCGTCCTCTCTCCATAAAATGAGCTGTAAATACCTATCATCATCGTGCACTAATACTTGACGATACATTTTTTCGATGTCCCCCGTGATTAGGTATTTATATTGTCTAGCACGTATTAAAATAGCAAAAAGAGAATCCTGTACATTTGGACCCACCATCAGTATATTATTGAGTGAATAACCTGATGTGGACTCAGCTGATCCATCGAAGACAACCCTTAGCTTAGTAGACTCGCTATCTTGTTTGTAAACTGGATGATGACACAGAAAGTAGCTTGGGCTTGACCTATAGTCATTGCTTGTTGATGATAGATGGCCTAGTTCTGCATACTCATTAATAAATTTTGAATAATCTGTATTTAGCATGGGATTTCGTTTGAATCGTTTTTCTATATTTATAAAGCGTTTTTTTGCTATATTATAGGTATCACCTAAACAATCAGGAGCTTCCTTTAGAGGCAGTTTCACGCAAAACCTACCCGTGTCATCTCTAGTCGTGTGCGTGAGAAAATGTTTTTCACAGTCACCTTCAATTTTAGTTGACTGTTTTGAAGGAACCTCTTCTAAATCCCAGAATTTTTGTATAATGTTTTCAATATTGTTATCGTTGGGTTTTGAAGTTAATGTGGCATGATTGCAGTGTAAGTTCTTTGGCGTCGTCACTGATTGAATGGAGCCGGATATTATCCAGCCTAACTTCGAGCTTATTAACTTGGGGCTATTGATGCCCAAGGAACGTTGCTCATTGCCCAGGATGTCCCAGAATAGGTCTGCGCCAATCAGAACATCAATGGGGGCTGGCTGATGGAAAGTGGGGTCAGCCAGCTGAATATACTCTGGCAGCTTTAATGCACTGATATCGATGGGCGTCCTTGGCAATCGACCTGTTAGTTTATTTAGTACTAGACATGAAAAATTTGCGCTAAATTGACTGTTTGTTGATTGTATTTTAATATTACAGCTTTCGGTAACATTATCAGCGTTTGAGTTGCCTATGCCAATGACCTTTAGACAGTCAATGGGATGAGACTTTAGAGATAATCTGGTCTTCAGCGACTCAGTTATAAAAGATGATTGGCTGCCACAATCCAATAATGCACGAACCTTGACCTTTTGCTGGCCAAGTGGATTCGATACCTCGATCATGGCAGTTGATAATATAATAGCCTGGCTTGTATTTTGATTTGAATAATTTACTATTACTTCTTCTTCTTCCTCATCGACTGAGGCGAGATGATTGAAGGAGGATGGCGGGCGATGCAGCAAGCTATTGTGTCTCTCGGTGCAGTTACGCTGGCGACATGGCCCCATGCGGCACTCGCTCACACGGTGACCTTGCCTTAGGCAGTTCGCGCACAGCTTAAACTTGGCCACATCCATCATTCTTTCATCAATCCCTTTAGATTTGAACGTAGGACAGTCATAGATTCTATGACTTTCATTGCAGACAACACATGTATAACCCTTGGGTGTTTTGTTGTAATTATTATTGTTCGAGCTTGCGAACGATTTCACATAGCTGCTCTGTCCCTGTCTTTGATAATTATTGTTATTGTTAGGGGCAGAACGCACAGGCGTCATTGGCAGCCTGGAAACGACATTGTTATTGTTGTGATTTATAGACTCGAGCACATTAGCGCGGTCTGAGATGAATTTAAAAAACTGTTCTAACGTTGGTGTGTCACCAGTTAAATTGTTACGATGCTCCTCCCATTTTAACAAAGTATGACTATCTAGCTTGGAGGACAGCATAAAAATGATCAGCACATCCCACATATCAGTTGGTTGTCCTAGGCTGGCTAAGGCGCGCAAATTCTTGGTAACATGATCAACTAAATATCTCAAAGATCGTTCTGACTCACGTGGAAGCTGTTTGATGCTAAATAATGAGTTAAGATGTTGATTAATTAATATTCTTTTATTATCATATCGACTGCAGAGTAACTTCCACGCTTCAGCGTAATTATTGGTAGAAACTTCAAGATTAGAAATTACTCTGGCCGCATCACCTTGTAAATATGAAGATAGGTAGTGAAATTTATTGACGTCTGACATACGGTCATTTCTATGTATTAAATTCTCGAACGTGTCTCGAAATTCCAGCCAACGAAAATATTCACCACTAAACTTAGCGATTTGAATCTGCGGGAGCTTCAAACCTACACCATGATGATGGTCTGAATCATCCACGCAGCATGAGGCATTGTGAGCTGAGTTACGTCGTTGTTCGCATTCACTTTTCCTTGTGAACATTTCGACTAAGGTCTTGGCCGTAGCTAAACTAATTAATAAATCGTTCTCGATACGATCGCGCTCATCGATTTCAGCCGTAAGGTTTTCAGGATTCAGAACCTCTATCTCACTCTGCAAGTCATCAATCTTGACCGATAGTGCTTCTAATTTAGCAAGCCTCAATTTTAATTCAGTCAATTGAATATTATTTAGTTCACTTTGCTTTGAAATGCTGCTCAAGTAGTTTTTAAATTTAGTTATCTGTCCTTTGGCGGACGATCTTTTTATAAGCAATTCCTTGCAACGCGGTGAAGTTTCAGCCATTGTGAACAAAATAATGTGTGTACCTACACTTTAAACGGTAGGTAGGTAGATATTAAGTTCAAGTTCAAAGTTGTACGTAATGAAAATGAATGGGCTCACGCTCCTCGTTCCGGTGTCACCTGCCGCTCGGGAAGTAGTATGCGCACGCAGTAGTATCTCCAACCTGGCAGCCTGTAGTTCGACTGAGTGCAAGGTGATGTTGTAGTTATGGCCTGAAATAGTCGGCAGAATACGCTAAATATTTGATAATAATACCAAGAATTTTGAACGGATTCAGAGGCGAGAAAAAAAGTTATGTAATTTAAGACTTGGCTTGATTTTAATACTAAATAGGACAAAAATGAAAGTAAATGTGTGAATATCGCCTTAAAATGGCTTTAACTCACTGTATTTGTAAAGATTAATTGATATTTCAACGAAATAATGAGAAATGTTTGCAATTATTTTAAAGTTTATTTTTAATGGAGGTAGTTTTATATTACTCGATTGCAAATTTTCACAATTTCTGGGGGATTTTGGCAATAATTATGCACAAATCACTTTGTTTTACACAGATGGAGTGGTATTTGAATGTATAAATAAATATATATAGGGTTTAAGGAAATTTGGATGGGAGGAAAGACACTTATCTCTGGAAGGCCGCGTGACGCTCGACTCGACGTGGTACTTTCGATGTGCCGCTGATCGGTCCTGGCTGCTTGGCTCGTCCCAATGTCAATCCTGCTTCAGAGCTGGAATCCGTGGCTTTAGTCCGTCCACTGCAAGACTCCAACCTTGGCGAAGTTTCTTCTTGTACTTAGGCATAGGCGCTCGTTGCACAACGAAGAATTTCCTGTTTTCCCGTTTAGGTCGCGGTTGTTTCTTTAGCTCCCCTCATGGGCCACCATGTTATATCTTTAGCGGATATAATGGTGCAAAGAAAATCCCAGAAATAGTGAAATTAGTTTAATTATAAATGTATGAGAAGTTACATTGTCGGAGGTTGTAAGTGAAGTGAGTTGCATAATAAAAATGTCAGTACAAAAAAGTTTACTCCTACATGGAACACTTTAGCAATAAGTAGGTTAATATTAGGTTGTAAACTATTGGAAGGCGTTACGCCTGAACAGTTATCATAATATAAAATTTATATATATGAAAAAATAAATATGCCAATTTAAAGAGAGAAAAGACATTGTGTCCTTGTCTATAGAACGGACTATAGAGTTATCATGTGTAGAGCTGGAGCAGCATATAATTGTTTGTGTATACAGACCCCCAACAGCTGATTTCAAAATGTTTGAGTCCATTATGGAAGAAGTGCTGAGAAAATCATTTAATACCTCGAAATAATATGTAGTTGTTTGTGGCGATTTTAATGTTAATATTCTTGATAAGTGCCCATCAAGTGATAAATTACTAAATTTATTTTTGTGCTTTGATCTAAAAAATCTTTTTAATCAGCCAACTAGAATCACTACCTCGTCTGCAACTTGCTTAGACAATGTTTTCTGTAACTGTGAACCACAAAGCATGGCCATATGTGACAAGCTTAGCTCGGATCATTGTGGCCAAAGCGCTGTGTTTCCATGCAATTCAAATAAAGTCTCCCTGGAGTTTACTTACAGGCCCATTACCACCAACCGTATGGGACAGTTCTCGGAAAGCATTGATAAGCAACTTACTTATTTACCGTTTCTTGAGGATCCAGATGACCTTTGCAATTCCTTGTTCAAAATGATAGATAAAGAGTTTAATACAATATTTAAAGTAAAAACATATAGAGGTAGCACCAAGGCGAGATTTGATGGGGACTGGGCTACACCTGATATCTATAAAAGCAGGAACAAATTGTATGATTTATATTCACAAAAATGTATAAATGCACATGACACTAAATTTTTAGACTATGTTAAAAAATACTCAAAGACATTCAAATCTGTGTGCCGTGCCGCGAAGTCTCTTCACTTGAGTAGGAAAATTAAGCAGGCCGAAGACAAAATCAAAACAACGTGGAAAATAATCAACACTGAAACTGGCAAAATTAAACCTCGGGACCGGAAATATGTCTTAAATATAAACCAAAAATTAATTTCAAAAGATTGCGAAGTAGCCAATGCGTTTGAAGATTTTTTTACCAAAATACCTATTGTTACTACCCAGTCGTTAGAGTCATCCCCGGTTGCGGCTGCTTCTATACTATTAAATAATGTTGACAGATGTAATGATGTATTTAAATTCAAATATATTGATGTAGACACTATTGTTAAGACATTTAAATTACTTAATATTAAGAACACTGAGGATCTGTGGGGAATGTCTACAAAAATTTTAACTTGTATTATTAATTCAATTGCCCCGTATTTGGTCGTTATTTTTAATACATGTGTCGATGAAGGAGTTTTTCCTGACGTAATGAAAAATAGTAAACTGATTCCTCTGTATAAATCCGGAAATAAAAATGACCCGACTAACTACAGACCCATCTCAATACTTCCCGCACTAAGTAAAATTTTTGAAAAAATTATCTTAAACCAATTAATGACTCATTTTAATTTAAACAGCCTGTTTCATACTGAACAATATGGCTTCACTAAAGGCTGTTCTACCACAGATGCAGGGATAAGGCTCTTAAAGCATATTTTCGATGCTTGGGAGAAGTCGCAGGATGCTATTGGTGTTTTCTGTGACCTTTCCAAAGCATTTGACTGCGTTAGTCACGAAACATTAATTTCTAAATTACAGCATTACGGGGTTCACGGGAAAGCTCTCGATCTTGTATTCTCGTATCTTAGTAACAGAATCCAGAAAGTGGATATAAATGGAGTAAGGTCATCTGGGTCGCTCACTACAATGGGTGTCCCTCAAGGTTCAATACTGGGGCCATTCTTGTTCTTGGTGTATATTAACGATCTTGCCTTTTTTGTAAAGAACTTATGTGATATTGTTTTGTTCGCTGATGACACTTCACTTATTTTTAAGGTTGACAGAACAGACAACAATTTTGACGATGTTAACAAAGCAATCACGCTAGTTCTTAAATGGTTCACGGTAAATAATTTAGTGCTGAATTCTAAAAAAACGAAATGTGTAAAATTCTCACTACCCAATGTTAGAAGAGGCCACACAAATTTAAGTATTTTAATTAATAATGAGCCGTTAGATCAGGTAGAGTCAACAACCTTCCTGGGAATTAATTTAGATTCTAGATTACAGTGGGGTCCTCACATATCATCTTTAACTGGAAGATTGAGCTCTGCAGCTTTTGCTGTACGTAAAATCAGACAATTTACTGATGAAGCCACTGCAAGATTAGTATATTTTAGTTACTTTCACAGCATTATGTCATATGGCATTATGTTGTGGGGCAAAGCCGCGGATATCCAATCTGTGTTCGTGCTACAGAAAAGAGCAATTCGGTCAATATATAATATGAAAACCCGTGATTCTCTCCGGGAACGATTTAAACACATCAATGTTCTTACAGTGGCTTGCCAATATATATATGAAAACTTATTGTATGTTCATAAAAATATTAACAAGTTTGCTAAAAATTGTGACGTACATAATTTCAACACTAGAAATAAAAATAAACTCAATGTACCAAGATTTCGGTTGCAGAAGGTTAGTGGTTCATTTATGGGGAACTGTATACGCTTTTATAATAAGTTGCCAGAGGGAATTGATCAATTATCCATGCAAAGATTTAAAACTTTTATTAAGGCTAATCTCATAAAGAAAGCCTATTACACGTATCAATTCAGTCAGACGTGTTGATAATTGCTCTGTCATTAATAATCAAAAACTGTGAACAAAGCGTTGTGAATACAGTGAATCAGGCTGAATTGAGTGGAGGGCGGTTTGTGACAGCCATAGCAAGTATTAGTTTGTGTTTTGGACTGGTTATTGTGGAATTGGATCAAGATAAGCATTGGATTTTTGTGTAATTTTATGTGCCTACCCTCAAAAAAGTCAAAAAAGTTGATATATTTTTCCCGAACATTGACAGTATCAGCTTCTCAAACGCCTGATAAGAAAGTGTTTGCAAATACGTTTCGAAACATATTGATTCATTTTCTGCAAGGAAGGTTTATTGCTCAGATATTATAATTCAAAAACTCGAGAACTTCGTCATGTCTGCGCCTAACTCGAACTCGAAATGTAAAGGGTGTAATAAAATGGTTAAGGGAAATGACACAAAAATCTGTTCTGTGTGTACGGGGCATTACCATTACCAATGTCTGGGAATAACTCCCGAAAATTTTAATAAGGAGTCGAAGCAATCAAAGTTGCTGTGGAAGTGCCCAGATTGTAAGGGTTCCGAGAAACGCGGCGATAACACCAATACGCCAGTAAGGCAGCAAAGCCAGCAGAACCTGCCTGTGGATACTGGTAACATGAGTGAGTCAGCGATGGACGACTTAAAATCCTATTTTGACATAAAGTTAAAGGAAGCTACATCCACAATCCTATCCCACGTGAAAGAACAGATCATATTGGAGAACAAGGCCACTCAGAAAGTAATCGAAGAGATAAAATGCAGCTTGAATTTCGTGTGCTCCCAGTACGAGGACCTGAGCATGGCAATTAAGGAAAAGTCACAATCGATCGAAAGCCTTCAAGCTCAAAATGAGGCCCTTCAGTCCCAGATTGAGGCAGTCAGCACGCAATGCAATAGTATGGAACAACAGGCCAGAATCTGCAATATCGAGATTCAATGTGTCCCGGAGGATAGGAACGAGAATTTGCTGACAACTATCAAGCAGCTTGGGAAGGTTGTTGCAAGGGAGCTGGCTGACGGAGAAATTGTGAACTTTCATAGAGTTCCTAAAATGAATCAAGAATCAAACAGACCCCGGGCTATTGTTGCGAAATTTACAAGCCCCCGTGTGAGGGATGAAGTTTTGGCAGCTGTCAAGAACTTCAACAAAATTCGTGACGGCTCGAAACTGCATTCGGGTCATCTCGGCATTTCGGGAGATAAGCAACCTATTTATGTTAGTGAGCACTTGTCACCGGCTAACAAGAAGCTTCATGCGGCTGCTAGAGCTGTCGCCAAGGAAAAACAGTACGAATTTGTCTGGATTCGAAATGGCAAAATATATGTCCGGAAAAATATGATGTCAAAGGCTGTGGTAATTCCGAATAAAGACGCTATTAAGAGACTTTAACATTAGTTGTAAAAGTGGTTTCAATGACTTCTGATTTGTCAATTTATTACCAAAATGTGAGAGGTCTAAGAACTAAATGTGAAGATTTTTATATTAGTGCGTTAAATTGTGAATATGACGTTATCATTTTGGTTGAGACGTGGCTTAATTCGACTGTCTATGATCATGAGTTTTTGGATGAGAGATACAACATATTTAGGCGTGACCGCAGCTCCACTTGTTCTTTTTTACACAGGAGAGAAGGCGGAGGTGTTTGTGTCGCTGTGCATAAACGGTTACAGGCTATAAGAAAGCTCTCATGGGAATCGGACTGTGAGGATTTGTGGGTCAATGTAAAGTTAAGTGAAGGTACTATACAACAAAGCTGGAATATTTGTTCTGTTTACATTCCTCCGCCGTTAAGTTACAGTTACATGGAGGCGTTCCTCTCGAACGTTACTAAGATTATGAATAATGATATTGCAAGAGGTTCATCCACTATTCTTATTGGTGATTTTAATCTATCAAATATATTGTGGGAGTATGACAAAAATATTCACGCTTGTATACCTAGTGCAAATAATACCTTAATTGAAAATACATTTCTGGATGAGATGTTGTTTAATAATCTATGTCAGTGTAACCATATAAAAAATGTTAATAACCGAACCTTAGACTTGTTTTTGACTAATACGCCAAATAGAATTGAAGTTACTGAAAGCTTGTCACCGTTAACCAGTTTGGACACACACCATCCAGCCCTAGAAATTATTTTTCGTATACCCAAATATAATAAGACTCTAAAAAAAAATCGGAAGTCAGTATTAAATTTTAAAAAATGCAGCTATGAGGCAATAAATGAAGCAATTGGTAATACAGATTGGTCAGAGGTGTGGAAAGACGATGCTAATTTGAATGATATGGTTAACAGTTTTTATTTAATCATAATGCAGATTATTCACATCCATGTCCCTTACTACACTCCCCATAGTGAAAAGTATCCGGTTTGGTTTAGTGTTCCACTTATAAAATGTGCTCAGGAAAAGTTAAAATACCACAAGAAGTACAAAAAATACGGAAACCCTAGAGATAAACTAACGGTTAATATCCTAACTAAACGATATGATTTTATGCTTAAGAAATGTTATAAATCATTTAAAGAAAATGCTGTAGATACAATCAAAACTCAACCAAAACGTATATGGTCATTCATTAATAGTCATAAACGAAATAGCATCTCTCTACCTAATGAAATATCTTTGGGTAACAGATTCGCAACTGGAGGGCAAGAAATCGCTGATCTTTTCTCGGAGTACTTCCACTCAGTGTATAACATTACACATCCTAACGTAGTCCAAACATCTGCAGCTATCGAGAATCATGGCATGCCAACAATGAGTAATTGTTTTTTGTCGGAGTGGGACATTTGTCGTGCTCTTATAAAGTTAGATCCTCGAAAAGGGGCAGGATTAGATGACATACCTAATATTTTTCTTAAAGAATGTGCTGAAACGTTATCGCGGCCATTATATATTATTTATAACAAATCTCTTAGAGATGGTGTTTTCCCAGATATGTGGAAACAAGCACGTCTAACGCCCATTCACAAGAAAGGTGATGTAGCAAATGCATGTAATTACAGGCCGGTATCAATTCTTCCCGCGCTCGGGAAAGTATTAGAGTCAATAGTTCAACAAAGAATATATTGGCACATCAAAGAATTCTTACACCCAGACCAACATGGTTTTTTACCTAAAAAATCTACTGCGTCTAATCTTATAGGTTTTGTCAATGATATCTCGGAGGCTCTTGATTCTGGAGAAGAGGTACATGCAGTGTATACGGACTTTAGCAAGGCTTTTGACCTGATTGACCATATTCTTCTTTTAAAGAAGATCTCTGCAATGGGTATACATGGGTCTTTGTTGAGATGGTGTGAGTCGTATTTGTTAAACAGATCACAATTGGTCATGATCCGCGGATACACGTCAAGATTACGATCGATACCCACAGGCGTACCTCAGGGCTCACACATAGGTCCGTTGTTCTTTTTGATATTTATCAATGATTTAACTGCTAAGATAAATTGTCCTTTCAAAATGTATGCTGACGACTTAAAATTATATGTGCGCATAAAAACTGAGAATGATGTTATTTTTTTCCAAAATGAGATTGATAAAGTTTTTTCGTGGTGTTGCCAAAACAAGATGATTTTGAATATAGAAAAGTGCTCGCATATAAAATTTTCAAAAAAAAGAAATCCCATAAGTTGCACTTACAATTTAAACAACACACCTCTTATCGAAGTTTCGACCATTAAGGATTTGGGAGTTACGGTTGATAGTTCTTTAAATTTTCGATCTCATATTGACAACATAGTTAAAAAAGCATCCCAACTTTCTGGTTTTATTTGTAGACAAATTAAAATGTTCAAAGACCCTAACGTATTACTTCCGTTATATAATAGTCTGGTGAGAAGTACTCTGGAGTATAACGGCTCTGTGTGGTCACCTGGCTATGCTGTGCATAGTGACAGACTTGAGCGTATCCAAAAAAGATTTTTGTATCAGCTGACGTATGCGATGAACAAATGTAAAATGTTACAATCATATGAGGCTAGATTAGCCTATTACAAACTCAATGCACTAAATGTACGACGAAAAATATCTGATGTCATGTTTCTGTACAAACTGATTCACGGCTTAGTTTTGTGCCCAGATTTTCTTGTGAGCATAGACATAGAGGTTCCACGTCTCGGCAGTCGATTGATTAACCGAAAGACCTTCAAATTGCCGCGATGCCGCACTAATATAAGGCAACACTCACCTCTATATCGAATGCTATCGAGTTATAACGCAATCCGCTCCTCTTTGGATATCTTTGATGGTTCTTTGGCCTCAACAAAGGCTAAAGTGAAGAAAGTTATATTATTCTGGTGAATTGACGGATCCTTATTATTTGTTAAATTCCTTTACTTATTTTTGTTTCCTGATTTATTTTTCATTTATATTCTGTTTCACTTTGATTAATGTACACAGGTACAACTATTATGTACCTGCAAAGATTCAACACTGTCTTGTCAAAATTGCAAGCTGTGTTCACTGTTTTTAGGATGAACACTGAATGTCTGGTTTTTATTTTAATTCTATGTGCTAATGGTGTTACATTCAATTTGTGAACCAAATAAAAAAAAAAAAAAAAAAAAAAATTACACTGTTAATGACTATATTAAAGATAAAAATGCATGGCCTCAATGCCCCCAGCTCCATGGTAGTAATAATTAACGTGAATTTTATTAATATGTTTTGAAATTTTTATATTGATGGTCATATTTATAACAATGTAAATATTGTGATGGAAAAAAAAAAGAAGAAAATTATACATTATGAGAAAAAATATGACATCCCCGTAGAGTTTCTTGGTGCTGTCTTCTCTAACGGGCGTATTCCGAAGCACTGGTAGAATCAAACGGAGTTTCCTTTTCCTGTCTGAGATTTAATCCTGGACTTGAAAGGGAAACATCCTTTTTCAAACTCAAACCATACCTAATCAATTAATTATAGTTTGTTTTCTTTTATGATTTTATTAATTTGTTTATTAGATTGAAGTGTTTGACTTGTAAAAGTGCGATTTTATTGCCTATTTACAATAAATGATTTGACTTTGACTTTGACTATAGGTATGTTTGATAGGAACTAGGTAGCACCTACTTTTTAGAGTCCGTCTGTTTGTCTGTCTGTCTGTCACCAGTGTATCTCATGACCTTGATAGTTAGAAACTTGAAATTTTCACAGACAAAGTAAACACAGATATTTTGTTTCTATTGCCACTATAACAAAAAATACTAAAAAAGCAGGATAAAATTAATATTGAAGAGAGCTCCCATACAATAAACGTGATTTTTTTGCTCGTTGTTATAGATAATGGTACGGAACCCTTCGTGCGCGAGTCCGACTCGCACTTGGCTAGGTTTTTTACTTATGTCGGTTGAAGCCGCTGTGGTATGAGAACTGGCTCCTAGTCTAATGAACAAAACCTGTTGTTAGGGTTTAGATTCGTGTACCCGTGACATAACTGGTGTAATGTGATGATGTTACTTGAAGTTAGCAACATTTTAAACCTATTGGACTAACTCTACCAAGGGCTGCTAGAGATCAAGAGTGCATTAAACCATCCTAAAAACCATGTTCAAATGCCGCTGGTTCAATGAATGTAGTTTGCGAAGGTCTTCTGATTCGAACACCACAACAAATTCAATGAACATATTATTATTATACCTTTGTCAGTAAAGCAAAAATCATGTAGGTACAGTCATCGTCACAGGTCTCTGACGATTTCTAAACCTCTCATTCTTTATTGCTTCTTGCTTGCTAACTAACGCTTAGAGCTTATATCCTATTAAATCTAGAATGAACCTAATATAAACTAAACTTTGAACGAAGCATAACATTTAGACAGACATCTACTTAGTGTAAATCTGGACTTGATAAAAAAAAAAACTTCAATAATGATCTCGAATCAACCAAAAGGCTGTCAGTTGGCTATAATGACTCAAATAAATAGCCACATTGAGCGTTTCCATACTTGGCTATTTCTGTCGATGACTGTACAATTGACTGTACAATTGTGGTGACCGCAAGTTGGTGGTCAAACAGATAACAATCTTTCAACCACAACTGTCGGTAACTGGAAATCACATCGCGTCGCAGCACATTTCGTTATATTTTTTCTTTGCATTTGATGGCGCAGATGGCTGTTAACGGTAGACTCTTTCCCAGGAAAGAGATGTACGTTGAAATATTACTCGTGACTGAAAAGGACAGAGCTACATAAGTTGCTAAACAATTGCCGCCTTACCACAAACGTTTAAACCAGAGTTAAACGGATGTTTCTACAATTTCTTTCCAAAGAATCGACGTCTATCACTCGCGTTTTCTAACTCAATCCTGTCATTCTTAATTATTTTACTTGTCAATTTGTTATTGAGTTAAAAAAGGCGAGGGTTAGACGTTTATTTGTGGAGAAAATATTAAGACACATCTGTTTAACCCTTGTTTAAATCTTTTGTGGTAAGACGGTTGACGTACCTATGTACGCAAAAAAACTGTGAAGCAAATTATGACATAGCAAGTTATTACACAAAGATAATATCCACCGTCATATTATCACAAGCATAAAAAAATTATCCCATCATTAATAACGCCTAATCCCTTTAGGAGCAGGCCGGATGCATGATAGCGTGTGACGCCGTGGATTCATCTTCTTTCATAAATCATGACACAATGGATGTGAGCTCTTTATTATCACCAGTGGGAACATTCGTACCTAAATTATTTACATAATTTGGTAAGTACTTGTATGGCGTTTTGGGCTGGCGACAGCTGGGAAACTAAATCCCATACGTCGCCACTTGCGACAACTGGGAAAGGAAAGTTGTAAAGTGGTGGATCATCCAGTGACTCCTGGTAATTACATTTTCCAGTTGTTACGAGCTTTAGTTTTTTTCTATTACATGGGTTTCAGGGGGGTTTTGCAACACGAGCGATACGCACGACGATGCGAGATTTCACAGTGCTCGTTTTGAATGGGACCTTTTGCACTACGGTACGAAACGCTCGTGTGTATTCTAAATTGAGCTATTTTCAATACTATCTAAATTTATTTTTCCATTAGGTAATTGTTTTCTAGTTAGATGCATCGAAATAGCGTTTTGATTCAACGGGGATATTGGAATAGTGACTATAACAGCGTGCTTTACAATGTGTACGTTACGACCGTTTTCACCAAAGTGCTATAAAAATAATGCGCAATATTGTAAAGCGCAGTCACCTATGTTACAAGTGACATTTTAGAAAACCCCACGCTTTCTCAGCATCAAAATGCTATGCCCAAAACTTGGCTACACCCCTAATCATGCTAAAGCTACCCCTCGCAGACAAAATATCATATTTCTACCCCGTTATTGACCTACGCAGCCCCTATTTCCCACTTGGCTGATTTTTATACGCAGTCTTCCACTGTGATAATGATAAATCTAGACGCATAGGGGTTTAAGGGCGCAAGTTGGAGGATGTAGTGGAATGTGGAATTTTGTGTGTCGAATAAGGTAGTGTCGACTTCTACTGTCAGAGTTTGTCAGGCCCAAGGGCCTCTGACATGGCTTAACGACTGTAGTCCATAACAACTGTGAACATTTCGAAGCGCGGAGGAAATCTGCACATCACTGACGAGGTTCACGTCGTGTCACTTTAATGCGGATTAAAGTGAAAGTTGATAATTTTTATACAATTAAAAAAATTACACAGGTTGTTAATATACGAGTATTATAACGTTTGTCAAAAACTGCAAAATCTTCTATTAACTATAAGTAACTATGTCATGCAAAAGTAGCATAATAAAATTGTAATTAGGGCATTATTCGTATTTCCACTAAAAACTCCGCTGAAACTTATTTGATTAGTAAGCTGGTAACATTATGTATTCCTGACTGGTGTGATCAGGATCATCTCGTTTCAATACACATCTACTCGTCACTTGCGCTTTCAACTTCTCGTCAACTCTCTATAACTCGTCAACTTTCGTCTACTCGCCACTTATGACTTTTCGTAAGTTATGTAAGGGTTTTCCAACGCTCTGTGTGCCTAGTGCGAGTTTTGACAATTTATTTACGCGGTCGGTCCGTTTGGCGTAAACTTGAAATTGTATGGAATAATAGCAGCGCCATCTAGTGACTGATTCACTGACGCTAGATGGCGCTGCTCTTATTCCATACAATTTCAAGTTTACGCCAAACGGACCGAGCGCGTAAATAAATTGACAATACTCGCACTAGGCACACTGTGCTTTGGAGGGTCGTCGGTTGTTATCGAGAGAGAGTAGTCGTTAAGTCACATTAGAGGCCCTTGGGCAGCCTGATACACTTTGACACTAGAGGCTAGCACAACCTCACAGACAACTCGTCGCTTGTGCCTCGACACATAAAGACATTTTATATCAATTTACAAGTACAATGTCGCACGATTCTCGCGAGATGTTTGTTACGACGTAGAATTGTGGCGATGTAACAACCTAATCACGTTCCTTGTAATACGTACCAGTACGTACCAGACACTGGGATAGGCGGAACCCTGTGACATTTAAATATATCTGTCCCCTCCATCCACTTTCTTTGTAATTCTAAAAGGGTTAGGTGTAATTTGGTCACACGCAAACCCGTGTTAACTGGTCACACCCGTATTTTTTTTTTATTTACATAGATAATTACTGCAATTGGATCATACGTTCATTTGTTTTCAAATTTCTATTCATCTAATGCATGTCAAAAGCCGATTATCTTTTTAACTAACTTCAATAAAAATATTATAAATTCAACACTCAAGTACTAAATCTTGCTAACATGCGGCTATTAATTGATTATAATAATTATGTCAAAAAAATCTTCTAATATAAGCATAAAAGTAAGTACGATTAACATAATAAGGAAGTAAGTAATATAAGTTATAAATGAATACTCTTTCAACAATTGTGATACCTCTGATCCATATTATGTGAGTTCATGAAACATCTGTACTATTCAAAGGTTGTCTGTTTAGAGATCAAAGTATCGAAGCCTTTGAGGATACCCGTTTCATTGAATACGAAATATTGTTCTTTTTCTTTGCGAATTACATACGGAAACGTGGTTCAATTGAACTTGTATATTTTTTTAAATGCGGTGGTAGAGGCCAAATTTCCGTCTGCCAAGCAGTATGTGACGAGTCCAAATCTCAATGCGAGTACGTTCCAATGTGTTTGTTGCTAAACATAAAGAGTCTTACACAAAAAGTCCACAAAAGTTTAGAACAGAGTGAAACAGAAGTTTCTAAAATGTCGGTCTGCAAAATCGACGTCTATCACTCGCGTTCTTACTCAATCTAAGTCAAAGTCAAAGCATTTATTGTAAATAGGCAATTAAAACGCACTTTTACAAGTCAAACAGCTAATTCTCGTTAACAAAGAGAATCATAAAAACATAAAGTATGATACATTAAATTAAACAGTAATTAATTAAACAATCCTAGCATTCCTAATTATTTTACTTGTAAATTTGTTATTCAGTTAGAAAAAGTGTTAGACGGTATTTTACTTGTAAGCGGTATTTTACTTTTTATTTTGTTATACAGTTAGAAAAAAGGTTAGACGTCAATTTTTTTGCGCGACACAACACGAGCGAGAGTGAAGTAGCGAAGAATGCGGCAGTCGGTAGACACTGAACTCAAACTCAAATATCGAGTTGTTTATGTACTCGATTGTAATTTTCCAAAGAATGCAATTTATTCGATAGTTAAACATCTCGGTCTAACCGAGTGCTAGCTCACATTGGCGCGTATATTTACAGAGTGTACACGCGTATCGATTCATGTAGATCGTATGATACGGAACCCGTATAAATACGCACGATTTTAATATTTGTTAATAACGCCCCGTATTGGCTTACTGTATATTTTATTACGTCGGCGCGTGCTGTAGTAAAGTTAAATTATTTGTAAAACCCATTGGAAAACATAAAAGGAGGTTTCATGGAATTGGTAATTGTATTGATTGTTTTGATCGGTTTGCTGGGAATTGAAATCTGTGGTGGGTAATTCGGGCCTCTTAATAGATAAATTTAACGGTGCCTCGAGGCTTCACCCGCGTTGTCTGTAAAAAAGTTATTCCTTATAACATCAGTTATCTGCCAGTGAAAGTCGCATCAAAATCAGCTCAGCCGTTTCGAAGATGAGCCTGACTGCACAAACGTTCAGACACAAACAAACAGGCATGTAGATATCCAGCTATAATAAATATAATAATAATAAATATTGAGGTCAAAAACAGCTGGACCGATTTTAATCAGCTTTGCTTTGTTGGATTTGTCTTCGCTCCGCATAGCAGATTAACTATGAAAACGTAGGGAAAATTGCCGAATATCAATTTTAAAAAAATATAGGCGACTAATATTCTCATTTCTTAATACATTACATACATCTTGACTACCTATTTTGTTTTCAAATTCTGTACTTCAGTAACAAATTTAAATAAACAACATTTCGCCTGAGTTAATGTATGCAATATTCACTTTTTTCATTCAGTACTTATCTCATCTGTCGCAGATAAGAGATGTAACAGTTCTGATAAATAAAGTATCGCAACTCCCAGTATTTTGAGATCCCTATTCATTAAGCTAATGCAGTAGCACTCCCCAGTAGGTACCTACTGGATAACACCAACACTAGGTTATCAGTTGGCACGAGTTCCAGGCATGTCTATCTGTCTGTACATCAACAACAGAATATTGGTTTCAAGTGGAACTAATGCAGTGTCTAATGTATACAAACACAATATGCACAATGTGTGTATTATGTAGGTAGGTGCTACTTGCTTTGATTCGCACTAACCTTAACTTGTAAGACGACTAATAACCATTATTATATTCTTAGCGTCATCATCATCATCATCATCAGCTGAAGACGTCCACTGCTGAACATAGGCCTCACCCTTAGACCGCCACCGGTTACCTGCAACTATTTTGATGTCGACGGCATATTATTAGCGTATTAATTAAGTATTAATTCTGTTTCTTTTTGATATCACTTTTTCCTATCAGTACGAAACTTTAGGTTGTGGTCTACTCAGAACTCAGTTTATGTTGTGTGAATTGGTTTAGTCTTTTTTGAATTTACGCGTTGTTACGTGTTACTACAATTAAGCGTCACGTTGTTTGTCCGCAATGGACTCCTAAACTACTTAACCGATTTTAATTAAATTTGCACACTGTGTGCAGTTTGATCTAACTTGAAAGATAGGATAGCATACATCTCAATTTATAGTCGCAATAACAAAAACTTTAGCTACAGCATCGTTTGGCCGTGTCTGCTAGTATACTATACAATATCGTATACTATACACTACATGTAATATACAGTATGTAGTATACAGTATACTTACTATAAATATGTACTATAACGATACCGCGTTCACGTAGGTCGTGCAGGTGTGGCCAGAGGTTAAATTATAAATGTGGCCGATTGATATTTACCACACCTGATTACAAATAGGCGCTGCGGCTCGCTTTATATAAATACTAGCTGATACCCGCAACTTCGTTCGCATTTTTATATAAAATGTAAACTGTTTAGAAAATCAATTGATGTCGCGGGGAACAGTTATAGGTAAGAATATATCTCTCTCTTTTTCTCTCCCTTTTCCTCTATCTTTCTCCCTCTCTAGCTCTTTTTCTATCTTTCTCCCTCTTTCGCTCTTTCTATCTATCTTCCTCTACCTCCATCTCTTTCCCTCTCCCTATATCTCTATACCTTTCCCTATCTTTCTATCATTAATATCCCTCTCCACTCTCAATCTCTTGCGTTCCCTCTCCCTGTCCATTTCATCCATTATATTTATTTCCCTCACCCTCTCCGTCTATATCTCTTCCTTTCCCTCCTTCGCTCACTCCCTCTCCCTCTATTTCTATATATTTCGCACTCAATCTCTCTCACCTATTTCCCCCCACTCTCCCCTCCTTCTAGCCTAACTCTCCCCTCTTTCACTCCCACTCCCCACTCTTTCTCCCCCCACTCCCCTCCTAGCCCAACTCTCCCCTCTTTCACTCCCACTCTCCACTCTTTCTCCCCCCACTCCCCTCCTTCTAGCCCAACTCTCCCCTCTTTCACTCCCACTCTCCACTCTTTCTCCCCCCACTCTACCCTCATTCTACCCCACTCTCCCCACTTTCTCCCCCCACTCTCCCCTTTTATCCCCCCCACTTTCCCCTCTTTCTCCCCCCACTATCTCATCTCTTTCTATTCACTCTACACTCTTTCTCACCCCACTCTCCCCTCTTTCTCACCCCACTCTCCCCTCTTTCTCACCCACTCTCTCCTCTTTCTCCCCCGCTCTCCCCTCTTTCTCCCCCCACTATACACTCATTCTCCAAGCTCTCCCCTCTCTATAACCCCACTCTACCCTTTTTCTCACCCTACTCTCCCCTCTTTCTCCCCCCACTCTATCCTCATTCTCCCCTCTACCCTCATACCCCACTCTCCCCTCTCTATCTCCCCACTCTACCCTTTTTCTCACCCCAGTCTCCCCTCTTTCTCCCCACTCTACTCTCTTTCCCACCCCACTCTCCCCTCTTTCTCCCCCCACTATCCCCTCTTCCCCCCACTCTTCCCTCTTTCTCCCCCACCCTCCCCTCTTTTTCCCCCCACTATACTCTCATTCTCCACGCTCTCCCCTCTCTATCTCCCCACTCTACCCTTTTTCTGACCCCACTCTCCTCTCTTTCTCCCCCCACTCTATCCTCATTCTCCCCTCTACCCTCATACCCCACTCTCCCCTCTCTATCTCCCCACTCTACCCTTTTACTTACCCCAGTCTCCCCTCTTTCTCCCCCCACTCTCCCCTCTTTCTCCCCCCACTCTCCCCTCTTTCTCACCCCACTCTCCCCTCTTTCTCCCCCCACTCACACCTCTTTATCCCCCCACTCTCCCCTCTCTTTCTCCCCACTCTACTCTCTTTCTCACCCCACTCTCCCCTCTTTCTCCCCCCTCTAACCTTTTCTCACCCCACTCTCCCCTCTTTTTCCCCCCACTCTCCCCTCTTTCTCCCCCCTATTTCCACTTTCTCCCCCCACTCTCCCCTCTTTCTCCCCCCACTCTAACCTTTTTCTCACCCCACGCTCCCCTCTTTTTCCCCCCACTCTGTCCGCTTTCTCCCCCCACTCTCCCCTCTTTCTTCCCGCTCTCCCCTCTCTTTCTCCCCACTCTACCCTCTTCTCCCCTCGCTCTACCATCTACTCCCCCTTTCCCCCCACTCTCCCCTTTCCCCCACTTTCCCCCTTTCTCCCCCTCCTCCCATCGCACTCTCCCCCCTTAATTACTTTCCAATTTAAATTACGATCCGTTTAGCCGTTTATTGTGGTCCGTAGGGGGTGCATCTAAAGAATACCTCATAATTTCAACCCCCTTGCTTTTCCCCCTTTAGGAATGATTTTGCAAAAAAGCTGATACCCGTATTTATTTATTTCTTACCAAAAGCCTAAATAAGAATTTTCAGATCCCTAACTTGAGGAATTATGGATTCCCCATACAAACTTTCAACCCCTATTTCATCCCCTTCGAGATTATTTTTTGAGACAAAAGATGTCTCATAGGATGCCTATGTCCGTCTCATAGGTCCAATCTACCCCTATACCAAATTTCATCGAAATCGGTTCAGCCGTTTAGCCGTGAAAAGGTAACAAACAAACAAACAGATATACAGACAGATAAACAGAGTTACTTTCAGATTTATAATATTACTAGCTGATACCCGCAACTTCGTTCGCATTTTTATATAAAATGTAAACTGTTTAGAAAATCAATTGATGTCGCGGGGAACAGTTATAGGTAAGAATATATCTGTCTCTTTCTCTCTCCCTTTTCCTCTATCTTTCTCCCTCTCTAGCTCTTTTTCTATCTTTCTCCCCCTTTCGCTCTTTCTAACTCTCTTCCTCTACCTCCATCTCTTTCCCTCTCCCTATATCTCTATATCTTTCCCTATCTTTCTATCATTAATATCCCTCTCCACTCTCAATCTCTTGCGTTCCCTCTCCCTGCCCATCTCATCCATTATAATTATTTCCCTCACCCTCTCCGTCTATATCTCTTCCTTTCCCTCCTTCGCTCACTCCCTCTCCCTCTATTTCTATATATTTCGCACTCAATCTCTCTCACCTATTTCCCCCCACTCTCCCCTCCTTCTAGCCCCACTCTCCCCTCTTTCACTCCCACTCTCCACTCTTTCTCCCCCCACTCTCCCCTCTTTCTCCCCCACTCTCCCCTCTTTCTCCCCCCACTCTCCCCTTTTCTCCCCCCCCCCCCCCACTTTCCCCTCTTTCTCCCCCCACTGTCTCATCTCTTTCTATTCACTCTACACTCTTTCTCACCCCACTCTCCCCTCTTTCTCACCCCACTCTCCCCTCTTTCTCACCCACTCTCCCCTCTCTTTCTCCCCACTCTACTCTCTTTCTCAACCCACTCTCCCCTCCTTCTCAACCCACTCTCCCCTCCTTCTCCCCCCACTCTCCCCTCTTCCCCCCACTCTTCCCTCTTTCTCCCCCCACTCTCCCCTCTTTCTCCCCCCACTATACTCTCATTCTCCCCGCTCTCCCCTCTCTATCTCCCCACTCTACCCTTTTTCTCACCCCACTCTCCCCTCTTTCTCCCCCCACTCTCCCCTCTTTCTCCCCCCACTCTCCCCTCTTTCTCCCCCCACTCTCCCCTCTTTCTCCCCCACTCTCCCCTCTTTCTCCCCTCACTCTCCCCTCTTTCTCCCCCCACTCTCCCCTCTTTCTCCCCCACTCTCCCCTCTTTCTCACCCCAGTCTCCCCTCTTTCTCCCCCCACTCACCCCTCTTTATCCCCCCACTCTCCCCTCTCTTTCTCCCTACTCTACTCTCTTTCTCACCCCACTCTCCCCTCTTTCTCACCCCACTCTCCCCTCTTTCTCACCCCACTCTCCCCTATTTCTCCCCCCACTCTCCCCTCTTTTCCCCCCCCACTCTGTCAGCTTTCTCCCCCCACTCTCCCCTCTTTCTCCCCCCACTAACCTTTTTCTCACCCCACTCTCCCCTCTTTTCCCCCCACTCTGTCAGCTTTCTCCCCCCACTCTTCCCACTTTCTTCCCGCTCTCCCCTCTCTTTCTCCCCACTCTACCCTCTTCTCCCCTCACTCTACCATCTACTCCCCCTTTCCCCCCACTCTCCCCTTTACCCCACTTTCCCCCTTTCTCCCCCTCCTCCCATCGCACTCTCCCCCCTTAATTACTTTCCAATTTAAATTACGATCCGTTTAGCCGTTTATTGTGGTCCGTAGGGGGTGCATCTAAAGAATACCTCATAATTTCAACCCCCTTGCTTTTCCCCCTTTAGGAATGATTTTGCAAAAAAGCTGATACCCGTATTTATTTATTTCTTACCAAAAGCCTAAATAAGAATTTTCAGATCCCTAACTTGAGGAATTATGGATTCCCCATACAAACTTTCAACCCCTATTTCATCCCCTTCGAGATTATTTTTTGAGACAAAAGATGTCTCATAGGATGCCTATGTCCGTCTCATAGGTCCAATCTACCCCTATACCAAATTTCATCGAAATCGGTTCAGCCGTTTAGCCGTGAAAAGGTAACAAACAAACAGACAAACAGATATACAGATAAACAGATAAACAGATAAACAGATAAACAGACAAACAGATAAACAGAGTTACTTTCAGATTTATAATATTAGTATGGATTTGTGGATAATTTGACGCAGGTAAATAATCCCAGTAAATATAATGTACCACATTGTTTATTTACCAATTTGATTTATTGAGTTACATCTTCGAAAATAAATATTTTATAATCGATGAACGTTGAAAGAAGTGTTTTGTTTCGAGGTTACCAGAATACCATGAAAATACATCACTGAATACACCAAATAATGTACAGAAAGCCCATTATTGCATTACGGTAATCCCGATACGAACTCCTTTAGAGCTTAGACGGTAGAGGTAAAATGGACGGTACAAATAAGCTGATTTGAACTTTAGATTCCTTCAGGGTATTATTACAAAATTGAGTTTTCGCGTAGCCCCAGTGTCCAGGGTGTAGAGAAAATATTATGTATCGATGTTTTAACAATCGAAAGAATCGGATTTGGTGCAAAATTAAAATTGAGTCTATGTACCTCTCGGTCGCCGACGGAACTGTGAGATGTTTTTCGATTGTCCGAGTTGATTAAATTACCGCTTCGTTCACTGCTGTTCAATCAATGTAATTTTCTCGCTCGTATCGTATTGTGCGTACTCATAAACTAAAGAATCGACGTCGGTGGCATCCACCGAGATTAGCTCCTTTCGGATGATTAAAAATAACTCGAATACAAAATCGGACTTCTAGAGAAAATCAACGAGAACAATCGAGATGTTAGAAAAATCGATTCAAACATATCGGTTTCACCCATCGTACTAAGACGCTTATATTAAAGGCAGCCCCTGTGGCATGGTAGTAGGATAGTACTTACGGTCACGAGGAATGAAATATAAACTTACAGATTTTCTAATACCTGTTTGTCGTCCTTTGGTGACAGAGCATGACATGTCAAGTCGCCAATGACCTCTGACGTGGCTTAACAACACAAATCGATGACGATCGGGATCGACTAACTCACTACAATTAAGGCGCTAATATAGGAGCGATTCATGTATTTTAGAAGATGAAAGTTACCTGGCCGGGCCGCGCGCCACGCTGCCTCCGCGCTCACGGCAAGTCGAAAACGCTAATTCATAATTATTATACTCTTACTAACGGCATCACGTGGCCTTAGCACAGATTACTAGATAGTTACTACGTAGGCTTTAGTCTGAAGCATTCAATTATTTCGACACTGTAATGACATGTCAGATTGGCCGAGCGGTCTGAGATGCTACGTTCCGTTCCTAAAGACGTAGTTTCGAAGTTTCGAAACCTGCTGCCGGGAAACTTTTTGTGTATGATTTTTGTTTTGGTGTATGTATATAAGTAGTTTGTTACAATGAAAAATAAACACAATCTGTAGTAGGTAAATAATGTATGAATTAAATGTTTTATCTTTGTTGGCGTACGCACCAAGCACCAACATTACCGCCAGAATTACATAAATGATTACCTCCTTGACTATAATCCTATCAAATTTAGAATGCCACACGAATTATTGGAGTCACACCTAAATAAGTTGTATTAAATTTATTTAGTGTTGGTCCTTTCTGGTATGCACGTTTGTCAAGTCCATTTGATACATCCTCTTTAGTCCACTTCCATAATTTTCTTTTGGATATATATTTTGACAATGACAATGACGGAGTAAAAGATTTGTGCATTTAGCCAGTGTCAGGCATCCGTACTAAGATCATATAAATGCGAAACTGTGTGTGTGTGTTTGTTGTTTTTTTTTTTAGTTTTTGCCATCCTTTCACGTCTAAATAGCTGAATCAATCTTGACCAAGATTCGACCTATCAGATGGGTATAGGCTATTTTTCGTCGGAAAAAATAGGGATCTTAGAATCCAAATAAATAGGAGTTGAAAATTTATATGGGCAATTCATAATTTCTCAAGTAGGTGATCTGACACTTCATTATTTTAGGCTCTTGATAAAATATAAAGGTTAAGACTAAGGATAGGGAAAAGGAAAGGGACAGGGACAGGGATAGAGATACAAAGACTTCAATATTTATTTTCTAAACAGTTGCTTTTTCATATACGGATGAAGTCGCGCGTAAAAGCTAGTTTCAGTAAAGTTTACTGAATCGTGGCTATGACTGTAAATTTACTTTACCACGAGGTTGTGAAAATATGGAATACTAGCTGTTACCCGCGACTTCGTCTGCATTTAAATCGAATCCAGCTAGTAAGAACACAATATGCGTGAACTTTGTATGCTATTGTAAATCAATCGGGCACGTCACGTCTCTGTCAATATCTCTAAAACATCTCTATCTTCCTATTTCCTCATTGCTTTTTTCCCCAACTCCCAATATCTCATCTCCCATCCCTCATCCATCTCCGATCTCCCATCTCCTCATCTCTCCAGCTGCTGCTCTCCATCTCCCCATCTCCCCAGGTCCTCATCTTTCCTTCTCCCATATACCTACCAAATTTCATTTTCATTTTTGTTGTCTCTCTATACCTAATTTCATCGAAATCGGTTCAGCCGTTTAGCCATAAAAAGTAACAAACAAACAAACATACAAATAAACGGACAAACAGATAAACAGAGTTACTTTCGAATTTACATTATAATATTTGACAATGACTAAATGCACAAATCGTGCGAAGCAAAAACATTGAAAAAACTGGCTCATAGCTGAGCAGAAAGATTACTGGAAGTGTGCTAAAAATAAAACATCAGAATATGCATCCGCCAGATCCGCCATTATGGAAAACGGAAGTTCACTACATCTTCATTTTAATATACAATCATAATCTGCTCCTTTGATTAACTCCAAACTATCATAAGAAATCCCAGTTTTATTTAAGTGAACAATCTAAAAACGCGTTTTTGCTGCTAATTTCAGTTACAGGTGGTGCAAGAATAGTCATATTAGCCATTATTCTTTACACACAATGGAGAATAAATACAAAGTATTATAGGTTATAATAAAAGTTTAGTAATCGTCGAAGGAAGTCATTTACGGCAACTAAGTAAATAAACCAGTTGTATACCATGTAGAGATTCTGTTTGCTTTATTTTTTTGGAGAACAAACAGGAAATTCGACGAAAAAATTTTGAGGAACAGCGACATACGTCCTCTCACTGAAACGCCGTAGCGGGTACTGAGCCGCCTAGTACGCGCTCAAACTGATCATATTCTCGTCGTTTTTATTAATTTAGAAGAACGGAATCGATTCAGTTCATTGGAAAATTCAAATTTCATTGGAAAATAAAATTGCCTTTTTTATGGTTCCAAAAAAGATGATAGTTGTCGCTGAAAATGTTGAGCATTATGTGACGAAAGATTTTTTTCGGGTCCTTTCTCGTGAATTTTTTTCTCAAGATACTAGACAACTTTAGTCCAATATTATTGATTTATTAGCTAACTGAAACACTTGGCTATACACTGTATTTTTTCTGGCTTATACATATTTGTAATTACGGCTTAACTTTTTGACAAAAAACCGCCCCTTTTACGGAAGCTCGCTGCCTACAGGTCCTTAAGTACCATCTGGCAGCGTGCCGAGCTGGCGGCAATGCCCCATAAAATTGCAATGCAAACACAGTGAGCCAAAATGAGTACCAGCATCATAGACTAGCTTTATAAATAAACTTGGCCCAAATTATTTATCCAAAACACAATATCCTAATTATCCGCACATTACATTTTACTTCCATTTCACTTCCCAGCCAGAGGCAGAAGCGAAAGAGTTGGGCAGCCCACGGTAATTGGTTTACTTCGCGAACAAAGAAGCACGCATTACCCGGTGTGTTAACCGCCTTATAGGTATCAAACGCAGACCGCGGCGGGCGGAGGGGCAGGGAGCGAAGGGTTCTGTGGGACTCACGGACATATAAGATGAAGAAGACCGAATATCACAGGTAACAAGGGAAGTCAGAAAATAATGGCAGGGGCGAACTAAAGCTGTCAAGCCAACTATGCGTAGGTTCATGTTTTGCTAGCATCATTAATAAGTCTCGTGCTCAATGTTACCTAATATTTTTAAAAGTAGAATGAGCTGGCCAATTGTCACCAGCCAGCGTCACTCATCGATATGGCAGCCGGCTTCACGACGATCCACTAGATATCTGTATTGTCTGGTCTGCTTCCTTTTGTTATGTCTGTGGAGGAACTGGCTTTATTCTGGAGCAGTGATGCTGGAAGTACTTGTTTCAGACAGGAAGTATTTTGTTTTTGTGCTTGCTTAGGTTGTAAATGTTAGGATCGAAAAAAGGACTCGCTCGTTGACCGAAATAACAACCCTTAGCGGGTTATGGTTTCTTTAAAATATCCAAATGAAATTCGAGAACGCATCGAAAACCGCCTATTACGAGAAACAGGGAGACACATAGAAACTTATAATATATATTATTATTCGTTTATTCTTACAAATTGCGCAAATATACTATTGTTATTACATAATCTAATAAAAAATATTAGGAAACTCATAAACCATAAGGTACCACCGGTAGCGGAGCAGGGCCCAAGCTAGCAAGAGCTACCGTTGGTTTAGGGCTGCAGAGAGGCCATGCTCGGCGGTGAGAGATCGTGGCAGGCGGTGGCCTCCTTCTGCGAAGCCGTTATGAAGCAGAAGGAGGCCGCGGAGCGGGCTAGAGAGGAAGACGTCCACGCTGACCCGCTCCGACGCAGGCGTGCAGGGGGAAGGAGGAGGCGGTTCGGTCGCCTCCTTCGTCCTCCATAGGGGTGCCACTGGTAGGGGGTCGGGGGACCCTCCGCCGGCTTGCACGGCACCACGCGTCTGAGGGGATGGCCTTGGTGAGCAAGGTCATTCCCTCCCTAGGCGTAGTGGCCCGGTAGTCCCACCGGGCCGGCCGCTGGGGCGAGATGGTGAATGCCAAAACGACCCCATCTCGCCCCACTCCAGGCGGATCGATGGCTCACGGGGGGGTTTTAGTGGGTTCAAGTCCCACACGCCCTGGACAAGTAGCCACAGGAAAAGTGCGAAGGCATTTCCCCCCCTAAAAATAAAAAAATAAAAAAAAATAAAAAGGGCTGCAGAGAGAGGAACCTCCTCACATTTTTACATGCCGTGTCGAGAAGTTATACCTAGTCAGGTCATAAATTCTGTCACATGTTTTATATAAAATAATTGAAACAAGTTTATTCATTATGTAACCATTTATATACCAAAATGAACTTAACAAAACAGATTCTTATGACACTAAAGTTTATTCAAAATGACCTCCGTGATTTTGAATACAGGCCTTCAATCTGCGCGGCCAGTCGTCTATCGCAGCACGAACGAGGTCCATGTCAATATCGGCGGCTGCCTTAATCAAGGATGTCTTGAGTGACTCCAAATTGGGATGAGGCTTTGAGCACGCCTTTTCCAAGTGTTGCCATATCTTGTAATCTAGCGGATTCAAATCTGGACTGGAGGAGGGCCAGTCTTCGTGCCGGATGAAGTCGATTTCACGCGCCGCCAGCCAGTCTTGTGTGCTCTTCGCTCTATGAGCTGGCGCTGAATCTTGTTGGAATACCCAGTGCCTGTTATTAAACATGGTATGAGAAACAGGTTCCACAAGGTTCGTCAGGACTGTATTTTGATACACAACTGCATTCGTTTTTACACCTTTCTCACAAAAATGTACCTCTGTTAAGCCCCAATAAGACACTCCCAACCATACCATGAGCGAGGATGGAAAATGACCTCGTTGGACACGCGGAATACGGTTGCTCGCTTCTTCACTGTGTGCGTACACCTTATCATTTTGTTTGTTGTAGCTCTCTTCTACGGTAAAAATTTTTTCATCCGAAAAAAGAATTTCCCGATATTTTTTTCCCGCGTACCGCTACAACAAAGCGCGGCATCTCTTCAGTCTCAGGTCCATTAGACGAGCATTCAAATGATGTCCTGTTTTTCTTCAATATGCCCGAAGCCCTAAGTCTTCATTTAACACCCTTTTCACCGTGGTTCTGCTTAATCCCATCTGAAGGGCCAACAGTTTCTGCTTACGTTTGGGATTTCTTTGAATTCGCGCCTTCACAGCTTTTATCACTGCTGGAGTCCTAACAGACCGAGGGCGACCACTTCTTGACCTGTCATCTACACTAGAGTCTTCATTGTATCGTTTGATGGTACGATAAACGAATCTCTTGGTTATATTCAAATTTTTCAGTTATGTCAAAAATTTGAATTGGCGCGTAACCGCAACGATGCAACGCAATAACTGCAACACGGTCTTCTTTAAGCGTCCACTCCATATTTAAAAATGAGTAAAATTCTAAAAAGTATACATTTTTATTTTCATGAACAATTCGAAATTCGAATTCAATAAACTTTTTTGTGACCAGCATTCTAAAAGAAAAGTTTTTACTGTGTGACAATACTTATGACCTGACTAAGTATAATAATTTTTCTTCTTATAGGTAAACAAAAATGAAAATTTAATCGTCTGTTTGTCATCTGTGCGTTTTGCAAAGTTTATCCGATGGTATTGTAAAAAAGTAAACGAAGTTACGAGTAACAGCAGCAGCTAGTGTTTTAAGATGTCAAAATTTTGCGTAATTACGTGAATTATTAATAATACAGATGTAAACGTCACTAAATACTCATTACACACTTTATTAACTTCCACGAGTAGATACAAAGAAGAAACTTTTTCTTTGAACTTGTGACTTTGTTTTCTCTCTTTGTACAACACAAGTAAATCTACTTATCCTACAAAGAAACAGAGTACCAAAATGCTGTCCTACTGAAACACTCAATGAATTATATTATCTAGGACGCCTACTAAGGGTGCAAAACTCACTGTTTTCTCGCAGCTCTTTGCGACACTCAAACAAGGTTTTTTACTAACAATAGTCCATCAAAAACTATCCCCGATTTGTCACTTAACATCTGGTATCTAATAGTCAAACACAAACTTATTAATAAGTTAAAATCAGTATCGTTACACAAAATTTCACTCGTAATACATCGTTTGGCGTATTTCATATATCTTTCTGTACAAAAATCTTGTCAGAATATATAACAAGATGAGTAAATAATAACATTTTACAAGCATAGCATATTCACAAAAAGTTCGGTCTACATATTTTCTTGACCTACATTTTTAGGGAAAGTAATGCATCAACAATTCCACAAGTATAACAAAACATTGTGTGGCAACCCTATTATAAAATCTTTGTCGAATACGGTGAAGTGGTCGCTTCGGCGAACCCTTTCCCGAGACCCGTGGTTACCTCTCAGGGCGGCTTTTTGCTCCACTCGCAAACATAATATTGATTTAGTTTGGTGAGAATGGCTTTCACGGCAGCTTCAAGAATTCAGTGCGTGTGATGAATAACAATGGTAGAGCGCCGTACAATTTGGACGTCTTAATTTTCGCAACGAATTTTCGGTTTGCTACAGAAACTAATGAAGTTCTTATTTAATTCTGGTGTGATGGTTTTACGAGGTTTTATTCAATTCACTGAGTTGGAATGTTTTTAGGTCAAACCGTTTGGGTCAATTTTGATTAAGTTTATAAAAATGTTTAATTTAAATAAAACAATGAATTTACAATAATTATGTATGACAACGGAACTGCTTAGTGATCAACCGTTGATGATGGTGTTCTTAACTCATGTTGGTCAACTCGCAGTATCGAATACCTTCATTATAAAAAACTTGAAAGTAACATCTTTAAAGCGTTGTCACAATAAATATTCCCACACATTCCATTGCAACTGAACGAAACATCACCTCTTCATTATTGCCACAAGGTATCAAAGCGTACACCGTTGACTCTAGCATAAAGGCCTCTCACCTACTGAGTGGGGGTGCAAAGGGGTAACAGGGCGGCATTCAATGGCCCTACTGCAAGGTATCTGACGTCACAGCTCAGTGCGTCTGTGACATACCTAATTACCGAGATGCCCTGTATTGACTTCACGCGTCATTGGTCACCCTTTGATAAAGGGCAAGTTATTTGTTTGTCAAATGAGGTGGTGTCTCCGATGTCAGAGTTTATCAGGAAAAGGGTGGGCCTCTGACGTGGCTTAACGACTGCTATCAATCGATAACAACCGGTCACTTTCTCGGCCGAGTACATAAAAAATAACCGAATTGACAACCTCCACCTCTTGTTTTAATATTATGTTAAAATTGGCAGTCTAAAGTGAACTAAAATGAGCCTAATATTTTTAATGACGTCACTTTCGAAGCTTATAAAAATGAAAGAGTAACAACACCTTTAGAGACGACTGTAATTTCAGTTTGCCTGTAACATCTGTAAGATGTAGAAATCCTAATTTAGATCATATTACATTAATTAAACTAAAAGGAATTCAAGGTTCAAATTCAAATTAGTAAGTACGTCGGTTTTGATGTTCTAATAATGATTTTATTCCTCATTTGCTTTAGGTTTGATATTTGCACCTCTGATCAAAGACACGTAGCACATAATATAATTATGTACCCTGACATTTAATTAGCGCTCTCATCAGGCCTTGCCCCTGTATAGACGTAGGTGTGACCAATTTGCACCTGCTTTTGCGTGTGACCAAATTATATTAAGCCCAAAATGTCAACAGCTCGACTTGTTGTTTTAACTAAGTCTGTTTAGGGCGAATCATTCCTTAACGATTCGCAAAAATGGACCTGCCTTTTTGCCAGTTTTTGAGTGAGATAGTACCTTCCGTATATGAGCATTTTTTTCACATGATGGTAAACCGCGCCAGCCCTAGCGTCACCCAGAACTTTGCATTGCGTAATCTTGCACGGCATTGCATTGCGTTCGTCACGTTATGACATTGGTTCTAAGACTCACGTGCCCAGCAATTCCGCTGGAAACAGTTCTACGGTAGACGCTGCTGTTTTTACATCCATCACTCAAGGGTCTCCGACTTATCGATCAATGAATTGACAACAACTGGGACCGGTGAATAAAACAAACAAGAAATGTATATAAACTACATAAGGACTACAATTATAAACCAATCGAGAGAACAACAGAACTGACGGTACGCTATCATTGCTATTTGAAGCACCGCTAAGTATTCTTAACGCGTGCCAAATCATCTAGATGGCAGTGTACGTAAACACGTGGAGCACGCAGTAGATCAACTTTGTACCTTTTTGGACGGCGGCTGCACGAAGAATATGACTGATCGTCACGTTCCGCCTGAGCCGAGCGTGCAAGCGAGAGCGCGGAACAAGCGAAAGAGAGGCACGATCAGACTAAGCTTTTGGCTTGTTTATCTAAGTTTTTTTTCCTTATCACGTAAAATTAACGACCGTAAACCGACTTTATGGACAATTTTTTCTTTTACATTTGCAGTAGCTCACCATCTCTCCTGGTCGATATGGTTTAAGGTTAAAAACAAACTTAGCCTAGAACTAGGCTGGCTCCCAAAGACCGTTGCCAAAACAACCGAATAATGCTTTCCTTCATCGAAAGCTCAGATTTTACTGGGCTGGTTTCATATTTACGTGTATTATGTATAATACGTATGTGCGCTTCTGACACATTATGCGTGAGTTTTGCTATTGTGATTTTGCGTTTTAAACATTCCGATTAGGAAAACTAATTGGGTTTTTGAAAAAAAAATTTTTTTGTGATAAATGGAAAGATTATATATTAGTTTTATAACAAAACTATTTTTTTTTTTTTTCGCAATAATTCAAAAGTTATTTCAAAATAAAAAAAATTTTTTCAATCCAGTACCGAAGACACGCCGACAACTCCCGAACAAACCCGAGCGCGTGTGACGTCATAATGTTAGTTTTCACTCATTGCAGTTGATAGAAAAATAATAAATACAGTGTTTTGATCTATTTAATTTTGTTGTCATTATTAAATATTTTCATTTATTATATTATTTTTTAACAAACTTACCTTGATGCCTTGGCACCTCGAACTTCAGCAGAATTAAACCGAACGTCATTTTTTTTAAAATCGGTGATCATAAATATATCAACATCAGGAATATTATCAGACTTTGCCTTAATAAATCCTTTATCACACATAGCTAATCGAAAACAACTAACAACTCGTATTTTAGCAATAAATTTTTAATATTATTGTCTAGACACGTGTAATAGCCGTAAACGCTGTACTGTTATTAAATAGCTATAACATTATGACGTCACAACTATGGTGACCAATCATGGCGCGTTTATAGTCACGTGATTTTTATTTAAATTTCATCAATTTTTAATTGTTTATAATTAATTGAAAAAATTTTTTTTTGAAGTTTTTTGCATTAAATATCAATATTATTAATAATAAAGTTTTAAAATACATAAAAAAAATCAATATTTTTTTTTTTCAAAAACCCATTCTACCCTTAGCAAAGCCAAGGAAAAACCATACGTGGGAAGTTGAGTTACTGTCCATTTATTTAACTGTGGCTTTGACGACGACGCGCTAGTATGGCACTTCCAGTTCATGTGTCATTGAAATCAGCGCTTTGTGCCAGTTTAATTAGAGTTCCAATATGTTTAGTAAAAGGGTGACATGCTGTTTGTCATGTCTATGACATAGATTGACAGGATGGTAAGTGTCAGCTTGTAAAATTTAACACTGTTCATTTTTAGCGTGAGATGGGTTAATAACCGCAAATATTCTCGACTATTTTCGTATAGTAGCCGTTCCCAGGGACTTAAGGCGCTAAACACACGTTGCAGCTTTGAGCTCCCAGTTGCAGATCGGCAACTCGCAAAGCTTTTACTGTTAACTCTCAAGTAGTGATTTATTTGACGTGTGCAAACAGTGTATAATATACAGCATTTTATTATAATTTTAAATTTACATATTTGTAGTGAGCTTAAATTATTTTGGTTTACTATTGTGTCACCCAAAAATAGGTACTATGTGTAGGTAGGTATCTAAAATGCCTCATATCTACAGCGTTGTGTTAACCTGTGTAAAGTGTTTTTCTGAAGGAAAATTAAAAAAAAAATCGAAATCTTAAAAGTTGTGAAACAAATTTATATGTGGTTTGCTACAGGTTTAAGTATCGCAACAGTTTTTAGTAGTTGCAATCGGCAATCGTAAACTGGGCCTTTTTGTTGCTTCAAAAACTTTTTAATAATTCATAGTTTCTGCAACAGAACTTGCTCTGTCTGTGGAGCGCCTTAACATTTTATTATATTTTGCCACCGGAAGTCCAGTGACTAGTTACAACAATAAAATAAAATTTCCGGTTTTAATAAAAAAATACTTAGTTTTAGTCTGACTATACCAACGAATGCTCCGTGATCATTAACTACATAATATTATGTGCTATGGATGTTACAATTATATTTGTTATTTATACCTAGAGTCTTGTCTCAATAAAGAATATTGTTTTTATATTGTGTAGGCCAGAAAGGAAGCGGACAACCGGTGCGTTTGATAACACACGTCCGACTGTTTTCCGGCTTTTTATCCAAACCCATGCTGATCTAATAATATAATTTATTAATACCACGCAGTAAAGTCCGGGTATAAGTCTTCAAAACAACAATACGTCCAGGCAGTTTAAGCCGATCGCAGATTAAACGTTTTTTTAAGTTTTATGTACGAGCAACATCACCTTATGCGTCTACCTTTACGAAATAATGCGTATTGTCACTCTAGGCCCTAGCTAGAAAATAAGGGCTTCAAAAATCACTTTTTATCCCCGGCGAAAAAGAAAGGTGTTTTAAGTTTGAGACAGTAACACATTTGAAAAACGCGTTTGAAAAAAAAACACATTTTAATCGTTACGCTTTTTTTACGGTTTAAAAACAATCTTTATTTTTATTACAACGATGTCGGTACAACGATGTTATGGCAAGAATGTAATTGGAGCGCCCTTACTTTACACTTTTGTATTGTCATTGGTATTCGAGCAATGTAAACATTTTACTATCTGGCGATGATCGACGGCGGAGTGTCAAACTGACAGCTGACAGACGTTGTATTCGGAAACCCTTGATGTACGGAGCCATGCGTGTGGTATTCCCAAAGCCAAATAGCTATACCTCGTCTATGCTAGTTTGGTATTGGCATTCGTTTTGTTATTGAAATTGAGAAATTAGATATTGTAGTAGGTATTTGGTTTTATGACTTTTTTACTATTTGTAATTTAATCTGTCTGAGACTCTTCAGGCGTGTATTCTGTTGGTGATAAAATTATAAATTATCTATTGATAAGATTTAGATTTTTATTTAAGACTGAATAGGAACAAGAAATCTCATGGATCAAGTATTTTCAAAAAAAATATTTTTCAAAACAATTGCGTTAACTTGCTTGCCATACTTTTCTAGTTACTTTGATTTAAAAACAAGCTACTGCACAGCTATTTGTATGAAATTTCTACGGCACCAATCTGAAAGTATTTTAATATTATCTTTTTAAATAAAAAATAATTTAAGAAATCTTTTCATAAATGACGGATTCACAAACTCTACCTACACCTAAACAAAAAGTAGTAACAACGATCGCGATTAAACCAGAAACAAGAACCCAACATTGATTTGCCTACAACTCGGCACTTTGAACTTTTACTATACTAACTGTTACTAACTATTATTGTACTGTGCCAGCGGCCGTTCCCGACTCTATAATGTACAATCTCGCAAAAACTTGCGTCTCGCAATCTCTGCAACCTTTGTACACTCATTCCAAATAATAAAGCTACCAGGTATTATCAGGGCAATGCCAAAATCCACGATGATACAACGGGGTTAGTCCGTTTTCACAGTACAGTGAGTATGGACGCTCATAAGTTCACTATCTTTACAATTTAAAGTTTAGAGAGATGGTGGCCGAGTAGTAACATGTGCGCTTTGGAATTTAACGATACCGAGTTCGATCCTTGGCCACAATTACTTTTCGTAAGCTATGAACGGATTTCTTTTGCTCAATACTACGAAGGCAGGTAAAGTTGTCGCGTTCGATTGTTATAAATAGACTGCAGTAGTTAAGTCACGTCAGAGGTCCTTGGGCGGCATGGTAAACTCTGACATCAGAGGCTAGTACAATCTCATACGACAGACTAACAACTAGGCTTATTGTTTTGTTTTTTTGCTTCATTAGTAGCTCACAGTTCCACCAATTTCTTTTGACGTCAAAGCAAGAGATAGGATTCGAACTACTATTGGATCCCTAGAAATATTCGTCCCTAAGTAAATTTTTAATTGAGGAACGAAATTACCTACCATTATTTATTTGTCGGTAAACTGAAGTTGAATATTTAAGACATCGTATGCCCATACTGTCCTTAATACGATTATGACGGTACAAAAGGGTTAGTCCGGTATTACGGAAACAAGCCATGCGTGAATACGTTTCATTAGCAAGGGGTCCCGCACAAAAGATTTCATGCTCCATTGGCACCGAAACCGAATTTTTAATCTACCATTCAATGGTTCCAACTATAATTTATTTTGGTAATAATTCGTAAAATGTTATTATTGAGTGAGTTAAAATAATTGGATCTGAAATGGGATTAATTTAATCTCTCTATTTAATTAATTGCGGGTTATTTAGTTTTATTAAAGGTGAATCGCTTTTTCAGCAATCTAGGCTTAAATAAGTGTAACGCAATACCTGTTCAAAGTTCTATTTATAGTTCACGTGTTGTTTTGCTATTAATTGAAATTTGTAATTAAAATTAAGACAAGTATTAGTACATTAACACGCTAATGCCAGCAGAGGGAAGAGTGATCATTATTTATTTAGCTTATTTACAAATAAACAAGGAGGTAAGTATTACTCTGTAACGTCGAACAAGGAACAGACAAGAGACATCTCTTTCGTGACGTTGAACGACGCTTTATAGTAGTCAATATGACTCAACGCTAAAGTCAAAGTCAAAGTCAAATAATGTATTGTAAATAGGCAATAAAATCGCACTTTTACAAGTCAAAAATCTCATTAACTAATAGAAACATAAAACAAAACAAATTATTAAACAGCTTTTAAAAATGACTAATTTAATTCGATAGGTACGGCTTAATGAATACTGACAGGGAAAAAATACACTATAATTTGACCTTTATACATTTCCGGAAACGAAATTATGTGACGTTTGTCTTTTTTAAATAAGACTATTCATTTTTTGTCTCAGATAAGCTAATTTTCTTCCAAAATCAGCATTTTCTGTATTTTTTTCCTAAAACAGACGTTGACCTTTTCACGGTTCACGATTTTCAACAAATAGATTTTCACAGGTTTTATCAATATTGACGGAACCCCGAAAACGCGAACAAACATTTTATCCTCTCGGTGTCGAGACAAGGTACCCTAAATAAATACGAGTTGAGACAGTCAGCAGAAACGCCCCCGCGCGGCAAGAAAAAAAACTAAGGGTTGGTATATAAAATTTTCAAAATAAGAACCCACCATATTTTGGGTTTTAAAATCTGACATATAAATTGTTTAAGCCGTGTGTTGTGTATTGGGTACCAAATATGAAAATAAAAAAACAAGGAAATTTAGTGTTATTTGTAAAATAAAAGTGTTTTGTGAGTATGTTACAGTGTGTACAGGTATATGTATGTTTGTTTGTTAGAACTCAGAGCTGACACGGCTCAACGGACTTCAATTTCTGTGTTTCTTCTTCTTCTTCTTCTTTTTTTTTAACGTAGTCCCACACTAGGATTGCTCCTGTATCGTGGGTACCGCTTACAGACATATAATTTCGCATACACATCACACCCAGACCAGAAACGAATATTTGTGGATCGCACAAATATTTGTCCCAGGCGGGAATCGAACCCGCAACCCCTAGCGCAGCAGTCCGATTGCTCAGCCACTACGCCAAACGAGCCGTTTCATAATATTATAACCGATTTTATTGTACGAGGAAACCATATAATGCAAGGAGGCCTCACCTCTTTTGCCATCCACTATGACTGTGTTTTGGAGCGAACAATTTAAGTACCAGAAGTAGGTACCAGGGTAGCATAGCTTGGTCACTGACTAAATATGTCATTTTTAGCGCTGTCACCTCTATATGGCAACTAGTGAGTTGGCTCGTGTTCATTAGTGAAGTCAATGAACCTCGTTATGAACGAGAGACTGACCTTTACCACGCGTCGTTAAGCTTTACGACGGCGGTCGTACGCGTCGCCCGCGGTGGACGGCAGGCCTTAGATCGTCAGGCCGGTGTCACCTTGGCGCTTTTTAGGGTGCCGTATCCATAAGGTAAAACGGGACTCTTTACGAAGGCTCTGATGTCCGTCCGTCTGTCCGTATGTCACCAGACTGTATCTCATGAACCGTGATAGTTAGACAGGTGTCATTATCACAGATGATTTATTTCTGTGGCAGCTATAACAACAAATACTAAACAAAATAATGAAATCGTTTTCTTAGAGTAGGTACGGAACCCTCCGTTCGCGAGTCCGACTTGCACTTGACCGGTTTTATAAATAACCACCGCTAAGTGATTGAGTAGCACTAAGGCTAAGAACTCACACCACGGTTTACTGCCGTGCCTGCATTAATTAATTATTAAAATAATTATAGTTGCCAGTCCCATTCGAGAAAGTTACCCAATGCTCCTACCGGAAGTCAACCACTTTTTTTTAAACCGAATCTACAACAATGTGTACTCTTCCTAAAACAAACATCTACCTAAGGATATGGCATTTTACGTGATACTTTACTTGGTTTGGTAAGGCTAACAACATTGTCTCAGCCAATCAGAGGGCAAACGCAATTTGCGCGGGCCAATGGCAGCGCGACACGTCATCGCCTCGCTATAATGGAGGCTTCGTTTGTAAGAAACTTAATTTGGGTGAAAGATAATATTATTTGATGCGGTTTTTAAATATGAAGGTACGGGATGTAAGGTGCTTAATGGTTTGACTTACAACACGACACAATCATACAGCTGATGCTGTTGAAAAGGGGGTTTTTAACGATTTTGAGAAAAACATCGCTTTAACCCTTCCCCCGTGGAACTGCGGTAGATTATGGCCTACTCCTCTATAAAGATGAGGCGAGATCTATTCCCGCATAGCAGCAGAGCAGTAGACGGATAATATGGGTTCTGAATGGTGTGATATATCTTACTAATATTATAAAGCCGAAAGTTTGTGAGTGTGTGTTTTGTTACCTCTTCACGCTCAAACGGCTGGACCGATTTCGATGAAATTTGGTATAGGGGTAGATTGGACCTATGAGACGGACATAGGCTATCTTTTGTCTCAAAAAATAATCTCGAAGAGGATGAAATAGGGGTTGAAAGGTTGTATGGGGAATCCATAATTCTTCAAGTTAGGGATCAGAAAATTCTTATTTAGGCTTTTGGTACTAAATAAATAAATACGGGTTTCAGCTTTTTTGCAAAATCATCCCTAAAGGGGGAAAAGCAAGGGGGTTGAAATTATGAAATTATTCTTTAGATGCACCCCCAACGGACCACAATAAACGGCTGACTGAACGGATCGTTATTTAAAGAGGGAGAGTGCGATGGGAGAAAAGGGAGTGCGGGGAGGGGAGAAGGAGAAAGGAGGAGAGTGGGGGGGAAGGGGAGAGTGGGGGGAAGAGGGTAGAGTGGGGAGAAAGACAGGGAGAGCGGGAAGAAAGAGGGGAGAGTGGGGGATAAAGAGGGGAGAGTGGGAAGAGAAATAGAGGAGAGTGGGGTGAGAAAGATGGGAGAATGGGGGGAGAATGAGGGGAGGGTGGTGAGAAAGAGAGGGGAGACCAGGGATAAAGATGGGAGAGTGGGGGACAAAGAAGGGAGAGTGGAGGGAGAAAGAGGGGAGAGTGGGTTGAGAAAGAGGGGAG
This sequence comes from Hylaea fasciaria, assembly GCA_905147375.1. Lineage (NCBI taxonomy): Eukaryota > Metazoa > Arthropoda > Insecta > Lepidoptera > Geometridae > Hylaea > Hylaea fasciaria. The sequence goes on from LR990214.1 coordinate 7,872,572, forward strand.
AAAGAGGGGAGAGGGGGAGTGGGGAAGTGGGAGAAAGAGAGGGGAGTGGGGAGAAAGAGAGGGGAGAGCAGAGAGAAAGAGGGGAGAGTGGGGGACAAAGAGGGGAGAGTGGAGGGAGAAAGAGGGTAGAGTGGGGGGAGAATAGGATGAGAAAGAGGGTAGAGTGGGCGATAGAGAGAAGAGAGTGGGGGAGAAAGAGGGTAGAGTGGGGATAAAGAGAGGGGAGAGCGGGGAGAAAGAGGGGAGAGTAGGGAGAAAGAGGGGAGAGTAGGGAGAAAGAGGGGAGAGTGGGGGGCAAAGAGGGTAGAGTGGGGGGAGAAAGAGGGTAGAGCGGGGGTAGAAACAGGGGAGAATGGGATGAGAAAGAGGGTAGAGTGGGCGAAAGAGAGGGGAGAGTGGGGGGGAGAAAGAGGTTAGAGTGAGGAGAAAGAGAGGGGAGAGCGGGGAGAAAGAGGAGAGTGGGAAGAAAGAGAGGGGAGAGTGGGGGGAGACAGAGGGGACAGTGGGGTGAGAATGAGGTGAGAGTGAGGTGATAAAGAGAGTAGAGTGGGGAGAAAGAGGGAAAGTGGGGGAGAAAGAGGGTAGTGTGGGCGGAGAAAGAGTGGAGAGTGGGGGAGAGTGGGGGTAGAAGGAGGGGAGAGTGGGGGGAAATAGGGAAGTCGGGGAAGAGGGGAGAGTAAGGGGAAATAGGGGAGGGGGGAAGAGGGGAGAGTGGGAGGAGAGAGAATTTGATTCGCAGATAGGTTATCTTCTAACTTAGGACATAGGCTACGAACATTATTATTAAGTCATCATCATAATCATCGCCGTTTTCTATCAATGCGATAAAAACTGTGAAAAACTACCCAATTTGCGTAAAATTTCGTACGTAGATAGGTTATCCCGTTACTTACGACTTAGGCTTTAATTCATCATCATCATCACCACCGTTTTGCATAAGTGCAATAAAAACAGAGACAAACTACCCCATTGGCATGAAATTTGTTATTTTTATAGCTTATATACTTATTACCTTATACCCCAAACTTACACATACACAGTGGCCTAAAAACTGTGAAATAGTACCTTAATTTGCATAAAATGTATTATGCAGATAGTTTAGAGACACAATATAGGCTACAAATCATCATCATCACCATCATCAATTTGTCCATCAGTGCGATAATAACTGTGAAAAACTACCTAACCTCTGTATTTTCTCTGACACAATGTTACAAGTCGTATCTAACAGCCACCGCCCTATAGGTTTTATAATGTTATAATATATAACGCGGGTGAAACCGCGGGGCGCAGCTAGTATAAAATAATGATAGAAAAAATAAGTTTAATAATACTACGAGTAACAGTGAGGATGAAAAAAGATAGTGTAAAAAAAATTAAAAGCCTACCTACTGGCTAGAAAGAGTCATTTAGATATTCAATATTCGTAAAGAGTTGTATACTGACTTCAACATTCCATTTAGGATTTTATTTTTTTTATTTATGTGTATTTTTGTATGTTTCTTATTTGGGTATGTTAGGTACAATAAAACATTTATATTATATTATAATTATTCAACCTATGGGTTGTGGTCTTACGTTACTGATGGGAACAATTCCCCGATCAATTCACAATTAAATTTTTCGATCGTGTAATGTTTCAGAACCATTATCGTGTCATATTATGAATATACTAACTGAATAAGCAATGGCTTTTACTTTACCTTAGAAGGTATCGACTGCTGACATTTCTCATTTTCAGTTTTATTTTATTTGATTTTTACAATAATTGCAGTGAAGGTTTCGTAATATATTAATTATGTAAGAAATTTTTATTATTAAGTAAGTTCAAGCTTAACGAAAAAAAAAGCAAAACATTACCTAATAATTGTAAGTACCTACGCAATAATATCGTCTTTTACAAATCAAATAACTAAACTGTCTAACTTGTGTTTCTAAAATTTTGTTGCACTATATATGATAATCAAAATAAATAAATCAATCTCAATAACAAAGGAAACAATTAAAATATATCTCTAAATAAAGATATCTCTACGGCATCTGATTATGTGTTGAGTTTGCAAAAAGGATGATTGCCTTTTATGTGCTGAATCATGATTGAATCTCGGTCAGGAAAAGGGAACTCTATTAACTCTACCAGTGCTTCGGCAATACGCCGTTTAGAGAAAACAGCACCAAGAAACTCTAAGGGTGACATTTTTCAATTGTCGTATTTGCTTCTTTCTATTCAGGCACATTATAAAAACAATATTGAAAATCTCGTCACCATCAATCTTGTTCCGTTCCAAGATTTCCATTGAAATTGATTTTGAATTTACCGAATTAAATGAGAGGTCTTAGATAAAAAAAAACCTTTTATTCTGTTTCCACTACGCCCACTGTTATTTCGTTAATACACTGGTGCACTAGTGAGTAATACTACGGTCTTGTTGCCGTCAAGTAAGCTCGATGGTAAAGCTTGCCAAATAATATCAGCAACAAAGTCGCTACTATTCATCCCTTGTCAACACTATTTGAAATACCGAAACTAATGATTGTCATTTCAAGTCATAGGTACCTACTTTGAAAAGAAAGAAAGAAATATAACATTATTTTATCACAACTTTGCCATCACAACGCAAACCTTTCATTATTAAAAAGCGTACCTATATTGTCTATGAAACATGGTGCTTTTTGAGCTGCTTAATGACTAGTAGGTACCGACCTACAGTTAATATTATCAAATCAAATAAATCTAACCACCAAATAAACACAAAAAAAAACTCCTCATAAGTGTGTTCCCTGTATTTTATCAAATTCATCTGTAGAGTAGATAAATAAGGGATTATTTATCCCACTCAACAGATGAATTTGGTTTATCATTTTCATGTTTTATAAGCTTGCATTTGACCACTATCTTTAGTCTGATTTATACCGAAGAGTAATAATTTATCAACGAGCTTTCATCGCGAGCTTTCCCGTCAGTGTATTGTCACTTTAACAGCCGCAGAATGAATTATATTATTTCAACGTAATTGTCCGGGACATTTTGACATTTACGCGGAAAACTCACTTTGTATTAATGTTAATTATTTCTATCTCCTTTAGGAATATTATGCTCTTACTGATGTTTTTGTATTTATCAGATCATCCTTTTTGAGCTGAGTATTGAAGATAAAATACGGCTTGTATTTTTAACAGACATCAAAAAAGTATTTTTCTTGAGAATTCCTTTAATTTTTGATCAGTACCTCAACTGGTATAAAGTGACGATGTGGTTGAAAGGGGTGACATGTTAAGTCTAGAACCTAACTCACTCAAAAAATGTAGCTGTTCTTGGCCATATTATATTCAAACAAACAAAGAGATACAGTTTCGCATTTATGATATGACTATGTTATGTTTGTAGATACATTGTAAAAACTAGGGCTGGATCTGTAGTATCAGAGTACTGGATTTTCATCGAGTCTTGACCGGCATGCAAAAGTTCATCGAATCGCGGGAATTGGGTCAAATAATTTGACCCAACCAAACACCCACGCTAACATAGAGCAGTAACTTGAACAACAACAAAACGCTTGTTAAATATTTCGTCCAAAAAGATTATAATACTTAGCAAACTATTATAGTTCCGTTCCGTCCGCCTGTCTGTCACTCTAATCCTGCAATTATAAGTTGGTAGCTGTCCACGAGAGCCGACTTGAAGCCAAGTTGGATCCAACTTTATATCTGTCAGATTGCTAGAAATTGTTAACTTTGACAGGTAGTTACGGTTGGTAATACAGTATATATTTTATGACACATTTAGTTCGAAAAAAAAGCTCTTATGAAAACCATTTAAAATCGGATATAAGTTTGCATCCCTATTCTTTAGGCTGATATAGGCCTTGCACAAAAACTGTGCTTGCACTAAACCCATATTTTGTTGATTCGAAACTTATGTTGATTTTACTGTAATGATATTGCCATATTTTCAGAAACCTATTTGAAGTTCTGGGCTGTGCTAGTACACAGTGTGTGAAATAATAACTGTCGTATTGTCACTTTCATCTTCACATCTCTATTAAATGACTGTCACAAAAGCATCATAAAGCCGGTGCTCCACTAACGGGCATGAGATAATAAATGGCTAATGAAAAGCTTCGAAGAAATGAAGCATTAAATGGAGTGTTCACAAACATTAATGGAGTGTTGATGTGATAGTGCTTACTATAATGGGCTATTTAAAAATATCTGATGTTGCAAACCTAATGAAAAAATAACATTTTTTCGTCAGCATGACTCGTTATTTTCGCGCGCAGGCAATAACTATTTGCTCTTTTCACACGTCGTAATTCTTGTAAAATACTTCAGGAGTATTTTTAAAATAACCCAAACTCTCATTATTTGTAGTGACCGAATCGGGACTGTGATTTCAAATTAAACGGTACCATTTTAGTATTTTGGCATAATTTCCCGTCATTATATCACTCCTTCTCAATCGCTTTTAAACTCAATTTGCCGTATAAATAAGGGCGAGAGTACCAAAGAATCGGACATCGTTTCTGGAATATCCTTTTGATCTACTTTGGGGCACATTATAATAATAAGATTTCAAGCAACGTTTGACGTTAACTGTTACTGTTATTTTAGCATAATATAATGTAACATGATATTTGTAAAATCCAGAGTAAACCAGATCTGAAATTGTATGTTTGCTCATAACATTTGGACCGTTAAATAATTATGAAAATACGTTTCAGATTTTGATTGCCCTGCCAATCTAGTGGAACTCAACCTTAATCCTCATTAAACTTCAACGACTGCACTTCACTCAGTTAATTAGCCCTCCCTCTTCACCCTCCACTAGGCATTAAAGCAAGCACTAAGTCTAGACTCTGACGTCATTACATTACGTTCGTTTTCAAGATTTTATAATTAGTGACATCACCTATATTAGTCACTTCACTTACATCAGTGTTTTATGCATTGTAGATGTATTATGTACCGTATGATTAAGATAGTTCTTCGTGGTTTGATTGGGATATTTTTATGATAGGTTGTTTATTTAGGAGTCAGTCTGAAAAGCCACCTAAAGCCTTCTGAAGAGCTTAACGATTGCTATCAATCGCTGAAGCGTTATGAAAATAACATATCTTATGAAAAGGCATTGGGGCGCCAAACAGGGCCACTATTTCTCAAAACCGGCTTAAAACAATGGGCAATATTATTGCTTAAAGTTATCTCTATCAGGCTACACTTGGACGGCAGGTAAAGAAGAACAAGCCTTAAGAGCATTAGAAACAGCATTAGAACAAACGAGACACCTCGCCTTCAGAATTCAACAAAACTAATTTGCTGCAAACAACTAGACACGACTCCAGAGACAAAACTAACTAACTAACTAGTTGTAATGCGAACTTGCTGATGGTAATCTATTTCTAGCCTCAACAGATATAACATTCATGGAGAATAGATAGGATATTGATTTGAAACTGTTAAATTGAGTTTGATAACTATCGCGAGTAGGTTACCTACTAGGTTACTAGTCATGATTATATTGATATTGTCAAAAAAGAACGAAAAGGAATGAGAAGAAGTTACGAAAGAAAGCAACAGAACCAAGAAGATCTAAGAGAGGAAGACGGAAAGAAAAAAAATAGAGAAAAATAGGATGATCAGTGGGTTCCTAACGCATAATTATATTTTTCAATTAATTTCAATGCACGTAGTAATTTTTGCCTATTTAGGGCTTATCTCTTGGGTTTGAAGTCGGTTTTTGTATTTGTTTGTATTTGTATCTTAAATTTTCCTTCTTTCAAGTTAATATTGAAACCATCGTGCTGATATATTATGGGATCAACTCACTCAATTCAATCCTACGGTTTTCCCTGCAAGGTCTAAAAAAGAGGATTGATATTAAACATCCCCTTTGATAAATTTACCCTTTGAAATCTAAATATATCTCCATACCATATTTCTGGATCAACCCTAATTTTTGCATTAAACAATCCGATATCCAATAAAGAGATCCTTGAAAGCTTAATCTAACTTTGATTCGGGGATCATAAATGCGGGTCGAATCATCTGAGTGCGATGCATAACGTAACCTTTTTCAACCCCAATTTTACCCCATGACTTGCCACAAGGTACGAGTGGGCTGTAAGGCTTTTGGCTCGGTGCAAGTCTGAGACGACACGCGATGACTCCACGAAAAATATTGCGTTTATATAAAATATGATTTAAAAAGAGAAAAAGAATAGAAAAGATGTGGCCTTTTACATAATTATTCAAGTCAATAGCGTTGTAAAGTTCTTACCCAAATATACAGAAGTATGTAAGTAAACATTGTAAAAAAGAACGTACTCGTAGTTAAAGGGAAGTCGTTAGCATGAGAAGAATCTCATCTTTTACAATCGTCTTCAAGTCAGCAGTGTAGAAAAAGAACTTATCTAAATTTACAGATAAATTCAAATAAACGGTGAAGAATAGATTTCACCTTTACACATAATTATATTATATATTATACTTGATAGAGTAGAAAAGATAGCACCTTTTCTGTAAAAAATAAATACATACATGTGTGTGTATATACTCACAGAATGGTGAAATTTTGAATATACTCAAGTTACCAGTGTATAACGATATTACCATTTACAGACGTATTCAATTCAATTATCTTGCCTATATTTACATACTAGTTGGTGCCCGCGACTTCGTCTGCGCAGGATTAATATTTCGAGTAGCTATTTTGGCTATAATGGCTTATACATAAGATATAGACACATACTGTGGCGGGCTTTTTTGTAGGACTATTTAAGATAAACATTTCCATCCTACATCACATTATGTGTAACTCTAGCGGTTTTGGCAGCGCACGCCAGAATAGCTAGATAGATAGATAATGGTAGATTTTTTTCCTCTTACTTGACATTTATGGTCATATTTTGGACAATACACATAATATCTTTATAAATTGAACCCAAGTGTTATTCTGATGTATAAACTATATTATTTTTAAGATTCATTAAACTCCATTCAGTAGTTTTTACGTGAAAGAGTAACAAACATCCATCCATCCATCCATCCATACTAACAAACTTTCGCGTTTATAATATTAGTAGCATTAACACCGACAGTGTAGAAAAAGCTGCTCTTCTGTTTCGTACCAGCTGGCTTATGAAACGCCGCCGGATATATGGCGGTCTTGTATCTTATATCCGGCCTCTCGACCCGGTTGCAGCGGTTCGTTACCCGGACACCTGGATGTAATTAATATATTTTTTATAAGGCTAGTCGGGAGATAGTCTGAAGACTGTTAGGAAAAGAACGTTTGCAGGTAGCTTTCATTTGTTCCTAATGTCCCCCGGTATGCAAATGGGGATGGCGAAAATTATTTTTGCCAGCGTTCCTACAAAGATAATTTACAAGTATGATCCAGAACTTTGCGTCGGCCCTAGTATTATGTCGTATGTCTGTATTATAGATCTGTATTTTGATAATGCACCTATACTTCCATAACTAACCTCACTCCGTAAATCTGAAAAGTTGTGCTCCTCAATCGTACCCTCCTAGCCCCATCGCATCTTCTACCGCCCCAAACCATAGACAAAAATGACGAAGAACCTTCAAAAGATGTTCTGATTAAAACCATCAAACCTGCTTAAAACGAGGTGTCCCTGAAGTATGTCGATTACAATCTGTGCTTCGAGATCAGTCTTTCGACTTTACGATGCTGTCGTATAAAAATACGCAGTAGGTAAAGTCTCTACAATCTCACACAACACGATCAAAGCTGTGACAATAACTTTTTGTGGCAGACAAGCTACAGCAGCTAATAGTACTGTAACTTTTAGATGCTGTACCTAGTTGTTTTCAAAATAATTTGGATTAAGGTTCTTCTTGTAGGTAATTAGATTTAGACTTCTGACAAACTGTTTTTAATGTTTTTAATCTCTAATAAACTGGTTAATATTTCACTAAAATTAGACACAAAAGCATGGATATGACCAGGAAACAAAAATACGAAAAAGAAAACAAAATCACGATCACATTTCAGTATTTTTCTCTTTTGCTTCGCACGGAGCATAAAGTGTGTAAAAAACCGTTCTTATATCCAGGGCAACAAAACCACTGTAATTCAGTTGACCAGTGTTATTAGTCAGGGTCAAATAATAAATTGTTTCAGACTTACTATATTATAGTCACAATTTTAAGTTCTAAGTCATTTAGGTAGTCGCTAGTTAATTTTTTCATATTGCAGTCTATGACGGTTTTTGTTCAGTTTTCCATCGAAACGTTGAACTGTTGCTACTGTCAGCACTGTCATCTTAACGGCACCTTACCATACCGTCCAATCTTGAACCTCCTTATCGGAAATCGTAAGATTTTACCGTAAAATTTCAATTTTCCGATATTTGAAAATCTCGCGATTCTAGCACGGTGAACATCGTCAAATTCAAGATGGCTGCCGATTTATCAAAATGCAATGCAAAGTGCACTGCAGCGTTCTTTCCAGGCGACAAAATCGTATCGTATGAGTGACACAGAGTACTAAAATACTTTGATGGGCCATGATCCGTTTTATACGTGACGGCTTTGTGGCGTAACCGGAGAGTGAGTCAACTCCGAAACGTGAGTTTACGGGTTCGGTTCCCGCGCAGGGCTAACATTTGTGAGACCCTATATTATTTGCTCAGTCTCAGTGATTGTGATAACAAGGTCCTTGTAGTTCTCGATTTGCTCGGCACAATTTAAATAATAAATAAAAGCCTCCAGGCACTTAGTAAAATGTAAAAAAAGAGAATTAAACTTAAGCTTAAGTCACAAAGAGAAAGGTTAACTTAATTAAACAAAGTTCTTACGACATTTTTAAAAACCCTGAGTCGGGGCAAAAAGTACATTAAAATGCCAAAACAACCTAAACACCATTATAATTAACTAAGAAGGAAGATATTTTTCAGCGAAGTTTCAATTACTTTCATTAACTCGACCCTTAGTTTCCAATTTTCTGTTTTGCTGATAATGAAATAAAGTTTAAAGTGCCGTAATTGACGTAGAGCACTACTTCAAGTCAAACGAACTAAGCTTAGGTCCTTTTTTCCGTCCAGCCAAAGAGAAAATAATCACCCCACTTCTGAAACGAAGAAGAAATTACAAACAAAACTATAAACTGAACGGTACGTTACTTCAATTAGTTGTTCATTAGAGGAGATTTTATGACGGCATTTCAGATAAGTGTTTTGATTTACTTCCCAGCAATATAATCACAGTCACCGGGTGGACACTCCAAACAAACAGCTGAATTGGACAAAAGACAAGTTAAACTATACGAATCGTCTGTGTTGATACTGCGTTGCTACTCATAAGAACACCCGCACGCTCAAAGTGTAATATAAAATCCCAATCGTGCTATCTTAGGTATTAATCTTCTAGGGTATGTGTTCTATGTTTCTATATATCGCAGTGCATGCACCGACTGCTGCCAATTAAATACCTGGCTAGCATGTATGAACAGGCACATGAACGTGGAAGAAGCGACAGTGGTGTTTCAGGATCGTAGCATGTGGAAAGATGAAGTCTCTCCCTACCACACCGGGGCTGTATGTATGCATGTAAAAATGCACCCTTTCTAAGACAAAATGTACTAAGACGTGGTATGAAAGAACCAGTGTGCACCGTGTTTTGTTTCACATCGCGTTATTATCGCAACAGTGTATGTAAGATCGCAAGCGTTCCAATACAAACTGCGCATGATACAAGTGTGCGGGCAGCCTTACGATAAAATAATAAACCCAACTCCACAAATTGTACGCACATTAAAATTAACCTAAAAATAAAGGCGAGTACTCAACAGCTAATGACGTCTCGTTGTCAGCTAATCACGGCGATTGACGGCGATCAACCTCGTGTGAACCGACCCTTAGCTAGGTCACAGTAACCTTGGGAACGTTAAACTGCGCCACAGTGTAGTAAAGCTAACAGTGAGACATGTCACACTAACACTATACGTCACTACTCTTTTTAATTTGTAATTCAGTATCCCACAGCTGAGCTGAGGCTTCTTTGATACCTTACTACTCTCTCTACTTGGAGCTAGTTCCTATAAGACTACTTTTTTTGATCCCTCCTCGTATATTTACAGTTAAACACTAGTTCGGGAGCCTACGGATTCAAAATGTAGCAGTAAAATTACTTTATCAATAAATACATTTTGTATTTGTATTTGTAAATATTTTTAGTACTCAATTGATCCACCGAGCCTTACCTTACTGTGGTCGGTGTAGGTTAAAAAACAGCTGTCAACAAGATGTAAATCAAACCACTTTTTAGTTGAAAGTTGGTTCTAACTATTTATTCATTTGGTATTTACGGTGAAGTGAGGTATTGAAACTTAAAGCGAGAAATTCAAATTTATACTCGAAATTTCACGATCGGCTAAGTTTACAGTGAATGTATTGTAAAAAGGCTTTGAAGGGTGAGTCTAAGGGTTGAATAATGAACAGAATTCGGTAATTTATTTCAAAAGCTTGCTTTCGTTTAAGCAAAGTGCACTCATTCGGGGAACAAGTTAAGGTCAAATCTTTATAGTTTATTTGGTTGCTTTTCAGTGTGAAAAACGCTGTAAACTTATTTACAGTTCACATTGGAAAAAAACATATCAATTTAGTTATAAACCTAAATGCAGTTAACAAAATATCTTATCGCTAATTATTGAGGGACTTAATGGCAATTATTGAAATTAGGTTTATTTACTATAGTTTATTTTGGTTTATTATATATTATAGTGATTCCAATTAAGCATACTCATAGAGGGCATAGGTAGAGATGGGCATATTTCCGAATAGTGCGTAATTTTAGTTCGAATTACAAATTACCGATGAACGTTAATGCAAAATAACACTTGCGCGACGAACGTTAGCACGAAGCCCTGAAGTTAACGAAGTTTTAGTTTTCCTGTCCGATATTCAATCATGAATCAGCGCATGAAAGAGGAACATACTATTTTCAATTGAATCAATAACTTACTCAGTTTTTTTGCATTTACCGCAAAATGTTAACAAGCGTATTCTAGATTGTATTTACAAAACAAAAACGGGTCTATTGCTCTCACAGATTAATTTCAAAATATATTTTGATCAAGTCAAAGTAACCGTGGTCACGAGGAGAAGAATATTTAGCTAGCATCAATCAAATTTGCTAAAGTTTAACAACTACTTAAATTTATTTAATTAAATTTTATAATGTAATTTATGTTGCTTTAAAAAGTATACACCTTTTAAAGCAACACAAAAATTGCTTTTCCATCTAAGTATACCACCACGCCACTGAGTTTCTACCCTTACATGTCATAAAGTTATATAATATTACGATAAACACTAATAAACAGTCAGAACGGCCGCAAAAAAATAACAGCTGTCTAAATATCCAGCCTAAAACATTGGCACCCAAAATAAAATACCCTCACTTAGAATACCGATAAAAAATAAGGGGCCACTTAAACGAGAGCTAAAAGACGGAGCTTCCAATAAAGCATATTTAATGCTCGGTCCTTATAGAGCTCTTTGCTGGTGAATAATTAATTTTTTGGAGATAAATGGCATTAAACCCTCAATATTCAAGGACTTATGCTTTAGAACAGACAGCGGGGTGGCGAGACGGCGACGGGACGGAAGAAGTTGCAATGGCAATTCATCAAAATCGGTTTAGCTGTTTCGAAGTGAAAATGTGACATACAGACACACTTCCATATTGTGTATTATATCAGTATGGACTAAAATAATATGAGTAATGGTATCCAAGCCACAACTATCACTGTCCAAAAAAATGAGCGCGTAAAATATTGATCCTAATAAAAAATAAGGGCCCATTTGCCAGTAGCGTTAAATCGGCGGCGCGTTTTTCCAGTGAATTATTAAATTCGGTGAAAATATTCTTCAAGAGCCCTCGCGTTAAATAAACGCGTGCTGTATTGGCTACAAGTAGTAAGCTGGGGGTCCAGTGAGGGAAGAAGTGGGAGAGAAGACGTCATGTTTCATTTCAACAGAGTAATGTACACCTGAAATTTGTGAGAAGGGCGTTTTATTTACCAGAGTAGGTATTTACATATCTTGCCACTCCCGGACCGTACGATTCTATGTATATCTAGTTAAATCAAAAACATTTTAGCAGTAAACACACATTAAGTAAACATAAAAAGTATTCTCAGGAAATTTGTCAAACTCCATTGTTATCTTCACATTTTTTCCCAGAACGTTTAGTTTATAGCGTAGCTTTAACTACAAACTCAACTTATTCTCATTGATGAAACAAATATTGTCGGCAAAATTAATTCATCGTTATCTTGACGGTTCGTCCCAGCGTGAATTTAAAACGAATTTTATAGCCGCGCTTAGCTGTCTCTGGTACACAAGGGCAAAATAAATGGATGCCCTATACTAACTTTAGGATTTTGATAAACAACTTTTTAATAGAAAATTCTCTTGAAATATTTTTCAAAGTATTTAGTGAAAACATGATTATAATAAATGAAGCCCAAAATATTTCTTAAAAATATTTTTTTTATTTTCAAGTTTTGGAATCAAACCAAATTTCTGAAGTAGCTTTGCCCGTAACTTAGTTTTTTTTTATTCTATGTAGGTATCCTGTAAAATATGAAAACAGAAAACATTGTAACAAATAAAAATTTTTGACAAACTCGGATAGACAAAATATTCATCTTTACATGTTTGACTTGTAAAAGTGCGATTTAATTGCCTTTTTGCAATAAATGCTTTGACTTTGACTTTGATTCCAAGAACAGTCATTCAGGAATAACAATATTATGGATCGCTTACATAAAACTTAAGCTATTATTTACAGCTTTTATCGTACTGCAACACATAGATTATAATTATCTCTATATTATAATAATATGTATTATACATACAAAACTTTTCTCTTTTTTGTCATAGGTTTATAATATTTATTCTGCTATTCGAAACGAAGCCAAATCCAACAAAGCAAAGATCATGAAAATCGGTCCAGCCGTTCTCGAGTTAATAAATGATAACTAGCACCCCTATATTTTAAATAGATATATTATAGAAGAACTGGACAGTGCGAAGCCACCGTCACCGCCACCGCGCCTATCTGCGCTTTATAAACCTCATCGACCCTTTTTTTTTTTTTTTTTTTTTTTTAGGGGGGGAAATGCCTTCGCACTTCCCTTCCGCCACGGGGGTGGTGGAAAGGGGTGTGTGGGACTTGAACCCACTAAAACCCCCCCGTGAGCCGTCGATCCGCCTGGAGTGGGGCGAGATGGGGTCGTGTTGGCATTCACCATCTCGCCCCAGCGGCCGGCCCGGTGGGACTACCGGGCCACTACGCCTAGGGAGGGGATGACCTTGCTCACCAAGGCCATCCCCCCAGACGCGTGGTGCCGTGCAAGCCGGCGGGGGGTCCCCCGACCCCCCACCAGTGGCACCACTATGGAGGACGAAGGAGGCGACCGAACCGCCTCCTCCTTCCCCCTGGACGTCTGCGTCGGAGCGGGTCAGCATGGACGTCTTCCTCTCTGGCCCGCTCCGCGGCCTCCTTCTGTTTCATAACGGCTTCGCAGAAGGAGGCCACCGCCTGCCACGATCTCTCACTGCCAAGCATGGCGTTTACCACACTCGGCAGAGAGAGATCCTGTCCCACGAGCACTGAAAGCGTGTGCCGCTGCGGGGACCATGCGGCACACGCCTCCAGCGTATGAGGCGCCGTGTCTTCCAGCACCCCACATTCGTGACAGGCTGGGGTCGCTTCCCGCCTCGCGATTTGGTACAGGTACTTTCCAAAACAGCCATGTCCGGAAAGCACCTGCACCAATCGGAAGGTCAGCGACCCATAACGCCGCCCCATCCACCGCGAAAGCACCGGGCGGATGGCCTCCACCGTCCACTGTCCCGGGACAGGTGGAGCCAGGTCCTCCGACCACCGCCACAACAGAGTGGCCCGTGCCTGTCGCCGCATGCGCCGCACCTCCTCCCACGCTGGAGGCTCCCCGCGGGATCTCCTCGCCGCCACGAAGTGGTAAACTTCGGCAAGGATCTCCGCTTGGAGCTCCCAGGGGGGATCACTGGCGAGAACGCACGCCGCCGTCCAGGACACCGTCCGGTATCCTCGGATCGCCCTCGTCGCTATGACCCGCTGCGGACGTCGCAGCAGGGCCTTGTTGTCGCGACCGAGGGCGTCGACCCAGACCGGTGCCCCATAGAGGGCCATACTCCGGATGACTCCGGAGTATAGTCGGCGACAGGGGGCGTTAGGGCCCCCAACGTTGGGCAGCAGTCGCCCCAGGGCGGCCGCGGCTCCCGTGACCCTCGGGCCCAGCTGGGAAAAATGGGCCTGAAAGGTCCACCGCCCATCCAGGATGAGACCCAAATACTTCATTTGGGCCCCAACCGGCACTGGCACTCCGTCCAGTACCACCCGCGTGCCTGGAGGGGGTCCCCCCCGAGGCCCATGAAATAGAAGGGCCTCGGTTTTGGAGAGGGCGACCTCCAGGCCCAGGGCGCGGATGCGGCCGACCACAAGAGTTGTTCCTACCGTGGCCCACCGCATCGCCTCCCCGAGGTTCCTCCCCTTGGCCACGACTAGAGTGTCGTCCGCGTAGCAAGCAATCCCTATGCTGGCGGGAAGCGTGCCACGCAACACCCAGTCGTAGCCTATGTTCCATAGGAGCGGTCCTAGGACTGACCCCTGTGGAACTCCGCACGCGACGCGACGGCGTAACAGTCCGTCGCGTCCTCCCACCAAGACCTCGCGGTCCTGGAGGTAATCGGCAAGTAACTCCCGCAGATACAGAGGCACTCCATGGTATCGGAGCGCCTCCTGTATTGTTCCGTGCGGGAGGCTGTTGAAGGCGTTGGCTATGTCGAGCGAGACAGCCAACGCCTTCTCCTTCTGAACAACGACCTCTTGGGTCCACCCTTTGAGCCAGAGCAGGGCGTCTATGGTAGACCGCCCCGCTCTGAACCCGAACTGGGCCCCGGAAAGCCCGGGCCCAATGCCGTCTAAGTGCCGAGTGACACGGGCAGCCACCACTCTCTCCAAGAGCTTACCCGTGTCATTCAGCAGCACGATGGGCCTGTAGGCGGAAGGTGAATCAACGGCACGACCCTCCTTCCGCAACAGGCACAATCGGCCATCCTTCCAAGGCTTTGGGAACCGCCCCGTCGATAAGCACGCGTCAAACAGTTCCCGAAGCCGATTACTCAGCTCCCTTAGGGCGATCCCGAGGACCTTTCCCGGGATCCCGTCAGGACCCGGTGCAGTCCTTTTGCCTCTAAGGCGGAGGACAGCAACCTCCATCTCCGCCTCCGACACTGGTGGGATGGAGGCTGGGTCCAGATTCTCGTCAAGGAGGGGAGGGGCCATCGTCGGAGGGGTGTAGAGGGGATCACTGTCGGGAAAAAGCCCCCCCAACACCCTGTCGAGGAGCTCTGGCTCCATGGACTCAGAGACAGGAGCCGTTTGGCCTCGGAACTTCTTCCGGGCGGCTTTGTACGGTCGGCCCCAAGGATCTCTATCCAGGCCCTCTAGAGCTTCACCCCAGGCCTTGGACTTGGCTTTGCCAATGGCCAGCTGCAGCTCCCGTTTCGAGTCCCGGTAAGCGCAGTGCAGCTGATCTTCGGCAGCCAGCTCATCCGGTGACAGCTGGTTGTCGGTCCTGCCATGCCGCCGCCTTCTGCAGCGACCGTAGCGCCGCCGGGTCGCTGAGCAGGCAGCTCCTCAATCCCAACGCTCCACCAATACACCTCGCGGCGGTCAGGGTGGCGTCGGGACCTCGGCATGGACGTATCGCACACGTCTGTCACGGCGTCACGGAAGTGGACCGCTGCGACGTCCACCTCCGGATGCAGGGGGGCGGCACACCACGCCTGGACGATCGCCGCCTCATGTGCCAGTTCGGCGTCGAGGCGACTGACTGCCCAGCGCGGGAATTCCACTCGCCTCGCGCGTTGAGCCCCTCCATGGCTATGGGAGGTGGAGATCTCAAACCGTATGTATTTGTGGTCCGAGAGAGTCTCCACCTCCGACATGACCCTCCATGCCCGGACACGTGCTGCGAGAGACGGGGTGGCAAACGAAACATCTACCACGGACCCCCCGTTGTGTCGCACGCACGTGTGAACCGACCCCCTGTTTAACAGGGCCAGTCCTGAAGCAACCGCCCACTCCCTAACTATTTCACCACGAACGTTAGTAGAGGGGTTGCCCCAATCCCGGGCCTTCGCATTGAGGTCCCCCAAGAGTAGGACCTGACGCGGCGCCTGTCTTCTGACCGCCGCGGCCAGGAGATCCATGTAGACCTCCAGCTCCGCAGCGGTTCTATTGGGGGAGAAGTATGCGCCAACAACCGCATACTCCCCCCACTTGGCGACCACATATCCTGAGCCCCTCTCTTCAACTGATAGAGGTGGGCTCCCACCCGACCGTCCTATTATGGTGACGGAGTCGTCCAGGTCCCCAGCCCAGCAGGAATGGAGGGGGACGTAGTACGGCTCCGCCGCTACTGCCACGTCTATTTGCCACTGCGCCAGAGACTGCATAAGCAGGTCTTGAGCCCGGGCGCAGTGGTTCAGGTTCGTCTGGAGGAAGTTCTGATGTCCGACTTGATCCATTAATCAGACATCAGAACCTCCTCGCACGCCGCTGGGCGTGACACCTCCATGGGGGCGGCCTGGTGAATGGCCGCGGGGGTGGCCTGGGTCCTGCTTAGGTCCACCCCCTTCGTTGTCGGGGGAGTGCAGCTGCGTCCCCCCATTACGTGACCAGAAGGCCGCCCCGACTCCGCGCATATCGCGCACCGTGCCACCTTCCGGCAGCTGGCCGCCCGATGGCCTGTGCCTCCACATCGGAAGCACAGCTCTCCCCTGTCCGCAGCGGATGGGCACTGAGGGCGCGTGTGCCCCAGCCCCAAGCACCTAAAACAGCGCAGAGGGCGTGCCTCCAACGCCACCAATCGGGCAGAACTCCATCCTACTAGAATCCTGCCCTTCTTCGACAGCTCTTTAGCTGCCGAGATCGGGCAGGAGATAAGGGCGGATCCGGCGCTGAGTTTTCCGACCTTCACCAGCTGCACGTCGCAGCCACCAGCCTTGGCGACTGCTGCCGCTACCTGTTCTTTGGTAGCCGCATCGCTCAGACCCGTCACACTGAAGTCAGCATATCTGACGGGAATGGTGACGCTGGCCACCTCGGACAGAGCCACGCGGAGCTTCTCAGCAAGTCTGCCTGCAGTTTCTCCCTTTTGAGAGCCCGGAATCTCCAACTTCCTGGCGCCCGTCACAGTTGGCCGGCAGCGAATATGGTCAATCCCCAGCTCTTGGAGATTGACCCTCTCCTCTGAACCTCATCGACCCTAATTCAACCACCATCTTAACACAAAAACCATAGTAACTGCACAACAATGCCTGTAATTAAGGGCGAGTCCACCGCCGGCGATACAATACCCCACTCCAGCCACAAAGAGCCTCTACCGGGTACTCTACACCTCTATTCTATATAGAGTATGGAGTATTGTCTGAGAATCTTACGTTATTCTATACTGGCGTTTTTATATGCGTTTATTTAATTTGCTAGAGTGTATACCAGAGAATCTAACGTTGGGTTTCAAAACGCACAACTACTCGTTATCGATCACTCAAATCCATCGGTAGCAGTCGTTAAGTCACGTCAGAGACCCTTGATATAGTCTGACATAATACGCCGACACTTTCTAATTTGAATAACAATACAAGTAGGCACAATTAGATGTTTAGGATATCTAACAGCCTCGCCGGTTCCAAGGTGGCCTTGTGGTGGTTCCATGGACATACCTCAAGGCTGTAGAAATCGATAATATTTCGGGCTGCGGTATCGGTGGTTTAAATTATACATGCCCACTTGATAACGGCCCGGTATGTAGTAAACATTGCTATTAAAATCGATTATTAACATCCTTGTTATACCGTTAATCGATTAACATTACAATCTTCCTACATAGCGATAGACATAGTTCAATATACACTTGCGGCTTTACCCATGATGACTATAATGATAAACAAATATAGAAAAAATACTTATTCTGCGTATTTGTTCTCTAATTTGAAGGAATCAGTAAATACAAAATACTAAAATATGGTGTCTGTTTGTTTATCTCTAGCCTCTGCTTAACGAAAAGAACTACTGAATCTTTCGCGATGTTGTTTTAACTGTTTGGTAGCTTCCAATCTGACGAGTGTATGATATAGGTGGGTACCTGTCTACATTCAATCTAAATCAAATGGGCTGAAGCAGAGCTATTGGTAAAAATCACACGACAGTGGACAAAAATGCAATCCTATCAAGTATTATGAATACAATACATTTTGTAGGTGGCGCTTCGGTACATGCTCCTAAGCTTTGATAAGAAACAATTTTCTAAATCGATATATAAAGTCCACTGTGAACAAAGCCGCGGATAAATAGATAGATAAATAATTATTTAATGACACCAAAATAAGACGACAAACTTAAGTAGGTACCTCAGAGAGTCTTATTAGCGATATCTACCATACCAGCTAGTATTTATACTTATCCGCTTTCTAACTGAAATCTTCTTCAATGTCCTGGTTTTATCGACTTGGCATTACTGCTGGGTACCCGAGTGCCGATACGTAGATATAAGTTGTTCGACTACTTAGGTAAAGGTGTGGTGGCGTACAGAGCTAGTAGCGGTTAAAATGTTTCGGTAGAAGTAAATAGAGGTTGCTTGATAACTAAATATAAAATGCAACGGCGTATACATATAGGTACCTCATAATAAAATTCACGTGGTGAATCCAACTTTTGACATTATAATATTCAATAAAAGTCGAACCTAAATTGTTTATTAGATTAATAAAGATTCGTTCACCAAAAATCGGTCGCGATGATCGATCGATCACACTACGTAATTTTAAACATATACGAGATGCCTAAATACGTAAAAATTGAATTGCAGGAGAAGCTACCAAAAATGTAAAAAACTTACACTCGAATTGCGAACCTCTTCCTTTTTGGTAGTCAGTTGAAAGACAAGCGACACTATCCCCCGGTTTCTAGAACGTTTGTTGGCGTTGACAGTAGATTAAAACTATCGTTGCCTCTATCTGACTATAAACAAATGACAAGGATGGCAATAGAATTAATCTGTTGTCAACGCTGACTGACGTTTCAGAAACTGGGGGTATGAGAAATTCACTCGATTACTTTTAGCCTGCAGTCGCGTCCGGGCCACTGACCGCTGACACTCTGACCACCGATTTCCTATCAGTCTTAAATTACTTGTAATTAGATTAATTTCCACTTGGAGTTTGTTATTGCCGGTGACAGTTTTAATGATGATGACATTCGCTTTGGTTTTCTCAGTAGTGGTCTGTTGATGCTACGGCTTTTTCTAAGAGCAGTATCTGGATCAAATTAATGAAAAAATTGGTATTTGGAAAATATTAGCTATCGCACTGGACCTGAGCGGCGAGCGGACAAGAGCGATAGAGACAACTGCACCTCAGGCTGATTATACGTAGTCACAATCATTGGACTAACACAAAGGGGAACTTACACTTAAAATCAGGGGTTCTTAATTGATGTAACCCAACTTCCTCTTCTAAATCTCAACTGAAACGCTGAAAAATTAATATAGATATTCTCTGACGAAACGTTATGTTAATGATTATCCCTTCACCGTATTGAAATAATTTCAAAATATTATAGAAGATTAGCCCACACAAGTATGTATTTTTTTTCAAACGTAGCCCCACACTAGGATTGCTCCTGTATCGTGGGCACCGCTTACAGACATATAATTTCATATACACATCACACCCAGACCAGAAACAAATATTTGTGGATCGCACAAATATTTGTCCCAGGCCGGAATCGAACCCGCAGCCCCTAGCGCAGCAGTCCGATTGCTCAGCCACAACGCCAAACTAATAAATTAATAATAAAATGTAAAAGATCGCAAATGTCGAAGAAAATAAAGGATCGCCTAGCAGCGGGCCGTGGGCAGAGGGCCGTGGGCTGAAATGTGTTTAAAAAAGTAATAAAGAACACGGATTTTTGGTTCGAATAACTTGTCAGCCAAGTCGCAACAAACTGGCCGCGAACCCGACGGCCGGTTCATAAAAAAGATAAACAGAGCGCGGTCGGCCGAGCGTCCCGTCTATTAACGGATGTTAATTGGAAACCGGGGATTGTAGCAAATATAACAAACGCACGCCCATGGACCCATGAAAAATGAGGGCACCACAACGCTAAATACGAAAGTGAAGCATCACATTATCCTTAAACGTACTGCACAGTAGTACTTCTGAATTTACTTTTCCATTGTAAATCGTGCTGAGCCTCCCGCGGTACTTAGCCTTAGTACGGGGACTATCTGGCTCTCGAGGACTACTACTAGTAACTATCTCTCTTTCTCTCTCTCCGTGTGTATGTGAGGCGGATGGCGCGTCACTACTGTATGGACTTAAAAAAAATGCGAATAATTGAGCAACATAAATTGGACTGATAATTGAGTGTGACGTCATTAGCTGTTATATTGTAATGTCGATCGATTATATCGTTAATAAAAACCATTGAGCAATACCAATATGAAATTCAACCTAAAGTGCGAGTTTAACTTAGTGAAATATTAATTAAGTGATTGCATTGGAAGGAAATACATTTTAGTTACTTTTGGTGGCTATTGCAGTCGGCATATTTAGTTGCGTCATTTTTGATTCTCATGGCGTCCATTTCTTTGATAAGTCGTTGCTCAGTGTGGAAAGGCGGATTTGTGGGACGAGAAAAAACGTGGGCCGAGTAGACAAATAGGTTAGCCGTTTGGGCTGGTATGGTAGAGATTACCGCTCTTTTGCCGTTCTTAATCCGTCGTGTCAATGTTCAGCCTTTATTTACTCTTTTTTGTACTGTTTTTTGATTGGATTGTTTGTTTGACGAATGAGGCACGTAACTTATGAAAGCCGCTGTGCGGGATCGCATAAATCCGATGTCGGTGAGTTGCGAATCGCACAAGTAACCGCTCGGCCATCAAATCTTTGTTTTGATGGAACATTATGGCGACAGGATTATATAGACTGCGATGATGTAGGTTAGCTGCTGGAGGAATGGCGAAAGTTTATAGAATCAAGAGCATTGCGAGAGGGTTCAGTAACTCCCTTCTTAGTCGTTTTCAAGACCTCCGGATATTTTCTAAAAGTGACTTATTCACTCATGCTGCTCTAAAATATAGCCAAGCAAAACATCATCATCATCATTAGCCTGAAGATGTCCATTGCTGAACATAGGCCTCCCTCTTAGACCGCCACACCGAACGACAATTTGCCACTTGCATCCACCGGTTGCCTGCGACTCTTTTGATGTCGTCGGCCCAAGCAAAATAAGTTAGCCGAAAAACCTGAGGATGAAAAAAATCTGTCTCTGGTGGAAAAACCAACTCAACAGAAATAGGGACCTACCTACTTGCGCACTTTTCTCAAGTTCAATTTTCTCCTGAATAAATATCTGAACCCCCTAAATCAGTCCTTATCAGTGTAAAGAACGCCGCGAGCGGACCGGGAGACTCTCAAAGGAACCAAATTGTGTCTAATTTAGGCCAAGGGAGTAATCAGGCCCAATACTGCCTTACCACAATAAACCAAGTGACAGTATGAGCCAATTACATTAGAGAGGCTACATCACAGTTTTCACACTACCTGCAAGGGCCGAAAAAAAAAATAAGCCAGGGTGTTATTCACCAAATGGACACTAGCGGCTGGGCATGACGTTCAGGAAATGAAACTCTAAGGACCGTAAACCTCAATAGCGCTACCAAGTGCGCTGTCAGCTGATCCTCACACAAAATGTAATCTACATATTGAAATTGGTGCTATTTAATAAATGGATATTGAGATGTAGAACTGCCTACTAGATACTGTATGTGTCAATTGTACCATAATCGGATAGCACTTAACCACTGAGTGCCATTTATTAATTTGCCAGATAAGTATCATGTAAGTTTCGGTTCCTAATCTACAACTTAAGATGTATACATTAAATAGAACGAAATAGCAAGTGCACACTCAAGATATCTCTCAGAGCTGTGATTGATATATTAATATGGGCCTAAATAATTATACTTAAATCATACTTATAAGTATACTTAGTTAGTTCATTATCTGGATACGACAATTACTACAACTTCTCACCCAAATGGACATGAGTTTCGTTTTGTTCTAGAAGGATATTCCACATAAGAGACGTTAATTTCTTATGTAACAGAGTTGAACGAATAGCCCATACTGGATGTATATGAACGGCCTTATCTTAACTTACTAAAGGGAGTAAGCATGTAAACTAGACTAGAAGTGTTATTGCAGTATCATTATCTGTTATGGGTTCAAAAGAGGATATTTTTAATACCATCAGTAAAAATTCCGTCTAGAGAGTTATTTTACAGAGATCGGTATAATAGGCAACATCTCATAATAAGTTTTTCTTTAAAAAAATCCTGTCAACATAATATATAAAATATTTTTAGAATAAATAACATGAAAATAAAACCATATTCCGATCAGTTCCAATTGGTCAGAGATCATGCTCTAAAACCGTCATTACTATAACCTTTCTGGAATAATCTGATTTATAAATAACCCTATCGGAAAAAGATTTCGTAATCCCCTACCCACATTAATAATTATTATAGTAGCAGTAAGAGCACACTGACTTTCATAGTTTGTTAGACCGATGGCAGACCAAAATCTAAACTTACTTAATTTAGCTTAGCTATGGAATGTATGGAAAAATACGTAGCTAAGCTAAACTAAGTTAGCTTAGTTATTGGTCTACATCCACCATTTAGATGATTCGCTAATGCAGCATAGCTTACGAAGCTTATTGTACAACGAGCTTAGCCATGCTAAGTGAAGCTATGTCAGTTAAGCTAAGTGAAGTGTGTTAAAATATCTATAATCTCAAAAATAACGAAAGAAGAAGTTACACTCTTTCAGCCACCTTACAAAATATGTTTCTTTTATCCATTTTAATGACATATTATGTTACTTATCGGTTACATATTTTAAAATGAAATTTCCTTTTTATGCACTGATTCATGATTGGCTCTCAGACAGGAACGTTCTAATCGTTTAGAGAGTGGAACTCAAGCACTGATTCAGTGTTATATTCCTTATATTTACATTGTTGTAAGAATCCGCTCCGTAATGGCTAAAACCAAACCATTACTGTTTGTATAACTTTCCTTTCTGCCTATATTGAACCATCCAATATAATACCCCTATCTTCACATAAGATCAATTCCATTGTTTTCTATCTACAAAAGGGAACATTATAATGCCATCATTAATGTCACCCTGTATTATTGGGGCCAAAAGAAATGTTGGAAAGGTTAGTTTCCGATTCATAGTAAAAATGGGTCGGCGCCATTGACTAAACAAAAAGTATTTTCTCCGAAGGCCTTTTTGCTTGTAAAAGGAAACTATATAGAGTTGAGATTCTATATTATAGCGATATCAAATGATTTAATACTGACTGTTGCCCGCGGTTTCGTCCACGCACACTAAATTACTTAGTCAGGTCATAAGTATTGTCACACAGTAAAAACTTTTCTTTTAGAATGCTGGCCACAAAAAAGTTTATTGAATTCGAATTTCGAATTGTTCATGAAAATAAAAATGTATACTTTTTAGAATTTTACTCATGTTTAAATATGGAGTGGACGCTTAAAGAAGACCGTGTTGCAGTTATTGCGTTGCATCGTTGCGGTTACGCGCCAATTCAAGTTTTTGACATACTGAAAAATTTGAATATAACCAAGAGATTCGTTTATCGTACCATCAAACGATACAATGAAGACTCTAGTGTAGATGACAGGTCAAGAAGTGGTCGCCCTCGGTCTGTTAGGACTCCAGCAGTGATAAAAGCTGTGAAGGCGCGAATTCAAAGAAATCCCAAACGTAAGCAGAAACTGTTGGCCCTTCAGATGGGATTAAGTAGAACCACGGTGAAAAGGGTGTTAAATGAAGACTTAGGGCTTCGGGCATATCGAAGAAAAACAGGACATCATTTGAATGCTCGTCTAATGGACTGAAGAGATGCCGCGCTTTGTTGAAGCGGTACGCGGGAAAAAAATATCGGGAAATTCTTTTTTCGGATGAAAAAATTTTTACCGTAGAAGAGAGCTACAACAAACAAAATGATAAGGTGTACGCACACAGTAGTCAAGAAGCGAGCAACCGTATTCCGCGTGTCCAACGAGGTCATTTACCATCCTCGCTCATGGTATGGTTGGGAGTGTCTTATTGGGGCTTAACAGAGGTACATTTTTGTGAGAAAGGTGTAAAAACGAATGCAGTTGTGTATCAAAATACAGTCCTGACGAACCTTGTGGAACCTGTTTCTCATACCATGTTTAATAACAGGCACTGGGTATTCCAACAAGATTCGGCGCCAGCTCATAGAGCGAAGAGCACACAAGACTGGCTGGCGGCGCGTGAAATCGACTTCATCCGGCACGAAGACTGGCCCTCCTCCAGTCCAGATTTGAATCCGCTAGATTACAAGATATGGAAACACTTGGAGGAAAAGGCGTGCTCAAAGCCTCATCCCAATTTGGAGTCACTCAAGACATCCTTGATTAAGGCAGCCGCCGATATTGACATGGACCTCGTTCGTGCTGCGATAGACGACTGGCCGCGCAGATTGAAGGCCTGTATTCAAAATCACGGAGGTCATTTTGAATAAAATTTAGTGTCATAAGAATCTATGTTTTGTTAAGTTCATTTTGGTATATAAATGGTTACATAATGAATAAACTTGTTTCAATTATTTTATATAAAACATGTGACAGAATTTATGACCTGACTAGGTATATGGCCATAAAAAGTATTTTATGCCCATTTTCGAGGTTCAAACTATTTTTATACGTATCAAATTTAAATAAAATCGGTTTAGGTTATATTGCTTCAACCTTGAAAGCATAACAAAAATAAAAAGACACACTTTCGCATGTTTAATATTAGTATGGAAATGTCTTAGAGAGCTATGAATTTAATTCATAAGGTTATAATGCCCATCACCGTTGAGGCTACATATTTCCAACTGACATGTTTGAGATCACCATATTCCCCATCCCAGTTGTTTTCAATTACCATGTCAGAGATCATCATCCCAGCTGTTTTCAATTACCATGTCAGAGATCATCCCAGTTGTTTTCAATTGCTATAAGAAAGATCCTGGGGCTTTCTAAATAAATAACTGAAACTGGCACCCTCTCGACTAACAAACACAAATTCCCACTAATCTTATTACATTTAAGATGGATTGCCAATATAGTTTCAGTACTAGGGTTCGTTTATATAATTTTGTAAACTTCGATACTGTAGGTACGTTGGCACGGGGTTCCTAGCCAACTCAATTTGACAAACCTAATCTAATAAAGCGGTCAAGGGTGTTTACCCCCTCATTACCCCCAAAGTTGGTGCAATTAACTGAGAGCCGATCCGAACTGTTCGTGGGACTATTAGAAAGCCAAACAAAACTGGGACCGGGACGGCCAATTAGCGGGACGGCCACTTAGCGTAATATATTTAAGTGGGACAGAGAGAATGTAATATATTTTTTAAATATATTTGCCAGAGCTATTCTATTAAAGTGCTTTGTTTTGCTCATGGCTAGTAATGTGAATTTCAAATTTTTTTGTTGTTTTAGGCAAGATGCTAAGAAAGGCGACATCGTAGATTATTTTTCACGTTATTACGAATTCTCAAAGCATCCACTTTTTAACTTAAAATTAAAAGTTTATATAAGTACTTATCTAATGAACTAATACATAACAGCAAGCTACGGTTTGCTTACAAACTCCTTTCTAATCTAAAAAGGAGGAGTTTCTATGATCGTCTGTTTACAGTTTAGACAATTTAGACATGCGAAACGATAAAATGAAATTACACAAAACTTCATACCACTTTACATAAAGACCACAAAACTTCAGCTACATTGAAACGTTTATTTGTATACCTCTTTAAATCCACTTTCGACGAGATTGGCGGTTGCGGACCGCAATCGGCTATTTTGGCAATTCGGTTGTTGTATTCGTTCTATTTTAGAATCGATACAATAAACAATATTTTTAAATAGCTTAAGCCGGGTCGGGTCTCCTGAGTTTGTTTTTACGGAATATTACACATAAACCTCACACATTATATAACATTATATTATATTCAGCCAGGTCTTCTGCGCGTGATTTTACGGAACATTACACAAAAACAGCACAACAAAACAAAAAAACGTCAAAACAAACGCAGAAGGCTCGGCTTCCACCACGCACCGCGGGAAATATAAACATCGTTTGCTCATAGACAAACTAAATCTTCTACCGTTTGCATAGACAAATATGTAAAGGTACGCCTCTTCGTTTTTATGTTTTCTTGCGCTGTTTTTGTGTAATGTTCCATAAAAACACGCGCAGGAGATCCGGCTTCACAAAATAAATTAATATTATCGATAATTTGATATTGTCACGGCGAACAAAACGCGCCGCGCGTTGCAAAACTGAGTTACGAGTTATAAAGGGAGCAATCTGAAAGTAAATCCTTTCATAATTCCAAATCAAAAATACAACCAAATTGAGAACTTACTTTCTGAAGTCAGTTAGTAAAAAATATGGTGCGTGCGTTTGACGCTACAGTCGTTAATAACACTGTGATAAATGATTGAGAGGCAAATACGTCATGAATCGTAATTTCGTATGCCGACGACATCGTTCCATGAATTGATTCAATGAATCAATACGTATGCGAAGAGGCGTAAGTAGACTTGGGGACGTTGTACTTACTTTAAAAGTTACGTTTTAATAATAATTTATTTATTCTATAAATTTCACGTCGTTAGCGATCAAAATTGTATACATACACATTTAACCTATAATCAGTGAGAATGTATGAAGGTACGCATAAAAGTGGCAGTAGTGACAGAGGTGTATCAGGGTCCAACTTACCCCCACGGGGTAAAAGCGTGATTATATTATTATGTACGTAGAAGTTCTTAAACTATCGCGAACAAAAAACATATTAAATAGCTAAAAACGGGTTTAATTATTTTAACATACCTCGACGTTTCAGCTGAGTTACAGCGATCGTGGTCACAAGAAGACTGGAAAAGTATGTCAAAATTGTATATTTTGATATTTGTTTGTGAGCGAATTAGACCGTTTATATGTACATAATTATACAAACACTTTTATAGATAAGTAAAGGTCTGCTGACTATTTGATACAGGTAGGCAGTTTCATCACTTGACGATCGTGACGATGTAGTCGAAAGTGCTAAACATGGTCAGCCAAGAATGAGACTGCATCTCAAAGACCGCTGCGGGAACACTGTCTATTCATAAAACTACCGATTTATAGAATTAGAAGCAACACATTATAACACCGGTAAAATAGTTTCTTAATTTAATGTCGTCGCGATAGAGATTATTACACCACTGTCGCGTAACCATCGCGCAACTATCGTGCCACTATCTTGCCACTATCGTGCCACTATCGCGTCAACCGCCACACGTCACGCTCTGTTCTGCAGCACCTTAGTTCGCCTACTGTAAATACACCACGTCACTATGACTCGGCCAATAAATAAAGTCTACCTAATGTCAGAGTTCAACTTTGGATAGACATTATCGGCGTTAGCGCAGTAAATATAACGTAATCTGTGTGTTGTTCAGTTGTGTAACTTCACTATAGGGGAATTGGGTTATCGCGATCTCACGTTAGGGGTGGCACATGGCGAGTTATGAACGCAGCGGATTGTTTGGCTAATCCAGAAATGCGTGATAGAACATGACTCGTGGCAACCATGGGAATTTAGTCATAAGTTAACCGAAAACCTTATCTTGTCAGCTAAGTTCGGCGCTTTCTGAACGTATTTGTTTTCTGGCTTCATCAGATAGGTGTCTATAATGTTCTGGTGGAGTGACACGGGCTGATGATTATGATGATAGAACACTACCCTCAGAAGCGTCAATAATTATGAATGATAATAATAATTTTAGTCACCATTAGGTGAACTAACGCCACATTTCGTTGCTGTGTCGTCTATGCTAATATCTAAAATGTGTCTCCAAATTACACTAACGTTTTATGAAGAGGTACAATTTGGGTGTTTGTTATATAATTTGTGACTTTGTAGAATATGAAATCTTCGCAACTACTGATGCAACGCTGAAAATTCTTACTATAATAAGAAGCTAGATTATACCTGAGTACTTTAAAATAGGCCATGTTTTATCCGAAGAACACGTAATTCTTCAGACAATGTGAATTCCGGCGAAAGGCAATCTCTGGAACTACTGATTGGATTCTGAGAATTCTTTCATTGACTTAAAGCTATACTATTTCCAAATAAACATAGGCTGTGTTATCTTGGGAAAAGTAGAGCTCCAGTATCAAAATTTGAGTTGCACAGTTGAAATTGCAGGATACAGCTAGTGTGAAGTAAACTTACAGCGAACTTTATCAAAAGTAACGAAAATAACCGACGATTGCTAGTTAAAGGTATATTTGGTTCGGTCTGGGTGTGATGTGTATGTGAAATTATATTTATTAATTAAGCAGTACCCACGATACAGGAGCACTGCTAGTGTGGGACTACGTTATCCTAAATATAAAAATAAAAGTTTCAGAACACGGATTGGTTTTTGAATTCTAAAATTCTCCTAAAATATCTTAAAGCAACCTTTTCTTCGTTCCAGACATACCTACCCCACCATGCGGCAGCCCACCTAACCACCCCGGGCGATGCGTCGCGCGGCGC
The DNA here is from genome assembly GCA_905147375.1 of Hylaea fasciaria. NCBI lineage: Eukaryota > Metazoa > Arthropoda > Insecta > Lepidoptera > Geometridae > Hylaea > Hylaea fasciaria. Next base: position 7,901,368 of record LR990214.1, read on the forward strand.
GACGCGCGTTGCGGGCGTGGCGCGTAATATGCCCTCTCTCAACGCGACTGCCTGCGCGGCTCTGCTCGACCAAGTGCAGTGGGACGACCCCACTAGTCTAGTCAGCTTGGCTATACTCGCGCTCATCGATGTACTAGTCATTGCCGGTGAGTTTGACAATAAGGTTTAAGGTTGCATGACGTCGCCGCGTGGTGTCGCTCGACTAAGTGTGGTGAGATGAGCGCACTAGTCTAGTCAGCTTGGCTATACTCGCGCTCATCGAGGTACTAGTAATTGCTCATTGCTGGTGAATTTGACTATATACTTAATGTTTAAGGTTGCATGGTATCGCCGCGTGTTGTTGCCTGACCATTAGTCAAGTGAGCTTGACTATATTATGCAAGAGTTGATGATTAATAGTCATTGGAAACGTTCACAATTGTATATTCCGTTCAGTCAAAAATAAAATACAAAAATTTATATAGCCACTTTCTTAAGGAAATCATTCTCATCCAAACCGAATTACTCCACCCTCATTGAAAATATCAATCATTGAACCAATTTATAGTCACCTCTTCCATTTCCTTTCAACATACGTTTGCACCGTCAGTCGTTTAATCCCATTTCCGTTCTGAATAGCTACGGTTACGGCGTAGCATGCGCTACAGACTACGGATGTAGCTACACGGCTACGAGTCTACGAGCTACGAGATTTATTCGTGTTTGAGTTAAAATTCGTCATGATGAATTTAGAATCAAATTATATCGTTAATTTGAAATGATGAGATAAATCATCTGGAAACAAATAGAATACATTGAATTTGAAAAATCAATCTGTGACTATTATTTTCTTTTAAAGTTTCTCAACATTCAGGTCTACTACAACACTCAACTAAATAACTAAATATCGATTTGTCCTAATCGTGTTCAAATGTATTCAGCCCTAAAGTTGGAAAGTTCACGTGCTGAAACCTTTTAACGTAACTACATACATAAAACTATTAGAAACTAAATAATAGTAACAAACATTCAACTAGATCAAAAAAGCTATTGTCTAAATAAATCTAGTTGGAAAGTCTTCACCACCACATTCAATAAATGCCTGCGAGAATTTGTAGTGCAGGAGATGTAGGTTTTTTTAGCTACGATATTTTTTTATATTTGAATTTGATGCTTTAAAATATACGAGTATATCCTCAGCAAAACCCACATTAAAAGTTAGTATCAAACTATTATTTCCAACATGGCTAATGCTCGGTTTTTTTACCTAGAATTAACTTTGGCTGACCTATAAATATTATTGCAATATTAATATATAAAAAAGAATAAAATAGAGACTACGATAGAGTTATCGATTGGTTAACTACAGTTTCACAAACCAGGTTCAAGTCTGTAAAATATCAATAGGGAGACCTTACTCAACACGCCCACTAGCTCCCCGCCCACGGCACCCTCCCCGCAGTAATCGGCAAATGGACTGCGCGCCGGACTGTGTAAATGAATACAGGTGCGGAGCAGAGTTCGTGTGGGGACACTTTTACCTTATTCATGTTCACCCGCGAGGCTTATTTAGGTTGACCGCGAAGTTTTCGTATGAATTCTTCGCAACCTCTTTGAATGTCTCGCGAAAATGGTAAAGTTAAGGGTCCGTTGACAAATACCGGTTCGGAGAAAGCAGATTTTTGTCACGTTTAAAACGGAGTTTTTCCTTATTGTTTATTTTAACATGAAACTTATTTTATTATGAGATTTATAAAAGAAGTGACATGTAAAAATAAACTTTACCACAATGAACCAAAACTCCGTTTTAAACGTCGCAAAAATCTGCTCTCCTCTCGGAGCCGGCCTGTGTGAACGGGCCCTTAAAAGACTTAGAGGCGTACTCATACAGAAGTGGAACTCTTTGTCTGAGTCTGTTTCCCGTAGCTATACAACTAGAAAGCACTGATTCCAGTAAAATTACTGGGCATATGAGAATTTAGAACCATTCCTCACTTTATGCTTCTGCTGGTTCCTTAAAACGATTGAGAAACTTTCTTCCGACAGCCACTAAAGTTTGCCTTGCACAAGCACTCTTACTCCCTGTGCTTGATTACGCCGATGTCTGCTATCTTGACCTCACTGAGGATCAGCTAAATAAACTCGAGCGTCTTCAAAACTTCTGCATCAGATTTATTTTTGGTCTCCGAAAATTTGATCATATTTCTCAATTTCGCACGCAGCTCAAATGGCTTCCTATACGACTTCGCCGGAATACTCATATTCTTTCCCTTCTCTATAATGTCCTTTTCAATCCCACCTCCCCCCGGTATCTCAAAGATCGCTTTGAGTTTCTCCAGTCCTCCAATTCCTGTTACCTTAGATCATCAGAAAATCTTGCATTAAAGACTCCTGTGCACAGCAGCACCTTCTACGACAGTTCCTTTTCCGTGGAAGCTGTCCGGCTCTGGAATTCTTTGCCAGTGGAAATCAGACGTGCTCAAACTCTGACTCATTTTAAAGCGCAGGTTAAACTTTTATATCTATCGTAGGCTCTAATATGTATGAAATTATTGTACTGCTTCATTTATGTGTCATTTCATCTTGGTTGTATTGCATTTATTTGCTATGATTAATTTTATTAGTATGTATGTATTTTAATTTTATTAGTTACTGGATAGGTAATGCACTACCGGTCGATAAAATTTTATTTTTATTTAATCCTCTCCATCCAAAGGTTGCCTGGAAGAGATTGCTGTGTAGCAATAAGGCCGCCCATTGTACCTATACCTACCTATATATCTTTTTCTTTATTTTTAAAACTGTATGTCTTGGAGTGCAATAAAGAGTTGTTATCTTATCTTATCTTATCCTCAGGTGACGAGCGCAGTGCAGCGATCAAGCTCCACGCAAGATTATGCTGCAAAGTACTTGTTTGCAACATAATAGTTAAAGACACGTATGCCGTTTACTTGAACGGCCTGCTAGCCTCGCTCTGTAGTAAAGAAAATTCTGATCAAAAGCGTGTTAAGGAAAAAACAGCCATATTTCTTCCCAAAACTGCGCTCTCCAAGTTTACAAAACAGTCTCTGTACAAACTCCATGAGTTCTACTATCTTATAGTTCTCCATTGTACGGCATTATTTATTATCAGCCGTTACGTGTCTTTGGGAGAAAAATCTTTTATATATCTTCCTCAAGATTTTGGGAAGCGATCCTTTTTCATAGATATAGGGAATAATGTAGGCCCCATTGTACTCCCCTGGGGCAGCCTGTCTCTGATTATTTATTATCAACACTTTTGAAGTGTTCATGAAGGATTTTAATGTCTAGTTGAGATAGCATTCATGTGAGAATACTGCTGTTTTGATTAATGTATCGCTTGCGTTCTGCGCCTTGGCTGTAAGAGTTTTCTATCTCTTATAATAATATAATGTAAAACCATTAATGTTAAACCATTAATGTTAAACCCATCCAAATTCAGATGTTATGGCAAAATCACATTTAAAAACATTCATGTTTATACAATCTTAAACTGTATTACCATAAAGTGAGCCAAATAACTACAAGCTTCATTATATTATTCGTTACCTCAGTCATAAAACTTGGAACATTGGAATTCTTAAAGTTTATAACTTAAAAAAATATTCCCCAGACGTAACAGACGCAAAACGAAACCAACATGAAAATCGGAGATAAACCTTAGTGATAAGAAGAAGTAATATTTCCGAACGCAAGAAAATACAACATTATGATATAAGTCTATGTTATGCTCATAAGCACGCATATAATATGTCGCTTATGCGCGATTTTTCAGTATGTTTTTACATTTATCAACGATTTCTTTTTATTGCTGCAACCGGTATGAACAAAATCTCATTCCGCTTTCCTTCGCATGCTTGACCCTAAACAACAAATATTTAGGATAATAGAATCACTGTAAATAGTATCAAATTTCCAAAAAACTAAAAATTCCCAAATAAGGTATTTGTCCCAATGTACAAAATGGGAAGCGGAGTATGAACATTGAACATTTGATTCGGTATACGAACTGGTATAAAGCCGTCATATCTTGATCTTATGGTTTTATAATGATCGAATAGTCGCCCGCGTCGATTCTTATTCAAGACAGATATAACAATGCTCTAAGCTCGCGCTGTAGTCCTAAGAGAAAACATTTTATTTTATTAGCCAAACTTACTTTTTTACATGGCTCCCTCGCAGAAAATATTGTAGAAAACAAATAACCGTTGCCCAATGAAACCCTGCACCAATACTTAACAATGGACACCTCGATGCCAGGATGGTCAAAGGATATAACTGTGGTTTCTTTAGAAATTAGACGTAAGTTTGCAATCATTATTATTGAAAATGGGAAAGTATTCTAAACATAGTAGGTACAGTCTGTTTGAAAAGTTTGAAATGTTACATAGACATTCTGCAAAGCGTTTAAAAATTCCGTATGACTTGTGCCAATACAATATTATACACTCTTGATCACCCATATCAAGCCAGAGCATCTTCAATAGCATCTTACAAAGCTAATTAAATTAAAAGTGTTTAATTTTTAAAAAGGTTTAAATTAAAACAAGCTTTAGTACTGTTATTTCAGTATGATATTTCAATAAATTAAAGTTATGAAATAAATCATGTAGAACGTTTTGGGAACACTATTGGCAACGACTAGTTAACACCTTAATTATGTATATTTGTAAAAACCATTCAAAGCATTTTTCAATATAGGTATAATATTATAATCATAGTAAAAATAAGGAAAGACAAATGTTTCAGTACAATTTAATAACAATTTCTTAAGTTATGACTCAGTAATCATGTACCTAAATAATTTTTATGACATTCTGAAACACACTTACTTACTTTGTTCCTTCAACCGTCGATAGACTTAAGATCGTACCTTATTTAGCCGGAAGTTTTTCAATATATCCCGCCGTTGTCGCCCGCAGCCGGCGCCGGATTTACTTTATAAAAATAAGTGATTATTCTAAGAGTTTCCCAGTTGGCGACTCGTTCGAACAGTAGAGATATTATGATTGACTTGTAAAGTGACGATGGATTTTTTGTCGGGAAGTGTCAATAAAATATTATTTCCTTGGGTGTCACACGAAAAGAAAACATACTCATAGTAATTGTATGTTGATAAATATAATATTTTACCACACCAGGTTTTAAAAAAATGATTTGCTATGCTTTGTTATGTTGACAGAATGGGATAGAGGGATAGATTCGCCCTTGTTTTTTCGTGAAGGCTATGGCATTATCATTTAGAATTAACTTGAAAGATAGGATAGCTTACATCTCAATTTATAGTCACAATAACAAAAACCTTAGCCACAGCAATGCGTGGTCGTGTCTGCTAGTTACGTATATTATATTATTTAGCTTGCGTTTCTCCATAAACTCCTCCGTAAAAGTAAATTATCAGCGTCGAACTAAACGAGCACCATTCACTCGATCCCAAAGGAATGGTCAAATAAAAACACAAAACCGTCAGAACTCGCTAACGAGGAAGAGGAATATAAATGGAAAACTACATTCATTCACAAACTATCTAAATATAGGTACCAGAATTTAAAAAGATACCTTTCTGCTGAATGTTGGACAGCAATCGGAATATACCAGTGCTTCAAAATACACTAGTTTTGAGAAAATAGCACCGGGAAACTCTACGAGTACTTATGTCATTTTCAATTAACGTTTATTTTTTTATTCACAATTACAGTTCGTTCACCGCAAGTTGTCCCCTGGCCACGATACAAATTTGTATTGCGGCCAACTAACGGGGAACGATCTGAAGTTAGGCTATGGTGGTGACTTTCTTTGGCTATTGCTACGTTGCAATGTATTTTCTTTTCTCTAACGAGATCATCGACCCCTCTCTACGATGGAAGTATATAGATACATATAATATAGAAAAAGTTGGAGTAGGTAGGTACCATTCACGATATTTATTTTGTAAAGAAGTATTAAAAGAGACAATAAGTACATTGTCTTGAGTACGGGCTTAACAGCTCTCGACAAGAGCTTAAATAATGAATGAGTTGGCACAAGAGGGAGCAATTTATCAGATATTTTATGGCCAAACTGGTATTGGTTTTATTTAATTATTCATCTGTATACTTAAACTATATTCTATTATATAAAACTGCCTTACTCGTATACTTTTCGAGAAGCCACGTACCTTGGCCCCACTAAAGTAGGTGACTGTTTAGTGTCATAGCTTTTCATTGCAAGGTCTCACTGCACTACGCTCGATACCCTGATACATTGACTCTCAACTCTCAAGTCTCATATGCCCAGTGATGTCAATGGAAACAGTGATTTTTGAACCTGTACGGTGAGCAGTGTGCCTAGTGCGAGTTTTGTCAATTTATTTACGCGCTCGGTCCGTTTGGCGTAAACTTGAAATTGTATGGAATAATAGCAGCGCCATCTAGTGACTGATTCACTGACGCTAGATGGCGCTGCTCTTATTCCATACAACTTCAAGTTTACGCCAAACGGACCGAGCGCGTAAATAAATTGACAAAACTCGCACTAGGCACACAGTACTCCTACAAGCACGAAAATTTCAACGGTTCGTATCGATCAAGGTAACCGTTCGAGTACGCATCTTGCAGATATTGCAAGGCGATGATACAAATCTAAAACAAATTTGACTGTTAACGTATCGAACACTTTCTCGATAGAGGTTCCTGCTCACTCTATTGGACAGTAATATATTTTGTACTCTGCCTGGCGGTTAAAGATTAAGGTGTGGCACTTCCCCGTGCTTCTGAGGACAAGTTTATCATCGGTTGCTTCGCCAGGCTACGTCAGAGGCCCTTGAACGGCCTGATTAAATCTGACACTAGCAACTGGTACAACCTCATTTGACAAACAAAGTGGACTCTTGTACAAGAAGCCTACTACTACAATATCTAGATTGACCCATACTCTTTTGAAGATCGAGCTGTTACACGCGATTTCCTCCGCGGAATAGGTCCAGTATATCGCAATAAAAAAATAGTATCCTATGCCTTTCACCGACTTACCACAAAAGATTTAGAACAGAGTTGAACAGATGAGTAAATATTATCTCCACAAATCGACGTCTAATCCTCGCTTTTTCTAACAAAATAACAAATTTGCAAGTAGAATAATCAGGAATGGCAGGATTGAGTGAGAAAACACGAGTGATAGACGTCGATTTTATCGAACGAAATTTTAGAAACCTCTGTTTAACGCTGGTCTTATCTATCTCTACGCCAAATTCCAGCAAGATTGATTTAGCATGAAAGCAAGCCAACATACAAACACAGTTACTTTCGCATTTGTAATATTATTAGTATGGATAAAGTGAAATGGATCCACCAGCGCCGCAGTCGACTTAATTACCGGGACATATCGGGTTCAAGTTCGGAAGTGGGAATACTTCTGACAGTTCAGAAGTTTCCCGATCGGAGGATCCGCTGATCTTGGGACGACTCTTTATTTATTTGCAGTTTGGGTCGAATATAAATGCTATGTTTATACTATTGACTTTGATGTGTTCCATTGTTCTGCTGAGCGTGGTCGAATCTATGGCTGGTTGTGTGTTTTCGAAATAATATTTTGTTTCTCTTTCTTTGTTTATATCGGGTGCGATATTATCCGTTGATGTAGCATTACAGTAATTTTCAGTTTGTTCAAATCAGTAACAAAATGCAATCGCGTTTATTCTAATAACCCATAATATCTATCACAGCGATTGTCGCACCAATTTGTAAGATAACGCATAACGTACCTACAACATGTAGGTACTAAAAAGATATTGCAAAACGTCGCAAGAGATCAGTGAAATGGTTTTTTTTATACTTGCATACCTGTACATGTACAAATGTACAAGTATGCGTTTGACTACTATCATGCCTGAAGTGAAGCAGAAATGCAGCCTAAGATAGTACCTAACAGTACCCTGTTCACTCGGGAGTCACGAGTCGTGACTTAAAGGCTCACAGGTTACAATCATCATGAAACAAAGACTCCGGAAAGTAGTAGAGATATAGGGAGATTTTTGGCCAACAGTAGATAAGATCATCAAAAACCCATCATGACCGGATATAAATTAAGAAAAAAAACATGTTCCTTCCAATGGTTGACCTCTCTCTCTCCATGTTCCAGGGAACTGCCTGGTGATAGCAGCGGTCCTCTGCTCTTCGAAGCTGCGCAGCGTCACCAACCTCTTCATAGTGTCGCTTGCCGTCGCTGACCTGCTGGTGGGGTTAGCTGTTCTACCCTTCTCTGCCACCAGGGAAGTCTTCGAGGTGAGGTTTCTTTACAGCCAGTGTAACTGGAGCTTCCTCTGTATTCATAGAGTTAGCAGCTAGAGGCCAAACTACTTGGACAGTCACATTTGTCAGGATCGAATGACGAAGAAACACTGTTACCTGTTGGATTATGATGGTACTGTACCAGAAGTTTTAACACAGTGCCAATAATCTTATAATATATACAAATTACGCGTCACGTTGTTTGTCCGCGATGGACTCCTAAACCACTCAACCGATTTTAATCAAATTTGCACACCGTGTGCAGTTTGATATAATTTAAAAGATAGGATAGCTTACATCTCAGTTTATAGTCACCACAGCAATCCGTGGCCGTGTCTGCTAGTAACTGTATAAAATTTCAATTCCATTGGTTGACATAGATCAGTACTATAGGTTACGCATAGAAGACGAATAAACACTCGTGTTTAGTTGTTATAATAATTATGGACTCATGATATAATAGAGGTGAATTTATCCCCTAACCCACAAGAAAGTGAGAGGCACCAGTGTCAGTAGCGGGCGGATATGGGCTGTAATGATGATGGTAATGATAATAGATTCACAAGAATCACCACTATTAAGGATGATCGTTCAACATTATTACCCAGAATTATGTTTTACGAACCTCTTATCTCTACAAACGATGGCAACACCACTTCCTTATTCTACCCCACTGTCACACCACAGACATATAAGAGGGAACAGAACGAACATTACAGATATCTAGTGTAGCCAGAACAAAATGACATTCAGGCAGGTTTGAACTAAGGCTGACAAGACAACTATGTATACATTCATAAAATTTAACTAAGATTAGAATTCGTGTTGAATCCGTTCTAATATTTTTACAAATAGAATGAGTCGTCAAAATGTTGCCAGCGTCACTCATCAATATGGCGGCCGGCTTCACGACTGGATTCACTAGATATCTGGCATGTCCGGTCTGCTTTTTCTTATACATCTGTGCGTCTCTGTGTCACACATAACAATATAATACACATAACACCCTATACGTTACAGTAACTGCCTCACTTGAAGCCCCGTTATCTTTTACTTTGCCATAACATAGCCTTTAGGGATTTGCTTCCCAAGCGTTTATGACGTCACTATCACAATATTTGCTGTTAGCCTTACTCAATGCTTAGTAAATGATGAAAGGCGGGATAGAAAAAGCCTCAAGCCTTTGCGTTTTAAAATTCCGCGTTTACATTCAGCTTAGTCAAGTGGTGAAGCGGTGAAAGGGGACAGAGAAAGACAGTATGAGCATGTTCTACACGTCTTTGTTGCACTAAAACGGCTTTCAATGGTAATATCACATTGTATCTATATTATGTAAGTAAATACAGTGTAGTAATTGGTGTTGCTGCTTACTATGTCTAGAGTTGTTTAGTAGTTATATATTACTGTAAAGTATCCGAATGAGTGATGGTATAACAGGGCGTCCCACGGATATGCCACATGGAGGGAAATTACCTATAATATTGTAAATGGAACATTTAACTGAAAAAAGACATTATTTTGAACTTAAAAAACAATTTAAACTGCATTCATAGATATTTAAAAATAACCGGGAATCGAACCCGTTACACGAGAAAAATAATCGCCCTGTAGCTTTACCATACCGATCGAAAAGCTTCATCATATGGATTATTTTTTGCTAACTAACATAGTGTCAGATATATCAGGAAGACCATTCACAAGAACGCATGTTAGCAGCAACCAGTGGCTGAATGTAAGCGAAGCCTGCATTTGACGTCATTGAAAATCCACCCACACGATTCCAAACCAACGCAAACCAATATCCACCTTAAAGTAAAGGAAATAGAGCTGATGATACACATCTTCACATCTGATGCGGAAGTGTGAAAATCTTGCGACGGATACTGACTCGTATATCTCTGGCGGCAGCGTTCAAAATATCTGTGAATTATTTAGAGTTGTACGTAAGGTAGATTCAACCTTGGCTATTCAGGGATAGGGTCGAGATTCAGTCAGCGTTCGCAGTGAACCCTTTACCAGTCACATCTGCTGTGTCTGCTTCTCGGTGTCTAATTACTAAAATGATGGCTTGTAATATTCTTCGGGCCGGATTGTAGATATTAAGGTAAGCAGAGTTGGCTAATTATTTTTGGGGCTTACACAAGGAGTTTCGTAAAAATATGCGGAGGTTTTCGTAAAAGATACGGAACAGTTCGTAAAATATACGGAACCGTAGCCTGGTATTGCTGAAAAGTTATTGTTTTAATTATATTTGATTCTACGCTTTTTTCTTTGATATATTTGCGGGCTTAAATCTGCATCGTCCCAGTTATGTTGTGTTTTATATATCTATCAGACAAAATGAACAATAAAATCTGTTTCAATCACAATAGACTCGTAAATAAAAATCTGTAAAGTCGATAAAATCGGAAGTTTAATAATTCTTCTTGTTTTGTTACATTCAACAACTAAAAATAACAAAGGGAGATCATAATAATACTAATGTTGATATCCCTTTCTACTAACAAAACGATATAGCTTCTTAGTAATCGAGTAGGTACGTTTATATCCATTTCACTGACAACTTGTACCAAGCCGCGGGCAATCGGCTGAGAAAATCTAACCCCCAGTTTCTGAAACGTCAGTCAACGTTGACAACAGATTAATTCTATTGCCATCCTTGTCATTTGTTTATAGTCAGATAGAGGCAACTATAGTTTTAATCTACTGTCAAAGCCAACAAACGTTCTAGAAACCGGGGGTAATGTCTGGTGTCTTACTTTACATGTAACCATACATAATATTGAAGCAATAATTGAGATCAGTATAATTCAGGCGTAAGTTCAAAGCCTTATAAGTCACTAGTTGCGCCCCGCGGTTTCTCTTGTGCTCGTGCTATCACACAGGAATCGTCAATATTTACGGAATAAAGACATAAATAAAATAAATAAATTGTCCCTGTACTGTACCACTGCAGGGCTAAGTCCTGCCCTTACATTCGTGAGGAGGATTAGGCTATCATCCACCACGGGGGTCTGTCTAGTCCGGATTGGTGTATTTACGGATTAAAAAATATTTTATTTTATTTTCCAGAATTCAAGATCAAAGTTTAACTCGTATACCCATTTTAAATAATAAAGAGTATTTATTAAAAAATTGTAATTATAGACCCTATTAGAATTATATACCCATTTTAAATAATAAAAAAATGTAATTATAGAGATAAATGTTTTCAAACCGGTACACCGAAGTCCTGTGGTAACAAACATTAAAAAAAAATAACCGTATTGGGAACTTCCTTATTTTGAAGTCGATCCAAAAGCTTGTGAATTAGACCGCGCCAGCCATGTTCTATTTTCTAAGCAAAAAGTCCACCGAAACTGAGGTGTCAATAAAGGGCACCTCAAACGACGCCACTGTACACCGTGGAAAAACGTACGCGACAACAGAGTTCAGCAAAACCAAACCGTTATACCACAAAAGTTTAAACCAGATGTTTCTAAAATTCTATCCACAAAACGGCTCCATCACTCGCGTTGTCTTACTCAATTTTGGCATTCCTAATTATTTTAATTGTGATTGTTTTACGGAGTTATAAAAAGCGAGGTTTAGACGTCGATTCGTGGAGAAAATATTTAGACTCGTCTGTTCAACTCTGGTTTAAATCTTTTATGGTAAGACCGAAAGAGCTTGGTAAAAACATGGCTGCATTTTACCACGTTACCACGCCCCTATTGAGTCGCTTTCTAGTTTGTCCGTCTGTCGTTCCGGGTGGATTCTTGCAACTCAAACGAGCATTTCCATTAGTTATCCGGCTGTAACTTTCAGGGTAGCTCACAACTCGATGGCAATGCGTTCTAAAGATGAATGAGACCACATTATATCTAGTGAATCTAATCGTGAAGCCGGCTACCAAATTAATGGCTGGTTTTATCGACATTTTGACAGCTCATTATACTTGTACAAATATTAGGTCAAATTCAGCACAGAAATTAATCAACTATGTATGCATAGTTCGCAGAGCCTTAGTTCGGCCCTGCCCTAATGTTTTTTTTTCTGGCTTCAATAGAAATCAGTATCTGATGTTTGGTTTTGTTCCTCTTATAATATTATGTCTGTGTGTCTGACTAACCCCCGGTTTCTAGAACGCTAGTTGGCTTTGACAGTAGATTAAAACTATCGTTGTCTCTATCTAACACTGAACAAATGACAAGGATGGCAATAGAATTAATCTGTTGTCAACGTTGACTAACGTTTCAGAAACTGGGGGTAAACCTGACACTCGTTGCCGGCACTGCCTCAGACGATAAACAACAAAATTCACTACATAATGTAGTTTGTACAACATTAATCCTCAGTTTGTCGGTTATTCTACTTATTCTTATTCATAAGTTAGCTTTTTATCAACTATTGTATGATTTATTTAATTGTATAATGTATTTGCAGTTTATGCGCCCGATAGAGATCTAACAAGATGTTTGTTTTCATAAGTTTTGTGTGCGTGACCATATTACTGCCCCGAATCGTGTCACAGAAAGTTGTAGTAGGTCGACTTGGGAATGCCACAGGTCACAGATATAAAATTCTCATTTAGTCATATATACTTATTTTTTCTTCGGTAACATCAAACAAAAAGTTCTTCATCAGATGGACCGCCATAATTACCACATATTTTTTAAATAAATGCCTGGACGAATTTTTTTTGAGTGTTTCCTTGGGTCAATTATTAAACTATAAACTTAACCTACTCCTATTTCACTGTGTCCTACAATCAGAATCGAATTAGCAAAGGAACACGGAAGCCGACGTGACCCAACGGCTCGGTATAATAAATGGTATTACTAGCACGCTATACATACATGTAACTACATATTTTAATTACCTATTTATTATAGTTATTTGATTTTTATTACCTGTACTTACTGCTAAAACTAGCTGCGCCCGCGGTTTCACTTGCATTAATTATCGAACTCGTGATGACTCTTAATTATAGCACAAAAACTGAATTTTTTTCGGGATAATAAATACTTTAAAAAATTATTGGGCAGGTATTGCAAAGAAAAGAAACCCTAATAAATATTCCAATTATCACAATAAATAAATCGGTTTATCCGTTCTTAATCTAAATCAGAAACATGTACATAGGAATTTTAGGAATCAAGTTTCAACGAATCAAGTTATGAGCTTACTAACGTACAGTATTAAATTTTAATTTCAATAGATTGATCAAAAATATAATTCTCTCTACTTACCTTTTATTCGTACGAAACGCTGGGCTTTGTAACTTTAGTTTATGTAGAGGTATAGAAGCCCTTACTTAGTTCTAACTTAGACCTTTCCCTAAACTTAAACTCAACGATGTACCTCAATCTCTCACCTGAGCCTCATACAGTTCCAGTTGCTATAACTAACATAGCTCGTGCAACCTTCTCTTAAGGCGCTAGTCAATTCAACATTTTGGCGAAATATTAAAGTTATAGTACCTGTAAATACCGGCCGCGTCTTAAATTCTGGAAAATAATTAAGAAAATATTGTTTGTGTATTATTGTCTGTGATTACTTTTTTTCTTGTTTGCTTGTCGTATAAGTTTGTTTTAGCCTTTAGTTTCAGAGTTTATCACGCCTCTGACATGGCTTAACGACTGCAAAAATTACTGAAGCATTCTATATAAAGCATGTTACAAAACAACGTAATTATAGCTTCAAATTGATACTTTCTTCTATACACTTGCACCGATTTATATTATTTTAAACCGACTTCAAAACGGGAATGTACTAAATACTACTGAATTTTTTTATTTGTTGATTTATTCAGTCAAATAAATAATAGTATTATCATGTTTTTTTTTACTTAACTATAATTATATTTCTAACTATAACCTTTATCTTTATACAATAATTTTATTGATAAAATCTTCCTAGGTCAAATACATGAAGTAAGTATATGGAAATAAGAGACGCGGGTGAGAGGCGTGGTGAAGCGCTCGATCACACTCAACCTTCTAAACCCAAGGTCCTTTGCAATAGGAAGCCCCTTAACTTAACTTAGTTGTTAATATACGATTAAGTGAACTAAGTTACGTAAATAAAGCTAAGTTACGTGAATGCGGCTTAATTAACGCCCGCATGAAGTGTGTGAACATTTGCGATTTTCTTTACGATTTTCCGGTATTTTTGTTTTATAACTGTAGTAAGGTTTTATGTTGTTATCCTTATTTGTAAATATTATTTTTTAGGGTTAAACATCATGTTACTGTGTTAAGATCGGCTTTAAATTGGTTATGTCGTGAAAAAATTACAAACAAACAAACGAACAGAGTTTATTATACATTTATAATATACCAGTATGGATAGACGTGCAAAGTGGGACGGACAGAATTACCCTCGCACATCATCTTAATCCCAGTAACCTGATCCCAGGAAATATTTCAATACTGACAGGCCCAATATAGAACCCAGGAAGTCCATAATAAGACGCGGGCAGCATTAACCCTTCTCAAGGTGACACATTATTTAGTGTAGGGTCTGCGAGACCCGTCTTAGAGGGTATGACACACTGCCGGCGGTCGAAACCCGCATCGAAACCCGGCTTGGAAATAATGAAAAAATGCAAAGAAATTAGTTTGGTACCTACCTTAGAATAAGTGTTTGTTATAGGGTGACCTGTATAATACTCACATGTCTAATAGTTATTCTGCATACAATATTCTGTTAGTTTTAGGGTTCCGTTCCCGAAGGGTAAAACGGGACCCTATTACTAATAAGACTTCGCTTGTCCGTCTGTCGCGTCGCCAGACTGTATTTCATGAACCGTGATAGTTAGACAGTTGAATTCTTCACAAATTATGTATTTCTGTTGCCGCTATTACAGAAAATATTACAAAAAATGATAAAATACGTATTCAAGGTGGTTCTCATACAACCAACGTGATTTTTTGCTCATTTGTATAGATAACTAGCTGACCCGACAGACGTTGTACTGTCATCTTTCTCCCTCTCCTTCTATCTCTCTCCCACTCCATCTACCTATCTCCCCCTATCTCTTTCCCTAAGTACTCTTTAGTGAACATGGTCGCTAAGTTTTCTCAAATTTTACTTTCTTAATTTGTTTCTTTCATGAGAACCTTCTCCTGCAAATAACGAACACAACAAAAAAAGAATTGGTAAAATTGGTCCAGCCGTTCACGCCTGATGCCGTGACCAAGGGAAATTGGGTTTCATTTTTATATATAGAGATGGTGCGGTACCTTCGTGCGCGAGTCTGACTGGACGAACCTGATGACAGACGGATAGACGGACGTACGGATAGCGCAGTCTTAGTAATAGGGGTTAGGGCCTCTTTGGGTACGGAAACCTAAAAAACACAGTGAATGTTTACAAATCTTATTACATTCTTCCACATAATCTTATCTTATATCTTTAAATGAGCAATTCTTGTATATATTTATATAATTGGAATCTCGGAATCGGCTTCAACGATTTTCATGAAATTCAGTATATAGGGGGTTTCGGGGGCGATAAATCGATCTAGCTAGGAATCATTTTTAGAAAATGTCATTTTATTCGTGTTTTTTTATGATTTTATTCTTTAAATACCAGTTCATATTTTTTTATTATTCTATCGGTAAGATCGAAAAATATTATTCATATTTCATCATTTTATTAGTAATTTGTACTAAACTACTAATATAATTTCCAAAAAACACAATTTATAAAAAAAAAAAATACCAAGCAAAGCTCGGTCATCCAGATATTGTCAAGTTATCACTTTACAACTCGGTGGATGTTGAGTCTAAAAGACCCGGGTATCGAGCTTCTAGTTTAAAGGGTGTGAACCTTTCAATTATACGCGGAGAGAAGGGTAGGTGTCGACGCGGGTGTTTAATGTACGTAATTATGCAACGTTTGTTTTGTTTTTGTAATTCGTATGGACTTTTCAATTTAGAACGTGAGATAAAATTTTATGGAAATTAACGCTTTCTAGAAATCGGAATTCCCACCGTACCCACTGAATTTTTTAGTGGGGACGCTTTTCTGCTTGTGGGTCAGTTAGTGGGGATGAATACATTAACATTTTTGTTTCAGTATAATTATTATCTTCATAAAATAAAAGTCACGGCCAACGTCCATTTATTGTAACAGGGTAAATTATCCAAATTTGTCGCCAAGTAATAAAATTAATTAAAGATATTATAATTAAATTGGTTCAAGCAACATCTGTCGCTTCCGTAGTTTAGTTGACACAACTACTAAGGTTTCACGATTCTGGATTCTTTAGTCGATTAGAACTCACGATGGGCTCATAGTACATTTAACATGAATCATAGTGAGGTACTAACCAACTTAATCTTTGAATTTTACCTAGCTCAGTGAAGAGTAGGTAATGAACGCAAGCCTACTCATCGATTTCCAGCTGGCCCGCGATCAGACGGCGCCGTCCATGCACTATTGATAAATATGACACTTAATTATTCTTGAACATGTTCCACGTAAACGGTTCGACAGTTATTGTCGTAGCACCACACTACCGACGAAGCTCTACAACCGACGGGGCTGCAAACTTGAGGTGTCCGCTCGATTTTGTATACGCTGTGAGCAAGCGTGCTTTACAGCTCGGGGTAAGTCGAGAGCTGGTGGATGCACCAGCGAGCGACAGCACGACTCAATAGTACCTTCACTGACAATGAGAATACAAACGCTACGCTAGCTCACTGAATGCATAAAATATACTGACTCAAAACTGATGTAAATTTTTTCGTTCGAAAACGACGCAAGTATATCAAAAATAAGTTATTATCGTTCAAAAACAGTTATATTTGGATTAATTTAACAAGGGCGTAGTACATGTTGTTTTCTTATGATGCACAGCAAATAGGTAATGGTAACTCATAATTATTTTATGTATTTTGTGTAGCGTATGCATGATACACACATTTAATTTTTAGAATCGAAAATACAACTTTTAAATAATGTATAATAGCAAATTGTACACGTGTATGGCATTGATGGTAGGGGTAACGACTTTCTCGTAACGCACGAATATATCAAAACGGCTGGCGTTTGCAGATGTCACTTGTGTAATATCGCTGCTACGTATTCCGCTGTTATTTTCAGACTAAAAATAATATATTTTGCGCACATTTTACCGCTAACCAAATAATAATATAATGTTGCGAGGCAGTTTTCAATGGGGTTGAAGTATATTAATTGTCTACAAAAGCTGTCCGTGTACATTTCTATAATATCACATCAACGTGTCCTAATACCGCTACGAACTGCTTCAGAATAATCAATGAACATATCTCTCAGGGTTTGCATGCTGAAGTGGCAATGGGCAGGCCACATCGCTCGTAGAACTGAAAACCGATGGGGAAGAAAGGTTCTAGAGTGGCGACCACGGACTAGAAGACGCAGTGTAGGTAGGCCTCCCACTAGATGGGCCGACGACATCAAAAGAGTCGCAGGCAACCGGTGGATGCAAGTGGCAAATTGTCGTTCGGTGTGGCGGTCTAAGGAGGAGGCCTATGTTCAGCAGTGGACGTCTTCAGGCTAACGATGATGATATCAATGTAAAAACCCATTAAACCTCTGTTCCACTTCTAGGTATGGATATTCGGCGACGTGTGGTGCTCAGTATGGTTGGCGGTGGACGTGTGGATGTGCACCGCTTCCATCCTGAACCTATGCGCCATCTCCCTGGACCGCTACGTGGCGGTGACGCGGCCCGTGAGCTACCCGAGCATCATGAGCCGGCGGCGGGCGAAGGCGCTCATCGGCGGGCTGTGGGTGCTGTCCTTTGTCATCTGCTTCCCGCCCCTGGTAGGGTGGAAGGACAAGACGGTGAGTGAGGAGAGGTTTCGTGTTATTGTCAGTTTTATCAAGCCCTGCAAGTCCCTATTGTGGCTTGAAGTGCCCTCTGAAGCACGGAGCGATGGAAAACCGCACGTATCGTAAAAAGTCATGAATGCGGGGCTGAGAATCGCTCTGGTACCTTTGGATACTAAAGCGTTCGGACAAATCTCTCTAAGTCGGAACGTTTGGTAAATGTATAGAAACAATGACCCCCGTGGCGTAGGTAAGTGGTAACTTTATTGTAGCGTGAGTTTGTTTGTTAGTTCTATTTGTTGGCATCACAGCCACTTGCTGCAAGAGCAGGCAGAAAGCGGGTTTGGCTGATTTCCTATTTATCATGATACGTTAATGATTAAAAATAACCTGAAAGATTTAATTTACTACCGCGACGGAGAGCTGAGAAAACGATATCAAAAGATGAAAATTACAACAACAGAATCTTTAATAGCCACGGTTATAAGTAATTCTGATACAATAATTATATTATATCATCATCAATAGACCAGTCTTCATCCAAAATCACGATGTTCTTTCCTTTGCAGCCAGAAGGCGCAGCCAAAGACGACTGGGCGCCCGACCCGCCCTGCCCATGGACGTGCGAGCTCACTAACGACGCCGGCTACGTGGTCTACTCGGCTCTCGGCTCGTTCTACATCCCCATGTTCGTGATGCTGTTCTTCTACTGGAGGATTTACAAAGCAGCTGTGAGGACCACGAAGGCAATTAACCAGGGCTTCAGAACAACCAAGGGTGGTACTGGTAAGTGTTGAATTTATACATACCTTTTTACCTCTGTAGTTTAAAAGTATTGATTCCTTATCTCGCCATTATCTGATGGAAGACTTCATCTGCCCCTGGTTA
Organism: Hylaea fasciaria; assembly: GCA_905147375.1. Lineage (NCBI taxonomy): Eukaryota > Metazoa > Arthropoda > Insecta > Lepidoptera > Geometridae > Hylaea > Hylaea fasciaria. The sequence goes on from LR990214.1 coordinate 7,920,327, forward strand.
GCTCCTAGAAGGATTCACAAAAGTCCTCGTTTGGTACTTCTATTCCAATAATGAATACTGCAGCGTTTTTCATCAAACCAGAGAGAGGAAGATAAATTATCCAGTTTAGACAAAAAAATATGTAGATCGTCGGTAGATTGCGTTTAGCATTGCGTTGTTTACTCCTTTGATAAAGCCTTCAAGCATTCTCAATTCCAGGCAAGGGTATGGGCAGCCGGTTCGATGACAACAGGTTGACCCTGAGGATACACCGGGGCAGGGGGTCTAACAGACCTCACGGGTCCCCGCTGTCGACGGCGTCCAATCACTCCACCAGCACTTCCCTAAGTGCCTCTCCGGAAAGATTGAGGAGGTAAGATTCTAAGGTTTCTGAACACACCTAACGACCAGTGCGACTGTAGAATTGTAGAAACAACTGAAGCTGCCTCCTGTTGAATTTCTTGTGTGATGTAACTCTGCCTTTTGCTGCCAACGTAGCCGGAATTTTGGATGGATCTAATTGATTCCCGTCATCTTGATGCTCTAATACAATTAAGCTGCAGTAAGATATTATATAAGAGGATAATAAGATCTCAAGAATAAAGCCCAATAACTGCTAAAAATGTCCTCATGCCAAAATCTGAGTACAAATAGGGCTTCATTTTTGTGAATTCAGTATTAGTAGAGGCATTACGGTCTCCTGACTTGTAAGATCAATAGACGACAAGCATTGGGCAAGGCCTCTTGCTAAGCAGTCGCGCTGGTCTCACAGGTGTGAATAAAGCTTATTTCTTTTATTTCTTTGCATTACTGAATCACAGGCCTTCCTTCGCAGAAAAACAAGAGTCATAGACAAGAGTGTATTGGCTAAGGTCGTCAAGCCTTCGCTCCTCGTTGCTAGAAGGTGGGACATGACAAATCTTTAACGATAATGGTCATCACTCTTAGCTTTGATTGGAAATTATCTTCATTGATCGTTATTCTAATATGGTCCTTATCAGCAGAAGCAAGAGCGAACGGCGTATGGACCGCACGGCTTTATTTTTTGCGTTGCTGAATAGTACCGTATGGATTGGACGCTAAAGCGTAATTTCGGTTGATTTATTTCGGTACCTAGATTCGTTGCTCGAGTTTGAATGAGTGATGACCCTTAAATTATATAGCAGTACCTTTACTAACAAATTTAATGCCTACCTGCATTAGCATCACTAACACACACAACACTACATTAAAACAACATAGCATTGTAGGTTTTTTTTATTTATTTTATATATTTGTGCCTATGCCAACATAATAGGTATTGTCTTCATCCTGCTTGCTAGGCTCTACTAAACTGTATCAAGTTAAAGAAAATCTTGAGCATCGGGGTCTACATAAAAAAGACGTTTGATCGTGTCACAGATAGCTCACATGATATAGCCAAACTTACCTCAGTATTTTCACGAATTATGAAATATTGCGCAAAGAACTGAGAATATAACGTAAACTATAACGTGATGAGAAGACCTTGTTAATTAAATCTTAGAGCTGCAAATTGAAAATAGATTCGTAAATAACCGTGGTTTTCTGGGCACAGCTGACAAGAAACCCTTAGGAGCAAGCCCTAACCCCGTCCTTTACCGTTTGCAGACACTCTAGCGCGAGACGAGCTCATGAAAAGGTGAAGATCTCAGTGTCCTACCCGTCGTCAGAGCAGATCTGTGCTGGTCATGAGAACTCGAGGTCTCCTAGTCGGTCTCCCAGCCCGAGCCTCTACGCGGTGCACTATGAGAGGGACGGGAGGGAGTTGACGGAGAGCCGGCTGAGGGTTCGACCGCCTCACCATTTGGCACCGGGGCCGCTGTACGACGAGTATGATGATAAGCCTAGGACGAGGAGGATGGGGAAGAGGAATATCAAAGCGCAGGTGAGAATGGAAGACAGCAATGTAAGACTAAGGGTTGTAAGCTTTAGGAGTTAATCAAAATCATATTATTGTCACCAATTATGCTCTCTATTTTACAATAGATTCCTATGTAAAATTTATTGAAATCGGTATTTAAAAGTGATGATTTTGCGTAGGTGGAGTTTGGTACAGTTTGCAGATGAAAACACCACCTCCGACATTATCATCTGTTACCACAACTATCATTACACTATTCTCAAAGAAAATCGAGTCCATCCATGAATCCCCGTCTAACATATTCATATTCATATTCATTTATTTCGTAAAGCCGGTTTACATGTCATATAAAAACTTGTTCGCAAATAACATAGTGCAAATAATGTACTAGGTATAGGTAATATTTTAAAAACTACTTTGTGTCCCGCAGGTACACAGTCAGTTAATAAAATATTTTTAATAAATTGCCATATAAAAAGTTAAAGATAACTATCTTAAACAATAATAATATAAATTGAACACTATGTACCTACTTTATAATACTTTGTTATGTAGGTAGGTACAGATCGCGCGGCGAGAGTTTGGCTTTGACCTTCGGGTGGAGGGGATTACTGCGCATGGTGTGTAGGCGCATGCGGTGCTCTGATTGGATTGCTCTGATTGTGTGCGTGACAGTACCCATGCGCAGTAATCCCCTCCACCCGAAGGTCAAAGCCAAACTCTCGCCGCGCGATCTGTATGTCACTTTTTAAATTTTAAAAATTCGTCATAGCTGTAGAACGAATGCTCTATAAGCCAGCGTTGGAGCCGATGTTTAAAGTTGCATAGACTAGGAGCTGCAATTACGTCATCAGGCAGTTGGTTATATACTGTGGGACCCATGACGTGTGTGAGCTTGGAGGACTTGGTGAGCCGTCGGGACACGCTTCTCAGCTTCTGAGCACCCCGCGTATTGTGCGTGTGTGCACTGCAGCGAGTCGCAAAAGACGTCAGGTTCATTCTTACATCTTAAAAGGTTAACACCTGAACCTTTTAAATTCCAGGTGAAACGCTTCAGAATGGAGACCAAAGCAGCCAAGACCCTGGCCATTATCGTGGGCGGCTTCGTGTTCTGCTGGCTGCCGTTCTTCAGCGTGTATGTGGTGAGGGCCTTCTGCGAGGAGTGCGTGGCGCCTATCGTCTTCTCGGTGCTGTTCTGGCTGGGGTACTGCAACTCCGCCATCAACCCGCTCATCTACGCGCTGTTCTCTAAGGATTTCAGGTGAACAGCTGTAGGAGTTTATCGAACACAGATGGTAGTTGGAAATCATACCGGTGCTTTTGACGGTAGTGCATTGTCCAGTCTTCTAGTGACCACGTTGAGTGTAACTTTACTGTTAGGTACCACCGTTGAAGCTTTATGAAGTACTTAGTACCTAACTGTAGAAAGTTTTTAGGAAACAACATAGACACCAGTGGGCTCCAAAATCGCTCAGGAAACCTCTCTGTGTAGCTGACTGCAAAGCGTAAGGTTGCGGGTCCAAATCCCACAAACGTTGTTATTCTAACGGGTATAATTCCCGCACAAACTATTATCAAAATATATAATTTTGACATAGGTACCTCGACGTTTCGGCCGACCCCGTTAGACCCGTTTAAATTCTAATTCATGTATCCTACTTATTCAGTTGAACTTTCGTCGTTAATTCTGTGTAGGTACACAGCAGGTTTTGTGTTTTTTTAATTAACCTACTTGTTCTAACGATGATGCATTTAACAGGTTTGCGTTCAAGCGCATAATTTGCAAGTGCTTCTGCGGCGGCGGCGGTGGCGTCCGTCGCGAATCGGAGGATGGGTCAGCCAGGCGCGCCAACCACCGCCCCACCCACTCGCACTCCTTGGAGGAGCACGATGCCAGCCTGCATACCACTTCCACGGCAACTGAGAGGTGAGCCTTCGTTGCCTTCGATGTTATGTCAGTGATTCCTTGTTTGTTATGGAACCGAGCCGGACCCTGTGAATACCTAGGTACCTACTGTCAGGAGTTTGGTTCTTTATCGTAAGCTGCTAATTCTGTCCAACATTCGAAGAGCTCACGACCGTGTGTTTGATGAAAATTGTCTAGATTACAGTCAAGGCCATTTTAATTTGTCTGGGGTATTGATAATAATCAGGTACTTTAGAATTATATACCTAACTATTACCACAGAATACCTATTTAATTAATACCTTAGCTATAATTACTAAAGACTTTAACGATAAAGTTTGATTTTTAATTATTATAATAGGTAATAGACACTGGTATGTAAATAAATGATTGTACTTATTTATTCCAGGTGACGGCTAACCATGCGACGGCAAAATCCACAGTTCCAGTCTACCGTCGCATGCGTTTGAATTGAATTCATAGATATTTTTACCCTGTTCACATCGGTCAAAAATACTCTGTGCCACGAAATAATGAATGAAGAGCTGGTACCTATAGAAGAAATGAAGCGCAGGTCTAAAAGAAAATAACGAGCTAGTGATGTGAAATGATTCTCGTATTAACGTTATACTACCTGTTACCTACCTAGGCGTTATCTTTTTAAGTATCACCTAAGTAAATTATTATACATATTATTATGTTATCGACGGAAGACGCAAAAACAGCGTAAGTTTTTATTATTAAAATATCGATTTTATTATTAAATTATTTATTGAAAAGACTGTCTGTATAAAATTGTATTGCGTAAAAATAAAACAAAATACTGAGTATTGTGTCGTAAATATAGTTGAATGAGTTAGGTAAGTACTTATTCTAATATGAAATTAGTATTAAAATAGCATTAGGTTAATTTTTTTTTATTACTTTTATCATGTCAAACATGTTTTATAACTTCAATATTCACGTATTGAGTTTTTATCCCATAGAAATGTTTCCTCTAAGTGTTAATGTATAATCCTAACTATTGTTATAGTGTAACTGTGTAAACATAACTTAATGATGTCCCATCAATAGGTAGGTACTCATTTATTAAAGTAGTTAAGCTAGATGCTCTAATAGTAGGCTAACCTATCCTTTTCTTCCCTACTAATAAGAACAAAATTACTGCAATAATAAATTTAAATACTATCGTGCTATGATTCACATTTAAAAGTGTGGTACTTACTTGTTAATTGTTTAGGTTTTCCTACTCTGTCCAAACTTTGAATTTATGTGTATATTAATGTAAAACAACAATTTTGTTATATTTATATTATACCTACTGTTGTTTTTAACTTTGTATGTCGTGCTTGTTATGTCTGTAACAAATAATTATAATGCAATTATAAAGATGTTTTATTAAATTTCCAGATTTTCTGGTTTAGGTAGGTACATAATAACTATAAATTCTGCAAATACCTATACATTAATACCAATTAAGTTGAAAAACAGCTATAAGTCCATTTTACTAACCTACGTATGAACCATTGCAATGAAAATAAATACTTTGATTAAAAATATGAGTGTTACACAGTTTTACACCATTAAACATTACAATTTATTATTTCAATTAGGTACCCAGAAAAATGTTTATTTCGTTTTAGACAATAGGTAAGTACTATAAAATACTTAATAGCTCTCAGGTTTTAACTAAGAAGACGATACACAAAACTTACTGAGGTTTAGATTGCAGGTATATTGGTTATGTAGGTACCTACCTATACCTACTTACCAGCTGACATGCGCCACAAACTGTTTTGGTAAAAAACGGGTACTTAATCAATAGTCAGAAAATAAAGATCTCAATGTTCCTGAAACTATTTATAATCCATTTTGTGTAGATACTCGGTGTTTTTTAACATTACATAGGTATTATTTTCGTTAAGAGTGTTGTAAGTACTTACGTGTGGACGAAATAAAAATGTATAAAATATAAGAGATGTTACCTATGTTCATCGTTTTTATTTCCCTTTCTCCCACATCCCTTTTAAAATAAGATTAAATCTAGTACAATAAATAATATTAGGTCCCTCGAACAGTACACTCGCTATGGGAGTGAAAATGATAACATGATCATAATCGCAATTTGCTACGCTACGTTTGCATTCATTTATAATGTAAGTTGTTATTTGAATCAGGTTTTATTTAAACGAATTTATCTGATACTCGTTATTAGCAGTGTGTTGTGAAAAATAGCAGACAAAACTGCTACATCTACGTTATCTCTATTGACCGAATGAAATGAAAGAATAGAACTAAACTGGAGTTTTGGCGGGAATCCGATAGTAAGACGTTGTTGGTTTTGTATTATTAGCTCAAACTTGTGTTTCTTCGAGTGTTAATGTGTAATATTGGTGGAATATTAACCATTAAGTGTTCGTTAACGTGCACGAGTGTAGGCGAATGATATAAACACAAAAAACGTGTCATTTCGCAATTTTTCCAAAACTCCCAGGAAGTTTCAGTAAAGCATCCACTACTTTACTCAATCGTGACTGACGATGTAAATAATTGACTTGACTACTTGACCACGACTGCCGTCCGATGACTAAAAGACCGTAATGTGACATTTTGTCAAATTTTAGTTAGAAACACCACATGAAAGCGAAAATTTTGCTCTATCTTCTAGTCTGGGTCATTTTATTTAATGTTTATTAGTTACTGAGATACAGACACTATGCCCGCGGTTAACTACTAGCTTTTCCAACTTTTCCAACGCTTAAATACGGTTACCTTGCTTTAAAACACTTAAATACCGATAGAATCACTTAACTGTGTATTTAAACGTTGAATTTACCCTGGCATTCAAGCTTAGAAAACGGCTTCATGCACGTACGATACTATTAAGCCGTTACCTGACTTAAGACGTGTTTTAGTGATTTACAATAGCATATAATATCTTCTTAGATCTACGACGTCTAAAAAACAGTTTTTCAACAACAACTATCCTATAAAACCGCTAGCCAGACTTAGGCTCTCCGTCGTTGGTTAAGCAATTAGAGTTTAAAACATTTACAATTCTAAAAGACGGTGACCGTTTTTTAGTTATACGTACTTTTTAATTCACGCCAATAAAAACAATATTACATAACAGTTAAATTACATTACAACGCTAAAAGACGTTTATGCGCTAAGGCTTTCCCAAGCTCCCAACCCCGCGCGCTCGCGCATTTGTCGCTAGGACGCTACGTGAGCGCGAAATCCCGCCAGAGTGGATTCGAAAGCAAGGAGGTAAGCGTTTTATGTACTTAATTTTAAATGTTTTATTGAATGATGTTATATTAGCAGATTATACTTGTGACACGCTATGGCGAATCTAGGTAATCTACACAGCTTTATCATGGGTAAAACTATACTTACTGTTTTTAGTTTATAAGTAAACCCAGAATCTATTTCTGATAATAAGTTCTTTGTTAGAATTAATACTATTGATCCTCTATATATTTTTTTAATTTTGTTGCATACCATACTTTTAAAGTGTGTTCTGTGATTATAGTATAGGTAGGTACTTAATAATAATGATAATATGTTGGGCAGTGCTCATCGACATCACCATCCCCCATGACGAGAACCTCGTGAAGGCCGAGAAGGACAAGCTCAGCAAGTACCTAGACTTGGCCCATGAGGTGACTGCCATGTGGGATGTTGACTCGACGATCATTGTCCCGATAGTGGTTACGGCGAACGGCCTTATAGCGAAGAGCCTCGACCAACATCTTAAGAGGCTCTCGCTAGACGACTGGATTCAAAGTCAAAGTCAAAGTCAAATCATTTATTGTAAATAGGCAATAAAATCGCACTTTTACAAGTCAAACACTTCAATCTAATAAACAAATTAAACCATACAAGAAACAAACTATAATTAATTGATTATGGTTTGTGTTTGAAAAAGGATTAAGGGTCGGATGCAGAAGGCAGTACTCCTCGACACGGCACGTATTGTCAGGAGGTTCCTCTCTCTGCAGCCCTAACCACCGGTAGCCTGGGCCCTGCTCCGCTATCGGTGGTACCCTAGGTTTAAGTTTTTTATAATGTTTTTAGGTTTTTATAAAAACATTGTGAAAAATTTAAATTTAAGATTATAAAATAAATAATGGGAATGATAATATGAACACTTTTATTGAGGTACTAACTTCAATAACAGACTAGGTACTAATATAATTATTATCCTACGAACCATGTAATAGTATACTTTACAGACTAACAGACATAACTTAGTAGTCCACCCCTGAAGGCTAGAAGTCCGGGTTGAGGAACATCTCCAGGTGCTCGGCTGGAACCTGGAGCACGTAGGACTTGAAGTCAGTGGTCCTAGGCTGCTCCTCCAAGTGCTGCAACCTCACGCTGATAGGCTCCTCACGCGAACTTCGATACATGGGCATACTCTCCTGGGCATACAGCTCAGCTTCTACTTCCTTCGTATTCTTTGTCCAGAAGAGAGAGTTAGATGCCGACGGTCGGGGCTACAGACAACTTGTAGCGTCTAAGTTGTAACCGAGGCGGTGCCGCGATGGTTGCGATTCATTCGTGGAACCTGTGCTTCTTCTCTACAAGCATGAAGCAGTTTTCGTCGGTCTGGTTCCGGGTAGGTGCAGTTGTAGTACGCAGCGATGGTTTGCGGCTGCGCGTTTGTAAAGTGCCGCTTCACTGACAGCGACGGTCAGGATACTTGGGCATACAATCTGACGACGCAGGGATGATGCAGAGGTGATGGAACAGGAGCGATGACGGACTATGAACTAGAGAATTCCAGTATCTTGAAGTTAGTCGTCGGAAGAAGTGGTCCTTAACACCAAATAAATCCCTACCTACCAACTTAATATAATAGTATGTACTTAAACTAATATGTACCATTTATTTTTAAGCGGGTATTAATTATTATTTTTTTGGATTTAGAACTCTGTACATGATATTTTTACAGGTGGTTTATGTTTTACCCAGTTAAGTTAACATCTTAACCGTAACGTAACCCACAAATGTAAGTATGTCAATTGGGCACCATTTGACTGTCCAGTTTAATTCTACTGAGTCTAATTGGTTTAATTGGTTACTAATTACTAACTTTTATTAAAGACGAGCTTAGAAAATGCTACCCAATTTTATTTAATCACCATTTCAAGACTTAACAACAGCTTCTCCATTCAAGGAAAGTACACTTAGCCGCCCATTTAACATAATGTGATTTTATCTCTGACCTGTGTTTCCTACACTAAAATACAGTTACTATGAAAGGTTCTACCAGGCACTGTTATTTAACGTTGAAATCTGTAAAAAATGGTTTATTTAAACCATAATAAAAACCGTTACAGTCCGATAAAGGCTTTTTTAGTTGTGGTGTTGATTAAATTTTAATTATTGTCAAATTGAAAAAAAAGTTAAAGTGACTTAACTGTTATTTAGCTTTGAAATTGTATGTAACTGTGGCTCGATAAAAACTTGCCTTACAGTTGTAGAACATTACAATCCTATAAGACGGCTGCGCTTCAGCCAGCCGTTTTTTAGTATTGTAAATAAAAACATTTTTGAATTGACAAGCACTACTAAAACACGAAATCTTAAATTTTAAAATAAAGAAAAGTCGTATGGCACATTCTAAGCCATACATAGAAAGCTTAAAAGCATACAAGTAATTTGGTTTAGGAAAAACTTCTCTATGTATTCATATTTTCGAGATACAGAATTTTTCACGTTTTTGCTCATATCTCAAAATTAGGGTTGTGCACATAACGGTTTTTTAGTAATCGGACGGCAGACGATTGCTTTAACATCGCTGTGACTTTCTTAATGTGAAATTAAGAAATACTTAAAATAAAATACTTGATACTGGCTATATGCACAAACCGTGCGAAGCTATAACTAAAACAAAAAAAAAAGAACTAAACTGTCACAATCACAGGCTGTCAAGTGTCAATGTCACATAACTGCACCAAAACAAAATTACAACAACGCGACACGCTGACACTGGGCGGGCTGGTTCGTTCATTCAGTAGAGCGGCCGCGTTGGCTTCGATTGCGTGTCAATTATTTTAACTTACGCTTAGCTCTCGTAAAAAGTAATATTTTTGTTATAATCAACAGCTGAAAAACGTATTATTTTTCCTGTAGATCAAATACATTATTTAAAGCACTATGTATTTCGGTGGCGTAGAAGGGTGAGTTTGTATTGTTAGTGTACGTTTTCTTTTAGATTTTTAAAAGCACGATAAATTGTTGAAAGTGAAAAGGCTTACCTTGAGCATTCCTCCTAGCGGTTTCACAATGCTTAATTACTTGCATTATAGTACACTTTTTGCAATTTATCAAAGCTACTTTCTAGCGTTCGTAGTAAATTTCATGAAAATAATATTTTGCTCATACAGAATCTTACGACGTAACATAAACCTAGGTAGGTAGGCACCTAAATAATTACTGACGGTCCACATAATAATTAAAAACAAGTTGTTTTTTCAATTATTTAGTTTTAGTGTTAATAATTTACAATACATAATAATACTATAATCAACATAAAACAATAGATAAGTAAGTACGGTTACTCGTTAAAACACAAAAACAGTGAAGGAAAGATATTAAATTTTTATATTACTTATATAATAAATTATATCAAATGTTGACATACAAGAATCGTTGAGTTCTAACATTAAAGTTTGATAATAAGCTTAAAATGTCAATGCCTCTATTTGTAACTATGAATTTAATTTCAATCAATAAAAATACAGTAATTCTCCGTACTATGCAACGTAGATACTTATTACTTTTATGGGTTTAATAACAACCAAGAACAACACGCCCAGATGTGAGCACAACCAGAAATTGTACAAACAACATTAAAATTTATCAACAAACAACTCTGCTTTTGCTTTACACATGTTCACAGTCATAATTGATTCGACCAATGACAGCGTTGCTTTCAATCGGCTTGTCCACCACACCGACTTAACAACTTTATACGATTTTGAACTTATTTCAATGATCATAGAGTATTACCTATTTAGCTAAAATTGACACCTAAGTCAACGTTAAGCAGAACCCAGAGAAAATTGAATTCTTTATAATAAAGCGTAAGGTTTATTTTCAAATGAACTATAGACAAAAATGCGAAATATTACATCGGATGATGGCCTTGAATTTTTATTTATTTTTACTGAATTTATTTGTATTGAGTAAAGGTCTACTAACTGGTTTATAATAATAACCTGATCTGCAAGTTGTATATTCTATTATACAGGTGTAAGAGAGGGCTTGGCTTAATAATTATTGGATGAATATAATAAATTTACTATGCCAAAAACTACGTAAGTATATAGCGTAGGGCCACATAGGTACATCGCGTTAACGCGAATATTCGCCGTAGCCCGCTAATGTAGACGCAGCATTAGAAGAAAGTTTAAATAGGTTGGTCATTGAACCGCATTTACGGAGATACGCGCACGCCGCACACACACAGTGAATCACCATAGCTAACGGCTATACCCATAATATTTACCCAACGATCTTGCAAGCATGTTCCAGCCCATGAAAGAGTGTTCTGACTTCCGTGGTTCGGGAGTTGGAGTAGTAAGTACCTAATGATAATAATTATTAAGGATATACACCTACCTATATGGGGAATGGGTACCTAGGTATATAGGGAATAGGCACCTAAATAGGGAGGATATACATACAGGTGAATTTTTGAGACGGGACAGTACTCGTATGTAGCACCTACCTTAACCGTTTAAGTTACAGGAAAACGTTTTTGGGAGACTATCCATGATTTTTTTAAGACATTCTGACATGCATTTACAGATTTTGGAATAAATTACAGTTACCAAGAAAATGTATATTTTACACAAAACCTATTTTTGATGCTTTTTGATACCGTTTCTTATAAGGATCACAAGTCTCTACTGGATCGACGGAGGTTTCAAATGTCAGAAATCGCGAAATACTTCTCCTTTAAATATAGGTAACTTTTTTTTCAATAACTTTTAGAAGTAGATATTAAAGTAGGTACCTAGCCACGAAACCTTATAATAAGTATATAATATAATAATTATAAGTACCTAAGTAAGTATAATAGGTGTCAATCTTATTTTTACTCGTAACTCGTTTTTTTTAATACCTAATAAATTAAAAATAATCAAAGTCAGTAATTATAAAACACTTAAGTACTTAAATACGCATTAGATTAAAGTCGCTAATCCTTGACTATAGACAAAACATAAAAAATGTGTGTCATAGAATCGTAGAGCCTTCCCAAAACTCGATAAAGGTTATTTCCCTTTAGAATTGCTATCACCCGCATTGATAACAATGATAAGACAGCCGCCACTTGTCACCTTCAGGTAATTCGCAACCAAATATTTATTTAAATTCGCACACCGCGCGCCGTCCTTGCTGTGTGAACTTTCCTGGTTTTATATTATCTAACTTGAGTAGGTGCTTATCACATTATGGAAGCTAAAACATCACCTAGCCTAGGCTACGTATTACCAGTAGGCACTTACCTACCTACTTAATTTTGTACGTAGGTACTACTAAGTATGTGTGTATTTTAAATGATACACCTACATACATTTTCTGCGTAATACCAACCTATTATAATCTTGTCTGACACGTGTTAGTTATCGCTCACTTACGTAATAAAAATGTAGTTTCCTAGCTAATGTCGATAACGATAACTATGATCGATATAATACCACTAACTTGGCCTTGCTTTTGTTAAATCTCTATAGGCATTGCCTTGATTTTTCCGTTTCCTGTCACAAAATACCCTTGTCTAAATAGATACGAGTGCCTACCTACGTAATATTTTGCTGGCAATAATAATTATTCTGAGTAGTTGAGTACGTCAAACTACTTTAAAACTTTTGAAATATCTACTGTCTCTTTCCTTTCCTTAAGTGACAGCAATGATTTAGGATCTGTAAAATTAACCCATCAAAAACATTACATGTACAAAAATGCACAAGTCTCGCAACGCAGTTTATCTGCCGTAAAAAGTTGTGAGATCGAATGTAAACCAAGTCGGTTAATTGAATACCTACCTACTTATTTATTTATTTAGTAAATAGAGTGACTTGGCAATTGCACACTTCAACATAAATCTACATAGCGCTACACGGAAGACTATATTATTTAGATTACCTAGTAGATTATGCTGCCGTGTACAATCGTCAAGACACTCTATTTACTAAAGAAATAAATAAGTAGGTAGGTATTCAATGAACCGACTTGGTTTACATTCGATCTCACAACTTTTTACGGCAGATAAACTGCGTTGCGAGACTTGTGCATTTTTGTACATGTAATGTTTTTGATGGGATCTCATTTCTTTTTGTAGGTCTTCTTTCTTAATTTCGTTTTTTTGAAAAACACGTATCAACGCGCGCCCCGCGCTTATGCGGCCGGGGCCCCTTGCGACATAGGTCATGTTCATAGATTATCATGAACGAGTGTCTTTGCGTCTCCACAGATGCGTGTTAGGTATTAAGGTACCTAGGTAACGAATTTGTTCGACCTGTTAAAGTGTAGGTAGGTATACTCGTAGTATAGGGATTTGTATCTCTCTATCTATCGTGGAAGTTTTTAAAAAGCGTTCAACTGTCGAATTTCTCGAAGCCATTTCTCATTTTTAACCCCTGTTACACATTTCATCCAATTGGGTTTTTGAAAAAAAATTTTTTTTGTGATAAATGGAAAGATTTTATATTAGTTTTATAACAAAACTATTTTTTTTTTTTTTCGCAATAATTCAAAAGTTATTTCAAAATAAAAAAAAAAATTTCAATCCAGTACCGAAGACACGCCGACAACTCCCGAACAAACCCGAGCGCGTGTGACGTCATAATGTTAGTTTTCACTCATTGCAGTTGATAGAAAAATAATAAATACAGTGTTTTGATCTATTTAATTTTGTTGTCATTATTAAATATTTTCATTTATTATATTATTTTTTAACAAACTTACCTTGATGCCTTGGCACCTCGAACTTCAGCAGAATTAAACCGAACGTCATTTTTTAAAAAATCGGTGATCATAAATATATCAACATCAGGAATATTATCAGACTTTGCCTTAATAAATCCTTTATCACACATAGCTAATCGAAACCAACTAACAACTCGTATTTTAGCAATAAATTTTTAATATTATTGTCTAGACACGTGTAATAGCCGTAAACGCTGTACTGTTATTAAATAGCTATAACATTATGACGTCACAACTATGGTGACCAATCATGGCGCGTTTATAGTCACGTGATTTTTATTTAAATTTCATCAATTTTTAATTGTTTATAATGAATTGAAAAAAATTTTTTTTGAAGTTTTTTGCATTAAATATCAATATTATTAATAATAAAGTTTTAAAATACATAAAAAAATCTATAATTTTTTTTTTTCAAATACCCAATTTCAATGAAGTCTAGTTATGAACTGTAAAAGTAACTTTGTAATGACATACAATTTTATAGGATTTATATGGGAATACAAAGTTATTTATGCAGATCATATATCTAGAAAACGGGATGGAAATTATGAAATGTCAGAATTTTTCCATGGTTTATAGGCTAAACAATAGCTATATTCTAAATTTGAAACTTGTGGGACGGCTAGAAGTACCTTAGAATTTTGATGATCGGTCAGTCGGTCAGTCAGTGGGCAGCAAAATTAAGGAACTTTGACTTGCAATAATTCTTAAACTACTGGTTCAAATTTGATGTAACTTGGATTATTATCTGCAGACGTGATACCCTCTTGGTCACAAAAAATGTAGGCTTCTAGTTTTATCCATAACGAAGTTACAGGGGGTCGAAAATAGCCCGAATCGTTTCGAGAAAAGGATAGTACGGCCGTGCCTTTTGTTTTGCTCGACTTGGCGGGGGCACTGCCGTGCCCCCAGATCTAGTTGAGAATGAATGAATAAAAATTGTCTTTCAGAGGAAGTAGGTAACCTACATCATATTGTGTAGTAACAGTGCTTGGAATTACATCAAAGCTATATAAACATTGTTCCGTTGTAGAATAAACCCAATAAAAACGTCAATCGCAATTTCATTGACGTAGGTATAACTAACCCCCAGTTTCTGGAACGTTGGTTGGCGTTGACAGTAGATTAAAACTATCGTTGTCTCTATCTGACACTACACAAATGACAATGATGGCAATAGAATTAATCTGTAGTCAAAGTTGGCTGACGTTTCAGAAACCGGGTGTTAATTAGGTAAGGTACCTGCGGTAAACAAGGGCCACCTTGTTTAAAATTGATGTAATTTCAATAATTGAGAAATAGGAATATAAAACAGGGCATTTATAGAAGATTAACTTTATTCACAGTCCGAAAAAGTACAATTTTTTGGGTTTCATTCACAGTTCTTAAACATTTTCAGTATTTCAGAAAACCCTCTCTGTGGCCCTTATTAAACATAGGTACGACAATAAGGACCACATGAAAATAATACTTTTTTTAGATAAATCATTTTTCTATTTTTATCTCATTTTATTTATCGTTTTGTACTAAATCACGCTTTGTATAAATGTTAATTCAAGAGAAAAACAATAATGGGCCTAATTAAACTAAGGCAACAAAATTGTGTCTTAAAACGTATTCAGTGACTTAATACCTACCATATTTCTAAACAAATTATTCACATCAGAAAATAAATCTTTAACTGCAAAAAAATCAAAGCAATTTTTTTTTTTATGTAAAAAAGGTGTGGCCCTTATTACACTAATGAGATTGCATAGTATGACAATTAGCTTTTAATAAACACTATTTTAGTACTAAATCTTAGGGCAACAAGCCTTTTTATTCTTGACGCCAAAATAATTTTCTTGCTCGACGGTTACAATTATTCGACGCCCTTGTTTATCAACTTTTGAAGTTTTCAAATGGTTTGACAAAGTCCTTCTGGGAATAGAATACCGCGCCGCTTCTGACTGTTGGGACATAGATCCACTTTGAACAGCTGACTGGGATCGATTTAGACGAAATTATTATTATTTGGTGCTAATACTAGTAAATCTAAGAGCCTAATAAGGGCCGGCTCTATTTACACGTCTTATGAGTGGCCCTTATTAGGCCATGAGACATTTTTTAAAAGATTGAATGTAAAATTATTAAAAAGCATGATAGTGATTAAACTCACCTAGATAAGGCAGCACAAATTACTAATAAGAACGGTACAACAGCAAATTTTATAAACAGAAAGTTATATTATTACTCACAATTTTTTGATTTCGTGGAAGTTTTATAGTGGAGCGATGCAGGTTACCCCCCTGGACGGATTACTTGCGACTGACAAGATGGCAGATCGCACAGCGACACAACCGAGTATGTTAGCTTCCCTAATGGCCCTTTATATGTGTGCGTGAGAGGAACCTTATAAAACCGTAAAAAGTGTGTTTTTATAGTAGTGGCCCTTGTTAGACGCCGGCCCTTGTAACCCGCAGGTACCTTATAACTAAAGATAATAATGCACACTTGCACTGCTGGATAGAATGAAACCAAACCGATACCTATAGAACAAAATATTCCTATACTTGTTAGTTGTTACCGTATAAATAAAGGAAACTAAAGATTAAATCAACGCAGTTCATTAGCGTGTATAGAACATTACGTTAGATATGTTTTATGACACTAAAACAAACATACTTAGTGGAAAATCTCATCCCATCAAAAACATTAGATGTACAAAAATGCACAAGTATCGCAACGCAGTTTATCTGCCGTAAAAAGTTGTGAGATCGAATGTAAACCAAGTCGGTTAATTTCAATACCTACCAATACCTATCTATGGGAGCAGTTATATCTTTATTTCTTTAGTAAATAGAGTGACTTGGCAATTGGGTTTTTGAAAAAAAAAATTTTTTGTGATAATTTGAAAGATTATATTATATTAGTTTTATAACAAAACTATTTTTTTTTTTTTCGCAATAATTCAAAAGTTATTTCAAAATAAAAAAAAATTTTGAATCCAGTACCGAAGACACGCCGACAACTCCCGAACAAACCCGAGCGCGTGTGACGTCATAATGTTAGTTTTCACTCATTGCAGTTGATAGAAAAATAATAAATACAGTGTTTTGATCTATTTAATTTTGTTGTCATTATTAAATAGGTATTTAAATTTATATTAAAAATGTCGAACCTCAAAAGTTATCGTTCTTGTTTTGTACCATTATGTAATTTACCATGTAAACCATTATCACACATAGCTAATCGAAACCAACTAACAACTCGTATTTTAGCAATAAATTTTTAATATTATTGTCTAGACACGTGTAATAGCCGTAAACGCTGTACTGTTATTAAATAGCTATAACATTATGACGTCACAACTATGGTGACCAATCATGGCGCGTTTATAGTCACGTGATTTTTATTTAAATTTCATCAATTTTTCATTGTTTATAATTAATTGAAAAAAATTTTTTTTGAAGTTTTTGCATTAAATATCAATATTATTAATAATAAAGTTTTAAAATACATAAAAAAAATCAATATTTTTTTTTTTTTCAAATACCCAATTGCACACGGCAACATAAATCTATGTTAAGCGCTTTGTGCTTGTACTTGTTTCTAAGTACACCTATACGGAAGACTATAATTAGATTGCCTAGTAGATTATGCTGCCGTGTACAATCGCCAAGACACTATTTACTAAAGAAATAAAGATATAACTGCTCCCATAGATAGGTATAGGTAGGTATTGAAATTAACCGACTTGGTTTACATTCGATCTCACAACTTTTTACGGCAGATAAACTGCGTTGCGAGACTTGTGCATTTTTGTACATGTAATGTTTTTGATGGGATCTCATTTCTTTTTGTAGGTTTTCTTTCTTTATTTCGTTTTTTTGCAAAACACGCATCAACGCGCGCCCCGCGCCTGTGCGGCCGGGGCCCCTTGCGACATAGGTCATGCTCATAGATTATCATGAACGAGTGTCTTTGCGTCTCCACAGATGCGTATTAGGTATAAGGTACCTAGGTACCTATTTTAATATACCTAGGTAACGAATTTGTTCGACCTATAAAAGTGTAGGTAGCTATAGTATAGGGATTTGTATCTCTCTATCTATCGTGGAAGTTTTTAAAAAGCGCTCAACTGGCGAATTTCTCGAAGCCATTTCTCATTTTTGACCCCTGTTACCCATTTCATTCAATATCAATGAAGTCGAATTATGAACTGTAAAAATAACTTTGTAATCACATACAATTTAATAGGATTTATATGGGAATACAAAGTTATTTATGCAGATCATATATTTAGAAAACGGGATGAAAATTATGGAATGTCAGAATTTTTCCATGGTTTATAGGCTAAACAATAGTTATATTCAAAATTTGAAACTTGTGGGACGGCTAGAAGTACCTTAGAATTTTGATGATCGGTCAGTCAGTCAGTCAGTGGGCAGCAAAATTAAGGAACTTTGACTTGCAATAATTCTTAAACTACTGGTTCAAATTTGATGTAACTTGGATTATTATCTGTAGACGTGATGCCCTCTTGGTCTCTAAAAATTTAGGCTTCTAGTTTTATCCATAACGAAGTTACAGAGGGTCGAAAATGGCCCGAACCGCTTCGAGAAAAGGATAGTACGGCCGTGCCTTTTGTTTTGCTCGACTTGGCGGGGGCACTGCCGTGCCCCCAGATAAGTATTCAGATTTGTGATACAATGAAAACAATATTCACCAAGATAACCGAAGCATATTCATGAAATGGCACAGTTTACAAATACTTATACCTATTCAGCCTTACCAATTATGATTCAATACTCCACGTACCAGCACCAAAATACAATAAAAACAAATTCTTGTATGGAAAACACTACAAACAAACACGATTCATTTATTGCTTGTACCTATATCAGGTGCGATAATGATAATGGATGTTTTCATGATAATGATAAAGCGAAAATTCAATTCACGTATGACGTCTACATTTTGGATATAAGTACCTACTTGTTGTTTTGCATTAGGTATTTGCACAAAATGTTACGAATGTATTAACACAATATTAATATCATAATAGGTAGGTACACGGAGTGTGAAAGACACACCCCTTTATGGTAAACATTGTATGCTATGGTCTGAAACATGACGTTTTTGTCACAGTGGTATGTTGTTAATATTATAGAATGCAACCCTGCATCTAAGGTGCTTTGTAAAAAGAATTTTTATAAAGAGTCAAAGTTGAAACAAATTCCCATTCAATTCTAATCACAATAAAACATTGGCAATTTGTTTAACAGGGGAGCGACCCACTCCAACGTTGTTATTTGCGATGAGACCGGAACTGTCATCGGGAAGTCAAAAGGCCCTGGGACCAACCACTGGGCCCTGGGCATCGAGGAATGCGCCAACAGACTCGTGAAGATGATCCACGCTGCGAAGGAAGACGCAGGAATACCACTAGATAGACCCTTGGATTCTTTGGTAAGCAAAATGGAAAACAATAATTTGCTTTAGATTATTTTATTCACTATTATGTTAATCAGTGCTAAATGGGGCATTCAGATAACTTCCATGCGCTTCCGTAATATCAGCTGCTCTTTGAACTAACCTAACTGTTTCGTACTCTTTGAATGTCGGCTACTATCTGGTATTATAATACATACATTCTAGAGTCTAGAATCTAGACAATAATCGGTTTCAATTGCATTTAATAAGCTCAACTAGATTGGTACTTCACGTAATCTCTTGCCAAGGTCTTCCGTGATTATAGGTTCGGAAGAATTTCTAGCAAATTTATTGTCATAGTGCAGTACCTAATTAACATTATGTCATTACAAGTTAAGTGCTGTATACTATAGAGGACACAGATACATTTCCACAATAATGAGGGTCGTTATGATTTTCAGTCTTTGATCAAACCAATGATCCGATTCTATTCGTATCCCGAATTCAGTGCGAAACATCTGCGTCTACAACGCAAACAATCCATGATTGACGTCAATTAAACGAGTAATGTTTGCCTAAAATCTAACTATTCCCAGGGTCTGACGCTCTCAGGATGCGGGCAAGAGAGGCATGACTCTGAACTCGCAGCCAAAGTCAAGGAGAAGGACAATGCTTGCGCTAAGGCTATTTATGTCGCAACAGACACGGCTGGCTCATTGTTCACGGGGGCTCCTAACGGCGGCATGGTGCTAATAGCTGGTAAGTACAAAAATATTAATTGCAAAACTTCCAAGCCGGATTGTAAACAATCTTCTCTATCTAGGTCACCATTCAGACTGCGTCGTTCAACTGGGTCTCTCGGAATAACCTTCCACCTTGACTCTCGGTAATGAATACAAACACTGATGATTTATAATTGTTTTGTCGATACAAATACTTACAACCTTTAGGTACTAATTTGCTATTCGTAACTACCGTTGGCTTGTCACAAACTGAACTAAAAACAATATTTTGAAACTTTTACCGCAACTAAACCGGATATTATTAAACTAAGGTGTAATTATTATTAGTGTACTTTATCACATGAACAACAATACAATGACGAGGCAATGAACGATAACAAGAGTTCACAGTTGCTGCATATGTATTATACACCGTTTTGACATATACTTTCTCTTTCCAAGCGATGATAACTAATGAGACACGTTTAAAATATTCCATACAAATGAATTAAAGTTAATATCGAATGGTGATCGTTTATAACTCGCTGCTAAAAGAAGAATCAATATTTATAATAATGTCTTCAGCACTTGCGTCATTTTGTGTACAAAATATTGAAAGGTAAACAAAAAGAAGGATATTATGTAGGCATACGAATAGTAGGTATCGACCTAGCGAAACGAGTGTCTAGTCAACAGTGAATAGGTATGTTGACACAGTATAACGGCTACAGGCGGGGCTGGAAACAAATGCGCCTTTCCTGCAACGTATGACATCATGGGACTAGAGAATTACTAAATTCCAGTAAACTATCATTTTTAAAAGATAAATAAGTAATACTGAATTTGAGCCATACGTCGAAACGAATTCAATAACACTCAGGAATCAGGCATCAGGAATCAGGTATTAGAGATGAGATAGAAATTAAACCAATCAAAGCCAAGAACGGATCAACATTATCAGCTTCTAGGACCTATTCTATGTAGGGTCTTTCAAAGTAGTCAGTGTCTTAGAATCTTTGTACGATAAGCCAATCGATTCGTCATTTCAGGTACGGGCTCGAACGCTTTATTAAGGACACCGGATGGGAAACATTACGGGTGCGGAGGATGGGGACACCTACTGGGGGACGAAGGTGGTGGTAAGTCTGGAATCGTATATAGAAGTTCCGGGAATTACCCATCTTCTGGAAGTTTTAAGGAACAGTAGGATTTTACACGAAACTTTTGCATCAACTAAAACATCTATTTCTAACATTATCAAATCGAATTCATGTTTAAAGGTTATAGAATCTTCTAGTGACCTCTGTCAATGTTAACTTGATCGAGTCGTTGTAAATTTTAGTTACCTAATAAAATGTTTAGTTTTATCTAAAGTAATCCATAACATTTTGAGGGGATTTCGTGGTTAGAACTCTTTTGCTGATAAATTCCAATGTTTTGGAATGATTTCCAATGTTGTCCAAAAATGTCCAAAAAAGGAGGGTCTAACTCCCACCATGATGAGACAATTGAGTTCTTTCTGTGTTATATACATTAAGGTGTCAAATAAGAGTTGTTTTTGTTATCTTTCTTCTTATCTTCTTTCTTTAATAATATAAATTACGCATCACGTTGTTTGTCCGCGATGGACTCCTACACTACTTTTTAACCGATTTCAATCAAATTTGCACACCGTGTGTAGTTTGATCTAACTTGAAAGATAGGATAGCGTACATTTAAATTCATAGTCGCAATAACAAAAACCTTAGCCTTAGCAACGCGTGGCCGTGTCTGATAGTATCGATATATGATGTGGTGAAAAGGAGTAACCTCATGTTTCACGTCACGACCTTTTCCTACGTGTTCCAGCGTACTGGATAGCGCACAGAGCGGTGAAGGCCGTGTTCGACGAGCAGGACGGGCTGCGGGCCGCGCCGCACTGCACCCGGCGCGTGTGGGAGACTGTGCGGGAACACTTCGGCATCGCCTCCCGGGACGACCTGCTGCCTCACGCGTACAAGCACTTCGAGAAGTCCATGTTCGCTGGTGAGCTTTGGTGCATGTTTTTTCTTGATCTACTTGTAATGTTTTTGAAGTAAAACTTCTTTAGGTGCGACTAGAGAGTAATAACTCAGATTGATTGTTTTTTCTGACGGAAGTAACGCTTACTATACTGCCCCCGATAGTTAAAAAGCCGCATGTAACAATAAGTAAAAACGGAGAAATAAATGTTTTAATCAATCAAACGGGAAATCGTTTGCTGTCTTTCGGTTAAATAAAATAATAAGTTATTAAAAGTTGGAAATAATGACCACGATAATTAGTCTTTGAATTTGATTATTAAAAATATGAATATAATTAAATTATTTAACTAAAAATAAAAAAAACTGTTTTATCTTAGTATAAAAATTGGGGGAAAATAATACTTGTTTAATTGAAAAGACGTAAATAGCCAGATGCGCCCTTTTAAGCTAGAACGCTTATTGCAGTACTTTTATACTAAAGAAAGGTAGGTACGGTACTTTTATACTAAAATTGCGTTTACGAACAGTTCCTTTCTTGATAAGTTAAATGACATTTTCATGGGGTTAGGGCTCAAAATGTTCTCGTTCAGGTGACTCTGATACGCGAATTTTATTTTGTTGTGATTTTTCTATGAAATCGTTTTATGAGTCGGAATCGATCACACTATTTCGGGTGTTTTTTTTATGTAGACGTAGTCTTTGTCAATAGCTGAATCATCGGAGTCAAAATCATTTACTGTTGAGCTGTTGCTACTGATGTTGGCTTCGTTAAACGGATCATTAAAATATACTTAACTGATTTGCAAGCGATATAATCCACTTCTAACTGCTAGCCGTTTTATAAACTGTTCTTATTCTGACAATAAAACAGTTTATTTGACTCGTCTTAACACCTAGAGAGAATAAAACCGTCATACTTATATTTAGAATATTTGTCGCGTTACAGTGAAATCGTTATTTTACATTTTGTTTTGTAAATTTTAGCGAAATAATAACCTTTATGTACTTAGGTTACCCTGTGTGCGCGTGCGCTGAAGAAGTATTATTGAGCGCGTGTATGTATACTGGTGTTAAACGAAATATAAAGATGACGTTATGAATACATAGTGCAAATAATTAAAACTGGATGCTTACCTAGTGTGATAAATCACGCAAAGAAAAAGTTGTGTTAGTGGCGCCCGAGTAACAGTTCGGGCGCAACTGACACAGAAAATGGTAAATCAACCCCGCGCACCTCCCCGCGGGATTTACAATAATAAGTGAAAAGGACGTTTTTGGTTACTTGCGCCTTTTCAATTAAGTAACATAGGTACAATTATTTCGCTACATAAAGTATTAAGACGTATATGACAAGTGCGCCTTGACCAAAACAAATTTTACGAAGTAGAAAGGGCACAAGTGGGCAGATATAGACGTTTTTTCTTAGTGTGAACACAGTTTCCAATTGGTGCGTTAGGCGTAAATGGTTACTTGCGCCTTATTAATTTCCTCTTAGAAATAGGGTGAAATACATGCGTCTTTTAAATTACCGAACTCAAATAAAATATGCAAGGCATAAGGGCATAATTGACATAAATGCGACTCTTTTACTAAGTTTTAGCAAAATTCGCCTTTTTATCTTCAATAAGGTGTAAACATTTGTGTAGAAGCTGCTTATTTCGTTGTGCTAAATAGCAGCGTAGCAAAGGTAGAAATTAATTAAAAATATCGGCAGATGCGCCTTTTTTTCCTGATTCCGGCAATATATTATGTAACTCAAATCTGGAAACAATGTTACATGCGCCCTTTTAACTATCGGGGGCAGTATAGTTTGCGTAGTTTCCGCTATTTAAAAAAGGTTACATTGACATGTCAATGTAGTTTTACTTCAATCGCACGTAATGGTTACAAGCAAATAATTTTTTTAAAGGGTGGTACCAATTTTGGAGTTCACATTGGGAATTGTTAAGTTGTAATATTCTGGTGATTACCTATTAGCAGTTGTTTTTGAGATTGCAAAATCTTCGGACGATCAGGGGATTTCAAGGAAACATAAAAAGATAGTTTCGAGATACGCCTACTAGCTCGATACATGGAACTTACCTAACACCAGAAGTCAGAAATTACCTACCTATTCTAATATTACTGATTAAGTTTGTTTTGGCGTCAGACAGCTAAAACAAGCTCAAGGTCATCCCATTTTGAACGCTAAACCTTCGCTATCGGGGTTCCGGCGGCAGTCGTCGAGAGCCAGTACCATTGTACGCCGAGCACGGTCACATTCTCCGACCGCATCATCAAGCCCCCGTTCCAGGTCTAACGGTGAAGCTGTCGGCGCTGGCGCGGTCCGGCGACGCGCTGTCGCGGCACATATTCGCTATGGCGGGCGCGGCGCTGGCGGCGCACGCGGCGGCGCTGGCGCGGCGCGGCGCGGCGGCGCGGCTGCGCGTGGTGTGCGTGGGCTCCGTGTGGCGCAGCTGGGCCGCGCTGCGCCCCGGCGTGCTGGCCGAGCTGGCCGCCAGGCGGGTGAGTGGACACTGCGTACGGACGGCTCGATCGTATCGATCGCTGGTACTGCGTCGATACTCAATAGGTCACCCGACACCCTCAAAATTTCAAACAGACTTCCGATCTGCCATCTTGCTTTTATTGAGAGTGCCTCTTCTTCTAGGATATAAATAGGTATTCTATGCCCCTATAAGGTGTAATGTTGTGTTTGTCATTTGTTTAGTGTTATGTAGAGGCAACGACACATATTATATTAATACCCTAAAAAATGAGCTAAGAAATGGAACTCTCTCAATTAAAGCCAGATACCATAATCAACAGGATTTTGTTTGACATAAAAAATTTGAGCGTGTTGTCTCTCTCTTCCGTAAGTTTAAGTACCTTTTGAGTACGGAGTGTCCGTCTTCGGCTATCGCAGTCTTCAGCCAATGCTTTGATATTCCTCGACATCCTGCCTTCTCATGAACTTAAATGTCCTGCTGCCTTGTTCTCGTACCTCATACCTTTCCTTCTATGATGGACAGTAATGATGTTGTTTCTGCAGCTAACGACGGAGCTGGAGCTAGTCCAGCTCCGAGTGTCCAGCGCCATGGGAGCCGCCTGGCTCGCCGCGAGGCACGTCAACTTCGCCTTGCCCCGAGATGACTCCGCCTTCTGCCAAGTGTTCTACACCTACACGCCTGATAGCTGCAACCTCACCGCAGAGGTGAAGAAAAACGGCACTTCCGAGAATGGAACTCACGAAAACGGAACTCAGAGAAATGACATTCCTCAAAAAAATGGAACTAGTCACAGCAACGGGAAAGTGAATGGGAAAGTGAACGGTGACCATCAGAATGATATGGAAACTTGTGGTTGTGGAGATTGGAGGAATTGGAGCTAATGGTTAAAATAATGTATCAGTTGAGTAGTTTTTTTAGCATAACTAAATTGAAATTATAAGTACGTAGGTACAAACAGTTTAACGCAACTGACGTTTTTAGATAATCAACAAACTTAATAATATTATTTTAATGTACCTAAGTAGGTTCATGCATACCTCCTACTCTAGTTTCGTAAACGTCACTTCAGAAGTAATGACGTCAGTAAATAATTAGTATGCAACCGCTTTAGTTAGTGATAAAAAAAGTGTGTACGTGTAACCTTTACGCGCGATTGAAGTAAAACTACATTGACATGTCAATGTAACCTTTTTTAAATAGCGGAAACTATACAGACTATAGTAAGCGTTACTTCCGTCAGAAAAAAATTCTGAGTTACTCCCTAGTGGCGCCTAAAGAAGTTTTACTTCAAAAATAAAAATAATTTCATATTAACCCTTTGAGTATGTAACCAAATGCCAGACACAATAACCGCCTTACCGCAAATGACATGTTTAAATCTTTTGTGGTAAGACGGTAGCCGTCTTACCACAAAAGTTTAGACCAGAGTTAAACAGATGTGTCTAAAATTGCGTCCCACAAAATCGAGTCTATCACTCGCGTTTTCTTACTCCAACCTGGCATTCCTGTTTGGTAGATTGAGGAATGAAGGTCGGTACATACCTACTACAATATGTAGGTTATAACTGTAGGTTGTACGATACCTATGCAATGCTTTTATGTTTATCTAAGTCAAAAATAACTAAAATGCTCTGGTGCCAAAATATGCATTATAATAATATTATGATCTGAATCCTACCTACTACCTACTCGTTAACGATTTTTAGATATTTATTGCCTCTTTCATAGTTATTAGGCCTGTTCTTTAGCCTTGAATTATTGTAATACCAACATTGTATAAAAAATTAGTCTTAGTTCCTATTTGTATCTAGGTTTAACATAATACCTACTATTCTTGTACATATCAATAATTCGTATTATGAAAATTGTCAAGTATACCTTGTAATGAAATAAAACATAAAATTATTTTTTTTAAAGCTTCTAAGATCTTACATAGACATAATTATATTATATCATTCAAATAAACGACACATTGTTATTATTTTGTATAGGTATATAGCCTTAACGTGCATACCCACAAAATAAATGGGTAATTCCCAGTTGTCATTCTCAGTCCCAGATGTCCCCAGTGGTGACATCTGGGAATCATTGTGGAATTAAAACAGGATAGGAATGATAGGATCACGCACTTCATGTTACTATTAGGACTATTATATTATTCATGTTACCATTATATTAACTACGTTTAAATAGTTTTTATAAATATATTTTGAAATAAACCTCGTATAATATTATACATATTATTATTACCTAATATAATTTCTATTATTTTTGGCGTATCATTTAGTAGGTCCTACTTGTAAAATAAATTCCAGCTGTTGCATTCTCCGGGATCTAGTTTGGACCAGTCATAATAGGTACCTAGGTAACCTGCTGGGTTCAATAACCCGTCTGCGACTGATCAATAAAAATGAATGAACTAAAATAACTCATAAAAACCTTTATTACATTATGGTATAACGGGTGTTAAAAATTAACGTTAGATAGGTACCTAGTGCTCAAAATCACAATCTTACCACACCACTACCTCTAAGCTGTCAAACAGAGTCAAACTGAATTTGACGTTTTGACGTTTGTTCATTCGTCGTCAGCAGGAAAAAAAAATTGCGATTGATTGCGACGAAAAAACAATGTTAAGTACTAGATTTTCTCGTATTTTTAAACTAAAACCTTTACACTATGTGAACTACAGATGTGTATCCCGAATAGAACCAACGTTTTATAACAGAAATAGTGACGAGGAGCGGCAAAAAAGCTACTATTTCAACGGAGTTTTAGCGGTAGCCGCTGGTTTGATAGGTTACGTTAGTTGTAGGGGCAAAATAGCCGCAGCGACTGATAAAACTGATTTATCTGGTAGAAGAAAGCAGTTCAACTTCATAGCGGACGTGGTGGCCGTCTCTGCTCCTTCTGTAGTGTATATTGAGATCCTGGATGGAAAAAGAGTCGATTTGTTTACGGGCAACCCAATAACACTCTCAAATGGTTCAGGGTTCATTGTGAAAGAAGACGGTCTGATTCTGACTAATTACCATGTCGTGGTGAACAAACCGAATACTACAGTGAAGGTGAAGCTCCTGGTGAGTACTGAAACATGGCATTGCACAATCCGTAGTCATTCTATCTAGAAGCTTGTAGATCTTCGAGAATTCCTAGTTTCGTTAATTCCTGCAGGATGGAACAACCCACACGGGCTTTGTGGAAGACTATGACTTTAAATCTGACTTGGCGACTCTCAGGATACCCGTGAAGGGTCTACCGGTGATGAAACTTGGCAGCTCCAGTGACCTACAGCCTGGCGAGTGGGTTTGTATTTATAAAATGCTGTTTTATCTTTTATTTTCCTTTCCTAATGGAAGCTTCAAGTTCTCTTGCATTCAGCTACATTTGTTTAGTAACCCAAAACTGATGTATGGAGGGCATGTTAAGCCATTGCCTCCATTTGTTATCAGTAGATAGTAGTAATTAAGCCACGTCAGAAGTCCTTCGGTGGACTGACATACTCTGATACTGACTGGCACTAACTCATGCCAAATATAACAATAAACAAAGCAAGCAACACAATGTAAATTTGTTCATCTATGTTGCAACTATATTCATTACAGTATGTAAGTAAACTCAGTTTTTGATGCCAACATACCTGCAACAAAGATTCATCATCTTAGCTTCATAGTTGTTGTGCAACGGTTCAAATAGATGATGAAATAGTCTTAAAAATGTAGCCCACCTTTATAGAAAAACAGAGGTTATGAAAATATTTTAAGTACTAACTTTTTCTTAGATTTCAGCTGCGCTGACTATAGTTTATCCATTATGCCCTTTCTCAGTGTGCAAATTATCTTCATACCAAATTTCATCAAGATTGGTTTGGCCATTAACTGTAAAAATACTCATGTTATGATTGTCAATGAAACAAAAAGTTTATCTAAAAAAAATGTTGTAGGTAGTAGCAATGGGCAGCCCGCTTGCACTGAGCAACACGGTCACAGCGGGAGTGGTCAGCTCTACTCAGAGAGGGAGTGAAGAGTTAGGACTTAGAGGTAATTTTAATATTCTATCTATACATTTAGAAAGCATTAACAGACACATGTAATTCCCTATCAGTAAGTTCCAGTAGCAGTCCTTTAGAGCCTGTATCATTGTAGGCTGAGCATGTTTACCATCTTCGAACACTTCATCACTTAAGACCAGCTGACATAGTGATCATAAGCCTATAAATACAAAGCATAAAAAAAACGAAATCTAATTATTGTTGAAACTGAGTTATTAATATAGTACCTATGCTTAAAAACTTCAAATTTGAGTAAAACCTCGCCTCAACGGCGGACTTAATAATAAAAGTATGTAAAACAAGTGATTTGATTTGATTCCAGGCAAAGACATGGTTTACATTCAGACAGATGCACCAATCACGTTCGGCAACAGTGGAGGCCCGCTGGTGAACCTCGACGGGGAAGCCATCGGGATCAACAGCATGAAGGTGACCCCCGGGATATCGTTTGCCATCCCCATAGACTATGTGAAGGACTTTTTGGCTAAACGTAAGTCGACTGTAGGCAACAAATTACAACGTAAGTGTCTGTAGAGTATTTTTGATTTGAGCTTCATTTATTGATAGATACAAATAATATACAAGTACTTAATAATGAATTACTTATTGCCATCTCTTTTAAACCATCCTATACTAAGAATCAAAGTCAAAGTCAAAGCATTTATTGTAAATATGCAATTAAATCGCACTTTTACAAGTCAAACGGCTAATTCTCGTTAACAAAGAGAATCATAAAAACATAAAGTATGATACATTAGTTATTATGAATTAAGTATGATACATTCATACATTAGTATGAATTTATTTATACAATCACCTTGTTCACTATTCTTTTTAAGTTTATTAGTTACCCTGCGGCCTAGTTTATTTTAATCATTTAGTGTGCTGGTTCAATTTACAGGCCATGTATTGCGCAAATTCGATTCTAAACTACCAAATAGTGAAAACTGCATTGCGTTAGATAGGGTTGCTTTTAAGTTTAAGTAATTTGAAAACCAACAGACTGAGAGACAAACTTGCTCTTATTATCTTGCCATAGATATTCTCTTTTATTGCATTAGTATTACTATTTAGATATAGGTAGACCATAGTCTTCCCACAATTCCCCAAAATATTATAAAGGGGAAGTTTGTCAGTGTGTTTGTATGTTTGTTACTTGTTCACCCTCAAATGGCTGGGCCAATTTTGATGAAATTTGGTATAACACCCCATAAAAGGTGTAACTTTTGTAACTACCCACTTTTAATTCCGAAACAATTCCGTAACGCCGCGGGTTGCAGCTAGTTTTTAATATAATATCTGATGAATTCCAGGGAAAACGAAGCCGCCAGTAGTTTCAAAGCGGTACATCGGCATCACAATGCTGTCGTTAAGTAAGGACATACTCATGGAGCTGAGGATGAGGAACACAGAGGTATTATTGTCTCTTTTTTACACCTTATAGGCTAGCAATTGACCACTATCTCACCCAGTCAAGTCTGCTAATTTAAGAATACTACAATCGAATATTATTGGAGTACCTTCAGAATAGTGTGTGCTATTTGGAAGACTGGTAGTTTTTTTTTTATCAGTCATTTAGTTTAATTTGGATTGGAATCAATGTCACAATGAAGTGTTATAAACTATTTCGAAGCCATTCCATTGAGATTCGATTGAAGCGTTCTTAAATTAGCAGACTTGACCCCCTGGTACCTTGCCTGGATTAGCAGAATAATTAGTAAAACATGGAGGAAAAATCACGAAAAAAGTGCTTATTACCGAAGTCCACTGGTAGTATCCCCTGCGCAGGGGATTTCTGGAGTGTTTGTCCATTTTCCCCCTGTGCATGCGAATACTGTATGCGCAGGGGAAAAATGGTCAAAAGTCTAGAAATCCCCTGCGCAGGGGATACCGCCAGAAGATTTCTGGAATAATAAAAAAAAAAGAAGATAAATAATTGTCTAATAAATTTTGTATGTAACAGATTGACAGGATAGCTTCTAGTAAGTCGGTGCAGGGCCAACGGTGACATAGTTGCAAAGCGCACAAACTACAACAATCTCTTCACATTTCAGATGCCGCCAGACATAGACCACGGGATTCTAGTATGGAAAGTCATTGTCAGATCGCCTGCGCATAAGTAAGTGTCATTTTGACGAGTGCGATGGAGTAAACTATATCATAATTCTGCGTCATTTATGAAAATACATACAGTCAAGCCTTTTTCCTGTTGGGGCAGGCGGAGACTACATCTTTCCACATGCTACGATCCTGACACACCTTTTTTGCTTCTTGTACTTTAATGACTTGCTTCATACATGCTCTCTGGTTATGGGTACTTTTGACTTGGCCTTTCCTTAAGACGTCCTCGATTTGACCGTGGTACATACGTGGTCCGTCTACGTCGACCCCTACCGGCTGGTCCATTCACACTAGATCCAAACATCTGTTCTGTAAATCTACCTTCATCCATCCTCTCTCGATATCCAAACTGTCTAAGCATTCCTTTCTCTATTTTTGTCACTACATCTTCCACCATTCCACATCGTTCCCTTATCACGCCATTCACTACTTTGTCCATCAGAGTCCCACCAATCATACTTATCATAATATGTCTGTGTTATATCCAAAAATATAATAAATAATGTACTATTGCCCGCAGGGGAGGCTTGCAGCCGGGGGACATAGTGACCTCGATCAACGGCAAAGACGTGTACACCGCCGCCGACGTGTACGCGCTCCTCGAGGCCGGCGGCGGCGCCCTGCAGGTGGCCGTCGTGCGCGGCCGCCAGAGGCTCAACCTCGCCGTCACGCCCGAGCCGCACGAGTGACGCCCGACCCGCCGGCCCACCCGCCAGCCGACCCGCCAGCCGACCCGCTACCCGACCCGCCAGCCCACCCGCCGGACCACCCGCCAGCCGACCCGCTCTCCGACCCGCCAGCCAACCCGCCAGCCGACCCGCTCTCCGACCCGCCAGCCAACCCGCCAGCCAACCCGCCAGCCGACCCGCTCTCCGACCCGCCAGCCAACCCGCCAGCCGACCCGCTCTCCGACCCGCCAGCCAACCCGCCAGCCGACCCGCTCTCCGACCCGCCAGCCAACCCGCCAGCCGACCCGCTCTCCGACCCGCCAGCCAACCCGCCAGCCGACCCGCTCTCCGACCCGCCAGCCAACCCGCTAGCCGACCTGGAAACCTTCGACGAGGGACCGTGGGGCGGCCCCGACTTCTATCGAGAAACTGTTCGATACGTTAACTGTAATTTTTTTTTAGATTTGATCAATTTCGCTTTGCGGGAATTGCGTTGCCGTAGTTTTTATCGTATGGTATGAAGCCTCGATCGATTCGAGTTCGACTTCGAATTGTAAATTGAAAATGTAGGAAATGGAACGATATCTAACCGAATCGTTACGAACGATATCGAACCGTAATAAGTGAGTTACCGAAGGGTTCTCAATCGAGAGGCGGTTGATGGTAAGCGACTCTCCATCACTGGATACGCCTGGTGGGAGTTGACATTATATAAAAAGATTATACACGAAGATATTATGTCTGTGCCGACCTTATGCACCGGGCGCATATTAGGTATTTGACGCGCTGTGCCAGTTGTGTGCGTGAGGAACGCACACAACTAGCTTGACAAGTTATGTCCGTTCAATCGACGGGGGGCGACAAAAATAGGTAACTTATGAATTGGTAAAATGGGGGTTTAGTGAGTAGAACCAATTATATAATTATGTAGCTTAATTAGATGATGATTAGGTATAACAGTAGCTGATAATAATATGAAAAATAATGCATCAATTGCATCACTTACACATGTCTAGCTTTCAGTAAACATTATGACCGTAAGCCAAATGACCTTATACCTACAATAATTTTAGTATTTCAAATTCTATAATGGAAAACAAGAAAACCACAGGCAGTTAGTGCAGTTAGTACGAAGTTAGAAAGAGATAAATAGAAACGAGATAAAATTATTGTATACATATTATATTTTCGTAGTCACACACAGTTATATTAGGAGTAAAGAAGAAAGATGTTAAAAGACGGTATAAATCAACACATTTACATTAGTTTAAAGACCATCTGGACTTGCTCCTAAAAATGGCAATACTCGGTCAATCCACACCTTTCAATGGGAGTTTTCAGATTAATTTCAAGTTGTTGTCGCGCTAGATGTTCATGACTTTGGCCATGTTGTATGGACTTGACGTGGTCTAATTTCTTTTCGTTTACTATATTTTTGACCAATAGTCCGCATTTAATCTGCCTTCGTTTGCACACTGCCAAAAATGGATGCCGTAAGCCGTTGTTTTCGCTCCTGACGCCATTCTATTGATTCACCCTGCAGAATAGTTCTTCTCACTACTGCTAAAAATATGGGTTTTAATTACCGGATGGTACTTTTTTTTTCGGGATGTGATATCTCTTTTTTTTGACATACCTAATATGAATCTTTTCTTTTTCCCATTTTTTACTGAAACACAAGAAGGTCGAATATGTTATACTTAATTAGTTTCGGCAGTCTAGATTAATAAAAATGCAAGAAATTCAAATAACAAATACATTGAGTTACTATTCAAATTGGTAGTTGACACAAGAATGACAAAATATGGCTAGCCGGAAGTAATGCACCACAAAGTATACATACTGGAAGCACAATAAAGAGTTTATTATTGGAATGTATAAATAATTCTCAATAGAATACAATCTAAATCTAAGTAAAACATGTCAGATAACAATCATAGGATAAAACACAATTATCTAAAAAAGAACTTACCTCTCTTTCTGCTAGCAGCAGTGCAAGCAACGCGTATACGTACACAATAGATCGCGGTCAATTATTTCGCTGTCAGCGGACCGCGACGAGACGTGGTCTCGCTCTGAGCTCTCGTGGGGTACTGAATTTACGAGCTCGCGCGAAGAGTATTTAGTTACCGCAGCGAGCCCATAGTAAAAATGTATGGGGGATTTGAGGTGCTTTTTAAACTATCTGTATCTAAATAACCAGGTAACATATTTGATTTATCAAACTCTGAAGTTGTAGTTTAAGCATTTGCACATTTTTCTGTATATGTGGTTTGAAATGAAATTCTATTTAGTTATCAAATTTCATTCAAATACCAAGAGATCTTTTTACAGTTTTTGCTCAACTTTACATTGTTTTTTTTAATAAACTAAAGATTATTTTCGTTAATGGCTTCGTCAATCTGTAGATACATTCACTGTAACGTTAAATAGTAAGTCTTTTCTGTTCATTTCACTTATAAAATAGATAATATCGCCCAGAACCGTAACTGCCGTTTCGGCTTTTTTTACTCGGTGCCCTCTTATAGTATTTTTACTTAATTATGTCACTAAAATGAATTCTGTCTCTTTGTTTCAAGGCTCCATATTTTGTAGATTCTGTATAAAAGGTTTGAACAACTCTCATCACTAATTTATTGCATCAAAACACGCACGGAGTATAATTTAAATTTGTGTAATTGTTCAGAAAAGTATGTAGATTAATTAGAAAATAAATTATACACATCAAAAAAGTCTAAGCAACATGCATACATAACATGGACCCAGGAACAATGGGATAAAATTATGTTTTCCGATGAGTCGCGATTCGGGTTTAGGCCTGATACAAGAAGGGAGCGAGTGTACCGTCGGCCCGGAAATACTGAAAGGCTCAGGTGCGTTCAGGAAGTTCATCCATACAGCGGCTCAACAGTTATGGTATGGGCGGGTATTATGAAGAACAGGCGAACTGAGCTCGTTTTTGTAAATGGAAACATGAACGCTGAAAATTACGTTGAGGATATTCTCAGACCTTATGTCCATCCATTTGCACAAACCTTTGGCTCCGATTTTACGTTAATGCATGACAATGCGCGTCCACATACAGCTCGGCGAACCAGAAAAGAACCAGAAATTAGTAGGTACATGTTGCTTAAGCTTTTTTGATGTGTGTATATGTACCTAGTCAGGTCATAAATTCTGTCACATGTTTTATTTATATACCAAAATGAACTTAACAAAACATAGATTCTTATGACACTAAAGTTTATTCAAAATGACCTCCGTGATTTTGAATACAGGCTTTCAATCTGCGCGGCCAGTCGTCTATCGCAGCACGAACGAGGTCCATGTCAATATCGGCGGCTGCCTTAATCAAGGATGTCTTGAGTGACTCCAAATTGGGATGAGGCTTTGAGCACGCCTTTTCCTCCAAGTGTTGCCATATCTTGTAATCTAGCGGATTCAAATCTGGACTGGAGGAGGGCCAGTCTTCGTGCCGGATGAAGTCGATTTCACGCGCCGCCAGCCAGTCTTGTGTGCTCTTCGCTCTATGAGCTGGCGCCGAATCTTGTTGGAATACCCAGTGCCTGTTATTAAACATGGTATGAGAAACAGGTTCCACAAGGTTCGTCAGGACTGTATTTTGATACACAACTGCATTCGTTTTTACACCTTTCTCACAAAAATGTACCTCTGTTAAGCCCCAATAAGACACTCCCAACCATACCATGAGCGAGGATGGAAAATGACCTCGTTGGACACGCGGAATACGGTTGCTCGCTTCTTCACTACTGTGTGCGTACACCTTATCATTTTGTTTGTTGTAGCTCTCTTCTACGGTAAAAATTTTTTCATCCGAAAAAAGAATTTCCCGATATTTTTTTCCCGCGTACCGCTTCAACAAAGCGCGGCATCTCTTCAGTCTCAGGTCCATTAGACGAGCATTCAAATGATGTCCTGTTTTTCTTCGATATGCCCGAAGCCCTAAGTCTTCATTTAACACCCTTTTCACCGTGGTTCTGCTTAATCCCATCTGAAGGGCCAACAGTTTCTGCTTACGTTTGGGATTTCTTTGAATTCGCGCCTTCACAGCTTTTATCACTGCTGGAGTCCTAACAGACCGAGGGCGACCACTTCTTGACCTGTCATCTACACTAGAGTCTTCATTGTATCGTTTGATGGTACGATAAACGAATCTCTTGGTTATATTCAAATTTTTCAGTATGTCAAAAATTTGAATTACAAAATACAAAATACAAAATTTATTTATTGACAAGGTAATTTTATACAGCTACATTTTAATCCATAAGCTCCCGAACTAGTGTTTAACTGTGTTTCAGGAGCTAGTGGCTTCTCCCATTTTATGCTTTAGATAAAATTACGTCTTATAGAATAATATAAAACAAAACAAATATTATATCTAGATTAAGAACAAAACTTTCTGAAAAGTAATTTTTAAATGTTTCTACCAGTAGTGTGGTCTTGCGTATATACATAAATGTAATGGTATTGTGTGTGTGTGTGTGTGAGGGTGTGTGTGTGTGTGATGCGTGTTGTGTGTTGTGTACGTGTAAGTGATTTGTAATCTCTCTGTGTTAAACATGTGTGAGTGTATGTGTGATGTTACTGTGCTTATATTTGCGGTTTGATAGGATCCATCAGTTTCCCAATTAATTATGTTGTTATGAATAAAGGTTGGTTAGCATTCTCTCAATGCCTTCATAGTCAAATAATTGATTTAGCCATGCAAGGAGAATGTTCTGTGAATGTTCATGCAAGGAAATTGGCGCGTAACCGCAACGATGCAACGCAATAACTGCAACACGGTCTTCTTTAAGCGTCCACTCCATATTTAAAAATGAGTAAAATTCTAAAAAGTATACATTTTTATTTTCATGAACAGTTCGAAATTCGAATTCAATAAACTTTTTTGTGGCCAGCATTCTAAAAGAAAAGTTTTTACTGTGTGACAATACTTATGACCTGACTAAGTATATGTAACAAAAAGAAATGCTTAGCTTAATATTATAATACACGTTTAAAAAATCTAAAAGTTTATTGTTGTGTCAAGTGCCCAGTGAAATGTTATGTACCTAGTTAAAAGTAATTAGCATAATAATAATTAATTATTACATGCATTTGATAATTTACTTCAAATATTATGTAGGTAGTTAAAATATAAACGGTGCTATTTATTTTCTCTAGAGTATGTACAGTAGGGTGGGCCGAATTTTTTTTTTTTGGATTCTTGTAACGTAATAGTTGCAAAAGGGTGCTAAATAGGGTAGAAATGACGTATGCAAAATATTATCTGTCTCTCTTATTGGCAACTGCCTCCGGATTCACTTTGAAAAATCGGAAAAATAAGTTTTTAGATGTGACTTCAAGAACCAAGAGTTATGGATTGTGTCCATAATATTTGCATCAGTGTCACGTTATTTGATAGCTTATATGGTCTTATTACATAAACAAACCAATAAACGAGTAGACTAATTAGTTTTTGGTATAAGATGAGAAGGCACCGATTGCACTTCTCACAAAAAAATCTCGGTTCAATCATGCCGCGGCTTATTAGGTAGGAGGTCGTACTTATTAAAAATGAAGCGCAAGCCAAACACAACTAAATGTTATTTATGTTATGAAACATGCATAGGTAATTTAAAAACAATATTGCTTACTTATGCAGACGTTCATATAAAGTATAAAGACTGGACAAGGCGACAGTTAAAATTAGGAAAAGGTACTCGAAAAGAACACATATTTCAACAGATTGCTATCATTATGATGCTTGAAAGTTAAAGATAATGGTCGGGGGTAACCTTTTCTATCGTTAAACAAACAAGAGTCATACAAATCGTAAAAGCATATCACGGCAAGTGCAAATAAATGCCATCATAAATTATTATCATTTCTAAATTTATTTCCGTACATTACCGGTGGGGCATCGGGTCTTTAAACGTTTAAAAGCAATCGGAAACCACCTATAAAGTAGACTAAGTAAACTATTCGTAATACACAGGTGATTTAGTTCCAACTAATAACCATAGTGTTACCAGATTTAACACCTCAAGAGTTCAGTACCGATCAATCGTATCAGTATAGATTTCTTCGGCGATTTTCTTTGATTTCCTTGATAATTTAGCCAACAAATTGTCAGTATTCCCCAGGCAAGATGTCTCATACCAAACGGCCAAAGTGACCTACTTGGTTTCATTGTATTTTGTATGTTTCGATGAAAACTCCACCTAAAAACTAAAGATTTTAGCAACTTACGATGTAAAAAATTACCCTCCGACTTGGTTTGCTACCGAAGCTCATCCCACTTGTAAGGATGGAGCACGACACCTGTGGACGCTGGTATATTGTGCTTCTAAGTATCTGCCAGTCTAACTCAAAGCCCACATCAATGTAGTAATTCAAAGAAATAGTTATTTCGCTTACCTCGAGAACTAGACCCGCGAAATCACATTCGTGAGCAGCGTGTTGTTTTTAAAGGCTTGAGCCAATAAGTAGTCAAATGTCCAACTCTTAAACATCCAGAGCTTATCCTGTATGCAATTTATAACGTTACCCTCATCAATTTGTCACCTACATGTCACGGAATCTCCAGCTCTCGAGAGTGCAAAAGACGCGGAGTTACAGAATGTTTGATGTACTACATAAATGAGAGCGAGAACTGCTTCTGCTACGCCTACCTTGCCACAAACAAGAAGTTGAAATGGTTGTCAAGACTGTGACTGAAACAGCGTGTTCTTTGTGCGATAAATCTGCAAACCAGGGTTAATAACGACTCCGATAGTCTCGCAAGGCGATGCGAAAATTTTGAAGTAAAAATCTGCAATTTTTTCGCTATTCGTGTTAGGTATTATCTCGATGGGTAATGATTTATAATAATATTTTTAATTATTATAAACACAACTTACAGAGGTACTCTTATTACTGCAAAATAATTGAAATTAAACTTGAATCTGCACTCCTAGGAATATAATTACAAAAAGCTCTTTTTGAAAATATCATGATTTTTCAAACTCAATCCGGAGGCTGAAGATAAGGTTCTATAGTGATAGCTTTTTCAGAACATACTACTCTTATAGCGTAACACCTTTTTACAACTATTACGAATCTATATAAGACATTTTTTTTTTCTTCATACATCAGTGGCCCACCCTAATGTACGAGGGGAGGTCAAAAAGTCCGCGGAATGGCAGGGAAGAGAAGCTAAATTAAATGATTTTTTATTTTTCCTTTTCAATATATTCTCCCTTAAGCCTAATACATTTTTCAGATCTGTCAAAAAGTTTGCTTATCCCTTCGAAAAAAAAAGTTTTGTCAAGGCCTTCAAAATAGGCTGAAATTGTCGACTTAACTTCTTCATCGTCAGTAAACTTTTTTCCACGAAGTTCTTTTTTCAATTTTGGAAACAAATAATAATCAGAAGGAGCTAGATCTGGACTATAGGGAGGGTGGTTAATAGTTTCGTAGCCACATTTTTGCATGGCAGCCATCGCAACATGGCTCTTGTGAACGGGTGCGTTGTCGTGCAAAAGCAGCACGCCTCGAGTCCATTTTCCCCGTCGTTTTTCCTTGATGGCATCTTTTAATTTTTCCAGTAGAGTGGCATAGTATCCCCCTGTGATATTCAATCCTTTTTCTTTGTAGTCGATTAACAAAATCCCCTCTGAATCCCAAAACACCGTTGCCATGATCTTTCCGGCCGATTGTGACACCTTGAATTTCTTAGGGGGTGCTGTGCCTTTTTTCTGCCACCGCATGGACTCCTGTTTTGATTCAGGCTCATAATGATGAACCCAAGTTTCATCTCCAGTAATAATCCGGTTCAAAATTTCGTCCTTGTTCTCACTACAGAGCTCCAAAAACTCGCGTGAACACTCGACACGCTGCTGTTTTTGAACCGCTGAGAGCATTTTCGGCACCCATCTTGCACTGACCTTAGACATGCAAAGATGGTCATGGAGGATATTCAAAATAGTTGTAGACGATACTCCAACCATTTCTGCAAGTTGTTTCTTCTTTAGTCGGGCATCTTCAAGTACAAGTTTTTCGACTTTTTCGATAATATCTGAGGAGGTGGCCTCGATTGGCCGGCCCGGGCAATGGTCTTCTTCAATTGACTCCCTGCCTTGCTTGAATAAACCATGCCACTTATAAATCATTGTTTTTCCAGGGCAAGAGTCCCCGTAAACAGATGACATTTCTTCCAAAATGATCTGAGGTGTCTTTCCTTGCTTAGTAAGGAACTTTATAACAGCACGAAACTCAATGTTGTCCATGTTTAACGATTTTAACCCGATTGAACTGCTAATGTTGTGATAACTAATTTGTTAATGACCCTATTTTTCTAAAATTTGGTATTTATACCTGTATTAAGTACTTGGAAAATACCAGGTAAAAAAAAAATGCCCCGCCCCTTCTTAACCCTTCCATTCCGCGGACTTTTTGACCTCCCCTCGTACAGTGAAGGTCGCCTGGAAGAGGTTGCTCACAGCGACAAGGATAGCCATTCTACTGCTTACTACTCTATAGTCACAACATACTCTATACTCTGTAGTACAAAAGCGAAATAATGACATCATTGTTATTATTAGAATTATAGTAATTACATCTTTATTATTATAATAATTACACTGATAATAATTATAGATCTTATTACATGACATTTTGTTGCTATAAAAAACACAATTTAAGAAGCGAAAATGTAATTTTCGTGTATTTTTTGTACAGTAACGTTTTTAGTTGTTTTTTAGTTAATTAATTTAATGTTATTGTATTGTAAGAACGTTTTCAGTGCGAAATAGAATGGCATGGAACTGTTATAATATTGTTTTAATTACAACAAAGTCACAAAAATCCGACAAAAATTTAAAAGTCACAACAAAGCGTATCTTTCATTAGTGCGTTATTATCGTTTGATATAATATTATATATCGTAAGCGTGTTTGCGATAAATTTCATTTGTAATATTTTTTATTAGGACGTGAGCGATCATACACACAGTGTATCGCCGTGGTAGAAGTGGATAGGAAGCGGAACGCAGTATCGGAAACGCTGCGATATTATTTTTACTAAAGGCCGGTTATATCGCGGCTGTGTAGCCATAATTGAAAACTAATTAAATGACGAATCTAATTTTGAACAGTTCAATCTAAGTTTTCAATTGAAGCTATCTCTGAAATGGTAATTGGTTAATGTCACGTCTTTCAGTTCTTGTGACGTGCTAACTGGAAGGTTTATTGATATTGATTATGTTAGGTGTTTTATCTTTGATTCTTTTATGGGTAAGTGGTATGTCAAAGATTTTATTGTTCAGGCATTTTTTTTTCATACGCATATCATTTGAACGCAGACTTCCGCTCGACGGCAAGCATGCTTGCATACAAACATGGCAGTATACTTACAAAAAATATACCAATTTAAACGAACTTTACTCCCCTAGTGAGGAAAAAGGAAAAATTTGAAAAAGAGAAGATAACATTAGAAAACGCTGTATAAAAATACATACTTAGATTATAGGTACTATCTACTTTAGTTTGATTTGTGATTATGTTTATATATTACGTTCAGGTGATAATATGTTCCGGACAGGAGTATCCCAGAATTAGTAAGTTCCTTTCTCTAAGTATAAAAATAAGTCGGTAACCTATATTTTGTAAAAAAAAGTACATTATTGTTAGGGAATAATTAATATAACGGCGGCGGTGGTCAACAACTGAGTCAACCAAATGGTAAGCGGTATCCCCATTTATTAGCGGTTAATCCCAGCTCCACATTTAAGAATTTTATCATGCAAAAAGCAACTGTTTCCGCCCGGGATCGAACCGGGGGCCTTGTGCGTGTGAAGCACACGTGATAACCGCTACACTACGGAAACTTCTTTGGCAAGTCGAAATTTCAATACAGTAGCTAACTATTATTGGTCTCGTCTAATGAATGATTTCCTGATGAATAAACATTTATCTTGACTTTATTGCCATAACTAAATAAATAATAGTATTAAACACTACATACTCAATGTACTTAATAGGTAGGTTTATTGTTTCTTTAACATTTAAAAAGGGATCTAGTCATCCATCATAATCTGTTATAATTGGTAAGGTACATATACCTACATAAATTAATTAAAATTATACTACGTAAGTTTCTTTCTAGTTATCAAGGTTATTGTCTGAATATAATCGATGGCACGTTTGGCGTAGTGGCTGAGCAATCGGACTCTCCTGCGTTTAGTGTCGCGAGTTCGATTCCCGCCCGGAACAATTAATATTTGTGCGATCCACAAATATTTGTTTCTGGTCTGGGTGCGGTGTGTATGTAAAATTATAATGATTATGTCTGTAAGCGGTAGGTACCCACGATACAGGAGCAATCCTAGTGTAGGGGTTATGATTTAAAAAATTAAAAATAATAGTTGACTATAGTAATAATATGTATGACTGTTGATGATTATAAGAATATTGTATCTTTCTATCAAGGTTCAGGAGGAGATCCATACATCCAACAGGAACCAACCGAACCTCCAAAGCCACCTCAGCCCAAAGAGCCGTCCTGGGTGACCGCGCTCAGGCTAAATATTAAAAATGCCATCGCCAATAAGGGGCTTCAGAACGCTAAGCCCGACATTAGACACATGATCGCAAGTCAGTATCCTACTATGCAATAATATCGGATGATAAAACTTATTTATTATTACTTATTAGGTATTTGAAAACACCAATTCCCCAAAAAAAAATGTGTTACTTAACATTCTACTTATCATTTTAGGCCTAACAGCCTTAGGTACCTATTAGGTACTACAGTAACTCTATGTCAAAGTCAAAGTCAAAGTCAAATCATTTATTGTAAATAGGCAATAAAATCGCACTTTTACAATGCGATTGTTTATGTTTTAGGCACAAACAAGATAATCAATAACCCGAAGAATAAAAAAGACTTTACAGGTAAGTTAGGAAAGTGATTCAATTCATAACTGTTCAATATCTATACCTATTACAACCACGAAACATGATTTCAACCTGCATTCATGGGAATTTACTCATCCATCTAACGCCCTAGGTTTCCACTTCCAATATAGCGTTATTAATGCAATTGCATGTTAGATCGCACGCGGCAATAATGTACAAAAACGCCTACGATAATAGCGACGATAATAACACGTCAGTGTGTTGTGGGTTGACTACTTATTTTTATCTATGCTGATGTAACCGCTTTGTCACGAAATTATGAACAAGGTACATACCTACTACTAAATTAATTAATTACGCTAAAGAAGGATCCTCAGAAAATTGTCTGGTCCCTGGTACCAGCCAATTAGGGTCTCTTAAGACGACAAGACCAGGGTATTACTTAAGACCCTGCAAAGCGTTATACGACACAGAAACACAATTAGGAACTTTAAGCACTGACCCGCCTAATCCTCTTCTTGTTCATTAAACCTTGGTTTATAATAAGCAATTGGTAAATACGAGTACCTATACCTACTAGTCTTTCTAGTGTTTCTTTCTCAAACTGATTGCTTTGGGCTTTATTGAATGAGCGATGTTACAATAATAATTATTAAACTATTTTTGAAAAATAATAAACATGTTGAATAATACGATGGCCGAGCCAAAAAGAACGTGAAATATTATAAGTTTCCTACTTCACGTGAAAAAAAAAACATAGGTAGGTATACTACCTATATTCTGAAATTGATAAATTTTAAATAAGATAGAAGATTCAGATAATGAATGCAATAATCGTTAATTTTAATAAATACCTACTTACCTATGGCTTTTTTTTCACAATGTTTAGTTTTTTTTATTTGCAGATTATTCACATTTAGGGCTTTCAGCAGCTTTAAGACAACCTGCTATTGAAGAAGACAACAGAATAGGTGGGTTGCTTTCCTGTTAGTTATTTAACCTATAATACTATAACAATAATTATTGTTTTAATTAATATTATACGCAAAATACTTTATTAGCGGAACGATCTATAAAAATTGGATAATGACATTGTTCGTACTTTCAATTTCAATAGTTCCATACGAGCCTGTTTGGGAAGGACGTCTAAAGAAGTATGTAAAAACTCTGATCAAAAAGAAAGGAAAAACTGGTTTGGACCAATATGTGATTCCGCTAGTGAAAGGTGGGTAAATAGGTAAACAGATTTTTGTTAAAATTTTTATTTTTATTTTATTTGAGTCTTCTCGTGACCACGGTTGATGTAACTTGATCAAAACGTCGAAGTATGTCATTATGATATTGTGCACGAATTATACCAGTTCTTATGCTAGTAAAGAGATTGTTGTTTATTTATTTATGAGTTTTTCATTAATAATTTCTAAACCGACAAAAACATGAATTTTTCAATATTCTTTATTTT
The DNA here is from genome assembly GCA_905147375.1 of Hylaea fasciaria. NCBI lineage: Eukaryota > Metazoa > Arthropoda > Insecta > Lepidoptera > Geometridae > Hylaea > Hylaea fasciaria. The sequence continues at coordinate 7,963,931 of LR990214.1, forward strand.
CCATTTTTCAGTCGGTCTACTATCTACATAATTGATCTAAGTAAATGAATGATTTGTGTTCTTTTAGAAATTGAACTAAGGAACAATGTCCACATAGAAGATATCGATGGTAAGCTATTACAATACTTCGTTTAAGTATAGTAGGCACTATCTGTATAATACGAGCGGCGGTAGCCTAGTGGGCGAACGTCCGCTTTCCAAAGCGGAGGTGGCGGTGGTGGTGGATTACAACCTAATCCTCCTCACGAAAGTGAGGGGAGGCCTTTGCCCAGCAGTGGGACAGTTCCAGGCTGTATTATTATTATTAATACTATCTGTGCCCCCGGTTTCGGCCGTGATTTAAGGGACATAAAGTAACCTAAGTATACGTTATGTGTTTATCCCATGTTTGTGTATGATTGAGTTAAAAAACATTCAAACTTTCACATTTTACATTATAATAATTAGATGTAGTATATTGAATACAAAATGGAAATACTAAATAAGTATAGGTTGATAGATAGATGGATAGGTAATCTCTTTATGAAAACACCAAAGAACAAAGAAAACTTAAAACTAGCTAAGTAAGTATCTTTATAGAATGCCTCTAGTCTACTACTCGTATTAAATTAGACTTAGGTACTAACACTACCAATACCTAGTAGTGTGAATGTGTACCTAAGCTAGTAGGATTTATGTCTCACACAAGACTTGTGCTCAAGAAATAAGATTAAGTATGAAATTGATTACGTGAATGCAGCTATTTTTACTATTTTAATTTTACAGTTAACCCTTACGGTAAGTTACCTAATTCACAGTTGTTTTTATTTATTGTAATAACAATCACTATTTGCGTTAGATAATTTTTCAATGTCTTGTATATTTTGATGCATCTAACCGCGATGTTATCTGATGGTAAGTGAGGATGCAGCTGCAGGTACACCTTGCTAGAAGATCACTCACTCACATCGTTCACTCTAGACTTGAATATTACTTACCCGATTGTATAATAATATTTTACATACGATAACGCAATAAGTAGGTAGGTACCTAGCTACTTCTATTAGTATTATTTAGGTTGTATTGTACCTACCTCTAATCAATTAATAATTCTAAGGTGAAGTCTCAATATTGTGGAAACAGAGGAAGCTTCCGTTCCAGCTCTAAGGCCCGTCTGGTAACTAGTTACAAACTTAATCAACCTAGTTTTTATTCGTGCTTGGTTCGGTCTGCGTAGTTCTGGCCCACATACAATTTGACACAGAGACCTCTCGCCAATTTTGAACTATCTCTTAAAAATACAATGTATAATATGTATAACAAAATATGTAATATACCTACTACCTGCATACGTAGGTATGATAATAAAGACGTAATAATAATTATTTTTCAGCAAATGGGACCCCACATATGTATCGAAAAACGGCATTTTTTATACATCAAATTACCGTAAAAAAACTTCATCAAGAAAATTTACTAAAGAAATTAAAGTTTGGTGACAGAATAATAATAATTATGAAGAAGTTGAAACGACTCGTGGCGTTATATGGCTAGCAATTTATTGAAAAGAGGTTACTCTATAATAATTTACTTTAAATAAGTATTTTTAATCAGGTAGGTTACCTTCCTACCCTATTTTTTAGCAAAAAAAACTATTGAACTCTGAGATTTACATTAAATAAAATATTAAATATGTAACATTAAAGTCAAAGTCAAAGTCAAATCATATATTGTAAATAGGCAATAAAATCGCACTTTTACAAGTCAAACACTTCAATCTAATAAACAAATTAAACCATAAAAGAAAACAAACTATAATTAATTGATTATGGTTTGAGTTTGAAAAAGGATGTTTCCCTTACAACACTGGTCCAGGATTGTATCTCGGACAGGAAAAGGAAACTCCGATGACTCTACCAGTGCTTCGGAATACACCCGTTAGAGAAGACAGCACCAAGAAACTCTACGGGGATGTCATATTTTTTTCTCATAATGTATATATATTTTTTTTATTACTATATACCTACTTATTACTATATACCTACTTATTTCAGTTAGTTATGTGCATCTGGGTATCGTACGCGTTTGTGATGTGTGAATGCGCTATTCAAATTGCGTAGGTAGGTAATTTAACCTACATTAATTAGAGTTCCTGAAATATTGTATAAATGTATTCAGCTTTATAGAGCGGGCTTATAAAAACATGCTTTGATGCGATGAATCAAAATGAAAGATACGAAGAGTAACATACGAATCATCACGCCGTTACACTCTCATGGACCCACCCATACCTTTTTCAGCACCATACAACCAGCTGCTTATACTAAAGGATTTATTTACAGACACCTTCCACAATGGTTGAACACCAACATGAAAGGATACAAACGGTGCGTTGAATTGGACACAGAAATACGTGTGCCACCTTTTTAAAGTTCATCTTATACGGAGTCAGGTTTTTTAATACTTCTAATCAACTTCTAGTCTTGTAACTTCTAGTCAATTGAACCACTTCAATATGACTAACACGTCTTCCATTTTTACTTGTCTATGGAACCAGATTTTAAAATAAGCCTACGTGCTTACCCACTTCAAATACTTTGAAGTCGGTAATGCAGACTTGAAAGCTTATGCTTATTTTAAGGAACGCGATGTAAGGAGTGTTTGCGGGGCCTTAGAAGTGAAGGGTGACTTAGTTACCTACCTTTGAATAACAGAATCAGAAAAAATATTGCATAAATTATATTAGTTAGCTGATAGATTATCGTGCCTTTCTTGTTTGTTTGTGATCAAGATCCAAAATCGTTGCTCGCGTAAGCATCGTGGCTTGTGCTCTAGAAGAAACATAAATATTCAGCGAAACTCCGCAATTTCTTATCAGTATAACATTACCTATTCTTATCGTCGAAGTGTTATTAGGTCACATTGACACACACAACAATGTGTTGTCTTGTCATGTTTGGAGCAAGGTGGTGGCGTTTTATTGACTCTTCTGAGCGTATACAGTTGATAGCCAAAAAACAGCGCACTGAAAACTTTGATATACCTAAGTATACTTAAGTTAAACAACCGCCATTGCCTCACTTGACTTGTCAATCGAACTTTGTTGCAGTCGCCTCTCGTCTAATAGATAACATAACCAAAGCCACAATTCCATACCTAAGATATACCATCCTCATGTAGAAAATCAGTCGCTACACCCATATCGGGGTGTTCCAGTAGTAATACCTAAGAACCAGCCCCATTCTAAGGTCAACATTTATAATCAGGTCCGATAGTAAGTAGTCAAACGCTAACCCATAAAGTAAATTAATAGAAATTTCATACAACGTCTACCAAGGTCTATTTAAAACGACAAGTGTGTCAGTCAACTTGACCCCAAGTGTAAGCACAACTATGCGGAGCCGAGAACAGTCAATTGAGTACATGCAGTGTCACGACTCACGAGCGCGTGTCGCTCCGCTGCGGCGATGGGAAGGAAATGGGAATTGTACCGCCAATGGGGTGGTATCTTTTTTATGGCATAGAGTGGTGCGAAACGGTCACCGCGGCCTTGTTAACTCGTAAAATACCTTTTGTAAATAATAATTAATTATAATTCAGCCTGTAACTGTCCCACTGCTGGGCAAAGGCCTCCCCTCACTTTCGTGAAGAGGATTAGGCAATAATCCACCACGGGGGCCTAGTCCGGGTTGGTGGATAACATGCCTCCGAAATAATTCTCGGGCATGTTGGTGTCCTCACGATGTTTTCCTTCACCGAAAAGCGAGTGATAATTACGTACCTACATAATGTTTAACAAGAAACACATTGGTACGTGCCCGCACTGGAATTTGAACTCTCCACCTCCGTTTTCGAACGCGATCGTTCGCCCACTAGGCTAGCACGGACCACCGCTTTCTTGCTGCTTTTGAAAAAGCACCCTTATTTATTTAAGGAATCGGATACAACAGCCGGGAGGAATATAAATCAATCAGAAAGGCAAAAAGGGTCACTTCATTAAAAACGTTGAAGGCTTCTCGACATTTTTGCCAATCAATTAGTTGCTTAAAAGTAATAGATTGCCCTCTTTACTTACCTAATTGCTCCATTCATCTTGATTAATAACGATCTCAACAGGCAAAGGTCAGAGTTTGAGGGCGGGTGTTACAGATTGCTGATACATTTTAACTGTGGGTTAGTTTAGGTAATGGCGAAACCTAAGCATAATATTAACCTCACGCATGGGAGAATTTTTTATGAGCCCTTGTCTTATAAATATCCGGGGGCGCGGGCGGGGGAAAATGCGGAAAAACTTGACCGTTTTTCATATTTTCCCCTTCAGAAAAAGGGAACCAAATAAAAACTACTAGGTACGGTACAGCAATCGTAAATTAAGACTAGATTACGAAATCTCTTGAAATTCTCCTTACATATAAAATTATATAATTATGTATGAGAGCTTACGTCACGCAAGACGTGTGAATTTATGCATTTGAATATAATCAGTAACTTACTTTTTGTATTTCTTAGATAACAATTATTTGTAAATTTCACGTAGTTTTTTCGAGTGTAAAACCGCGCCCACCAGTTATAATCCCACGTGCAACTCCGTCTTGTCTCAATCAATTCCATAATAAATGCATAAGAATATATTCATAAAGGGGTATTTTGTGTAGGATATTAGAAAGTCGTCATTCCCAAGGTATGGAAAAAATGTAGTTAACTATGTGACAGAATTTTGTTGATGTGATTATTGAGCGGAATCTGTTTGTTAGATACGTAATTTAAACAGTCAGTTGCGTAACAGCCTCCTAGCTTGCCTCCTAGCCTCCTTGCCCAACCGCTATCTACACATCCAAACGTCGTTTCCGGACAATATCCGGAACCACAAATTAATCGTATCCGGAATTATTCAAATCGATAACGGAGCGGTGGCGCTGTGAGCTGAATAATTGAGCAAATCGGCTGAATTATAAGCGGCCTGAATAACTGAAACGTGTATTATTAGCTCACTGGAAAAGTTCTTTTGTAGCATTGTAAGTTTCAGTGCTTTTCTTTACTCTGTAATCTACAAAAATACACACATAAGTTTTGTTTAGCATCATCACCTAACATAGTTCTAAATCCTCCCAGCCCATCCTGTCTCCATCACAATCACATATTTTTGTCCCTCTAAGTAGGACTAGCTGTATCTAGGGTACCCCGCGGATCATGGTCCTACTACCGCTCAGACTCAGAGCAAATATAAGTCATTGCTCTGCGCGGAAACCGATCAGCCATGCGCTTCGCAGTCAGATCATCACCCCGCACGGAGGCTGTCCGATAAGTATTTGTACTACTTATCTAAGATACTCGTAGGTGTGTACAACCTTACCTTATCTTACCTGATACGATCTTATCTCTACACCCACGCGCGAAGGTCAAACAATAGAAAAACAGCGAAAGTAATTTACACTAACAGCTTTTGGTAATAGAATCTGAATTTGGCAGTGATTACATAACATTTAGCACAACACTAGACGTTACATGAATAGGTCTCGTACCGAGAAATATAATATTGTATCCTAACAGATCCTTTGAGGAGGCCTCCGTCATTTATCAAACGTTGTTGTGGTGAAACGTTGTAGGACTTGGGAGACGTTAGGGATCTGTGGCTTTTATTTAACCAAAATCACTGTTACATACTACCGAAAAAAATTTTAAGGTTTTTAATTATTATTAGTGTAGGGTTGCATACCAATAATATATTGTATGTAAACTGATGTACCTACCTAATTATAACCATGAACAAGATTTTATATATATTTTTATGTAGGTATAACTTTCTCTAAAATGTACTTACCTATCTTCTAAAATCCTTTTATGAATCCATAATTTGCGATGCTTAGTTTATTAATTCAGAAGAAGCAGTGTAGGGAATATTTTGAATTTGCTTCGGTACTCTGTCCAAAGAACAGCCAGAGAAATAATTTGATAATGTCGAAGTACTTAACCCATTATCTTAATTTCCCCCATTTCCCTCTACTTCGTCCCTTCGTTCCCAGCTCGTCTCACAGAGCCATAGTTACAAGATCACCGGAAGCCGGACGGAACCCTATGTTGAAAGAAAACCTACCCCTTTGCCAAAACGGCGTGCCCTAAAGCCGAGTAGATGTTTGAAAGATGGCGCCTAATGATTCCGCTCTTCAACACTGGGCCGAGGGTGGGGGAGAGTGGTCACCGTCAGTCGAGGGTAGGTGGCTTTTTAATATTCACTTTTCGTCGCGCTATTTAGACTGCGAACGCACGCTCGCAGGTAAAGTTACCGCGGGTTTTTCTCGATCCATAAAAATTCATATCACTAGGTAGGTAGTTAGGTACATAGTACTTATTCTGTGGTTGTAAACTAATCTACATTTTAGTTTTGTTCTGTCAAATGGTTTTTGTCACACTTCAACCTTGTGAAAACAAAAGAGACAGCTCTAAAGTTATCTTTGAGCTGTCAGATTAAGATTTAGTTTAGTTTGTAACAACATAATTGGCACGATCTGTCGCTTTAAAATTTATTCGAATCAAAATCATCTCTAGCCGCACATTTATATACCTATCTACTCTTTGATAAAACGACGATGTTGATGTTGTCAAGTATTCGTGATAAAACCGCGGCTGGGCCCAAGTTTGAGAAAATAATACAACGTCACAAACCATAACTCCTACAGTGTTTTGGTATGTAGGTAAATCTGGATATATGACCGACAAACATTCCCCGTTCATTCGAGATACAAGCGTTCCGCACCAGAGGCGGTCTTTCGATAACTATGCCGTTTTCCTCGAAACAACGTGCGGGTACACGCAACTTTGCCGGAAACATTTAATGTTATTGAAAGGGGATCTTTGCCTGCGGTTGTTTTTCGCGTTCTATTCGTACAAACAGAAATAATGAGCCAAACGCTGGCTGAATGGAGATCGAGGAACGAATACTGAATTCACGATATTTTCATGTTTTTTTACGAAAATAATTTTAGTTTCTGGATGACGCCCACGAGGGATAGAAATTCTGAACACATTTCCAACCGTTTACGGAACACTAGACTCTCACTAGATTAAGAATATTATAAAAAGTAGCCTTACCTTGACTCCCGCGCGAAATCCACTAGGTATTGTAGCCCTTTTCAGGGGTGAAAAACACTAACACGTAAAATTATTACAACCGGTAGAGCGAGGCGCGCGTCACCCCTTCCATAAGTCCTCCTTGTACATCTATTTTTGTGCTAAGGAATAAATAAATAAATCAATAAATTCCAAAAGTTCTCAACACGTAGTGGTGCCTTGCGTAGTTTTCGAACACAGACAACAAACGCACTCGAGTAGTAAGCGGGAAGTCGTTTATCGAATATCGACTAACTATCGATGAGGTTTCTTGACGCCCTAATTATTACAACCCAGTAAGAATACTCGCGAAAGTACGAAAAAGTATTACATGAGGTGATATTTAAATTATACGTATAAGGCGAATAGGTACCTAATTTAATAACTATTCGCCCTGTTCACTGTCCACTGTCCAACCCACTCCCTACTCACTGTGGCTGAATGTAAACAGCGTATTATCTACAAAGCAGAGGCGAGGTTGAATCCGCAATCCGTATTACTAAACTAAATCCGACCTTATACCCAGAGATACGGATTCTATTTAAAATAATAAGTCTCACCGAAGTTGCGGCACGTTCAAAGATTACACTTGTTAGCTACAAAGTTTGTTCAAAAGTGCTGTAACACGTCTGCCCCTTGTTATTTGACACCTTGTTAACGTTACCTGTAATGAAATTTGAAAGCGTAGGTACATTTGATTTATTGAAGATTATTGAATTATTGCGGTATTACTCTGGATAGGTAAGTACATGAGTTGAGTAGGTAATTAACCGATTCAATTTGTGTATTTTGAAACGACTAACTTTGTAAACTTTTTAATTGTCTAGGTACCTGTCCATTTCACATTCGGACTGAGATCTGACTGAATCCAATCAGGCCGAGTATGTTTAAAACCTTTGACTACATCGTCACCTAAGAGCAGGTGGGATAGTGGGATAGTGGTCTAATACTAGGTAGCTTGCAAGGCATAAAATATCTTCCACGTAGAAGTCGGGCTACGCCCAAGGCCCGGACACTAAACCTGAATTTTCAATAGGTACCAACTTAAAAACATGCTAACCCAAACTAATCTGGATGAAATAAATTACGATTAGACGCATCTAAAACTTGCTTCCGGCATTTTGCAACCAACAAGCGTTTGGTTACAGACGACGCCGCTTATAAACTGCTGAATTTTTCAATTTGCCGACGACATACCATGCACGTCGAATACCTTATAACACCGGTACATTAAGGTTCAAAATCGCGTAGAAACTTCAAATAACGCAGTCAACTGATACACCGCTTTTTAAAGCCGCTGTTTTAATAATGTGTGTCGATATAATAACGGTTTCGCAGGCAGTCGACACCACTGCATTGCGCTGCCATTAATAAACGGCGCTCTAACCAACTGATTTTATCGCAGATAATGGAAATTAGCATTTGGTTTGTTTCATGTGCAGCGGGCGTTACACCCTCGTCATGGGGATTTATGCTCTGCAAACTGTGCCTCAACCAAAATCATTAAATCCCTTGGTAGTAGGGCACTACCTATTATGAATTTACTCCTGACTAGTAAGCCCTCCCTCAAGTAGAAATCTATAGCTAAATCTATCTTTCCGAAGGGTTCCGGCAACGGTTGAGTGCCAGTTCCATTGTAGATTGAACATTTTTACCAACTTCAACAAAATCGTCAATAGTTAGGGTACATAAAACTTAGATAGCAAAAAAATTATTATATTTTATCCAAAGAAAATCAAATATTAGCTCGATCTCGCTTTTCAACGGAAACGCCGTTTTTTCCAAGAATCCACGTTCTACTAAATCCAGACATGAAAATGTGAAGTTAAGCGAAAGCTCTGCAAATCTACCGACTATATTCTGAAAGGTTATGTGAGGTAGTGAGTGAGCGCTTCGATGGATGGGCTTAGAGATTTAGTGCCGGGCTTAAACGTTCGGGGCATCTAGAAGGCGGGGAGCTAGCAGTCGTCATGAATGATGTGTTTGAACATGAAATGCGCCAGTTGAAATTAATCTGTCGTGTGTAAGTCCTGTCGCAATTGATTGAGTCGTGCCGAAGTGTCGCCATGTCGAATCATGACTTGTAGATTTTTTTGTCAACGCAATGTCTATACCTATATTTAAATTTATTTAGGGTATGACTTATTTTTTATTTTATTAGCTATAAGAATAAAGTTGACTTCTGACTGCAATAGCTAAAGATTGAAGTCTTACACGCCTCCGACTTTATTTCGCATGCTAAATCTATAATCTTAAGCTCGTTTGTATATATCATAGTTCAATTTTGTTTACAGTTCGTTTTATGGATTATAAAAAAATATCAAGATTTTAATGAAAGCAATGTCTAGCTCTCCAACTGTAGGCTGAAAGAAAACAGACGACGCCAAACTCATTAGCTAATTCGTTACACCTAAAAGTTCGGAAGTAGGATTAGTTTGGCGAATAGTATCAGTAGACGCGAGTAGTTGCGAGTAGTTAGTGATGGGTGGGAGTAGTTCCTGAGTGCGAGTAAAGTCCAATTAAAATGGCTCTTGTTTGTTGTTCCCGTGCATAATGTTTTTGGGAGGGTTGTGAGTGGGTACAGCTGACACAGGTGGGGTTAATACTGGGGGAGCTGGCACAGAAACGGAGTTGAAAATACTTCGCAACTACCTCGATTGATATGGACTCGATATTCTGAATATGTAGGTCTACAAAATAACGAAATAAATCGAGGGGTAGATATTAAAATATTAAAATTAATATGTCTTATATTTTAATCCTCGACGCTAACATAGGGATGGTACAAGTTTAAAGTGTGTGGTTGTCTGCAGCATTGAGAATACCCAAACGGCTAATCCGATTTTAGTAAGTTTTTTTCAGTTTGTACGGTGCTTGATCGAGTTTACATGAAAATCTGTTCAGCGTTTTGAAGGTTACCTATTGGGTTGGGGATTTTCGATTTTTGAATTATCACTTTTCCATATAGAAATAATTTAGATAGGTACTGTCTTATATTATACTCAATGCAAGCATATTTGCGAGTCTCTTAATTTTGTTACGTAGTAGGTACGTACGTACTCAGTTTGTAAGGCTGCGTACAGACATTCAACTCAATGGTGATATCAGGAATATTCAGGAACAAAGGGGGTATCTTTGCCGGTGAGATGAAAATGACAGCGAAGAGACAAAAGGGTTGGTGCCAAATAACACCCATCCATTAAATGCTGCCAGCGCGGCGGGCGCGCCGGGACGCGGCGAGAAGTTGGCGACCACTAGCGCCGCGCCACACCGCGCCACGCCGCGCCACGCCGCGCCACGCCGCGCCACACCGCGCCACGCCGCGCCACGCCGCGGCGGGCGCGACGGTGCTGTGTGACGTGTTCAATAGATCCTAGTACCTACATTACAACTGCCCCCGTCACGCCACGTCGGCTGTCTGTCTGTCGTCAGCTTTCGTCCCACATAGTATGCCGTGTTCGGCCCAATATTAAAAAAAGGTATCTATGAAAGTATTTATGTATATAGCTAACAAGCCAATACGTCGGCCCGTAATTACGTAAGATGAAGACCGCGAGCTCGCAGCGGAAATTACATGTTTGCTAGACTAGTCCAGACGTGGTGGGCTGTGGGACACACCGATGGGAAGGATGATGATTATAATTGTACGACATTTCGTACACTGACCGAAATTCAGTCGAAAAACAAACCAAATGCGTGAAAACGAGCTCTCAGATTTTTAACGACATATTTTGTATACAATTTTGCATCTGAAGGTATGTTTCTTTAGAACATTATTTATTAACATTTAGCACAACAGCTGTTCAGGTACAACCCAATGCAAAATGTGTTGAAGATTCAACTGAATAAAAAGTACTAAACGCTTTTTATTCTCAAACTTTCTCTTCCGTATGTCTCACAAGTAAAGTTAAAAGAAATGAGGTCGCGGGTCAGAAATGCGAAATTATACTACGCAACCGATATTTTGTGAAGTTCGGAAATACGCCCTTCAGAGGAAGGGCGCCAAAGTTATCCGACTAGTTTGGTTAACTTTATTATTTTGGACTACGGAAAATGTAGGTAGGTAGCTAGCTGTTACCCGCGACTTCGTTCAAGGTGGTATTATTGATTTAGAAGTTCTAAAATCTAAAACTTTCACGGATCGAGATCATATTTAGTAGGTAACAATGAGTTTAATTTGCGAACAATCTAACATCAAAATATAATTTAGTTTTGTTACATTGTTTTTGTGTGTACTATCTGCGGATACTGTTAGTGGCAACACCAACAGTATCCGCAGATACATTCGAAGATAAATCACGCCGTACACACATAAACAATATCCATATCATCATCACCCTGAAGACCTCCACTGCTGAACATAGGCCTCTCCCTTAGACCGCCGCACCGAATGGCAATTTGCCACTTGCACACACAAAAACAATTAAACTCGTTCTTACCTACTAAATATGATCTCGATTCGTGAAGTTCTAAACCAATAATACCACCTTGAACGTAGTCGCAAGTGTCGGGACAGGTTTTACAAGAACAAACGCGGGTAGTTAGAAAGAGCACGCGCCGCTCCCGACGACGCGACGGTTGTATCCGCAATCTCCAGCCAACTCGTGACCACGGTCGTTGTAACTCGATTGACCTACCTATGTCAAAATTATAAATTTTATTAGACGCGTTCTTAGTTAGTAAATTGTGGTATTTCTCAATATTATGAGACAGTAGGTACTGACATAGCGCCTACAAACGGATTTACTGATCTAAATCTCATGTAGGTAAGGCCTGTTTTATTTTTATAAGCCAGTATTAGACGAGGGGGTAGTTTTAGTTCGAATTACAAATGACCTACGAACGTTATTGCTAAATAATGTTTGTTCGATGAACGGTAGTGCGAAAGATCGTCTGCGATGAATACAGACCACTATCTAAATTGGTCTGATTCTAAATAATTAACAAATAGGGAAAATCACATTTCTACCGGTTAAGCAGGTTTTGATTTTGCTACAACAAACAGACTGTCACTATATTTTATAGATGTTTCCTTTTAATAATGCACCTTCAATGTAGTATACAAACTTTGTTCTACTATGTTTTTTTTAATTCTAGATCGTGCAAAATGTAAATGAACTCCTAAATGTCTGTACCTACCTAAGTAGTTGAAATAATAAGTATACTAGTTTTTAAACCTATTTAATTTTGTTTCGCGCCCCCTTATACGGCATTGATAAAGTAAGTCGTTAATTTCATTTACCACTTTTCTGATGTAACATTACGGTATCCATTAATATCGCACAAAATAAACCCCAACCACCCCTGACCTTGTATTATTTTGGCAATCCTCTTCTTAAACCAATAAGCATCAGACTAATACCTGGTATAAATACCAGATATAAAACTAGGGTTGTCAGATGACCGAGACTCGTTTGGATTCTCTCGACTTGTCATGGCTGTAGGTACTTACCACAAATACAAAATCTCCCGAAAAACACCGTAGGTATCGTTGTTGTTGCTAGAATTAGTCAATAGCAAAAAATGAGGCAACGTCTAATTTCCATAATTTAATAATATTTAGGGTTTACAGACTATTGATTAAAAAAAAATATTCCAAATTATGAGTAGGTAAATGATTAGAATTTTATTTCTCCCAACGTCAATACCAAAATTCCGACATTTCGAAATTTTGGTCCAGAGGATAAGTTTTCTAATCTGACAACCCTATTTCAAATACCAGGTATAAAATACCAGGTCCATAAAACCAGTACAGTTTATGGAACGTGTCCGCACTCAGCGGTAACATAAATTGTGCGAAATATACCAGTTTAGGATCTTATATACTCGCGTACGGAACACCACCTGCCAATACCGAAGGGATGGTAATAAACATCCGGTAAATAGGGGAGGCTTTTTCTAGATTGAATTGGGATATAGGGTGATCTGTAGCGCGGGGCGGGCGTTACTCGCGGGATTTACAGGTTCTCAGCCACGTTGACACTTGGTTAATTATTTTTTGACTTTCCCTCCTCAGAATAATAACGCATAGAAGTTTTGTACTCGCTAGCGTCGTGAAGCCATTTTTACTGAGACTTTTTGGGCCTAGTTCGGACTTTGACTCGCTATTGCTCGAAATCAATGCTTTTATGGTAAGTATACCTACTTATATATTATATATATATTTATTAATTTTCTATGCTTTTGGACTAAATACTAACACGCACGTGAAATTTTCATTGCGCTCGTTTGTGTTTTAGAGGAGATAATAACATGCACTCACGCGCACATTGATACAAAAGTGGATTCACTTAAGGTATGTCACCAGGGTGTATCTCATGAACCGTGATATTACGACATTTGAAATTTCACAGATGATGTACTCGTATGTATTTATGTTGCTGATTTAACAACAAATACTATAAAACAGAATAAAATAAATATAAGGGGGCTCCCTTACAGCAGACATGATTTATTTGCTGTTTTTAAACTTCGTGACAGTACAACTCGCACTTGACCGGTGATCTACGAAGATTGTGACGCTAAATTATTATTAGTTCATTTTAAACAAACTATGCTCAAATCTAAAAGTAAAGTGACGACAATTCAATATCGCAGTTTTCACCGGTACTTCCAACTTTTTATAATATGTTTCGACATACTTGATACGACTGCAATCAACAGATTTTACAAATGTCAGAGTTTCTCGTCTCGCAGAGCGCCGCGCGGTCTGCGGCGAGCTTTATTGGCCCACGAGTCGGCGGTGTGCCGCCTCCCTTATTTAAACAGCTTTGAATTTCACGCCACTTTATAAACCATTAGTACGTATTCTGCTTAGATGTATTTTGTAGAACACTGTCTGTTCATAGCAGAAATGTTTACTGTTTATAACATAGAACGTTACCTTATTATTATTTGCTACGACTTTCAGGATCGTAGAATGTGGAAAGATGTGGTCTTTGTCTGTTGTACCGAACTATAAACTCGGTTAAACTAAATAATATTATTTATTAGCGCGTACGCACGTTTGGTATAAGGTTTTGGTGTGTGAGAGTTAAGAGGCAATTACAGGAGACGAGTGGAGGGGGGCACCTGTCATTGGGAGAGACGTGATTTTACTCGGGACAGTCGATCGATAATGATAGTGTGACGCACACGCATCCGCGACAAAGAAGTAAAAGGGGACGAGGGTGCATTATAGGGATAGAAATACTTGGATTGCAGTGCAAAAAACCGCGAGTGCAGTGCCGAAAACCGCGAGAAAGTTGGTGGGAAATAGGAGGATATAGCCCGACAAAGCTGATTTTTTGGGGTTAATTCTGGCTCTGGTCATGCATTGTGCATTGTGGTCATGCGCATTGATCACTTAATGAAATCTACTAATTGGGAAAATACCCAACATTGAAAAGAACAATGGCTTAACCGTATGATTCTTTTTTTAACACTAATAACAACATAAAATCACTTATATATATCATATTATTTGCTTATTAGGTAGGTTAAGTCAGTTACAGGAAAAAAGCGACGCTGTATGCATGTATATTTATCTTCTCTTATCTTGTTTATCTATGTTGTATGTACGTTACAATGAATATATCATATTTTTATTTTTATGAAATATGTACTTTAATGCAGGAAGGACTCTCGTCCTTCCTGCATCTAGGAAAATTGAAAATGTCATCTGCAATTTTTGTGAATGTACCTAATATTTCTCGTATCGAACCGACAACCTCTACGCATGACGTGTCGTCAATTCAGCCACTAAACCACGAGTGATGAAAATACTTCAACCATTATTGTTCGTAGAAATTCTCTCCGCCAACAATTTATTTGCACAAAGGTAAAGCCATAAATATGCCAATTTACCTCCGAAATGATTTATTTGCCAAATATAGTTCCCCTTTTTTATTGGAATGAAACTGAGTTTTACTGTATTATGAAAAACTTTACCTAGGAGAATTGACCGAAATGACTTACAGTTATCTTTATATTATATGAGTATAACTAAGGGAAGAGAAGCAGGTCACTCGTCTAATGGTTAGCGTTACCATTACCTACAAGGTAATGTAGCTTGTTGGTAATGTACTATGTACATTTTAACAACACTTTATTAGCACCGCACTGCATTATATTGGTTGTTTGATACTTTTTGCATTAACATGGGCTATCGAAAAAAAAATTTTGGTAAGTACATAAAACAACAACAAATAAACATTTATAAAAATTCAATATACTTTCATAAGTACCTTCTTATTATATAATACCTACTCTGTTACATAATTACGGTTTAATTATTATCTCGTATTTTAACGAAAACAGTTTAATAATTGTTTTTATACCATTATTATTTTTTCTCTAAACCGTTTCTCTTCCGTCATAGGAATCGAATTTGCACCTCCATTACTCACTATGCTTGGAAATCCAAGCAAAACTTATTTTCATAAATCTCCCTTATTTATGAAACTATTTAAAAGAACATTAATTATAATAAGCGAAGTCATATCAAAAGCTACATAATTCAATCAAAACCTAACACTTGCCGACAGCTTCCATCCAAATCTTTCGAACAGAAAATTAAAATTAGCCATATATGCCAGCCAGTTTCACGAGACCCGCTTCAACCCTCCCGGCGGCCACATTGAGGAGCAATGCAAACCTGCATACTGAAGCACAGAGGTCTACCATTACTGGTTGGTTGCAGACCCTTTGCCGTCAGTATATTGCAAACCGCCGCGCCGACCAAACGCCGTTACGCGTTTCGTTAAGCCACTTACGACTACAAAAATATAAATAAAATAAAAGTCTGTGTTGTATTTTTGGATCGGTGAAAATTAGTGCCGTGTTTCAGGAATTTTGAAATATTTCGGTGAGTTTTTTGTTTTTGTAAAGTTACGTAAACTTTTAGGTGCGTGAAGTTTATTCAGTTAAAATATAGAATATAATATTTTCTTTTTATACGCAACACGTAAGTAGGTCATAATTATTATAATACTTGAATTACAATAAACAACTGCAGTGGGTCTATATCTTATACTACATTTTTTGTTATTAATAACAGTACTAACCATTGACTATTTTTGTAAAAAATACCTATATATGGTTACTTTTTAATTTTCATGATAAGTAATAAGTAAATCGGCAAAATTAATTAAACAAGTTAATAACACTTAGTTCTCATAAGCAATTTAATAATCATTATAAAATTATAAATTCTAAGGTAGGTAGGTAGATATCTAATAATTTATGACAAACTAAATTGAATATAAATGATTATATTATCAATTTAAAAAAGGAAATTCCTGTCATGCGCTGATTTATGACTGAATTTCGGACAGGAAAAGGAAACTCCATTATCTATACTGCTTCGGAAATACGCACGTTAGCACGTTTTGAAAAAGATTAAAATGCACAATAATTATTATTATAATGTTGTGAACACTTATTTATACTCGTAATTTCCATGATTTTCCACTGTTAAGTGTGTTATAGAAATGAAAATGACGTATTAATATGATTTATTTTTTCAGTAGTTACTTTTAATTGGTTTCTTAGCTTTTATACCGACATACTCCAAAACCTTTAAAAGAGCGATCAATTAAAAATACATACATCTTGAAACGAAATACCTAAGTATTATGGAAATATGAGTAACAGCGAGTTAACCCGTTGATGGGAACGATGTGGAATGGTGGTAGATGTAGAGACAAAGACAGAAAGGGATGCTTCGATGGCTTGGGCATCTAAAGAGGACGGATGAAGGCAGATTGACGAAACTGATTAATTAATGGTTTTAGTAAGAATTGACAAGCTGGTGGGGGTTGACAGCGGACGTACCACGATCAAATCGAGGACGTCTTAAAGAAAGGCCTAGTGGAATAAACCCATGAAAGTGGAAGGCGCGTTAGAAGTCGATCGTCGTGTCAGGATCGTAGCACTTGCTCGAAGCATTGCTCTAGGCGAGCCTGCACCATCGACAGCATCTTCGCTTTACACCAGGCGAGTGACCACAGCGTACCTATTCTATAGTAAAAAGACTAAAATTACGCATTCGGACTAAAAGCGCAATGCAGTAGGTACTGCGTATGTTGGTCTGTCCTCCAGATGCCGTAAAATACGCCTCCCGGGCGCAAAAATCGTCCGAAACAAAAACTTGAAAGGCGCCAGATCTTTTGAGGCTCCACTGAAATATTCAGCCGTAAGGCCGGTCCAGTTCTCGATTGAGTCTAGATTAGGTCACCTGGGATTTTAGTTCTGGTTCCATATCCCCTCAGTATTGTGCATCTGAAATCGCACCGCGAATATCATACTCAATACTAACAATTAAATAACAAGCTGTTCGATACCAAAAATAATTATTTATTTATTTTATTTTATTTGTTTTCTTTTTCAAAAACGTAGGCCCTGTAACTAACCTCCCTACCTAAACAAAAAAATACACGTGATAAAATATATGGCCAAATGATCGTCTTAACCCAACGTTGTGGAAAAACAGTAACCTCGGTTCTTTTAGAGTTAGAGACTGTTTATAATGAAATACAAATAAAATTATATAGTTAAATAAAGGAGAAGTATATAAGTAAGAAGTATATAATTAAATAAAGGAGAAGTAAAAGGGAGTCTTATAAATATAAGAGAGAGATTAACCTGTGAATACCAAGGAAAACGAAAGGCTGCTTTCCTTTTGTGAAGAATATAGCCCCCCCCATTTGGGGAGGGAGGATAGGCCCCAGCCAACG
Source organism: Hylaea fasciaria (assembly GCA_905147375.1). NCBI lineage: Eukaryota > Metazoa > Arthropoda > Insecta > Lepidoptera > Geometridae > Hylaea > Hylaea fasciaria. The sequence goes on from LR990214.1 coordinate 7,981,732, forward strand.
CCCATCCTTGTGAGTGCCAACCACAGAGTGCACTCCCCGGGAAAGAGGTAAAGGTAAGGACATTAGGTCTTGTTTTAACCATTCAGTCCAAATGTGATTATACTTTTTTTCCTTTACTCAATCCCGGAATTCATTATTTATGTTTGTTGACCATTCACGGTTCTTTTCATGTTGGGTATTCTCCCAATTACTAGACTTCATCAAGAGATCAATGCTCATGACTACAACCAATCCACAATGCGTAAAGCAGAGCCAGAAGGTACACCCAGGGGTCCCACTGCTATGTAGCGCTTGTACATACGTGATGTTCCAGGAGTGCTGGGTGCCCAGCTGCGGAAATGATTGAGCCCACATATATTTCCCCAAGGAAATCCGATAATTGCATAAAAGCTGTTTTATAATTTGTAATTATCATTTGTAAATAATGCTCCGGTAATTGGCATGGATCAATCACATCCAGGCCGAAATAGTTTTCAGTAAATACATAATCAGTTTTGTCGTAAATTAACGGAGAGAATGGGTAGGAAATGATTAAAAGGAGGAAAGCTAATAGGAGTCGGTACTCCCCTATCACTATTTGCGAAAGTTACTGACTAGCAATAATTTACTAAATGTGTTTGGTCATAGTGTTGTAATTTGAATAAGCAAGGGATGCACAGTTGGCCTAACTGAACATTTCCTCGCCGATTCGGTGTATAGTGTGGGGAAATATTTGTGCCCTGCGTGTATAGTGTTAGTGCTTGCAGTAAGACGTAATCACTAGTAGTAACTTCATCGGAATAATTCCAAGCATATAAGGGTTGTGAGGCCTCAGACGTAACAACGATTCCAAGCAGTCACTTACTAGTTATGAAAACACCTACAGTATGTTATATGAGCAAACTACTGCACATCAGTAATTAATATAAAGTTTGTTGATTTTAATCTAAACTAGGGGATGTTACCTGGACAAAACGTTACCTCAAAACCTTAATTACCAGTAAAAGAATAATAGACAATCCCACCATATTGTCCACAATTTACCGACTGAAATGGGATTGCCTGTACCTTGCACAACACATAGTGTCAGATAGTTTTATAGTGCATCAGCTTATTTCAATAGAGCTGGGTTCTGGTAGGTTTTAAATAAAACAATGTGTAACCATCCCGCAGTCTTGTACTCATAATATAACTGAAGTAGTCAATAGTTTTGTGTAAGACTAAAGTCAATTATAGATCGTAGTTCAGTGCTGTAGTAATATAGTAAATTATGTGTAAAAATATTTATTTTGACATAGTCGATGAGTTGGTTAAGGCTGTAAATAAAGGTAAGATAATGTGTGTATGATAATTGTCGAAAGTAGAAATAAACCCCATATGCTGAACAGTAATGATTACCGATGTGAATAATAGTTTGGTCGTGAACCGTAAATATATGAAACGAACGATGGTAAGATAAATTCAAGCTGAAAATAATTGTATAAATGGTTTCGTAGAAATGGTAGGTAGTAAATAAAGGTTAGTTAGAGCTGTAAATAAAATGTCAAGATAATCGTAAATATAGAATGTCAACGTAACGCACGTAAACGTAGAATCGTAGAGATAAACGTAATTAATAACTTCAAAGCCGTGGGTAATCGTAATTTATATAAGCCGTTCCGTAAAAGTGGTGTCGAAGTACATAACGTATAGTTATGATCGTAAATAAAATGATAGAGTACGAACGCATGGTAAATTCAGTAGATAGTTTGGTAGTATGGTAGTATTCAGAAGGCGTATGGTAAATTCAGTAAATAGCCGCAAACATCAGAAGGGTAAAGCCTTCCAATATTACATGAGAGATAAAATAATAAACGCAAAATAAGTCAAAAGCTGAAAATAAACACGTACAATGTAAGCATGTTAAATAGTAGAAATCAAAGTCAATAATTTCAAAACCGTGAGTAAATCATAAAATCCGTATCGTAGAAATAGTGTCGAAGTAAATAATGTTCCGTTATGGCCGTAAATAAAATGGTAGAATAACATAAGTATGTAAAGTAAAAAACCAGAAGGGTAAAGCCTTCCGATATACCATAAGATGAAATAAAATGGCAGAATAACGAACGTAAAGTAAATTCAATAGTTAAACGTAAATTGCCGCAAACATTGGTAGGGTAAAGCCTCCCAATGTAACACAAGTTTAAATAAAATAACGAACACAACATAAAATCAAAAGATGAAAACAATGTAAACATTTAAATAGGTACCAGAAGTACAATGAGTGATTTATAAATTACTTTGCATAAAATGTGGAAACTTATCACTCACCATATCGACTGATGTGACCAAATTGGATCTTTACACAGCAAAAGTTATAAAACTATTATATAATGATTTCAGTAAAGTAATTTAGACAAATATATTATTATAATGATAAAAATACCCATATTATGATTCGATCCAATTAGGCGTGTAAATAAAAGTTCCACCAACCTCGCGAAGGCTTCTTTTACCTTAGGATTGCCATGTTAGGTTCACCTGAAATAGCCTAGCTTTTGGAAGTGGATGAGCACTATTACTCCTCATTTAATTACTGAAATAGCTCGAAGATTTCATTTAATCTAAGTTGGAATGAGTTTATTTGAATAGACCATATTAAGCACCGAAACCAATCGAAGGTTTCCTCTTATTAGAAAACTGAACTAGATGGATCACAATAAATCTAGAAACCGATCGAAGGTTTTGTTACTATCAATTAAAAGATTAATATAACTGAAAGAAAGTGACTAGTTAATCGGAGACATGGCAACCCATAAGGATCTCCTCCGGCACCCATCAGTCATCAGTTCTCGGCACACATATTATAATTCAAATAAAGTAGCATAATAAAATGCGCATGTTTAATGGAATTTGCAAATATAACTTTACATGAACATTCTACTAAGCCAAATAAAGATGCCGGAACAAAAGAACAATGTACTAGGAAAACATCCCAGCTTACTAGAAAATTTACAACCGAACCATCTTTAAATAATAGATAATCGACTCACGACCTCGGCTTGAAGACCACTAGCACTTCACTATAACACCACTAACCCGAATTAGCACACCGCTATCCCTATGCATAAAATTACACCCCCCAACCCTTTCTACCACTATGTTGCGGATGCGTGTGCGTTACTCTCCAATTATCGACCAACTATCCTGACTGAAATCACGTCTCTCCTGACGACAGGTGCCCCCCTTCACCCCTGTAATTCCACTTGACTCTCATACAACGAGCCCTTGTTCCCAAAACTTGCGTACGCGCTAATAATTTGTTTAACTTAACAGAGGTAGGTACTATGGGTCGGTACAGCCCACACTAGGATTGCTCCTGTATAGTGGGTACCGCTTACAAACATGTAATTGCACACGCGCATCACACCCAGACCAGAAACAAATATTTGTTCCAGGCGGCAATCGAACCCGCTACACCAAGCGCAGCTGTCCAATTGCTCAGCCACTACGACAAACGTGCTGTTTTATACTTAGGTACCGATTACTTACCCATCAGTATAATTGTGAAAAAAAAACCACCATTATCAGTATATACTCCCATAAATAATTACTCCTTAGTTCTCATTATTCCCAGAAACGTAAATGAGTATTCATTCATAATAATAATAATACACCTATTAATAAAAATATTTCATTCATAACTATGAAAAGAAAAACAAGAAAAATATACAATAATATATAGTCATCAGGTGACTTGACGGTCTTCTATTAGAAGTTATTTAAAAATACCTACGCTAACATAATTACGAGTATTATTATTATGAACTTTGCAGCCCAACGAGCCCATGTTAGATCCCCAGCCAGTAAGTGCGGGTGTCCATCGCTCCGTGCTTCTGAGGCACGATAAGCCGCCCGTCCCGGCTGTTATCGATTGATGGCAGTCCTTAACCCTCGTCAGAAGACCTCAACCTGATAAACTCTGACAGTGGTCAGCACTACCTTTTTCCATACATAAACGTACTACGGAGAATCACTTTTCCTGCCACCTCGAGAAAACTAATATGCACCAATCCATTTCTAGGCTGGGCCTTAAACTCTCCAACAATGAAATCACTTGTGAAACAGTTATGCGCTAGCCCCGGGAGGTATCCAGGATAAAAATGACTTCCCTGAGATTATACGAGGTTTAATCCTGGTATTAAAAGATGACTGTATTACTCGAGTTTGTAGTTCGAGTAGGTTGTATAATAAAGTACACGGCCTCGGTGCATGCTATGTCGAAAGTACAGGAGTTCGATGCACGTCAGTTCGAATATAGGGTAACAAACAATACAATATTCCTTTGAAAAATATTATGAACGCGTCAGATTACCAGTTCAGCACATTTTTTACATGAGCAGGCTTTTTTATGTTGCGCATTCTTTGCAAAACTAGTAGAAAACAACTCCATAAATCCGGCAGAAAGTTGCCTAAACTTAACCGATTGCCGAAACGGAGACTGTTCGGAAGATTGGTCAAAGAACTCATGACTATACGATGCAGTGTTGCTATGTTATAAGATTTGTCGGAAAATGTGGCAGTTTGGAAACATGGTAGAATAGTTCCCTATCAAAACATTACCGATTTTATTTTCTTTTGTTTTTGAGGATTTTTGGATGGAGCATTTTTTTGAAATGTATGATCTATACCAATATTGATATTATGGTTCAAATATTGGTACGTCGCAGAATTACTACAAATATTGTAGATTACCTAATGCATCAAAACAAGAACAATGAGTATCAACTAAATAAGACTCTATTTTTTAAATATTTTATAATGATTACCCAATGTGGTAATAATTATAAAGGGTAAAAGTGTATTTGGTCATAGTGTAATAATTACCCTATGACCAAATACACTTTTACTTTCGTGCCCAAATTATTTGGGCAAGAATGATTTTATCACTAACCTTTGAATGAACAATAATTTCAGAAAACGCAATGAAAAAATATGAGATAATATTTACTTTGTTTGGTACATGAGATAAAGGACCAATATCAACATCTAATATTATTGCGCCTACAACTGCTGAAGTGTTATTAGTCATCTAAAAGTTACCAAATATCTGGATGCCATTTGGCGAGAAGTTACACTGGAGTTTTTATTAAATCAATTATTGGCAACACTGGCTGGTTTCAAATGCCCATTAATCTTGTATATGGGGCCTATCGAGTTGCGATATTGATAAATAACTTTGGCGCCCTTTTTGATGACAAACGATGCTAAATCCTCAGGCAAAGGATATTTCCTTTGAGTAGGAGTCAGTGTCGGATGTTGAGCGAGAACGGAATCTAAGGTTTCCAATTTACTGAAATTGTTTCGTGGTTTGAAAGTTTCGAGTATCGAATCATAATTAACCACTTTGGTGTTGGTAGTGGTGCTAACATCACGTTTCAGTGCTACTTTGAGTAGATGTGGTTTTCCACATTGGATATTATAAGCGAGAAAAAATTCGGCTACGATTTGGTGAAATAGTTTCGTGGATTGAAAAATATTTATATCAAATCATTTTGTTGGTATTTCGTATCAGTAGGTGTGTCAACGTGATGATTCAGTAAATAAGTGGTTCATTTGTAGAGACAGCACAAGGTGAGACGTTTATATGTTTGTATAATTTTGCCAGTACTCAATCGCTTATCTATGGTTGATGTTATTACACTATAGAATACAAGTTTGAAAAAGAAGTTCAAAATAAACGTCACGTTCCGGGGTTTTGTCAAGCGTCAGACAAAATTATTCCAACTTTAAATTTACCGCGTAAAATACGCTGTCCCGAGAGTCAACTCATATTTTTCTAATTTATTCATAATGCTTTTTGATCTCCAAGGAAGTAAAAATGTGTCTGTTTTACAACGCTTTTTATGGTTAAAGGTAACAAAGAAGAGAAATTCAGTGTTGCCATCAAAGATTGATGATGGCTATAAATTTAAATGGGTCGTACATGGCTATTAAATGAAATTGCTTTTAGCAGATTACGAAAAAGGGGTTAATTTTTTCACTTACGCTGCGATTGTGTGATTGTTTTCCTATACTTTTTTCAGGTTTTGGCTTCGCATGTCTTGTGCATTTAGGCAGTGTCATGAATTACCAATAGTATTTCAAAACGTCTTTTTACAATATTAATGTTTGGTATAAATAATCAATCATTAATTTATGTATGTATGTACTTTGATTATTTTATTATTAATACCTGGTAGTATTTTTAGCGTAGCTTTTGAACTCAGAGCTAATAATTAATACACATCAAACACGTGAAGGTATACGTTTGAAAAAATAAAATAAATCAGCTATGTCACATTTTTAATTACCCGCCAAAACTCCAGGATTCTCTTTTTCTGCCCCTATTTATTATTTACTGCGTATTTAATCATTTGACGAGTCTCACTGGTAGCAAGTGATGCCGCAGTTGAAGTAGATGCTTGCCTAGAAACTGTATTATCTACTCACTTACGACTTGGAACTCCCAGAGTTGAGCAGCAACCAAAGACTCAGAATAGTATAAAATAGAAGAGACAACTTTTTATTATATACACCAAAAATAAACAATACAGAAGAACACACAATAGTTAAACAGGGTAGTACAATGAGCGGTCTTATCGCTTAAAGCGGTTTCTTCCAGACAACCATCGGATAGACAGTGAAAAACATTTTAAGGTAAGGCTTAAGGTACGCGGGAAAGGTGTTGTGTGTAATTCATGTCAAACTCCGTTTTACACAGTCCGTGTCAATCACGTCGCATCCCGTCTCGCCCCGTCCCGTCTCTTTCCAGTCTCCGTAACTGATTTATTTAGACGGTCCCATCCGATTACGTCAAGCTTCACCCCAGAGACGTAACCATTTCGGTGGCAGGGTATTAGAAGTTGTTGCGAATAATTATTCCCCGTTTTGGGTTTAGCACTCAGAAAAATGGAACCCGAACGACATGGCAGTTAATGTGAGGTGACAATTATAACTATTTTTTTTATTAATATTTTACAAATAATAGAATGCTGACATAAAAATAGGGTAGGTATAGATGGACAACGATTTTTACAAAAAAAAAAATCATAATTATGTATATACGCGAACATAATTATGGCAGCTTATAAAAGACATCTACTTTGCAAATTGCATTACCAATTATTTTTATTCCATTTTAGAAAAAATATAATTACGTAAACCAAAGCCCGATTATTAAAATGTTACGGGACCTTCCCTAGCCTAACATTATTCACCCCTAGCCGGCCACTTCTTAAATGTAAAATGAATCCGTTTTTCCTGGTCTAAGGAAAATGTGTAGTGCCCCTGAGAGCTTAAGTGGCTCGCGGGGGCCTTAATTAAAAACAGTTTAACAAGATAATATGTGGCTTAAGGGGCTGTATAATTTTCTTAAGGCTCCGTCGTGGCAGATTTCTTTGCCGAGTGCCGATTACGAATGAGGTTGCAGGTGCGATTCCCGCTTAGAACCAATATTTTGAGAACCATAGATACCTACGTCTTGCTCTGAATCTAGATGCTTTTAGGTCAGCGTAGCTCTTAATAATGAAGATAAAATTAGTTTTAGATTCTTCCTTTTCGGGGAATCTGAGTAAAACCACGAAAGTCGAAGTATCACATGGTACCTGCGTTACGCAACCGCAATACTTTGATCCCGCTGAATGTGACCCTATTATAAACAGCATTACCCTTAATGACCAACTTTGATAGGTACCAAGCGTGCTCGCATCGCGCCGAAAACTGGCCTTAAGCCGTTTAAAGTATGTTTAATTGAGCAAATTGCCATAAAACCGCCATTAAATTTTAATAGGTTGAAAACGCGACAATCATTTCCTGTAAACGACAGATTGGCCTTAATTCGACCAAAAGATAATTTGGGATGAAAGTCCTGAAACCACACCCTTATAAATGAGTCGGAACAGAAAGCAAATGAACCGAATTTAATTTGGAACTGGGAGTTTCTTGCCCAAGTCGAGTGTCGCCTTAAATATATCACGTCTGTCGCCTGCAGGGGCCTTAATCAAATATGATTGCGATTGAATGGAAAAGAATTGGCAGTAAACAGTCAAAAATATGTTCATTATTATCACCACAATAACAACTGACGACGGACGGCTGCTAACTTTGGACGGTACGTTTGGCGTAGTGACTGAGCATTCGGACTGCTGCGCTACGTGTCGCGGGTACGATTCCAGCCTGGAACAAATATTTCTGCGATCCGCAAATATTTGTCTGGGTATGATGTGTATGTGAAATTATATGTCTGTAAGCTGTACCCACGATACAGGGGCTCGTACGTCAACTGATCCCACTCCAAACTACAGGAGCAATCCTAGTGCGGGGCTATAAACAAAAAAGAAACAAAAGAAAAGCCCCGGTTGTTGTCGAATGATAGCAGTCGTTAAGCCACGTCACTTGGGCGGACTGATAAACTCTGATACTAGAGGCTAGCACAACCTTATACGACAAACAAACGAGCAAACCTCACTTTCGAGAGGACGGTTCAGCTATCATTCCTAATTCTTCTAATAGGTACTTCCTAAACAATTATCTTGTGAGTTTCCTTACCATTTTTCCTTCAGCGAGAAGTGATTATTTACTCTGATCCTCTGTGGTCAAAGATCTGCCAAAAAAGGTCATAATGTCTAGCTTATCTAACCTATACATTTGCAGAGTCCGTCACCGCCAATACATCAGTCGGATTGTCGCCATCCGTCACTCTCTACCGCTGAATTATTGCCATATTAAGTGGATAAAGCGCTTCAGCGCTGGAAGCCAGCCGATGAGTTAGGAGTGATGACTGACAGACATGCGTGGAATCAATCTTAATAATAGCTAGAGATGGTTCGTTTTCTTTATAGACGACTTGCTATTATTGGCCGTTACTTTGTCCGCGCGGACTATACTTGTCGCAGAAAAAGTATTTTATTGTCATTTTACATGGTACAATCCTATCTCTAAACTAAAATTTATCAAAATCGGCTCAGCAGTCAGCAGCCCTTTCCAAGGCCTGATCAACTCAAATGCATCAAAGTTTGTTTGGTTTTGACGAGACAACGTAATAAACAAACAACACTCGCATTTATAATATTAGTATGGACTAGGTGCATCCCGTAGGTTATCTCACGTTACCTACAATCCCTATAATACAGCCTGCAAACAGCCTTAAGATACCAGTTTTTTTTTTAGTAAAAAAAAAGCAAATTGCGGCCGCACCGTAGCTGACCGTAGGGTGTAGTAATTTCTAGTCTACCCAGTTTTACTTTTACGTATCTGTAGCGCCTAGACTATATTTCAGTCTGCGATAGGGACTGAACCGCTTTATTTACAGCCTACCTCGGGGAACGATACGCGAAATTACCTCGTTCCGTTAATTCCCGCCAGTGGCGCTGCCATCGCCGAATTCGAAATTGGAATCCATGGTGGCCCAATAAGAGGCTTTCGTTTTTTTGTCTGTGGGCGAAAGCGTGACAGTGATTGGTTTAATCGAATTCCGAAACGGTTTTATATGTGGCTGCATTTTAATTGTGGTTGTTTCGTTATCATGTACCTCGCATTATAGTTACAATCCTACCGATGTTCAATTTCTCAAAATAAGCAGCAGCGGAGGGTAGTCACAACTCGTCTACCGATGCACCGCGTATTCGTTAAAATATTGGAGCTCAAGCAGTGTGTTAGCTACCGCCGCGCGCGACACGCATCGTTCGTCGACCTCATCTTTACACCCTCAACTGGCTGGCTGGTGACCGATCGCAGGTGGAGGCTCATCGAAAGCTTGCAGCAGTCCAAGGTACGTGAGTGCATTGTATTCGCTGCGGCTTGCGTCGAGTTTTTGAACATCGCCTTTTTTACGTTACCGTCTTGTCCCAGTGTAGCAGAAAGCCACCACTATTTCGGTTTGGTGCGTATGCTACATCTTTATGGTGCCGAAACCAGGGAACTTCCACCTAGATTCATACCATCATAGTGCATAGGGTATATCTGGTCAAAATCATATGCTTTAACTATAAGTGCGTAAATCTAACGATCAAATTCCTTCAACAAGCGTACTTACCTACTGCATTCTAAGTTATTGCATCGTCATCTTAATAGCCACGTAATAATATCACCTAAATACCTAACGCACATATACGTAAACAACGTTCATCAGCTATCACCATCGAACAGGGGTTCCTTTTACCCTTAATTTCTTTTCTTTTCGTTTCTTTCACAAAGTAACGGGATTATTGTATGATCTAATTGGGCAATCACTTTCTTTGTATCGGTGCTCAAATCTATCGGCTTACAAAAATCCTAAATCAGTAATCAAAATCGTCATTCGTACATTTCATCACTTTTAGTTTCCAATCAACTCAAAACATAGTGTTAAATCATAGGTAATCACTAACAAATCGTAAATTATTTGACATCAAATCTGTTTATCAAAATTGTGGGGTAGAATATAAAACCACTTATTTATTTCCTTCGTATCGTATAGTCGAACATTCCATCGGCCGCGTACAGTCTCCCGCGCAAGTTTCCGTCCAAGTCGGATTATTGTTCTTAGATAACTTGCAAAACTTCAACTAAACTTGCGTGTCAGGGTGTACATCAGTAAAATAATTATTCCGTATCACATCGTCGTAACTTCGTTCCTCCTAATCGCACTTACGCGTTCTTATTCTCTTCCTGATAAGGTTGAAATTGATTTGTTCAGATTACTACAAACTTATATCGGTTCTTCTTACCTTTTGTTATTCGTAGATAAGTATCGTTTACACTATTTCAAATAACAATGTCGCTTATAAGTAAACATTCAACTCGTAAACTTTCCTTAAAGAAAAAGAAATCTGTTGATTTAGAGTATTCAGTTAAGGACTTAGCATCATTGCGTAGAAAGCGTACAATCGCATTTAAACGTCTAGCTAAGGCTTTAGAAATCGGTAGCACTATAACTACTAGTGATTATTCTCAGCGCGACCTGTTTTTATCTTATCACCAGGAGATTCGTGAGATCGCTTCGAACTTTGAGCATGCGCACTTAACGATCTTGGAACTCATGGATGATCCGGATAATGAGGATAATAGTGTTCAGGAACAGTTCGATGACATGTATTATCAAGTTTTATCAATTCATCGTAGCTTAACGAAGAGTGAATCTGCTCAATCACCCAGTGGTTCGACTCCACTGTACCATGGTCCGTCTTCGCATATTCGGTTACCGAAAATTACATTGCCGAGTTTTTCGGGTAACATCAAAGAATGGCCTGAGTATTACGATACTTTTAACGCATTGATACACAATGCCACTTCTCTTAACGATACGGAGAAGTATCATTATTTGATTTCGTCTCTCAGCGGCGATGCGTTGTCAGTAGTCAGAGCCTTTCCGGTGACACATGAGCATTATCACGATGCATATCAAGCGCTCGTTGCTCGCTTTAAGTGTAAACGTACCTTAGCTTTTACGTGTTGGCAAGATATTTTAAACGTTGAATTTAAAATCAGTAACGCGCACGATTTTCAAAAATCACTTGACCTTTTCGAGGAAAACTTGTGCATCCTAAAGACAATCGACTTACCGGTTATGCATTGGGATTTTGTTCTAGTGTATCATATCTTATCGAAGCTTGACAAAGACTTACGCCGCAGTTTTGAGGAAAAATACTCATTCATTGAATTACCGTCATACGATCAATTGCGGAATTTCTTGCGATCCAAATGCGAAGCTTTAATGCGTGACACACATTTTTCGGAGTCGAACAAAACAAACAAGGCAGCGCCTAAGTATGTGCCTGCGCAGACTCAACCTAAACGTTTTAACACGTCACACGCTCTCGTAGCTGCAAACGATCAACAAGAGACTGGGAGCGACAATCAAACTAAATACTATTCGGGCAAATGTTCTTATTGTAACAAGCCACACTCAATATCATCGTGTCAAGATTTTCTGAATAAATCACTTGACGAACGCATGACTATCACAAAGGATAAAAACTGGTGCTTTAATTGCCTGAAGCCATCTCATCAGTTAAAAAACTGTAACTCAATCTTCTCGTGCCGCACGTGCAACCGGAAACATCACACCTTACTCCATCGCGATAAATCTAATATCGAACCTGATCACAACGTATCGTCTTTGGTTTCAAGGTCACAATCGAACGTCACCGTGCTACTGGCAACCGCAATAGTACAGGTCAAAGATGCCTTAGGCAATATGCAATCGTTTCGTGCACTTTTCGACACCGGAAGTCAAAGCAATTTTATCACCGAATCTGCAGTGAAGCGACTAAATCTAACAACATCAGAGACCAACGGGTGTGTCAGCGGACTAGGAGAAGCGGCTGCACCGATTCTTGGTGACGTCACTTGCTCCATCGGGACTGGCGGTCGAGTTCTATTTGAACTTGAATCGCATGTCATTTCTAAAATATGTGGTGATCAACCTGTCGCACAACTTAACACATCGGGATGGTCACATATTAAATCGTTGCAATTAGCTGACCCCGGTTTTGATATCCCCGGACCCATCGATCTATTGTTCGCTGCGGATGTATTCGCTGACTCCGTACTCAACCAACACATTAAAGGAAGCGTGACTCAGCCTACTGCATTCAACTCTGTCTTCGGATGGCTCCTGTTAGGCAAAACTCGTCTATCGGCTGGCACTCTATTGCATACGTTGCCAGATATTGATAACGACTTAAACTCATTAGTTCAACGCTTCTGGGAATTGGATTCCTTACCGACTTTATCGCCTCTGACACCTGATGAATCGCAATGCGAACAAAAATTCATAAACGATCATCGTCGTGATCAATCCGGTCGATACGAAGTTCGCATCCCGTTCAAAGGCGATTCGGAACCTATTTTCGAAGGTTCTCGCGATATAGCGTTGCGACGTTTTCATGCTATCGAGCGAAGATTATCACGTGACCCAGATCTAAAGTCGCAATATACTGACTTCATGTCTAATTACCTTGAAAGCGGTCACATGTCGCTGGTTCCTGCGAACGAGATGGGCAAAGGGAAATACTACATTCCCCATCATTGCGTTCTGAGGCCGAGTTCTTCAACGACGCGCCTTCGTGTGGTATTCGATGGATCAGCCAAGGACTCGTGCTCTCGCTCTCTTAACGAAACGCAACTTATCGGTCCAAAACTACAACCTAACATTATAGAAATTCTCCTGCGATTCAGGGAACACAAAATCGTTTTCATGGCAGACGCTCGACAAATGTACCGTCAGATTCTAATCGCGCCCGATCATCGTGACTATCAACGAATATTTTGGCGGGCCTCATCTACTGAGACCCTACAGGAATATCGTCTGAATACAGTCACTTACGGACTAGCTTCATCTCCATATCTCGCTTGCCGTACTATGCGACAGCTCGCTGAAGACGAGGGAGATTTATTTCCTCTCGCGAAACAGATTATTATGTCGGATGTCTACATTGACGACGTCACAACCGGGTTTTCATCTCTTGAAATCGCTCAGCAGGCAAAATTACAGACCATCGCTCTTTTCGATCGTGGCTGCTTCCAACTTCGAAAGTGGGCCAGTAACAAACCCCAACTATTACATGACCTTCCTCGCGAGGATTGTCTAACTGGTTCGGTATCACTCGACACCACTGAAACTAAAACCCTAAAAGTTCTGGGCCTTAAGTGGGATCCTTCCTCAGACTCTTTCCTATTCGAAATCCAACCTTCAGATCAGCCATGTACGAAGCGATCCATCTTAAGTGAGGTCGCTAGAATCTTTGATCCGCTAGGGTTTCTATCCCCTATCACAATCCGAGCCAAATGTTTGATCCAACAATTGTGGATCCTCGGTGTTGGCTGGGATCAGACTCCCCCAAATGAGATCATTCGAGCGTGGAACACTTATCGTGATCAGCTGACGTTGCTAACGCAAATTAGAATCCCTCGTCAACTTACACGCACAGACGCAACATCGTGTGAGTTACACGGCTTTTGCGATAGCTCAGAAATCGCGTATGGATCCATAATCTTTCTACGTATTACTGACTCCGCGAACAAAATACACGTATTTCAGGTCTGTTCCAAAGCTCGCGTCGTACCCCTCAAACGTACATCCCTACCTCGCCTCGAACTATGCGCCGCAGTGCTTCTTTCGGATTTATACAAAGTCGTACGAGACACTTACCTGTCTCGTACCAAAATCGATGCTGTCTACCTCTGGTCGGACTCCACAGTAGTTCTCTCGTGGCTGCGCTCTCATTCATCTCGGTGGAATACGTTCGTTGCCAATCGTGTCAGCCACATACAAGAAATCACTCCAACCGATTGCTGGCACCACGTATCATCTGGCGACAATCCTTCAGACATTTGCTCTCGCGGTCAATTCCCAAGCGAACTCATAAATAATCCTCTATGGTGGGCGGGGCCGTCTTGGCTATCACAAGAGCGCACTTTATGGCCTGTAGATATAGCTCACTTATCCCACGAGGAAGAGGTATCTGTCGACGTTGAGAAGCGAACGACAATCGTCCTACACGCAAATTTTAAAGTAGACCTAAACATTTTCGAACATCTACTGAATCGTTTCTCTTCCCTGCAAAAGGTAGTGAACGTACTGACTTATATTAACCGTTTCATTAAAAATTGTCGCACTCCAACTGAAACGAATCGTAGCAATTTTCTGAGTAACGTCGAACGACACAACGCACTGATGCATGTCGTCAAACACGTACAAACCCATGCCTTTTCTGACGAAATCAGCAACTTATTATCAAACAAGGCTTTATCAAAACCGTTTCGCAAGCTCAACCCGTTCATGGACGGTTCGGGTGTGCTCAGGGTGGGCGGTAGGATATCTCGCGCAGGTTTACAATTCGAACATCGACACCCCGCGCTTCTGCCGTCTGATCACAAGCTTACATCACTCATCATAGACTTCATTCATCGGAGCCACTTGCATCCCGGCATAAATACTACACAGTTTCTGCTGTTGCAACAGTTCTGGATCATCTCTGCAAAACGTACAATACGCCGTCGCCTCAATCAATGCATTCAATGCTATCGGACTAACCCCAAACCGTTGCAACCGTTCATGAGCGACCTCCCATCGTACCGCGTAAATCAAGTGAAGCCGTTCTCAGTAGTAGGCGTAGACTTTGGTGGACCTTTCCGCATAAAACTCGGTCCACATCGAGGCGCGAAGATCGACAAAGCGTACTTGTGCTTGTTTGTTTGTCTCGCGACCAAGGCGGTCCATCTCGAGGTGGTTTCGACTCTGTCAACGGACGGGTTCATCGCTGCACTTCGGCGCTTTATAGCACGTCGCGGCCGTTGCAACACCATTCACTCCGACTGCGGAACCAACTTCGTAGGTGCTAGGAACCAACTATCGTCTCTAATGCAACAGGCTTCTAGCGTGGAGAAGATTGAGTTTAAATTCAATCCTCCGTCTGCTCCGCACTTTGGCGGTGTTTGGGAAATCCAAATAAAAGCTGCAAAATCTCATTTACTGCGCGTTGTAGGAGACCAGGTCTTAACATTTGAAGAACTTACGACTCTTTTTGTCCAAATTGAAGCCGTTCTGAACTCTAGGCCTCTTTACGCAATAAGCGCCGACGCAAACGACTTCTCAGTTCTAACGCCAGGAAATTTCCTCACCTTAGAGCCCCTAACAGCTGTCCCCGACGAAGATCTCTCAAACGTAAACATAAATCGGCTTAATCGGTGGCAGTTGATTCAAGCGTTCCATCAAAACTTTTGGTCCAGGTGGAAACACGAGTATCTTAATTCTCTAACTCAACGCGCCAAATGGACAAAAGACTCCAAACCGTTACAAATCGGTTCGATGGTGATTATCAAGGACGATAACCGCGCTCCACTGCATTGGCCTTTAGCCAGAGTGGTGAGTTTATTGCCTGGCGCTGATGGAGTGGCTCGGATTGCAGTAGTCAAGACGTCTAACAATCATACAATTCAGCGACCGTTGGTTAAGTTATGCCCTCTCCCAACAGATGACTAGCTTAAATCGTATCAAAACCATTCTAAATTGTTAAACACTTATCGTAATCGTATCATAATCATAATAATATTACAATCGTATCAAAATCATTCAAATCGTATAGGTAGGTACATCGAATCCTTCAAACCAATCGTACCACTTAAATTGCATCAATCTTGTTTATCGGACTTATTAGTCATTTTCGTAAAATATCCAGTTTCCCTTCTGTATCTCGTGCCTCGTCCCCAAATTTGTTTTGACCAGAAAATACCATAGGCATTTTGGTGGGCGGGATGTTTCGTTATCATGTACCTCGCATTATAGTTACAATCCTACCGATGTTCAATTTCTCAAAATAAGCAGCAGCGGAGGGTAGTCACAACTCGTCTACCGATGCACCGCGTATTCGTTAAAATATTGGAGCTCAAGCAGTGTGTTAGCTACCGCCGCGCGCGACACGCATCGTTCGTCGACCTCATCTTTACACCCTCAACTGGCTGGCTGGTGACCGATCGCAGGTGGAGGCTCATCGAAAGCTTGCAGCAGTCCAAGGTACGTGAGTGCATTGTATTCGCTGCGGCTTGCGTCGAGTTTTTGAACATCGCCTTTTTTACGTTACCGTCTTGTCCCAGTGTAGCAGAAAGCCACCACTATTTCGGTTTGGTGCGTATGCTACAGTGGTTCTAATTGTTTTTTAGGTGTGTTATACCTAAGGTTCTCAATTCTATTGTATGATCTTTTATCTCAGAACACCGACATTTATAAACCGATATGGAATAAAAAAACATTAGAAACGTTCAGATCTGTTCCATAGAAATTTCATCGAAATCGGTTCAACAGAGTGGGGTCAGTATCCAGTAAATTTTAAGTAATCAAAATTATTGTCGGGTTTTTTCGTGTAAAACATTATATTTTGTGTATTTTTCTAAAACTTCTAATCTGTTGAATTATAATATTGTGATCGTTCGTAATTTGCAAATAGCGTTATTATTATCAAACCAGTCACATTATCTCACATTGTATTCTAAATCGAGATAAACCTCTTTTATCTTCATCTAAAGTTTGAAGGAAGTCCAGCGGAGCGACCGCAATCCTTTCAGGCAGTTGAAACAATGCCTCGTAAGTTCGCAAGTCGCCGCTAAGCATTTGTGCGGTGAAACTTCAAAGTTATACTTTCTGCTTTGATGTTAGGCGGTGACACGCGTGCGGGAAAGCTCGCGAACTCATGGCACGGCTAGTATTTCGGTATTTTTTAAATTATTTAAATATTATTATAGGGAATGTTAACGTTCTCGATTCTAACTCGTGTCTTCGCAACTTTGAACCGATTTAAACCACTATTTTTAACAGGAAAAAAAATGGTTTCCAGTAATTGAAAATGATGTATCTGTGAATCAGTTTTAGAATGATTATTGTTATCTTATATTATAATCCTCTAACTTTGATAAACTAATTTCTCTATGCAGCAGATTAATAATGTTGCATGCCCCTAGGACTGCAACCTAATTAGTAATCTTTAGTATTGTAAAGAAAGTTGGCGGCGAGAAGACTGTAGCGTTTATCGTTCAAGCACGAGACCGTGTGTCACCAACTTTTTATTAAAAACCTTGACTCTGAATGAGGAATGTTTGCACCGCGCCAAATCTTTGCGTACGCGTTATTTCCCTTTTTTTCTCTGAAAAAAATTCAATTTATTGTCATCGTAAATTTTTGTCCCTTTGTGATTTTTTTTCATTAGCAAGAATATTATGCATGTAGAGGCGTGAGCGCTGGATTAAATTACTGGACGGGAATTTTCGCCTGTATATATTGATAATGCGCCTGATGTAATTCAGGCACATTTAACTTTGCTAAAACCCTACTCAAATCGTATTATATAGTTTTTATTAAGAAAAGCGCTTGAAGCGGCTTCTCTCATCAAACGAACTCCTCCAATCCAATCTGCAGCAGAGCTTAGCAGCCAACACTTGTGTAAGCGCCTTGTAAACTACTAAAGCTTGCTTTACACAGACATTTATAAAAAATAAAAATTTAATGATGTTCGTTGGTAAGCGGATTAGTTACATTTTATTATGTGCTTTTTATAAATTATCATTTATTTATACCGCCAATCTCCGACTCTCCAAAATTTCTCTCCATCCATTAAAGTTGACGGGAAGTGATCGCTTTTAAAGATAATTTCGCCCGTTGTACTTTAGATTTAGTGACAAACCTAAAGTACAACGGGTTTAAATGTAGATTTAGTTAAAACTCTTTCTGTAATACATACCATGTGTATTTGTATAACTGGTGTGCAATAAAGTATTTTCTATTCTATTCTATGAGATACAATTACTGAAAGATTATAAAGAGTGCGTAATTTTAATTCGAATTAGAAATGATCGATGAAAATTAGCATTTTGACATATTATTTTTCTTTAATAGATGTACTCATATTTATATATTTTATTTATGTTTAACTTACCTGACAAAAAAATATAGATTTCCCGAGTAAACTTATGTACCTACGCATAATATTCATAAAATAAAATAGGTAGGCACTGAAATAATGAATTTTGCCGTGTATTTGTTTTTCATAGATTCATGGATTTACATACGATAAACTGCGTTTTACCAGTGTTACTATAAAGACTGCAACAGCTCGAAAGTGATGGTCTTTATGTGTGAGGGTGTGTGTGTGTGTGTGTGTGTGTGTGATTGTGTGTGTATGTGTGTGTGTGCTTGTCACGATGTTTAGGTGTGTATATAAGTGGAGTAGTAGAGAGAGTTTAGCAGAGATTTACGTCCAGATTTCAGTAAACATTTAAACCACCGCATTAACATTTCTCACTCGCTTTAGTTAAGCTATTTAAATAAACAAATATTATTATTTCCGCTTGGCTATTCAAATGATACGCCCGGGATTTGTTTGCTGCCGGGAAAATGGGAAAAATGATTATTTTCTCGGTGGTTTGCGAGATCATTCCAAATCTTCTGGTGGAACGAGAAAGAACACGATTTCGGAACAAGTTTCGCGGCAATAACATTTTATTTTTATGTAAGTGTATACTTTGATCAAATCAACAAAGAGAGATACAATCAATGTGCGGTAGAGCATTAGACAAAATGGCGTCTGCAATTTTCCTTATTGTAACATAAAAACTTCGCTCTAATAATGTTTTGCAAGGGACGACAATAAAACACCAGCCAAGTGCGAGTCGACCTCTCGCACGAAGGTTTCCGTACCATCGTCTATTAAATCGGCAAATAAAACATGTTTGTTGTATGGGAGTCTCCATAAACATTTATTTAGTTTTTTAGTATTCGTTGTTATAGCAAATTAGAAACAGAAATACATCGTCTTTGAGAAAATTTCAACAGCCTAACTATCACGGATGGGCGTATGCACGGACAGAAGAGCCTTAGTAGTAGCCTCAGTACTTTTACCTTATGGGTACGGAACTCTTTAGGGTTTAACATGCAGTGGAACTGAGAACCTCGTACTTATTAATTTGAAATCGATTAAAAACGAATTCAACTAATGTATTGAGATTTCGTAAAAAAAATAGTATTCTGTATCATGTACATGGTCCCACAAAAATTCAGACTCATTCGATAATACCTTACATACAAAATAAAAAACTCAGACTCATTCGATAATACCTTACATACAAAATAAAAAACTCAGACTCATTCGATAATACCTTACATACAAAATAACAAATTGGTCTGCACAGCACAAGAATCAAAACCACAGCTTCATGGAGGTCGTCATAATCCGTTATTTGCCTCACCCACATAATTATAGTGTATCTCTGAAAATCCCGGACTGATGGTGTATTATGAACTTATTTAAAACCAGGCAAGTTCCAGGCAATTCCTTTTACGGTCGTAAACTGGAATGTTATTTTTCTTATTATGGACCTACATTATAATGTCAAATTAAAGTTGGTAATGCGAAATTGCCAGCCTGTTATTAGGTCATAAGTAGTTTGACTGTCACGTGACGTTACTGGCTGGCATTTGGAGTTCATAATACTAAATACCCAGGCAGTTCAGTTTACGCTGTAAACTTTAACTAAGACTGTAATTAAGAGTTCATAATACGGATCCTGTCCATTTATCGCAATCCTTTCTGTCCTGCAGAATGCTTAACAAGCTACCATCAGAAGTTTTTCCGAATAACTACAATATGGGCTAACTAAAATAGCGTAGGCCGCGAGGCATTGACAACGCCCCGAGTGTTGCAGGCATCCACAGGCGGTGACCAGTTAGTTTGCCTCTCTATCACATTAAAAAAAATAAGCAGTATCAATCCAAAAAATCGAATCAAATAATCGATTTCAATAATCCACTTTCTAAACCTTATAAATGGTCTATATTTCAAAAATCCCGCATTCAGGCCAACGAGCGCGCACCGCTGCGGCTGCCGCTGCAGGCAAAAAAAAAGGGAAAATGGCTAGTTCATTAGTATTTTTCAGAGTGGCTGAAAGTTTTGCATCTGGGGGTAGGAGGAGGGGGATGGTGAAAAGCGTGAAAAATCGGTTAGTATTGGCTAGTAACAGTTGTTGGGACAAAACTGCGACGTGGATTTTTTCTTCCTGAAAAAACTTGCTAGTAAGCCTATTAACACGACGGCACGTTTGGCGTAGTGGCTGAGCAGTCAGTCTGCTGCGCTTGGTGCCGCGGGTTCATGTGAATATTTGTGTGATTCACAAATACTTATATATCTGGTCTGGGTGTGATGTGTATGTGAAATTATATGTCTGTAATAAGTATCTACGATACAGGAGCAAACGTAGCGTGGGCTACGTTTTTAAACAAAAAAGAAAACAAAGAAAGAAACATATCTATTAAATGGTATACATACATACACTCACGGCTCTTTCCCGTTGGGATAGGCAGATACTACATCTTTCCACATATTACAATCCTGACATGTATCATTTAAATGACATACCTCGAAACTTGGAAACTCATGTACAATGAAGTATATTCCATTACTATTCTACTCTATATTGCACACGTAGTTTTTTAGGAGATCAAGAGAAGAATTCAATTTCAAAGTTCAAAGCCTGATTTAGACGATGCAATTTTGCACTCGTAGTAGGTAAATGCAAGAGCAATAATGGAAATAAACGAAATACCATATTTGACCTCAACTATTTTTATGTAACTGTTGTGTAGACGAGCAAATTGTTGCTTCATTATTGTATTATTTTTACGTAGAATTTTTTATTCAATATCATAAATCATTGTACGCAATAGGCAAAAAGTTCCATCGTCTAAAATTACCTTAGCATGATATTTCTCCACTACATACACTAACCTACGAAACTCTACAGACTCTACGAGCATGCTAGCCTCTATGACTATGCTATATAGGCTCTACGAGTATGCTAGGCTCTACGAGAATGCTACGGGAAACGGAACTATACGGAAGTTTATCTATCGACAACGTGGTGTGGACAGCGGGGTGCACCGGGAACGACTTGAATCAGTCATGCCGGAATATAGTTCGGATTTGTGGGCGAGATATTCGACAGCCAAGCAGTAGTGTGCAACCATTGTGTTAGGATTTGGAATTGTGACAGTTGAAACTACTGAGTGAAATTAATGCTTCTTTGGTAAATGTGTGCATTGTTTGGTAGAGACCTTTGAAATAGACATTTCCAAAGAATTGGTTCAGAGAAATGGTGGTCTAATGGAAACTAATCAGAATCGGGCCGTTCCAAGGTAGATTATGCGGCCAAATCTTTCGCATGAAAGTAAGGTGAGACTTGTGATAACTGTGCTCGGATATTATAGACTGTGTGATGTTGATCAAACTTAAATTGGATCTAAAGCTAGTTCAGAGTGACTGTACTATGATGATGGTGATATAAATGTAGAAGTCAGGGCGTTTGAAGCTGACTGTACCCCGGCATAAATCCCGCACCGCCGTCAGCACTATGTTATGCATAAACATTAGCCTAAAGCGTCTAACTTTTAATTAAACAATGTTGAACTTGGGTCTTAACGAATTCGGGCATGTACCTACTTACCTAGACAGGTCAATGAGGTGCTTGGGAAATATGTATTTAACCTTAAAAGTAACATGAAATTGTTGTCACTGTATATGTTTTAACTTAAAACAACATAGTCTTAATATTAACTATTTAAATTAAGTTAAATCCCATAAATACATACTTAAATGTCAAATGTTCAATAGTATTATACTCGTATAATTGTGCATGGACTTCAGCGACACAAGAACTGAAATCTAAATGGGTTTCAAGTTCAATAAGTCAGTCCTGAATAGTATATTTTATAACAATGTAAAATATTTTATACAACTTAAAATATAATTTCATCTTATAAATTAGGATAATATTATATTGAAGCCTAAGTTCTAATTTGGCAAGTCTAATACAAGAATTACAAAATAGGCTTCGCAAGTCAATAACTAAATTTTGTGTTTCAAGGCCTATACATATGGGCAACTACGGCTAAATTAGCACAATGCTTGCTTTTTAGTGTGGTGGTATAGACACTACTACCGGTGGATGATTTGTTGATAAAATTTATCCTATTTCACCCCCTGAAGACTCCAACACTAACAACCACACACATTGATTACAGGTTTACGTTTGACGAGATTGCATCAAACCATCATCATTACAAAATAGTTGTAATTTCGCTTCCAAAAAGAAAATTCGTCACGGCATTGAGCGATCACCAAGAGCTAAGCAAATCGACTCAAATACGACACAAAACTTCTGATTTTGATCTTGATTGCATCTAATTCGAACAAAAAGCAACCTCAACAATTTCAGACGATAAAAGTGTGGCTTTTTGGTCTGAGATTAAGGTTGATTGAGGGTTCCGTACCCAAAGGGTAAAACGGGACCCTATTACTAAGGCTCCGCTGTCCGCCCGTCCGTTTGTCCGGCTGTCACCAGGCTGTATCTTATGAACTGTGATAGTTAGACCGTTGAAATTTTCACAGATGATGTATATCTGTTGCCGCTATAACAACAAATTACTAGAAAAACAGTAAGATAATTATTTAAGGGAGCTCCTATACAACAAACGTGATTGATTTGCCGTTTCTATAGATAATGGTACGGAATCTTTAGTGCGTGAGTTCAGTTCGCACTTGGCCGGTTTTTTTCATTAAACAAGCTGTGCCTCACGGCTTCACCCAAAAAGTATCCAATAACGTTTCCGGAGTTAATGTCATACTCAGAGACGTTAATAGTAACTACTGTGTAATCAATGACTGCGACCCAAAAAGAAACACTGCTGGTACCTATTCTAAATTGCTTAAACAGTTTCCGGCTAAAGTACATACGGGCACTAAAACGACGAACTTCAATTGGCAAGCAAATAAAGGAGATTCTTGCCTCTTGGCAGCCATTCGCTGCAATTTGAGAGAATGAAGAGATCTACGCGCTGAGAACTCGAATAGGTACCCGACGAAGTGGCAAGAATTTGTAAATGTTCAAAGTTTTAGTGGAAATTCCACTGGGGCTGTAATATTTTATTGAGGTTGAAAACTGGACTGTTGGTGAAATTCTAACCTAACATAAATAGTACACGCGAGAAGAGAGGTGGTGGCTGAGTGATAATTTGTGCGCTTTGCAACTTGACGAAACCGAGTGTGATCCTCGGCCGGGCAGCAATGGCTTTTCGAAGTTACGCGTGGATTTACGCACCTTCCGAGCTTCGGAGGGTGCGTTACGTCCCGGTAGTTATCGAGGTTTGCTCACTACTTGTTGGATGCACATCAGGCAGTGGCGTGGTACTTTCTTCTTTGGGCTCTTGCAGAACAAGCCTGCGACTAGAAGAAATCTGCCATATTGTCGGGTCACCCTACCTACTATCGCCTAACAGAAGCTTAATTCCGGGCTTAGATTCGGAATTATTGCTTCTTCTAGACGTGTTGTGGACTGATGAAGTACCATTCTAGGCTGAGTATGTTTATCACTTTCGACCACATCGTCACTTACGACCAGGTGAGATAGTGGCTAGCCTATGAGTAGGTAGGTACTAAAAAGCCCATTACTCTTTTCTACAGAAATGAAGTTATATAGTACCTGCAGTAAGTACTCTCTCTTGTAACAGCGTGTGATGTTAACCATTTTTTATAGACGCTACAAACTCTAATGATAATGAACACAATAAACCAAGGCAAACATAATATGGCTGTAATTACTTCGCGCCATGAAAGAAGATATAAAAGCTAATGAACCCGCCATGACAGTCGGTTAGAGTTCTGCAACAGGAGTAAGATGCTGTGCAATGTGTTACGTTTGCATGATCTAAAATTAACGTTATATATTAACGTTATAATAACTTTTTCATTTATAAAACTTCATTTAAAACTTATTTTTTATTAAAGTGATAATTATTAATAGAAGTAAAGCAACGAAGTAAATATTGGAATGGAGACAAAATAATATGTCATGTGTTTACAGTTTGGTTACTGCCACTATATCATACTGCATGTTACTTGAGCATTTTCCTTAAAATGATGTATCGTTATAATATCTTCAGAATAATTTGAT
Source organism: Hylaea fasciaria (assembly GCA_905147375.1). Lineage (NCBI taxonomy): Eukaryota > Metazoa > Arthropoda > Insecta > Lepidoptera > Geometridae > Hylaea > Hylaea fasciaria. Next base: position 8,006,203 of record LR990214.1, read on the forward strand.
TATGTACGCGGTAAATATTTCATGCATAGTAACAAAGAGCGAAGGAACACACACGCACATTATTTACTTTTATATTATTTCTTACGTGTAGGTTTTTTCCATCCTCTGAAAAGTCCATAAAGCAATCGATACGAACCTCCCTCACCCACTAATGGTAGCTCAATTCCCAAAGAGCCGGGTGATTCTCAAAAAAAGATACATTTGTCACTAATCCAACATTTGTTCGTGCTCATCAAAAGGCTATTGATAAATCTTCGTGAGCGAATCCGTCGACAGCTGGCGAGTATAGCAATCACGTGAGGCAAGAATTTGGTTGCAGTATGTAAGGTTGCACAAACAATGCAGCTAATTTGACGGCACCGTTTCCGTAGTGGCTGAGCAATCGGACTGCTGCGCTTGGTGTCGCGGGTTCGATTCCCGCCCTGAACAAATATCGTGGGATTCACAAATATTAGTTTCTGGTCTGGGTGTGATTTGTTTGTGAAATTAAATATCCGTCAGCGGTGCCCACAATACAGGAGTTATGTTAGTGTTCCCACACTACGTTTAAAAAAAGACGGGAAATGAAAGAAAATAATTATCCGTAGGTACTAATGTTATAAATTCGAAAGTAACTGTTTGTTTGTTACCTTTTCACAACTTCACTGCTGAACCAATTTTGTTTAATTTTGGTATAAGGATGGACTGAGTCAAGTAGAAGGGCATAGGATATTTTTTATCGCGATGTAATGTAGGTAGTCCACGCGGACGAAATCGCGGGCAACAGCTAGTAAATCTTATAAGATGGTCGTAAATGCACACTGAGATTCTTGAATGTCCAACAATGGACGTGAATTAAATGATAACTATTGTTAAATATCACGTAATATAGATATGAGAACTGAAGATTTTTGGTCTACCAGATAATAATAATATACTCGTATAGTATCACATATATTATTTTAAGCGATATTATCAGTAATATTGCTGTGTTATTCTGATAATGCTTGTAGCGTCCTTATCCCATAGCTGCATTTTTATCTTTAAACATAAGAAGTACAAAACAAGGTACAATAAGCGGTCTTATTGCTAAACAATAGTCTCTTCCACACAATGTTTGGATGGAGAGGAATTTTTAATGATGTTCGAATTAACCCTTTTCCTAGCATGAAAGAAGTTCATAACTTTATCAGAGTAAATTTTGACTAAAATAATTTGGTGCAAAGTTTAGTCACTGTGTTCCACGAAAGTATGCCTTGAAACGCCCCCAAATTGAACAAAGGAAGATAAACTCAAGCTCAAAGTACTAAGGTAGGTTTCGGTACGTCTTCAGTTTGGCGCATTGCCAAATTTGGAGCGGAGCGACCGTCCGGACGAAACCTGACGAAACTTTAATGCGTTCAGAAACGTGTTGCCAGACGCAAGGACTCTGCTTTATATTGGGTGATTTATTTACTTTTAAATGGCATGACTGACTCCTTAAACTCCTCAACTCAAAACAACGTGCTCGAAGACTAACACAGATATATCAAACATTTTTTTTTTATAATCAAAAGGCGAACAGTTCTCCAGAGGCTCGAGTCTGTTAGTTATTCAAAGTCGCCAACTTTGACAGTTTTCAATATACACACACTGTCAAATTTGGTGACTTTGACAGGCATTGGCAGTGGTATCGCGGTTCAATGGCTATCAGAGTTGAGCCAAAGGAATCATTCAGGTTGAGTGTTGAATGAGGAAGTACTACTGGTGTCAAAGTATGACAGGCCACCCTAGCCCACCTCTAAGGTGGCTTAACGACTGCTATCAATCGGTGACAACCGGGGCTGATGACTTAACGTGTCTTCTGAATCACGGAGCGGTAGACATTTTTTCATTAAGTTCACACAACATTATGAAATGTCAATAAAAGCTAACATTCAAGTTATCTTTTCTTTTCAGAAAAAGTAGTAGTGATATTTCTTGAGTTCATAGGAGATTTTTGAACATTAATATGGCAACACTGAGTCTCCTAGTTTATGTTTAATTGAATGTGCCTCTAGGTCTCGTTCTGTGATTGTAAAGGAGTTTCCAAGTTTGATTAGTGAATCTCTGAGCGGGTTCTGTTCAGACTCAATATGGCATAGTTTATTTCTTTGTTACTGAATTGTAAATATAAGCCGGGGCAGATCGCTAGTATGTCACGATCACAATTACCTGCCAGGGAATCAGCAACTAGTTGGACCCACAAACACTCAGACAGGACAAATACCTGTGGTTTACAAAAAGATTTGATCTATGAGCGAATTGAACCTGCAACTTCACGCTTAGCAGCCGGCTCGTCACAAATCTACACTATGGAGACTTATTAATCTAATAGAGTTAGATACAATATTTATTTTTTAAGAATATTCCATATTTGTTTCTTTAGTTTCCTTTCGCCACTGAAAAACATGTTATACTCGTACTCTTTCCTCCGTTACACAATGGAATCAAACTTTGCAAAGTCCTCTCCGCAGTGACGAGGCGGTACTGGAGCGTCAGACAATGGATGAGGATGACTTTGAGTATTCACTAGATATAAAAGTTTCATGAAAAACTGCGTGGGCACAGGCGAAGCAAGACGATGGATCTAATACAGAAGAAGTTATTTCCTGAGGCCATATTCTGACGAGTGGTACTGACGTCAGTCGTCCGTCTATCTTGGAAACCGTGCGGACGAAGTTAATGCGTTGCTAGTGCGACCGTTTATCTAAGTCCTCGCCCGCGCGGTACAGGGGCGTGAGGTGTGATGTCAAAGGGGGTTGCGGGAGGTGTGAGCGGCAAACGTATCGCAGATTACTAAATAGTTATTTCGTCCTCGACCCCCTTTGACATTCTAACCCCATCCTTTGCCCGTGTACCCCGCAGGCGAGGACTAAGTACGGACGCACTATAAATAAACGCAAGGTTCTGTAGCGTTAGCTACGGACGACCGAAGTCAACACGGACTGTCGAGATATGTCATAAGAAATAATAATGGCCATACATTAGAGCTTACATACACTTGAACCATTAGCGCCTCGAACGTAAATCACATTTGGTGGTTTTTATTCCAAATGGGAGTACATAAATTACAAATTAAGTTTTATTTTTATCCGACTGACGAAGGAAGGTAATGCTTTTTACAGAGCTACAAAATATTTCATTTTGCTACGGAATTTCTGTACGTGTTTTTATTTTATTTTGTAATTTTACATCACAGGACGTATTCCAGTTCAGCCAGCCAGTAAATAAATAATTGTCGACGCTAAAACCCTTTTTAGGCCGTCACTGTGATGTCGCCCAGCGATAAATATATTATTTGAAAGCTAACTCTCCGTGACAACAATCCGGACGTTTTTTTAATTATTCCCGGCACAGGTCGGCTCGCGCTCTACAGCTGAAGTGTGCGCTAACAATGCCGACTCTACTGTTGCAGCTGGAGGCAAGCCGTAGCCGGGAGTTGTACCTTTGATTGTTATATTTGCGTCTTGGATAAGGCAATAATAGAAACCAAATAACATTATAATGTAAACGCCTGCGTTTTCTCGTTAATTTTAAATTACCTTTTTGTTTTAATTCACCGTCACTTCTTTAACAACATTCTGCCAGGAAATATTGTGAATTTTTCAAAAGTAATAGCTAATGGAAATGATTAGCAATACAAGCATACAACCAATTTTGGAAGTATACATTGGATCGGATGGATTCAATAACATAAATTGAGATAATAATTGCTTATTGATAGATGTACCTAGTACCTACACGTGTAGTTTCAGAAACCTGTTTTCATTGACAATATCACATGCTGTGTGTGTACGTACGTGTGTTTGTCCTCTCTTCACGCCTTAACACACGAACGGCTTTCAGTGAAAGGTCTATACAGCTACTATATTATAGGTTTTGGGACAGAAAATAGAATAAGTACTTTTCGCCCTTTCAAAAACTACGGTTCCTGTGGGGTGTAAGCGAACGCGGGTAAAACCACGGGGCTCAGCTAGTTCACCACTCTAAACATTAATAATTCTATAGATGGGAACGGAAGAGGTACGGTTCCGTGCCAAATAGTTATTTGTGCCCTGTACCCCGGACAAAACAACAAATTACAATATTGAATTATTTATTGTTATTGCGAATGTTTGAATCAGCGAATGTGTAATAACTGGTCGTTGTTTATTAATGAGGCGTGCGAGGATGTTGGAATAGAATAGTTATTATTTAATTTGTAAAAGATCAGTCACACAAGAAGTTTATTGAACGCGAGCGGTGAAAAATCGTTAGCGATTATCTTAGGCGAGAATTCTCTGTGCGATTCTCTCCTGTAGCTGTTTACATTATGATAAAAACTCGTACGATTTATTCACGCGCGTGTTAACTGAAAATTATAGCTTTCGAGAGGTGAAAGTCGCACCTTTTGTTTACACTTTGATAACTTATTGCAAGAAACTGCCGCTCGCATCCGATAATCTCTTGTGTAAATGACCTTTTGCAAACTAATTAAGCCGGAGGCAACGCTTCGTGTACGTAATTCTCCAACCCGTCTAGAGGTGAACTCCAAAATGAAACGCAGAATCAACTATGTGTGATGTCGGCTCCAACCAAAAACTCCAGTATGTTAAAATTTTGTCATGTACCTTAAATAAAGGCAATGCCGAGTGCGGTAGCCATGGCTGTTTGTTCAAAAGTTGGCGGAAATAATAAAATAATCGATCTTCTGAATAAAATCGGTTTGAATAAAAATTTTCGGCTCGTTTGGCGTAGTGGCTGAGCAATCGGACTGCTGCGCTAGGGGTTGCGGGTTCGATTCCCGCCTGGGACAAATATTTGTGCGATCCACAAATATTAGTTTCTGGTCTGGGTGTGATGTGTATGTGAAATTATATGTCTGTTAGCGGTACCCACGATACAGGAGCAATCCTAGTGAGGGGCTACGTTTTAAAAAAAGAATATAAGAAAATAATATATACTCGTATAAATATTGGCGTTTTCTGGGTAGTTAGTGTTATCTAACTACCGGGATATTATTTTTACCAGGAACTTGTGCTCAGAATGTAACAATACGGGGTTCGATCCTCCTAGTTTTTGTTTTTGGTAGCAGTTGTTAAGCCACGTCAGAGACCCTTGGGCGGCCTTATAAACTCTGTCACCAGAAGCTGACACAACCTCATACGACAAACAAACAACAACTACCGGGAAGGTTTAACGCCCTCCATGGCCTTAGCAGGTGATGAGAACTGGAACAGGTTCTAGGTGTGACTCCCGCATAGGGCAAAGACTTGTGTAGACCACAGGTACTCGCTCTTTGGTTGGGTGTTTTTGTCGGACCATTGTCCTTGTAGTTCCTAGTTCTCTAGATATAGAACACCTTAGATGAGATCATGACGCGTTATAACAAAAAAAAGGCAAAAAAAAGGTATAAATACGAGTGCTCTATGTTTCAATAACATTAAAAAAGAGTTATGTTAGGAATTACTTAAAGTAAGTCCATATAATAGAAGCGTACCTAAAATAAGTCTGAATACAGACAGATGTGTTTCCAAAGCACTAAGCTAAGTAACAGACGGTCTCTAGAGGCTTCATATCTATATATATAAAAGCAAGAACTGACTGACTGACTGACTGACTGATCGATCAACGCACAGCCGAAACCACTGGGTCTAGAACCATGAAATTGTGCACAAATATTCCTTATGTGACGTAGGCGAGCAATAAGAAAGGATTTTTGAAAATTCCACCCCTAAAGGGGTGAAAAGGGGTTACAAAGTTTGTATGGAGCAACGTGTTTTCTTGGTCCGATCAACTTCAAACTTGGCATTTATATTCTTTAAAACATTTCATTAAACACGTGTTTCATCGTTTTCTAATATTCAACCCCTAAAGTGAGAAAAAGGGGCTACAAGATATTTTCATCAGATTTAGTTCATATTAAAAATTTGGCTCAATTATGCCATAAGTGACATAGGAATGCACTAAAATGTGCTTTTTTAAATTCAACCCCTAAAGGGGTGAAAAGGGGTTGTATCGTTTATGTGTAACAACGTGTTTTCTTTGTCTGATCAGCTTCAAACTTGGCATTTACATTATATAAAAGATTTATTTAAATACATTCATAGTTTTTTAACATTAAGCCCCTTAAATGATAAAGAGGGGTTGCAAAATATTTTTCATCAGAAAATTTAGTTCAAAACTGAACAATGCAATGCAAAATATTTAGTTCAAAACTTAAATTTTGTACACATATTCCTTAAGAGACGTAGGTGTGCACTAAGACTTTTTTTAAATTTAACCCCTAGGTGGGTGAAAAGGGGTTGCAAAGTTTGGATGGAACAACGTGTTTTATTGGTTTGATCAATTTCAAACTTAGTAGGTATCTATGTTCTTTAAAAGGTAGGAAGTGGTAGATTTTGGTAGAAAATGATAAATTAAAGGTAGAAAATGGTAGAATTTTGGTAGGAAATGGTAGATTTTTGGTAATAATGGTAGATTTTGGAAGGAATGGTAGCTTTTGGTAGATATTAGTGAATTTGAAATTAAAATGGTAGATTATGGTAAAATGGTAGATTACGGTTAAAATGGTAGATTTAATTTAGGAAATGGTAGTTTTTTGTAGGAAATGGTAGATTCTGGTAGGAAATGGTAGCTTTTGGTAGAAAATAGCACATTTAGAAAGAAAATAATAGATTTAGAAACAAAATTTTAGATTGTGGTAGAAAATTTTAGACTTTAGTAGAAAATGTTAGCTTTTGGTAGAACATGGTATTTTGGTAGAAAATGGTAGATTTTGGTAGGAAATGGTAGATTTTTGTATGAAATATTAGATTTTGGTATAAAATGCCAGGTTTTTGTATAAAATGGTAATTTTGATAGAAGATGGTGGATGTCGTACGAGAATGTTGGATATCGCATATCGGATGTCGATGTCGAACTCGAGGTCATGGTCTATTTTTAGTTATTTGGAATTATGGTAAAGTATATAGTCCGCGCGGACGAAGTCGCGGGCAACAGCTAGTCTTTTATATTATCGAGAGCTCGTTTGACATATACGTAAAATTTTTAAAGGTAGTAAAAAGTAAAGTGGGTTAGGGAGTATGAACACGTAAAGTGGTCTTAAATTCGTTCAGAATTATGTTCTAATTTTACCGTAAGAATATCAAAAAAGCTATATTTTATACTCGTTTCAACTTGGAACTTTTGGAGACCTTAATTAGACGTTAATTTTAAGACTTGGTAAGAGCTAAAAATATATTTACCAACCATTAGGTGATCAATAACGATATTTAGCCGATAACTAAGTTACAAACCAATTAAACTGCGGACGCATAACGCCTGATAGCTCATATTTATTAACAGAATTAGCATTTCGATTACCATCTCTCTAATTTTAAAAATGTAATAAAATAATATGTCTATTTCTATTTCTGTTGTTATCTATCAAATGAAGTACCTACTTAGTGTCAGCCTCTGTCGTTAACTTATCAGGCCGCCCAAGGATCTCTGACGTGGCTTAACACTTGCTGTCAATCAATAACAATCAGGACCCACGGCTTAAAGTGCTCTCTGAAGCAATGTTATGGCACTAAATAGTCACACGTCCAAGTGTTTACCGCTGGACACGTTGCTTAACTTTGACCACTAAGCCTCTTAGTCGAACTAAAGCCAAGAATATTGCGCTTATAAAAAAATCTTATCTAAAAACAAAGTCATAACAGAAAAGCGCCCTTTTCTTCATTGATACACTGATAAGTTTGCTTCTTCCTTGCTAAGATTTTTTGCACTGATTCTAATTCCAATTTTTTACCATAAAAATAATTATTTTGCGATTCAAGAGAAAAATATTTTCACTTGTACCTACTACATAAAAAGGCGCCATAACAGCCCCATAAAAGAGCGACCTCCTATCGAACCTCCTTAACTGTCTCTAGAGGTGTCATAAAGCAGCTAGGGTTGCCACCTGTCGCCTAACGACGGTGAAGGTGTCGTTTTACCATCTGCCGATAGTTGGGACGTTTTATGGCCCTGAAAATGATACCACTTAGTTTATGGCGACGATATGTAACACGATATTTTTCTGTTTGTCGTAACGTTGATGTGGTTTTGGTATTAAAATATGGACATCGAAAGACCAACGCGACGGTTTGATGAATTGACGCTGAACTTTAATACAGTTATGCATAAAAAAAACCTGAGGCAATTTTAGCTCTAGAAGGTTTTTTAAACAAAACACGACAAAGCAAGGGAAGGGTATTTGACATTTTAGCCATAAGTTTAAAAGAGTGATGAAATAGATACGAGCCAATCGCTGGTGACGCCGACGCTGATGTGACGCCGACGCCACCGCTAACGATGATGACGCCGACGACACTGGTGACGCCGACGCTGACGATAATGATGCTGAAAACGCGACAAAGCTAACGACGGTGGCGCTACCAATGCTGACGCTAACGACGGCGACGTCGATGCTGACTATACCGACGTTAACGACGCCGACGCTGTTGGCGGCTATATTAGCGTCATAAAAAATATCCGAGTATATCGGGAAACATTACACCCAGGGTCATCACACGGCACATTCATTCAACCAATTGTATGTACATGTATACATAATGTAGTTCCTTAAATAGTATTGGTTATTTGCCTCAAGACACAGGATGGACACTCCGTACATAACACCACGGAAGAGAGAGACAACACGCTCAAAATGTTATACAAAACCCCGGTCACGCTATCTCACTTTAATTGAGAGTGCCCCTTCTTCTAGAGTATTAATATTATATGCTCAAGGTTAACATACCGATATGATATCTCTCAAGGCGCGCTGCTATTTAGTTTCAGCTTGCCCCCAGGGCTGACACTATCGGCGTGGCTAAACTGCGTAATCCCAGGCCCAGTATATCTAACGCGCCAACCCTATAAACCAAACCAAATCCCAAAAATTTAACAAACGTGTTTACTGATGGTGACCTAATTAAAGTCGGCTTTAGTGATTTTTGTTTAGTATGGCTAGATTTGTGTTAGCTAAATTTCTTTACAAACATTTTTACATAATATAGTTTCGATCTGTAATACTAAATTGCAACGGTATCTCACTAGAAGTTCTTAAACTTTCGCGAACTGAATACATGTTAATTAGTATTTAAACGGGTCTAATTCGCGCACAAACGAATATCAAAATATATAATTTTGATATTTTGATATATTTTGATATTCGTTTGTGCGCGAATTAGACCCGTTTAAATACTAATTAACAGGTATCTCACTAAATTGATAATTGCCAGATTTTTGTAGATTTCGTCTGTATCAGCCTAAATCGGCGTGCCATTGGAAGCAGAATATAAAAATATCATCACTAGACTATACCACAGTAAACTAAATTCATAACGAGACTAAATTGTAAAAGAGAGAAGAATACCGATTACACTCCGTCCATTATGATATTCGCTTTTTGACACCTCATACAAAGTCAAAGGTCAATAAACATTTATTTTGGTCAGTTGTCTAACCTAGCAGAATACTATGTTTATCAAATCTCGTGGTATGCCGTCCGATTATAATCAGGCTAATAAAATTAACTTGATTACATACCTAATTATGTTTTATTGGAATCACATAATTATGTTCAATCGGAATGATGTTATGTTAGCTGAAGCTTGGATTATTGTTCATTTGCCTGTTTATTTGCTTCCAATGTGGAAGTGAAATGTGTTTGTTTGTGTAGTTAAACCAGAGTTGTTTGGTTTGAGTTTGACTAATTGGTGTTTTCCAAAGGGTGGTCATATACATTTTGTATTTATAGATTTTGCGTGCCTCGCGCGTTATTCATTATGGAGTAAGTTCGCCCGTAAAAGCACCCTTACTTCACTGCTTTAAGGTGTCTATTCTTTCATCAGTCTTCTTTCAGAACTTATAACATTCGCTGCTTTTAATAAGATCTAATTTCTCTTGCCCACAGAATATGTCATCGACATACCGCCTAGCCGTGGCCGGGATACTTCTCGCACTGTGCGCTGGCTCCACCGCCATCAAGTGCTGGAAATGTGGCCAGTATAGCGACGGAGTAGGGTCTATAACGCCGTGCAACAACAGCAGTGCGGCACGCCTCGAGACATGTCCCGGCGCAGCCAAGTATTGTATCGTGAGTACCTATACAAAATTGTATGAACTAATAAAGTTCTGCGCTAATTTTCAGTGAATATATAGAACTATGATGGTGTACTTTTCACATTAAAAAAGCTTAATAACTGAAAAATGTTGGAACGAAATAAATGCTACACTGACGATACAAGCTACGCATAACCTGCGAGCCTCTACGAACTACGAGTATTGTGGTATTATCGTAGCACGTCGTAGAGCTATGGCGGCTTCGAAGTGCTACGCGCTTGGTCCTAAAACTTATATTTTTTCATGAATCATATGGTGACAAGTTAGATTTACTGAGAAAAGAAAACTGTAAAAATTAACACCTACCTAAAGTACACAAAACTACGGAACAAACCTAAAAACAGTGAGTACTTTTATACAAAGGCACTATTTAAACTGCCTTATATAATTAAATGAAAACATAATAGACCTACATTAAAAGCAAAAGAAAAAAAGAAATCGTGCATATAAATTTGTATAAAAGCTTACAAAGAACCACCTTTATTGAGCCATCATTAAAAATTCAGGTCTAAAATACACAGAGACATAAATAATGCTCGTCGCTGTGCCAAAAATAATTCTTAAAAAATGTCGGCCGCCACCTGCGTGCTTCCCACGTCGACTCTGGCTCGCATCAGCTTCGACTCGTTAATCCTTAGCCATTTCCGATCTCTGATAAAACGGTGGCACTTTATCTGGGAGGTCCTTTAGGGTTCCTCGGTTGAGGGTGACTGATCGACGTTAGCTGTGCTTCAAACTACATTGCGGGACGAAAATGGCAGTTCACATTTTGACAACACATTTATCTGTGAATACTGGAAAAACCCGATTGAGAAAGTTCCTTGATTTGCGATCTTACCACAGCAAAAAAACTTGAATAACGTGCGACGTTCTAAACTTTGATAAAACTGTTTCATCATTTTGTTTCACGTGCTAATTACAAGCTCATTGAGCGATTTATTAAAAATTCTTTATGACTATACGGAACCTTACAACAACATAGTCTGGCTCGTACTTAGACGGATTTTCGACTACATTAAGGCAGGTGACGCGTTATCTGGCGGCGCTTCTTTTGATGGGGCTCCGGGAATGGACGCGGCGCTCGCTTCGCTTTGATGGAGTTTCTTTTTCTTCATTGTCGTCGAGAAAAGAAAAGATGAGTAACGATCTATATTTTAGGCACAATGAGCTTTTCATGAAACATTTAAATAATGTTTCGAGTGGCTCGGTAGATGGCGCAAAAACCAATGTACTTCATTTATTACTAGCTACTACTATTATTATTCAACACTTTATTTATTACTAGCTGGCCTGACAGACGTTTTCCTGTCAAAAATTTATGCGAAAATTAATTAGGTAGGTAGGTACCTACAAAATTTTTCTCTTGTTCGTAATTTTTACGTGTATTAATTATTTTTTGATCTCTTTTTTAATTCGTTTTAATTTATGAGTTATAAATGGTGCAACTAATACAAATTTGTTGATACTTATTTGGTATAAACTTTGTATTCAATCGTAATTATAATTAACACAACGTTTCATAGCATAAGTAACCGTTAATTTCATAAAAACCGTTTACATAATAAATTGAGCAAATGAACACCAATACAATTAAATTCAAACAGATCCGTTTAATATTTCAATGCTCGTTATTAATGATTATTCAGTCCGATGTCTCTTTGTAAATTTAACTTGTTTGAATAAATTCCATCTATTTCCTTATCTCTGAGGCATTGTTACAAAGAAGTTGTTTCCAAAGACATTGGAATCAAAGACAATATAGAGTAATCCACAATTAGAAATGTCAGCCGCTTGACTTGGTACATTCAAGTCTTGCAATTTGCAATCTCTACTGATAAGAACCAAGCCACATTGTAGAAAGTGGAGAGATCTTGCGGGAGAGACGGGTTTATGTCTATTTAATTTTAGTAAATGATATTTCAATTGTTTTCATAGCGTTATACTAGTAGAATGTAAGGAATTTTTTATTCAAATTTGTATGATATGAAAAAGACAAAAGTTATTATCGGATTTTGATGAAAAGCTACTTTTTATTTCAGGAATTGTGCTATTTGGTATAATTATTATGCATAATGCTACCTACATCAGCTACTTGCATTTGTCTTTATAAGTATCATTATTAACACAAAAATTTTACGTGTTTTGTAGCAAATGTAGATTTGATTGATAAATTATAATTTACCACGGCCATGAAATCGAGATAGTTACCTATATAAATGCCCCTACTCTATACTCATTACTCAACTCTACTGTTCAAATCCTATTGTTTGTTTGGATGGATGGATGGATGGACGCTTGTTAGGTACTCATTCACGTAAAAACTGTTGAATGGATTTTAATGAAACTTAACAATGATATAGCTTATACATCAGAATAGCACATAGGTTACAATTTATTAAGATATTGTGTGAATTGTCTAAAATATGGCGATAAGAGTCAAGTAAGTAGGAAAAAATGTACCATCTGCGAACTACTCTGGTGTGCGCTGCCAAAACCACTAGAGTTACATAATAATATTATGTAATGTATGATGGAAATGATTAAAAATTAAAATGGTTGACGGTTGACAGGCCGTATTGTATTTCTACGTCTAACTAAAATAGGTATAGATACATTGCAAGTAAAAACACTTTGCAAGTAACAGTGGTTAGATTTGCAATCATAAATGCAAGCATGGTGCTTGCTTATCATCTAGCAGGATAATGGCATCGTCTTGTCATCTATATCATTACAAAACATAGACCTCTTTCAGCAGTCGGGTAAAAAACAGGTAACGGTTTCACCGCCACCAGCTCTCCATCTAAATCAGGAGACACGGAACGTTTTACTGTCGAGTTTTCAATTTTCACGAACACCTAATTTTAGGCGCGTGCTTCGTTTCAGTATTTTTGTTGTTTTAGCGATGCGATGTGACAAGCATGGGGATGGGTAGCTATTTAGGAACGTGAGGATCTTCAAAAGGGGGGTGAAAAGAGTCCATGCCAGTAGGTAACGTGTCGACAACGCCCCGAGTGCTGAAGATGTACATAGCCGGCGGAAAGCTTGTTAGCAATTGACATAAAAAAAATAGGGCGATAAAAGCGTGCCTAGACACCGCCGACGGACTATCGAAAAAACGCGTCGTTAATTTCCATCGATAGTTATAGCTGGGTATACAATTGCTAAGATCTGCGTACGTAAGTCAGTTACAAAAGCTACAAAAAAAATCTAAAGGTCGTTTCAGTGGAATTGTCGAAGTTTGGACATGTCGATGTACGAGTATCCAAGAAACGCTTGTGTCACGAAGGTTGTCAAGGTTTATTTATGCTGCCCTTTAAACTGTGGCTAAGTTTGAATACTATCTCACCTGGTGTTAAGTGACGAAGGTCAAAAGTGGTAAACAGCCGGCCGAGAATGATGTCAGTGAAGTTAGCAGAACATTTTCCAGCAGATTCCTATTTGTCTACGGGATTCTGAGAAGTTTCAGCCTGTAAAAGTAATTCATATCATTGAAAAAAGAAGAAATATTTTATTTTGGAATTTTTTTAATAAATTTTTTGCAGGCTGAAATTTACAGAACTATTTTTAAAAAGTTTCAGGAATTATGTAACTCAGTAGTAGGTGTAAGAAAAAACATTTTGTTTTTGATTTTTTGCAAAATGATCTGCTACGGGAAGTTGGCAGATCATTAATTCAATTGTTTTTATTTCAAGAATTTGGGCAGAACTATTCCTGAAAATTATCAGGAACTATAGAATTCGCATGCATGCGAACAGAACTCACTTTTATTTTTGATCTGCTGGAAAATGTTCTGCTAACTTCACTGACATCCAAGAATGGGACTGGATCTCAAGGACCGCTGACTCATGCTAATTTTGTACCATTATTAATAAGTTTCGAACCCACTTCCTGCTACATGGCAACCGGCACACTACTGATCATACCTTCATTATATTTTACAACTTCCTGCCTCCCTACACTGCCAGCTAGTTTGAACTAAGTTACATTAACAGAGGCTTAACCTACAATAGTTTACATATTAACAGGGATCTTAAATAATAACCAGAGATTAGTGAGTGAGTAAGATGGGTGAGTCTGAGTGGTTTGAGTCGCTTGTTCATGCACCTCGATGGTTCTGGATGCTTTGATGTCACAGTAAATCAAAGTTGTTTTTGTTTTCTTTAATTGAATATGTTTATTTATTTGGCTTACAATAATAATTGTGAAATTACAATTAAGCCAAAACATTTAACACATCTAAAAGGAAATAATCGCGATCCTAATGTACCATTGACTGTGATTATTTCGAGTTCAGACCGCGCACGAAACAACACTAGCAAGAGAGAGCAAATGAAGAGAAAGCGGCGAGTCAATCGACTCGGAGTAATCAAAACATGCTCTCGAAAAAGCTCTCGAGCTGATCAAAATTTTGCACGGAATACGACTTGTTCGAACATCTCGAGTTGTCCATCGCCACCAGAAACCATTGGGGCGGGCTGACTAACTGGCACCAGGGGTAGACTCTACATCATTCAGTACAACAAACAAAATAGTGGCGATGTACACAGCTCCGCCGGAGGGTAAGGAAATTAGCTTTGTTGTGTGTTCACGTCAGGAACTTTAGAAACGGCGCGCAGACACGGCGTAAGTTATGGGAGCAAACAAACGGCCTAGGGGAACTGCTACATGTAAACCATCATCTATATGCCATATAAAGTCTCAAACAAATTAATGGTTAGGCGACATAATCATGAAATAGTACTCTGTCGAGGCCTTTACACCATGCACACAAATGATAAAGCGCCCTTCGGTTTCCAGCATGACTGTAATTTTAATAGAAATGGTTTGCACGGAGGTCTGCGTGTGTTATCAGCACTTACCTGTGGGTGTGACATGAAACATTATGAAACACACACGAAACATTGGATGTTTTAGCAAACCATGTTGTTTGTGCTACGCAGGCAGATAATGCCTTCATAAACATGCCACATTAACGCGGTTAAAGTAATACGTTATTGTTTGAAAACGTACAGAATGAAACCAGTCGGAGTGCAAAAGGGCATTATCTAGAAGCCTACACGGTGCCACTGTAGCAGATTATGAAATTATTGAGATCATTATTAACTAGCTAAGAATTCGCGTACATCTAATATAAAAATACTAGCAGGTGCCCGCGACTTCGTCTGCGCAGAATTAGTAGTTTTCGTAGTTTTCTTTATCTTTTTTTTTACGTAGTCCCACACTAGGATTGCTCCTGTATCGTGGGTACCGCTTACAGACATATAATTTCACATACACATCACACCCAGACCAGAAACAAATATTTGTGGATCGCACAAATATTCGTCCAGGCGGGAATCGAACCCGCGACACCTAGCGCAGCACTCCGATTGCTTAGCCACTACGCCAAACGTGCCGTATTATATAGCCGTAGTATTTAGTGCATTTGAAATAAATTATGAATTTTTTATTGTAGTTATGGTTCACTATTTTGGCTATAATGGCTTACACATAAGGTATAGATATATACAGTGACGAACTTTTTTGTAGGAATATTTAAGATAAACATTTCCATTGTACATTACATATATGTAACTCTAGCGGTTTTGGCAGCGCACGCCAGAACAGCTCGCAGATAGTCGATTTTTTCCTACTTACTTGACACTTATCATCATATTTTGGATAATTCACATAATATCTTTATAAATTGTAACCTATGTGTTATTCTGATGTATGTATAAGCTATATTATTGTAAAGTTTCATTAAAATCCATTCAGTAGTTTTAACGTGAAAGAGTAACAACCATCCATCCATACTCGCAAACTTTCGCGTTTACGAGTATAATACGAGATTAGTAGAGATTATTATTTCGGAGGCATGTTATCCACCAACCCGGACTAGGCCCCCGTGGTGGATTATGGCCTAACCCTCCTCACGATTGTGAGGGGAGGCCTTTGCCCAGCAGTGGGACAGTAATTGCAGGCTGAATTATTAAAGAAGAAAGTTTCATCAAAGCTATTACGCCTAATAAATTTGCGCAGCGCATACCAATAGTTTTTAAATCACGATCTTGGCTTTTTTGTAATATTAAACGCAGCTTATACGAGTTTCAGCTATTTTATAGTAAATACTCCGTTTCCAATTATAAAATTAGCTTACTCCCCTATTACGAATTTGTCACGAATGTCTAGAGTGCCGCCTTAATATACATTTCTAGCTATTTACATTAACACTGGATTCTAAGTCTCTAGTGCTAGTAACATTACACTAACTAGTGGAGTGATGTTCCGGCAAAAACTGTGTCCGGACAATTTTTTTGAGCCTTAGATTCAATAACAATTATTATCAAAAATAATTATTTTACGAGTAGCATGTAAAGATGTATTTGTAAAGTAGAAACTCAAGACAGAGTATTGAGGTCGAACCCATTTTGTTATCCCATTATAGTCCTGGGGGAAACCTTTGCCCAGCAGTGGGATCAATAAGGTAAAAAAAACCACATAATCACTTTGACAATGTCTCAAAGTGACAGCGCAGTGCAGTGAAACGGCGAATTTTATGGCCGGCACTGCAATAACGCTTATCATCATTGATATCGCATGTTGTAAAATATTATACGATATCAATTTGACGAGTTAGGTCGGAACACACCGGCAAAAAATATGCGGTGCAACTCTACCAAGCTAGTTGATAGAATCAGGCGTTACTTTGCGGAAATCCATATTCAAAACAATGAAGTAAAATATTATGTAGTTGTAATCCCGCAAAAATTCGTCCTATCAATGTTGTACTAAACTACTGTCTACCAAGCTCCTTTAATGTAACAGATACAAGAAAATAAACGTGTTATTTGATCCACAAAACGTTTTTACTGAACCGGAGGGTGTCTCGAACTTTCCCTCTCTCGGAACTCCAAAAAGAAAAGGATTTTGAATTTGCTGAAGTGCTCGCGGGCTGCCATTTTTGTTAATTGGATGAAGGTTTCTTGATGTTTTAGGTATTACTAACAGTAGGTAGGTTTCTATTGAGACCGCCGCTTCTGTGAAAAGTTTTTTTTTTATTGTCATTTCATATATTTATAAACCAAGCTATTTTTTCCACGATATTTCCAAGATAGTTAAATCAAAACAAAACTGTACGACAACGATACGAATATGCGATATGAACATCTACACCCAACAATGTGTTCAATAAACTAGGGTAGAGCGGACAATTTTATTATCGCATCGAGATAGGTAAGCGGATTCACCACAGTGTTTTCCTGTGTTCGAGACAATAGATGTTATAATGGTAGATACTCTGCAAACAGTATGAAAAAATGTATATTTTTACCCGACTGCAAGACGGAGCTCTAGGTAACATTTTAGTCCAGCAGGCGCATTCAATGGTAACGCAATTAATTAAATATATACCAGAGCCTTCCACAGTGAGAGGCATGTAAAAAATGTTGATTGAATGATATAATAATAATATTAATAGTTTCATTTCATTATTATCATCACGATCCATATTTGGCAACAGCTAAGCGCGGGTCTTACCGTACTTATATTATGTATCAAGTTATTAGCTAATTTTCGCGACTTCATACGCGTGAACTATAACAACGTGTGAAGTTATTATAACAATTACTCCGGCCCAGTCGCTGACTCTAGGAACAAACAGAAAAACAGTTTCAAATTAGAAAAACTATATTTTTGAGTTCAGTGACCTTAATAATATTCGCGCCCAATTATTTTTCAAAAATATCTTCAATGTACGTACAGACATGGATCATTTAAAGTGTTTTATTAGTATAATTTATATTGTAGTTAGTTATTGTTATTATGCTATTATGTGTCTATATTGTTATTATGTAATTTATATTTTACTTTAATGTCTTGGAGTGCAATAAATAGTTGTCGTTATGTTATGGGTGGACTTTCCATACTGTTGTCACATTGTAGTGTATAGTGCTTTCTCATGTACGAGGCCATGCGGTGCGCCGCCGTGTGCCGCTAACGGTGCTGTTACGGAACGGCGCAGTTACGGAACGGTGCAGTTACGGCTTTCCTTTTATTTGGCCAGTGTTTGCAAAGTGGCAGAGGCAATTATGCAGTCTGTTTATTTGCATCCTTTTCATCCTACTAACCTCTTTATAGAAAAATTTAATATCTCGCAGACATTGTGCGTCATGGAAAACAGCGAAATGCATCTCTTACACTATCTACAATAAGTAAGTAAAGTTGTGAGTTGTGACTTTGTAGGGAATATCCTCCGGAACTACGAAACCTTCCACTTATCTGAGACTACATTGAGCCGCACACGCACTTGTGTTTTTTTGTTGTTGTTATATGTTTATTTGAGTACAATCTGTGTGTCCTATTCTATGACAACACGACCGGCACACACGCAGTGTTATCGTCTATTTTCACATTATTACCTATTATGTAATAATGGAGACAGCCAGGAGGAAATTCCGCGGTTGAAACTCGCGGTGCAGCCAGGCTTACCTATAAAATGTTTACAAGACGTTTGTTCTGGTTCGAGTATGCGAGGTTGACCACTCTCTAGCGCGACGGTCGAACGAAGTCGTTAATCACGGAGGAGTACGCTTGAAGAGGTCAAGTTCCGATGTGGCGTGAAACCGAGGAAACCTTTGCCCAATAGTGATAGTGGATGCGGGCTGAATAGATAGTAGATGAGTAAAGATAATAAATGACTCGATCCGATCGGCTGCGGTGGTACTGTCGTAGTAGATGGATACGAGCGTAACAAATAGGTATGAGTAGAGCTAAAAACTCGGGTTCTGTTTTTCGCTTTATTAAAAGCGAATATATAATATACTCGTAACTTCTCTGGTTATTGTGAATTAGCGTTTTCATGTATTTTATCATTGATTAGAAATAGTTTGTAAATTATTTGGATCGTTGTGTTTTAATTTGGAATGTTCTACGTGAGTTTAAGTAGTCGTTTTACATAATTATAACTAGCTGTTAACATCGGCTTTGGTCCTAATATTAATTTAGAGAGAGTAGCCGATATTTTTTGGCTAATTCTAAGCTAAAGTAGTACAAATCGCATTGAACTCGATTATTTATAGTTTTTTTAAAATCACATAGGTTAGGTAGGTCACAAAAAAGACAAACACAGTTTCGAAAATGATATTATTTAGTAATATAATAATATATTCATAAACATGGACAAATACACCTATTTGTTATCTTCAACATACAGACTCTTTTTACTACACTGCTTTATAATAAGTATATAGATCCTCTAACATTAACACACACAGTAACTCGCTCTCAATAGTTTTGAAACTCAAATATTGACTGTAACTTAGCGATGATCATTGCTAACAGAAAGTAGGAGTAGACGCGTGGGCGAGGCAATTTGTGACTTCATTGAGACAGTAATAATAATATGGCCTCGTTTACGATGTATTATCTTAGCCAGTGCTTTATTCGTTTTTATGATGGCCTCTCTTTAATAAACATTTGCCATATTGCATATTGTACGTCGCGACGTCATAAAATATGTGATATTGAGCCAGAGATATAACTAGGAATTTTATTTTATGACGCTCTTGTCATATTATGACTGGCAAATAAACATTGCAAAAGGATACATTTATTCAACAAATGAAAACATACAAACACAAACATCATCATTCAGTTCATTTCCTTCCTTAATAAATAAGTATTTATCTACTTACTATCTTCTATACATGTCATATACAACTGAAGTGTCTGTTTGTAATATCATAATAACAGCGTTATACCTACTAAAACATTATGAAAGTACATCATTTAATACAAGTTATGAGAGAAACTTTATTTTTAAAATCGCTTTTGTCTGTCTGTCTGTTCGTTCCAGTGAATCTCCGAAACAGCTGGACTGATTTTGACGGGAATTTCACTGGCAAATAGCTGATGCTAAAAGAAATAGCAAGGGCTAGTTTTATTCTTTAACTAGGCGTTCCCGTGCGCGTTCGCTATTATCCCACAGGAACCGGAAAAGAGAATATATTTTTTATTTAAGGATTATATATACCAAATTACATCAAAATCCGTTCAGCCACTGTGGCGTGAAAAAAGGAATAAACACTCACGCAGACACCCTCGCACACAAACTTTCTTATTTATAATGTTAGTAGGATAAAATGTTGATCGAATAAAAACCAAAACTAGGTAAAGTAAACAGTAATAATGTGTTACAGTAAAATGAACTTAATTATCATAGGGGTTGGGCCCGAAGTCGCCAGCTAACGTTGACCGCGCCAACTTTTCGCGACTTTGCTCCTGCAAACGCAATCGAGGTCACCATGAGCATCCCTGAGGCCAAACTCGGAAACTAACTTTGCAAGATTGAATCCGACCACTCAAATTAATTGCAAAACTAGTAATTAATAAATTTGCGACGACAACTGGCTATACTGAAATTTGATATAGAATATTATAGCAGTGGTTATGCTTTACTAATACAAAAAAAAAAAATATTGCGTCTGTTTGTAATGTCAAAATAACGAACTATACTAAATGCTAATGAAAGCAGATATAATAATATACGGTATGTACAAAGATATTTATGACAAAACACATTTTTTGTATTTTTTATCTGTGTACATACTCGTACATGCCGGTCTGTTTGACTGTATATCTGTCTGTTTGTTGGTTCCAATTAGTAATCTCTGAAATCGCTGAACTGAATTTGATGGGACTTTTACTGGTAGGCAGCTTTTGTTACAAAGAGTAACATAGGCTGTTTTCATTATATAATTAGCTACGCGCGAATTTACCCACAATTAAGTGGTATTTTATAAATATTAATAATTGTCACAAACCATTTTACATAATGCATACGTTGGTCTACAGCAAGCCAAAATGGCGGCTTTTAGTGACGGGCTATTTCTTAGTCAATTAGTAGGTACGTAAATTAAATACTAAAGCTGGGGTGCTGATACTAAATCCACTGTTCCGAAATGTCCCACGAGGTACCCCTGCTAGTTGGGTAGTGGGTACCCGACAATTTGAATCCATTAGCCGTTAGCCGTTAGACTAATGGGGCTAAGGGATGCCACGGCTTGGATTCAGCCACCTCTAATGAGAGGGGTTGTGTTGGCTAGGCTTTTCTAATTTTGGGGTAGCTAAATTATAAACTTAGAGGCTAGTGTCGGATTTAATGCGAGGATGGAAGAGTGCGTGAAATACTCTGAACCCAAAACTAAAAGATAAATAATTATTATTGTATACTAGCTGTAACCCACGACTTCGTCTGCGCAGGATTAATATTTTGTGCATTTGAAATAAATTATAAATTTTTATTGTAGTTATTGTTCACTATTTTGGCTATAACGGCTTACACATAAGATATAGATATATACTGTGACGGGCTTTTTGTAGGACTATTTAAAATAAACATTTTCATAGTACATTACATATTATGTGTGATTCTAGCGGTGTTGGCAGCGCACGCCAGAATAGCTCGCAGACGGTAGATTTTTTTCTACTTACTTGACACTTATCGTCATATTTTGAACAATTCACACAATATCTTTATAAATTGTAGCCTGTGTTATTCTGGATGTATAAGCTATATTATTGTAAAGTTTCATTAAAGTCCATTCAGCAGTTTTTACGTGAAAGAGTAACAAGCATCCATACATACTTACAAACTTTCGCGTTTATAATATTAATAGGATAGTTAAGTAGGACTAGTAGGATTATTATTACACTAGCTATCGCAACGGTCTTTGTTCTATCAAGTCATCCCATACAAAATGTAAGAGAAAATGAATTAAAAGTAGGTAATCTATGTTACTCTTTGTAACATCAACTATGGAACAAACAGATAGACAGACAGACAGCACAGACAAACATTATGCAAATTGTGTTTACGATACTTATCACAAAAGTGCCGTATTTATATCAATTCTGAAGCTGTTATTTTGACCTTACAAACATACCTATACTTCCGTTTTATTTATTTGTTTAGGAGATGTGGTATATAATATTATTATATACTCGTGTTACGATACGGCACATACCATTTATGTGTAGTGAAAACTCATACCTACAAATAAAAAAGTGCTATCGCTAATTCTCGTGTTAGTGACCGAGTTTAAAAACAAAATTATCGTAAAAAATACAAACTTCAAATGGTTTCGAATAACTGTAATTAAAGCCTGAGAATGTCGCCCGTATCCCGAGGCCGTTATTACGCCGACAACGCCGTTTGCGGCCGTTTCACGGCCCGCGCTCATTACTGGACAAGTGGTTATTGAAGAGGTTGAAATGAGTTTGGATGGTTGCCAGACCAGAACTGATAGCGTGAGGTTAATATCTGTGGTGAGTCCGTAAGTGCCTTAGATGAAATGGCTGGTGGGGTCCCTCTTCAATAATATTGGAGCTGGATCAATATCTAATGTTCCGTACTCCTAATTAGAACAACAAGACAACCGCAGGATCAAATATGCTAAAAAAACACACACAAAACACACAACCATAATGAGATCAGATTCCTTTTTCCAAAGTGGGTAGGAAAATCTGAAGGAAAAATTTGGAAGATATGTTAGCAATGAAGATCAGAGCGAACACATCCTTAAAATATAGAAGTTGGTAAATAGTCACGTTGTGCTACTCAGCTGCAGTCAAATACGCATACTATTTCGTATACCAAATGTGATGTCCTTGGTGGTAAGGTATTAAAATGCCCGCCTGGCTAGCTTCCACCTTCAAATCGAAATTCTGTTGCTGAATTTTGACCACTCTGTCTCCTAAGATTAGGTAAGATAGTGATTCAAGTGCTAGCCTATGAAGTATAAAAAATCCGCGATAATGGTTGCGTCGCACCATGAACCGCTGGGCTCTACTAAAGCTCGGTTCCATCTAGCACCAGGAGAATTGTGCGGAGCTGTCTACTGTCTAAAACTCCTACCAAAATGTTATTGGAAACCCTTCAGCCTTTTATCTTCAGTCCGGAGAGCTAATGAAAAAACTCCGATTAGCATCAGGTAATTTAACATTATAATGAGCTCTCCTAGGATCGATCGCTTTATGCTAACACCTTCATTGATGTGACATTAAAGAATCCGGTGACCATCTATCCGGTCCAACTTTGCATCACGCGACCGAAGAATCTTTATCTTACAACAAGTCAAAGTCAAGTCAGGTTAAAATCATTCCATTATTCTAATAATTAATAGTACTCATATCAAGCGATGAAATTGAAAACAAGCCGTGTAATTAACCTTTCCCTCGTGTTTTTTTCCTTACATTTTACTGTTTCATGAAATAATACAAAGCAACCATGTAATGCCCGCAGGCAAGGGCGAATTATTATCCTTATCGCTACCATAGCTACTGGTTTAAAATTAAAACATTCTTATTTTGTTTCTTTGAAAAATAAAAAAGTAAAAAAAAATCTACGTATATGTCTTTTTTTTTAAGTAACTGTAATTTTTAAATACTTTTTTAATGCTTTCTGCCCTTAAGCACAAAAAAACAAATTAAGCGTCCCGGAGCAACCCTTAACGTGTTCTGGTATTTCTAGAATTAAAGGTACATTTTCCGTTACGAACTCGCATTTTTGTAGCACACTTTCTTCAACTCTTTTCTTCAAGGGGTTGGTATTAATTAAACTTGGTATTTTTATCACGTAAAAGCATGAAGTGAAATTGCTAATATGTATCTGAAACACGCACGTGTCGGCATGAACTCGGATTAGTTGAGTTTTCAATTTTCAATGTTACTACTTATGATGATAAGATGTAAAAGCAAGCTTTTACTTGCTTGTACGTTTGCCTGGATTGTATTTACCTCTAAACATGCTAACCATAGTGTTGCTATAGTTTGCATAGACAAATAAAACCAGATCAGATCAAGTACCAATTGAACTCAATTATTATTGTTTTCTCAGCGGGGTCTTTTGTACAGTATTATACTAGTATTTTCATCTTAATAATTGAACTCCCGCGAGCATGCAATACAGGGCACAGCTTGCTATATTATTTTTAGTACTTACCAAGGGTACTAAGAATAGATGAAAGATTTTTTCGTTGACGTAGCACCGAGTACTACGAAGGCGTAGGAGTCGCTACGTCTCGTAGAGTACGATACGCATCGTAGCAAGGTCTACAAGTTTTTATAATTTATGAAATTGCAAATTGTGTGCATACTCGTATTAACAATCATCTCTCTCGTGTATTGTGTTCTTTAAACTATGTTTTCATTATTCTATTTTTGCCTATAAGTTCTTCAACCATATAGCATAAAAAATTTTTTTTTTTTCTATTTCACAGAAATACGTGAGCGAGCTGACAGTAGTCCGGGATTGCGTGCCGACATGCAGCGAGAAAGGTATCAATGCAATGCAATGCAATTAACTTTAATTGTATTTTTAATGGATTCGGGTGTATGCGGCTTGGGTGGAATGGGATCGTGCCATGCAATGCAATCGCTTTGCATACACATGTGTACATATTTTATATCGACAAGTGCCTTGGTACTCGTATACAGCTCGCCAGCCGCTCTGGGTGCGCTCGGGGTGTTTTTTACTCGACCGTTTTTATGCAATATAATTACATGATATCATGTTGATAACTATCTCAATGTTGGTATATACGTCACTAAAATAGCAATCGTAGTACTATCAATATCACACACTATTAGCCTAAGCCCATTTAAGTTGGATCGATAGTTCCTAACTAAACCTTTCATCGAGTCACAGACTTTCCCTCTTTATGATATGAGAGTTTAAGACTTAGAAGTCCTAGAAGAAGTTGATTAGAACCGAGCGCAGCCTAAAGACGCTAAGTAAAGGGGTTTTTTTTCCTTTTTTCTATCTCCTACTTATTTATTTTTAATCTCAAATGTTCCACTTTTACATCCTTTCCCTCACATAATCACTGCAAATATAATAAACCCTCTCTACTCTGAACTACGAAAAGGCTGAGTAAAGTGGCCATCCTTCCTTCTCGATTACCATAAACCCGCAAACGGCTGTTAACTTCCACTTTGTTTTACCACAGTACACACTTTTCATTTTTATTACTTGGAATTTGCTCAGATATACATGGAGTAGATACGATAAGTGTCCCATAGATGTGCGCCTAATAGGAGCATAATAGAGGCGTTGCGCTTTCTTGTTGTGTAAACATTCCAGGTTGATTCCGGCTCTTCAAATGAAAGTACATAAACTTATTGCTACAAAAATATATGACTGATAAAAATATATACTGACTATGCAATGCTATGCATGTAAACAAAAATGGGAAAAACCGACCTGTATTTAATTTTATCGCTTGGTTTTAAACAATCTCATCTGGGGTTTACCTACATTTATAGATAACATATAACAGATAGTGCGGGTGAAATATAAAATATGGTTTAAAAAGTACTGCATTTAGAACCGTATCTAATTTCTCTTTATCTGTGACTGGTAAACACTTTTTACTTTTACTACTTCGGATTTCGGTACAGACACACGGATTTTTATTACAATGAGTTTTATGTGCCAGCTCTCCAACCAGCGTTTAATTGTGATTTAACGTTCTTAAAGCTGTTTTGCTGAGTGCAGTTGGTTTTTATGTGAAACGATTTGGAAGTAACGATATTGTTGTTAATTGGATTACTACAGGTATTTTGTTTTACACCGAAAAATGCGACTACTTACATTTAACCAGAAAACGTAAACTCCACGAAAATAATAGGTACTTGAAAAGTATAAAATCTGCCTTTTCAAGTCAAGATTTTCATTCTATTCTACTAAGATGGTTCTTTGTAACTAAGCCCCGTACATATCGTTGCCATAATGTCTTTTATTGCGTGAAAAGATCAATCCGCGCGTAAAAATAATTGGGAGTTAAAAATCACCCGTGCGTGTGTAGTTTTTGTCCATTCTGCTAAAGTTTTTTAGCAGAATGGAATGGAATTTAGTAGAAGAGTTTTTATTGAATTTTAAAATCAAATATCTAAGAATTTTCAACAATTTACGCCATTTTATAATAGATATAATTACTAATATGTAAAACTAGTTGCGCCCCGCGGTTTCACCCGCGTTTGGATAATATACGATAATATATCTTTATGAATTGTAGCCTATGTGTTATTCTGATATGTAAGCTATATTGTTGTGAAGTTTCGTCAAAATCCATTCAGTAGTTTTTATGTGAAAGAGTAACAAACATCCATCCATACAGACAAACTTTCGCGTTTATAATATTAGTAGGATAGGATATACACAGACAAAAAGCGAGTTTCTAGACCTTCTCCAGGTTTATTTGAGGGAAAATCAGTCTGTGTCATTGACTTACATCCTACCAAAGACAACAAACTAACCAACTACAGTTACTGTAAGGCACTTGAGAGCTTTACTCAACACAGATTCAGGAGACAGGCGATCACTAAATATAGTTATTTCGTCCTAGATCCCCTTTGACATACAACCCCCCCTCCAAGCCCTACTCCCACGCCCCTGTAGTCCCTGTACCCCGCGGGCGAAGACTGAGTTAAACGGTCGCATTAAAGTATAAGTAGTAGAGAATCATATAAAAGTTTGTACAAAAAGTTTACAAGTAGATACAAGTTATCTTGGTTCTGTTTTTTTTATGTATAAATTCATAATATTTATTCAGCCTAAAGCTAGAAACCACTTCAGTTGATATCCCTCGCGCGCCAAATGCCTCGGATTGCGAGCTCCGGGCGTTGTTTGTACCTACATATCATTAGTCGGTTATATTATCTAGGAGTATACTGTGAGCTGAGCCGACACTCGAAGAGTTGACATTCGCAAAAAGTCGTAGTTGTTTTTTTTATGCCCGTGTGCTGTGTACATTCAGTCAATGTCAAGTTAAAATAATGATCAAGCTTTTTTAAGAAATAACCTTTTGTGGTAACTAAGTCATGAGTAGTAAATATGCTTTACTGAAACTTTAGGAGTTATGGAGGGAAACACGCAATGATATATTTTTTGCATTGATAAATTTTCACACGTAGGAGCACAAATTTAAGATCAAAACTTGTTCTAGCTTTACTTTATAATAGTCAGAGAGTCAAATCAAGTACAATTATCTTGATCCTCGTCACACGAAAATAGACGTAGTCATAGACATAATGCGTACCCCTTAGTTTTCCTTTACAATTTCGTAAAGGGACGCATAAGTCCCGGGTAGATTCTGGTATAATCTTTTTTCTCATTTTGCTGTCAGACATTATGTCATATTATTTTGTGGCTTTTTGGAGAAATAATTTGATCATAGATGGTACATGATACTTGGTAAATGTAATCAATGAAAGATTATGACCTTAATTTTCTTGGCGATGATATTTGAGATTTGGCACAAAAAACGGGATGAATATTAAGTAGGTAGGCAATGGGCTTTGATAGAGGCAAGGTTTATACATATATTATTAGCCTAAAATTGCGGGGGCAGCCGCAATGGTTACTATGGTTACTATCTATACGCGTTTTCAATACCTACATTCCCGAGGAATATTTCAGTGGTATGTGATCCAACAATCCGACCAGGGCCCTGTCGCGGAATATGGCATAACCCTCACAATAGTGACGCGTGACCCGTGCACAGCAGTGGGCACTGGGCTCGTATAATTACACCATACATGTTCCATTTTTGAATACATACTTTGTTTTGTAACAGAATGGTGGGGCGCCCGCACTTTCTGCTGCGACACCGACGAGTGCAACAGCGCGCCGCAGCACGCGCCACTCGCCGCGGTGGTCGCCGTCGCGCTGTCGGCCGCCGCCGCCGCGCGCTGACCGCTCGTGGGCCACCGCCTTTAGTTTGTGTTTACCCGACGGAGATGTGGTAGGGGATGAGTTTGTGTGAAACAAAGGTAATTAAGATTTGAGAGAAGCTTCTACACCTGCTGATGTTATTTTTCTCGACTCATACTTACTTTGAGTTGAGCTTCAATAAATCTGTATGCTTAAATAAAAGTCGGTCTTTACAAATTAATAGACAACCTGTGGTGGCACTTTATACAGATGTCTTTTTATATGGGAATACCTACATTATTTAAAATATGATGTCAATGTAGGTATGACTTCCTAAAATAATATTTGAATATTGTACTAAACCTCGCAAAGCTCAACTTGCAATAATAATTAATGATTAAATACAAGAAGCTGGTTTATTTATTTTCTCAATAGGCCTTTATAATATTATACACCCAATTAGGGAAATTATGTCGGCAAATTTTATGTTCGTCCCTAAAGATCACCTCGTATAACCAACTCCATTAGGATGAATATTTGAATATCGAATTGGGCATGACGACTCACAACTTTTTTCATTCTATCATCTCATTTATTCATATTCATATTTCATACGAGTATTCAAAACCGCATTCAGTTTGCTCACTTCAATGACTTTTCTGCGGCAAATGGTTTTGATATTCGGAAATCTATTTTGCATA
The DNA here is from genome assembly GCA_905147375.1 of Hylaea fasciaria. Taxonomy (NCBI): domain Eukaryota; kingdom Metazoa; phylum Arthropoda; class Insecta; order Lepidoptera; family Geometridae; genus Hylaea; species Hylaea fasciaria. The sequence continues at coordinate 8,034,730 of LR990214.1, forward strand.
TCAATATTTTTCACGGTACGTAGAGCACAAACACTCATAGTCGCAGAGTTACTGTCTCTTTTAATAACGAAGCTGGCGGCTTGTTTAGTCTGACATTGTCCCTCTTGCTGTTATGAAAGAAGTCACATAATTGAGCAAAATAAAAAATCTAATATCTGTTGAAATATTTTTTTATGTAAAATCACTTAATTTTGCTATATAGCACAAGTCACCGTAAGTGTATTTAAAATTAAATTATATTTATTCATATAGGGCACTCATTTATATTGATTCCTACAGACCACGTTGAGAATCGATAAAAAAAACATTCAAATTAACTTTATAATGGTAACTTTTACCTAAAAGTATGCTCTCAAAATACTGAAACAGGATTTGAAAGGTTTTGATGAGCTAAAAACGCTTTAAAGCTTGATGCTTTAACAGTATTTACATAAATAAAAACATTATCGTAAGCTGACCAACCCACTGTTTCCAAACTACAAGCGAGTCGACCCATTTAGCCACCGAATAAGATAGAATTTATCGGCCGAATGAGTCCGCCCATCGGATTTTAGTTCATGCTCAAATGCACGAATGTGGCCTTTTCAATGGCAAATTAATTAAAACGTGTCATTAAAAGTCCTGATAACCTGAAGTACATATGGCCACAGCTTTTTAAATAGTACGAATTGAGTATTAATAAAGGCTAATGTGGATTGTTTGCGAATATTTTGGAATCAGCGGTCGGTTATCAATTGCTACGACGTGGTTTTGTTTATCATGCCAGAAAACGTATATCTTCATAACGCTTGAAGGCAAATTAGATACAAATCCCAAATTCCTAATGTGTCATTGTTGAGAAACTTGCATATAAATTTAAATTTTACATAATAATATAGTCGGCTAGTATTCGGTTTCACTCAAAATCCTGTGTTAATAATTAATTCTAGCTTTATTGTCAGTGATGTTAAATTATTATAACTAGACTTGGCGTTGGAGTGCGGATTTTGAAGTGATACTTTGTCATTCGTTTATTGAATTAATGCTGCAACTTGTCCACATTTTACGTTTTGTCGTTTTTTATTTTGCAATTTAATTATAAACAATTGAAACATCGACTCGTAATTATCTTGCACAATGTGTCTTCACTATAAGTCAGCCAACCCATTAAGTTATCGAATAAGATGGTATTCGTCGGCCGTGTGACTCCACCCATCACTCATCAGCTCTCAGCCCCGCGGCTGCTGCACCGATGCATTATTCAACTGGAGAATGGATCCGAGGCAAATCTCGGAAGCAATTTCGAAAGGCAAATGTTTGTTGGATGCTTCATGATGGAGATCGGGAGATAGGATGACTTTTTGTTTGATCCGAAATATTTTGTTGATGGTAAAATAGAAATCAATATTGTTATTGATTTAGCTTTTAAACTAGTAAGGTTGTTTTCGAAGCATGTTTCGAAGCACACTTCCAAAGGCATAAAATTTTGCGCTCTTCAATAATTTTCGTCCTCGCATCAAATATTTTAAATTGGTACCTTAATGTTAAAGATAACGTTGCTTACTTACACGACTTTTTGAGTGCTTGATTGTCAAAAAAAAAAGAAATATTATAAAAATAAATACTAATAATATAAATTTGGTTCATGCGTACACAAGAGTAGAACCCCAAAATTTACACTAGACTAAATCAGATAACAATAATTATGTTTATGTAAATGAATGGTTTATTAAAAGTAGTGCATTAACACAGTGTTCTATTACCAAGTTATTTTAAAATAATAGTTTAGCACTAAATTATATAAAAAAAACTTATAAAATGTCTAACATCTTTGTTTGTAGCAATAACAAACACTAGTCCAGTCTCCAAGCTTGTAACATAAAATTAAAATGAGATTTAAACGAATAACTTAACTAATGTTTAAAAAATAACTAAAATTAATAAAGCAATAGAATAAATGAATATGAACCCTAAACTACAATTAAGAAACCAGTGCCTCGATGCGACGACATGGATGTACGACGAAGGCCTGAAATCCCTAGACAAGGCAAATGTTAGTGCAGTATCGTGTCTAAATAGTGTTAGGTCTAGATTGTGACAATCGTGCAAGGATGTTTCTGAACGTGGACAAAAGTGCAATCCACATTTTGCAACTTATGTCAAAGCTTGTTAGGCCATCTAAAAAGGGCTTTTAACTTGGCTTAGTGACTGCTGTCATTCAATAACAACCGGGACTGATGGCATAACGTGCTCTTTGAAGCTAGAAGCGATGGAAATCCGCATCTAGCAAAATAATTGTCAATGGTGCGGGACTGAGGTTTCGAACCGATTGTCGTTGGGTTGCAAAGCGCACTGATTACCGCTTACCCATCAATGGGGCCCGTATTCGAGTTCATAAAACACCTTGCAGGACTGATAGGTGAGTGTCATCTTAAAATTTTGTCTTTAGAGGTCTGTTTTTAACAAAATCACGATATTTTTAATAGAAAGAGATAGTGTAAACTTACTTTACCTCCTGGTTATTTTCTTTCACATATTGTTAATGCAAAGACTACGAAAAAAATGTTTCCTTGCTTAAATCTAAGTCTATCTTATGTCTTAAATTCAAATCCTAGTGAATATAAAAACTATCGTGATTTTCACTAAAACCAGAATTAATAATTTATTAATAAATTATTTAGATTTAAAAATAACGCTTTATAGTATACTTATCACATTCAAAAGCTAATATATTCTAAATTATCATTAATTAAAATTTATAACTAGTATGTAAGTGAAAATTCGTAAAGCTAAGTTTTAAATGTCATCAAACATAAAAAGAAACATAGGTAAAGAGAAGTTCACTTTCGCGAATATAATTCATATTTACTGGACAAAAATGGTTCGAAATTTAGACGAAATGATAATTAATATTTATTGGTGCGCGAGTTAGACCATTTTTGTTGAATATGAATTGTATGTTATTAAATCTTAATTTAAACACATAGCTGAAAGCTGAAGCTGAAAACTTATTTACGCCCACGCTAAAAGTACCTAAAAGTAGGTGCTTATTTCTTATAAATTAAAATTAATTGTGGCTGATCTACATTATTTAAAACTAAGCCTCTTTTATACATAAGTATAGACCTTGTTTTGATTTAAGCCCTAATTTAATGTAGCAGTGGGTTTTAATAGAATTCAAATTTGTTAGTTGTGATACTCGTTTAATATTACCTAAATCTCCAATTACTTTTATTGCAATTTGTTTGGTTGTATGAACAAAATGTGAGGCGTAAAGTAAAGAACAGGGCAAATATTATTATTATTTGTCTAAGTTTCAGGTATTGCTCTGACTGAGTCTGATACAAGGAATCCTAAGGAGTCATGACCTATGTATGTGATCGTGGCAAATATTATACATACTCGTACTTTGAATTTGATCCCTCGAATACAAAACGTATGAAGCGAGTAAGAATGCCACTAATATACCTGACTGACAAAATAGTAAAACGACCGTACTAAAAGGTTAACATAAAGGTAATGTACCACTTTGCTCAGACGCCATGTAATTATTTTTCAGACGTCTTACGTTCGAAGCGTGACGTCACAAGAGGCGGATGTTGTCGCCGTATATTTTTAATGAGATAGTGGCATTCAAGGCACGCTTGCATTTGAAATATTAAGCGGTCTTAATGTTGCTGGAAAATGTTTTAACAAGCTAAAAATTGTAAAAAATACTCGCGTACAGGCATGGACGGAGCGATTGCCGTAACAGACACATTGCAGCGCGCGCTGATATAGACTTTATTACATTAGGTTTTCTAGCGGTATTTGTACCTACATGATAAAGCTCAAGTTTTCTCGAAATCCGATAAAGATGAAAACGCGCAAATTTGTCGTTTTTGAAGATCATTTTTAAATGGAAATAGCTGAACCAAATTGATCGAAGACTGCATACAAAAGTTGCATCTTCTGATAAATTATTTCAATACAGTTGAGTTTTTATTAATTACATGAGAACAATTAAAAGCACATACATTTGACAGATACATTCTCCAAGAGAACACTGTCCAAATGCACCGGTGGCCTCTGATAATCACACACATAATTCCCTTATGATTTCGTGTATACTTATCTAAAGCTGAATTAGAAACTAGAAACATCGAGCACGAGTTTTATTTCCATACGCTACTAAATTATATTCTTTAATTTAGTGTAACAAGATCTTGTAACCCCGTTGCGGCTGGCAGTTAATTTGTACAAAAAAGAAAACCTCTGCCTTTGGCAGTTTGTTATTACGAGACTTTGTTTTCGTGTCGCAAAACAGTAAGTTAATCAAAATTGTTTATTCATAATGGGCCCCGCAAGGGTTTGCGAAACACAAACGAAAAGGAGGGAATAGGTTTCTGCTCAAACTTATCTCATTTTGTTAAACCGACCAAGTTTGCGCGAATGTAGCGTGTGTCATTCAAGTTTGTGCTTTACTCTATGGCCAGAAAAGTATTTTTTGCATAAAAAGAAAATAGACGTACGTTTTTGGGGTGATAATGGTGCGCTCCGCAAACGAAGATGCAAGTTTTATCGTAAAATAGCGGATTAATCGACTATCGGATTATTCCTTCTCCCTTTTATCTGTGATTGCAATCTCTTATAGCCGATCATCCCTTTGTTCTTGATCGGTCTTTCTTAATTGAATTTGATTGTGGAGATGCGGGCGCACCAGACTTAGGTAAGTAGCATTTATTTCAGTAACAAAAATGGTAATATTGAGGTCTAGTTGTGCAAAGTTTTAAATTAATGGTTATGGACAACATAGTAATAAGAGCAAACTATTAATGAGTAGGTAATTAATAACAACAATGAATGGTAAACACCTTAAACAGTCACAAATTAATTTTGAATTATAAGAAGAAGATTCGTGTAATAATTACCTAATATATTTTATTATTCATCATCATCAGTCTGAAGAAGTCCACTGCTGGACATAGGCCTCCCCTATACCTACCTACATATTTTATGATTAGTAATTAATTATTGTACAAATTAAAATCTGAACCATATTAGAACATGCTGTGTTTCTACGATGTATACCAGTAATAATTATTCAGTTAGTAATATAATTGAATAGTCTTAAAAATATATTTTAATTTTATATCATAACATTATTATTATACACTGTTTGCTTACATTACCACTTATTATAAATATAGTATTCATACATCTATTACAACCTATCATTTAATATATTATTAGAATGTAGGAACATTATTTATTATGTAAAACTTTACATTACACTAAGCTGTTTTGTTCCTAGCTAAATAAAGACCAATTTATCATTCATTGAATATCTATTTTATTTATAACTACCTCTACACGTCTTATACAATGTATTAAGTAAAAATGAGAAAGTAATTTATACATTACACGCTATTATAATAACTTAGCTTACCTTGATGTCTCAGAAAACAGTTGTTGCCAAACATAAAGAGCAATTAGGTAGATTTTTTCGTTTTGATGCGGTTTTTGTATTTTGCAGTTAAAACTTCCGTGGATAAAATATAATATAGGTACCATAGTCCCCTCTAACTATCCCGCCAGTGAGGTTTGTAAGATGGCGCTCACCTTAGCGTATGTAATCTACGTCTAGGACGGCGGGAACTTGCATGACACTGAAGTTGCAGCAAGCTTCGATTTTCTGTGTTGGGGGCTTGATGATTCATTATAAATTACCCACCGACTCTGAGCGCACTAATCAAAACTTAAATTAAAGACAGTACCGTGTTTATCTAAAAGTATCGAATGATCCACATTCAGAGACAATGAATGAGTATATTATTTAAAAAAACCGACCAAGTCCGACCGAGTCGGACTCGCGCACAAAGGGTTCCGTAGCATTATCTATAAAACGGCAAAAAATCACGTGTGATAAATGGGCGCCCCCATAAAAAATATTTCATTCTGGTTTTAGTATTTGTTGTTAAAGAATAATAGAAATACATCATCTGTGAACATTTTAACTGTCTACTGTCTAACTATCACGGTTCATGTAATACAACCTGGTGACAGATGGACGGTCAGACACACAGGCAGACCGACGGACGGACAGCGGAGCCTTAGTAATAGGATCCAGTTTTACCCTTTGGGTACGGAACCCTAAGAAACCAATTGCGTAAGGGTTGTTATTTCTCGTTATTAATGGAAATGTTCGCCAACTTCGAAGAAAACGCTAAATGACGACGTTTTGATAGCTCAGTGACCGTTGTTTCTGGTGAGTAACTAAAAGATTTATTACGGTTTGTATTTGAATTTTTAATGTATATCTGTATTATTATACGTTTTATATTATTTTGTACATTTATTTATACCTTTATTATTTTGTATCAAAAACTAGCTTTTTACATTAGGCATTGTATACAGCAAAGTTTAATAATGTAAAAATCCACCTACCTAACAGTAATTTTGACCAAAAAATGGGAATAACCTTTTGGTGCCTACTCGTGAGTATTTTGAGTATGTTGACGTGGACACGGCTGTAAAGTTTGTTCGCTGTGCGACGTTGAGCTCATTTTATTTTCGACGGAATGTGCCAAATGTACAACGGGCGGTCTTATCGCTTAAACCGATTTCTACCAGACAACCTTTAGATGGACAAGAGCAAGAATAGTATTGACAAATCATTGATGTAAAACTAAATTGGTCGATTATATGAATAATTCGTGGTATTTTAATAGTAGTTATCGTAATTTTATTTCATTGTTCATCAAGTTGTTGTTAATATAATCATTCTGAACGATTATAAGTAGAAGCTTGATGACGGCTTCCCACCTAATTGGTATTTTACGCTTAAAATATTTATGAGAGATATTATAACTGCGCCATTTTATTGCAGATTCCATTGAATCCTCATACATTCCTTATTGAATAAACGTTCTGGAGATAAATTAGATTAATATATTGGCCTGCCCGAACAAACATAGGGAGGAATATTATTTAATTACGACCATGTCATTTTACCTTTTCCGCGTAATTTTAAGGAAAATGCCTGTTTTAGTATGAGGCCTTACTACGTCAACATTTATTATACGTCAGTAATTAGTTTATACTTTTGTAAACATACAAACATTCCACATTGAAAGTTGTTAATTTAACATTAAATACATTATTGATATGCAAAGTTTTATTTAGACATTGTATTAAATAATGACACTGCGCGCGCACCTCACATTGTACCCATTCATTTAGCTGAAGACAGTAGGTACTCTTCAAACCAAAACTGATAACACGTGTTGTGGTTAGACCCACACCTTATTATGTTGCTTGGCGCAAACAGTATTCCAGATTTTACGGATTCCAACAGAATTATTCTGAAAACGTGACATGAAAACAAGAATGTTATTTATTTAATCGTGTGGAGAGAGACGCCTCGCCACAACTCGCCTGTTTTGTATGTATGGTGAATAGAAAAATCTAGTTGAATTATAAAACTGACAACAGGGGAACAAAATATAAATTCATGACATGTGTTTACTCACATAATTCTGACTGCTGTCTACCCTACAGATTGGCAACTATAATGTATTTTAAATCCTAGTTATAACCATTTACACGGACAAATTTCATGTAATGTTATGTGTAATGTATAACGTAATGTATCGGAGAATGAAGAAATAAGAAGGCAGTAAAAGAAGAGTGAAGAAGAAAGATGCGCAGCACCGACATTAGAATCAGTACGCTTTGTCGTCACATGCTCGTGAGCTTACAAAACTAACTGATTCTTTAGTCGTTGCGGGCGCTTACCATCAGTGAAGAAGACGCCATCGGCACCAATCAACGACTATGCAGTCAAGCGCTTAACTTTCTTATGTTTTCTACAAATAATGGGCTTCGTATACAAATGACGCATTAAACGTTTAATAACATAAAGTGAAAAAGCGGAAATGGGACTATCAATTTTACTAAATCTATTTAGCAGGACTTGACCCTAAATCCTCATCACTTACCTACCTGCTAAAAATAAACCATCCCTAAATAAACATCATCTAAAAATAGGCCCGTATTTATTATCGCGTCATGTTTTGGACCGTTTAGTGTCGCATAATCGCTGGAGCGCTAGACGCGCCACTCGCCCACAAATTTGACGTTAATTCCGTCACCCCACGTAATGAGCCAGCGAGTGAGTGAAATGACGGCATCGAGCGCGGGACAAAACACTCACTTGAGTGTGGAATAAAGGTAATCCTATTTTTTAAGTTAGACCAAACTGCACACAGTATGCCTATTTGATTAAAATTGGTTCAGTAGTTTAGGAGCCCATCGCGGACAAACAACGTGACGCGTAATTTATATATATTAAGATTTGCTTTATACACGTCACAATTAAAATGCACACGTAGATAACAGTCATTTAATATTTACTGCTTCAAGATTTTTTTACAAAAATAGGGCCGTATTTATTTTCGCCCCGTCATGTTTACGGAAGCATTATGAGCGTTTAGTGCCGTTTAATCGCTGGAGCACCCGACGCTCGACTCGCCCGTAAATTGAACGCGAACTCAGTCACCGAGTGTAACGAGCGAGTGAATAACGGATCAGGAACGAGGCATGGGGACTTTAACATGAGATAGTAGATAAAAAACGACTTGTGGAATATCGTTGTAACTTCTTGTAGGCGACCTAAAAACAAACGTTTTAGTAAAATATATAAGTACAGTACAGCTTAATCTATAGGTTGAAATTATTTCATGATTTGAAAATAAATAAGAGAATTAGAGAACTATTTTCAATTTAGTTACAATGTATTCAAGGTTACCCGTCGCATTATGATGTAGACAACATCACAACTCTTGATTACTTTAGGTACCTACATGATAGTAGTTATCATTTCGGATTTGGCAATTCAAACATAGTCTTATCGATTGTTTCTTTGCCCTGTTTATAATAGTAGTAAAACGTATACTTAGTCAGGTCATAAGTATTGTCACACAGTAAAAACTTTTCTTTTAGAATGCTGGCCACAAAAAAGTTTATTGAATTCGAATTTCGAATTGTTCATGAAAATAAAAATGTATACTTTTTAGAATTTTACTCATTTTTAAATATGGAGTGGACGCTTAGTATATACCTAGTCAGGTCAATATCGGCGGCTGCCTTAATCAAGGATGTCTTGAGTGACTCCAAATTGGGATGAGGCTTTGAGCACGCCTTTTCCTCCAAGTGTTGCCATATCTTGTAATCTAGCGGATTCAAATCTGGACTGGAGGAGGGCCAGTCTTCGTGCCGGATGAAGTCGATTTCACGCGCCGCCAGCCAGTCTTGTGTGCTCTTCGCTCTATGAGCTGGCGCCGAATCTTGTTGGAATACCCAGTGCTTGTTATTAAACATGGTATGAGAAACAGGAATTACGTAGCCGTCCACTATGAAGATCGCCGACGCTGCACTTGCACCGGTCGCTATGCCGATGCCGCGTGACGTCAATCACCGGCTCGTGTGAATTATAGTTTTGTAAGAATGTCATTCCATATTCCCGCCTCGATGTGGAACCGCACTTTTTAGTTATAAGAAATTAATTGTAACTTTTATTTTTAATTAAATTTATAAATTCTTTTTCGGTTTTTTTTCGATCCTCCGCCTGCCGCTAACGTATTTGGCGCAGTCGGTAGGATTCCCGCGGGACTTTCGGGACTTATCTCGTATCGATAAAAACGTCGCGAAGCTACCCGGGTGGCTCTCCAGCACCGTCATCGGGAATCCAGAATCTACGGACCTGCAGCAGACCCGGAGGAGAATCCAAACCTTGATTCACGGAGGAAAACCGGATAACTATGTATAATATGTAAGTGCACTTGAATTACTCTCGTGTTGCTTCCCTTGTTCCTAAGTCAATCTTTAGCTTCAAGATTTTTCACCCAAGAGCCTCTAGTTCGCGGGACCCTGAATCACGTCAGGCCCGCCAACGAGTAGCCGATATTAATAGAGATATTTTAGTTTTAGATAACAGTGAATTAGATATATTAAATTTAAAAATGGCAAATGACCCGGACACAATATTCAAGGCCCTCCGCCTTGTCCCGGAATTTGATGGTAACCCTAACATTCTTACGCGGTTTATTAAAATATGCGATCAGTTAGTTACGCAATATTTAAGTACAGACCCCAGTAGTGAGTTTCCTAATTTGTGTTTGTTGAACGGAATACTTAATAAGATTACTGGGACAGCCGCCAGTACCATCAACTCGAATGGAATTCCAGAGAGTTGGCTAGGCATTCGAACTGCCTTGATAAATAATTTCTCGGATCAGCGTGATGAAACGGCGTTGTACAATGACCTCTCATTAGCTACACAATGTAATAAGACACCCCAGGAATTTTACGATCATTGTCAAACTCTATTTAGTACGATAATGACTTATGTGACTTTACACGAAGCTATACCGACTACGATAGAAGCGAAACGTGAACTTTATAAGAAGGTCACTATGCAGGCGTACGTACGTGGTTTAAAGGATCCTTTAGGGTCCCGCATACGTTGTATGCGCCCCGCCACTATAGAAAAAGCGCTCGAATATGTGCAGGAAGAGCTTAACATCATTTATCTGCAATCGCGTAACGAGACCCCCAAAAATCAATTGACCCCTAAGGTCACTCCCCAATTTCAACAAATGCCGTTTACACCCCCGCGACCCTTAAATTTTCAAATGCCTACCCCTAATTGGCCCGTACCTATGGGACAACGACCTATGAGGCCTTCGCCTCAACCTTTTAAATTTGCGGAACATAACCAATACCGTATGCCCTCAAATACGCAACGAATGTTCGCTGCACCACCACCTAACTACAACCCACGCAGTAACGTTTTTAGATTACCGCCCCGTAATTATAATCCACCACAGCCTCAAGGCCCTCAGCCTATGAGTGGAGTTCAGCGTTTTACTCCAAAACCATTGCCCCACACTAAAATGATCTTGGGCCATGATTGGAGTAAATTCGGAAACCCGCCGCCAACTAATTATTTTAAAACTCGCGAAATGAACATGAACGAGTGCGCGGCATACAATGACTCATATTACGATTATTACCAGCCGGAGTCCGATTACTATACTGACTATAGTGACAGTGGTTTTGCCCCCGGTTTCGCTTATGAACCGACTTACTATGACGTGACTACGGACAGCCAACTGCCTGACGATTATCAACCACAGGCAGTACCTAGCCATGAAGAGCAGGATTTTCAGGAGGTTTCGAATTTACAAAAACCAACATAGAATTAAACCTCCAGACGCAGCGGCAATTGCCATATATTCAAATCGCGGACCCACCATTAAAACTTCTTATAGACACCGGTGCTAACCAATCTTTTATTAGCCCCGAGGCCGTTGAGAAATACTTTTCTGATTTCCCTCTTAACTTCGACCCCTTTGAGGTGACGAACATACACGCAACTAGTAGAAATAATTATTCTATTACTTTGCCGTGCTTTGCAGAATTTAATGACGCTGATTGCATGAAGTTATTCATTTATCGGTTTCATGATTATTTCGACGGGCTCATAGGTTTAGATCTATTGAGTAATTGGGAAGCCCGTATAGATTTGAGAGAAGGTCAACTGTTAACGCGAACTGCGTCTAATCCCATCAGGATGTATAACTCGTGCAACGTGAACTTATACGAAGATATTATTCCAGCGGGAACATCTAAAATCGTTCGTATTCCCGTGGACACTACAGATGGCGAAGCTTTCATCAGGGAACAAGTCCTCTGTAACTGTTTAGTTCACGAGTGCATTACAACCGTTATCGACCATCGTGGCTACTTAGAAGTTGAAAATCCAACACCAAATGACGTCATATTTTCACTTGACCGGCCAGCGCATGCGGAATTATTTAATACTGAGTGCACGCGTACTCAACAAGTTACGGCACGCGTACAAGATGTAGTTTCACGGTTGCGAACGGATCATTTAAATGAAGAGGAAAAGGCTAACCTTGTTACCCTTTGCTCTCGTTACCCGGACGTATTTTATATAGAAGGCGAAGCACTTACGTTTACAAATAAAATTAAACATCGCATTAGAACCACCGACGAAGTGCCAGTGCACACTAAAAGCTATCGGTACCCTTTCGTGCACCGCCAGGAAGTTCAGGACCAGATAGGAAAAATGTTGGAACAGGGTATTATACAACCATCTGAGTCAGCGTGGAGCTCACCCATTTGGGTAGTACCAAAGAAGATAGATGCCTCTGGAAAACAGAAATGGCGCCTCGTGGTTGATTTTCGTAAGGTTAACGAAAAGACACTCGACGACAAATACCCCATTCCAAATATTAGTGACGTTCTTGACAAATTAGGCAAGTGCCAGTATTTTACGACCTTAGACTTGGCCAGTGGGTTCTACCAGGTTGAAATGGACCCGCAGGATATCGAGAAGACCGCATTCAATGTCGAACACGGGCATTTTGAATTTCTTCGAATGCCCATGGGACTTAAAAATTCTCCGTCCACGTTTCAACGTGTTATGGACAATGTCCTTAGAGGCCTTCAGAACGAGATCTGCCTCGTTTATCTCGATGATATCATAGTGTTCAGTACATCCCTTCAGGAGCACATGATTAATCTCGAGAAAGTCTTCCAGAGACTTAGAGAGTCCAATTTTAAAACCCAGATGGACAAATCTGAGTTTCTTAAGCTTGAAACAGCTTATCTTGGTCATATTATCACCAAAGATGGCATAAAGCCGAATCCTGACAAGATTTCCGCTATTAAAAAGTACCCCATCCCTAAGACTCCGAAGGAGATTAAACAATTCTTAGGACTTCTCGGTTATTACCGAAAATTCATCCCAGACTTCGCCCGTACCACTAAGCCACTTACTCAGTGCCTGAAAAAGGGTAGAAAAATCACCCTAGACAATGAGTACGTAAACTGTTTCGAGAAATGCAAGATCCTCTTAACTAATGACCCTATCTTGCAATACCCAGATTTCAGTAGGGAATTCAATCTCACTACAGATGCTTCAAACGTAGCTATCGGAGCTATTTTATCCCAAGGCCCGATAGGATCCGATAAACCAATCTGTTATGCATCTCGAACCTTAAATGAGAGCGAGATGAATTACAGCACTATCGAGAAAGAGTTGCTTGCCATAGTCTGGGCCACGAAATACTTCAGGCCCTACCTATTCGGACGAAAGTTTAAGATTTTGACTGACCACAAACCATTGCAGTGGATGATGAATTTGAAAGAGCCAAATTCACGTCTCACGAGATGGCGACTTCGACTGAGCGAATTTGACTATACTGTTATTTACAAGAAAGGCAAATCTAACACTAACGCAGACGCACTTTCCCGTGTAGAAATTCACACTAAGGAAGCTATGTCCTTAATAGAAGAAATTGACGAATTAAATTCTTTAATGGGCAATCCATCTGACACCATAACTGCCCCAGCCAATTCTTCTACTGAAACGGTTCACACTAGTAACGAGAATCCCATTTTAGAGATTCCTATAACAGATGAACCCCTAAATAAATTTAACCGACAGATACATTTCACCCTTGTTAACGACGTTAAGAAACGACCGACAGTGACTAAACCATTTGACACCCACACACGTATTAGTATTCAATTATCTGAATCTAATTTAGAAGAAGACGTTATAAATGCAGTTAAAGAGTACGTTAACCCGAAAGTTAAGACGGCATTATTAATTAATCCCCCTCTGGCTATGTTTTCAATCATTCCAATTTTACAAGATAAATTCAGAAGTTCTTCAATGAATCTTGTATTATCTAAAGTTGAGTTAGAAAACGTTAAAGAGTATCTCCGACAACAAGAGATAATCCGCCACTACCATGATGGTAAAACCAACCATCGCGGAATTAATGAATGTCATTTAGCTTTATCCCGTAAATACTATTGGCCGAAAATGAAAGAACAAATAACTAAATTCATAGGTGAATGTACGATCTGTGGCCAGGCTAAATACGATAGGAATCCAGTTCGACCTCAATTTAATATTGTACCCCCAGCTACTAAGCCGTTTGAAATAATCCACATGGATTTATTCACAGCACAGAATGAAAAGTACGTAACTTTCATTGACGTATTCACAAAGTACGGTCAAGCATACCATCTACGTGACGGAACAGCTGTTAGCATTTTACAAGCCCTTTTACACTACTGTACCCACCATGGCGTCCCTATGACCATTATCACAGATAACGGAACAGAATTTACCAACCAGTTGTTCATGGAATTTACGCGGCTACATAAGATTAACCACCATAGAATACTAGCTCATTCTCCTAATGACAACGGTAATATAGAACGGTTTCATTCTACACTTCTTGAACACCTCAGAATACTTAAATTGCAACATAAAAATGAACCCATAGTTAATCTCATGCCTTACGCTATTATAGCCTATAATAGTTCTATACACTCTTTTACTAGATGCAGACCTTTCGATTTACTGACCGGACACTTTGACCCTAGAGACTGCCTTGACATTGACATTACCCAACAGTTACTACAACAGTATGTTCAAACCCACAGAGATCAGATGAAGAAAGTTTACGAGATAGTAAATTCCTCATCTCACGCTAATCGCACCGCATTAATCGAGAATAGAAATAAGACTCGCGAACCTGAGATAGAATATGCACCCCAACAGCAGATTTTTGTAAAGAACCCTCTAGCTAGTCGACAAAAGACCGCCCCACGTTTTACGCAGGACACAGTTTTAGCTGACCTGCCAATTCACATTTATACTTCTAAGAAGCGAGGCCCCGTGGCAAAGTCCAGATTAAAGCGTATCCCTAAAGCAGCAAATTTGTTACAGAATCCTGCTAATAGTGATCCTTCCAATGACGCAATCTCAAGAGATAAGACTTGAGAGTCTTGACGATGGACCAGGATTGCTACCCTACAAACTCGGACTCATGAGACTAACGACTCACCACCATACATTCCTACAGTACGTAAAATTGAAAGACATAGAAGACAATGTACACTCGCTACAGACTCAATTACTAAGCTACCGAGATCGAATGACTAATGACACTTACTCACTATACGAAATTCAAATTAATTATCTTACTAATGAGCTTGACAAAGTTTTAAACCAATTAAAATCTTTAGAACCTAATAGAAGTAAAAGAGGTCTTGTAGACGGACTGGGTTCAGTTATTAAAAGTATAACTGGAAACCTTGATCATACTGATGCGTTAGAATTTAACGATGCAATTAAAACATTACAAACTAATGAAAATAAAATGTTAACCGAGTTCAACAAGCACATTAGTATGAGTAAAGAGTGGATGTTTAAACATAATAACGTACTTGAACAAATAATAGATAATCAGAATAAAATTAATACTACAATAGAATTAATACTTAACAGTGACGCACTAAAAGAAAATAGCTTAATTAAATACGCCAAGTTTGCCCAACTTCTAGAAGTAATCGGTGAAAATGTAGAAGATTTAACTCAAGAATTACTTAGAATAGAGAATAGTTTAGCTTTTATTCGCGTTTCTAGTACGCACCATTCTATGATAGATATAGAGATATTAGAGTCAATGGTTAGTAAACTTAAAATTATATATGGCAGAGAGCAGATTTTAGATTTAGAACTTAGACAATATTACGATATTATAAGACCGGGATCTTATTACTTTAACAAACAAATCGTTTTCGTTTTTAATTTCCCGATAGTTTCTAAGGATAGTTACGATTTATATAGATTATCGATAGTACCTAATAAGCACGCACAGGCTCTTATCCCATCCTTTCCCTTCATTGCAACTAACGAGATGTCATTCGTGTACATAGAGGCAGAATGCCCGAAGTTGAATAACTGGTACCTCTGTGAGAAAGACATCACCCATCAGATCCGCACCAGATCTGACTGCATCCAGGAGTTGATCACCAACCAAGTCCTACAAGAATCCTGCCAGCTCACGACAGTAACCCTGACGAGAGAAGCAATGGAGAAGCTGGATGACCAGCACTACGTCCTGTCATTCCCCCAAAAAACGAAGGTACAACTCATCTGCCGCGGAAGAAACTACACGTCGCTCCAGGGAAGCTACCTCACTACAATTCCCGTGGGATGTCGTCTGAAGACTGAAGAGCTCACCATCGCCAACGACAATGACGAGATTCAAGGCCAGCCCCTCATATTAACGAAGATACCCTACGACGTTGAGAAGCAAGGTACGACGGCAACACACATCAACCTGAACTCCGTCGATCTCCAAGGACTCCAAGGTTTTGTAAGAATGTCATTCCATATTCCCGCCTCGATGTGGAACCGCACTTTTTAGTTATAAGAAATTAATTGTAACTTTTATTTTTAATTAAATTTATAAATTCTTTTTCGGTTTTTTTTCGATCCTCCGCCTGCCGCTAACGTATTTCAGGTTCCACAAGGTTCGTCAGGACTGTATTTTGATACACAACTGCATTCGTTTTTACACCTTTCTCACAAAAATGAACCTCTGTTAAGCCCCAATAAGACACTCCCAACCATACCATGAGCGAGGATGGAAAATGACCTCGTTGGACACGCGGAATACGGTTGCTCGCTTCTTCACTACTGTGTGCGTACACCTTATCATTTTGTTTGTTGTAGCTCTCTTCTACGGTAAAAATTTTTTCATCCGAAAAAAGAATTTCCCGATATTTTTTTCCCGCGTACCGCTTCAACAAAGCGCGGCATCTCTTCAGTCTCAGGTCCATTAGACGAGCATTCAAATGATGTCCTGTTTTTCTTCGATATGCCCGAAGCCCTAAGTCTTCATTTAACACCCTTTTCACCGTTGTTCTGCTTAATCCCATCTGAAGGGCCAACAGTTTCTGCTTACGTTTGGGATTTCTTTGAATTCGCGCCTTCACAGCTTTTATCACTGCTGGAGTCCTAACAGACCGAGGGCGACCACTTCTTGACCTGTCATCTACACTAGAGTCTTCATTGTATCGTTTGATGGTACGATAAACGAATCTCTTGGTTATATTCAAAATTTTCAGTATGTCAAAAATTTGAATTGGCGCGTAACCGCAACGATGCAACGCAATAACTGCAACACGGTCTTCTTTAAGCGTCCACTCCATATTTAAAAATGAGTAAAATTCTAAAAAGTATACATTTTTATTTTCATGAACAATTCGAAATTCGAATTCAATAAACTTTTTTGTGGCCAGCATTCTAAAAGAAAAGTTTATACTGTGTGACAATACTTATGACCTGACTAAGTATAGTCGCAAATAAATGTGTTTCTCTTTTCTTTCACAGTATTTCTTCCTTTCATGTATTCTCATAATTAGCTAATTAATAAAATAGGAACCGTTTCTATTCTATTCTGCTAAAAGCCCTTGAAAAACTCCCAACTCCGTCAGGTAAATGCTCGCTCATTAGTACTCGCGCCAGCTACTTACTCTTTCTAAACGTACCTACTGCCTAGCTTGCTGTGGCACAATAAACTTACTGTATAAACTTGTACCTATTTACAGTTTGCAGCATAAGAAAAAGGGATAATAAAATAAGATTAATGCCTATGTGGGTGTCGTCGAGGCGGGAAGAGCTGGCTGTTATATTGATAGAAAGTTGTATACATGTAGTAATTATATTGTTACTGGTACTTAGTAGAATATAAGTTGTTTATTTTTACTTGAAGCTTGAAGGGCACTGCTTCCACTAAGTTTACTGGGTATACTAGACCATAGAACCAAGTCTCAGGGCGACGAGCGAGCAGTGCTTCGCCAGATATTGCAATGCTAAATTCTGGGTGGCACTGCAACTGCTAATAGTAGAGGTGGGGCATAAACTAGGTGGGTGACCTACTTGAAGGAGCCTCATCAATCAAATTACGCGTTATTTGACGCTAGTGACGTGTGCTAACAGAAAATATGAAGTACCTGCCTATCTCTCTAGTGAGTGACAACCTTAATAATAGCCTTAAAATCACTTAAGGAAATCGGAACATTTGTGACCTCGTCTAGAGATAATGTTGATTCGTGATTTGTAAACTTTACAGCTAAGTACAAACCCAGCATAAAAATGATAATTAATTTAAACATAACGCGTCTCGACTAAATATATCATAATATACGTAATTACGAAGAACCTGACCCCATCCAGACTTCCCTGTATCAGGTCAATCAGATACAAAGGAACTGGTTCATATAATAAATTTTTTCATAGTTAAACTAATAGCTGTCACTAAACGTATCTATTTCAACCAATTTATCTACACTATCTACACTACTATTATGAAGAGGAAAGATTTTATTTCTGTGTCTATGTTTGTAATGAATAAACTCAAAAACTACTGTGCCGATTTCAAAAATTCCTTCACCATTGGAAAGCAACATTCACCCTGAGTAAAATAGGCTACTTTTTATCCCATAAAAATTACAACGGTTCCCGCGGGATAGTAGTTAACGCGGGTGCAACCGCGAGGCGCTTCTAGTCCGGTATAAAGACATATATACGGGCATCAACACGAAAAAGAAGTGTTTGAATTTTTGCCATTTTGCTTTGACATTATCGCATTCGACACAATGTCTATGACCCCGAATTGAGGCCCGGGGAAGTGGCTCCCCCCTCCTCCCTCCCATTTGTGGATCTCAGGATTCCAGGCTACATGTTAACACCCATCAAATAAGCATTAGTGAACTTGCAAACTCTAAGCTGCCTTCAACGTACGACTGCGGGCTTACTTCGTCGCCTTAAACCCAGTACACACGCTCGGGAAGGGGCAGGACCGACAGTGTTTTTTTTAGGATTGGCTTCGCAGGGCTTGTTCATTCAGCCAGTGATAAGTCTTACATAGTTTTGGATATCTGACTCGAATATTTGCGGTTAAAGTATTATCCTAGTTAGGGAATCGAACCCGCATCGCCATGTTTCGGAACAGGCTTACTAATAACCAAATACCTACACTAAATGGACACTGTTAAGCAGAATGGTTTCAAGCCACAAAAAATCTGATTTGGAGTTATTGATATCATAGGATTCTAAGCGCTATTCTCTACCTAATAAGTAATGAAACTATTATGGAAAAAATATATTTTTGGCGTTATTCAAAAAAATTTGTTATACGTAATACAGAATGGTAAAGTATTATTTTTGCAGGAGGGTGTTAAACACTTTGATTCTTTTTTACAAAAGTGACATTGGACTCAGTTCAATTAAGCAATATGGTGTCATCAATCAATCGAGTCCCTTTTATGATTCACGAAAAACATAGTACAAAATCAGCAGAAAAGTTTTAACATCCTTTGAAACCTTTCTGCCAAAATGTATTTATCATGTATTTGGAGAAGAATTTAGTATGAGTTTTTGTGGATTGACACCTTGGGGAATACCCGACTTTGCGAGTAGGTACCTATCTCCTCTATAGGCAGTCAGTTTAAAATTTGTTTTGATAAACACCGACAGCCGTTGTTAAATGGTTTTCTTTTAGTGGTAACTCGTTTCGTTGTGTAAAAACAAGTTATTATTAAGTTTTAGCATGTTAAAAGTCTACTAACTTGAATGAAACATGTACCGGTAAGTGATTTACTGTTATTTGGAGTTTTGCATAATTATCCTAACCTAAATTTAAACTTTCGATCATTTTATTCATTTCATTTTTCAATTCACTTATTTAATTTAAATTGTTTTCCTTCATTGAATGTAGGTCAATAAATTTTATTAATGGTACAATAACGTTTTATTGCAACAATAGTAGGTAGTTAGGTTACTTTAGGTGTACTCGTAGGAGGTAGATACATAATTTAATAATAGACATTTTCGTACTCTTACTTTAAAATTAACCAGTAGGTAACAGATAGTAGGTAGATGTGAAAAAATATCATGTTGTTTTGTGGATCAACAAAAGGCCTCACAGGTTAATGCGAATAAAGATTTTTGAACTTTTAATTACGGTTAAATAAACATTATACTCGTATAGAAAAACAACTCTGGTAGGTACCTCCAATATTGTTTTTTTTTTGCAGTAACAAGAAGAGGGTTAGAAAACAGGGACCTGTTCATGAACAATTAAATTATAGACGTAAGAAGAGTGATAATCCAGTATTTCCAATGGAAGTTGATGAACCAGCATGTCACACGGTGCAAACTGTCAACGAAAATCAAGCCCAACCAAATTATTCGAAACAATGCCCCAAAATCAGCGCCATAATATCGGATTGTGATCTTTTACAACCTGAGGATTTAGGTATTATATCGCAGGTCAATCCAGACCAAGAACAAGGGCACTGCTCCTTAGATGTAGTACCACTAGGTGATCCTCGCTATTACCGCGACTTATCTCTTACATCTATAAAAGATGCGACTCATACCTGTGACAAAATATCAGCTGATCAGAATATTGATACACTACTTGAACGTTCTCAGAATTCACTTGACACAGCAGCAATAGTAACATCTGTAAATAATGTTTCATCCAAATTAGTAAATTTGGTAACCGTTCCATCTTCAATTGACGGTATTGAACCCTCAAAACTTTCTATAAAAATGCTTAAAGACTCTGACTCTGAATTTGGGTTGCAAGGTAAAACTGGAGAAAATTCGCCTATTATAATTTGCACTAACATAGATGACAATGACACGTCTTTGCTCCTTTCGTCACTAAACCCAGCTGAAAGCAGTACTGAATCTGCAGTGAGCCCAAGTATGTTACCGAAAAATATAAAGCTGGCTTCTGATATTTTGCATAAAATGCCAGTTGTAATCGAGGCTCAAGCAAATGCAGAAAATTCTGAGGGCTCTACCATAATTTTCCCGGCGGATATAGAACTTTTATCAATTTTAAACAGCAATCCTACACATACACATCCTACAGATCCAATGGAAAACCCGAACATTGTACTATGCCCTGATTTGAATATATCTGAAAATTTAATAGAGTGTACATTGCAGTTTGATCAGTCCCGATGTAGTCACATTTTTTCTGGAGTATCTTTAGAAGTGTCTCATATTGGGTCAGAAATTGAATATGGAGGAGGTATTGAAATATCTGAAACTGTGGGGCCAGCTGAATCACTTGCGAATCCTCAAATAAATGAAAACAGCACTAGAAGTATTTTGTCAATTACGATTGACAATGAATCGATACCAGTGATATCTTCTAGTGCAAATACAGCTAATGAGTCTGTAAATCAAAATATTAACAAAGGAAGACCAAAAAAAGGACGAAAACGAAAGTATATTACGCAAAATAGATTAGAAAAGAAAAAGAAATTAAATAAAGGACAAGAATATATTAACTACAAAGGTACTACAGTACAGAAGAAGTCATTTTTAGGAACAGGATTTAACTGCAACTGCATTAAAAAATGCACTGATAATATTTCTGAAGGTCAAAGAAAGATTTTATTTGAAAGCTATTGGTCTGCAGGGTCGTACGAAGCACGTTGTGCAATTTTACAAGGATGCTGTAAAGAGGTGCCAAAAAAGAGGTGTTATCGTGGATCTGATAAAAGATCCTATACTAGAGAATACACCCTGAACAGCATTCCAGTTTGCAAGAAGGCATTCTTGAATACATTTTCTATAAGCCAAAAACCTTTAGATGTAGCTTTAGCTAAAAAGAGGAACAACCAACCGTTAACTGACAAACGGGGCATAAATACAGGAGGAAAAAATAAAATTTCTGAAGAAAAAATTCAGCAGGTGGTAGAGTTTATCAAAAAACTACCCAAGTATAGATCACACTATTGCCGAGACAACGTATCTGCTAAATTTCTTGCACCTAATCTAAATTTAATAACCGTATACGACCTATACAAAGAAACCTACCCTAATGGTGTCAGCAAATCAAGCTTTAAAAACATATTCTACACGAAATTTAATTTGCGTTTTAAGAAACCTCAGAAGGATACTTGCGTTCGATGTGATGTCTATCAAGCCAGAAGAAAAACTTTAACTGGAAAAGAGTTGGAAGACTTAGAAGAAGAACACAATCAACATCTCGACAAAGCAGCAGCTCTCAGACAAAGAATGAAAACCGATTTACAGCTAGCAAGTATAGACAATACATTAGAAACGCTTACCTTTGATTTGGAAAAGACTCATTGCTTGCCTCGACTTCCGACTAACATTATATACTATAAAAGGCAATTGAATCTTTATAATTTAGGCATCCATAAAGGCAGTACAAAACAGGGTTATTTTAACGTGTGGCTAGAGCATGAAGCTGGCCGCGGCACGCAAGAAGTAGGAAGTTGTCTGAAAAAATTTATAGCAGAAAATTTGAATCCTGATACAACCGAATTAATTTTGTGGGCCGATTCTTGTGGTGGCCAAAATAAGAGCATCAAGTTAGTAGTGATGCTTATGCATATTCTTTTAAACCATGACAAATTAGAAAAAATCACTATGAGGTTCCTTCAACCAGGTCATACATATTTGCCCAATGACTCGGAGTTTGGAGATTTAGAATGCGCTTTAAAATCCCAATATCGACTCTACACTGATCAAGATTATCTTCGGATTATGAACAGTTGCCGCCGCAAGAACAAATTTATTGTGAAGAAATTTGATAAGGACGACTTTTTCTCAGTGGAACCATTGCTCAAAGCTATTACTAATAGAAAACAAGATGTTAACAAAGGTAAAGTTTCCTGGCTAAATACCTCTGAAATCCAGATTCAGAAGAATGAACCATATAAACTCTATTTTAAAACTGATATTAACTCTGAAGTCACACAAATGGTTAATGTTGCAAAGCAATGTAAATCTAGGCGAATCGTTTTCAAGGACTTAGATCTTCCAAAATTATGGCCAAATGGCAAAATGTTGTCGGTAGCTAAAATAAAGGACTTAAAAGATACAGTTAGGCTTGTTCCAACTGATGCCAAATCTTTTTACAATTTCTTAAGGCATATTGAGGGCACTGATTTCGAGGACGATGTTGAGGGGTTTGGAGAAAATGTAGACTTTGAAGTCCTAGAGTTAGAGAATTCTGAGCAATAAATGGGGTTTTCAAAGTCTACATTTTGTAAGTATAAAACTAACTTTTGTTACCATCGCTAGCATTGTTGATTACTTTTTTTTTTTAGTTTTTCAAGATAACAATAATTTAATAGGGATCAAAATCTACATTTACTTTAAAATAAACGTTACATTCATTAACGTTGTCAATTTTAGAAAGTGCTTTTTAATTTATGGTTTTGGAGAATGAATAGGCTCCAAAATCAATTCTTTTTATAAAATTACTGTTAGTATGTTCTTTAGCGTTGTTGATTTTAGAGATTATTTAGTTTTGGAATCAAACTATATATTTAGTCTTTGCCAAGGTTTTTGGGTTTACTTATATCATTTTCTCAAGCTCGTGCAGGTTAACGGGAATTCAATGAATCATTTCTACTATTATTAAAATCATCAACGTCACATTTTTAATACCCGTCAGAACTTTAGTTAGTTCCTACCTATTTAAGAATTATAAAAATTTATGATGACCAAGATTTAGTTACCAGGTTAAGTTACTTCAGTAAGATGTTATATCTGATACATTTTATTTTGATTACAATTATTCTGGTTAAATAAATAAATATTATTAAAACGAATATGACGTATAATATCTAGCATTATTTTAAAATCCTTTAACAAATCATTAATCTGTTAAATTATATTTTGCAAAATGGTGTTACAGCGGTTTAACACTCTCTTGTATTTTCCTTCGACTGATAACAAAAATAAGTAAAAAGGAATCAATCATATTTATAGCCATAACAGCCAAACCACCTAATATTGTTGTATTTTTTATGTACAAGAATAAACTTTAACACATTATTTAGCTACCCTATTATTTTCATATTTTTAACGTAATTAGTTTTAGAGAAACATTGCCAAATACATTTCAAAACTTTGCGACGCGTTTTCTCAAAATGGTCGCCGCGTGGATTGAAACTATTCTGCTTAACAGTGTCCAAATAGCATTTCACACGACGCGATTTGGTCGGGTGGAACTGTCGGCCAGTCTCGTGTGTAGCCCGTATTTATAACCTACACGTTATGTAGTTCGTGTAGGTAGGCAAGGTTTCCGTAAAACCTCGATCATTAGGCGGGCGCGGACGCCGGGATGTCAGATATCTGTAATGGGTACTCATTAGGACAGGATTGTAATAGCTCTTGTGGCTTAGAAGCCTAAACGCACTGGGACTGGTCTGATCTGAGAGTTTTCTGTCGGTTTGAATAGATACCTAAGCAGAGTCACGAAACTTACATAATGCGTCTTGAAATATTAAATGCACATTTAAAACATTTTGGTATTTGTAACTTTGCATTGTGTTTCTGTACATAATATTTGTGTAAAAGTAATTAGGGTTTAGTTAGCATTATTTATTTATTTTAATTAATTTAACATGTTTTTCTTCTTAAATAAATGCCGATTGCGGGCAATGGAGAGAGCTATGCTCGGAGTTTATTTGCGCAATAAAATCTGTAATGAGGATATTCACCAAAGAACTAAAGTTTACGACATAGCTCTCAGGGCTTGTAAGTTGAAGTGGCAATGGGCAGGCCCCATCACTCATAGAACTCATAACCTATGGGGAAGAAAGGTTCTAAAGTGGCGACCACGGACTGGAAGATGCGGTGTAGGTAGGCCTCCCACTAGATGGGGCGACGACATCAAAAGAGCCGCAGGCAACCGGTGGATGCAGGTGGCAAATTGTCGTTCGGTGTGGCGGTCTAAGGGGGAAGCCTATGTTCAGTAGTGGGCGTCTTCAGACTGATGATGATGATGATTAGAGCCCGAAAATATATCGGTCAGTAGTGAAAGATAATGAAGAAAAAAATCTGTTGTAGTGCGTAGAGTCCTTGTGATAGAGGAACTGGAAGACGATCCAACACAAGCCGAGTGAAGCTGAGTGGAGTGACTCACCCTCCGCACTCGAGTGGAGGTTTGCTTGCGGAGTGCCAAATCAAGACTACAAACTTGGGGAGAGTGTTTGTCTACGGTTTAAGACGGGTTTAGGCATTATTCACACCAGTAGTATTAGCAGCCGTCGAGTGCGGGCGAGACGTAGTGTTATTTGTCATAGATTTTCAATTATCGCCTTCACATAATATAACTACTCCTCATTCAATGGCCGATCACATTTAATGGACTAAACGGTTTAGGAGCAGAATTATAAGTTCACGAAATACATTTTCAAAATACCCTATTCTAGATTGAACCAATTCTCAAAAACTTTAAATTACGTATATTATAAGTATATGACAATAATATATCAACAGTAAACCTGACATCCGCGAGGATCTCTATTTTGTATTTGTATCAGTTGCTTATTAGTTTAGATAAAACTGCTGTTTGCTTTCAAAATAAATTAATTAATGAACGTTGCCTTAGCGTGAAAGTTTTCTTGTAAGCTTCAATCAGGTTACTGATAAGTCGTCTCCTACAAAAATAATTAACACTGAATAGGGATAATTCGGCCATTTGGACGATGTCTTTTTGGCCAACATGACCCGCAACTAGTGAGACTTATTTGTGAGACTAGAGATTAGAAGCTCTTATTTGTGTAATACATATCATGTTAGCGATCGACCGATATCAAAATGAGGCAGTGTCGTTCTCTGTCAGTTTCTGGGCCATTTGTCGTAATGACCCAGAAACTCTGACAGAGAACGACTGCTAGCAATTGGCAACCGGGACCGAGGTTCAAGTGTTCTTAGAAGGATGGAAGCAGTCTAATGCTACGTCAACCGGTCACCCATCATAGGCGTGCCGAAGCCGTGGCCACAGTCAATCTAAACCGAGCGCTTTTTGATAGATAAATAATAATTGTTATTATTAGAAAACATGCTTCCCGAACAAAACATCACGCTTCCTCCATTAATTATCTGCGTGAGTGAACATCCTTGAACATGACAGCTAGATAGCCTGCTAGGGCTGCCACTCGTCCGTGCTTAGCGGAAGCGGATGGCCGGAGAAGATGGCTCGTGGCAGCCATTAAGGCCTGTGACATCATAGTTGACAATATGTTCGCCGCCAGCCCCGCCGTCTCATTTATTTTCAGACTATCTAGACACACATTAAAATCTTAGCTTGTCCAATTGAAGAAATAACAAGCGATACCTAAACTGCGCCTGTCCAGTTGGTGAATAGACTCACTTTATAGCAACATAACGTTCCTATTAAGGCCTTTTATTGTTTTGTTTAATCAATTTTGTTAGCGTAAAGTAAAATAAAAGTTAATTTGACAGCCCTGCCGTTGCTCATGCCTTTCCTTTCCGTAACATTGAGAAGTGACAACAAATCATTAGTCAGGACTAAACTGAGACTATCCAGGTGTTTTATTTCCAGTCGACAGCCCTGTCTCCCCCTCGCCTCCTCCGGAAGTCAGCACACACGATAGTACGTAGAGCCTCCGACGTCACGCCGCCCGCGTGAAATTATTCAAATGCACCCCCTGCCTGATTGGGGGTGTTTGGAATAATATGCGAATAACTAACTGTGGGGTAGACATTTTGCAACGTTGATTAGTCAAACGAGGTAGCTAATTTGTTAGTTAGATATTTGTTAAAGCTTGCGACTATCAAGTATTTCTTCATCGAATGCTTGTGTCGTTGGTTTTGCCCACGACTTACGGCCATATAACTAGTGTATTCCACTATGCACTTCTGAGCGGTGATCTCTATTCTAAGTTCCAACCAACCAAGTGGTCCCACGAGTGTGCACTTGTGCAGCCGCTCGGGTCCAGTTGGTGATAACCCTCTATAAAGCACCTTCGGGCTCGGTAGGAGGCGGGCCGTGTTATCGTGGAAGATCAGGCCCCATTTTGTTTCGACAAATCGCAGTCACCGCCTAACTTATAGCTTAGCTTTCGTTGAAAACTGCTTTATTATATACGCGAAACTCATTATTGAATAAAATTCAACCTTATTCGGAGACTATAAAGAGTGTTTTTACCGTGGCAATAAGCTACATGTTTCGTGTAGAATCGTAGAAACACGTTGAAGTCATTTGTTTTGAATGAATTCGCTGCTGAGATAAAAACTTTGAAGGTACTTCTACATGGATTTATTGTAGAGCAAGTTGAGACTTGGTTTTACCTTAGCATTTTCTTACTCTGTACGCCAGGTAGTTTATGCGCTTAGAACATTTAAAAACATAAATAAATAAGATGGCGTCCTAAAATGATATTAATAACGAGCATAATAATTATAGTGCTTGGAACTCTCGCGATTTGGGAGAGGTAACGTATTTTATAGGTTTGACTTTCCAAAGCTAATTCGGACGGAGCGATTGTCGTATCAGCCGTATTGAAGTTTGCGCTAATATGGGCGTTGTCTCAATGAGATTACGTTCGATATTAGTACAGAATCGAATTGATCTGCTAATTTTATTTGGCTCGGCCACGCGAGGCTTCCATGCTTCGTAACTCAAACGTGACTCGACTTGCACTTGACCATTCGTGATTGACACGCTAACTTGCTATTTCAAGCGCTATTAACTTTCATAATTAAGTTACGATACAAACTTTAATTAAAAATAATTTTACAAATTACCGCTTTCCGTCTCTACGCCTCTACGCAGTTTAGATGTAAAATATCCCTAGTTCGTACGAAATTCTTCAGAAATTCTGAATAAAATGAATCTTCTAGTACTCATTATTTGCTGTGAGTTAAAAATACAAAATACGCCATAAGGCCGCTTTAGGAACTAACTTCAAATAACTTAAGTAAGGACGCATAGTTTTTCATTTCCTAGTAAACTAAGTACTTATATGAACGCATCCTACCCATGAATTGAGGTAATTTAACTATAGAAAATACTTCATATAATTAGTCATAGTGGCCGTAGATGCAACAAAGTGACTGCAATAATACAGTTTAGCTCAAGGCTGATTCTCATCGAAAATGTTATATTTACTCTTGGGCATTTGTCGCCGTGCTCTAAAAGTGATGCGAAAAGTCCTACTGTTACACTATCTCACCTGGTCTTGTGAGTCGATGTGCCACGATGAGTCGATGGAGACTGGGAAAGACAGCTGCCGGAACACCCCGATAGGGGTTGGATTAGGCCATAATCCACCACGAGGGTCCGGTCCGAAACGTCCGAAAATGAAGGGAGATCCAGCGGTGGTAGGGGGTTCATGATGATGACGATGACGTCACCAATCATCGCCACTGATGATGATCAGTAAGTATAAAGAAATGCGTTCCAGGCATAGTGCTGGCGCTCGTGGACGCATGCGCGTTGAGCGGTGGCGGAGACAGTGGACGTGCCGCGAGGGGCAGGAGAGCTCACGGCGGGGGGGACGCCGGGGGGGTGATGCAACGGATCCGTAAACCTCCAGAAAGACCGTAAGTCAAAATACTTTCAAATAACTTTAAAAAAGAAACTTCAGCGTTGGTGCTTTAACTTCGGTTATGTTTTGCAAGACGCGGGTAGTTGGAAACAGCACGCGTCGCTCCCGACGGTGATACCCGCATTCTTCAGTCAACTCGTGACCGTGGTCGATGTAACTTTATTGAAACGTCGATGACATTCCAAATGATATTATAATAATATGTGCGATTAAGATTATGTTTGCTCGTGTTCTGTGGTGCTTAAGTATTTATGTATTACAGGACAAGGACGACGAAGCTGACAAAAAAAGTTAGAAAAACGTACATGTCCCGTCTGGACCTAGCCAAGGGATCTGAAGACTGCGACTACATTGCATATTATTGCTTAAGAGCTTACGTGTAAGTGAGCTCTTTTTCAACGGGCAAGTGCTTTTGCACTCATGACACCTCTGGCACTATATTATCGGCGATAATTTTCCAGGCGTTAGTTTAGGACGAATATGGCATACAATGTGGGACAAAGGCAGATATTAATTTAATGTAGAACGAATGTGGATTAAATCGCGTTATTGCAATGTTTTAGTGAATTTTGTTTTGGGATGCGTTCATAATTATTATGCTATGCGCTATCCTACACTCTGATTCGATAATATCGCCGTGGTGCGGAAAAACGCTCAGATATAATCGACGGATAATATCGAACTAATGCGGTAGTGGCTTTACTCCGATAAATGATTTCCACACAGCTGCGTGTTCATGTTTCCATATGAACTTAGGAGGGTGTTATAAACGGTTTATAAGGAGTTTGTTCCTTTTCAGAACTAGTTTCGTGTGCGCGCGCACCTACTACTACCATTACCAAACATTCACTAACTACTGCCTCATGGATTATGTCAACTGTATGGAACATAACGACGGTCAGAACATTACAAACATTTTTATTTATATACATAATTATATCATTTTATTTATTTATTTCCAAAGGTCGTTTTTACTTTTTACATTAATTTTAAATAATAATTTACGGGGAATTTATAGTCTTGGAGGTGACCTAACTGATTCCTTTTTGTTTCCATCATTTCTGAGACTTAATTTATATCCAGCATGTAAGTATGTAGAGTTTAATTATTTTTCAAAGCTAAAACATACAAATAACTGTAGCTTTATTTCAGTGTGGGAAGTAATGCACATGGGCAAGTGCGTAGACAAAATAGAACGTCTAGAAGTAGGGGAATACGTACGTAAGTATACTTAACTGTGATATTGTACAATGTTACACCGTCTACACTCTACTATTATATCTACCATTAATAGCTATAAATTTTAAACATAAAAATGAATCCCAATTTCACGAGGTTCTTACGGCACGGCTTACGCGTGAACGTCTGGACACATTTTTTTTTTTTTTTTTTTTTTTCATTTATTTAATTAAACAGGGTTTTGTCTTAAAAGAACATGCCACCCTTATAGCGAGAACTAAACATTAATAGGAGTTCTTATAATCTAAGTCTTACAGCAGCCATGTACAAATCAAATAGTTTTCTGGCATCATCTGATTGAGGTTGAGATAACATTGCGTTACATCCGCCTACCTGCCAGAAAACGTGGTCGTCATTGAATAGGTCACGGCGTAGGACGTCGTTCCTGGCACATTCCATTATAATGTGAAACACATCTTCAGTTATGCCACATTCCTCACAGTTTGGAGTGATTGTTTTTCCCATCATATAGCCAAATTTATTCATAGGTATGTGCCCAGATCGAAGCCTAACAGCTGTAACTATCTCATTTCGTCCCATGTTAGCCCGTAAAAACCATGGGGAACGAGGAAGTGAAGGCTGCACCGTTTTATACCAGATACCCTTCGATAAAGATCGTTCATCGAAGTATTCTGACCAAATTTCAAAAGCACACTTTTTAACATACGGAATTAATTCACAATAAGTAGGTAAACAATTAAGTAACTCGCCATCGATAGTAGCTTCCTTTGCCAATCGATCCACTTCTTCATTTCCCATTAGGCCAACGTGGGCTGGGATCCATTGGATTTTAATACATTTGTTCATACTTCTCATTTGGTTAACGCTATTAATTAATTTATATGCTAATGGAATGCCCCGAAAGCTAGAACCACTGACACATCGAGCTAGGTGAAATATGACGCTCTTGGAATCAGTAAATATCACGAATTTATGAAAGTTGATCGATTCTATATAAGATAAAGCTTCGGTTAATGCTATGAGTTCCAGGTTCATTATACAAATTTTTGCACGTATTTTAACTTTCATATAGGTACCAGTCTCAGCATCCAAAAAGGCGCCACCTCTTCCGTCATTAGTCAGAGATCCATCGGAAAATATTTTATAAAATTCGGAATATTTCTCACCTAGATATTTTCCACATTTAAGTTTAAGTTCAAGAGGGTTATACTGTCGTTTAGGTTTATCTATAATTTTAATACTAGGTTCGAGTACATCACGCAGATTAATATTACTCACCCAGGTTTTTAAGCTAAATATTTCTAATTTTGTACTGCTATAAATACTATTAAATTTAAGAATGTTATGAACCGTTACTAGCAAAGGTTTCTTTTTTCGACTCCAGTATGGTACTCGTAACAGATAGGACAGGTCATCAAGCAATTCAATAACAACATTATCGCTTATGGATTTACACTTCAGCCAATACCTACTTGCCAAGTAATGCCTACGCACAAATAAAGGTGGAATACAGAGCTCTGATTCCATGACATGGATAGGGGAGGGGTACTTTTAATAAAACCTCCAATGATCCTTAAAAATTGGTTCTGTATTTTATCTAGCTTAGAAATTCTAGTACGGCAACAGTTATCATATAAGAAACTTCCGTAGTCAAGTCGACTACGAACTACAGATATATAAAGCCTTCTAAGATGTGTAGGGTGAACTCCCCACATTGAACCAACCAAAGCCTTAAACACGTTAACGAACTTCAGACATTTTTCACGTGTTTCATTTATGTGTTTTGTCCACCTGAGTCCCTTATCCATCCATAATCCTAAATATTTTACATTTTGTACAATTTCTAATCTAGTGCTATTTATTTCAATATTCAAAGTATCAGTAAGGAAGCCTCTTTTAAAAATACACAGTTTGCTTTTATGTGGGGAGATGTCCAATCCTACCTTGGCCAGCAATGAACATAATATTTTTAACGATGATTCTAGTTGACGTCCCCCTTGTGTTATATTTTTACAATGGAGGTATACCACAAAGTCGTCCGCGTATTGTGATATGAATACATTATTTTCTACCGACTTACAAATATCCATTGTCGCAATATTGAATAATATTGGAGATAAAGGGTCTCCTTGGGCCAGGCCCATACTAGTAACTCTAGTCAGAAAGTCTTCACCGACTTTTATTTTCAAAATTCGTTCGCTAAGAAAGTTCCACAAATAGTTGCAGATTTTAGGACCAATCCTAAGTTTATTCAAAATAGTTAAAAGTGCCGCTACGCTGGACACATTTTGCTAAAACTTTTTTTTTGTTTGTTATTGTCAGGAGAAGGTTCTTATGAAAGAAAACATTAAGAAAGAAAGAAAGAAAGAAAGAAAATTTGTTTATTTGCAACACATAAAAAATTATACACTATTAACTGTTTATTACCACAAAAGATTAGACCAGAGTGAAACAGAGGTTTCTAAAATGTTGCTCGACAAAATCGACGTCTATCACTCACGTTTTCTTACTCAGTCCTGGCTTTCCTAATTATTTTACTTGTGAATTTGGTATTTATTTAGAAAAAGCGAGACTTAGACGTCAATTTGTGGAGAAAATATTTAAACTCATCTGTTCAACTCATCTTTTGTGGTTCTTACCATAAAAGAAAATTAGAGGAAACTTCACGATCACATTGACCTTTCCAATGTCATTGTAACTTGTTTGACAGGAAAAATGTCAAATACAGGACAATGTCTGTCGGGTCAGCTAGTATGTAAAATTACCACAGATTTCTCATCCAATAGATTTGACATCTAATACAAGATCCGAGGAAAAAAGAGACAAGTGTATACAAATAGACAAAAGAGTTATTAGGATAGTACGATGATGTTTTGTCTTTCGGCGTATGCGCTAATTTATTACTGTACTGCAGATGCAAACCAATCTTGACATTTTAGAATGTCGCACGAATGATTGGAGCTACACCTAAATAACGTGTATGAAATTTATCTGATTTATACATTGCAGTAAAGTCTTGTCCCTTTCGAGTAGGTATACGCTATTGCCAAGTCTATTTCTTGATACTACGTCTATAAAAATTACCCTGTAGGTACTCTACACCAATATTTTGTAACTTTTCAGATTATCAGTATCAAGATAACCGTATTTTAGACTACATTATTCAACCGGACGACGACATTATACCTGTGTGAACGCATGTACAACCCGCTACTCTATGCACAGAAATATATTTTTTTATACCACAAAAGGTGTTTAATTAGATATTTTTCTTCTATTCTGTGTAGAGCGACGTTCAAAGATCAAAATATATAAAATTAAATATTAACTAATTAAATATTATAAAGGCCTTAAGAACGTAGGGGCCATGATTCTTGCATCGGATTGGAATAGGTCGACTTATAATCATATATAGTGTTATATAACACCATGACCATATCCCTAGGAAGATGATTACTAAACGCTTTCTTACAAGTGTTCTGCGGCTTATTACGTGTAATCAGAGACACTCATTATATTACGTACCAAACCATCTGAGGCAATACAATAAGATAAAAAAGAAAGAAAGAAATTAATTATAAGTAGTAATTAAACTGATTCAGATAAAAAGATGTCTGATATATTAATGTAACCGTTGAAACTCCTGTGCGGGCTTTAATTAATTGCTTTTTACTAATAATATAGACAGACAATTCCCTCACATTTTAGGGATATATAAAATCCTTAGTTTTCTATTTTATTTTCAAGTTATAGGTATACAATATTGTTTACTTTACAAGTTTGTTTTTGGGCTACATTCTTACTGACACAAGTTTGATATGCAAAATGTTGTGCGGCGCTGCAGTCTGCACTGTGTGCGGCACTATAATTAGTTATAGGCTAAACAGTGCTCTTCAACCCGCAATACCTAGTTCACGTATTCTTTAATTTCTATGTTTAATGAACTCTGAAATTGTTTTTTTTGTTCTTGTAGTACCTAGTTATTGGTCATCATCTTATAGAATGCCAACGTATTTACTGCAATTAATTATTACCTGTAACGTAATAAAGGCCATGGATCAGGTAGGAATATAATAATTATGGACCTGTGGGAATAAACCTTTTAAACTTTGTGTGATTTTTGAAGAGGCCAATTCAGGGGTCGAAACCTGAAGAGAAGTGTCAAATCACGAAGAATTCGCGTTGAAATTCAGCTGAAAGTGCGAAATAATGTTGATAAACCATAAAATAAAATTATCTTTTCTTGGTGAGTAACCACGAGTGCTTAATTTTAGTTCTAAGTACAAATGAACTATGGCCGTTAGAATATAGCTTTTATTTTATGAATACTCAGCTATATCAGGACCAGATGATCGTAAATATAATTCAAGTTACTCCCGAGACTCTGTGGTGGATCATAGCCTAATCCTCTTCACGAAAGTGAGAAGATGTCCGTAGCAGTGGGCTAATAGGGTTGCGAAGATGATGATCATGATGATTTGGCCATATTTTGACGGCACTATGGTCTGTTGGCAGTTTCAATAAAAATGCGTAATTGCCCTGGTATTTATTTCCAGTTACTCTCCTCATTGCAAAAGTATACGAGTTGAGTGGAGGCCACGGCGAGCCAAAACTGCACCCCGCTAGAAAATTCGGGTAAGTATGCGCCAATTTTCTTATCATCGGCTTATTTTGTTGGTGTACACAGTTTTCGTTTGTTTTAGAATACGAGGTACCTAACGCCTGATTCCATCAACTAACATAAATCTATATTTTAATTTATTTCTAAAACATGACTGTCGATAGATGGACTAAGCCGGAGATCGTTGAGAAGAGAGGAAGCCTCTCCACCAGGGTTCGCTCCCTCCCCAGCCGCGTCAACCTGGAGGAAGACTGTGACTACATATTGTACTTCTGCCTGGCGGGATACCAGTACGGATCTGCTATTAATAAATAGTTACAGCCCCCTTTCAGGGGGGAATGGTATTTATGGTAGATATGGACCGTTTGTGTCATGTAGAACTATAATCGATTTTTTATCTGATGGAGCAAAATTTATTGATCGAAGGAGATGAGTTGAGATAAGATGAGACAGAGAAAGGTAGAGGCACAAACAGAGAGAGAAAGAGAGAAATAAAGAAGCATCCATAGAGTGGGTTGTGATGTGGATAATGATGATTAAATTTGTGTTGATAGAACTGGCGCCATATGTGTTCGCACAGTGCAGTGGAGGTATTATGACTTCGATAACTATTGCATGCTGGAATACATCAACTGCTTGGAGTTTTATGAAGGTCAGTACTTTACATTACGTTTTGACCTTAGGGCCAATGCTAATAATTATGGGCATCAAGCCGTGAACCTACGAGCCAGATGTCCACGACACGACGATGTCGCATTGACACACGACACCGCAACGTGCCACGATGCGACATAATTATTGTGTGTTTTGGCCCTTATTGCCGCAGTTTGTTTTGGTTCAATAAATGTATTATAATAACCCATCGCTAGTGATTTTATCAAATTTATTTCAGTGTATACACTAGCGTACATGGGCAAATGTCAACCAAACTTGTCGTACAATATGCCGCGGGAAGAACAAGTGCGTGAGTATCAACTAATGAGTTCGCGTTTTTAAATCTGATCTTTGAGAGACAAGCGCTGGTCATTCTCTTGATGGCAAGCGCCACGGCTGCCAGAATTGTAACTGATATGTAGTATTTCAATTTACCTTTTCTGGGAACCGAACCTGCAACCTTGCATTACATCACTACGCCATGGAGGCTACATGTGGCCCAGCTCACAATTTTGTTTTTTTTTCTAGAATACGAATACGCTGATGACTTCTTTTTGGATCAAACCTATGTCATAAACCATTAATATGTGGCAGCGGGAAACCGGAACAAAACAACCCTGGCATCCTTAGAACAGCTGTATTTGATTAGCAAATGCTTTCATAATAATATCTACCTACTACAACGTACTACATTAATTACAGTTGGACCTATATAACTTCGCCTGTGACCAAACCCTCAATGTATGAATCGAAAACCAGAACAAACCTCTTATTTTACAATTGGCAGCGTAACCAACATAGTAGTCGTGGCATTGCCCTGAATTGCAATGCGAATACATAGTACAGTCAATAATTTCAAGGGTCATTAAATTAACCAATCAAACTATGCTCATACAAGTTATGAACGAAAAGCAATAAATGAATAAAAACAATATTTTTGTATTTTGTCACGGAGAAGTCAAAGAGTACTTGAATATACAATTTATATGAAATGGTTTCAGTAAAACATTGTTATTTCGGTGAGTCAGGTGTGTGACGTGAGCTCGTTCGTAAAGCCATCTCACACAGATATGCGTAACGCCGCAGCCCAGCCGCAAGATTCGACCGAATGAAGCCGCGAGCATGTCAGTGTTGTATTCTTTTTCAGTTGTACTTCACGTGTTAGTAAATTCATGGGTAGCCATGGGGGAAAACAACTTTTTGAAACCTCATCAAAAAATCAATATGGAAGACAACAAAATTGCAATAGCATTACAAAACCTTAAAAAGTTCGCAGCGCCTCTGCTGAGTCGGAGACAATACGGGCTAGACGGAGTCGACCTTACTAAAATGACTAAAGAAGAATTCGAGGCACTACAAAGCAAAACGGATGAACCTTACGCAGGGTACGTGATTTACTAATCAATAATAACGCATAACAGGGCCCACATTTGGATTCCATGTATCGATGGAATCAGGAACTACCAGGACTGGTCCAACGAATATCCAGACTCTGAAACCTGGTTCAGACATATTAGCCTGCGCGAGAATTAATAATATTAGCACGCCTAAAAGGCAAAATACAGAGGAATAAAGAAGCACCGTTGTGCTGTTGTGTTTTGTTTTAATATCTGTATTTTAACATAAGAAATAATCTTATTCTGCTATAATATCTCATTGACAGCATTATTTGGACAACGACATTGCCAACGACGAAGAAGCGACGGACGGCGCCATATCGCGTCTCGTTACAAAATGAATGCGATTATTTAGGCTTTCTCTGTATGAAAGCTTACAAGTAAGTCTACAGATTCCCAGTTGCCACCTGCACCGTTCCCAGTAGAGCAATAGAAAAAATTACCACTGGTGGTGGCAACACTTACGATAATCAAGCCCAGTCTCCACTAGTGGTGGCAACTGTGACGATCATCAGTCCCAGTCACCATTAGTGGTGGCAGTTGAACGATCCTTGGTCTCAGGTGTTACTTAACTAGAA
Source organism: Hylaea fasciaria (assembly GCA_905147375.1). Classification (NCBI taxonomy): domain Eukaryota; kingdom Metazoa; phylum Arthropoda; class Insecta; order Lepidoptera; family Geometridae; genus Hylaea; species Hylaea fasciaria. Next base: position 8,071,461 of record LR990214.1, read on the forward strand.
TAGTTTGTAGCGTGCAGTCAAACAAGGAGTCCGGTTAACAACTGATTTATTTCCATCTACCCACATCTACAACATCTCCCCTTATAAGAATTGATTACATAGTTGAGAATCATTAGTGATAACAAATTAAACTAAATATAATATCTAAGCATAATCTAGGTACCTAAAACTACTTATATAACAAAACCCACCACCAGTTCGAAATAATGTAGTCTATTTTCTCGCTTTATTACGAGTACAGGGAGGAGTATATTGTGAGAGGTCATGCTCCTCCCTACTCGGCTCATACAGAGTATCTTCCTCCTCGCCAGACAGAAACGTGTCCATCTCTTCCTCATCTGATACAATAACAATGCTTCTATCTGTACTACCCTGTTTGGATTGTATATGTCCGCTATCAGACATAGTCTTAATTAAATGTCGGCGATTACGGCGATATATACCTCTCTTATTCTTTAAAATGTACGAGCGTGGAGTTGATGCCTTTCCTATGACTGTGCCACGAATCCGTTTATTATTGTTTTCTAACATAATGACGTCATCGCCCACATTTAACTCGGGCAATAGTTTACTATGATGATCATAATACATTTTACTTTTATTTTGTTTATCTATTAATATGTTATGTTGCATTCTATCATCACAATTATTTCGTTTTAATAAATCCGGGTGAACAGGTAATCTGCATTTCAACCTGCGCCCCATCAGGAGTTGTGCTGGTGAATTCAAACCTTCCCGCGGAGTATTTCTGTAACTTAACAAGTTAAGATGGAAATCTGTTTGGCTGTCAATTGATTTTTTTAACATTCTCTTTATAGTTTGCACTGCCCTTTCGCTTTTACCATTCGATTGGGCATAATAAGGAGATGACGTTATATGATCGAACCCCCAATCAACTGAAAACTTTTGAAAAATACTACTAGTAAGTTGTGGACCATTATCACTTATAACTGTATCTGGAATGCCATATCGAGCAAAATTTTCCTTCATTATATTAATTACAGAATTTGCAGATACGTCCTGCAGGTATCCTGTTTCGATAAAACCTGAGTAATAATCAATTAAAATCAAATAGCTTTTCTTTCTATATTCAAATATATCTGTCCCGATTTTATTCCAAGGCAACCGCGGAATGATAACCGGTATCATTGGTTCTTTACTAGGTTGGTTTGAATTCGCCTGGCACACTTTACATTTTCTCACATACTTTTCTATATCTTGTGATATACCCGGCCAAAATAACACTTCGCGTGCCCGTCTTTTACAGCGATCGATCCCTAAGTGGCCGTCGTGAATAATTTTTAACATTTCGTTTTGCAAAGAGGTTGGAATCAAAACCTGTTTATTTTTAGAAATCACTCCGTTTACACAATATAGTTCGTCTCTTATAGACATAAAATATCTTAAATCATGTTGTACATCATATTTATTCGGCCAACCATCGTTGATATATTTAGTTAATCGATTTAATGTATCGTCCTTAGCGGTTTCTTTTTTAACAATAGTAAGTTTGTTCTGCGATATCGGTATATTACCTATGACCATTTTAAGTTGGTTTAATATTGACTTACTGATTTTGTCTTCATATAAATCTGGAAGCGGCGCACGCGACAGTGTGTCAGGTATGTACATAAGCTTCCCCGGTTTATACGTTATCACTAGATCATATCCTTGTAATTTTAACATCATACGCTGTAAGCGCGCTGGGATCGAGTTCAGAGGCTTCTTAAAAATACTTTCGAGTGGTTTATGGTCGGATTCTACAACCACTTGTTTTTTTCCGTAAATATATTGGTGGAACTTGTCACAAGCAAACACGATCGCTAATAGTTCCTTTTCAATCTGTGCGTATCTGACTTGTGTGTCCGTCAGTGTTCGCGAGGCATACTCCACCGGCCGGCCTTGCTGCATGAGCACCGCGCCGAGGGCCACGCTACTCGCGTCCACTGACATCACTACAGGCGTACCTACATCGTACAGCGACAACACTGGCGCGTCACATAACAAACTTTTTAATTTATCGAATGCATTTTTGTGTCCGATTTCCCAACACCATGTAATATCTTTTTTTAATAACTTTGTAAGTGGGTTAATGTGATCCGAATAATTTGGTATAAATTTTGACAGATAGTTAACTGCCCCCAAAAATCTCTCCAAACTTTTTCGGTCTGTAGGCTCCGGCATATTATTTATAGCCCTCACTTTTTCACTATCAACTTTCATCCCGTCCTCATTGAAAATATGGCCCAAATATGTCACCTCATTTACACCTATTTTACACTTTTCTTTATTAAATTTTAAATTTATTTCTCGCGCTCTTGCAAATAGCTCCTTTAAACGTCTGTCGTGCTCCTGCCTATTAGACCCCCAACAGATAATATCATCAATAAAGGAATCGACCCCCTCAAGGCCTTCTAGCAATTGTTTTATCTTGGCATGAAAAACTTCCGGTGCGCAGTTCAATCCGAATGGTAATCTCAAATATTGATATCGTCCGAATGGTGTATTAAAGGTACACAGGTCGGCGCTCTCGCTATCTAATTTAACAGACCAAAATCCTGAATTTGCGTCTAGAACTGAGAATACTTTAGCGCCATGAAGTTTGGTGGCTAATACATTAATCGTGGGCAACTGGAAATGTGCACGTTGAATAGCTTTATTCAGAGGCCTTGGATCTAAACACACACGTAAACTGCCGTTTTTCTTAGCGACTACCACAAGCGCATTTACCCACGGGGTAGGATGAGTCACCTTTCTGATAACGCCTAACTGCGTCATCCTATTGAGTTCGTCTTGTAACTGGTCGCGTATTCCTAGCGGTATCTTCCTCGGCGCGCATACGACCGGCGCCACATTCCTATCAACAACAACATGATATTCCCCCGGTAAACAGCCTAGCCCACTAAATAAATCATCATTGCTCGTCAAATGTAAATCATGAACTCTGCTTATCAGTCCTAAAGTTAAACACGCTCGAAGTCCCAGCACGCTTTGACAATCAATATTAGCGATAGCAAACTTTAAATCATATTTTACATTTTTGTACCACCATTTTAAATTACAAATGCCTCGGATCGGAATGAAATCACCGCTATACGATTGAAGTTTAATATTATGATTCGTATTAATAAGTTTAGAATCATAACCTACTCGTAATTGTGAGAAACGCTTATGGGATAACACATTAATATCGGCGCCTGAATCTAATTTAAATTTTTCAAAACCACGCTCTCCGCGTAGTACCTCAGCCCAGTCCTCCGGAGACGCTTTTATCTCAGATACATTATGCAAAACAGATACAAAAAACGACTCACAGTCCTCGTCCGATTGATTTTCATTTACACCAATGTCGTACAACTTCTTCACACTCTTCTTTAACTTACACATCCTAGCAAAATGACCATAATTTTCACACACGTAACACTGCACAGAGATAGCAGCGCACTCAGTGGCGGCGCTGCATCGACCTCCACACCTGTGACAAGCGGGCAGCGCCCCGCTGCCGTCTCCGGCACCACAAGCGGCGTTGGCGCCGCCGCGACGCCCACCGCCACCAGCACCGCGCCAGGCGCGCGCACGGCCTCGGCCCCGGGCTGCGCTACCGCCGCCGCCGCCACCGCGCACGCCCACCGCGTCCACGTGCGGCGACCCCAGGCCCGCACCGCGCGACTCCAGTAGGCGGCTATTTTCGTGTGATAACTCGTCCAGCTGACATATTTTTATAGCCTTTTCTAAGGTTAATTCCTCAGTTCTCAGTAGACGGTCTCTTACTACCGTACTATTTGTTCCACACACAATACGGTCGCGAATGAGTTCTTCCTCCAAGGTTTTAAACTCGCAACTTTTTGTCAACAGTCTCAGCGCGGTGACGTACTGGTTGATAGACTCGCCTGTGTCTTGATTTCTTGTGAAAAAATTGTATCTCGCTAGCGTTATATTGGTTTTGACGCCGAAATACTCATCAAATTTTTTCAACACCACGGTGACGTCATCTCTCTCAGTGTCAACCTCAAATGTAAAAGTCTGATAAACATCGAAACCTTCTGGTCCGATTAAGTTAATTAACAGACTAGCTTGCACTCCATCTTCTTCTTTATGCACCCCGGATGCTTTTAAAAATAGATTGAATTGCGTTCTCCAACGCTTCCACGCGTCAGCCCGGCTGACGGAGCTGCCTTCCAGACTCAATTCGGGCGGTGGTCGGGCGTGTTCCATTATGAAACACAACGATTCACACACTGCACAACAATTTAACACAAAAAGATATTCGAAAAAATATGCTTTTTAACTTGGAATTGGTTATTTTAACCGCTGTCACCATATAGCGTGCAGTCAAACAAGGAGTCCGGTTAACAACTGATTTATTTCCATCTACCCACATCTACAACATAGTTGTTGATCGTTGCAGATCTATTCTATTTCTATAGTTTTATCTTATATTGTCCTTTTAGAACTGGTCCAGTTTGTGGGCGCACGATGTACCACTTTCATCACACTTTTGACAACTATTGTCAACTGGATTACATGAACTGCGAGCACGCGGTCATGGAAGGTTGGCGTTTTAATGTGTTTATGTATACATTTTTATCAATCACGGTCACAATTATGTGATTATCATAATTAGCGTAATAATATTATTATCTGTCGACAATATCGCAATGCGATCTTACACTACATTACTGCGATAATAACGCTATGATAGAACTATATTATTATCATTTTAATTCCAGTGTGGCAAGTAGCCCACATGGGTAAATGTCTGACCATAGACCAAATAACCAGAGAGGGTGCTCTAGCGAGTAAGTATCACTTTTAAGACGCTATACAGCTTAGGAAATGTTACTTTTATGAATTTTGCTTTGTCGGTACATTGCTTTAAAACATTCGTACTTCTAATGCCCGGTTTCTGGACCCCTAGTTAGTTTTTCAAGTAAAATGTCTGCTTAGCTAGTCCTTAGTCCCCAGTTAGTTAAATTATCAAAGTAATTAGTTCGCTCTGTAAAGATTTTGTAATGTGAGCAAAATATTAAATTTCAAATTTCTACAAAATAAATACATTTCGTGCAGGGATAAGTAAGAGAAAGTGTAAATAATACGTGTTATCCTTTCAGATAAAGCTGATCTCGATTCCAACGAGTCTTGGCTACACAATGATTATGTAAGAACGTGACCACACAATAATATTGTAATTATATCGTGGGGAGGTTCATTTATGGACAAAATAAAACTTCCGGTAGTATTTCATACGATACGATAATTTTCAGGCTATCTTTATTTGTTGTCCGTTTTTTGAGGTTATTATAATTTGTATTCTGTCCGTCTTATAACAAACAAAAACTCAGTACCTATATTGAATATAAATGTAGACAAAATACGGATACAAAAAAGTGGGATCAGAGACTTAAAATATAAAAAGCTACTGAACGAGAATATAGCATTGTAATCTTATTTTATAGGTGCTTCCGTTATGGCCAGCTATTTCAACGAATTTTGTTTTATTGACTCGATCGACTCTGAGAGTCGCAGTAATTCGTATCTACCCGGATATCACAGACAAAATTTTATTTTCAAGAATATCAGCGTCTTATAATTATTATAATATTTGGAGTGGAGAAGACTGAGATCCGGATATAAACCCGACTGATGGTAGATCAATGGTAAATTTCCTAATCGTTATCCTTACATTTATTGGTCCCAGTTCCTGCTCTACCTATCATTAGGTATCGTTGAAAAACCCCCATGAACTGTTATTCCACAACTGTGATCTTTAGGTACAATTAGTATAAATTAAAAAAATACCAATAAAAAATCAAATTGGACCAGAAAATGTTAAACGCCAACCTAATACCGACCCTTACCCGCTTACCCTTGGTCTATACGACCCTTGACTTCTCAACGGCCTCTCAAATTTTTATCAAGAAAATTTTATCTTAATTTGAGCTTTGTTTCTGAAGAAAATTGATGTCTTTAAAGCTGATTAATAGCGGCGAAGCCACCCACCCGGCTTGAACTCTTTGTGACGTTTCAATGATTTATATGAATGCCAATAATTGGGTCTCCAGAAGAATGACTGGGATTCAAGATTATAAAAACACGCTTTTATACACTCAAGCTATCTTTCACTAAAAAGCAAAAAACACATTTTATGATCGCTCTTTCAAAGTGGTCGTGTTTTCAATATTCATTTTGTAAGAGCCTTTACTTAGCATCAGCCATGTTTGTGATATTTATTTGAGTAGGTGCCTATATATGCGTGAGGTGCTCTTTATTTTTCAATGCTGGTTTAATGTTTATGTCGCTATATTTATCATGAAAATATGGTATGGGTTACTGTCATAGATAACTGTATCCTTTAACGCTTTATTATAAGTGTACAGTAAGGCGATTCTATACAAAACTCACTTACGTGGCCGCGCTGAATCCGCGCTATTGTACGTCAGTGTCAGATTGGTGACGTACCGCAGCGCGGATTCAGCGCGGACACGTAAGTGAGTTTTGTACAGAATCGCCTTCCAGATATAATTTAAAGACGTAGATAATGACTTGTTTAACAGCGGTGCTATAACGTCCGTATAATCGCAGTTATTGGACACTCACGGTCAGTTAAATTAAACTATAATTATAGTAGGTACTATGCTATATTACTCTAAATGTTCAGTATCTCTAACGTGCGAGTCTATTGGAATGTTTGTCCGCGTTACTCGACAGCAAACACAAGGTGTGAGTGTCCCATTTCGTGGTCCGACGTGACCGAACGGAACTAGGCAGAGAGGTGATGATCGTGAAGAATAAGATTCATGTTTGTACATCTGACGCAACGAGCCCAGTAGAAAGCGTAATTATGCTAATTTTATTGTATAAAATAAAGATCTAACTTACTTAGTAGCAGTGTATGTCAATAAATGATACCGATTTATATTATTTTCATCATTCGTGACGCGAATCGTCCGTCAATGCGCATGAAACTACGCACTTGCGTTGGTATGTCAAAACAAAGCTTTATAATCTGTCTTAATCTATCAAACTATGTAGGTACCAGAGATATAAACTATAATGTTAGACAAGTTTCCTATTCGGTATACCAAACGTGTTTAGATAGTGTCGAACAATGGTCGATATAAAGACACTACAAGTTCAATGACGTTGCTCTGATCTAATACAAAGCCACCTTGCTAGAGACGGCCACCAGCTCTTAATATCTTCAGTATTCTGACCACGTAGTGTCATCCGGCCGAGAATCAGCGCTGCGACAGGGGCGGGGATCTTTAACAATGACATACATTAAAAGGGGCTGGTTTCGTATTCTGTGCAAGTGAGTAAGATAGATTGTTGGATCCAAAAGCGGTATTACTCTAACGCCCGAAATTAATATTGTATCTTGTATCCAAGATTAAAATCGTTCTTGAATTGCTGCCTATCGTTCGATCGATCTCCAACCGGCGAGCGGCGCAAGTACGTGACACTTTCAAGTGACTACATATTTGTGCCGCTTGGCTTCGAAACTTTTGGTCCATGTTCAGTTCCAAAAAATTTTTCAACAATCTATTTCCTCGGCTGGTCGACGCCGCTGGTGACAAGAGGGCTGGCTCTTATCTCGCACAGAGAATAGCCATTGCTATTCAGCGAGGTAATGCAGTGTTCTTGGTACCATGCCACATGGACACCCTCTTTTATTAGATTTGTAAGGTTTAGTTTAAGCTAGTTTTAGTTTATTTTATTTTATTTATATTTAATAAAAAACCAGTTACATTATTAAAAAAAAAAAAAAATTATAATATCGTAATACATACGGAAGTATTTATGTTCGTGTGGTCACACCGAATATTCATTCTGTGGTAGCAACTATCGTGCAGAATTGCACTAAGTACTTGATCTCAAGAATAGATATTATGTACTTACCTATTGTAATAAAATATCGGTCTTTTACATTTGGCGAAGGTAACATAAAGCAATGCAAATTAAACAAATAGTCTAGTGTGTGTTGAACTGTTGAACTACGCATTAGAGAGTTTTCCATAAATTACAATCATGTTCAGTAGCTATTCCGTAAATTACACTCATATCGCCTAACCCCTTTCGGAGTGTTCCGGCACCTTTACAGAAAAGTGCGCAGACATCAACAAACATATTTTTTCATTTTTAACATAACCATTATTTTTGCGTATGGCAACATAAAACACCCGTGAAATCTCGTAAGTAAGTGTTGTACTTAATACGCTTAATCCTGGCAATAAACTAAACAGGGTCGTGAATTATACCCTCTCCTACCTTTAGAGGATGTGTCTGGTATTTTCTGGTAGGTTTGTTCGTTTAGTAAAAGCACCACAACCGCCGAAAAATACTGCTTGTTGTGCCTTTAGTATCGACTATTAAAATATAAAAAGCACCCTGTTAAAACTGAAACAATATTGGTTTGTTGAAGTGGCGCGCCCGTTCGATTTGTCATTCGTCTTTAATATTAACTTAAATTTAAATACCTATTACATAGGTGTATAATATTATAATATCAGTGCATTAGTCGCCGTTTCGTTACCAAACGTTGTTGGCAAACAACAACTGCGTCTCGAAACAGTTTTTATCTCATTGAAATAATAATAGTAACAACATAAGGCAATAACCTCGGATTCAGTAGGTACAAACAAAAAAGAAAATAAAACGTCTGAAACGATAAAAACGAGCATAAAATAAAATCGCCAAATGTTCTTCGAAAACGTAAAAATTAATTGATCATTAACAATGATGAAGTATAAAGTTACATTTCGCTGATTTTGTCAGATCGTATAACTCCGAGGCTAACGATGCCTCAACGATTGTTATTGTCGCCGAGTTTGACAGCTTTTACCCGACTGATGGAGGAAGGTTTTATGTGAATACTTAAACTGTCAAAATTGGATATCGCGATTCAAAACACAAATATAAATACATTTATTTGCAGAATGAAGCATCATCACTGCTTGTTTTTTATGGTAGGTATTTTAGTTGGAAAATCTCAATCAGACAGACATTCATTTGACAGTTATGCTGTGAAAGTTAAGGCTACCCGTGCGAAGCCAGGGCGGCTCACTAGTCAACAAATCAAACTACTGCACCTCCATCATAAAAGAGGCTTTAACATCGCTTTATGAATGTTAATTAGACACGTGCAAAAGTTGTCTCAGCTCTAAAAATGTTAACCATTTATGAACTCTCATGTAAGCACACCTACCCTGGGCGTGCGTGCACCCACTGCGACTGTGGTTTGTTTTCTGACATATTATTAATGATACTCAAGAACTATACAAAATTATAAATGTTTCCTTCGTTTAGTAAGTATAGATAGATAGGTAGTGTTTATTATATTATTACCCGACTGCCGAAGGAGGGTCATGTTTTGTTTATAGTGTCTATTACTGATAGCGTGAATTTAGAGGGTTAATGCTAAAAATAAAAAATATGAGTGTGTTACTAATCGTTTGAGTTAATTTTACAGTCGCATTCCGCGTTTTGGTGTGCCCGGCGCATCCTTCTCACGAACGGGGTTAAACTAGTAACTCTGGTCTGAAATAAGTTAATCCAAGCACTGCCCCCGCGGCGCGGCTGCCCCCGCAGCTGCCCCCGCGGCTGCCCCACTAGGGTAATAGAGTTATTAAATTCCAGCCATACTGAAATCAAGTACCAACGTGCTATGAACATTGAACATGGTTACGCCTCACTATATTTTCAGCTGCATTCAGAATTCTACCCACCACCACCACTACCGCCAATCAACCTGGAACCGGTCTACGTGGTGGATAATGGCCTGATCCTCATCAGGAAGTGACACCCGGGCTCAGCAGTGGGCGGACAGGAGCTGTGACCATTATGATGATGATGATATTCTATGGATTTTTGTGGGATCATGATCTTCGTAGCCCTTTGACTCCCAGACACGGATAACCTTAGGGGCTTAGGGGTGGGATCATAATTATAATAATGTGATCGTAACGCGTTCCTTATTTTCTATGACTATTGCCTTAATACTTTCACAAAAACAGCCTCTAGTAGCGTACAAGTTTTAAAAATAAACTGAAAAGAATAAGAATAGATTACTTTGATCTTATCTTGTATCCTAAACTTCCTAAAGTAACCTTTTTACACTTTGAATGAGAAAGTAAAAGAAAATTGACCCTTATCCCGCACCGTCCCGTCGAAGGGCTTGCGAGGTTGTCTGGCGTGGTACAGCTTCGGATCTGTACGGATTATGAAACACAAACAATCAGATACTTTTTACTGTTCCAACACTGGCATAAAAAAAGCTAAAAAATATTAATGGGAATTTATCATTACTCAGGACGTTCATAATAATAGATAACAAGAGTGCAACGATTTATAGAAAGGCTACTCATGAAAGCTTGCACCTTACAGTTTCCGTTACGGACATGAATAGCTAGGACATCCCTAGTGGTGAGTTACATCCCTTGTAAATACTCAGTAACCGCCCCTCTAGGGATACCCTTTGAGAAAGGGTGGAAGCCTGAAAGGCGGTTTATTTGCATAATTGTTTTACGCCCTGTAGTGGTGCCTGTAGTCATGTTTGATGTTGTTAGGGTCCCGTATTTTGAAATAAAACTGAACCCCGTCTGCTTGCCTTTCACAGCTGTCTTATTATCGTAAAAAGAAGTTTATAAGTAATAGTTAGGTAAGGTTTAATTGTATACAGCTGTTGTTTAGGTGATACAATTTTTGCTTCAATATTATTGTATGCAAGAGACAAGAAACTTGCATCGTCTAAAAGGGCCTTTATTAAACATCCCAAGGTTTCTCCAGTAAATTATCGCTTTTGCCTCTTGCAAAAGCAATAATTTATTGCTGAGCAACATAATTAGTCTCTCAACATTTTTATCCGCTTCCATTAAGTGCCTACCGCGACCATCGTAAATACATTGTGTTGTAAACTACTACTTAACAAAACATAATTATAATTATTGTATAAACTAAAACATTAATTATTCACAGAACATAATTGTAACATTATTTGTTTTGTTACATCACGTGACCAAGAGCTCCCAGGACTTGAATCGCACTTGGGAAATAACTTCAAAGGTCTAATAAAGTTGGCTTTTAGAGATTCACAGTTCACACGCCCAAGTACAAGTAAGCCAAAACTTTGTCTGTTGAGGATTGCGAAACTATCGTTCCCTTCATCATTTTTAGAGCTTATTTTGGGCGGAAACCTTATATCCACACCTACTACTCGTATATCTGCTGACGTTGTTGATTTTTTCTGAAACTTTTGTTTCTGTGTACCTATTATTGTCGGAACAATAATCGTTGAGTGTATTAAGGCTGGAAACCATGTTGTTGTTGGTTTTTTTTCTGAAATTTGTGTTTCTATGTAATACTGGTATAATATTAATCGTGTTTAAAAGTGTAAGAGTGTGGGCATAATATATCTGACGAGTTTTAACAATGACAGCGCGCAGTGTGTTGGTAAAACCTGGTAGAAACAGAAGACAGGCAACAGGACTCTTCTGTGACCTATATTGTTATGGCTCATTTAGACAAGCTTGCAGTGTTCTATAAAACTTTGTCCGGGAAAATAACTTATCCAAAACTATGTAGGTATGTTTTACAGCAAAATGTCAACTAATGCTTTGCGCTCTCCCGACATCTGCACCGAGGAGTGAAAATTTGATTTCCAGAAATGTTCAAGAAATATTATGCACGTAAAATATATTCGACGTTTTAGCACCAGAAATATGCTTGAAATATATTTTAGGGAATTGACAAGAGCGGGGAGTAACATATTATGGTTCCATTTTGAAAAAGATGTCGCAGTCAAAGTGACTATTGGGTAAAACGCACACTTACCTGCTTTATTCTTAATCTTTTACTGGATTCAGTAAGTATAACGGTACTGATAGGTATTGTTCTATACCTGCAGGAGTTCGGTTAGCTGGTAAAAATATTTAGTAATTATTATGTAAAAATAATGATGGTTTATTGTGCCTAAATCATTCGTGTCTTTTTAACTAGCTTCGACCCGCGGTTTCATGCATGTTTCTCGGAATAAAAAGTAGCATAGGTATTGTGTTAACGCATCGTCTTAACCACCCACTTATCTGTAATCAACATGCGTTCAGTCGTTCTAGTGTGATTGAGTGACAAAAATACAAACGTACAAACTTAAACACACTTTAATTATAATAATATTAATATAGGATGCTTAAGCTTTGATGTGACTTATTAATATTTAATATAGTATGTAAAGAGTTGAACAGTAATATTATAGGCTAAAACTAGTTATGTAGGTAATGAATGCAAGTTCCAACATACGCGACGCTTTCTATTCATGAACCGTCCCTTGCCAACTTTGACCGCAACATGTGACTTGTGTTATTTCCCAGAGGAACGCGCGCGGCGCGGCGCGGCACCACGCTGCTGCTGCAATATTAGTCACTCTGTGATGACATGCGCTTTCAGGTATTCAAATGTAAATAATTCAAATAGGATAATTCAAAACATATTAATTTATAGACTTGCAGCATCTTTTGTAAATAATTCCATGATTAGAGCGGCAATCGCCAACACAAAGTCACCTCCCACAAATCAAACCCAGCTGACAGGTTGAACACCATCGTCAACTACCTCTTCCATAAGAATAATGGCTCCCGTAACACCCCATAACTTTCGCAGGATTCACCTGACATGTTGGTTTCCAGATTTATTAGTTTCCCCCGCGGGGTGGCGTGGGAAAACCTTTCGGAAACCGAAAAAGTATCGGTATTTTTTATTTAACGAACTTCGGCTCTTGTTGATAAAGATAAAGGGTGTAGGATCGTCAGAATCGTTAGCTGACGTTTAGGACGTATTTAACATTAAATTCTAATTAACTTGTATGTTTTATCTCATTCGAGAATCTTCTAAGCATATTTTCCGCTTACAATAAACGGTAAATATCATAATAAAAGATGTTCCAATGCGGCACACCTGTTCCACAATTAACTCAGAAACTCTGCCTGAGGCTTGACATTGTTTATTGAATTACGGAAAAAGATTGTTTGTTTTAAACGTGTAGGTACCTATACCTACTATGTGCTAGGTAGCGCATTTATTTAGAAAGCATTTGTTTTGAAAACTTAAAAAATAATTTATTGTAATAATTATATAAATAATATCTAATACATTAGGAATGAATTCAACTAGTATAAAAGGAATTTCAGAAAGATTCACTGACTGATGTCCTTCACTGAAAAGCGAGTGTGATTACGTAGGTAGGGTATTTTACGATGCGAGTTTTAAAGCTGGCCACTCACTGGGAGCTACGGGAACGTTTCATAATATCATACAAAAATTATACTTTATAACTTTAAGGTACGAAGCTGTCTGGAATTCTCAAATATGGCATAGAGCCCCTCTATGTACAATCACGTCCATGTCACACTCTCAACGTATTTAAGCTATTCAAAGAGCTTCGTCATTGAGGAGTCCGTATGAAAATCGTTTACCCTTCTTTAAAATGCATAAATTGCGCGATAGGAGGAAAATTCGTGATCTAACTTTTGTATAAGTATAAATCTCTTTATAGCTTTACGGACTATCCCTCTATTCTAGATGACGTTCCGTACCATTCCTTGCCATCACCCGCGACAGAAAATCTCTCTAAAATGATTTATGTTCCAGCCGCCAAAACAAACTTACTTAGCATCCAAATAGACGGCTCGTTTGGCATAGTGGCTGAGCAATCGGACTGCTGCGCTAGGGGTTGCGGGTTCGATTCCCGTCTGGGACAAATATTTGTGCGATTCACAAAATTAAATATTTGTTTGGGTGTGTATATGAAATTATATGTCTGTAAGCGGTACCCACGATACAGGAGCAATCCTAGTGTGGGGCTACGTTTTAAATAAAAATGAAAATGAAGAAAATGAAATGAACTCTCGCACTTACAAGGAAATTAATTCTTCCTTGATTGATCTTGATATTTTTCACGATTTATAATTATATTTAATTATGTGTTCAGTGGGCAAATGATAACATGGTATACTGCGCTTTTTGGCGCATAAAAAACATTGATTATTTCGTAACTTGTTGACAGATAATTAATTAATTATCATTATCTCTTGCTATAACCACGTGGGGGGGCTATTGTCCCATAAGGCGGGCTAAGACAGGAGCTAAAAGAACATTTCAGGTGGTTTATACTAGTTACGATAACTCTACTACTGAATTGGTACTTCAGACTCTAGATAGACCATTTGCGCCGCAGAAACACGGGTAAGAGTCGTGTGCTAGCTGTCCGTTGTTTCTTTTGACTTCACATCATCGCGAGGCGTATGCGCATTGCGCAGGCTCAGACACCCGGCAAGCTTTATGGACCGAGCGGCTTGCAGTGAGAGCACGGGTTTATAGTGGAGCACTGAACTCGGAGCTTACCTTGGGTTAGGGAAACCCTGGAATATTTAGATAGTGGCGTTACCTTCTGGTTTATACACTAGTATCTACATCATTATTCATTCAAACATGAGGACAAGTTTATAACTAATATTAATATATTCAGGAAAATAACGCATCGGATAATTTTTAAACGATTTTTCCTCAATTCGTCACATTACTGTACGGTAGCGAGAGGCGCGCGCACCGAGGCCACGGCGGCACGAAGATCATGGAGGGGCTCAGTGATCTACAAACGTGGCGTTTAGTGATATTTCTTATCTACCTCGATTCAACTCGATCTGCATGGATTGGAGGTAGGCATTCAGTACGAGATTATTATGATAGGGCAACTAAGGCACTGTATGGTGTTTCTGTTCGAGCGGTACGTCACGGGGCGTGGCTTTGATCCCGGCTGACTACAAAACGGACGCTTCTAACGGAGGAACCCCTGGTGGTAGCGCACTACAGTGTCCGCTTGACGAGCTGCCACCCTTACGCAGACGTGCCGTCGCCGACTCCCGCGCGGGGCGCTCCGGCAGCGGCTCCGAGAGCCCGGCCCGGTCTAGGCTGAAGCGTGGTTACCACCGTCGACCGCAGTGTCATTTAACATCAGGCGAGGCGGTGGTTCAACGCTAGCCAAATAATAATCAATAGCCACAGCCCGCGGCTTCACCCGCGTAGTGTAGGTACGTGAAACAACACCGTGAGTTTACATGACGTAAAGAGCCGATGACAAAGCGATTGATAAAAACCAATGTTTGCCCAATTAGCATAATAATGTTTTTAAAACTGCTGAGAAAGGGTTGTGTGTGATATTTTTACATTTTTGCAATACTCGGCAGGCTCGTCCCCCTCCCGCTATGTGTCCCACGGGAGGCTCTCGATACTCACGCTGGACGGCTGGCAGGCGCCCCAGGCCCTCGCCTACTGCGCGCGCCGCGGAGCCCTAGTAGTGAAGGCTGCGTGCCGCTCCGACTTCGGCGCCCCGCTGTGGGTGACGCACCGCCCCAGCGGAGACCTCACTGACAGTACGTATACTACATGAGAATATGGTCCCTCGAACAATATCACCAGCTACATTCCATGTCACGGCACACACTCTCGACTCTCGAGCTCAATTATTATTGTAACATTTCGGGAAATTTGTAATGCGCCGATCCATTATCATCAATATTACTATTCATTATATTTATTATCATCAATATTATTTAAAACTAGCTGACCCGACAGACTTCGTACTGCCTAATTTCAATATTAAATTGCAATAATAAATGCCTATTAAATTGCAATAAAGTCCTGTCAAAATGATTTGCTATGTGCCATTTTTTTGTTCCTACATATTTTATAGTCGGGGCAAAAATTAGCTTGGTTTGTAGCATTTCGGGTTCTTCTACCTAAATTGCTTCATCTAATAGGAGGCATATCTATATCTAATAGGAGGCATATCTATATTATAGATTATTAATTTAACACATGCAATAATTAGCGATCATAGGTAAACAAACGCTGCACAAAACACTATAAAGGTACGAATTTGTTTCGTGTATCAGTTGACAAAACCAAACTCATTATTTCAAGTAATGTCTTAAAAACTGATGCATTTCAAAGTAAAACTTTATACAATAGCAATAAACCTCGTTTTAGTTAGAAAACGTTTGTATGGGAAAAAGAAAAAGGCTGTTTTTAGGGGCTTCCGGCAATTATTCGATATTTTCTCACCGTAAAAACCATCTTTGAACATCAACAATCATTTAAAAAAAGAATTGGCCAAAATATTGGTCCAGGCGTTGTTGAGTTATGCGCTTACCAACACATTTTGCGATTCATTTTTATATTACAGATAGATTACAATATTTACAATGTATGTAGAAATCGGTAACTTTTCAATCCAGCAAAGTGCAATCATTTCACATAATTATTGTATTTGCTTTAATAATTGCATTAATTGCTTAATACCTACACTGTACACTGTTCTATATCAGTAGGTAACAAAACATCTACCGGTGTTGTAATCCCGCGGACCTAAGAGGTTAATCTACACTAATACTATAAAGAGGAAAACTTTGTTTGTTTGGTTGTAATGAATAGGCTCAAAACCTACTGGACCGTTTTTAAAAATTCTTTCACCATTCGTAAGCTACACTATCCACGAGTATCATAGGCAACATTTTATTTTGGAAAAAAATAGGGTTCTGTAAGATTTTTGGGTTTTTTCGGACACAAGGTGTAAAAAATCAACCAGAAAAGTTAATTATTTTGCGTACGCTGCCTAAACTATAAAAGATAGAACCATAAAATGTTCTAATTAATTGTAGGTGTAATAAATATCTACAAAAAAGTCCGTGGCACACTATGTATGTCGAGTGAGGCCCAACAACTATTTTATTATTTAATAATCTAGAATTTTTAAATGGTAGTAATAATAATGTATATGGCATAACAACGTTTGCCATGTCAGCTAGTTTTATTTATAAAGTTCTCCTCTTTTTGCATTCTAATGTTTCTTTCTTTATAAAACTTTATACCTATTAGGTTCAATTATCTAGCTTTAATGTTTTTATTTCAGTTATTCGGTCGACTAAGTCAATATATGTAAGACTAGAGAATAATACTTGTGATCTATTTACATGTGAGGACAGTAATGACAAACAGTCTGACGTGTTGAGTGCGTATCCACTGCTTCAGAGTCGTGGACCGCCGTATACGAGAATATTTCTGCAGCCCGACGTCGACTCCGGCTTCGCAGGTACGTTCACACTGGAGCGGCGGCGGCGGCGGCGGCGGCCGAGGGGCCATCTGTGGATATAGCATGATATAGCATCTGTGGATATAGATTTTAATCGATCGATTCGTTTAAACGGTGTATTGTTTTCAGGTGTTCTAATGTTTGTAGTAAATGGTTTATTATTGCACCCTTGGGGGCCTTATAGCAAACCTGAACAGTTAAGATACGAGTATGAATTTTATGATGGCGAAGAGCTGAAAATTACACCATACTACAGGCCAGTGCACGGTCGACAGCACGATCTAACAGCCCAGTGCTCGATCCACGGCCAATACAGTCAGAGTAGTGAGTATCAGCTGTTACTTATTGTAAAGAGGCTGTGCTCTAACCACAGTGTCTCCAGATTGGGGGTTTTTTCCCCATGGGGAAAAATAAATTTTTTGCGAAATTTTTGGGGAAACGAAAACTGTGGGGAAATATATGGGGAACGCATTTTATTTTGGCAAAAGTTTGGGGAGAAATGTGAACACATTTTTTATTCAGTTATGTACCTAATAAATACATATTTAAGCTAATATTTGTTCTGTGTCGTGATTGAAATTGCACGCGTAAAACAATACAATGCTGCCAACATTATTCTTTCAATAACATGCCCGTAACCGCGTGTGGCACCGCTGCCAATGGCAAGTCAAACATGTCATTTTTTTACTATTATTTTAGCCATGGAATGAAATGTTTACTAACTTCATTCCGACTGAAGCTTATTATTGATTATGATTGTAATGGGCATTTCTATTTTTTTTTATAGTTAGTGTTTAAAAATCCATGTCCTGGAATAGACCTTACCCATCCAAAAAAAGTTAAATCTGTGTCTGTGTCTATAGATTAACCAATTATTATTATCAAAAAGATAAACAAACAACACAAAGTAAATCTCACAGATTAACAATCTTTAGGTTTTTAATCTCACGCAGTGGCAACGACGCTGTATGATATTCTGCTAATGATGACGTCAGCATGCTAAATTTTAAAATATTATGTTTAATAATATAACTATTCCATGGAAAACTAAAATATTCAAATTAAAGTGTTCTATATCTTAAGAAATTATGTAAAATTATAGGTCAGAAAATTTAAACACTGCCCATTGTGTTCAAGGAGTGAAGTCGAAAAACGTATATTTAAATTGTATACTTTTTGTTGAAACATGTCTAGAAATGTCAGACATTATCAACCTGCAATACTTACTTATTTTGAAATTTATGTGAGTATAATATCTGATATCCATAGTAGAACATTTTTTTTTTTTATTTTTTCTATGTCTTTTAGTTCTATCTAGGTAACCTCCGAAACGGCTGGACCGATTTTTACGGGACTTTAATTAATAGATACAGAGCTAGCTGAGACCACTGGGCGTATAATATGAAACTTTTATTCCGATAATCCCACGGGAACATTGGGATAAAACGGAAAAACTCATTTACGCGGGCGAACCCGCAGGACGCAGCTACCTACAATAATAAAATACAAGGACAAAGTATTTTGGGGAAAACTTTAGAAAAAGGTATCATTTTGGGGAAAATTTATACCTGATCTGGGGAAATTTCACATACTCAATCTGGAGACACTGTCTAACCAGATACCACCGTCTCTTAGACATCGCAGCCTTCAGTTAAGCCCCCGTTAAATTTTAATGGAATTTCTTTTTCAGATCCTTTCATAAACAATACCATGAACATGGAAGTAATATCGTTAACACTCGGTTCAGAACACAGAAATTGCCGAGTGTCCTGCGTTGTATCTAATGGCACGGAAACTAAGATAATGAATCTTGTTCTGACGCATGACCCATTTTCCTTTTGTAAGTACAACATTTAAAAACGCTAGGAGACTAACGCTTATCTATCCAGCCTCTGTGGCGTAGTGAGTGATGAGCCGACTACGAAACTCGATATGGCGAACACGACTCCCGCACAGGGTAAACTAATATTTATGTAGACCACAGGTGCTATTGCTTGAGTCTGTGTTTGTGGGAAAATGGTAATCTGATTCCCTAGATACAGGGAATTGTATAGTGAGGAGTCAGGAGCTATGTAAGTAATGTGATCGGGACGGGTTACTTATTTATTTGTAAAAAAATAATATAAATATTTGTTCGATTTCTGGACCCCAAATGCGAGTTACTGCGTCACTTTCATGCAAATAGTACCTACCGCTCTCGAGAAAGCTGCTACGTATTGCATATAGTATTCTCCGTCTTTGTTTCAGATCCGTACATCAGGGGGCTATCGTTATCCAAAACATTACGCAAATATAGCCCCCACAATACAACAACTATAATAGACTACGAATATACTTCGGATAGTGAAGTCACGCTGACGTGTATGTCTGGATCTAGTCCCGTTTATTACAAGTATGATGGTAAGTAAGACAAGCCTAAACCTAAACAAAGCATGCGAAAACAAAAGCTGAATCGGTCGTTTTTTTACCCAACTGCCGAAACTGCCGAAAGAGGGCTATATTTTTCGAGTGTCAAGTGTTCGAGTTATGTTGTTCGAACATTCGTAGATAGTACATACTCGTACTTATTCTAGTGGAGAAGCTACTCCGCGACGCGTCGCATGCGACGCTACTAGCGATAGTCGAGCGCCTCCGAGTCATTATACATACACTCGTACTGGAGTGACTCGATTGTTTCGATGCTTCGAACGTCTGGATGAGTCTAGGCTGTCAATGATTTTGTCTCGCAGAATAGTTTAAGGGAGTTCGACCTTTAGTCACTACACTACTTGTCTAACTAATGTTTCAGATAGTGAAGTAGAAGGAAATACTGTAGACATTTTCATGAAAATAAGTCGTTCTATATTGCACAATAAAACACTGCGCTTCAAGCTTCAACCCAACGTGAGCAGTGGCACCGTGTCTTGCAAGTCAGTTAAGGATTGGAACAACTACAGCACAGTGGTGCGCCTCGTGCGCACGCGCCGCGACGCCGAGCGGCGGCGGCTGGAGGACATGCTCAACGGTAACTTTACTATCTGTTCATATTTTTTATTAAAATTTATAAAAGTTTATCATACGTTTCTGAGTCCTGTTAAACACACATTCATAATGTATTGTGTAAATTGCATTGCAAGTAGGTATTGACCCCAACTGCCACCGCTACTCAACCGAGTTTACATAATATATAATATAAAGCCTTCGCCATGTAGTCTGAGATATTTCAGTGCAGTCATTGTCACAGTGATAGTCTTCTGACTCCAAGTCCAGGACAATCTTTAAAAATGTAGTCCATAATAATATTGGAGTTAGTCCACCCTTTTATCTTTTCTACATCGAACCTCAAAACTCGAAAAGCAAACCTCGAAAAGTAGTCAACGGATCAACTTGAATCGTTTACACAAAGTTAAACTTCTATGAAACTTTTTAAATGTATAGGAATTTGTATATTTCATTATATATACCTACTGCTACGAATCTGAAAGTATCTGAAAGTACCGATTGCGTAAACCCAGCTAACAATTTAAAATTATAGTGGTAGCTATAGCCAGCCCGCCTGGCTACAGCGACCGCGCTCGAGCAGAGACCTTGTCGCCGAGCCTCCGCTTTCAAGCTGTTCTGGTTGTGTGACAGCGATCAGACGCGAGCCTATACCTATCATAGTAAGAACTGTGTAATTGTATTTATATTTTTTTCCGTAGATCGTCCTTCATCGCATGAATATTATAAGAGTGGATCTTCTGAAAATAGTTTTGGTGAGTGAACATACTAACGTTTAATTTATTGTACCTTTATCCAGAAAATAATAAATTCGCCGTGGCCTTTTTGCTTGTTACGTTTATTGATGCTTGAAACGTACCTCCGCTTGCGGCGGCGACTGGACTGGACAGTGGACAGTGGACAGGCCGACAGAGGAGCGGCAGGCTTGCGGCGGCTCATATTGTACCAACCTACACGACTGTTGTTACATTTGAAGACCGGGCTTCAAGGGTGACCTCAATAAATGTTCATGCCATTGATTCTGTTTTTTTTTTGTAGATATTACAAATGAAGCAAAGGGCAGTGTGTATAATGTGTATATAATTTTGATCGTATTCTGTGTGCTGCTCTTCATCATTGGCGCGTTGACAACGGGCATCGTTATCGTGGTTAAAGGTGAGATAAGATGCTGATCGACAACGACATGGCGGCAGATGTGCTTGCTGTGGTATGACGCTTACTGAATATTATGACAACCACGTGAAATGGATCACTACACTGAAAAAATCAACTCCTCAATCAAAACAAAACATAGCTGTGGAGCGCTCACCGGTGTAGCGAGCAAACCACTCAATAGAACGGAAACACAAAGATGGCCATCGATTGGCGTTTCAAAATGCGTTCCCTTGCACTCAATTACTAACTTTGATTTTAAAAATAATAGGTTTTACGGAAAATTTCGTCATTTTTCTGAACATTATTTTTTTCAGTACGGCGTAACAGGTCTCTCAATGAAGGCTACTCTGAGAACGTCAGAGAAGGGCTCGTCCTCGACCGTGAACAGAGCCACGTCGACGTCGCGGCGGAGTGCGGCCACGACCACGTGTACGAGACCATACTGGAACAGGAACCGGAACACATATATGAAGAACCTATTGCCCAAACAACGCGTAAGTTCGTCCTCGCGGTGGATGTCTTCGGCACTTATATAAAATACTAGTTGACCCGACAGACGTTGTCCTGTCATTGTCTCTATGGAAAAAAAGCTTCCTCTCATCTCTCTTCCTCTATATCTATCTCTTTCCCTCGCACTCTATCTCTCACCCTCTATATTCATTTCTTTCAGATTTTTCCCAGAATTAGTGACAGGTGTCAATTGTATCTACCTACAACCCGATTTTATCAGATATATTTTTCCCAGTTTCCAATTCTTTCCCGTGGTAACAGGATAAATAGTATCCTATATTCTTCTCCTGGTTCTCAGCTACCTTCCTACCAATTTTCAGCCAAATCGGTTCAGCCGTCCTGGAGTTATAAAAAGTGTAACTAACACGACTTTCGTTTATTAATATAGATACCTAGATAGTTTTTGATATTTGTTTGTGCGCGAATTAGACCCGTTAAGCGAATTAATAATATTAATTAGCTTAACGGGTCTAATTCGCGCATATGTCTTCGGTGCTTTGTATAATTCGACATATTTTTACAAACGGTGCCGTACATTTGGCTCGCTGCGCTGGTTCATAACATTAGGTAAATTGAAGACAAAAACGTGGCACATGAAGGATACGTTACATTCGCAGGAGACATCTCTCTGAGACCGGCCTACCCGCCGCCCGCAGGCACCACGCCGCCACCGGAAGGTACGTTGCTATGGTTACCACTATAAGTGCGTCTGCGGCACATATCTACATGCCTGGTATCGTGAATGTCAGAGGATCTAGGTCCATTCTTGCCTCAAAGAAGGACTTAGGACATACCAATTTATAAAAACATGTTTATATCAAGATCTGAATTGCGATCCAGTAACTGAGTACTTCCGGGCACGGCTCACACTTTCTATCGACAGCTCAATTGTTCTATGGTTTATTGTCTTATATTTTGTCCGATGTGACGTTTGTGCCACACGCTTCGATACTTTGCTGGCCCATTATAATATCTCACACATAATAACTTCGCAATTCAACGGTGAAATGCAGCCAGCGTTCTTGGCATCATGCCGAACGCCAAATTTTGTTACAATATTAAGGTTCGAGTCATCCTGATATCAAATGAGTGCTGTTATTCAACGAGTCACCGGCAGAACTACAACACCCGCACCGGCCGGCGCGCGCGGGTACTAACCCTGAGTGTCGGTTTCCAGGATCTGCCGCAGACGCGCCCTACATACACTACGAGACGCCGTACGCTTTCAGGGTGTTCCGGATGGGAGTGCCTGTGGTCCAGTGGCCGGGTAACGATGCATTTACTCTACTGAACGTTCGGCATAAACTAGCTAGTATCCATTTATTAATAGTTGACCATTTTTTTTTTCAGATCGATTCAAACTCAGAGGCTTTCGCCATCACGACCGTAAAAGGTGTTCTGAATTCTAACTCAACACATCACTCCACTGAAAATGTCTTAGCAATAGCGGACGAGGCTTTTGAATATGAATTTCCAGAAAGCAACGCAACGCCTGGTCTTTCAACTTAATTTTATTGACGACACGACGATGGTATTACAGTCATGGTAGTATCGATGTTATAACACTCTTCACCAAAGCCCGGTGCCTATGCCGCATGCCGAGGTCGGCGCGCCGCATAAGTACAAGGATTCTCTTTATCAATAGCTCGGTTCTATTCTTTACTCACTGAAATAATATAATATTATTATTATTGTACTTAATGTTAGTAGATATTAAGGGTCCCCCAAGTTGGCCACGGCGTTTTTATAATACATTACTAGGTACTTATGATAAAGTTGAAGGGTCAACAAATACATTTTACTATTTTACTATTTAAACGTTAGGTACCAATTTTTATTGGTTGGTTATTTTTTTCTATAAGCAAGCATTTCTCACATGGTAGGCGCAGATTGTTTGCTGTTTTGTTGTTATAGATTATCTAAATAATACGTATTAATTTATATAGTCATAGGTTAACTTCATAGTTTATATTTTAGTATGTAGTTTACTTCTATTTCTAAAGTCGGTTTTTGTAGAGTTAACGCTCAAAAATAAAATATGGTTTTTGTAATAGAAAACGAAAATAATATTCATTGTTTTATTAAAAATTGTTGCATTTGAGCTTTCAAATGCAACAATTTTTAACCGCTTGGTTAACCGACATCAAAGCAGAAATGATCTCTCTTCGGCAGCCGATAATTCTTTCTTCAGCTTGTCACGCTGCGGACGCTTACTGTTGTAAGAATGCTGAAGGAAACTGAGTGCACTTTGATATAACATATCTTTCAATAGTCAGTATTTAGATGGCTATATGCATCGTCACCGACCCGCAGTAACTTTTAAGTACTGTTTATAATATTAGGAAATATTTTATTATTTTGTAATTTCAACTAATCCTTATCGCTGTGTGTAGCCGTTACGCCGCTACACTGTATCCCCACAACGAAACCTACGCCGCTACACTGCTACGCCACTATGCCGCTACACTGCTACGGCTGCTACACCGCCGCAGCATCATAGCTTTTTACCTGTCTGTCAAAAATGCTGTCTGCTAAAAAAGGCCTGCCATGTTTAATTGTTAGAGATTAGTGCATGTTAAATAATTCTTTTTCGTGACACCATGGCCGGATAAATACCAAACGCTTACGATAAGGTATTAAAATATACATTATGTTATGAAATGTTTTTTCAATAATGGCCGTCTAAGAAGTAATGATGAACCGCCCGCACCTCCCTCGTCGCGTTTCCCCACCACCAGCACAAAGAGACTGTTTAGCATTACAATGTGCCAAAAGATATTTTTACCTACCCTCATTTGGAACATTTACAATTATAATTGCAGACCTTTGTCAAGTACGTACTCGGGATGGTTTTACTTTGTTTGATTAAGTAAATAGTTGGTGACGTGAATATTATTTTATTTGAAATTTTGTTGGTTGTAATGAAATTATTTCAAAGTGCGACTCGAGATGTTTTTAATAACAAAGTGTAGGTACCTAAGTACTATTTATACCTACTTTGAATGTTTCTACAAATCATTTATTGGTATCTAGGTATGGGGCATGGGGTAGGTGGAATATAATAACTGTTCAAAAAATTATATTTTAGACAATTAACTTAATGGAAAATGAAGCGAACCTAAAGTCCATGTGAAGCCGTGAGGGGTGTAGCGAGCTGCGGCGCGGCGGCGGCGGCGGCGCTGCGTGCGTCGGCCGCTTGGCGCCGCGCCAGGGCACAGGTGCCGACACCTCACACTACTGCAGGGCATACTGACGCAGAAGGTCCACTATCCGTGCAGCACTTTGAGGTACCCTGACCAAAGCGGAACCCTAATAGAACCACTGCATTTGCCACACAGTCGCACAGTATCGCACTTTCCCTTTCTACTATCATTCCTAAGAGTCACTGCCGCTCCGGTCTGATACCAGAGCTTGGGTCAGGGTGAGGTCAGTTCAATTGAAGTGAGTTTACTCATAGAGCTTGCTAAATTGTAATCGAGTAGTTAGCTTAGCGGTTGGTTGTTGTAGTAAGGGAAGTGTCCGCACTGGTTTTCCCACGCTGTGTCCCGCAGAGATATTACGCTAGTCAGTGTTCAGATAACTCCTTTGTGCCCGCTGCTTCCCCTGTTTTAATCTCCGCTACTACGCAACCTTAAAAAGAGTGCGTTCTCTTTGCACTATTTTTGGTCAGTTTTTAGTGAAAAAGTTTAAACACGTCTTATACGGAATAAGTACCTTATCATGTAAGTAGGTATCTATCTATAAAACTAAGTATGTGGGTAGGTTATAATAAGTCCCACTAAAACACCTACAACGGCTTAAGAAGATCGTTAGGAAGGCATTATCGTTAGACCAAGCCCGCTCCCATTGATAGCTCGGGGGGCACTCGGGGGCTCTGACCTGGGCACTAGGGGGCACTCAGATGCACTTGGCACGTAGGTAATAATTTGTGGATTAGTTGAATGCAGCTAGACAGTGGGGGAAAAACGTACCTACACTATGGGAACCTATTACTAAGACTCCGCTGTTCGTTTCTCCGTATGTCTTTCTGTCACCAGGCGTTTTCTCATGAACCGTGATAGTAAGACCGTTGAAATTTTCCCAGATTATGTATTTCTGTTGGGATTGTCAGATTATGTATGCGTCTGAGGGGGTTCCCATGCAAAAGACATGATTTTTTTGCCGTATATACCTATTTGTAGATAATGGTACGGAACCCTTCTTGCGCGAGTCCAGCGCGCACTTGGCCAGTTTTAAAGAGTACATAAAGGTTAGCACCAATGCTCCGAGAACGATGAGTGTTCGCAAACGGTGCGTCTTCCGTTCTAGGTTTCCACAGCCGTGCGTGCCGCTTGAGCTAGTGATGCCAGCTGGCGACGGTCCAGCCGGCACGTGGAGGCATAACTAATGTGTTTTTAAGCCTGGAAGCAAGCAAGTTTCACATTCGCTGGCTCGGTCTCACGCAGGGGTCGTAGCCAACTCTAGCAACTACAAATTGAAGTAATCGATATCTTATTTTAATACTCTCACACGATTTTGACCTCCTTCCCACTTTATGAAAATGAATGGGACAGCAATAACATGAGCTGTGTATTTTTTTACTGTTGTAGTAAAATGAGGTTGAGGGCATGTAACATGCTGAGCCTTGAATGGCCAGTATGCTGCTCTCAGAACCAGTGCTCTCAAGACCAGAACATCCCTAGAGACTTGACGACAACTTTTCTGCTTGAGTGTAGTTGCTAGCTAGGTGGATACTATAGCGCCAGATTGATAATTTATTCCTGAACCCTTCGAGTGAAGCCGCTCCTCTGTTGCGCTCAGCTGGTTTCGAACCCAAGCCTTGCCGCGTGCGATATTAATATAATACTTATTCTTCTAAATCATTGCCTCTAAGTTAGTTTTATACTGTAACTGGCATGTGAAATCACAGATGTGACATCGCGCTTCAAGCGGTTCGACCTCGTTCGCTTTGAAACTGCAAACAATCTCAACTTCGACGATTTCATTTCGCGAGCACTTATCGTGTGCACACTTGTACCCGAGCCGTGCAAACACCACCGATGTTGCTCGATGCCCGTTAAACAAAGCAACACCTAAAGTTTAGGTGTTGCACGTTGCACGTGCACGTGCTTGTTACACGTTGTAAGCATTCATTAAGGTCCTAAACCTAATTAAAAATATACTATACTATCCTACTCATAACGGGCATTTCTAACCGACTCCAAAAAAGGATTATTAAAGGCCTAATGTATTTTTTTAGAATTTTCATCGGTTGTTTATTGGTGATTAGGTATCGTGGACCGAATTGGCTCATATGAGCGCACATTGTCGTTTTAAGTCTCGACACGTTCATGAATGTTTGTAACTTGGTCAGGAAGGGTTTGCAGGTTTACCAAAGCTGTTGTTAAAACGTTAGGCAAATAATGTTTGTTTTTATAAAACAATAAATTTATACATAGTATTATATGTTGTATGAGCTCATGTTTTTCAGCTCCGCTGTGGACGACAGCCTCTGTTCGGAAAACTTCGTATGTATTATTGAATGAGTGAATTCAAGAATTGATCGCTGACAGGTGCATTTTGCCGACAATACAATGCTATCCACTTCAACGTTGCATCGCCGACTAACGGAGGCATCACGCTCGAACTCTCCACGAAGGTAACTACAGCTTTCTCCTGGTAAAATCTACCCAGTACTCGCTGCATTCGTACTCCCACAGCATCCATTGCAGGTAGGACCACTCGCTGCTGTACACGGACAGTTCTGGAACAAGTGTTACTAGTGCTGTAGCCGCTCGTGCTGCGGGTGTTCAATGGGTGCGTGGAGACTTTTCACAAACTTTAGACGCACCTATGCATACATCAGTCACGTATTTAAATAGCAACAAACAGAGGGAACAGTAACTAGAGTGAAACTTTTACAGTGACCAGAGACGGGAACCCCTACGGATTAACGAATTACGGATTATGTTCAGTTAGACATGGTTACAAAAAAATTGTAATCTGTTAACGATCTCACCTCAGTTTATAATCTGACTGGTTCTGTTATAAGCAACACGGTTTACAATAAGTAGGTACCCTGTGACGGTGACTCGGGCTAGGTGACCGCACTACAGTGCTGTAGTACTCTACGGACGGGACGACTCACTGTTGTAGTCGCCGTAGTAGTCGTGGCAGTACTCCTTGAGGTGCGGACACACGGTGTCGGCCCACGTGTTGGAGTCACCGTACGTGTCCGGCGTGGCGCGGCATATGACGTCAGGCCTGCAAGCAAGTCGTAGCAACATCCGCACTTATACTGAACAGATGTTGAATTTGGCATTAGCTATACTCGTAGACTATTAAGTAGAAGTGATTAGGTATTACCTTACGAGTTCCATACATTGGAAGAGGTCGTTTAAGCATACCGAAGAGTTATGAGTACCGCGGATGCGCGTGTCAAACTCCATCGGCTTGAAGAACAAGGTAGGGTCGTCATCGTCCTGTCCCCTCGTGCAGCCCAGGGACACTGCGGACATATTATTATACAGCCCACGCTGGTACAAGCCCAGCAAATGATACGACATAAAAACTGGCCTTAATGGGAAATAAGACCAGCTACTTTTGGAACTAACGAGCTGATCAACTAAACGGGTATTTCTAAAAACACTTGAGTAATATTATGATCCAAAGCACCACATCGGCAGTGACGTGCATCATCGCACTAAACAGACGAATCTAGATCTAACCGGTTACAGGGATGGTCAGCCGTCTGTAGCCTAAGCCCACTAGGTATAAAGGAACGTGTGAAACCACACGTGTATAACGGAATGTAATAAAGGAGTTACACACAGTACGCAAGGCACGCCCCGCTCAACATATTGGCGAGCATCAAGAATTTCATTTCTCGACGGCGCACTCGCGTCCACTCGCTCGTCACGACCGCTCTATTCTGATGATGAATGCGTCTCATCTAAATCTTGATAGTCGATCGGCCACGCTAATTAATATTCAATTAGTCTAACTTGCTGTTGATGATTTAAGATTAAGATAAGAGTGTTATAGGACCTCATTTGAAGTACTCACCCCTTTGTCTCTGGCCAAACGTACCCTACTGAGGTAGGTACAATGCGGAAATGTAGGACCCACTCACAACCACATCGCTTGGCACAATCTGAAGTTAAATCTACTAGATTTACAATAACACTAAAGCTATTTACTTACCTACTTATTATTGTATGGCATTGAGGTGAGAATACCAAAAAATAACCTTATGTTCAATCCCACAGATTCTGATATGGGATGGGGTTTCTCCCAGAAAGAGAAAGAGAAAGGGGGATATTAGCAATAAAATTAATCACACGAGTACCACATTATGTATTAGGTAGGTACTACATGAACAGTTGTCGTGCACAAGTGTAGGTGTATCGCGGACGGAGTCAGTCGTCGTCGATGAAGCGCGCGGGCGGCGCGGGCGGCGGCGGCGCTCGGTACGGCCTGGGAGCAGCCGCGGCGGGGCTCGGTACTGCGGGAGCAGCAGATCATGCATAATGACATAACATAGAGGTAGGTAATATGCACTTGCGGAAATAATGAGGGAGCTAACAGTTCATAAAATATGCTGCGAGTCGGAAATAGTCCTGCCTCCGAGACATATCTCGCTATTCGCAATGTGATGAGGTCAGAAAGTACTCTTACTCGTAGGTTCGTTGAACGTTTCCGGCTGGCTCACAGTGCTGCCATCGGGCATATATCCTGAAACACAATGTTTTGACTAGTAGGTATAGGTACCGGCGCTCCGCAGCCACACTCGGGAGTCCGCAGGGATCTTGGAGGACCCTCACCCTCACGGGTCGCCCGAGTGGCGCAAACACATACCTAGTACCTACCTATCTAATATAATCTATTCTGTGTTTGTCTGACCAAATGCAGTTTTGTTCTTCACTAACAAAGGCCGCGTCTTACGTAGGTACTACTAGGTATGTGGATCGTCGCGCATCACTCACTGCGCCGGACGTTGGGCCACTAGGGCCAGCCCCGATTATTAAAAGCCGCCAGCTTAAAATCATTAGCCGTAGGTACCAGTTACTGCGCTTTCCATGGGCGCGTTAAACTCTGAGACTATACAGGCCGGTACTACCTGATCATACAAATATACCACTACACGCAGGCATTAGGCTCGCCAATCGGCAGCGAGTAGCTGACTCACCGTGTGCGCCGGCGCCGGCGCTCTGCACGGTCTCCACCGGCGCCGGCGCGGGAGCGGCGTCCCCGTCTCCCGCCGGCTGGCTGTCCGAGTGCGAGGCAACGTCGGACTCCGCGTAGTGAAACCCGTCTAATTGGAAACAAGCAACTGAGTAGAAAGGCGCGCGTGTGCCTAGGTACCTACCTACAGCCGAGCTGCCGTTCCGTCTCGTCACGGGAGCCTCGGCAGCCGGGAGGACCCCGACTAGTTAAGTGATGTAAGGTGTCGGTCAGAATGGCGGGCGATCTCTAAATAAATCGAAACTATAGGTGCCTACTACAACGAATGTATACCTTCCTACGGAAAATGTACGTTCTACCTATCTACTAAATTGTACTAAAATGTGTAAATGTACGTAATTATATTTCCTCGCTTCATTCTTCAGATATGATTTGATTACCAGGTAGTCCCTCTACTTACTAGGCAACATCGCACGATTTTTAAAGACTTAAAACGAATAGACTGTATTTCCGGTTTACCCTTCCCTAGTTCGCCATCTTGTCGTTTACTCATTCCTTTTTCGTGTTCGGTAAAGATCGCACGCGCATTTCACCATGCCGAAAAGAAGTGCAGAATCTAAAATAGTACGATTAAAAAATAAAATAAGGAAACTTGAACAAATTGAACGACGACGAAGAATCATCTCCATTGCAATCATCATCGGATGATGAAGGTACGTAACAAAATAAACAATACTATGCTTATATACTGGTCGCATAGCTGTGATTATTCATAAACCTAAGAAATCTATTTGGTATGCGTTGGGATTGACCGAGAGTCAATAACATTGACATTTTCCAATAGACTATAAAAATTGCATAACGACCAATTTTGCATCGGGGTTGACTGCGAGTCTTCAACGATGACAACAGCAGATAAAATGGGCTATCTAAAATAGATGTACAATCTCTGCGCAAGTTCAATCGAAAACTAAACATTCGTTTAATCGTTTTCCGATTTCTTTTTTCTTTAACTACCCTCAAATATATTTTTTCTTCACAACCTTAATTGCAAAATTGTAATTATAGGTAACGAAGATCCTGAACTGGTCGTAAATAATAGCAATGTCGCGACCCCGGAACCAGCGCCGGACATCACACTAGACGCAGGGCACGAGGCTATTATGGGTATCCCGTGCCAAATTGAAGATGAGGCTGGAACCAGCCTTCAGGATACGGCCACGACAAGCGCGGATCCGGGTTTAGACCCTGAACTACTGTCTGCTCTTGGCGAATCCACGTCTGAAACCCCTGAATACGGCGATAAGGTACACAATAATTTATCAAAATTATGGGCCCCCCTTTTAAAAAAAGGAATGGCCAAAGACGGTAAAGACAAGATGATCAAGGATTATCTGATACCGGACAATTGCCGACTTCTTCAAGCGCCAAAACTGAACGCAGAAATATCTGCTGCGGTACCAGACATGGTGCGTAATCGCGACAAGACCCTCTCCGCCGCTCAACAACAGCTCGGGTCGGGAATTACCGCCGTCAATAGAGGCATCGATATACTTGTAGAAATAACTAATTAGCGTAAGCACATCTTAGTAACACCTAAAGATAACAGATGGCGTTGTCCGGCCAGCTTTGTCAATCCTAGATCGCGGTGACAAGATTCTCCGTAAGTTGAGGTAGGCTGGCGGGATTTTTAAATAAATTGAATTACTTGTGGCACTAGTGGTTTGATTTAAAAGTCACCTCAGTGAAACATCCTTGGGTTCTTTGGACGCCTGGTGAGGTTGTTCATGGTCCTTCGAGCCGGATGCGTCAATATTTTCTATTGGCAATACCAGGAGGAATCGAATTTTTGTATACACGCTTGCGGACGGTGGATCGCCGTTGCAAACGCAAGCCTTAGGAGACGCGGCCGCGTCGGAGCTGTGCTACTGGCGCGAGTGCCCAGTTGCCCACCGGACGAAGTGCCCGCCAAGTGCTTGCTAAGTGCCTGGCGCTGCAACTCGACGTGTATACTACGGACAGTAGTTCAAGGTGAACACTGTCAGGAAACAGAGACGTACCAAGGAGTGGTACTGTCAGGCTACAACACACGCCATCCGACTCACTGAGACCCAGGAAAGTCATCGCGCTGCGTGCATCGTGGAATCAACAGAGCCCCATAGCGGGGAAAGTGTACGTCGGACACCACAGGAATGAGTGAAGTGAAACCGTGAGTACTCTTAAAAAATTTATGTAAAAGTGAATAATTTCTCAAGAGCGAAGATTTGAACTTTGAAAAATTTTGTCATACCTACTTGTTAACTTTAAAAACTAAACTCAATAATCCAAATAGTTTGAATTGTAAATCAGTTTAGGACTTAGAATAATTTGTCGAAAAACGAGGGAACGGGGAACCTATGCCCAAAACTGCTACGGATTTAAGTTCCCAAACACTTAGAAAATTTTGCTCGATTTCTTGGAGACATCCGACTAGTGTTAGCAGCACTTTGCAGTTTTGTGTTTAAACTTCGTGGTCAACAAATAAATATATTAAGTTCATATTTATTCATAATGGAATTGTTATTAAATTTTCAAGATGATTTGTTTAAAAGAATGTCCAAGGCAAGGGGAAACTTTAAAAAGACGCCTAAAGACCGATTGAAAAAAGAATATGTAGAAGCTCGACTAGAGTCTATCGATCAAATTTGGCTTGAATTTCTGAGTGGTCACAAGGAGTTGATGCGGAATTACGCTCGCGATAAATTAAATGAAACTGCGTACATAAAAACCGACATCTACGATCAATGTGAAGAAATTTACATGGACCATAAAGGAGAGCTAAAATCTAAATTGTCGAACTTCAATGTAGTACAGTCCAGTAAGGGCGAAACTGTAAGTATGAACGCAAGAGCAGTTCAAGCTAAACTACCCAAGATAAGCATTCCAAACTTTTCAGGAGTTTATTCAGAATGGACTTCTTTCAAGGACCTTTTTAAATCTTTGATTATTCAAAATGAGTCTCTAGACAATGTTCAAAAACTTCATTATTTAAAAGGTCATCTTACGGGTGAAGCTGAGCAACTCTTGCGACACATACCTGTACAGGAGTCAAATTTTGAAAGGTGCTGGCAGCTGCTTGAGGAAAGGTACAACAATAAAAAGTACATCTGCCATCATATTTTAAAACGATTTCTCAGTCAAAGAAATGCAACGGTTGAGTCGGCAACCGCGTTGAAAGACCTTGTCGACACAACCAACGACTGCCTGGCTACTCTCTCCAACCTAGGCATCGATGTAAGAAGTTGGGACGTTTTGATAATTCACATTTTGACTTTGAAACTGGACCCAGAGTCGCGACGCCAATGGGAGTTCAATGTGACGACCAGTACTTCGTCAGATGAACTACCAACCTATGTTCAATTTAAAGAGTTTTTAACTAATCGATTCAGAGCAATCGAGTTTCTCGGCCCAGATTCAAAGTCCGGACATAAGGTTCAAAATAATAATACTAAGATTAAAACACTGCATGTAACAGCTTCCACAACTTGTCCGTTCTGTTCGGAAGGTCATAAACTCAGTAAATGCAAAACGTTCCATAAGGAAACTACTGAATCTCGACGGAAGTTTGTTTACGACAATAATGTTTGCTTCAATTGCTTGGGAAGCAATCACTCTGCCAAGGAGTGTCGGTCAAATGTAAGGTGTAGCATTTGCAAGCGAACTCATCATTCGCTGTTGCATCCCAAGGGTGCAAATTCATCTGAGGATAAAAAGGGTGAATGCATTGGTATTTCATCAGAAGGTGCCACAACTTCATCGACAAATGCGACTACATCATCCCTAATGGTGTCCTGTTTAGCAGCCGGCAAAGTACAACAACAAGTGCTTCTTGCTACTGCATTGGTCAAGGCCATCTGTAACAATGGGAATGAGTACAGCATTCGCGCGCTCCTAGATCAGGGGTCGCAGGCTTCTTTTGTAACGGAGTCGACCGTTCAATACTTGGGCTTAAAGAAAACTTCATCAAATGGACAAATAACCGGTCTAGGCGGAGACAAGAACATAACCTCAAAGGCAATGGTCACCATTGAAGTTCGGTCCCGAGTTAATCCGGAGGTGAAAATTGCCGTCAAGGCACACGTGCTGAAAAACATAACGTCTCTTCTACCAACAAGACGAGTAGAAACTAGAGAATGGCAGGAACTCGGTGATTTGGTGCTGGCTGACCCCGAGTACTGCACTCCCAATCACATAGATCTTCTCTTGGGCGCCGAAGTATACGGAGTGATACTTCAGGATGGTGTGAAGAAGGATCCTTGCGGTACACTCATCGCGCAAGCGACAAGCCTCGGCTGGATCCTATCAGGTGCCATAAGCTGCAACATCAAGCCATCCTCGCGCATCACTGTGATGCATTGCTGTGCAAACGATGAGTTGCTAAGAAAATTTTGGGAACTGGAGGCAGACACACCACAACCAAAATCCCTTATGTTTACGGAAGAAGAAAAACGCTGTGAACAAAAATTTGCAGAGACAACTCGGAAAGATAGCAACGGTAGGTACGTAGTGCGTCTACCGTTCAGGAATGGAATTCCTGAGGTAACCGGGTCTCATGAAATCGCAGTAAAGCGATTGAAATCGCTGGAGCACAGGTTAAGTAAGGACGAACACTTAAAAGAGAAATATCAGGAAGTTCTTGATGAATATCTAGCTCTTAACCACATGGAAGTAGTATCCAAAACTGATGTTATGAACCCGAATGCAATTTATCTACCCCATCATGCAGTAGTCAGAAATGACAAGGAAACTACAAAGGTGAGAATCGTGTTCGACGCCTCCTGTGCTGGAAAAAACAGTTTATCACTAAATGATCAGCTACTAGTGGGACCTACTATTCAACCAGAACTTCGGCATATCGTCATGCAATGGAGGTTGCCGCCAATTTGTATTTCAGCCGACATCGTTAAAATGTATCGGCAGGTGAAGGTCGATGCCAAAGACGCTGATTATCAACGAATTCTGTGGAGAACAACAAAGGGTTCTGAAATTAATCATTACAGACTTAACCGAGTAACTTTCGGCACAGCAAGCGCTCCATATTTATCGGTGAAGGCACTTCAGCAAGTAGCACTGGATCACGGTGAAAAGTATCCTCTCGCCGCGGACAGAGTGGCGAAACATTTTTACGTTGATGACTTGATGACTGGCGTTCAGAACTGCAATGAAGGAAAAATGGTGTTTCAAGAAATGAACGAACTACTGGGAAAAGCAGGTTTTGAACTCCAGAAATGGAACAGCAATAGTGATGAGCTAGTGCAGGAGATGAATGGAGAGGAACATGGAAATAATGGCATAAAAGAAGCACTAAATATAAAAGAAGATGAATTAATAAAAATAATGGGTCTCACATGGAATCGCAGCGACGATACCTTCCGATACGCAGTGATTCTTCAGCCGCTCCAGGAACCTGTAACAAAAAGAAGAATTATTTCAGATATCTCACGCCTCTATGATCCACTTGGGTGGGTTGGGCCAAGCATAATCATAGCAAAAGTAATGATACAGAAGCTTTGGTTGGCAGGACTGGGCTGGGACGATGAGGTTCCAGATACTTTACTACAAGAATGGTTAACTTACCGCGAGGAACAGACCATGTTGGGTAAAATTCGCATACCAAGATGGGTCGGGACGAAGGCAGATGATGTCCAGGTTGAATTGCACGGTTTCTGCGACGCGTCCAAAATAGCATATGCAGCAGTGATTTATATCCGGGTGATTGACTGTGAAGGAAAAGTAAAAGTGTCATTGATTACAGCAAAAACTAAAGTAGCGCCGGTAAAGCAAGTGTCAATACCTCGCTTGGAGTTGTGCGGTGCTGTTCTGGTCACGAGATTAATTCTTGAGGTTGCGAAGGTCTTGAATGTTGAGAAGCACAACATTCACGCATGGACCGACTCTACAGTCGTTCTCGCATGGCTAAACAGCCATCCAAGTAGGTGGAACGTGTTTGTTGCAAATCGGGTATCAGAAATTTTAACTCACCTTGACCCACAAAACTGGTGTCACGTCACGTCAAAGCAAAATCCTGCCGACTGCGCATCTCGCGGGTTGCGACCATCTGAACTTGTGGACAATGAGTTATGGTTTCATGGGCCAAAGTTCATTTCATTAGAACACATAAACTACCAGAGACCAAAGGATGTGCATACTGAAATGGAAGCCGCCAAGATTCACTGCGCTACTGTAGATAACCGCGTATCAAGCTGGGACAATTTCTCTTCTCTTACAAAAACGATAAGAGTGATGGCGTATTGCCGGCGATTTCTTACCAACTCCCGGATAATAAACCCGAAACGAAATACAACCTATCTAACAGCGAAAGAGTTAAGAGAGGCGTTGAAGGTATGCATTCAACAATGCCAGTCAAACTATTTCAATGTGGAAATAGGCCTTATCAAAGGAAGTAAAAACTTACCCAAGAGCTGCAAACTCCTCACGCTGAATCCATTTCTTGATGAGGACGGCATCTTGAGAGTAGGAGGAAGACTAAATTTCTCACCATTAACCTTTGACAGGAAACACCCTATCCTAATCCCAAAGGAATCCCATTTAGCAGAACTCATAATTGCAGATTCTCATGCGCGGACTCTTCATGGCGGACCACAAATCACATTGACATGCATCCAGTCAAAATACTGGATCATAGGAGCAAAACAGCTTGTGAAATCACACTATCACAAATGTGTCACATGTGCCAAAAATGCCGCTGCTACAAAACAACCGTTAATGGGTCAGCTGCCTGCTGCCCGAGTAACACCAACTCGTCCATTTAAGCACAGCGGAGTTGATTACGCAGGACCCATTCAAGTCAGAACGAGTAAAGGCAGAGGCCATAGGTCTCAGAAAGGCTACATTTGTTTATTCGTATGTATGGCAACACGCGCCATACATTTAGAACTGGTAAGCGACCTTACCACCGAAGGGTTCTTGCAAGCCTTTAAAAGATTTGTGGCAAGGCGCGGGCATTGTCAACATCTATGGAGCGATAACGGCACCAATTTTACAGGAGCTTCGGCGGAACTGAAAAGGTGCAGTATTTCTGAGCAGAAATACATGGATGAGATCGCCGAGTTGCTAGCAAGCAACAACTGTGAGTGGCATTTCATACCGCCTCACTCACCCAATTTCGGAGGACTGTGGGAGGCTGGTGTAAAATCAGTAAAATACCATCTTAAAAGAGTTATTGGAAACTCAACATTGACATTCGAGGAAATGGCAACAGTGCTAGCCCAAGTGGAGGCATGCCTCAATTCTAGGCCGATGTCAAGCGTCACCGACTTGGAAAATGTCGACATTCTAACACCTGGACATTTTCTCATCGGAGAGCCGTTAGTGACTGCACCAGACCTCAATTATGAGACATTGAATGTGAGCAACCTGAGAAGGTGGCAACACACACAAAAAATGTTGCAGATCTTCTGGCGAAAATGGTCGCAAGATTATTTAACAAAATTCTTGCACCGCTATAAATGGGCTGTCGACAATAATGCGTCACCTCGCATTGGGGACGTTGTAGTTGTAAAAGAAGACAACCTACCTCCATGTCGCTGGCTCTACGGCAGAGTGATTGATGCTCACTTTGGAGCAGACAATATTGCACGAGTTGTCACTCTCAAAACCAAAAATGGAACACTAAAACGGCCGGTTTCAAAACTGTGTTTTTTACCGGTAACAAAAGACTAATTTGTAATTATTAAACGTATTTTAAAACTTTAATTGATAAGTAAAATTAATATTGTAACGATAACAGGTGTTTCTATTGTTGCCTTTATTGTGGCAAATTTGTTATCATGAAACTACTTGTGTTTTGTTAAAGTATACTGTGTAGAGTGTGTTACTGGTAGCCCATTGCATTTTTCAGGCTCATATGAAGGTGTTTGTTAAAGGACAAAGTTTTGACTTTGCCCTTGGAGGGCGATGTATGTAGAAATAACTAATTAGCGTAAGCACATCTTAGTAACACCTAAAGATAACAGATGGCGTTGTCCGGCCAGCTTTGTCAATCCTAGATCGCGGTGACAAGATTCTCCGTAAGTTGAGGTAGGCTGGCGGGATTTTTAAATAAATTGAATTACTTGTGGCACTAGTGGTTTGATTTAAAAGTCACCTCAGTGAAACATCCTTGGGTTCTTTGGACGCCTGGTGAGGTTGTTCAATACTCTTAAAGAGCGACGATAAGGTTCAGGCCATGAAACATCTAAGTAACGGCTGTAAATTACTATGTGATTCACACTATTCCGCTACGCAAAATCGTATAAGACTCATCACGCCCAGCCTTGACAGGAATTTTCACCAATTGGTGCACGATTCCGACAGAGACGAAACATATTTGTTCGGCTCATCCTTATCAGAGAAGATAAAGACCGCAAAGGTCATAGAAAAACAGAGCCTTCTGATTAAGAAACCAGTGAAACCACAAAGGCATGCAGCCCCCCAGCCCGCAGCTCGTCCTACGTCCTTCCAGGGAAACTGGACAGCGCCTCCTCGTTACCCGGCGTACAGGGGGGGGCGGGGAACCTACCATGCAGGCTACAGGAAGCCAGCACCACAAGCAGCGCGCCGCCAGTACGCAGCCCCGGCGGCGCAGCCCCGAGCGGCATCCCAGGAGAAGCCCCGTGCCTCGGCTCCGAGTCACCACTAGCGCAGGTTCACGCGGGTAGACTTACCCATTTTTACAATTGTTGGTTAAAAATAACAAACAACGTTGTTATACTCGACTGGATTAGGAATGGTTATACTATACCCTTGCGAACGTTTGCACGTCAGTCTTTTAGACCTAGTAATAGTTTTTCAGATTCTGAAAAACTACTTATGTTAGTCTATTAATGAGTTAAAGAAAATAGGAGCTATTTCAGAGTGTAAAGCTACAGAAGACCAGTTTATATCAACAATATTTCTCACACCAAAACCTAACGGTGACAAGCGTTTCATACTAAACTTGAAACCCTTAAATAGGTTTATTCCTACCGATCATTTTAAAATGGAGGATTACCGAACAGCATGCAAATTAATTCCACGTGATGGTTACCTAGCTACCATTGACCTAAAAGATGCTTACTTTCTTTTATCTATCCGGAGTTCTGACCGTAAGTACTTGCGATTTCAGTTTCGGCCTCCTAACACGACCGAAACATTAACATATGAGTTTAATGGCATGCCGTTCGGTTTATCCGTCGCTCCACGAGTTTTCACGAAGGTAATGAAAGAAGTCATGGCTCATCTAAGATATCGCGGCTATAAGTCTGTTTATTACTTAGATGATATTTTATGCATAGGCGATACATATCTACAATGCATTGAGAACGTTAATGAAACGTTAAAACTACTTCATTGCCTAGGATTCGTGGTCAATTACGATAAAAGCAATCTATCGCCGCGTCAAACTTGCAAGTTCTTAGGGTTTGTCTTCGATACGAAAAATCTAAGCCTATGTCTTCCCTCGGACAAGCGAAGTAAAATGCAACGTTGGTTACCAAATATACTAGATTATCTACATGTAGTATCCGCGAATTTGCCCAACTTATTGGCGTGTTGGTTTCCAGTTGCCCCGCAGCTAAATACGGATGGTTATACACTAAAACTTTAGAGCGACAAAAATACCTTGCCTTGCTCAAAAATAACGACAATAACGAAATAAGATTTAATCTACCTAGAGTTATATTACAGGATTTACTCTGGTGGTCGTCTAATATTGACACTACATCCAATTTTATGAGACAACCAAATTTTGAGCATGAGATCTATACTGACGCCTCCATAACCGGCTGGGGCGCAGTTCATGGAAATAACAGGATGCATGGCAAATGGAAAGACACATTAATTATTTAGAATTATTGGCAGCTTTTCTAGGTTTAAAGTCGTTCGCTAGCGAGTTAACTAACTGTGCAATATTACTTCGCATTGATAACACAACTGCCATCAGTTATGTGAATCGTATGGGCGGAATACAATACCCGCATCTAAACGACTTATCCAGGACATTGTGGCAATGGTGCGAGCAGCGCGGCCTTTGGATATTTGCATCCAAACACAACCGCGCAGACGCCGCCTCGAGAGTCGTAAATGCGGATACTGAGTGGTCTCTTTCTGAGGGTGCATTCCATAATGTCGTGCAATACTTCGGCCACCCAGAAATCGACTTATTCGCATCACGAGATAACGCTAAATGTACGCGATTCATTTCTTGGAAACCAGACCCTGACGCAGTTGCCGTAGACGCATTTACTTTAAACTGGAAGTCGAATTATTTTTATGCTTTTCCGCCATTTTCCTTGGTATTGAAGTGTCTTCGGAAAATAATTGATGATAACGCTAACGGTATATTAGTGTATCCCCACTGGCCTTCGCTACC
Organism: Hylaea fasciaria; assembly: GCA_905147375.1. Classification (NCBI taxonomy): domain Eukaryota; kingdom Metazoa; phylum Arthropoda; class Insecta; order Lepidoptera; family Geometridae; genus Hylaea; species Hylaea fasciaria. Next base: position 8,111,798 of record LR990214.1, read on the forward strand.
ATGGTTCCCATTATTGCAGACGTTAAAGGTTTCAGATGTTTTATATTTAAATCCCGAAAAATATCTTTTACAATCTCATTTCAGGGATCATCATCCCTTGCACAAGAACCTTACCCTGGGTGTCGCGAGGCTCTGCGGCAGTCGTTTGCACGACGTGGCGCATGCGGCGAAACAATTAACCTAATGCTGGCATCGTTTTCTGACAGCACCATAAAGCAGTATAATACTTCACTGAAGCTTTGGTGGCAATTCTGTATAGATAAGAGCGTCGATGTATTCGAACCACCGAAGACATCTATACTTACCTTTCTAACAACACAATTTAACAACGGTTGTGCATATGGCAGTTTAAATTCTCACCGTTCCGCATTGTCAGCCTTTGTAGGTAATAACATCGGCTCAGACGAGTGCGTAAAGCGGCTCCTTAAGGGCGCGTACAAACTGAAACCCACTAAACCGAGGTACTCCAACACTTGGGATCCTCAGTTGGTCTTAAACCAAGTTTCAACGTGGTTCCCTAATAATGAACTGCCGCTCGAAAAGATCACCAAAAAACTAGTTATTTTATTAGCAATTTGTACCGCCTACAGGGTACAGACGCTTTCGCTCATCAAATTAGAAAATATTGCCTTTTCAGACACCGGCATAAAAATTAACATTACTAATATCATAAAGACATCTGCTCCCGGTAGAGATCAACCCGTATTATTTCTGCCGTACTTCAGGGAGAATTCAAGTATCTGCCCAGCAATGGTTCTCTCAGACTATATTTCTAGAACTAAAAATATAAGGCCAGAGAATACGAATAACCTCTTATTAACATACAAACGGCCACACAAAGCCGCCACAACCCAGTCCATCAGTAGATGGATTAAGCAGGTCCTGTCAGAGAGCGGTGTTGACATAGGGGTTTTCGGTGCACATAGCACACGGCACGCATCAACGTCTGCCGCCAGTGCCGCTGGCGTCAGCATAGAAAATATCCGCAAGACGGCTGGCTGGACCAGTTCCTCCCATTCATTAGCTCGTTTCTACAACAGAACTATCCTCAGCGAAGGCGAATTTGCTCAGTCCGTTTGCCTTATCAGAGAGAATCACAATACTACCTAGTCAGGTCATAAATTCTGTCACATGTTTTATATAAAATAATTGAAACAAGTTTATTCATTATGTAACCATTTATATACCAAAATGAACTTAACAAAACATAGATTCTTATGACACTAAAGTTTATTCAAAATGACCTCCGTGATTTTGAATACAGGCCTTCAATCTGCGCGGCCAGTCGTCTATCGCAGCACGAACGAGGTCCATGTCAATATCGGCGGCTGCCTTAATCAAGGATGTCTTGAGTGACTCCAAATTGGGATGAGGCTTTGAGCACGCCTTTTCCTCCAAGTGTTGCCATATCTTGTAATCTAGCGGATTCAAATCTGGACTGGAGGAGGGCCAGTCTTCGTGCCGGATGAAGTCGATTTCACGCGCCGCCAGCCAGTCTTGTGTGCTCTTCGCTCTATGAGCTGGCGCCGAATCTTGTTGGAATACCCAGTGCCTGTTATTAAACATGGTATGAGAAACAGGTTCCACAAGGTTCGTCAGGACTGTATTTTGATACACAACTGCATTCGTTTTTACACCTTTCTCACAAAAATGTACCTCTGTTAAGCCCCAATAAGACACTCCCAACCATACCATGAGCGAGGATGGAAAATGACCTCGTTGGACACGCGGAATACGGTTGCTCGCTTCTTCACTACTGTGTGCGTACACCTTATCATTTTGTTTGTTGTAGCTCTCTTCTACGGTAAAAATTTTTTCATCCGAAAAAAGAATTTCCCGATATTTTTTTCCCGCGTACCGCTTCAACAAAGCGCGGCATCTCTTCAGTCTCAGGTCCATTAGACGAGCATTCAAATGATGTCCTGTTTTTCTTCGATATGCCCGAAGCCCTAAGTCTTCATTTAACACCCTTTTCACCGTGGTTCTGCTTAATCCCATCTGAAGGGCCAACAGTTTCTGCTTACGTTTGGGATTTCTTTGAATTCGCGCCTTCACAGCTTTTATCACTGCTGGAGTCCTAACAGACCGAGGGCGACCACTTCTTGACCTGTCATCTACACTAGAGTCTTCATTGTATCGTTTGATGGTACGATAAACGAATCTCTTGGTTATATTCAAATTTTTCAGTATGTCAAAAATTTGAATTGGCGCGTAACCGCAACGATGCAACGCAATAACTGCAACACGGTCTTCTTTAAGCGTCCACTCCATATTTAAAAATGAGTAAAATTCTAAAAAGTATACATTTTTATTTTCATGAACAATTCGAAATTCGAATTCAATAAACTTTTTTGTGGCCAGCATTCTAAAAGAAAAGTTTTTACTGTGTGACAATACTTATGACCTGACTAAGTATAAACCGATTATAATTGATAAGTTAATTCATAACATTGTATTCGATGAAACATAATTAATTGATTAGAAGTTAAAAGTAAAATTAAGCTAATTACAGAAGTACCTACCTAATAATTTTTCTCTTATTTAAATCCAAAACTTTCCTCTCTTAACATCTACCTGGTAATCAAATCATATCTGAAGAATGAAGCGAGGAAATATAATAAATGATCAAACGAACTTCCACGATGTGAAGTTCGATCATTATTATATGAGTCGCTTCATTCGAAGATATGATCACCCTCCCTCCCTGACGTCATTGTAGAAACTACTGACGTTCCCTATAATTATGAAAGTTTTGCTCAAAGAACTCTAAAAAATGAGTAAACGACAAGATGGCGAACTAGGGAAGGGTAAACCGGAAATACAGTCTAGTCGTTTTAAGTCTTTAAAAATCGTGCGATGTTGCCTAGTAAGTAGAGGGACTACCTGGTAATCAAATCATATCTTCGAATGAAGCGACTCATATAATAATGATCGAACTTCACATCGTGGAAGTTCGTTTGATCATTTATTATAAACGACTTTATAAGTACTTCCTCTTTTAGAAGAACTAACTCTAAACTAATAGGTACCTAACTACCTGTTTACGAAAGAGTCGTCCATAAGCTTGTTTGCTCACATTTCCTTGTAGGTATACTATACATACATTCTACTGTAATAGGTAGGTATACTCTGCATTTTTTCGTACCTACCTACCTATTATAATAAAGGGAAAAGTTACATATAACTTTAGATGGGACAGTCCAAAGCCTCCGGTATGGCTCCGGGTAGCAACTCACGCGTTACGCCGGCGGTGCAGCGCGTGCTGGGGAACCCTGCGCGGATCAAACAAACACTTTAGTATCGAGTACCGAGGTGACCAATGAACCGAGTGTAGTGTAGCCTGATAGACGCTACGAGTGACTTACACGACGGCAGCTCCGGAGTCGATCCCTCATGCGCTACAAAAGAAAATGGTGTTAAGTCGTGACTGCGGTCCTGACTGATCGTGGACTGATGAAGCGGATTATGTAATGGATTGCAGCAGCATATGGAATCACAAAAATTATAGCTATCTTGCTATGACCGCTTTGGATTTTCACTAGATCGTAAAATCACTACAGTGTATCCTATTTCCTCTGGTTCGCAGTAGTATAGGTAAGTACTATTCTTATAATGTCCGTCACTGATGTTAAATTTCTATAACGCGGTTGTTGTGGTGGACGGAAGCAAAATAGGATCTACTGGCTCCTGAGCCAGGAGTGGAATTCTGTGCCCGGAGTCCTGACATGGAAGCGTGCGATCCGTACCAACGCACGATCAAGTGTCGGGTCGCGACATACCTCGCAGCGCCGCGCCGCCGCCGGCCGCCGCCGCCGCCGCCACCTGCGGAGGCAACCATTACAGAGCCACCTACGCTAGTGTAGTGCGAGTGGTGCCCTCTTACTTATTATACTCTAGAGTAGTGTGACGACGCAGGCACGCTACTAAGTACCTAAGCTACAACGTAAAGCATCGGATTACATCGCTCTGGGGGGCGACGATCAGTTATCAACCCAATAGGCTATCGTATGAATATAATATAGGTGTTATTTCGATAACGGCAATCAAAAACTCGAGCGACTACATTGTGCAAATGGCAATAAAAACCTACGTAAGTAATAATATAGGTAAGTATAACAATAAGTAGTAGGTAGGTAGGTATTATGTTGATGCCAACAACCTGCAACCACAGAATAACCAACTAATAATAAGGCATAATAATGATACGAACTAAACATTTACACCCCTATCATAACGGGTAGAAATCTCAATAAACAACGAAGTGAAAAAAGAACGAAGTCTCAAATTAGACGTATTTTTTTCGTTACTAGATCTGTAGGTATACCTACGTACCTACTTATCTAAGACCATTATAATTTTGAAGGAATTACATACCTACCTATATGTATACCTAATGTAAAACAAACCAAGGAAAACTGGAAAACACTATTACACACAAATGCCTCCCAGGCAAGGGTACAATAATAAGTATACCTATAATGTGATACCTTGTCGGAAGTCTTCAGGTGGGTGAAATACGATAAATTATATCGACAAATCATTCCCTTCTGTCAGGATAATAAAATGGCTGTCATTTACGTTACATTTACCAGTGAGCATCCGCGCCCGCGTCTTCAGCTCTCGAGATTTTTAATTCACAATTTATTAAGAAATACCGCTCGTAACGATCATAACTACTTAGGTGTAATCGTTACGCTTCCTCGTGATTTATATTTATAAGATAAAGTAGATGTTGGACGCCGGCGAGGATGTCCACCGCCGCCCCCGAGCCGCCCCCGAGCGCTAGGCACGCAGTCTCACCAGCACGACGCAGGCGCAGAGCCGCTCCATGCTGCAGACTGGCGCCCGGCGCGGCCGGCGCAGGGCCGGGGCGGGACCGGGGCGGGGCGGGGCGGGGGCGTTATCGCGATCACGCGGAGGAAGGTTAAGTGCCTCAACGAAATAAAAAAACAACTATATTGTCCAACTTTTTATTTTCCATTTTCAATTTTCAATTCAGTTTGTGTTTTTTTTTCAAACGTTGCACACGTGCCTCGGCACGTTATCACTATACAAATAACTTTAAAACACTTAATTTAAACGAGTCTCCGCTCGTCCTATACAATACAACTCATAAATATAACAAAATACAATAATAATAATGTACAGAAACAATAACACGATAATTTGATGCGTCCCTCCGACTCGACCCGCGCGCGCCGCGGCCCGCACGCGGGCCCGCGCTCGCCCGGCGCCCGCACGCGGGCCCGCGTACGGGCCGCCGCACACGGCACCATCTCGATCACAATATACATAGCACCTCCAACATATTTTACATCCGCGAGGATATTTAATTGATCGTTTTGTAGCAAAACTGCGCGGCGCCCTCGGCGCGCTCGACATTTACAAAAATAATATATTATATAATAAAAACAAACAAAATGCTCATACGTTCCCGATCTAAGACGGCCAAAATGGTAATGCGACAATTTAACGTTAAATCTAATGGATTAGTGAGTCACACTCGCACGCTGCGCCGCGCCAGCGCACTGTCCTGCCCACTGGCACTGTACTGGCCACTGGCTGTAGCCCCGCTCCATGGACTTACTCACCCTATTTCCACTATAATATAGTGTATATAATATATATATATTCACGATTATCTATCACGAGCGATGATAATAATTATTATAAACATTCGTTTTACTGGTAGTGGTCATATTATCTTCGAGAGGCGATAGGTGTTTAGTAGTGCGCATGCAGTCCTATTCATCGGATAAAATGATTCACCTAGATATTACAATGTTATTGAAAAACAAAATGTTGCTCAAAATAATAATTAATACTGTAAGTAATCGTTACTAATGTTGTTTTCTATATGGCATTCGAATGATTGTGTACCGTTGAGTGGTAATGCGAAGCCATTGCGTTTACGCGAGTTCTATTTAAAACTTTTACTTATGTGACGCTAGTACAAGGTTACGTCATCCAAATTTTCCAGAGATGCCATTACAACCGAGCTTTGCGCAGTGCACTCCCCTCGGCCCCTCACTAGAGGCAGCCCTTGTGATGTCGGACGCGCGCAACATTATTACAAAAATACTATTATCCGAGTCCGGGCTGGAGGCACGCCGCCTCGTCCCGCGTGCGGGGCGCCGCCTCGTCCCGCGTGCGGGGCGCCGCGCCACCTCCACCCGCGTGCGGGGCGCCGCCTCGTCCCGCGTGCGGGGCGCCGCCTCGACCCGCGTGCGGGGCACCACCTCGTCCCGCGTGCGGGGCGCCACCTCGTCCCGCGTGCGGGGCGGCGCCTCGTCCCGCGTGCGGGGCGCCGCGCCGCCTCGACCCACGTGCGGGGCGCCGCCTCGTACCGCGTGCGGGGCACCGCCTCGTCCCGCGTGCGGGGCGCCGCGCCGCCTCGTCCCGCGTGCGGGGCGGCACACCGGCGACACGTATACAATATAACTTTCTAAATTCGGAATGCCGTAGTAGATGCCAATGTATCACAAATTATAATTTAGCGTTATATACAGCGCGGGAACGACGCGTCGCGCGACTTCTGCTTTAGAGCGCAACGAAGGTAGTATACAGATAATAAAACCACACCGGCGCGGTGGAGCCGACGACGGCGCGGCGGGACGATCGCGCAGCTCCGTTGCGATCGGTTGTTATTCGATACTCATGGGAATATGAATTTGTAGGTCCGGGTCCGTTCTGTACGGTAACACGGCTGCGGCTCGATCGTGGGCTCGACACGTCACCGCAGGCGTGGGGCGCCGGGCCCCCGCGACGGGACCTACCGGGGGCCCCGAGGAGCGAATCACTTTTAAACTAAAAGTATATTCGCTTTCCCTCCTCCCACTCGACACGGCGCGCTGATTTCCCTCCTTCGAACGCGCGACGTCGACGTTCCTTTCCCACCACGGACGCGGAGATTTTGAGTCGACTTTAAAATTAAAATACCCTACTGGTTCGAAACCTAGACGCCGCCGCCGCCGCGGCGCGGAGACGCGACAGACGCCGGACGAAAATAGGAACGATTAAATTTTGAAAAATATCTCTGTCCGAACTTACGATACGCCGGTCGCCGCCCGCCGCGGGCGCTAGGTGCGCACGTCGGAGGCGGCGGCGAGGCGCAGCGCGCACAGCGCCGCGGGGGCGGGGGCGGGGGCGGCGGCGGGGGCGGAGGGGGCGGGCTCCGCCTCGCCCTCGGCCAGCGCGTGCTTGAGCGACTCGTAGGTGAGCCAGCAGATGGCGGCGGCCGGCATCTGGTAGAGCACTCTCGCCTGCACGCCCTTGAAGAACCCGCGCGGGCCGGTGCGGCGCAGCACGTGCGCCGCCGCCTCCAGCAGGTGGTCGGCGCGCGCCGCCGCCTCCTGCGTGTTCAGCACGGTCTTGCAGACGTCGAGCGGCGTGGTGGCGGCGGCGGCCAGCGCGCCCGCGGCCGCGCCCGCCACCGCGTGCGCCGCGGGCGAGTAGCGGCGCGCGGGGTTCAGCGCCGCCTGGCACCACTCGTAGGTCACGAAGTGCAGAGCCTGGAAGGGCACGTTCATGGCCACCTGCGTGCCGTACGAGCGGTAGAAGGCGCGCGGGCCCTCGGCGCGCCACACGTGTCGTGCGCACTCCCACACGCCGCGGTACGGGGAGTTCAGCATCTGCAGCCGCTGCTTCACCACTGCAACCACAGGGCGGGGGAGTTAACCACAATTGTTATTATACGTGGTTACGGAAGTAACCCAGATAACAAGGCGCGTTAGTCGGTAGTCAACATCGACTTGCTAAAGCGGGTGAATGACCTCGTTTGTAAAGCGTTTGCCTCACGTCCAATGGCAAGCAACAGGCAGCAATGGCGCTTACCATCGGGCGAGCGACCTGCTCGTCAAAAGTCATATTACACAAAATAACGCCTCAGTCGTTCGAGTTATACTTACCTATCCCGTATTACAAGACTACGGGGGCGCCGCGAGAAAGCGTTTTCAAGTAATCTCGCTTCAAGTTGTCTTCAAGTTTAGTGACCACAAAACGCTATCTATGTTTAAATGATGAATCTACTATTATGACACGCGTGGTGTAATCTTTGTTTATTTAAATCATTATGTAATGTTCATAGTCCAAGTACCGACGACGTCTACAAAAGCAGCCGGCTGATCAGTTTCTGCGGCGTCGCTGTCCGCCCGCGCCGTCGCGTTGCTCGCGTCCGTCCGCTCCGGGTAGTCCGGGTACTACTTAGCTTGTACATTTAAGAGCATCACGTTTTTACTAACTACTTATTCGTGCGAATGCTATGTACAGTACAGGGTGTTTGGTAGAGGGTTACACAAACTGAAAGGGCGTGAAGGTGGGCCTTTTTAAAAATACGTATTGAGGTAAGTATAAGGCTCTAGGGGCCGTATTAATAAATCAAACATAGCTCTGAGAGCTATCTTCAGTGTGCACTTGCTCTTTCGTTCTAATTAATATATACATCTTAAGTTGTAGATTAGGAACATAAACTTATATATGATCTCTGGCAAATTAATAAATGACACTCAGCGGTTAAGTGCTATCCAATTATGACACAATTGACACATACAAGACAGTATCTAGTAGCCAGTGCTACATCTCAATATCCATTTATTAAATAGCAACGATTTCAAGATGTAGATTACATTTTGAGTGTGGATCAGCTGATAGCGCACTTGGTAGCGCTATTGAGGTTCATTTATTAATACGGACCTAAGAGGTTTCATTATATTATTTATATATTTCTTTTTTCGTCTTTGCAAGGTAATGGTAACGCATAAAACATTGGTCGGTGCGTTCTTCAACGGAGGTACGCCCCGAGTTGCCTATATTTGAATAGTGGGGGTGAAAGGTCAAATTTCAGTAAAGTTCAATTTAGGTAAATAGAGATACCAATTTAAAAACAATATAAAAAATCATGTGAGATCTTAGGGTCATTATACCTCGATACGTATTCTCTAAAAATATCAACATTCGCGGCCATTCAGTTTGTCTTTACTGAACACTGGATACACGTCCTTGCCAAACGTTTTCTCTTCCTCGATCCGTAATGTAGTACTAGACTAGTAGTAATGTAACTACCGGCGCGGCGGAGGTCGGGCGGAACACTGCATCGGCAAACTATTCAAGTATTTCCGTAGTATTGGTAAAGTATGGAGATGTTCAGCTACTTTTGAGACCGCCCGTACTAGGTTCTACGATGCGCAGCCACGTCTGTCAGAGCAGCGCGGCGGTGGCGGTGGCGGTGGCAGGCGGCGGTGGCGGTGGCGGTGGTGGTGGCGGCGGTGGCGGCGGCGCGGCGCCACAAACCACAACATTGTGAATGAGCATTTTCCTCAAACTAGGTAGGTACATTTATGCGATATGGAATATCCTAAGATGATAGAAACTACACTAATGTAAGTAGCTTAATTCCACCTCGTCATCAGATTAATGATACTAAGGTAAATAAATCAGATACCTACATGAGGATGACGTAGCCATTATTAATAGCCCTAGCTACATTTGAATGAATTTGCTAGTGAGATTGTATAGTGAAAAAGCGGCCAAGTGCAATTTGGACTCGCGCACGAAAGGTTCCGTATAAATTATATTTTGTTGTATGGGAGCCCCCTTATATATATTATATTTATTTTATTCTGTTTTTAGTTTTGTTTATTTCAAATCATATCAAATATTTTTTCATATAAACACAGTTATACAGATACAAATTTGCTGGCGGTCCCCACACTAGGTTGTTATACTTAGCGGCAACTAAATACATCTGAAAAAAATCAAGTTTCTAACTGTCACGGTTCATGAGATACAGCCTGGTGACAGACGGACAGACAGACGGACGGACGGACGGACGGACGGACGGACGGACGGACGGAGGGAAACCGGAGCCTTAGTTATAGGGTCCCGTTTTACCCTTTGCGTACGGAACCCTTAAAAGGTTAAATTACCATGATTATGTAATTAATGTAGGTAAGTACGGTACATCTGATTGATATCTATATCGTTACATTACATAATGATAATATTGTGTGTAACTATCGGTCGCAATAGAACTACGTAATGTAACAAATATCAGTATCGCGTATCGCCCGAACTAAGAATTTCTACAATATGTCTAGTGCAATGCAAGTTATGAAAATGAACGATTGTAACATCGTTCAGTGGAAGGAATCGTCCTACGTCTGTTTACATTACGATTTTTGTTTACAATATTAATTGTATGTATTACGGAATTGTCGGCAGTCGAGGAAACTATTCATTCCATTATCAGGTGAATGCAAATGAACGCTAAGTAAAGCAAACAGTGGCACCGCGCGCGGGCGCGTGTTGATAACGCACACACCGGCGCGGCGGCGGCGGCGGTGGCGGCTCTATTCAACCGGAATACAGAATGACACATTGTACTTTTCTGACACCTAGATGTCACAGTTTGTTAGACCGTCGAGGGCCCCCCGACATGGAAACCGAAAAATGTGCTTCGGAGATCACTATACTGTCGTTTCCGGCTATCATCGTAATCACGCACTAGGATGAGTGACCGTCGAGGAGAGCACTCGGTCAAGCTATATGCGGACGGGCGCTTCTGGTACTCGCTGCGATAACGGGTTGTTATGATCACCGCCGAGTGAACCACCTCCAGTGTAGGTGCCCGTAGATAACCGCTCGCGGCGGCCGGCAAAAACTCTTAGTTATGGATTGATAACGTATACGTGCGCGAAAAGTGAGAACAAAAACCGCATATCAAGCGGATACAACACGCGATATGAACGACAAAAAATGTAAGTTAAATGTCACCATATTTCATCAGAAATTGAAAGTAAGTATTAGGTATAATATGCGAGCGTCGCGAGTCACGATGAGATCACACGACGGTCACGATGCTGGGTCCGCCGCGGCGGCAGTGCGCAGGATGTCGGTAGCTTCGGTCAATATGCCGGTTCTTGTGTTATCCATGTACCACCCTGGTGGGATGCACACGCTGGCCTGGCGCGGGACTAGCTGCCGGCGGGCGGGCGCTATGATCCCTACCACTAACGTTGTAACGTTGACTATCGTGGGTATCTCGCAACATCGCCGATGTTTCGAAGACCTTTTATCCCGCAGGAACGCCCACCACCGACCGCTTTCATGGGCGTAGTGCTAATTTTATAATAGAAGTATGTTTATCTTTCAATGTAAGTAGGGTGGCGATCGAAGAGCGCCGTGGATAATGCTTAATGAATTTGTAATTATGAAATACTTACTTATTTGTTTTAAAGCGTAAGTAAGTAAGTATAAAAAACAGTCGTGCACTTGTATTAATATGATTATAATTGCAACATAGCAACGATAGTGTCGGCACGCATCGTACGCTTAGTGTTGTTTGTTAATTTAACACGGCTCGAAAACATGGTCACGTGCCTGTGTCTGCGCGCAGCGGCGGCGAGCGGCGGCGCGGCGTCGGACGGCTCGAGCAGATCGCATGCATCCCAGTACCAAATATTATGGCGGCGGCGGGAATTAGTAAATAAATACATTGTGTTTTCTTCCTTCTCTATCCATAATATTATTATAATGTTGTTGTTTCTACAGTAATCTAATATAGGCCAGCTCAGCGCGGCGATGACTCACCGCGCCTGCACGCGCTCGTGCACTGATTGCGTCTACATTCAATTCACTCATGACGAATTCCAAGAAATCAATGTAAAAGGAAAACAATACGTGGAACATAAGAGCCCGTCTCCGCAGCCACAGTTCACCGCGCGCCGTGAGGGGCTGGACCGAAGCTCTACTCGACTCTACTGTGGCAGTGCCTCACGAGACATCTACAACAATATACACCTATGACACCGTTTATCTAACTGAATCTTGTTAAAGTTTCCAATCATTCGTTCCATCATAGCGCCTCAGGATCGTTGGCAACGAGATTGCGGGGCGGTTACTATCCTCGCGCACGACAGATTACATAACAGTTACTCCGACAGCGCGAACGTAGAATGAGTAATGGTACGAAGTGGATCGAGCGCGGCGGTCATAATCATCTGAATGATATTCTTAAGGAAAACCGCGAACGGAGCGCGGCGGTGCAGGCCGTGGCGTCACCTCGGCCGACAGCCCGCGTCCACGCTCCGCCGCCGCTCGGTCGCCGGAGCGGTGGCGGAGCGGACGGAGCGGGGGCGAAGCGGACGGAGCGGTGGCGGAGCGGACGGAGCGGTGGCGGAGCGCACGGAGCGGTGGCGGCTCCCGCGCCGCGCACGTTGACAATCACGCCGATGTTATTGTTGCCTAATTTGCTAGCCGATGTCCATGTTATCATGTTATCCAAAGTGGGACGTGTCGGTTGACGTTTCAATTTCCTTGTTTAGCAACCTGAGCGAGGATGTAGTCGCGCCATGTACGCATTCATTATCATTATTAGGTTTTCATTTCATTACACTTCATGTCGAGAATAAGCCGTGACGAGGCTTTTCTTAAATGTAGTTAATGTTAGAGGTTAAACGCCGAATAATCGACAGATAGGGAAATAGAACGACGTCAAAGAACAGCTAATTTAATGCTAAATAGCGCCTATTTACAGTTCGCACGACGACTGCTTGCTTACATTGTAGTGCAAATTGTAATTGGCTAATAATGTACGTCAATAAATGTATTGTGCACATATTTGAGTAGAGTCGATACCGAGTCGGCAGCCGCCGCCGCCGCCGCGCGACGCATGCGCGTTATCAGTCTACGCATATTATGAAGACACTCGAGCGACAAAAGGAATCAGTCACGACTGTGATATTTACAAATTGTAAATATCACAGTCGTGACTGATTCCTTTTTACAATAGCGAATATAATGAAGTTACTTTCATAATAGTAAGACTGGATAAAGAAACGATTTGGCAAATTTAAAAATGGGCCGTCTACGGCGAACTAGTCCGGATAGGTTCTACATACATTCTACATTGCAGCTCGTACCTAGTAGCAGTAATAATGGAATATGAGTGCTTAGTAACGTTGTATAGCAGTCGGTGTGACAACATACCTTCGGCTGGATTAGAGACGGCGTCGTGTATGAGGGAGGCTAGGCACCCCGACAGACCTGGAACACACCACACATAACTCGACCCTCCATCGCAGTACTGCGCCTCTAGCTCGGAACTGAGGAAGCTGCGCCGCCACGCCCTATGACCGCACCTCTCTCGCCGTAACCTGACGGTCGGCTCTGTAGTGCACGTGTGTACAAAATCAGTTCAGCCGTTTAAGCCATAACAGGTATGACAGGACAATAATTATACAATACAGACTAATAATACATAATTATTTTATAGTCCTTACAGCTGAGAAAGGGCATGCCCTGCCTTCTTCCCTGTTACTCGACACCTGCGTATATATTCAAGGCTACAGGGTTCTGCGAGCTCCATACTCGGCTACATCGTCGCTTACCATCAGGCGCGGGAGAGGCGTCCAGCATTGATCTATTCTGCTTAGTTTAAAGAATGCTTGAAGAAGTGAAGCGGTCTCACCGTGCGTGATGTGGTCGTGGCGGTGCCTCGTGAGATGCGACAGCGTGTGCTTGCACTGCTCGTAGGTGGCGAAGAAGCAGGCGTGCGCCGGGCCCGCGCCCAGCACCACGGCGCCCATGCCGCGGATCGGCCTGCAACACGCACCACGCGACACACTGTACACAGTGTATACATACAGCCCCGCACGACGACAGCCACAGAGATGCTCCTCCCAAACCGGTCGCTGGGGCCGTTCCAATATCATCGTTACAAGTTACAATACTGTTATCGATCGTATTTCCAGCAATATCACTGACAAACTCTTCTCGAGAAGCGCTTCCGCGGATTGAGCGGGTCCGGGCCGGTACGAGTTCACGGGAGGGACGTGTTTTTATGACTCGGGCTGAGGCCTCAGGCGATTTCTGTTTGACTAGCCGTATCTCTAATCTGGGAGTGAACTTTTTCATCTCGCGCAGTCCTCATGCGCATTAGATTAGACACCCACGCTTGTCTGTCTGTCTGTGCAAGTGTCTACTACACCACCCCGCGCTGACAGGTCCTCGTAATACTTTTTTCACGGAGTCACTACTACTCACTACCACGGTGCCGACCACGGTTTAGTCCGTGCTATATCACGAGTAGATACCTAACCTACATTGTGCTTAGTACATGATTCTGTTACCCATACCTACCTACCAACCCACGTGTACTATAGAGTCGCGGTCGCGGCCTTGGAGTTCAAGGTCTCACAACATATACGAGTAAGTATAGTTTACATTCGAAATAATTGGAGTTTACAATTCGTTATCGATTAGAAACTATTTAAAATACATACATAACTATTTAAAGTGACTAGTATTAACATTACATAGACCGCTTTCCTTGAACTATGGCAAGACTTTTCAATGTAAATGCGACGCAGCTCGGTTTCAGCTTTAAACTTCCAAAGGCCGGACCTAGCATAAAATGACGTAGGTCCATAATATGCACGGTCAGCGCTAAGCATGGTAAGTACTGCGGCTTGCCGGGGGCGGCGGTAGACTGCTGGCATGCTATAACGCGTCACAGCACACAGTACATAGAGCCTCTATAGTCTATAGTTTTGCCAGTCATCGTGATTTCGTGTTAAGTATAAATCACTTTTCTAACTAGCTGCGCCCTGCTGATTTACCCGCGTAGATACCATTCACTCGCAGAAACTCTATTTTTCCGGGATAAAAGATTAAGAGAATTCACCAGTGAAATATTTATTCACTGTATGTATCGGATTAGTGCCCGGTCGGTCCCAGTGGTCACCGTTTGACCCGCGGGATTCCTCCTCTCCCACGGGATCTCTACATTTCTTCAGCAGGATAAAACATAGCCTATGGGCACGCCCTCTGAGATAATAATTTATCTTCCTATTAGTGTGTAATATTTAGAATGATACCCGTAGATATTTCCGCAGATTCGTTCTTAGAAACTAGCATAGGTTAGGTATACCACCTACTAACTGACTCACACACTACCCTACCTGCTTATAGAATTATAGAGCATAAATATATAATTACTTATATGTATACATATAACTTGATGACAAGCAAGTGTTATTTTAACAATTCCCAGCTGGTGGTGGCATTTATAAAATCATTAATTACATAAGCTAACATTTTATTTTTCGCCTCGTTTGCATTTGTTTTGCGATGTTCCGTATGTTAATCAATGAATAGAAATAGCAGCTATAGGTACTACCTATACGTAATATTATGTACAAATAGCTCGTACTAGAGAGTTGCCGCGCGGAGGCCTCCAGAAGGTTCCTGGCCGTGCGCGCAGCAGCTCTCAAGCCGTGGCGCGGGGGAAGGAGGGAGGAGTGAGAGATACTTACAAAATATCGAAGGCATATAAGATTTTTAACGAAAACGCGTAACGTATTCATTCGACCCTACATTAATATGGTAGGTACATCGATAGGTACTTAAGTAAGTAAGTATATGATATTTTTTGCACCATTTTTTATTGACATATTATTATATCTTATTGGCAAATTTAAATCGAAGTAGTTATGAAGTATGAACTTAATTATAACAATTTACTCGGTGGGTATTCGAATGTGCATAATTAACGTAAGTATACTTAAGTAAGTACTTATATTACATAACCAACCCCCCAAACTGAATGCCCTTTATTAGAGAATAAGAAACTTTACATTCGCTTTGTAATGCATGTTAATATTATAAGTTAGTGTGGTTCGTAAGAAGTATATTATACAAAAAAAATTGCTGCGCCCACCTCGGCTGGTGGCTCGCACAGGACAAAGCGGTAGTTTTCTTCTAGATAATAATGTTGTTGTGTGTGCAACTGCGCCGCAACTGCACCGCTCGATGATGACTTATTTTTTTATGAAAATTGATCGATCTGTAAATCTATCAGTAAGTTTGAGTCGGTGATTCCGCGGACCGCTCCAGGCTCCGGCGAGTTGACGCGAGCCGCTCACACGGCGTATATTATCAGTGATAGCGTAATCAATATAGGTAGTGCAGTTGTAACGTTATCTTGCTATCAGTGTACGTGAGACAGCAGCCCCAGGTTTACTGTCAGCGGGCGCGGCTGCGGCTGCGGTGCGGCGGCGGTGCGGCGGCGGCGCGGCGCGGTATCGGACGCTCGCGCTGCAGCGACCTTCTGCGAGATGAGACGACTGATTCCGCGCATGCACTCACTGATAGATAAGGTCCCGACGCCACGATCCATCGTTAAAAGAGATTGCGACAACTGACGCATTTAGCTTATGATCAAACGGCTAGGCTTCCGTTCGATTTAAAAAGAAGGGCCTTCACTGCAACTCTTTAGTTCACTTATATGGTTCGAGCACCTTTCTATTTTTTCATTATTTCTTATTTTCATTCAAAGATATAACATTAGGTATCTATTCCACATTTACAGGCACCCTATTCCACAACCTACTGCAGTTTCTGTATGGGTATCTCTACTTGTTTTTCCACAACACAATCGCAGCCCTGTTGAGCGTGTCGCCCCACGACCCTAATTTCGACAGTTTCAACCCTAATGGGATGAAACACTAAATTTGAAAATTACTAATATTGTCATTTACTCAGTTTAAACCTCAGTTACTACAAAAAAAAACGACTTATAGTATAGTATTTATTTAGTGTTCCAAAGTTTGGGGAAACGCATCTCATATTTTGTGTCATCGTGTCACACCCCTATCTACATAATTATATAAAATGTGTATACGTCACAGCTTCTCAGACGACGAACGACATTTTAACAAAACTCTGATGGATGTCATATTAAGAGTGCCCCTAGCCCCTAGAGAAAGCGTGGGCGACGACGAATACATCGAGGTGGGCGTAGCGTACCTTTCGGCTAGTCAACCTAGCTGTAAGATGCTGCTCGAAACTATATTATGTATATTCGATGAGACCTTGACGAGCTCTACTTGAACCTCAAGCTACATTGGCTCAATCAATAACGAACCGGCAGCGCGCGGTCGGTCCGTGCCAACGTACTGACCGAACCGGTGGAGCCTCGTGCGGAGCGTGGACGGAATACACGTACAAACAAAATAATATACATCGTAAACAGCTTAACAGATGGAATGAGAGGAGAGACTTGTCCTTTGCTACCTTGGTACCTTATACCTACATAACGTATAATGTATCTTCTAAACACAGTCGTTACTGGACGGCACAAGAGCTGAGACCTCTTCGTGTTCCTCTTCCATTGTTTTGGAAAATGTCCTAATCCTCCATGCCGAAGGATGTATCCCTCCCGTGGTTGTAGGTGGCACGATCGAGCTAACTACTCCTTCAGTTCAGTTCAGTCGACCCTCTACTATACAATATCATGGATGGATATTGATTGTAAGATTATGTTGAGCGCTTGCATGGTACGAGTGGAGTGGCGTAGTGTAGTGTAGAAGGTGACGTACCTGAGCAGCCCCTCGCGCTGCACCATGTGCCGGAAGGTCTCGCCGATGGTGCTGTTGTGCGCCGTCCGCAGCGACTGCATCCGCGTCTGCGGACAAACACAACGGTCCTGCACTCGCTACACTTTCTATTGTACTGTACACAGGGTTCCAAAATATCCGATATTTATAATAAATATCAAAATATCGGATACTTATGATATATATCCGATATATATAAAAAATTGGATATAATATATATCCATTTTGTATGACAGCCATATTTATATTTTATTGTATTATTATTTATGCATGCTGTTTGCATAAATGTGTTTTAGAAGCATAAATATTGCATAAAACATAAAACTACAATGTTTTATTGTTTTATTGGTTTAAATATATATTTAAAAGCAGAAAATACAACTTAAAGACATAAAATCTTCTTATAAATCAGGAAAAATCACCTAATAGATCATCTAATAAAATCAAGTACCTAGGTACTTTGTATAAACAAACACACGAAAACTATTTTTTTCGTGGCGAAATTTTTTATGTAGTTCCACTGACGAGACAAACGCTATTGATGCCGATGGAACTATCAACCGCCGGTGAGATGCTGCTATTCCATATATGTAGAAATTTAAACATGAAAACTTACTATTAGGGAGTATTATTGTAACTCTACTCCAACGCCATCTACATAGAAAGTAGATGGGAAGTACATGGGAAGTAGAGTACATAGCAAACTGCCAAAATTTACTTAATAATATACATTGATATTTTTTTACTTTAACTCACTCTAACTGTAACTAATTGGTACTAGACAACAATGTTTAATTCACCATTATTATTATAAAAACAAACTGAAATCTAAAAACTAAACGTAAATAAAACTAATCTAATAGGCCGCTACCAGTGGGCAACGTTCCCAAAATGCTGGCCGCATTGCCACGTTGTATGGCAATGCTCACTCTTTGACCAAAATAAAGGCCAGCATTTTGGTCACGTGTTGCGTCGACCAGACGTCCACATATGTCTTTGCAGATTTTGTGGGCTCCCGGTCCCCATGGCCCCAGCGTTTCGACCCCAAAAGGCACAAACAAGTACCCGCTATCAAGGGCACTATATTTGCGCCCCTTGAGGTCCTCAGCCGATTCTGCCGCCGCACCAGCCCTGGTTTCAGTCCGTGAAAGATGAGACGGTGCAAGGGTGTCTACGCAGGTAGCGTCCCACACCAACGGCCACCCCATCTTCCACGGAATGAGGGTCATTCCGTCGGGCCTTTTACCATCATCTCGCATCAGGCCACTGGGCTCTAAAATGGCCGCACAGTTGGCGGTGGTAAAACCCCGACGGATGATTACCTAAGAATAATATACAAATTTCAAACTATTTTTTGTATTGATATATATCATAAAAAACCATTGGATGTATATCGTGATATATATCCATTGATATATATCCTCGAATCCCATGTACATCTTTAATTAAAGTTACCTAACAATTGCACTACATTCAGTGATTATAATATTATAATTATAGTTTTATCTTCTTGATGTGAAATTGAAAATCTTATTCAAGTTTGCCAATCTCTTATATCAGCGTCCTTCTCCCAGGGATATTTATAAGAGAAATGTTTTTAATATGTGTATTCTAATCTATAATCTACTAGCTGACCCGGCAAACGTTGTCCTACCATAGTCTCTATCTTTCTCGCTCTCTTTCTAATCTCCCTCTTCATCTACCTATCTCCCTACATCTAAGTTAACATGGTCGCAAAGTTTTCTTAAATTTTTCATATTCCGTAAACTTTCTAATTGTTTTCTTTCATAAGAACCTTCTCCTGACAATAACAAACACAACAGAAAAAGAATTAGCAAAATTGGTCCAGCCGCCGTTCAGGCGTGATGCCGTGACTAAGGGAAATTGGGATTCATTTTTACATATAGAGATAACATGATGGCATTAATATTCTAAGGGGCATAGGATTTAACAAAACTCCTGGTTATTAAACAACTGCTTTTAAAGTGTTAAGGAGTTTATAGATATTTTTGTAGGAGTAGATATAATTTGTAAATATTTACTTGTATGTTTGCTTGCAGGCTGAATACTGTGACTTATTACCTGTATAAGACCCTTATAATGTGTACGAAAAAAACTATGTATTCTAGCAAATAAATAATTGATTTGATATTGAATTATTGAATTATTTTCAAATATATTATAATACTTGTACAGTAGTACCTATCGGATGATTTCAAATCTCATCAACAATCCATTTTGATTTAATCTGGCACACCGCATTCAGCCAGTTTTGGAGCAAAATGGAGCATTGGGTTTATTTCTTTCGTAGAAAGCATGTCACCAAATGAACCAACAATCAAATCAAACACTGTTTTAGGGTTCCGTACCCAAAAGGCAAAATGGAACCCTATTGCTAACACTCCACTATATGTCTGTCTGTCTGTCCATCTGTCACCAGACATTATCTCATGAAACGTGATAGTTAGACAGTTGAAATTTTCACAGATGATTTGTATTTCTGTTGTTGCTATAACAAATATACTAAAAAACAGTGGGTATTTAAATTTTTTGCTGTTTTTTTAATAGATAACGGTACACAATTTTGACTCGCACTTGGCCGGTTTTCACCCGACTGTCGAAGGAGGGTTTCGTTTTTCGAGCATTATGTATTATGTAATGTGTGTATGTCTAATTCTTAGTGGCACTGTACAGCCTAAATCACTTGATGGATTTCTACATGAGGTGTCGTTAGATTCGTTTCAGGTGGCAGGTGGGGACAAGTAAAGAATGTGTGTAATTTAAACTAATGATCAGCTTGTGCCCGTTGAAATACTTTTACAAACATTCATAGATACTAAGTAGAGAGATAGTTTAAGAGTGTGTTTGTCGCTATTTGCAGTTTGGTTATTTGTTTAATGAAATCATTTATTTTATTTGTTTTATTGCAATGATTAAATTGGGCAATTTCAATGATTAAGTGTGTGTACATAGCGGTGATAGCCTATAGTGAGAGAACATCTGCCTTCCAAGCATTGGTTGGCAAGTTTAAATTCTAATGCACTTTGGGCACATAATACATACCCAACCCATGTCTCCATTGTTAAAACATCCTACTATAATATAAATTTACTATAAATGCATAAGTTTGTGTTTGTCCTCTCTCCACCCCTACACATATGAATGGATTTGATGAAATTTGAACACAGAATTATAGGTCTTAGAATAGATAATAGGATACTTTTTATCCCATAAAAATAAACAGTACTGTGGGATAATATGGGTATGGGTGAAACTGCAGGGTGCATCTAGTACATTATGTGTAAGTATGCAATTACACTTTCCAGTGAAAAAATTTTTTTTTGCGTGGAAACCTACAATCATGCCTGAGAATTATTTGGAAGGTACTTGATGGGTCAAGCCCTGTGATGGATTATTTGATTCAGAAGTAACAGAGGTAGGTATAATCCTGATTAATTTTGCTGAACAAACCAATGTTTCAAATACTAGTTATGTACCTAGTTTGGATATAAATAATAGGTACAAACAAAAGTTTTCAAACAATTGAGTGTCAACAAACCTAAGATATGGCAGAATAAAACTGGACTAATTACTTATCTCACAATGTTAAGTATCTTTTAGTGTAGGTAGTTATCCCAATGAGGAAGAATATAATAGAAACTCTTTATTGCATACCAAAAAGAAATCAAAACAATTAATACAACAAAACGGAAACACAAGGTAGTACAATGGGTGGTCTTATCATCAACGGAAGGAGAAGGAAGCTGGTGTATACCAAAAATCCTGGAAATAAAAAGTAGGCACCCCGCTAATAGGTGTTGAGGTAGGTACTATAGCTTAGTGTGAGAGATTTACATATTGTATGACACTACATAGTGCCTAGGATACCCAACAGCATGTTGAGCTAACCAGATAATAAATCTAAGAAGTTGCAGAGTGCGCATTTTCTATAGTAACAAACAGCAAACTTCGCCGCTCGGAAATAAGTGATTGAGAAGTCTTTACATAACCCCCAAGTGGAAAATTGGTGGCGTAATAGGACAGCGACGGAGCTGTCACTAGACTAGGTTAAGTTCAGTGACGGCCGAGGGGCGAAGGACTGGCGCGAGCCCGGCGCTCGAGGAAGCTTACCTTCACGGAGTCGAGCGGGTACATTATGCAATGCTCCATCACGCCCGCTATAGCCCCGGCGGTCATGTGTGTGATGAAGTTTTGGGTCGGAAGAGTTTCATAGTCCTCAAAGTTCATAATACTCACTGAATACTGACACTTTAGCACGAAATAAACACAGATTTTGGTCAATTAATATGGATGTTACTTTTGTTTTACCGAATTAGAAGTATCATTTTCACTAATTATTTCCGTCACAAGTTTGCACATGTCATCCGAGATTTAGAACAATAAAAATTGATTCCATCAATGCGCCTTGATCAAGCACGCGCGTCTTGACTTTAGCGATTGCGATTAATTAATAGGTAGGTAAAGTATTGTAATATGTAGAGGTAAAGTAAGGTAGGTAGGTACCATCTAGGAACCTTTCTGGCTAGTGGCTATGGCTACATAGTACATACATACATTCATTTCATTCACAACTTGGCATTTCACAATACTACAGTCAGGCGCAGTCAGCTGTCAGTGTCAAACGCAAACTGCTATGACGTGCGGTGCGGTGCATGCCAGTGTGACCAGCTTTGAAATGACACAATCTACTGTAACATTATACAATGTGTCTGGTCACCGGTGTCGGAGACTTAAGGGGGGTTAAATATGGGGATTTTTATCGACAAATCACTATCTCGATTTTCTCTTGGCCTCTCCATACTAAAATGGCAGCCATTTTGTTTTTTTTACTTCGCAGCTCAGACGCCTACACTGATTTAATCATTGCTATCGATGTAGACGTCTTAGGAAGACGAATGAGGTATCATTTGAAAGCTAACAATGAAGACAATCAATTTATGATACATTTTATTCAATATCTTTTTCACAAAATAACATAACAATATTAACAAAATAAAAATCGCCAATAAGGATATCGTCTATCATTCCAGCCCAAACATTTACCGAAAACTTGTGCTGAAAGCTACTGGGTCTCACTGCAGGGACGACTACCTGTAATTGTATCCTGACCTGAGTAGAGCCGCAATTTTGTCTCATTCACACCCTATACATGTCTCTTTCTAACATGTTGTCAAAGAACAGCTGCCTGTCTTACGACACGCCAATTGAATGTGGTGTCTTGAGTCTATTGTTTGACGTGTGCTATTAATAGAGTTTTTAAGGGTCATATTTAAACCATCATAGCTTCGAAAATATTTAAATTAGGACCTTGATGTAACATTTATTTTAATGGAAATATCTTGTACTATGAAAATACAATTAAAAAAAAATAGCTTGACAGGTTAGTTTTCATAAAAAATTTAAAAAACTAAAAAAAATGCAATAAATAAATACGATTTTTATTTTGTTAATATTGTTATGTTATTTTGTGAAAATGATATTGAATAAAATGTATCATAAATTGATTGTCTTCATGTTAGCTTTCAAATGATACCTCATTCGTCT
Organism: Hylaea fasciaria; assembly: GCA_905147375.1. Classification (NCBI taxonomy): domain Eukaryota; kingdom Metazoa; phylum Arthropoda; class Insecta; order Lepidoptera; family Geometridae; genus Hylaea; species Hylaea fasciaria. Next base: position 8,134,756 of record LR990214.1, read on the forward strand.
TCCTAAGACGTCTACATCGATAGCAATGATTAAATCAGTGTAGGCGTCTGAGCGAAGTAAAAAAAACAAAATGGCTGCCATTTTAGTATGGAGAGGCCAAGAGAAAATCGAGATAGTGATTTGTCGATAAAAATCCCCATATTTAACCCCCCTTAAGTCTCCGACATCGGTGACCAGACACATTGTAGGTATAGAATTCTAGTTCTAAGGATGATAACAACTATTACCAAATTCTACTAACAAATGCTGGGATCTACTAAAAATCTACTGTGTAAAATAACAAAGTCAAAGTCAAATCATTTATTGTGAATAGGCATAAAATCTCACATTTACAAGTCAAACACATCAAACTACTAGGTTTGGTCACGCTGAGTGTGTCGTGTGCGATTCGAACAACACAATGACCAAACAAGTAAGAAAAAATAATTCAATGTAATGCAGCGATATCGATATTTGTATGGAAATACGGAAACTTAGCTATTTACGAGATAAATACGGATACTTAGCTATTTACGATATTATTTAAATTAGTATTAATTTTCTTTTACCGGTACCTATTAGGGTATCGATACTTAAGTAGGGCAAAGTCAAAGCATTTATTGTAAATAGGCAATTATATCGCGGGAGTTTTGGCGGGAATCCGATAGTGAGACGTTGTTGGTTTTGTATTATTTTCTCAAACTTGTGTTTCTTCGAGTGTTAATGTGTAATATTGGTGGAATTTAATCATTGAGTGTTCGTTAACGTGCACGAGTGTAGGCGAATGATATAAACTCAAAAATCGTGTAATTTCGCATTTTTTCCAACACTCCCAGGAAGTTTCAGTAAAGCATCCACTACTTTACTGAATCGTGACTTTGACGATGTAAATAATTGACTTGACTACTTGACCACGATTGCTATATTGTTGTGACTTTCTGTGAAAATAAGAAATACTTAAATAATAAAATACTTGATACTGACTATATGCACAAACCGTGCGAAGCCATACCTAAAACAAAAAAAAAATCGCACTTTTACAAGTCAAATACCTAGCTATTTCTCAATAAAATTGCTAGGTATATATCAAAAATAATATTTTAACCAATACAACATTTTCTCAAATAAGTACCTACCTACCTATATGTATATACCTAGGTACCGATATTAATTTTGTAGACAACGTTGTGAAGCTGCCAGATTGCACGGTGTGGTCAATGCACGATACGGGATACGGCGGCATTAGCGCACTGCGCAGTAGATTTAGAAGTATAAGGGTGATTTTGTTTCATTAATCTTATATCTTTAAATGACCAATTCTTGTACATTATATAATATATTATACCTAATTGGAGTCTCGGAATCGGCTCCAACGATTTTCATGAAATTCAGTATAGGGGGTTTCGGGGGCGATAAATCGATCTAGCTAGGAATCATTTAAGTATAGAAAATGTCATTTTATTCGTGTTTTTTTATGATTTTTTTCTTTAAATAACCAGTTCATATTTTTTTTTATTCTATCGGTAAGATCGAACAATATTATTCATATTTTATCATTTTATTAGTAATTCGTACTTAAATATAATTTCCAAAAAACACAAAAATAGGTTTTCATTATTGTTCCTGTTTTATAACAATAAATGTGTTGGCTTTTGTCATTGAGTAGGTATTATTGAAACTTATCCTACTAATATTATAAACGCGAAAGTTTGTAAGTATGGATGGATGGATGGATGTTTGTTTGTTACTCTTTCACGTAAAAACTACTGAATGGATTTTAATGAAACTTAACAGTAATATAGCTTATACATATATCAGAATAACACATAGGCTACAATTTATAAAGATATTGTGTGTATTGTCCAAAATATGACGATAAGTGTCAAGTAAGAGAGAAAAAATCTACCATCTGCGAGCTAATTAGCCGTGCGCTGCCAAAACCGCTAGAGTTACACATAATATTATGTAATGTATGATCGAAATGTTTATCTTAAATAGTCCTACAAAAAAAGCCCGCCACAGTATGTGTCTATATCTTATGTGTAAGCCAAAATAGCTACTCGAAATACTAATCCTGCGCAGACAAAGTCGCGGGCACCAACTAGTACCTATATTATACGAGTGTCTCCGGGATCCGTCTGATCAGTGTACGCTGAAGCAATGAAGCGCACCCGACGCGCGGCGGCCTGGTGCTGAACCGCCCCGAGGCACGCTGGGACACCGGGGCCCTCTCCGAGCTGACTAACCGACTGATGTCTGCGAACGGCACACCTCCACTTTACTGGAATACTCATACATAACAGATACATTAACAAAATTGGTTGAGTTTATAGCTATACCAAACAAAGTTAGGGCAGCATAAAATAGTTTCGATTATATTAGTTTACATACTTTAGGAAAACTAATTTAAAAAAAAAACTTGAATAATTGCAGTTGGGCTTGAGGAGGTTGGCTGTTCCGCCATATTGTTGCAAATGGTCCCACCTGCCCCCCCCCCCCCCCCCCATGCCGTATGGCACACGTTCTGCCGAACACCCTGTATAGTATTACGTATTATCTACGTAGGTCAGTGAGGTGCCGAATAGTTTTACTACTGAAAATATTGACGGTAAATTTTTAACAAAAGCCCGAGTCATGAGATGCAGCCTGGTGACAGACGCGCAGACAGACAGACAAACGGGCGGACGGATGGACAGCGGAGCCTTAATAATAGGGTCCCGTTTTACCCATTGGGTACTGAACCCTGAAAATAATAGGTCTAATGATCTCTTAATAGGTACAAAAATGATTATCAATAATTTTTTCTTGATATTCCGTTTTTTCTTACGCAGGAAAGTATAAGCGCACAGTTATTATTATTTTTTAATAGTTGCCTACTTCGTTAATCCCGTTTTCGCCCCATTTACCCCACTATCAAAAATCGCTCTCGACAAAAAAGCAACAAAAATCAAAGAACCAGTAGGTACCTACCTATTCCATATCTTGTAACAATCGGTTGAGGATGTGACCTGCATCCCGCCACAAACATACAAACATCCGCACAAAAGCTGAAATCCGTACTTATTTCTTTATTTCTTACCAAAAGCCTAAACATAAATGTTCAGATGCCTAATTTCAGGAATAATTTTATCAATCATCATCATACCCAAGTACTGAGTTAAGATAACTACAATAATAATTAAGTTAGGTACAATGTTTTCTGAGGACATAATAATTATTATTATATACCTACCAATCATTACACTTTGTTGTTAAATACTGCCACTACTTTTTTATAGACAAAAGTCGTTTTTTAACGTGTCAGTATTTTATTACCTACTTACTATTATAAGTTTATGATATAAAATGATAATGTTCAACTACGCACGCACCACAGCTCAGTAGTAAAATGTGACACGACTACTTATATGCACAAGTGTTAGTACATTCCTAGGTGTAGGAACAATAGCGCAGCCAACTATCCGCGTATCGTAGAGAACGCAGGCGGAGGAGACGCGAGGCGGCGCGGCGGCCAGTCGTGGCCGCGCGGGGCTAGCGAGCGTCGAGAGGGGACCGTCAGCTGCGTTCTTACGATACGCGTTACATGTTCATAGACCAGTTTACTTGAACTATGAAAATGTAACGTTTGATGGTCAAGGATGTTAATGTTAGTTCTTGTAGCCGTTATGATCAGTTTTTCCTGCGCTGTGTTCCAAGCGCTTCATACCGCTGTGTTTGGACGTGTTCGCTCGCGCCCGGGACGGGCGAATGCAACCAGACTATGCGGAAGCAATGAAGCGTAATCTTAGAGTAAAGTATTGTTGGTGCCTGGGTAAGAAACGAAATTTATTCTTAAACCCGAAGTTCAGCAATCTGTTGATAACTTACCGTGAGAACGCTCCGAGAAGCGCGCGGATACGATGAGGAATACACCTGTCGCGACGGCGGCTTGTCTCTGTGGTGTGGTGAGTAGACATACTCCTTTACTCTTGACCGCGAAAGGTTTCTGACATAATATTATCCGTTGAACAAGCTTTTACTATCGAGACAGTAAAGCAATAACTAAAAATATTACACCCATTTACATAATTCACCAAACAAGAAAATGTATTTGTAAAACTGCAAAATGCTCGGTGGACGTGTCGATATTATAGTGTTGATGGTGGTGGTGGCGGTCGATGGTGATCATTTCAATAACAGAATGGAAATGATGTGTGCAATGTCCCGAGGCTAGCGAAGTCGAGTCCAAGCGGTGGTCGAAAAACGTCGGTCGCCTCAAGACTATAAAAGTGTAACGGTCCGTCGCGACGGTAAGAGCTAGTTGTTATGACCAATACAATACAATACAATAACTCTTTATTGAACACCATACAATAAACATAATAATTATACAGAACAGAAAAGAAAACAAAAAGATGCTGCACAATGGGCGGCCTTATCGCTTATGCAATTTCTTACAGGCAACCTTTGGATGGACAAGAATTAATTAGAATAGAACCAATATAATTGAATACACCCTGAGCTATTATTATCCAAGCGCTTCAGAATGATTCTGTTTGAGTGTAGTCGCTCGTACCCGGGGCGGGCGAGTGCAAGCAACCAGGACATGTGGAAGCAATGATGTACATTGTACAGTGGTGTTGTACATATTATAATCTTGGAGTTCATTATTGTTGGAGCCTGGGCTGGGTGAGAATTAATCCAAAGGTCAGCAATCTGGTGATAACTAGCCGTGAGAGACGTTCAGAGGAGCACTCCGCCAACCGTAAGGAACCTGCCTCGACGATGGACACTTGCTTGCTCGGGAGGGTCTCGCAGAGAGTACTCACGCACGCGCGGCCGCCGGCCACTCGTTACAGAGGCGGTTGAATATTATCCTATAAACAAGCTTTATTGTGGAGCCAGCAACGCAACAACTGATAAAAAGACACCGAACAAGAGAAAATATTGCCTGCTACTTACTGGCACTTCGAGGACGAGGGAATATCAAAATCATTTATTGATATTATACTTATGCAAAATCGAAAGCAAAGCATTGATAATATAATATTATATTATGGTAATAATAAGTATTAAAGCTCTTACAAGACAAGTCAAAGCATGTAACCACATTGAAAACGCCTTTCTTTTTTAAAGTCGGCTAAAAACTTGAAATAATAATATGATAAGCTATGAAAACTAAAATTAACTGATTACGGTTTAAATTACATATTAAAGGATGTTGACCTTCTAACTAATTATGCCCGATCATTACAAAATCTCACCTCTACATTCTCACTCTGGATTACCTGAGGCTATAAGTAGCTTGCGTCGAGAGGCACCCATCGTCTACATTCCTATTATAAGTAGACATTTATTATATTTTCATAAAACTGTATTAATATTAACTACGGTAGTCAGTAACTAAGTAGAGTTATTATGCCTGGACCTATACTTACGAGTATTCGTGGCATGACGTCTTGATGCTCAATTTAGGTTGATTTTGAATCTAAAGGGATTGACATACGAGTACATGTACCAAAAGCCATGTATTGGTATTATTTAAAGTCAAACGATACTCTTTAGGTTCTGCTTACGGGGGCTGTATTTTTCTGCGCTGTCCTCCAAGTCATAAAGACCTGTTTAATTGTATTCGCTCGCACCCGGGACCTGCGAGCGAATGCAAGCAACCAGTCTAATCAAACTATGCTCAAGCAGTGAAGCATAATCTTGGAGTTATTAATTATTGTTGCTGCGTGAATGATCTGACGCTAAAAGCTCCAATGGGATAGCGAACAAGAAAAATAAATTACTGGCCTATATAAGTATACTCGTATACTTATATAGACTATATTATACACTTGTGCGTGGGTGTACTTAGTAGTGTTTTGAACATGTTAAAAGTTGAAGAAGTGTTGCTTGGTGGTGGTGGTGGTGATGACTTGTGTGGAAAGTAAATTATAGAGTGCCTGGCTATACACGCTTGTGTCTGTATACTTAATAATGTGTTGAACGTAAATGTTAAACATGGAAGTGTTGCTTGGTGGTAGTAACAGTGTTGGTGGTGCTGGTGGTGGTGGATAACACTGGATAAACAAAAGCCATAAATGAAGAAAACGTTACGAACATAGAACGTAATTATGCATTCTAGATAATATATAAGTTGGTCTGTCGTGTCGAGAGACGTCCATCTTCTGTGTTTCTAACATAATAATATAAATATTGATGAAAGAGATTCCTTAAACTATGATACCTAATATAATAATTACTTCCGCAATGGGTAAAGTGTTAATCCACTTTATGCACCTGGCTCTGGGTGAGGTCAGTTTTTTTTTTTTTTTTTTTTTAACCTGAATAAGGCCAATATTTTCCTGTTATCTAAGCGCTTCTTAATTATTGTTCTGTTTGAATGTATTCACTCGACCCGGGACGAGAGAGTGCAAGCAACCAGTGGATGTGCAAGCGATACAGGACAACCATTTTCTAAATCATTGTTGGTGCCTGGGCGAGAAGAGAAGAGAAGAGAGGGGCTCCTCAAGCCGATGACTAGAGATCTCATGAATACCTACTAAAGGCGTCGTCCGCGGTCTCCGCGCTCTCCGCGGCGGGCAATCACTAGGCAAGGGGCGCCTATTTGTGCCTGATGTTACAATAAGTAACATTATGTATTAAACTAGCTTTAATAAGTGCCAATATCTTGATCCAGGAACCGTCGTCTTCCAAGCGGAGCTTTGCGAGTTCAAACCACCAATGCAGCAGAATGAAGTTCGGACTTAATTGAGGAAAACATCAGGATGGAACTCATTATGTTTAAAAAATTATAAATAAATTATTGAATTAATATACCAAATAAATTTGGAAATGGAACTTGTTTGGTCATTATATAACGTACACTTGTGTGTGTACTAAAACGTAAAAACGAACTTCAAACATGAGTGTAACGAGTCGGCGATGGTGATGGTGGTGGTGGTGGTGAAGATGCCATGAAAATGAGGCAACGACAATGGACTGCGTGCCAGGAGTATGATCCAAGTGCTTCATAGAGATTGATACAATATGTGATTGAATGTACTCTCTCGTGCTTGGGACGAGTACGTGTAAGAAATCAGTATCTGTGTGCCTAGTGCGAGTGTTACAAAAGTATTATCGTTTCGCCACCGCCACGTTAACCGAGTAAACGCAAACGAAGTGAGGATCATTCGCGAGTGCGAGTCACGTTCGAGACTTACTTTTCGAAACGCGTTTATTCACCTTGAGCACCGTAATTTTTATTTCTTAAAGTTGGCAGCACGCTCACATCGCGATATAATCCAACCAAATTTAGAATTACATTTCTAACGGTAGATGTATGCCGCCGCTGTGTATCAGATTTAGGGTCATTATAATTGTAAAATTTTTGCTGAGATATAAGATCAGCTTTCTCTTTTTCCCGTCCTGTCTGTCACCTGTCAGTTTGCTTGCTACTTCGAAATAAATCATAATAGTGTTTGGTTGTCTGAAGAAACTATAGTAATTTCAATGAAGATACGTACTTACAAACGGTATTCGCGCAGCCCGGGAGTATAATAATATGTAGAAGTTTCAACGAGGAACAATCGGACAGCTGTCCCCGAGCAACACCACCTGGCTCGATCGGAAGACTTCCCAGCAGTTGTGGAGGATCATCATCCTCACGATCCACACCAAAGAGAATGCAAACGCATCCACACGACACCTTTGACCTCCACATTGGTGACCCTGACGCCTGCCGTGATGTCATCTACCAGCAAGATCACCCGAACGACGACCTAAGCAACCGCAGTTTACCGCAGCCCGCCTGGATCGTTATTCAGCTAGATCTCCCTGCACCCATGAACCAGTGCTACACCCCGATTTAAATGTGATTTTACAATACTATTTATGTTTGTGTTCGAGCTGTCACCCCTAAAGAAGGCATACCTACCTAGTGTATTGTTCGCGCCTACGCGTCTATCAAGACAATGTTATCAATACGCATATTTGCTATTCAAATCCACCAGGATCTTTATCTATTTTTTTTTTCTAATGTGAGTTAGTCACATTTCACAATTCATTGTACCTACTCTATTTTTTCACCAAAACTTTTCGACATGTAACTCAGTTAAAAATTATCTAAATCATTCAATACCTATGTCTACTATGAGACATGTATAAACTCATATTTTCACTCGGTAGTCTTGGATGCTCATAGGGTATAGGTACTGTTTTTATTTTAATGTGACTTATCCATTTCATACTTTGAGAATCCATCAGATTGTATACTAAACTTACTATCATTTTATAATATAGTACACTAAAATGAATTCATCGTCCAATGAACACAAAGACATGATGGATGGTCACTTAGAACCGATTCACCTGTTTCTATAATGTTATGTGGTTTGCCTGCACTAACCCATGTTGACACTATATCTGAAAAACCTGCTTGATTAAGTACCTACCTACCTAAGGATAAGATAAGGATAAGATTGAAACTTGTTGCTATTAATAAAAGATAAAACAATACATATTAACTACAATACATTTATTTAATTTCACAATCTCCTTTCAAAGTCCCTGAAGATTTGACCTCTTATCAAATCAATCGTAGGTTCTCTTTTATTAAACATATGTCTGGTGTGATCCGATTCACCTCTGCTTTCTAATTACAAACCTAGAAAATTATACATAATCAAATAATTGATTTAGTTAGCTTATTATTATAATTAGAATCCTGCGGTTATAGAACTGAGTGAGAGAAACACACTACCATACAAGCTTTTTCATTTTAAACAATGGTGAGATTTATATTATTATAATTTCAAATTATAACAACTGTAGGTACCTATTATCTTTAGCAGACATTATCTTGCTTTTTCATAGTTGTTACTATTTAATTAAGTATTAAAATCTGGTGTCATCAGCCATGTGCGTTGTGGATATCCAAAGTTTCCTAGAATAAAAATACATATATTAGGGGCTAATGTAATGTAGATAATGGTATGTATGCGGTATAACTGTTATATTATGTTATGATACCTTTTTTATTTGAACTAGGTACCTACTGAACATTCTTACCTAAAAGCCAGGCCGCTTTACCATTTTGACGCAGAGATTTCATTGTATGTGTTCATATCACTGTTTTCCCATATAAATTAACTATGATTTGCACCATCAAACTTGGGATTCACATTTAAAAACTCTACTTCGGTAGATACCTGAAAAGAAAAACATTTAATTTATTATTGTAATATGTCATTGCATTTTATCATTGAGAAATATTAGGTAGATAGGTATAGCAGATATAGCAGATTAATCAACGGATTAATTTCCTGCCTGGCAGCTGGGGTAAATATCAGGAAACCCAATATATTTATTTACAACATGTGTGGTATCACTTCTTCTATAATACACATGGTTTGTGATGTGTGCTTTGCAATTCCATCAAAACATTTTTAGGATCCCGTTGCCAAAAAAATAATAGAGCAGTGAACACCTGCAAATTTATAGAAAAGAATCTTGTTAGGTAAGTATATTATTATGTAAGTACTTAGTTTTTTTTAGAAATTGTTGTAAATAAGTTAGGTGTATCATACTTACTTTATGTTCCAAGGAAACGCGCAGTGCTGAAAAGACCTTAGTTTTTCAATCGCCTAAGCTCTTTACAAGAACATATCCTTTGGAAAAGTAATATTGATCTTTAAACTGCCTTTTCATGAGGTCCAACAACATTAAAAAACACAGTGAGATGTAAAATTATCTTAGGAAAGACACGCGAGATTATTAGCGAGTATTGTAGTTGCGGTCATCTCGTGCCTAGGAGGCCGCAAACATCCTCAAAGCGAAGAAAAACCACTGCTATAGTTCTTGACTAAGTTTTATGACAAAACGAGACTATTTCAAAGTAACACCTTAGAAACAATTACGCTCACTGAACTCTCACTGCAAAAATTTTAGTGACATCTTTTCGCAAACGCGACTGTGACGTTTACCATAGTAACGATCACGAGCTGTCAAAAATGGCACTCGCACTCGCATAATGCTTGCAACGACCAATCACGAGCGCTCACGTCGATCACCGTTCGTGCTCGATGGTCGGTACCGAAGAAATAAAAAACTCACACTCACGTATTTTAATTCCGGTCACTAACACTAGATGGCGCTGCTCTTATTCCATACAATTTCAAGTTTACGCTAACCGGACCGAGCGTGAAAACGAAATTGGAAAAACTCGCACTAGGCACACTGATAATCTTGAACTTGATGAACAATACCTTGGGTAAGAAAAAAAAAAACAAAAACACATCAATGTGGGAAATGATACTAAAAGGTTTTTTTTTTTTTTTTTTTGGTGAAGGGAAACATTAAAATGAAATTCATAATGCCCAAGACAGTGCCTACGTGGTGCACCAATCTGCGCCGGGGGAGCGCGACGCGCGAGGTCAAGCCTGAGAGGAGGCCCTTGCTCCATAGTGAGCGGGCATGAGTTGTAATAACAAAGTGTAGCTTTATGACGGGGATTAAAGCAGTAAAAAAAAAAAAAGCTACACAAACCAAACAAGACAACATAATAAACTGCTTGAGCATGTGGCCGACTCACATTACCTAACATAAATAATATATATTATATAATACACAATTAATATAATATAAATAAATATATAATAACTACATACACGTTTCTAAATATTAATACATAAACATTACACACACGATAATATTATTATAGTCAGTGCCGCGCGTCGGTGCAGTGGAAACGCGTATACCGCGACAACCGGTCCGCGGCCGATGGAATGTCGGCCGCGGCCCGGCCGGCCGCACCGCGCCCGCCGCCCGCGCAGCACACTAGTCACGATCTACCTATCGCGCGTGATACCCGCGCCGCTTTGCGCACCGCTTACCGCTTGTCGAGTATATTGTTTACGATATTGCCGCTTTATGTTCTGTGCTTGTAAACCATCTTACTGTCTGCTAACTCTCATTCTCTCATCTTCTCTACTCCTTCTAATATTATTGGTGAACTATCGTGTGTGGACAATAAACTGTATGTATTGAACATTTACCATCTTTCTTCTTCTACATCTTCCAACCACACAATTACTACACCCCCCCATAAGCATGTCATTAATTATGTAATGTTTTACATCTGGTGACCGAATATGACAAAAAATGGCAACGTAATTTGGTAGTAGAATAAAAGCCGAGGGTGTTGGTGGCGGTGGCCGTACTAGCTACCTGCCTGCCGTGTGATCAGATCGCTTCTTAATATTCTGTTTGCATTTTTTTTTTTTTTTTTTTTTTTTTCCTCGATGAAATCTGAGCGCTTCCGAAAAAGTCTGCTTGAATGCGGTTTACTCACTCGTGCCCGGGACGAGTGGGTGCAGGCAACCAGACCCAAAGAAGCAACGTAACTAAAACCCTGGGCGCCGCGGTAGCCGGTGTGAAGATTGTCGCAAAGCTTGCTTTGCGGTGGTCTTCATACCGGATCATCTATTTATATGTGTATGTTTATTTGTTATTGTGTGTATATATTGATCATTCACGTATTATTCTTCCTCTTTCTTTCTCTTTCGTCTCATTCAGATCATCCATTTCTTATCCTTTTCATTTGTGTCTTTTGATCTATTCTTCTTTTACATAGCCTTCCAAGGAGAGAGCGGAGAGGGAAGGAGAGGACGATACTCTCTCCCTCCCAATCCGCCGCCGCAGACCGGGCTGCGGGCTATTGGCCTGTGCCCGCTACCTGCCGCCATTATGGGGACTTTCGGGTGGCGGACCGGGGGGTCCGTCACCCGAGTTAAGAAGTCCCGAGCTGAGATGCGCCCTGATGTGTTCTGGGGCGCATTAAGCGGAGATAGAGGCTTGATACACCTCCGAGGAGAGCCCAGCCCAGGGCATCCGCAGGTGTGGTCGCGGTGCGTGCGTTAGCGATCCCGCGGCCACACCACATGCGGCGAGAGAACACCCCCGGGGTTTTAGTGGGTATACCCGCCCTCTTCAAGGGCGGGGGAGTCCCACATAACCACCCTGCTCCCCTCGGGCGGGGTGGTATGCGTAAAGCATTTCCCCGGGCAAAAAAAAAAAAAAAAAAAAAAAAAAAAAAAAAAAAAAAAAAAAAAAAAAAAAAAAAAAAAAAAAAAAAAAAAAAAAAAAAAAAAAAAAAAAAGGTTAGGTTAGGTTGGGGGGCGGGCCTGGGTTTATCCGTCACGGACGCATAAACCCAGGCCCTCCGTACTCATCCCGGATGGGTGCGGAGGCGTCGGTCTTGAGGGAGAGCGCAAGTCGTGATGATCCTCAAGGCAAGTCCAGGGTAATCCTTCACGTGGTTGCTGCCTGTTATTGGTCTGGTCCCCTCTGGAACAGACGTAACTAAAACCCTGGGCGCCGCGGTAGCCGGTGTGAAGATTGTCGCAAAGCTTGCTTTGCGGTGGTCTTCATACCGGATCATCTATTTATATGTGTATGTTTATTTGTTATTGTGTGTATATATTGATCATTCACGTATTATTCTTCCTCTTTCTTTCTCTTTCGTCTCATTCAGATCATCCATTTCTTATCCTTTTCATTTGTGTCTTTTGATCTATTCTTCTTTTTACATAGCCTTCCAAGGAGAGAGCGGAGAGGGAAGGAGAGGACGATACTCTCTCCCTCCCAATCTGCCGCCGCAGACCGGGCCGCGGGCTATTGGCCTGTGCCCGCCACCTGCCGCCATTATGGGGACTTTCGGGTGGCGGATCGGGGGGTCCGTCACCCGAGTTAAGAAGTCCCGAGCTGAAATGCGCCCTGATGTGTTCTGGGGCGCATTAAGCGGAGATAGAGGCTAACACCTCCGAGGAGAGCCCAGCCCAGGGCATCCGCAGGTGTGGTCGCGGTGCGTGCGTCAGCGATCCCGCGGCCACACCACATGCGGCGAGAGAACACCCCCGGGGTTTTAGTGGGTATACCCGCCCTCTTCAAGGGCGGGGGAGTCCCACATAACCACCCTGCTCCCCTCGGGCGGGGTGGTATGCGTAAAGCATTTCCCCGGGTCAAAAAAAAAAAAAAAAAAAAAAAAAAAAAAAAAAAAAAAAAAAAAAAAAGGTTAGGTTGGGCGGGGCGGGCCTGGGTTTATCCGTCACGGACGCATAAACCCAGGCCCTCCGTACTCATCCCGGATGGGTGCGGAGGCGTCGGTCTTGAGGGAGAGCGCAAGTCGTGATGATCCTCAAGGCAAGTCCAGGGTAATCCTTCACGTGGTTGCTGCCTGTTATTGGTCTGGTCCCCTCTGGAACAGACGTAACTAAAACCCTGGGCGCCGCGGTAGCCGGTGTGAAGATTGTCGCAAAGCTTGCTTTGCGGTGGTCTTCATACCGGATCATCTATTTATATGTGTATGTTTATTTGTTATTGTGTGTATATATTGATCATTCACGTATTATTCTTCCTCTTTCTTTCTCTTTCGTCTCATTCAGATCATCCATTTCTTATCCTTTTCATTTGTGTCTTTTGATCTATTCTTCTTTTTACATAGCCTTCCAAGGAGAGAGCGGAGAGGGAAGGAGAGGACGATACTCTCTCCCTCCCAATCTGCCGCCGCAGACCGGGCCGCGGGCTATTGGCCTGTGCCCGCCACCTGCCGCCATTATGGGGACTTTCGGGTGGCGGATCGGGGGGTCCGTCACCCGAGTTAAGAAGTCCCGAGCTGAAATGCGCCCTGATGTGTTCTGGGGCGCATTAAGCGGAGATAGAGGCTAACACCTCCGAGGAGAGCCCAGCCCAGGGCATCCGCAGGTGTGGTCGCGGTGCGTGCGTCAGCGATCCCGCGGCCACACCACATGCGGCGAGAGAACACCCCCGGGGTTTTAGTGGGTATACCCGCCCTCTTCAAGGGCGGGGGAGTCCCACATAACCACCCTGCTCCCCTCGGGCGGGGTGGTATGCGTAAAGCATTTCCCCGGGCAAAAAAAAAAAAAAAAAAAAAAAAAAAAAAAAAAAAAAAAAAAAAAAAAAAAAAAAAAAAAAAAAAAAAAAAAAAAAAAAAAGGTTAGGTTGGGCGGGCCTGGGTTTATCCGTCACTGACGCATAAACCCAGGCCTTCCGTACTCATCCCGGATGGGTGCGGAGGCGTCGGTCTTGAGGGAGAGCGCAAGTCGTGATGATCCTCAAGGCAAGTCCAGGGTAATCCTTCACGTGGTTGCTGCCTGTTATTGGTCTGGTCCCCTCTGGAACAGACGTAACTAAAACCCTGGGCGCCGCGGTGTCGTCCATGGGGCTCCGTGTCGTGTTTTCACGGCACGGGGTCTCATGGGCGATTGGGGTGGCCTTTCCGCGTGTCCCTCTGACTAGCAGAGGGCACAGTGGAGGGGCCAGGGGGGGGTCTGGGCAGAGGGAGGGTGGTCTGCCCGGACGGTTATGTATATATGTATGTTTATTTATTATTATATGTATTTGTCTCATAATCATCCATCTCATCTCATCATCATTTTCATATTTTATTGTGTTGTTCTGTGTATTTGTTTCATCTTTTTCTGGTTTGTTCGTGTATCATTCATTTCTTGCGTTTTCATTTGTGTCTTTTGTTCTTTTTTCTCGTATTATTTCTTGTTCCATTTTTCCATGACGTTTGGTGGACAGGCTGTCGAGCCTTAAAACTGACAAAAAATGAAATGGCGAATTCTCAAACATGTATACCCCAGGAAGGTACCAGCCTCTCCGAGGCTGGAGAATCCTTTGGTGCTTCGGCACTCAGCCCCTCGTACTCTGGGGGGGGCAAGAACCGCCATGAGGGCCTCGGCCCTCAACCCGACGACCCAAGCTCACTCTTAACGGATTCCGAAATGGCAAGTGTTACTTTGCCTGTTGTGGCGAAGGAGGCGCGCGTCCTATTGACGCGTTGCCCTACTCCAGGTGTGGAGAAGGGAGAGGGAGGAGACGGCCGTGCGGCGAGAACGGGCAACCTGTCGGACGAGGACGAGAGTTGGCAGACCGTTGCGTCGCGGGCCTTGGAGCTGGTTCTTAGAGCAAGTCCGGCTCGGGAAAGTGGCACGCGCCTTTTGTCGCGGAGCCCTACCCCTGGTGAGAAGAAGGGAGCGGGTCATGTGGTGCCACGGCCTCGAACTCTGTCCGAGTCGTCTTCGGCTTCGGGCATGAGCTTCGAGACCGTGGCATCGCGGACGTCGTCGCCGATTGGGTGGCGCAAGCGGCAGCGGGCCGCCGTCGTCGACTCCGACGACTACGACGACGCATCGCCGTCGGCGAAATCACGCGACAGGAGGGGAAGTGGTTGTCCCCCCTCTACGGAAGAGGATTATGTGGGCCTGGCTAGGGCAAAAGCCCAGCTCAACGCGGTCGAAGCCGAGGAGCTACGGCTGGAGGCCGAGAGAGGCATGGCGGAGGACGCGAGGCGGAGGAGGGAGACGCGAGTCGCCCTCTCACGCAAGACCCCGGCATTGACGAAAAAGGGCAGAGAGGAACCTGAAACCCTCGACCTGGAGAGAGTGGTGTCCGACTCTCTTGACACCATTCGCCAGGTCGCGGAGACTTCCAGGCACCTCAAGGGCACCTTTGTGCGTGCCCTGAATGAGGCGGCCGAGGCCATCAAGACGTCGTTCGTGGAGATGAGGTCCCGAACGATGTCCGAAGAAGTGGCTCGGCTGGAGGCGGCGAACGCGCAGCTGGCGGCAGAACTGGCCGAGGTCCGGAGGGAGCTGGCCCGTTTACAGCCAGCTCCAGCTCCGGCACCGTCAGTAGAGGAGATCGCCCGGGCGTGCATGGTCCAGTGTGGGACCATGCTCAACGCGCGGCTTGAGGGCCTGGAGGAGCGTTTGCTTCCGGCCAAACGTCTGCGGCCGCCACTGGCCGCAGACAGTAAAAAGTTGGCGACGGTGCCTGCGGCTGCTGCTGCTCCTGCAGCGGCACGACGCCCCACCCGCCCTCCACCAATTGAGACCGCGGTGGATGCCGCTCCCACGCCATCCACCAAACCGGCCAGGAGAAAGGCTGCGACGAAGAGGGTGGCTGCAGAGCCGACCCCCCCTCCGCCAGAGTCTCAGCCTCAACCCCAGCGTCGGCCCCAGCCCACGGAGGAGCCGTGGAGCGTGGTGGTCCGGAAAGGGGGCAACAAGAAGAAGAAGTCCGCCGGGAAACCCGCAGTAGAGCCCGCCCCTGCTCCTGCGGCACCCAAGAAAAAGGCGGCGCCACCGAAGAGGAGGGTGACCAAGCTCCACGCGCCTCGCACGACTGCAGTCATGCTGAACCTGCAGCCGGAGGCAGTGGAGCGTGGGGTCACCTACTTGCAGGTGCTCGCAGAGGCCAAACGGCGAATTAACCTAAAAGACATCGGCATCGATGGACTGCGCTTTGGGACCGCAGCCACCGGTGCCCGCCTCCTAATCCTCCCTGGCGCTGGGAGTGCCGAAAAAGCGGACGCCCTAGCGTCGCGAATTAAGGAGGCCGTCGGCGAGGACATTGTCCGAGTCTCCAGGCCTGAGAAGTGCGTGGACATGCGCATCTCGGGCCTGGATGACTCGGTCACCAAGGACGAGTTGGTGGAGGCCGTGGCCGAGGCCGGTGGCTGCGCCACGACAGCCATAAGGGCGGGCGAGGTTACTCGCTCTGGAAGGAACGGGCAGATCTTCCTGAGCTGCCCAATCGCCGCGGCCAAAATAGTCGCGGCGAAACGACTGCGAGTGGGGTGGGTCTCGGTCCAGGCCAAAATCCTGGACCGCAAAACGCCCCGGTGTTACCGGTGTCTGGAGCCCGGGCACGTGGGGGCGAATTGCGAGTCGAGCCTTGACCGCAGCGGACTGTGCTTCTGCTGCGGTAAGGCCGGCCACAAAGCGGCGCAATGCTCTGCAGAGCCGCACTGCGCCGTGTGCGAAGCAGCCGGGAGGCCCGCCAACCACCGCATAGGCGGGAAGGCTTGCCCCAGGGCGCCTCCAAAAAGGAGGACCGGGAGAGGGACGGCTGGCGGGGGCTCTAGGGCCCCCCCCGTACCGTCATAATTGGGGACTTTCGGGTGGCGGATCGGGGGATCCGTCACCCGAACTTTACAAGAGTCCCGAGCTGAAATGCGCTCCGTACCGTGTTCCGGAGCGCATTTAGCGGAGAACGGAGGCAAAACTCCCGTGCCGAGCCCCATCAGGGCCCCCGCAGGTGTGGTCGCGGAGCGTGCGTTAGCGATCCCGTGGCCACACCACATGCGGCGAGAGAACACCCCAGGTTTTTAGTGGGTATACCCGTCCTCTTCCAGGGCGTGGGACTCCCACATAACCACCCCGCCCCCCCGGGCCGGGTGGTATCCATAAAGGATTTTCCTGGGTAATTATTTGTTTTTTTTTTTTTTTTAGGTTAGGTTAGGTTAGGTTAGGTTAGGTTAGGTTGGGCGGGTCTGGGCGGGTCTGGGTTTATCCGTCATTGACGCGTAAACCCAGGCCCTCCGTACTCATCCCGGATGGGTGCGGAGGCGTCGGTCTTGAGGGAGAGCGCAAGTCGTGATGATCCTCAAGGCAAGTCCAGGGTAATCCTTCACGTGGTTGCTGCCTGTTATTGGTCTGGTCCCCTCTGGAACAGACGTAACTAAAACCCTGGGCGCCGCGGTAGCCGGTGTGAAGACTGTCGCAAAGCTTTTGCTTTGCGGTGGTCTTCATACCGGATCATCTATTTATATGTGTATGTTTATTTTATTATTGTATGTATATGTTAATCATTCACGTATTTTCTTCCTCTTTTCTTCGTTTTCCTGTATTTTCACATCATCCATTTCTCATCTCTTTGTTTTTCATTTGTGTCTTTTCTCTTTCTCTTCTTTCGTTTAACCTTGCCCAATCTCGAAAGGTCTGGTGCTCGCCTATAGATGCGTGGTCAGGGGAAGCTGACCGCTAGGGCACCCACCCCAGGCAGTCATGCCTATTAAAAATGACAAAAAAAAAAAAACACAAACAAAATGGCGAGTTGCAATACATGTAATACTACCCAGGAGGGTCCCAGCAATGGGGAATCCCTCCCTCCCGGCTCCGGCTGTGGAGGCTGCCCCACGTACTCTGGGGGGGGCAACAACCGCTACGCTCTATTAATGACTGACCCATGCACGAATACGGATTCCGATATGCCAGCGGAGATGGTTGACGATGGTCCTCTATCTAAGAAGACTACTACGTCAGTGGAAAGAAAGAAGGAGGCACGCGTGGTGCTTACGCGCTGCCCCACACCAGGAGTGGATGTTGAGCCTGCCGCTCCGGCGAGGCTTAGGGACCTGTCCGACACGGAGTCGGACATGAGTGTGGAAACGGTGACGTCCCGGGCGTCTGGGGCTTCGACCCGGTTTTGGAAGAAGCGTCGGGTGGATGGCGCCTATTCCGATTCTGGCGACGAGTTGGCGCCAGTGGCCAAGGTGGCCGACAGGAGAGGAGGTAGCCGTTCGCCGTTGACCGGTGAATACTTCGGTCTGGCTAAGGCCAAGGCCAAAATGAACGCGGCCAAGGCCGAAGAGCGTCGGCTGGAAGCCGAGAGGGAACTGGAGGAGGAAATCAAGCGGAAAAGAGAAGTGAGAGCGGTCATCTTCCGGAAATCCCCAGTTCTCTCCAAAGAAGGGAGAAAAGAGCCAGAGACTCTGGACCTACAGAAGGTGGTGACAGAGTCTCTGGAAACCATAGTCCAGGTCGCCAGGACGTCTGGCCACCTCAAAGGGACATACGTGAGGGCCCTGAATGAGGCGGCCGACGCCATAAAGGTGTCATTTACGGAGATGCGGACCCGCACAGTCACGGAGGAGGTCGCTAGGCTGGAGGCAGCCAACGCGCGGCTCGCGGCCGAACTGTGCGAGGTCCGCAAGGAGATGACGCGGATGCAAGCTGCTCCAGCGCCGTCTCTGGACGACATTGAGCGCACGATCATGGTCCGAGTAGGGACCATGGTCAACGCTCGCCTTGATGGGCTCGAGGACCGTTTGCTCCCTGCGAAGCGATTGCGTCCGCCACTGGCCGCAGACAAGAGAAATGCTGTCGTGCAGGGGGCAAGCGTTCGTGCAGCCTCTCCGCTGCGAACAGAAGTGGTAGTGGAAGCGGTACCTGTGGCCATCGCCGCCAGGCCACCTAGCAGCAAGGCTGCGAAGGCCCCCGGCGTGGAGCCACAGAAAGGTGGCAAGAAGCCCCAGACGAAGGCGAAGAAGAAAGAGACTGCAACAGCTGCAGCGGTGCAGCGCCTGCCACCCAAGCCTCAGCCCCAGCCGCAACCCCAGCCCCAGTCCCAGGACGAGGGGTGGACAGTGGTGGCCCGGAGTGGCGTCAAAAAGAAGCCGGTCACCAAGAAGAAGAAGGGTACCACCAAGAAGGTCGCAAGCCCTGCTGAGCGTCCGCAACAGAAGAAGAGGGCAGGAAAGTTGAACCCCCCGCGCTCAACGGCGGTCGTGCTCACTTTACAACCGGCCGCTGTGGAGCGCGGCGTAACCTACGGAAAGGTACTTGCCGAAGCCAAACAGCGCATAGACCTGAAGGGCCTCGGAATAGAAGGCGTGCAGTTCCGCACCACAGCTACCGGTGCCCGCCTACTGAAAGTGCCGGGTGCCACCAGCGCAGATAAGGCCAATGCCCTGGCCAGCAAACTCCGGGAGACCATCGGAGAGGAAGTGGTCCGAGTCTCCAGACCCGAAATCTGCGTAGAGATGCGCATAGCGGGGCTGGATGACTCGGCGACAAAGGAGGAGGTCGTTGCTGCGTTGGCTGACGCCGGCGGCTGTGCCAGAGAGGCTATTAGGGCGGGAGAAATCGTCCGCCCCGCTGGCCGCCAGGGGGCGATCTGGCTGCGGTGCCCAGTGGCCGCGGCTAAGAAGGTGGCAGGGAAGATGCTGTTGGTGGGGTGGGTATCGGTGCAAGCCAGAATGCTAGAACCCAGACCGCTGACGTGCTACCGATGCCTTGAACCTGGCCATGTCGCAGTGCAGTGCACAGCTGGCACTGACCGCAGCACACTGTGCTATTGCTGTGGAAAAGGCGGCCACACGGCCGCTCAGTGCACGGCTCAGCCACACTGCCCTGCGTGCAGTGCCGCCGACAAACCTGCGGACCACCGCATAGGTGGGAAGACGTGCCCTTCGAGGCTTGTCAAAAGGGGTAAAGGAAATAAGACGGCTGGTGAAGGCTCCAGGGCCCCCTCGCAGCCGCCTCAGCGAACACCGCTGGAGGAGGATGCTATGGACACCATCAATTAGATGGCCAGTCCATTCCTCCAGGCGAACATAAACCACTCTGCTCGTGCTCAGGATCTTTTGCTCCAGAGTATGGCAGAGTGGTCCATCAAGGTCGCAGTGGTTGCAGAACCCTATTTTGTTCCCCCCCGGGATAACTGGGCGGGGGACCTTGAAGAATCAGTGGCCGTCGTCGCGCAGACTCCCCCCTTTGACAGGTTGGCGAAGGGCCATGGTTGCGTGCTGGCTGTTGTGGATGGGATCGCAGTGGTTGGGGTGTACCTGTCTCCGAACAGGACCCTAGCCGACTTCGAGCGTTCGCTAGCTGAAGTCGGCACGCTCGTGGGACGGGCGCACCCGCACCCTGTGATGGTAGCCGGGGACTTTAACGCCAAGTCGAGGGCGTGGGGCTGTCCGGTGACTGACGTAAGAGGAGAGGCCCTGGAAGAGTGGGCGGGGGTCTTGGGGCTGGAGCTCCTTAATAGGGGATCAGTGGACACGTGCGTGCGTCAACAGGGCGGGTCGATTGTGGACGTTACGTTCGCTAGTCCCGCCCTGGCGCGCCGTGTCCAAAATTGGTGTGTAAAAGCGGACGTGGAGACCCTGTCCGATCACCGGTACATTCGGTTTGACGTCTCCGCGTCCGCATCAGCAGGGGTAAACCGGTCCCCTATACGGGAAGGTGCACGATGGTCGCTGAAGCGTCTGGATGGAGAAGTGGCGCTGGAGGCTGCCATCGTGGAGGCCTGGAGTGCCGGATCTGGGTCCGACGAACTGATTGGCGATGTGGATGCCTCGGCAGAGCGGCTGGTCGGTGCACTGACGCGCGTCTGCGATGCGGCAATGCCAAGGGCTGGGCCCGTGCCATCGCGACGCCAGCTGTATTGGTGGAAGCCAGAACTGCGCCAATTGCGGGTAGCCTGCGTAGTGGCACGCCGCCAATATAGCAGAGTCCGGCGGCGACGAAACCGCGATGAGGTCCGCGAGGGCGAGCTCTATGCCAACTACAGAGCTGCCTGTAAGACTCTGCAGCTCGCCGTCAAACAGGCAAAGGAGGAATCGTGGGAAGCGTGGCTAGAGACGCTCAACCGAAATCCGTGGGGGCGCCCTTATAAGGTTGTCAGCGGCAAACTCCGCGCCTGGGCTCCGCCTCTCACGCGGACCCTCGACCCTCAACTCTTGGAGCGTGTCGTGACAACCCTCTTCCCTGAAAGGGGGGAGTGGTCGCCGCCGTCCATGGCACCTCCAGATCAGGATGAGGAGGAAGAGGAAGCGGTCCCACCAGTCACAGAAGCGGAGTTTGAGGTGGCGATCCAAAGGCTTCGGAGGAAGAACACGGCCCCGGGGCCTGATGGTATACCCGGACGCGCTGTGGTAATAGCGATGGGAGAGATGGAGGACGAAGCCAGGGCACTTTTCTCTGGGTGTCTGGCCCAGGGCCGATTCCCACGTCCTTGGAAGACCGGCAAGCTCGTACTGCTCCGTAAATATGGACGCCCGGCTGAGTCGCCGTCGGCCTACCGCCCGATCGTCCTGCTTGACGAGATGAGCAAGCTCTTCGAGCGGGTGCTCGCAGCGCGTCTCGTCGGGCACCTCGAGAGGGTGGGGCCCGATCTCAACGGCGCTCAGTTTGGGTTCCGCACTCACCGGTCGACACTGGACGCAATTGCCCGAGTGCGGGATCTCGCAGAAGAGGCGGTAGCCCAGGGTGGGGTGGTGTTGGCGGTTTCGTTGGACATAGCGAACGCCTTCAACACCCTGCCCTGGGAGACTATAAAAGAGGCACTAAGGTACCACGGAGTTCCCAGGTACCTCAGGAAGACAGTGCACGACTACTTTGCCGACAGGGCTATCGTTTACCCGGGGCAAAACGATTGGTCCAGAAAGTCGATGTACTGCGGCGTTCCACAGGGGTCGGTTCTCGGGCCGCTCCTGTGGAACATTGGATATGACTGGGTGCTCCGCGGCCAGAATCTGAGAGGGGTTGGCGTGACTTGTTACGCCGACGATACCCTCGTCACCGCTCGCGGCAGCACCCACCGAGAGGCGGCCCTCCTTGCGACAGCCGGCGTCGCACAGGTCGTCCAGAGAATTCGGGCTCTGGGCTTGGAGGTGGCCCTCAGCAAATCTGAGGCCCTCTTTTTTCACGGACCGCGAAGAGGTCCGCCACCAGGGATGAACATTGTGGTCGGGGGGGCAACAATAGTAGTCGAACCCGCCATGAAATACTTGGGGATTGTTCTAGATGGGCGATGGAAATTCACCGAGCACTTCCGGCGGCTTGCCCCGAAAGTTATAGCCTTCGCCGGAGTGCTCGGACGGCTCCTCCCCAATCTCAAGGGACCGAACATGGTGTGTCGCCGCCTCTACTGCGGTGTGGTGCGCTCGAAGGCGCTCTACGGAGCGCCGATATGGGCGGACGCCCTGAGCGTTCCGAACAAGACACTGCTGCGGCGCCCGCAGCGTGTCATAGCGCTCAGGGCGGCTCGAGCGTACTGCACCGTCTCGTATGAGGCGGCATGCGTTCTAGCCAGCAGCCCCCCGTGGGACCTCGAAGCCGAGGCCCATGCGGTGGTGTACCAGCGGAATGCCGACGTAAAGAGAAGTGGAGAATGGCCCCTTCCGGAAGATCTGAAGAGGTGGAGGGAGCAAGCCCGCGATGATCTCCTCCAGGAATGGTCTGCGAGACTGCAAAGCCCGAAAGCGGGCAGGGATTTTATTGCCGCCATTCAGCCTGTGCTGAATTTGTGGCTGAAGCGGAGACACGGGGCACTGACGTACCGCCTGACGCAGATGCTGACGGGGCACGGCTGCTTCGGTCGGTATCTGTGTCACGTGGTCCGTCGGGAGCCAACGGTGGAGTGCCACCATTGTGGAGGAGGAGAAGAAGATACGGCGCAGCACACCCGCGCCGTATGCCCTGCCTGGGCAGAGCAGAGAACTGCTCTGCAGGCAGCGGTCGGAAGAGACCTCTCACTGCCAGCGCTAGTTGAAGCAATAGCGAAAAGTGAAGAGGCCTGGGACGCAGCAGTGGTGTACTCCGAGAGTGTATTACTCGAAAAGGAGGCGGCAGAAAGGAATCGCGAAGACGACGCGCTGTCACTTCCAATCCGCCGCAGGAGGCCAGGCCGCAGGCGCCGGGCCTACGCCCATCACCATTTGCCACCATAAAAGGGGACTTCGGGTGGCGGATCGGGGGGTCTGCCACCCGAGTTGAAAAGTCCAGAGCTGTGATGCGTTCCGAAGTGTTCCGGAACGCATCAAGCGGAGTACCGAGGCCTTATACACCTCCGGAGATGAGCCCATATCAGGGCGCCCGCAGATGTGGTCACGGATGCGCGCTGAGCGATCCCGCGGCCACATCTTATGCGGCGAGAAGAACACCCCGGGGTTTTAGTGGGTATACCCGCCCTCCTCAAGGGCGGGGGAGTCCCACATAACCACCCTGCTCCCCTCGGGCGGGGTGGTATGCGTAAAGCATTTCCCCGGGCAAAAAAAAAAAAAAAAAAAAAAAAAAAAAAAAAAAAAAAAAAAAAAAAAAAAAAAAAAAAAAAAAAAAAAAAAGGTTGGGCGGGTCTGGGTTTATCCGTCACTGACGCGTAAACCCGGGCCCTCCGTACCCATCCCGCGATGGGTGCGGAGGCGTCGGTCTTGAGGGAGAGCGCAAGTCGTGATGATCCTCAAGGCAAGTCCAGGGTAATCCTTCACGTGGTTGCTGCCTGTTATTGGTCTGGTCCCCTCTGGAACAGACGTAACTAAAACCCTGGGCGCCGCGGCAGCCGGGGTGAAGATTGTCGCAAAGCTTGCTTTGCGGCGGTCTTCACACCGGATCATTATGTATTGATATGTATGTTTATTTATTACTCTATGTATCTATTCATCATCTTCATCTTCATCCTTTCCATTATCATCTCATCCCCACGTATTTTTCTTCCTCTTTCTTTTCATCTTTCCGTCTATTTTCACGTATCATTCATTTCTTGTGTTTTCATTTGTGTCTTTTAACTCTTCTTCTTTCAGATATCTTCTTCTCCCATGGAGGGGGGGCCCGGGCGCTTGGCGCAGGCTCGAGGAGGTGGGGTCGTGGCGCGCGGCGCCGACTCGAGGAGGTGGGGCCCGGGCGCTTTGGCGCAGGCTCGAGGAGGGGGGGCCCGAGCACAGTCGTGCGGGCTCGAGGAGGTGGGGTCGTGGTGCGCGGCGCCGACTCGAGGAGGGGGTCCGCTCCCGGACAGCTGCCATACGGTGGATCGTGGTTGGGTTCGGGAGTCGGACGTGGAGGGGGGGCCCGGGCGCTTGGCGCAGGCTCGAGGAGGGGGGACGCAGTCGTCCATCATTGGACGGAGGACCTCGCCACCGCCACTTTTGGCCGCCGTACGCTGGACGCCCTGGGGCCAGTTCTGCGAGACTGGCTCGGGCGGTCCCACGGCTTCCTCTCCTTCCGAATGGTGCAGGTGCTATCCGGGCACGGATGCTTCGGATCGTGCCTGCACCGGATCGGGAGGGAGGATACGCCGGCGTGCCACCACTGCGGCGCGGCGGAGGACACGGCGCAGCACACCCTCGAGGTGTGCCCGTCGTGGTCCGAACAGCGCCGCACCTTAGTTGGCACAGTCGGGCCGGACCTCTCGCTTCCCAGCGTGGTCAACGCCATGTTGGGGGGCGAGGAGGCTTGGACAGCGGTCGCCTCCTTTTGCGAAGACGTGATGTCGGAAAAGGAGGCGGCAGAGCGCGCGAGGGAAGAAGACCCCCTCGCGGCGCCACTGCGCAGGCGGAGAACGGGTCGGAGAGGGCGACTGAACAATCGTCGCCCTCTCCTTCCCGGTGGTGAATAGCGGGAGGCAGGCGCGGGGGCGCCTTCTCCCGCATTGCACGTTTTCACCACCACCGTCGGGCGGGAATGACCAAGCACCCCTGGTCATTCCCGGGCCCCTCCCACTGGAGGGGCATGTGGGCCCGCTGTAAAGGCGGGCAGTCGTCGGCGGGGGACTGGACGTAAAGGCTTGGCCGATTCCCAGTCCTCCTCCAGAAGACGATGCCGGAGTGCCGCTGGGTCGTTTAGTGGGTATACCGCCCTCTTCAAGGGCGGGGAGTCCCACATACCCCCCCATCCCCCATGGGGGGGGATGCGTAAGGCATTTTTCCCAGCGAAAAAAAAAAAAAAAAAAAAAAAAAAAAAAAAAAAAAAAAAAAAAAAAAAAAGGCTCGAGGAGGGGGGGTCCGAGCACAGTCGTGCGGACTCGAGGAGGGGGTCTGCTCCCGGACAGCTGCCATACGGTGGATCGTGGTTGGGTTCGGGAGTCAGACGTGGAGGGGGGGCCCGGGCGCTCGGCGCAGGCTCGAGGAGGTGGGGTCGTGGCGCGCGGCGCCGACTCGAGGAGGGGGTCCGCTCCCGGACAGCTGCCATACGGTGGATCGTGGTTGGGTTCGGGAGTTGGACGTGGAGGGGGGGTCGTGGTGCGCGGCGCCGACTCGAGGAGGTGGGGTCCGAGCACAGTCGTGCGGACTCGAGGAGGTGGGGTCCGAGCACAGTCGTGCGGACTCGAGGAGGTGAGGGGAAGGCGCAAGCCGACCCGAGGCGAAGTCCGCTCCCGGACAACTGCCATACGGTGGATTCGTGGCCAGGTTCGGGAGCTGGACGTTGATGGGGGGGGCCCGGGCGCTTCGGCGCTTAGGCCCGAGGAGGTGGGGGGGGGCGCGCTGTATGTTCCAGTGCGTCCCTCCGCGGAGGCGGGTTTGCCCTCGGGCGAACGAGGCTAGAGCGGGGTTGCGGAGAAATGCGACAGCGGTCCCGCGACCCTGCTCGCATGGCCAGCAGGAGAGAACATCCCGGGGTTTTAGTGGGTATACCCGTCCTCTTCAAGGGCGGGGGAGTCCCACATAACCACCCCGCCCGCCTCCCCTTCGGGGGGGAGGGGCGGGGTGGTATGCGTAAAGCATTTCCCCGGGTCAAAAAAAAAAAAAAAAAAAAAAAAAAAAAAAAAAAAAAAAAAAAAAAAAAAAAAAAAAAGGTTAGGTTAGGTTAGGTTAGGTTGGGCGGGCCTGGGTTTATCCGTCACTGACGCTTAAACCCAGGCCCTCCGTACTCATCCCGGATGGGTGCGGAGGCGTCGGTCTTGAGGGAGAGCGCAAGTCGTGTAGATCCTCAAGGCAAGTCCAGGGTAATCCTTCACGTGGTTGCTGCCTGTTGTTGGTCTGGTCCCCTCTGGAACAGACGTAACTAAAACCCTGGGCGCCGCGGTAGCCGGGGTGAAGATCGCCGCAAAGCTTGCTTTGCGAAGGTCTTCATTCCGGATCATCTATTTATTTATGTATGTTTATTTTATTATTATATGTATATGTTATCATTCACGTATTTCGCTTCTTCTCTTCCGTTTTCCTGTATTCATATCATCCATTTCTCATCTCTTTGTGTTTCATTTGTGTCTTTTCTCTTTCTCTTCTTTCGTTTAACCTTGCCCAATCTAAAAGGTCTGGTGGTTGCCTGTAGATGCGTGATCGGGGGAAGCCGATCGCTAAGCCACCCACCCCCTCAGGCCGTCATGCCTTTAAAATTGACAAAACAAAAACCAAAACATGGCAAGTTGTAATACGAGTAAGACTACCCAGGAGGGTCCCAGCAATGGGGAATCCCTCCCTCCCAGCTCCGGCTGTGGAGGCTGCCCCACGTACTCTGGGGGGGGCAACAACTGCCACGAGGGCCTCGGCCCTCAAACCGACCTTGGCGACCATACGGACTCTGATCTGCACGTGGAAACGGTGACGATGGGACTGGAGAAAGACGAGGGTAAGACTGTTGCGAGGGCAACGGTCAACCCGGCTGTTAGCCTTGGCGATAACAAGGAGTTGACAACGAGAAGGGAAGCGCGCGTGGTTTTGACCCGCTGCGATACTCCACCGGCGATGAACAAGGAAGGAGAGGAACCCGGCGATTCCGCAAGAATGGCCGATCTGTCGGACACAGATTCCGACATGAGCTGGCAGACGGTCGCTTCGCGAGACGTGGTTAGAGCTCTGAGAACAAGAGACCCGGCTCGGGAGAGGGAGGCCAGGGGTCGCCTCTGGAGAGAACCCGAGAGGAAGCGCCGCTTCAGCTCGATTTCATCGAGTGACGGCGAAAGAAGTAGGTCTGCAGGAAGCAAGGTGCCTGCGAGGGCAAGGGATCTGGATCCTACAGATAAATTTAGGGTCAGGGAGTCTCTAGCGAAGAGACGGCAAGTAAGTCGTCATGAGGCGGACGACGTAATCGAGGAGGCAGCCCTGCGGGCCAGTCGGCGTAGAGCCGCACAGGGCATGGAAGTGATGATCGAGGACGAAGGCCAAATGGCAATCACCCTCAACCAGCGAGTTCTTGAAGATGTCGATGTGATTTGGAAGGTCGCAACGATGTCGAAGAACCTCAAGGGCACGGCCGTACGTGCCCTGAAGGAATCTGCGACATCTATCAAGGCTGCAGCAGAGGCTCTGCATAAACGGACGACGACGGAGGAGACCGCCAGAATTCAGGCAGCCAACACCCGTCTTCAGAGCGAAGTAAGCGCCCTCCGCAGAGAGCTGGCGGAACTCCGGGAGGAGATTAGAAACGGACCGGCAATGGACCTGGGAGTCCCGTCCCTCCCAGCTTCCCAGCCGCCAAGTTCTGGGAGGATGGAGGTGCCGAATATGAGGGAGGAGAACCTGATCCGCTCCATCATGCTACAAGTAGGTGGCATGATGAACGCTCGCCTGGAAGGCCTGGAGGAACGCCTCCTCCCAGCGAAGCGCCTTCGGCCACCTCTTGCAGCCGACAGGAAGAACGCCGCCGCAGCAGCTGCTACAGCTGCAGCAGCACTGGGAACCCAGGCGATCGCGGGGCCAAGTGGCGAGCAGTCATCGCCGTCGTCGTTGGTGAAGAAGGCCGCTCCCAAACCAGGGGCAGGACCTGCGCCGTCAACGTCGTCACCACCGGGGAAGACATCTGCCGCTCCCGCTGCACCGGAAACAAAAAAGGGTAAGGGTAAGAGTAAGAAGGAGCAGAAAATGAAGCAGAAAAAAGAAGCTGCTGCTGAGGCGGCCTCAGCTCCCAAGGAGATGACTCCTTGCTCCCTCCCGCCGGCGCCCAAGTCACTGGATGACGGATGGACGACGGTGACGAAGCGAAGCGCCACCAAGAAAAAGAAGGTGACTAATGAGAAGCAGCCTAGGCAGCAGGCCAACCAGCAGGCCAGGCCACAGGCCAGGCAGCAGGCCAGGCCGCAGGCCCAGCTTAGAGCGGCCAAACTCCGCCCTGCTCACTCATCGGCCGTGGTAATCACGCTGCAGCCAGGGGCAGAAGAGAGAGGCGTGACGTATGCTGAGGTGATAGCGGAAGCCAAAGCAAAAATAAAGTTGGACGATATTGGCATCCTAGGTGTGCGGTTTCGACGAGCGGCCACCGGGGCGCGGATCCTGGAATTGCCAGGGGCGACCAGTGGAGCAAAGGCGGATGAGCTCGCTGAAAAGCTGCGAGAGTCCCTGCCTTCTGACGCTGTGCAGATCTCCAGACCTGTCAAAAGCGCAGAGTTGCGTATCTTGGGCCTGGACGACTCTGTTACGCCCCAAGAGGTCGCAGCGGCAGTGGGAAGAGCGGGAGGGTGTCACGCGGACTCGGTAAAGTGCGGTGTAGTGCACCGGGACTATAATGGGCTTGGGGCACTGTGGTTGCGCTGCCCGGTAGAAGCGGCGAAGAAAGTGGCCACAGCTGGCCGTCTGCTGGTGGGATGGGTCTCGGCGAGAGTCCATTTACTGGAGCCGAGGGCTAAGATGTGTTACCGGTGCCATGAAGTCGGACACGTCAGGAGCCAGTGCTCAGCAGAAACAGACCGGAGCAACCAATGCTACCGTTGCGGCAAGCTGGGCCATAAAGCTAGCCAATGCTCGGATGCATCGCACTGCACCCTGTGTGCAGCAGCAAATAAACCTGCGGGACACACGGTAGGCAGCAAAACCTGCACTACTCAAAAGGCAGTGAAGAAAGGTAGAAGAGCTGAAGCTGGTTTCAGAGCCAGCATGCAGCGCCCTTTCTCTCGTGCCGAGCAGGTACCGATGGCCACAGATTAGTATGGCCATCCACTTTCTGCAGGCGAATATAAACCACTGCGCCAGAGCTCAGGATCTGTTGATTCAGAGTATGGCGCAGTGGTCAATACACGTAGCGGTGGTGAGTGAGCCGTACCTCATCCCGCAAAGAGACGACTGGGCGGCGGACTACGAGGCATCAGTAGCCATTGTCTCTCAAACCACTGCTAGCTCCCCACCCTTCGAAAAGATAGTGAAAGGACGAGGGTGTGTCGCGGTGGTCATTTCTGATGTTCTGGTGATCGGAGGGTACTTCTCGCCAAATCGCAGTCTTACTGAGTTTGAGCAGTTCCTGCTGCAACTGGAGGCCTTACTTGCGCAGGGTCGCTGTAATCAGGTTCTCGTTGCTGGAGATTTCAATGCTAAAGCCCTAGCATGGGGATCTCCAGCAACGGACTCGCGAGGGGAAGCCTTGGTGGAGTGGATAGCTGCGGCTGGTCTAGTGGTAATCAACCGGGGGGCAGTCGACACCTGTGTGAGACAACAGGGCGGCTCAATAGTCGATGTGACGTTTGCCAACCCAGCGCTCGCGCAGCGTATCCAAGGCTGGAAAGTCCTGGACGAAGTCGAGACGCTATCGGACCATAGATACGTGAGGTTCGACGTATCTACGCCCCAAGGGACACTGATGGGCCAGCACAGGCCCCTTCGAGGAGATGGCCCACGCTGGGCGCTTAAGCGCCTTGACAGAGAGATATTGCTCGAAGCCAGTTTGGTGCAGGCGTGGATCTCAGGTCCCGACGATCCAGTAGAGGTGGAACGGGAGACGGAGTGGCTCGGGGAGGCAATGACGCGGATGTGCGACGCTGCCATGCCACGAGTGGCTCAACGCCCGCCTAGGCGACAAGTGTACTGGTGGTCGGAGGAACTCGCGCAGCAGCGGAAAGCGTGCGTAGAGGCACGACGCCGGTACACGAGGTCCAGGAGAAGGAGAGTAAGGGACGTAGAACAGGAAGCTGTGCACTACGCTGCCTATAGGGAGCGGGTGAGAGCCCTTCAAATAGGCATAGGCGAGGCCAAGGTTGAAGCGCGGCGGAACATGCTGGAGACCCTAAACCAGGACCCATGGGGACGCCCCTACAAGATGGTGAGGCGAAAGCTTCGGCCCTGGGCCCCCCCTCTGACACAGAGTCTACAGCCTCAGCTCTTAGAGCAAGTTGTAGCAGGACTTTTCCCAGACAGGGACGAACCTGTGCCACCGCGAATGACCCAGGCGGTTGGCACTGTAGAAGAGAACGAAGAAGAGACAGTACCTGAGGTGTCTGAAGGGGAACTGGGAGCGGCAGTGCTGAGGCTACAAGCCAAAAACACTGCCCCCGGTCCCGACGGCGTACCCGGAAGAGTGTGGGTGCTGGTTCTGAAAGGGCAGGACCAAGTGATGGAACCCAGAGTGAGGCGGCTGTTTAGTGCCTGCCTAGAGCAAGGACGCTTCCCTAGAGAGTGGAAGACGGGAAAGCTGGTCCTGATTCGGAAGGATGGGCGCCCGATGGACTCGCCGTCAGCGTTCCGTCCAATTGTATTGTTGGACGAGATAAGCAAGCTGTTCGAGCGTATTATCTCGGCCCGCCTAGTCAGGCACCTGGAAGGAGAAGGACCTGACCTGAGTGACCTCCAATTTGGTTTCCGTCGGGGCCGGTCCACGATAGATGCTATCTCGCAGGTGAAAGCCCTTGCCACCGAGGCGGTGTCGCAGGGGGAAGTCGTCATGGCGGTCTCCCTGGACATCGCCAACGCTTTTAACACCCTGCCTTGGAGCTGCATCAGGGAGGCACTCAAATACCACGGCGTACCTCAGCATCTACGCAAAATCGTGGCAGCTTATCTGTCGGAGAGGGCAGTAAAGTACCCCGTGCGTGAGGAATGGGGTCGGAGAGAAATGACGTGCGGTGTTCCACAGGGGTCGGTCCTAGGGCCGCTTCTGTGGAACATCGGCTACGATTGGGTGTTGCGGGGAGACAACCTGCCGGGGGTCGGTGTGATTTGCTACGCAGATGATACACTAGTCACTGCTCGTGGCAAATCACACCGAGAGGCTGCAATGCTGGCAACGGCTGCGGTTGCCCAGGTTGTGAGAAGAATTCGGCAGCTGGGACTGGAGGTGGCTTTAAATAAGTCGGAAGCCCTGTGTTTCCATGGTCCCAGGAATGCACCACCGCCTGGGGCTAACCTAGTGGTGAGCGGAGTTTCCATCGACGTCAAGGCAACAATGCGATACCTAGGCTTAGTCCTTGACAGTCGGTGGAACTTTAAGGAGCATTTCTGTCGCTT
Organism: Hylaea fasciaria; assembly: GCA_905147375.1. Lineage (NCBI taxonomy): Eukaryota > Metazoa > Arthropoda > Insecta > Lepidoptera > Geometridae > Hylaea > Hylaea fasciaria. The sequence goes on from LR990214.1 coordinate 8,166,212, forward strand.
GGCCCCGAAGCTCATGGGAGCGGCTGGAGCGCTGAGCGGGCTGCTTCCGAACCTTGGAGGACCGGACGTGACTGCTCGCCGCCTGTATACGGGGGTAGTCAAGTCAATGGCATTGTACGGAGCGCCCATCTGGGTGGACGCCCTGATCAACCACAACAAGGCCCTCCTGCGAAGGCCGCAACGGGTCATGGCGATCAGGGCGAGCAGGTGTTACAACACGGTCTCGTTTGAGGCGGCATGTGTGCTAGCGGGGACACCACCGTGGGACCTGGAAGCGGAGGTCCTAGCGGACGTGTATGAAAGGAGGGCGGAGGCGCGACGCCGAAACGTCAACCTAATGCCTGAGGAAGTTAGGCGGTGGAGAAAAAACTCCCGCAAAGAGCTCCTCAGGCAGTGGTGCGAACGACTCGAGGAGCCAAGCGCTGGTCACCGGACCATTGAAGCGCTGAGGACAGTACTGAAAGACTGGCTGTCTAGAGGGCATGGAGTTATCTCCTTCCGACTTGCACAGATCCTCTCGGGGCACGGTTGCTTCGGGAAGTATCTGTGCAAGGTGGCTGGCAGAGAAACCACCACTGCGTGCCACCACTGTGGCCACGCGGAAGACACGGCACAGCACACGCTGTCGGAGTGCCCAGAGTGGACCCAACTACGTGCGGAGCTAGTCGCGACAGTGGGAGCTGATCTGTCGTTGCCAGCCGCAGTTAAAGCTATGACGGAAAGCGAGGAAAAGTGGGCAGCTATGATCTCCTTCTGCGAGCAAGTCATGTTGCAGAAGGAGGCAGCGGAGAGGAGCAGGGAGGATGACACCTCAGCGCATCCCCTGCGAAGACGGCGGATTGGGCGCAGGCGGCTGGCCCATGATAGACGTCCACCATAAAGGAGAGATCTCTGGGCGATGAGTAAGGGGAATTCATCGCCCAAACTGAGATATATCCCTGAGAGGGTCGGCGTGCTAGTCACGCTAAACTAAAAGCGAGAGTCGAAAGGAGACGAAGACCTGCGAAAATCGCGGTCACCCGCTGGAAGAGTTGCGGAAGATTCCGAAAGTGTTCCCGTGACCCTGTCCCAGAGCGGAGAGGTCGTCCACCCCGGGGTTTTAGTGGGTATACCCGCCCTCCTCAAGGGCGGGGGAGTCCCACATAACCACCCGGCCCACCCCCTCGGGCCGGGTGGTATGCGTAAAGCATTTCCCCGGGCAAAAAAAAAAAAAAAAAAAAAAAAAAAAAAAAAAAAAAAAAAAAAAAAAAAAAAAAAAAAAAAAAAAAAAAGGTTAGGTTAGGTTGGGTTGGGCGGGTCTGGGTTTATCCGTCACTGACGCGTAAACCCAGGCCCTCCGTACTCATCCCGGATGGGTGCGGAGGCGTCGGTCTTGAGGGAGAGCGCAAGTCGTGTAGATCCTCAAGGCAAGTCCAGGGTTATCCTTCACGTGGTTGCTGCCTGTTATTGGTCTGGTCCCTTCTGGAACAGACGTAACTAAAACCCTGGGCGCCGCGGTGTCGTCCATGGGGCTCCGTGTCGTGTTTTCACGGCACGGGGTCTCATGGGCGATTGGGTGGGCCTCTCCACGTGTCCCTCTGTTTAGCAGAGGGCATAGTGGAGGGGCCAGGGGGGGGTCTGGGCAGAGGAAGTGTGGTCTGCCCGGACGGTTATGTATATATGTATGTTTATTTATTATTCTAAGTATCTATTGATCATTCACGTATTATTCTTCCTCTTTCTTTTCTGTTTCGTCTCATTCATATCATCCATTTCTTATCACATTTCATTTGTGTCTTTGTTCTATTCTTCTCTTACATAGCCTTCCCCAATCCCGAAAAGTCTGGTGCTCGCTTATGGATGCGTGGTCAGGGGAAGCTGACCGCTAGGGCACCCACCCCAGGCCGTCATGCCTTTAAAATTGACAAAAACAAAAAACAAAACATGGCAAGTTGTAATACCGATATAACTACCCAGGAGGGTCCCAGCAATGGGGAATCCCTCCCTCCCAGCTCCGGCTGTGGAGGCTGCCCCACGTACTCTGGGGGGGGCAACAACTGCCACGAGGGCCTCGGCCCTCAACCCGACAACCCAAGCAAGTTAATGGACTCCGAAGCATGTGGTACTGGAGATGGTGCTAGTGGTGTGACGACGGAAACGTCGCAGAACGTGGTGAAGGAGGTGCGTGTCATCTTGACGCGGTGCCCGACTCCGGTAGTGGAGAATGTGGAAGTTCCTGCTGCATTAGCAAGGACGAGAACTCTGTCTGGTTCTGAATCGGACATGAGTTTCGAAACGGTGACGTCTCGAACGTCGTCGCCAAGCCGTTTCTGGCGAAAGCGCTCCAGGGACGTGGCTGTCTGCTCAGGGTCGAGCGATGGCATGGCGCCGTCGGCCAAGACGACGGATCGAGGAGTGCGCGGTCGTCCGTATCCTACGGGCAAGTACGCCGACCTTGCCAAGGCCAAGGCAGAGCGGAATGCGGCCAAGGCGGCAGAGCTCCGGCTAGAGGCCGAGATTGAACTGGCAGAGAGAGAGAAGAGGAAGAGGGAGGCGAGAACGGCCATTTTCCGCAAATCCCCGCTGGTGTCGAAGCAGGATAGGAGTGAGCCAGAGACTCTCGACTTGGAGAAAGTGGTGCGAGAATCCCTGGACACCATCGAGCAAGTGGCCAGGACGTCCGGCCACCTCAAGGGAACCTACGTAAGGGCCCTGAACGAGGCGGCGGACGCAATTAAAGTCTCCTTCAAGGAGTTACGGGTCCGTTCAGTGACGGAGGAGGTGGCCAGGTTGGAGACTGCCAACTCGCGGCTTGCGGCAGAGCTGGACGAAGTCCGGAAGGAGATGGCCCGAATGCAGGCGGCGGCTCCGATGCCGTCGTTAGAAGAAATCGTGCGGACAACCATGGTCCAGGTCGGGACCATGGTGAATGCCCGGCTTGCAGGGCTCGAGGACCGCCTGCTTCCCGAGAAGCGTCTGCGCCCTCCTTTGGCTGCAGATAGGAAGCGAGACCAGGCCGCTTCGTTCGCTGCTGCCACGCAGGCAGCCGCCACGCGCACAGCCTCTCCCCCAGCGGTGGAAGCTCCTGAGGCTATCGCGGCTAAGGCTCCACGCAACAAGGTTGCCAAGGCCCCGGTCCTGGAGCCTGAGAAGGGAGGCAAGAAGCCTAAGCAGAAGAAGCCTGCAGCTGCTGCGCAGCCACAGCCTCTGCCTTCCCGGCCCCAGTCTCAGACCCAGCCCCAGTCCCAGTCGGTGGATGAGGGGTGGAAGGTTGTCGGCAAAGCCAAAAAGAAGCCCGCCAAGAAGACCGCGAAATCCGCCAAGGTGGCCGCGAAACAATCGGTGCGACCACAGCAGAAGGCAAAGGCACCCAAGCTGAACGTTCCTCGTTCGACCGCTGTGGTGCTAACCCTGCAGCCAGGGGCGCAGGAGAGCGGCATCACGTACACTAAGGTGCTCACCGAGGCCAAACAGAGAATCGATCTGAAGGGCCTCGGCATTGAAGGTGGCCTTCAATTCCGTACCACAGCCACTGGGGCCCGCCTTCTAAAGTTGCCTGGTGCGGGCAGTGCCGAGAAGGCGAACGCTCTGGCCAACAAGCTGAGAGAGGCAATAGGTGCAGAGGTTGTCCGGGTCTCCAGGCCCGAGGTTTGCGTGGAGATGCGCATAGCGGGCCTGGACGACTCGGCAACGAAGGAGGAGGTGGTGGCTGCCGTGGCCGAAGCTGGTGGCTGCGCTACGGAGGCCATTAGGGCCGGAGACATCGTGCGTCACGCTGGTCGGCAGGGCACGATATGGCTGCGATGCCCCGTGGCCACAGCGAAGATAGTGGTGGGCAAGAGACTGCTGGTGGGCTGGGTGGCAGTCCGGGCCACGGTCTTAGAGGCAAGACCTTTGAGGTGTTTCAGATGCCTCGAGGGTGGCCACGTGGGGGCTAAGTGCACATCGTGCGTCGACCGCAGCAGATTGTGCTTTTGCTGCGGTAAGCCTGGCCACGTGGCGGCCCAGTGCACGGCGCAGCCGCATTGTCCGATTTGCCACGCTGTTGGCAAAGGGGCGGACCATAGAGTGGGCAGTAAGGCATGTTCTGCTGCCAAGCCCTCTAAGAAGGGCTATGATAGGAAGAAGACGGCTAGTGAAGGCCCTTGGGCCCCCTCGCAGCCGTCTCAGCGTCCATCGCAAGAGGCGGAGCAGATGGACACCATCAATTAGATGTTCTCCTCGTTCTTGCAGGCGAACATCAACCACTCTGCCCGAGCTCAGGACCTGTTGCTCCAGAGCATGGCAGAGTGGTCGATACAAGTAGCGGTGGTCTCCGAGCCTTACTTTGTCCCTCCCCGGGATGACTGGGTGGGGGACCTCGAGGACGCGGTGGCCATAGTCGTGCAAACGTCCGCAAACTCCCCTCCCCCTGAAAGGGTGGTGAAGGGCCGGGGATGCGTCTTGGCAGTTCTGGGTGGCATCGCGGTGATTGGGGTCTATTTCTCTCCGAACAGGACCCTTGCCGACTTCGAACAGCTGCTCATGGAAGTCGGGGCTCTTGTCGGACGAGCGCGCCCCAGTCCCGTGATACTAGCCGGTGACCTGAACGCCAAGGCGAGGTCGTGGGGATGTCCCACTACGGACGGACGAGGAGAGGCACTGGAGGATTGGGCGGTGTCCATGGATTTGGAGATCCTGAATAGGGGATCGGTAGACACGTGCGTGCGGCAACAGGGCGGGTCGATTGTGGACGTGACGTTCGCTAGCCCCGCCCTGGCGCGCCGTGTCCGGAACTGGAGCGTAAAAGCGGACGTGGAGACTTTGTCCGATCACCGGTACATCCGGTTTGACGTCTCCACGTCCGCATCAGCGGATGCGAGCTGGTCCCCTATCAGGGAAGGCGTGCGATGGGCGCTGAGACGGCTGGACGGAGAACTGGCCAAGGAGGCGGCCATTGTCGAGGCTTGGAGCAGTGGAGCTGGCCTCGAGGAGGCGGCTATGGATGTGGACGGAGCGGCTGAGCGGCTGATTGGCGGGCTCACCCGCGTTTGCGACGCAGCCATGCCGAGGGCTGGGCCGGTGCCGCCTCGGCGTAAAATGTATTGGTGGAAGCCAGAACACCGCCAACTGCGGAGTGCCTGCGTGGCGGCGCGCCGCCAATACAGTAGAGTCCGGCGGCGCCGGATTCGGGACGAGGACCAGGAGCAAGTGCTGTATGCCGAGTATAGGGCTGCATGCAAGACGCTCCAGACGTCTGTAAAGCAGGCGAAAGAGTCATCGTGGGAAGAGTGGCTGGAGACCCTCAACCGGGACCCGTGGGGTCGGCCGTATAAGGTGGTGAGTGGAAAACTCCGCCCTTGGGCCCCACCCCTTACTCGGAGTCTCGAACCACGGCTCCTGGACCGCGTCGTTGCCGCCCTCTTCCCCGAAAGGGCTGAATGGCGTCCTCCGCCTATGGCGCCTCTGGAGGCGAATGAAGATGAGGAAGAAGAGGGAGTTCCGCCAGTCTCGGAGGTGGAGCTCGAGGTGGCGGTGCTCAGACTGCGCCGCAAAAACACGGCCCCAGGGCCGGACGGCATACCTGGGCGGGCCGTCGTGATCGCGATGGGGGAGATGAGCGAGGAGGTGAGGGCGCTATACACTGAGTGCCTGGCTCAGGGCCGATTCCCACGACCGTGGAAGACGGGGAAGCTGGTATTGCTCCGTAAGCACGGGCGCCCGGCTGAGTCGCCGTCGGCCTACCGCCCCATAGTGCTGCTTGACGAGATGAGCAAGCTCTTTGAGCGGGTGCTCGCCGCGCGTCTCGTCAAGCATCTGGTCAGGGTGGGGCCCGATCTCCACGACGCTCAGTTCGGGTTCCGGAGCAGCCGGTCGACCCTGGACGCTATCGCCCAGGTTCGTGACCTCGCCGAGGAGGCGGTAGCCCAGGGTGGGGTGGTGTTGGCGGTCTCGCTAGATATAGCGAATGCCTTCAACACCCTGCCCTGGGAAACCATTAAAGAAGCGCTCAGGTATCACGGAGTCCCACGATACCTGAGGAACACGGTGTCGGACTACTTCGTCGACCGGGCCATCGTGTACCCGGGGCGAAGCGAGTGGTCCCGCAGGGAGATGACGTGTGGCGTTCCACAGGGGTCGGTCCTCGGGCCACTCCTGTGGAACATTGGATTTGACTACGTGCTCCGCGGCCGGAATCTCCGAGGGGTCGGCGTAACCTGCTACGCCGACGATACCCTCGTCACCGCGCGCGGCAGCACATACCGGGAGGCGTCCCTTCTCGCGACGGCAGGCGTCGCTCAAGTGGTCCGGAGGATCCGGGCCCTGGGATTGGAAGTTGCCCTGGGCAAATGCGAGGCCCTAGCGTTCCACGGGCCGAGAAGAGGACCCCCACCAGGGACGAGCATTGTAGTTGGAGGGGTGGAAATTGCCGTTCAGCCCACGATGCGCTATCTGGGCATCGTCCTGGACGGAAGGTGGAAGTTCGCCGAGCACTTCCGGCAGTTAGCCCCGAAGGTCGTTGCCTTCGCCGGAGTGCTTGCGCGACTCCTCCCAAACCTGAAAGGACCGAGTGAGGCGTGCCGCCGCCTCTACTGCAGCGTGGTGCGATCGAAGGCGCTGTACGGTGCGCCAATATGGGCGGACGCCCTGAGCGCTCCGAACAAGACACTGCTGCGGCGCCCGCAGCGTGTCATAGCGCTCAGGGCGGCTCGGGCGTACTGCACCGTCTCCTTCGAGGCGGCGTGCGTATTGGCCGGTACGGCCCCGTGGGACCTCGATGCTGAGGCACACGCAGAGGTGTACTTTCGCTGCGCAGAGGCGAAGAGGGACGGAAACCGGCCCCTTCCGGAAGAATTGAAACGGTGGAGAGACCAGTCTCGTGACGATCTCCTCCGGAAGTGGTCGGTGAGACTGGAGAACCCGACGGCTGGCCTGGACATAATTGCCGCCATGCAGCCGGTGCTCAAGCAGTGGCTTACGCGTAAGCACGGCTCCTTAACCTACCACATGACGCAGATGCTGACGGGTCACGGCTGTTTTGGCCGGTACCTGTGTCATGTGGTACGTCGCGAGCCCACGACGATGTGTCACCACTGCGGTGGTGCTGAAGATACGGCGCAGCACACCCGCGCCGTATGCCCTGCCTGGCTAGAGCAACGCATCGCTCTAGAGGCAGTTGTTGGAGTGGACCTCTCCCTGCCGGCACTGATTAGTGCCATGGCTGGAAAGGTGGAAGCGTGGGACGCGATGGCGACATACGCACAGAGCGTAATGTTGGAAAAGGAGGCGGCTGAGCGAAACCGGGAGGACGACGCCCTCTCGCTCCCGATACGCCGCAGGAGGCCGGGGCGCAGGCGGTTGGCCTACGCCCACCACCACCTACCTCCATAATGGGGACTTTCGGGTGGCGGATCGGGGGGTCCGCCACCCGAGTTGTAAGTAGTCCCGAGCTGATATGCATTCTGGGTATTCCGGAATGCATCAAATGAAGATTGAGAGGAAACTACCTCTGTGCTGAGCCCAAACCAGGGCGCCCGCAGGTGTGGCCACGGATGCGCGCCAAGCGATCCCGCGGCCACATCCCATGTGGCGAGAAGAACGCCCCCGGGGTTTTAGTGGGTATACCCGCCCTCTTCAAGGGCGGGGGAGTCCCACATAACCACCCTGCCTCCCCCTCTCTGGGCAGGGTGGTATGCGTAAAGCATTTCCCCGGGCAAAAAAAAAAAAAAAAAAAAAAAAAAAAAAAAAAAAAAAAAAAAAAAAAAAAAAAAAAAAAAAAAAAAAAAAAAGGTTAGGTTGGGTTAGGTTAGGTTAGGTTAGGTTAGGTTAGGTTCCGCCTCGAGGGGCGGGTCTGGGTTTATCCGTCACTGACGCGTAAACCCGGGCCCTCCGTACCCATCCCGCGATGGGTGCGGAGGCGTCGGTCTTGAGGGAGAGCGCAAGTCGTGATGATCCTCAAGGCAAGTCCAGGGTAATCCTTCACGTGGTTGCTGCCTGTTATTGGTCTGGTCCCCTCTGGAACAGACGTAACTAAAACCCTGGGCGCCGCGGTAGCCGGGGTGAAGATTGTCGCAAAGCTTGCTTTGCGGCGGTCTTCACACCGGATCATTATGTATTGATATGTATGTTTATTTATTACTCTATGTATCTATTGATCATCTTCATCTTCATCCTTTCCATTACCATCTCATCCCCACGTATTTTTCTTCCTCTTTCTTTTCATTTTTCCGTCTATTTTCATGTATCATTCATTTCTTGTGTTTGCATTTGTGTCTTTTAACTCTTCTTATTTCAGATATCTTCTTCTCCCATGGAGGGGGGGCCCGGGCGCTTGGCGCAGGCTCGAGGAGGTGGGGTCGGGGCGCGCGGCGCCGACTCGAGGAGGTGGGGCCCGGGCGCTTTGGCGCAGGCTCGAGGAGGGGGGGCCCGAGCACAGTCGTGCGGGCTCGAGGAGGTGAGGGGAAGGCGCAAGCCGACCCGAGGCGGAGTCCGCTCCCGGACAACTGCCATACGGTGGATCGTGGTCAGGTTCGGGAGCTGGACGTCGATGGGGGGGGCCCGGGCGCTTCGGCGCTTAGGCCCGAGGAGGTGGGGGGGGGGGGGCGCGCTGTATGTTCCAGTGCGTCTCTCCGCGGAGGCGGGTTTGCCCTCGGGCGAACGAGGCTAGGGCGGGGTTGCGGAGAAATGCGACAGCGGTCCCGCGACCCTGCTCGCATGGCCAGCAGGAGAGAACATCCCGGGGTTTTAGTGGGTATACCCGTCCTCTTCAAGGGCGGGGGAGTCCCACATAACCACCCCGCCCGCCTCCCCTTCGGGGGGGAGGGGCGGGGTGGTATGCGTAAAGCATTTCCCCGGGTCAAAAAAAAAAAAAAAAAAAAAAAAAAAAAAAAAAAAAAAAAAAAAAAAAAAAAAAAAAAAAAAAAAAAAAAGGTTCCGCCTCGAGGGTCTGGAGGGGAGATTACTCCCCGAAAAACGCCTCAGGCCCCCGCTCGCCCATGAAAGGCGAAGGGAAGAGGCGGAGGCGGCCGCGAGGGACGTGCCGATGGAGCTCACCCCATCGGCACCGTCCACGAGTGGAGCCCGGGAGCCCTCGGGAGGCTCCTCCAAGAAGGGACGAGGTGTCGCGGCCAGCAGCGCACCGAAGAAGGCGGCCCCAGTGCCACCCGAGCCCTTGGAGCCCAAGAAGGGCTCCAAGAAGACGAAGGGGAAGGGTGCTGCCAAGGCAGCCACACCTGCCGCCCCTGCCGCGCCTGTAGTAGCGAGGAAGGCTGCGGCCCCTGCGGCTGAGCCCGCTGAGCTCCCGCCCCGTCCTCAGGCTCCACTGGAGCAGCCTTGGACGGAGGTGGTGAGGAAAAGCACGCGGAGGACCCTGAACGAGGGAGAACGAGGGGCAAAGCCGGCCACGAGGGCCCGCGATAAGTCCCCGCCCAGGCGACCAGTGTTGCTAAAGGCGGTGCCGCAGGCCCGGCAGCAGGCCGCAAAGGCGGTGAAGATCCGCCCACCGCCGCGCACAGCAGCGGTGGTCATCACGCTGAAGCCGGGGGCGGAGGAGAAGGGAGTGAGTTACGCCAAGGTCCTGGCGGAGGCGCGTAACCGCATAGACCTTGGCGCACTCGGCGTGCCCCCGCTCAGGGTGAGGGTGGCGGCTACCGGGGCCCGTGTCTTGGAGGTCCCCGGCGAGAGTAGGGTGGAGAAGGCGGACTCCCTGGCCAGCAGGCTCAGGGAGGTTTTCGAGGGGGCAGAGGAGGTCCAGATCTCCAGGCCCGTCATCACCGCAGACATGCGGGTGGACGGCCTGGAGGACTCCATCGCCCCCGAGGAGTTGGTCGCGGCCCTGGCCAGGGCCGGAAACTGCCCCCCGACAGATATAAAGGTCGGGGAGATCAGGAGGGGCAGGGCGGGCGTGGGGGCGGCCTTTGTGCGCTGCCCCGCCATGGCCGCCAAGGCCATCATGGCGAAGGGCGGTCGGGTTCCAGTGGGGTGGGTGGCGGCGCGGGTGTGCGTTCTCAAAGAGAAACCGCGCCGCTGCTACCGATGCCACGCGCTGGGCCACGTACGGGTCCAGTGCCAGGCCGAGACTGACCGCAGCGGTGAATGCCACCGCTGCGGCAGCACCGAGCACAAGGTTGCGGCCTGCTCGTCCCCCCCGCACTGCAACGTGTGCGCAGCTGCGGGGAGGAAGGCGGACCACCTCACCGGGGGCACGGCGTGTGCCAAGCCCCCGGCCAAGAAAGAGGACAAGAAGAAGCCCGCTGCGACCAAGGCCACGGCCGGGTCGCAGCCGGCCAACTCCGTAAAGGAGCAGGTGGTCCGCATGGAGGAAAGTTAGGATGCACCTAGCTTTCCTCCAGGCGAACGTCAACCACTCCGCGCAGGCTCAGGACTTGTTCCTGCAATCCCTGGCGGAGCGGTTGGTGCAGGTCGCGGTGGTCGCCGAGCCGTATGTGGTCCCGCCCAGGTGTGATTGGGCGGGAGACCGCGACGGCTTGGTGGCCATTACTACCCAGTCGCCGGCACCCTCCCCCACCCTCGACAATGTGGTAAGGGGGAGGGGTTATGTGGCGGCCTGGGTTGGCGAGGCGGTGGTCGTGGGGGTGTATTTCTCCCCCAACAGGGTCCTCGCCGAGTTCGAGCGTTTTCTCGGCGAGGTGGGGACCCTGGTCGGCCAGAACCGCCCGCGACCTGTCGTCGTCGTCGGGGACCTCAACGCCAAGTCCACGGCGTGGGGGTCTCCGGCGACGGACGCGAGGGGCAGGGCGGTCGAGGAGTGGATGGTGGAGGTGGGGCTCACCATCCTCAACCGCGGGGCGGAAGACACGTGCGTGCGACACAACGGGGGGTCCATCGTGGACCTAACGTTCGCGACCCCCGAGCTCGCACGCCGTGTCCGGGACTGGGCGGTCCTGGTGGACGAGGAGACGCTGTCTGACCACCGCTACATCCGGTTCAGCGTCTCCTCAGCGGCGGCGGCCCAGGACCAAGGGCCGCCCCCGACCGTCGGTCCCAGGTGGGCCCTCAAGCGCCTGGATCTGGAGCGGCTACAAGAGGCTGCTCTGGTCCAGGCGTGGAACGCCCCGCCCCCGGAGCCAGTGGGCCTGGACGAAGAGGCGGACGGGCTGTGCATGGCGATGTCGCACGTCTGCGACGCCGCCATGCCCCGTGTCAGAGCCCTGCCGCCGAAGAGGCAGGTCTACTGGTGGACGGAGGAGGTTGCCGAGCTCCGCCGTCGGTGCCTGGCAAAGCGTCGCCAGCATCAACATTACCGGCGGAGGAGGCGACAGGAGGCGGCGACGTTGGACGCCCTCTACGCAGACTACAGAGAGGCGTCCATGGCCCTCCGCGTCGCCATCGGCGAGGCAAAAGCGGCTGCCTGGAGGCAGCTGCTGGAATCGCTGGAGGGGGACCCGTGGGGGCGGCCGTACAGGCTGGCGCGGCAAAAGCTGCGCCCCTGGGCCCCCCCCGCCACCAGCACGCTCCAGCCGGACGTCCTTCGGCGGGTGGTCGAGGGACTGTTCCCCGGAGCTCCGGGGACCGATTACGTCCCTCCCACCATGGCGGCCTCGCGGGCGGAGACCCGGGACGAGGATGAGGAGGTGCCCGAGGTCTCGGGTGGGGAGCTAGAGGCGGCCGTCATGCGGATGAGGGCCAAAAACACGGCGCCGGGGCCTGACGGCATACCCGGTCGCGCGTGGGCCCTCGCCATGGACGCCCTCGAGCCCCGCGTGAGGTCCCTCTTTGACCGCTGCCTCCGGGAGGGTCGATTCCCCGGACGGTGGCGGCGAGGGAAACTCGGCCTTCTGCGGAAGGACGGGCGGCCGGCGGATGAACCGGCCGGGTACCGGCCGATCGTGCTCCTAGACGAGGCGGGTAAGCTCCTCGAACGAGTGGTAGCGTCCCGCCTCGTCAGGCATCTCGAGGGAGAGGGCCCGGACTTGGCCGCTAGCCAGTTCGGGTTCCGAAGGGGTCGCTCGACGGTGGACGCCATCGCCACCGTCCGCGACCTCTCAGAGGAGGCGTGCTCCGGGGGTGGGGTCCTGTTGGCGGTGTCGCTCGACGTCGCCAACGCGTTCAACTCCCTCCCCTGGAGCGTGATCCGCGGCGCGCTGGGGCACCACAACGTGCCCCAGTACCTTCAGCGCCTACTGGGGGACTACCTCTCCGACAGGGAGGTAGTCTTCCCCACGCGGGAGGGGGCGGGACGGAGCGCCGTTACCCGAGGGGTTCCACAGGGGTCCGTGCTTGGACCCCTGCTCTGGAACCTCGGGTATGATTGGGTGCTCCGAGGAGCGAACCTGCGTGGCGTCGGCGTCACGTGCTATGCCGACGACACGCTGGTGACCGCCCGAGGGGCGACGTACCGGGAGGCGGTGCTCCTGGCGACGGCTGGAGTAGCAGCGGTCGTCGCCAGGATTCGGCGGCTGGGGCTACAGGTGGCCCTCCACAAGTCGGAGGCCATCTGTTTCCACGGGCCTCGGAGGGCGCCCCCAGCCGGGGCGCAGATTGTGGTCGGTGGAACCGCCATCCCCGTCGGGACGACCCTCAAGTATCTAGGGGTCGTCCTCGACAGTAGGTGGAGATTCGGGGCCCACTTGCGCCAGCTGTCCCCGAAGCTGACGGGGACAGCGGCCGCCCTGAGCCGCCTCCTCCCCAATCTGGGAGGAGGTGATGGAAGCTGCCGCCGCCTGTATATGGCGGTGGTACGCTCGATGGCCCTCTACGGGGCCCCGATCTGGGCGGGGTCTCTCGACGCTCGAGAGACCGCCGTCCTGGTCGCGGCCCAGAGGGCCATGGCGGTGAGAGTGTGTCGGGGCTACCGCACACTCTCACACGAGGTCGCCTGCGCTCTCGCCGCGTCCCTGCCATGGGACATGGAGGCCGAGGTTCTGTCCTCGGTCTTCTGGCGGAGAGCGCGGGCCAGGGAGCGGGACCTCCGTCCCGCCCCACAGGAGGTGGTGCGGTGGCGCCAGGTCGCCAGGGACCAGGCTGTGGTCGCCTGGCGGGACCGGCTCCTAACGGGGCCGGCAAGAAGAGGGGCCGGCGCTCGCCGGCTCCTGGAAGCTCTCCAGCCCCTCCTCCCGGAGTGGGTGAAGAGAAGGCACGGAGCCCTCACTTTCCGGGCCACGCAGATGCTCACCGGCCATGGGTGTTTTGGCCGGTACCTGCACAATGTGGCCCGGAGAGAAGCCTCCCCGGCATGCCACCAGTGCGGCTGCGGGGAGGAGACGGCGCAGCACGTTTTGGAGGCGTGCCCCGGAGCGGCGGAACCGCGGCGAGCCCTCGTCGCGGTCGTGGGGGCGGACCTCTCGCTGCCGACCATCATCGCCAAGATGGTCGCCGACGAGAGGTCCTGGGAGGCGGTGGTCTCCTTCTGCGAAATAGTAATGACGCAGAGGGAGACCGAGGAGCGGGAGAGGGAACAGGATCCCCTCTCCCTGCCGCTCCGGAGAGCGCGGATTCGGAGGCGGAATAATAGGGCCCGCACTCCGTCTCCGCTTGGAGGACCCGGGGCACCGGTTGCGGGGGCAGCCGGTGCCCCTGCTCTTAATTGAGGGGGTCCTCCACGGCCGGGGGACGCGCTAATGTTCCAGCGCGTCCCTCCTGAGGCGGGTCCGCCCACGGGCGGACGAGGCTAGAGCAGAGTTGCGGAGAGTATCAAAACGGCCCCGCGACTCTGCTCCCATGGCTAGCCGATGGAACATCCCGGGGTTTTAGTGGGTATACCCGTCCTCCTCAAGGGCGGGGGAGTCCCACATAACCACCCGGCCCACCCCCTCGGGCCGGGTGGTATGCGTAAGGCATTTCCCCGGGTCAAAAAAAAAAAAAAAAAAAAGGTTAGGTTAGGTTAGGTTAGGTTGTGGCGCACCCTGGGCAACGTCGTGACCTTCACGGCGGCGAATTCTGACGGGGGGGCCTCTCCACTTCGGTGGATTGAGGCAGACCGCTTCGGCGGTCAGGGGGGGCTCGGCCGGCGTCCTGGACGTATTCCGGGTAGCGGCGGTGCGAGCTGTGGCGGCCTTGATTGGCTGCGGGGCTCGGTCGGCGTCTCGGCCGTATGCCGAGTAGCGGCGACGCGAGCGAACGGCGCTTCTGTGCGTCCGTGGTGGGCCTCTCCACCGCTGGTGGATCGAGGCAGACTGCTTCGGCGGTCCGTGGGGGCTCGGCCGGCGTCCTGGACGTATTCCGGGTAGCGGCGGTGCGAGTCGAGGCGGCCTTGATTGGCTGCGGGGCTCGGTCGGCGTCTCGGCCGTATGTCGAGTAGCGGCGACGCGAGCGAACGGCGCTTCTGTGCGTCCGTGGTGGGCCTGCTGGGCTTCTCCGCGTGTCCCTCTGATCAGCAGAGGGCACAGTGGATGAGGTCGCGGTGGGTCTGGGCACTGCTTCGGCGGTGCGCGGGGGCTCGGCCGGCGTCCTGGACATTCCGGGTAGCGGCGGTGCGAGTCGTGGCGGCCTTGATTGGCTGCGGGGCTCGGTCGGCGTCTCGGCCTTATGCTGGGTAGCGGCGACGCGAGCGTTGGGCGCTTTTGTGCGTCCGTTGTGGGCCTCTCCACTGCTTGTGGATGGGGCAGATCGCCTTGGCGATCCGTGTGGGGGCTCGGCCGGCGTCCCGGACGTTTCCGGGTAGCGGCGGTGCGAGTCACGGCGACCTTGATTGGTTGCGGAACTCGGTCGGCGTCTCGGCCTTATGCTGAGTAGCGGCGACGCGAGGGTCCGGCCTAACCGCTGGATGACGGCTGTGGGTGGGGGCAGTTCACTGTTACCACCTGCAGTCCACATCGTAATCCGTCAACACGTGCGTCGTGGTCACGTCTCGCGACGTTCGACGGACCGAGGCCTTGGCTTAACCGCCCGGGTGCGAGGAAGAAAACCTCTATAAAAAATTACCCCCAATCCCAAGCGGCAGAGCTAGCGCGAGGGGATGAATGGCCAAGGGGTTACGGGGCCGCTTCGTCGACATCACCGTGTTTAGCCGTTTCCCGGCTTGCACGGTGGTGGCGGCGCAGCGGCGCCAGGTCGCAACTGCTCTCCCGTCCGGATACCGGCCGACCTCCGGGCGGGTTACGCTAGGCTAGTCCAGGTACAGGGGGCACTGCCTGGATGGTCCGTTTTTTCCCCCATACTCGTGGGATCTAATATGGAATCTAAATCAAAAAACCAAACTGACGTACAGGAGGAGAGGCCGCAAGGCCTGGAGAGCGGAGCAACAGCTCAGCTTAGAGAGGGACGTGTGGTGCTTGAGCGCTGCGACGTCGATGCTGCGGTGGAGGGGGTGCGAACCCGGTCTCGCAGCGGGTCGGAAGCCCGGAAGGGCCAACGACTGGTCGGTGCCCTGGAGGCGTCAAGGTGTAGGGACCTGTCGGTCTCCAGCACGGACTCGGAGGTCAGTATGATGACGGTGACGGACGGGTCGAGGGACCCATCGCCGGCATCGTCGGCAACTGGGCGCCTGTGGCGGAAACGGTCGCTGGAGCGCTGCGCTATGGACGACGTCCAAGAGCCTGCGGCGAAGGAGGCCACGCGCCGAGGCCGAGGAAGACCGCCCACGACGGGCGAATATGTCGGGCTGGCGCTGGCCAAGAGGGAGCTGAATGCAGCCCGGGAGGAGCAGCTTAGGCTCCAGGCGGAGCAAGAGCTGGCGGAGGACGTGCGGCGCAAGAAGGAGGCGCGAGCGGCCTACATTAAGCCGGGTCCTCCCGCCACAGGGCGCACTGAGGAGCAGACTGCCGCTGCATTAGAGAAGACGGTGTTGGGCTGGGTGGACACCATCCACATGGTGGCCGCTCGGTCGGGGAAGTTGAAGGGCACGTTTGTGCGTGCCCTTAATGAGGCGGCGGAGAACATTCAGCTCTCCGTCGCCGAGCTGAGGAGCAGGACCGCCTCTGAGGAGGTCGCCCGTCTCGAGGCAGCCAACGCTCGCCTCGTGGCTGACCAAGAGGTGATGCGCCGGGAGATCGCCGAGCTCCGGAAGCTCGTAGAGCGACAGGCGACTCCCGCGCAAGCGCCGGCCCCGGCCGGAACCCCGGTGCTGCCGCCGCCCTCGACGTTCGAGGAGTTCGCGCGGGCCATCATGGTGCAGGTGGGCACCATGGTGAGCGCCCGCCTGGAGGGCTTCGAGGGGAGGCTTCTCCCTGAGAAGCGCCTCAGGCCCCCGCTCGCCCACGAAAGGCGTAGGGAGGAGGCGGAGGCGGCCGCGAGGGACGTGCCAATGGAGCCCACCCCATCGGCACCGTCCACAAGTGGAGCCCGGGAACCCTCGGGAGGCTCCTCCAAGAAGGGACGAGGTGTCGCGGTCAGCAGCGCACCGAAGAAGGCGGCCCCGGTGCCACCCGAGCCCTTGGAGCCCAAGAAGAGCTCCAAGAAGACGAAAGGGAAGGGTGCTGCCAAGGCAGCTACACCTGCCGCCCCTGCCGCGCCTGTAGTAGCGAGGAAGGCTGCGGCCCCAGCTGCCACTGCCGAGTCCGCTGAGCCAACGTCCCGTCCGCAAGCTCCTGGGGAGCAGCCCTGGACGGAGGTGGTGCGGAGGGGCACTAGGAGGGCCACGAATGAGGGAGGAGCAAAGCCAGCCATGAGGGCTCGTGACAAGCCCCCACCCAGGCAGCCAGCAGCGCCTAAGCCGGTGCCGCAGGCCCGGCAGCAGGCCGCAAAGGCGGTCAAGATCCGGCCACCACCGCGTACAGCAGCGGTGGTTATCACCTTGAAGCCGGGGGCGGAAGAGAAGGGCGTGAGCTATGCCAAGGTCCTTGCGGAGGCCCGCAACCGCATAGACCTTGGCGCGCTCGGTGTACCCCCGCTCAGGGTGAGAGTGGCTGCCACCGGGGCCCGAGTTTTGGAGGTCCCCGGCGAGAGCAGGGTTGAGAAGGCGGACTCCCTGGCCAGTAGGCTCAGGGAGGTATTTGAGGGGGCAGAGGAGGTGCAGATCTCCAGGCCCGTCACCACCGCGGACATGCGGGTTGACGGCCTGGAAGACTCCATCGCCCCCGAGGAGTTAGTGGCGGCCCTGGCCAAGGCCGGGAACTGCCCCCCGACCGATATCAAGGTCGGGGAAATTAAGAAGGGCAGGGCGGGCGTAGGGGCGGCCTTTGTGCGCTGCCCCGCCACGGTCGCCAAGGCCATCATGGCGAAGGGCGGCCGTGTTCCAGTGGGGTGGGTGGCGGCGCGGGTGCGCGTTCTGAAGGAACGGCCGCGCCGCTGCTACCGATGCCACGCGCTGGGCCACGTACGGGCCCAGTGCCAGGCGGAGACTGACCGCAGCGGTGAATGCCACTGCTGCGGCAGTACGGAGCACAAGGTTGCGGCCTGCTCGTCCCCCCCACACTGCAACGTGTGCGCAGCTGCGGGGAGGAAGGCGGACCACCTCACCGGGGGCACGGCGTGTGCCAAGCCCCCGGCCAAGAAAGAGGCGCCGAAGAAGAAGCCCGCTGCGACCAAGGCCACGGCCGGGTTGCAGCCGGCCAACTCCGTTACGGAACAGGTGGTCCGCATGGAGGAAAGTTAGGATGCACCTAGCTTTCCTCCAGGCGAACATCAACCACTCCGCGCAGGCTCAGGACTTGTTCCTGCAATCCCTGGCGGAGCGGTTGATCCAGGTCGCGGTGGTCGCCGAGCCGTATGTGGTCCCGCCCAGGGGTGATTGGGCGGGAGACCGGGACGGCTTGGTGGCCATAACGACCCAGTCGCCGGCGCCCTCCCCCACCCTCGACAACGTGGTAAGGGGGAGGGGATATGTGGCGGCCTGGGTTGGCGAGGCGGTGGTTGTGGGGGTCTATTTCTCCCCCAACAGGGTCCTCGCCGAATTCGAACATTTTCTCGGCGAGGTGGGGACCCTGGTCAACCAGAACCGCCCGCGACCTGTTGTCGTCGCCGGAGACCTCAACGCCAAATCCACGGTGTGGGGATCTCCGGCGACGGACGCGAGGGGCAGGGCGGTGGAGGAGTGGCTGGTGGAGGTGGGCCTCACCAGCCTAAACCGTGGGTCGGAGGACACGTGCGTGCGGCATAACGGGGGGTCAATCGTGGACGTCACGTTCGCCACCCCCGAGCTCGCACGCCGCGTCCGGGACTGGGCGGTCCTGGTGGACGAGGAGACGCTGGCGGATCACCGCTACATCAGGTTTAGCGTCTCCTCGGCGGCGGCGGCCCAGGACCAAGGGCCGCCCCCGACCGTCGGTCCCAGGTGGGCCCTCAAGCGCCTGGATCTGGAGCGGCTGCAAGAGGCTGCTCTGGTCCAGGCGTGGAACGCCCTGCCCTGGGAGCCAGTGGGCCTGGACGAAGAGGCGGACGGGCTGTGCATGGCGATGTCGCACGTCTGCGACGCCGCCATGCCCCGTGTCAGAGCCCTGCCGCCGAAGAGGCAGGTCTACTGGTGGACGGAGGAGGTCGCCGAGCTCCGCCGTCGGTGCCTGGCAAAGCGTCGCCAGCACCAGCATTACCGGCGGAGGAGGCGACGGGAGGCGGCGACGTTGGACGCCCTCTACGCCGAATACAGAGAGGCGTCCATGGCCCTCCGCGTCGCCATTGCGGAGGCCAAAGCGGCTGCCTGGAGGCAGCTGCTGGAGTCGCTGGAGCAGGACCCGTGGGGGCGGCCGTACAGGCTGGCGCGGCAAAAGCTGCGCCCCTGGGCCCCCCCCGCCACCAGCACGCTTCAGCCGGACGTCCTCCAGCGGGTGGTCGAGGGACTGTTCCCCGGAGCTCCGGGGACCGATTACGTCCCTCCCACCATGGCGGCCGCGCGGGCGGAGACCCGGGACGAAGAGGAGGTCCCTGAGGTCTCGGGTGGCGAGCTCGAGGTGGCCATCAGCAAGATGAGGGCCAAGAACACGGCGCCGGGGCCTGACGGCATACCCGGTCGCGCGTGGGCCCTCGCGATGGACGCCCTCGAGCCCCGCGTGAAGTCCCTCTTCGACCGCTGCCTCCGGGAGGGTAGATTCCCCGGGCGGTGGCGGAGGGGGAAACTCGTCCTTCTGCGGAAGGACGGGCGGCCGGCGGACGAACCGGCCGGGTACCGGCCGATTGTGCTCCTCGACGAGGCGGGGAAGCTCCTCGAGCGAGTTGTAGCGTCCCGCCTCGTCAGGCACTTGGAGGGGGAGGGCCCGGACCTGGCGCCGAATCAATTCGGGTTCCGGAGGGGTCGCTCCACGGTGGACGCGATCGCCACCGTCCGCGACCTCTCGGAGGAGGTGTGCGCCGGGGGGGGGGTCTTGTTGGCGGTGTCGCTCGACATCGCCAACGCCTTCAACTCCCTCCCCTGGAGCGTGATCCGCGGCGCGCTGGGGCACCACAATGTGCCCCGGTACCTTCAGCGCCTTGTGGGGGACTACCTATCGGAGAGAGAGGTAGTCTTCCCCACGCGGGAGGGGGCGGGTCGCAGTGCCGTTACCCGGGGTGTCCCGCAGGGGTCCGTGCTCGGGCCCCTGCTATGGAACCTCGGGTATGACTGGGTCCTCCGAGGTGCCAACCTGCGTGGCGTCGGCGTCACCTGCTATGCCGACGACACGCTGGTGACCGCCCGAGGGGCGAGCTACCGGGAGGCGGTGATCCTGGCGACGGCCGGAGTTGCAGCGGTCGTCGCCAGAATTCGGCGGTTGGGCCTGCAGGTGGCCCTCCACAAATCCGAGGCCATCTGCTTTCATGGGCCTCGGAGGGCGCCCCCAGCCGGGGCGCAGATTGTGGTCGGAGGGACCGCCATCGCTGTCGGGACGACGCTAAAGTATCTCGGCGTCGTCCTCGACAGCAGGTGGCGCTTTGGGGCCCACCTGCGGCAGCTGTCCCCGAAGTTGACGGGGACGGCGGCCGCTTTGAGCCGCCTCCTCCCCAATCTGGGAGGGGGTGACGGGAGCTGCCGCCGCTTATACATGGCGGTGGTACGCTCCATGGCCCTCTACGGGGCCCCGATCTGGGCGGGGTCTCTCGACGCTCGGGAGACCGCCGTCCTGGTTGCGGCCCAGAGGGCCATGGCGGTGAGAGTGTGTCGGGGCTACCGCACACTCTCCCACGAGGTCGCCTGCGCTCTCGCCGCGTCCCTACCTTGGGACATGGAGGCCGAGGTCCTTTCCTCGGTCTTCTGGCGGAGAGCGCGGGCCAGGGAGCGGGACCTCCGTCCCGCCCCACAGGAGGTGGTGCGGTGGCGCCAAGACGCCAGGGACCTCGCTGTGGTCGCCTGGCGGGACCGGCTCCTGACGGGGCCGGCAAGAAGAGGGGCTGGCGCTCGCCGGCTTCTGGAGGCCCTCAAGCCCCTCCTCCCGGAGTGGGTGCGGAGGCGACACGGGGCCCTCACCTTCCGGGCCACGCAGGTGCTGACCGGCCACGGGTGTTTCGGTCGGTACCTGCACAACGTGGCCCGAAGAGAGGCCTCCCCGGCCTGCCACCAGTGCGGCTGCGCGGAGGAGACAGCGCAGCACGTACTGGAGGCGTGCCCTGGAGCGGCGGAACCGCGACGAGCCCTCGTCGCGGTTGTGGGTGCGGACCTCTCGCTGCCGACCATCATCTCCAAGATGGTCGCCGACGAGGGGTCCTGGGAGGCGGTGGTCTCCTTCTGCGAAGTGGTGATGACGCAGAGGGAGACCGAGGAGCGGGAGAGGGAACAAGATCCCCTCTCCCTGCCGCTCCGGAGAGCGCGGATTCGGAGGCGGAACAATAGGGCCCGCACTCCGTCTCCGCTTGGAGGACCCGGGGCGCCGGTTGCGGGGGCAGCCGGTGCCCCTGCTCTTAACTGAGGGGGTCCTCCACGGCCGGGGGACGCGCTAATGTTCCAGCGCGTCCCTCCTGAGGCGGGTCCGCCCACGGGCGGACGAGGCTAGAGCAGAGTTGCGGAGAGTATCAAAACGGCCCCGCGACTCTGCTCCCATGGCTAGCCGATGGAACATCCCGGGGTTTTAGTGGGTATACCCGTCCTCCTCAAGGGCGGGGGAGTCCCACATAACCACCCGGCCCACCCCCTCGGGCCGGGTGGTATGCGTAAGGCATTTCCCCGGGTCAAAAAAAAAAAAAAAAAAAAAAAAAAAAAAAAAGGTTAGGTTAGGTTAGGTTAGGTTAGGTTAGGTTAGGTTAGGTTAGGTTAGGTTAGGTTAGGTTAGGTTAGGTTAGGTTAGGTTAGGTTAGGTTGGGCGGGTCTGGGTTTATCCGTCACTGACGCATAAACCCAGGCCCTCCGTACTCATCCCGGATGGGTGCGGAGGCGTCGGTCTTGAGGGAGAGCGCAAGTCGTGTAGATCCTCAAGGCAAGTCCAGGGTAATCCTTCACGTGGTTGCTGCCTGTTATTGGTCTGGTCCCCTCTGGAACAGACGTAACTGAAACCCTGGGCGCCGCGGTGTCGTCCATGGGGCTCCGTGTCGTGTTTTCACGGCACGGGGTCTCATGGGCGATTGGTGGGCCTCTCCGCGTGTCCCTCTGACTAGCAGAGGGCACAGCGGAGGGGCCGGGGGGGGTCTGGGCAGAGGGAGGGTGGTCTGCCCGGACGGTTATGTATGTATGTATGTTTATTTATTATTGTATGTATATATCTCATCTCATCTCATCCATCATCCTTCCCATTATCATTTTCGTTCTCATGTCTTTGTTTTTCTGTTTCTTGTTTTGTTTTGTTTTGTTTTATTCGTGTATCATTCATTTCTGTGTATTTTCATTTGTGTGTTTTGTTCTGTTTTGTCTTTTGTTCTCCTTTTCTACTTCTTCTACTCATGACGTGTGGCGGACAGGCTGTCGAGCCTATAAACTGACAAACAACATGATGGCGACTTCCGAAAAATTATTACCCCAGGAGGGTACCTGCCTCTCAGAGGCAGGAGAATCCCTTGCTGGCCCACCTAGTAGGTCAGTCTGCCCCTCGTACTCTGGGGGGGGCAAGAACCGCCATGAGGGCCTCGGCCCTCAACCCGACGACTCTGGCTTACGCACACTGGACACCGAATTAGCAAGCGATACTTCGCCTGTAGTAGCGAAGAAGGAGGCTCGCGTTGTATTGACGCGGTGCCCCATACCGAATGTGGAGAAGGAGACTCCTGCCGCTCCGGCACGGGTCCGAACTCTGTCCGAGTCGTCCTCGACTTCGGGCATGAGCTTTGAGACCGTAACGTCCCGAACAGCTTCCCCGAGTGGATGGCGCAAGCGGCAGAGGGACGCGGCCACAGACTCAGACGACTTCAGCGAGGTGGCGCCGTCGGCGAAGTCGCGGGATAGGAGGGGGCGTGCTGCAGCTCGTCACTCGTCCACTGACGAGGTCATCGGCTTGGCGAAGGCAACGGCCGAATTAAATGCGGCAAAGGCCGAGGAGCTCCGGCTCGAGGCCGAGCGAGGAATGGCGGAGGACGCGCGTCGGAAGAGGGAGACGCGAGCCGCCATCCTCTACAAAACAACGGCGAGGACGGGGCAAGGGCTGGAGAGGCCCGAGGCGCTGGATCTGGAGAGGGTGGTGTCAGAATCACTTGACACCATCCACCAGGTGGCGAAGACTTCGGGGCACCTTAAAGGGACGTACGTAAGGGCCCTGAATGAGGCGGCCGAGGCCATCAAAGTGTCGTTCGTGGAGTTGCGGTCCCGAACAATGACGGAGGAGGTGGCCCGGCTCGAAGCGGCGAACGCGCAGCTGGCAGCGGAACTGGTCGAGGTCCGGAGGGAGCTGGCCCGTTTACAGCCAGCTCCAGCTCCATCCCCGTCCCTCGAGGAGATCGTGCGTGCCTGCATGGTGCAGTGCGGCACCATGGTCAGCGCTCGACTCGAGGGACTGGAAGAACGGCTGCTTCCAGCCAAGCGCCTGCGGCCACCACTGGCCGCAGACAAGAAGAAGGACTTGGCTGCGGTGGCTGCTGCTGCAGCTGCTGCTCCGGCGGCGGCTCCGCGCCCCACCCGCCCCCCACTGACGAAGACTGTGGCGGATGCTGCTCCTGCGTCCACCACCAAACGCGCGAAGAGGAAGGTGCCTGAAAAACCAAGCCCTCAACCGGAGCCCCAGCCCCCTTCCCAGCCTGTGGAGGAGGCTTGGAGTGTGGTCACCCGCAAGGGTGCCCACAAGAACAAGAAGAAGGCCGCAGCCGGGAAGCCCGCGGTAGAGCCGGCTATTGCTCCTGCGGCAACCATCAAGGAGAAGAAAAAGGCGGCACCGCTGAAGAGGAAGGTGACCAAGCTCCACGCGCCTCGCACGACTGCAGTGATGCTCACCCTGCAGCCGGAGGCGGTGGAGCGTGGGGTCACTTATCTACAGGTCCTCGGTGAAGCAAAGAAAAAGATAAACCTGAGGGAAATCGGCATTGACGGCCTGCGGTTCGGCACCGCAGCCACCGGTGCCCGCCTCCTAATCCTTCCCGGCGCTGGGAGTGCCGAAAAGGCGGACGCCCTAGCGTCGCGGATAAGGGAGGCCGTTGGCGACGACGTTGTCCGGGTCTCCAGGCCTGAGAGGTGCGCGGGCATGCGCATCTCAGGCCTGGATGACTCCGTGACCAAGGAAGAGGTAGTGGAAGCCGTGGCCGAGGCCGGCGGCTGCGCCACAACTGCCATACGGGCGGGAAACATCATGCGCTCCGGGAGAAATGGGCGGATGCTACTTAGCTGCCCAATTGGCGCAGCCAAAGCAGTCGTGGTGAAAAGGCTCCAAGTAGGGTGGGCCTCGGTCCAGGTCGAGATCCTGGACCGCAGAGTATCCCGGTGCTACCGCTGCCTGGAGCCGGGACACGTGGGAGCGAAGTGTGAGTCGAGCCTTGACCGCAGCGAACTGTGCTTCTGCTGCGGCAAGGCCGGCCACAAAGCGGCGCAATGCTTCGCAGAGCCGCACTGCGCCGTATGCGACGCAGCCGGGAGGCCCGCCAAACACCGCCTAGGCGGGAAGGCCTGCCCCAGGGCGCCTCCGAAGAGGAGGACTGGAAGAGGGACGGCCGGTGGGGGCTCTAGGGCCCCCCCCGTTTCGTCATAACTGGGGACTTTCGGGTGGCGGATCGGGGGATCCGTCACCCGAGCTTCTGAAAAGTCCCGTGCTGAAATGCGCTCCGTACCGTGTTCCGGGGCGCATTTAGCGGAGAATGGAGGCATACCTCCCGTGCAGAGCCCCTTCAGGGCCCCCGCAGGTGTGGTCGCGGTGCGTGCGTTAGCGATCCCGCGGCCACACCACATGCGGCGAGAGAACACCCCAGGTTTTTAGTGGGTATACCCGTCCTCTTCCAGGGCGTGGGACTCCCACATAACCACCCCGCCCCCCCGGGCCGGGTGGTATCCATAAAGGATTTTCCTGGGTAAAAAAAAAAAAAAAAAAAAAAAAAAAAAAAAAAAAAATTAGGTTAGGTTAGGTTAGGTTAGGTTAGGTTAGGTTAGGTTAGGTTAGGTTAGGTTAGGTTAGGTTAGGTTAGGTTAGGTTAGGTTAGGTTAGGTTAGGTTAGGTTAGGTTAGGTTAGGTTAGGTTAGGTTAGGTTAGGTTAGGTTAGGTTAGGTTAGGTTAGGTTAGGTTAGGTTAGGTTAGGTTAGGTTAGGTTAGGTTAGGTTAGGTTAGGTTAGGTTAGGTTAGGTTAGGTTAGGTTAGGTTAGGTTAGGTTAGGTTAGGTTAGGTTAGGTTAGGTTAGGTTAGGTTAGGTTAGGTTAGGTTAGGTTAGGTTAGGTTAGGTTAGGTTAGGTTAGGTTAGGTTAGGTTAGGTTAGGTTAGGTTAGGTTAGGTTAGGTTAGGTTAGGTTAGGTTAGGTTAGGTTAGGTTAGGTTAGGTTAGGTTAGGTTAGGTTAGGTTAGGTTAGGTTAGGTTAGGTTAGGTTAGGTTAGGTTAGGTTAGGTTAGGTTAGGTTAGGTTAGGTTAGGTTAGGTTAGGTTAGGTTAGGTTAGGTTAGGTTAGGTTAGGTTAGGTTAGGTTAGGTTAGGTTAGGTTAGGTTAGGTTAGGTTAGGTTAGGTTAGGTTAGGTTAGGTTAGGTTAGGTTAGGTTAGGTTAGGTTAGGTTAGGTTAGGTTAGGTTAGGTTAGGTTAGGTTAGGTTAGGTTAGGTTAGGTTAGGTTAGGTTAGGTTAGGTTAGGTTAGGTTAGGTTAGGTTAGGTTAGGTTAGGTTAGGTTAGGTTAGGTTAGGTTAGGTTAGGTTAGGTTAGGTTAGGTTAGGTTAGGTTAGGTTAGGTTAGGTTAGGTTAGGTTAGGTTAGGTTAGGTTAGGTTAGGTTAGGTTAGGTTAGGTTAGGTTAGGTTAGGTTAGGTTAGGTTAGGTTAGGTTAGGTTAGGTTAGGTTAGGTTAGGTTAGGTTAGGTTAGGTTAGGTTAGGTTAGGTTAGGTTAGGTTAGGTTAGGTTAGGTTAGGTTAGGTTAGGTTAGGTTAGGTTAGGTTAGGTTAGGTTAGGTTAGGTTAGGTTAGGTTAGGTTAGGTTAGGTTAGGTTAGGTTAGGTTAGGTTAGGTTAGGTTAGGTTAGGTTAGGTTAGGTTAGGTTAGGTTAGGTTAGGTTAGGTTAGGTTAGGTTAGGTTAGGTTAGGTTAGGTTAGGTTAGGTTAGGTTAGGTTAGGTTAGGTTAGGTTAGGTTAGGTTAGGTTAGGTTAGGTTAGGTTAGGTTAGGTTAGGTTAGGTTAGGTTAGGTTAGGTTAGGTTAGGTTAGGTTAGGTTAGGTTAGGTTAGGTTAGGTTAGGTTAGGTTAGGTTAGGTTAGGTTAGGTTAGGTTAGGTTAGGTTAGGTTAGGTTAGGTTAGGTTAGGTTAGGTTAGGTTAGGTTAGGTTAGGTTAGGTTAGGTTAGGTTAGGTTAGGTTAGGTTAGGTTAGGTTAGGTTAGGTTAGGTTAGGTTAGGTTAGGTTAGGTTAGGTTAGGTTAGGTTAGGTTAGGTTAGGTTAGGTTAGGTTAGGTTAGGTTAGGTTAGGTTAGGTTAGGTTAGGTTAGGTTAGGTTAGGTTAGGTTAGGTTAGGTTAGGTTAGGTTAGGTTAGGTTAGGTTAGGTTAGGTTAGGTTAGGTTAGGTTAGGTTAGGTTAGGTTAGGTTAGGTTAGGTTAGGTTAGGTTAGGTTAGGTTAGGTTAGGTTAGGTTAGGTTAGGTTAGGTTAGGTTAGGTTAGGTTAGGTTAGGTTAGGTTAGGTTAGGTTAGGTTAGGTTAGGTTAGGTTAGGTTAGGTTAGGTTAGGTTAGGTTAGGTTAGGTTAGGTTAGGTTAGGTTAGGTTAGGTTAGGTTAGGTTAGGTTAGGTTCGGTTAGGTTAGGTTAGGTTAGGTTAGGTTAGGTTAGGTTAGGTTAGGTTAGGTTAGGTTAGGTTAGGTTAGGTTAGGTTAGGTTAGGTTAGGTTAGGTTAGGTTAGGTTAGGTTAGGTTAGGTTAGGTTAGGTTAGGTTAGGTTAGGTTAGGTTAGGTTAGGTTAGGTTAGGTTAGGTTAGGTTAGGTTAGGTTAGGTTAGGTTAGGTTAGGTTAGGTTAGGTTAGGTTAGGTTAGGTTAGGTTAGGTTAGGTTAGGTTAGGTTAGGTTAGGTTAGGTTAGGTTAGGTTAGGTTAGGTTAGGTTAGGTTAGGTTAGGTTAGGTTAGGTTAGGTTAGGTTAGGTTAGGTTAGGTTAGGTTAGGTTAGGTTAGGTTAGGTTAGGTTAGGTTAGGTTAGGTTAGGTTAGGTTAGGTTAGGTTAGGTTAGGTTAGGTTAGGTTAGGTTAGGTTAGGTTAGGTTAGGTTAGGTTAGGTTAGGTTAGGTTAGGTTAGGTTAGGTTAGGTTAGGTTAGGTTAGGTTAGGTTAGGTTAGGTTAGGTTAGGTTAGGTTAGGTTAGGTTAGGTTAGGTTAGGTTAGGTTAGGTTAGGTTAGGTTAGGTTAGGTTAGGTTAGGTTAGGTTAGGTTAGGTTAGGTTAGGTTAGGTTAGGTTAGGTTAGGTTAGGTTAGGTTAGGTTAGGTTAGGTTAGGTTAGGTTAGGTTAGGTTAGGTTAGGTTAGGTTAGGTTAGGTTAGGTTAGGTTAGGTTAGGTTAGGTTAGGTTAGGTTAGGTTAGGTTAGGTTAGGTTAGGTTAGGTTAGGTTAGGTTAGGTTAGGTTAGGTTAGGTTAGGTTAGGTTAGGTTAGGTTAGGTTAGGTTAGGTTAGGTTAGGTTAGGTTAGGTTAGGTTAGGTTAGGTTAGGTTAGGTTAGGTTAGGTTAGGTTAGGTTAGGTTAGGTTAGGTTAGGTTAGGTTAGGTTAGGTTAGGTTAGGTTAGGTTAGGTTAGGTTAGGTTAGGTTAGGTTAGGTTAGGTTAGGTTAGGTTAGGTTAGGTTAGGTTAGGTTAGGTTAGGTTAGGTTAGGTTAGGTTAGGTTAGGTTAGGTTAGGTTAGGTTAGGTTAGGTTAGGTTAGGTTAGGTCAGGTTAGGTTAGGTTAGGTTAGGTTAGGTTAGGTTAGGTTAGGTTAGGTTAGGTTAGGTTAGGTTAGGTTAGGTTAGGTTAGGTTAGGTTAGGTTAGGTTAGGTTAGGTTAGGTTAGGTTAGGTTAGGTTAGGTTAGGTTAGGTTAGGTTAGGTTAGGTTAGGTTAGGTTAGGTTAGGTTAGGTTAGGTTAGGTTAGGTTAGGTTAGGTTAGGTTAGGTTAGGTTAGGTTAGGTTAGGTTAGGTTAGGTTAGGTTAGGTTAGGTTAGGTTAGGTTAGGTTAGGTTAGGTTAGGTTAGGTTAGGTTAGGTTAGGTTAGGTTAGGTTAGGTTAGGTTAGGTTAGGTTAGGTTAGGTTAGGTTAGGTTAGGTTAGGTTAGGTTAGGTTAGGTTAGGTTAGGTTAGGTTAGGTTAGGTTAGGTTAGGTTAGGTTAGGTTAGGTTAGGTTAGGTTAGGTTAGGTTAGGTTAGGTTAGGTTAGGTTAGGTTAGGTTAGGTTAGGTTAGGTTAGGTTAGGTTAGGTTAGGTTAGGTTAGGTTAGGTTAGGTTAGGTTAGGTTAGGTTAGGTTAGGTTAGGTTAGGTTAGGTTAGGTTAGGTTAGGTTAGGTTAGGTTAGGTTAGGTTAGGTTAGGTTAGGTTAGGTTAGGTTAGGTTAGGTTAGGTTAGGTTAGGTTAGGTTAGGTTAGGTTAGGTTAGGTTAGGTTAGGTTAGGTTAGGTTAGGTTAGGTTAGGTTAGGTTAGGTTAGGTTAGGTTAGGTTAGGTTAGGTTAGGTTAGGTTAGGTTAGGTTAGGTTAGGTTAGGTTAGGTTAGGTTAGGTTAGGTTAGGTTAGGTTAGGTTAGGTTAGGTTAGGTTAGGTTAGGTTAGGTTAGGTTAGGTTAGGTTAGGTTAGGTTAGGTTAGGTTAGGTTAGGTTAGGTTAGGTTAGGTTAGGTTAGGTTAGGTTAGGTTAGGTTAGGTTAGGTTAGGTTAGGTTAGGTTAGGTTAGGTTAGGTTAGGTTAGGTTAGGTTAGGTTAGGTTAGGTTAGGTTAGGTTAGGTTAGGTTAGGTTAGGTTAGGTTAGGTTAGGTTAGGTTAGGTTAGGTTAGGTTAGGTTAGGTTAGGTTAGGTTAGGTTAGGTTAGGTTAGGTTAGGTTAGGTTAGGTTAGGTTAGGTTAGGTTAGGTTAGGTTAGGTTAGGTTAGGTTAGGTTAGGTTAGGTTAGGTTAGGTTAGGTTAGGTTAGGTTAGGTTAGGTTAGGTTAGGTTAGGTTAGGTTAGGTTAGGTTAGGTTAGGTTAGGTTAGGTTAGGTTAGGTTAGGTTAGGTTAGGTTAGGTTAGGTTAGGTTAGGTTAGGTTAGGTTAGGTTAGGTTAGGTTAGGTTAGGTTAGGTTAGGTTAGGTTAGGTTAGGTTAGGTTAGGTTAGGTTAGGTTAGGTTAGGTTAGGTTAGGTTAGGTTAGGTTAGGTTAGGTTAGGTTAGGTTAGGTTAGGTTAGGTTAGGTTAGGTTAGGTTAGGTTAGGTTAGGTTAGGTTAGGTTAGGTTAGGTTAGGTTAGGTTAGGTTAGGTTAGGTTAGGTTAGGTTAGGTTAGGTTAGGTTAGGTTAGGTTAGGTTAGGTTAGGTTAGGTTAGGTTAGGTTAGGTTAGGTTAGGTTAGGTTAGGTTAGGTTAGGTTAGGTTAGGTTAGGTTAGGTTAGGTTAGGTTAGGTTAGGTTAGGTTAGGTTAGGTTAGGTTAGGTTAGGTTAGGTTAGGTTAGGTTAGGTTAGGTTAGGTTAGGTTAGGTTAGGTTAGGTTAGGTTAGGTTAGGTTAGGTTAGGTTAGGTTAGGTTAGGTTAGGTTAGGTTAGGTTAGGTTAGGTTAGGTTAGGTTAGGTTAGGTTAGGTTAGGTTAGGTTAGGTTAGGTTAGGTTAGGTTAGGTTAGGTTAGGTTAGGTTAGGTTAGGTTAGGTTAGGTTAGGTTAGGTTAGGTTAGGTTAGGTTAGGTTAGGTTAGGTTAGGTTAGGTTAGGTTAGGTTAGGTTAGGTTAGGTTAGGTTAGGTTAGGTTAGGTTAGGTTAGGTTAGGTTAGGTTAGGTTAGGTTAGGTTAGGTTAGGTTAGGTTAGGTTAGGTTAGGTTAGGTTAGGTTAGGTTAGGTTAGGTTAGGTTAGGTTAGGTTAGGTTAGGTTAGGTTAGGTTAGGTTAGGTTAGGTTAGGTTAGGTTAGGTTAGGTTAGGTTAGGTTAGGTTAGGTTAGGTTAGGTTAGGTTAGGTTAGGTTAGGTTAGGTTAGGTTAGGTTAGGTTAGGTTAGGTTAGGTTAGGTTAGGTTAGGTTAGGTTAGGTTAGGTTAGGTTAGGTTAGGTTAGGTTAGGTTAGGTTAGGTTAGGTTAGGTTAGGTTAGGTTAGGTTAGGTTAGG
Source organism: Hylaea fasciaria (assembly GCA_905147375.1). Lineage (NCBI taxonomy): Eukaryota > Metazoa > Arthropoda > Insecta > Lepidoptera > Geometridae > Hylaea > Hylaea fasciaria. The sequence goes on from LR990214.1 coordinate 8,195,756, forward strand.
TTAGGTTAGGTTAGGTTAGGTTAGGTTAGGTTAGGTTAGGTTAGGTTAGGTTAGGTTAGGTTAGGTTAGGTTAGGTTAGGTTAGGTTAGGTTAGGTTAGGTTAGGTTAGGTTAGGTTAGGTTAGGTTAGGTTAGGTTAGGTTAGGTTAGGTTAGGTTAGGTTAGGTTAGGTTAGGTTAGGTTAGGTTAGGTTAGGTTAGGTTAGGTTAGGTTAGGTTAGGTTAGGTTAGGTTAGGTTAGGTTAGGTTAGGTTAGGTTAGGTTAGGTTAGGTTAGGTTAGGTTAGGTTAGGTTAGGTTAGGTTAGGTTAGGTTAGGTTAGGTTAGGTTAGGTTAGGTTAGGTTAGGTTAGGTTAGGTTAGGTTAGGTTAGGTTAGGTTAGGTTAGGTTAGGTTAGGTTAGGTTAGGTTAGGTTAGGTTAGGTTAGGTTAGGTTAGGTTAGGTTAGGTTAGGTTAGGTTAGGTTAGGTTAGGTTAGGTTAGGTTAGGTTAGGTTAGGTTAGGTTAGGTTAGGTTAGGTTAGGTTAGGTTAGGTTAGGTTAGGTTAGGTTAGGTTAGGTTAGGTTAGGTTAGGTTAGGTTAGGTTAGGTTAGGTTAGGTTAGGTTAGGTTAGGTTAGGTTAGGTTAGGTTAGGTTAGGTTAGGTTAGGTTAGGTTAGGTTAGGTTAGGTTAGGTTAGGTTAGGTTAGGTTAGGTTAGGTTAGGTTAGGTTAGGTTAGGTTAGGTTAGGTTAGGTTAGGTTAGGTTAGGTTAGGTTAGGTTAGGTTAGGTTAGGTTAGGTTAGGTTAGGTTAGGTTAGGTTAGGTTAGGTTAGGTTAGGTTAGGTTAGGTTAGGTTAGGTTAGGTTAGGTTAGGTTAGGTTAGGTTAGGTTAGGTTAGGTTAGGTTAGGTTAGGTTAGGTTAGGTTAGGTTAGGTTAGGTTAGGTTAGGTTAGGTTAGGTTAGGTTAGGTTAGGTTAGGTTAGGTTAGGTTAGGTTAGGTTAGGTTAGGTTAGGTTAGGTTAGGTTAGGTTAGGTTAGGTTAGGTTAGGTTAGGTTAGGTTAGGTTAGGTTAGGTTAGGTTAGGTTAGGTTAGGTTAGGTTAGGTTAGGTTAGGTTAGGTTAGGTTAGGTTAGGTTAGGTTAGGTTAGGTTAGGTTAGGTTAGGTTAGGTTAGGTTAGGTTAGGTTAGGTTAGGTTAGGTTAGGTTAGGTTAGGTTAGGTTAGGTTAGGTTAGGTTAGGTTAGGTTAGGTTAGGTTAGGTTAGGTTAGGTTAGGTTAGGTTAGGTTAGGTTAGGTTAGGTTAGGTTAGGTTAGGTTAGGTTAGGTTAGGTTAGGTTAGGTTAGGTTAGGTTAGGTTAGGTTAGGTTAGGTTAGGTTAGGTTAGGTTAGGTTAGGTTAGGTTAGGTTAGGTTAGGTTAGGTTAGGTTAGGTTAGGTTAGGTTAGGTTAGGTTAGGTTAGGTTAGGTTAGGTTAGGTTAGGTTAGGTTAGGTTAGGTTAGGTTAGGTTAGGTTAGGTTAGGTTAGGTTAGGTTAGGTTAGGTTAGGTTAGGTTAGGTTAGGTTAGGTTAGGTTAGGTTAGGTTAGGTTAGGTTAGGTTAGGTTAGGTTAGGTTAGGTTAGGTTAGGTTAGGTTAGGTTAGGTTAGGTTAGGTTAGGTTAGGTTAGGTTAGGTTAGGTTAGGTTAGGTTAGGTTAGGTTAGGTTAGGTTAGGTTAGGTTAGGTTAGGTTAGGTTAGGTTAGGTTAGGTTAGGTTAGGTTAGGTTAGGTTAGGTTAGGTTAGGTTAGGTTAGGTTAGGTTAGGTTAGGTTAGGTTAGGTTAGGTTAGGTTAGGTTAGGTTAGGTTAGGTTAGGTTAGGTTAGGTTAGGTTAGGTTAGGTTAGGTTAGGTTAGGTTAGGTTAGGTTAGGTTAGGTTAGGTTAGGTTAGGTTAGGTTAGGTTAGGTTAGGTTAGGTTAGGTTAGGTTAGGTTAGGTTAGGTTAGGTTAGGTTAGGTTAGGTTAGGTTAGGTTAGGTTAGGTTAGGTTAGGTTAGGTTAGGTTAGGTTAGGTTAGGTTAGGTTAGGTTAGGTTAGGTTAGGTTAGGTTAGGTTAGGTTAGGTTAGGTTAGGTTAGGTTAGGTTAGGTTAGGTTAGGTTAGGTTAGGTTAGGTTAGGTTAGGTTAGGTTAGGTTAGGTTAGGTTAGGTTAGGTTAGGTTAGGTTAGGTTAGGTTAGGTTAGGTTAGGTTAGGTTAGGTTAGGTTAGGTTAGGTTAGGTTAGGTTAGGTTAGGTTAGGTTAGGTTAGGTTAGGTTAGGTTAGGTTAGGTTAGGTTAGGTTAGGTTAGGTTAGGTTAGGTTAGGTTAGGTTAGGTTAGGTTAGGTTAGGTTAGGTTAGGTTAGGTTAGGTTAGGTTAGGTTAGGTTAGGTTAGGTTAGGTTAGGTTAGGTTAGGTTAGGTTAGGTTAGGTTAGGTTAGGTTAGGTTAGGTTAGGTTAGGTTAGGTTAGGTTAGGTTAGGTTAGGTTAGGTTAGGTTAGGTTAGGTTAGGTTAGGTTAGGTTAGGTTAGGTTAGGTTAGGTTAGGTTAGGTTAGGTTAGGTTAGGTTAGGTTAGGTTAGGTTAGGTTAGGTTAGGTTAGGTTAGGTTAGGTTAGGTTAGGTTAGGTTAGGTTAGGTTAGGTTAGGTTAGGTTAGGTTAGGTTAGGTTAGGTTAGGTTAGGTTAGGTTAGGTTAGGTTAGGTTAGGTTAGGTTAGGTTAGGTTAGGTTAGGTTAGGTTAGGTTAGGTTAGGTTAGGTTAGGTTAGGTTAGGTTAGGTTAGGTTAGGTTAGGTTAGGTTAGGTTAGGTTAGGTTAGGTTAGGTTAGGTTAGGTTAGGTTAGGTTAGGTTAGGTTAGGTTAGGTTAGGTTAGGTTAGGTTAGGTTAGGTTAGGTTAGGTTAGGTTAGGTTAGGTTAGGTTAGGTTAGGTTAGGTTAGGTTAGGTTAGGTTAGGTTAGGTTAGGTTAGGTTAGGTTAGGTTAGGTTAGGTTAGGTTAGGTTAGGTTAGGTTAGGTTAGGTTAGGTTAGGTTAGGTTAGGTTAGGTTAGGTTAGGTTAGGTTAGGTTAGGTTAGGTTAGGTTAGGTTAGGTTAGGTTAGGTTAGGTTAGGTTAGGTTAGGTTAGGTTAGGTTAGGTTAGGTTAGGTTAGGTTAGGTTAGGTTAGGTTAGGTTAGGTTAGGTTAGGTTAGGTTAGGTTAGGTTAGGTTAGGTTAGGTTAGGTTAGGTTAGGTTAGGTTAGGTTAGGTTAGGTTAGGTTAGGTTAGGTTAGGTTAGGTTAGGTTAGGTTAGGTTAGGTTAGGTTAGGTTAGGTTAGGTTAGGTTAGGTTAGGTTAGGTTAGGTTAGGTTAGGTTAGGTTAGGTTAGGTTAGGTTAGGTTAGGTTAGGTTAGGTTAGGTTAGGTTAGGTTAGGTTAGGTTAGGTTAGGTTAGGTTAGGTTAGGTTAGGTTAGGTTAGGTTAGGTTAGGTTAGGTTAGGTTAGGTTAGGTTAGGTTAGGTTAGGTTAGGTTAGGTTAGGTTAGGTTAGGTTAGGTTAGGTTAGGTTAGGTTAGGTTAGGTTAGGTTAGGTTAGGTTAGGTTAGGTTAGGTTAGGTTAGGTTAGGTTAGGTTAGGTTAGGTTAGGTTAGGTTAGGTTAGGTTAGGTTAGGTTAGGTTAGGTTAGGTTAGGTTAGGTTAGGTTAGGTTAGGTTAGGTTAGGTTAGGTTAGGTTAGGTTAGGTTAGGTTAGGTTAGGTTAGGTTAGGTTAGGTTAGGTTAGGTTAGGTTAGGTTAGGTTAGGTTAGGTTAGGTTAGGTTAGGTTAGGTTAGGTTAGGTTAGGTTAGGTTAGGTTAGGTTAGGTTAGGTTAGGTTAGGTTAGGTTAGGTTAGGTTAGGTTAGGTTAGGTTAGGTTAGGTTAGGTTAGGTTAGGTTAGGTTAGGTTAGGTTAGGTTAGGTTAGGTTAGGTTAGGTTAGGTTAGGTTAGGTTAGGTTAGGTTAGGTTAGGTTAGGTTAGGTTAGGTTAGGTTAGGTTAGGTTAGGTTAGGTTAGGTTAGGTTAGGTTAGGTTAGGTTAGGTTAGGTTAGGTTAGGTTAGGTTAGGTTAGGTTAGGTTAGGTTAGGTTAGGTTAGGTTAGGTTAGGTTAGGTTAGGTTAGGTTAGGTTAGGTTAGGTTAGGTTAGGTTAGGTTAGGTTAGGTTAGGTTAGGTTAGGTTAGGTTAGGTTAGGTTAGGTTAGGTTAGGTTAGGTTAGGTTAGGTTAGGTTAGGTTAGGTTAGGTTAGGTTAGGTTAGGTTAGGTTAGGTTAGGTTAGGTTAGGTTAGGTTAGGTTAGGTTAGGTTAGGTTAGGTTAGGTTAGGTTAGGTTAGGTTAGGTTAGGTTAGGTTAGGTTAGGTTAGGTTAGGTTAGGTTAGGTTAGGTTAGGTTAGGTTAGGTTAGGTTAGGTTAGGTTAGGTTAGGTTAGGTTAGGATAGGTTAGGTTAGGTTAGGTTAGGTTAGGTTAGGTTAGGTTAGGTTAGGTTAGGTTAGGTTAGGTTAGGTTAGGTTAGGTTAGGTTAGGTTAGGTTAGGTTAGGTTAGGTTAGGTTAGGTTAGGTTAGGTTAGGTTAGGTTAGGTTAGGTTAGGTTAGGTTATGGTTAGGTTAGGTTAGGTTAGGTTAGGTTAGGTTAGGTTAGGTTAGGTTAGGTTAGGTTAGGTTAGGTTAGGTTAGGTTAGGTTAGGTTAGGTTAGGTTAGGTTAGGTTAGGTTAGGTTAGGTTAGGTTAG